>CM066035.1:504878515-506243081 GCA_033557465.1 Ichthyophis bannanicus | reverse complement strand
GTAAGTTTTTTTTTTTTTTTGTTGCCCAGACTTTAGATCTTTAAAGTCCCAGGATTGCTTGGTGTATATCTGAGACTGTACACCCCAAGAAATTGGAGCGAAGCGCCTGTGTGTCCTTATCCACGGTTCCGTATCTCCGCGAGGGGAACGGCTGGGTTTGAACGAAGCATAAGAACTGTGTGTGTGTGTTTGAGTCCTGGATTTTGTAACTTTGTTTCCTCTGCAGATAAAGAGGTTCGATTTTTATATATATATATTGGTAAAAAAGTGAAGTTATTAACAGGATCTTGCCTGTAATTAAAGTGTCCCCAAACAGTGAAAACACCAGGTCTACAAAAAATATAGGAAGAGGGACAGTGCAGGAGACTACCAGATTGTTATAAATAAAAAAAAAAAAAAAAAGAGAGGAAAATTCCTTATCTGGGATGCTCACAGATCAGAGACGGCAACAATTAGATCAATTGAAAAGAACTAGTCTAGTTACATAACACTGTACACATCAATTGTAATTATGGAGTTCTGAACTTCAAGGTTTGTTCCTTGAACATTGCAGGTCACCTGGCCAGTGACTAGCTGTGTTGAATGAATAACTGCCTCTACAGGAGATGAAGTACAGAATTTTTTTTTCGGTGAAGTATAATTCCTCTGTAATTAGCTTTCTAAGTATCTTTTTAACTGATTGCAATGCAATGCAGCATGAATGAATGGGAAGATCTTCCATGCTTTGATGTCTTTAGCTAAACAGTGTCGTTTGTGTGTGCCGTGACAAAGGTTAAGAAACATTGAGTGTTTTATAGGAAGTATGGAAGTTAGTAACCTAACTGGAGAAAAACAAAACAAAACCAAATTGAATTGCATGCCATGTTAACTCCAGTAAGTTTTGGAAGAAAGTAAATGATACAACTACATTCAAACAAGTGAATTATGTAATTAAAACCAATATTACCAGATTTGTATTTTAAAATTATTAGAAATAGAAGACCATTAACAGCTGTGATAACTGCAGTGATTCAAAAGTTCCTTTTTTTTTTTTTTTTTTTAAAGCAGTATCTACCAGTACTGCCGTTTCCCCTTCTGAAAGTGCCTGGTTTAGCTCTGCATAACACTCGCACAATTTATGTTTTCTTAATTGGTTTTTCTGGTCCCTGGAATTGACCTGCCTAGAAGTTCTTTACTAAATCTGAGAAAATCAGACCAGGACTATGGAAAATTAAGGGAACTGCTTTTGTTTTGAACTTTAACCTTCAAAGTAGAGGTTAAGAATCTTGAAGGACAATGTGGCATTCTGAATTGATTGTTACCAGATTGCAACCTGAGAATAATTTAATTCCTGAGTGACTAAGACAGTAATCATGTTTGGATTTTATCTTTGATATATATTTGGTTCTCACTGCGTGTGCTATTGAAAAAAATTTTTTTAACTAAAGAGGGGATATATTGTGCACCTCATGGAGGACATAATTATTGTTCATAAATTACAGTAACAACAAGACAGAGCTGCAACTATGCTTATTTAGGATTTAATATTCTCAAACAACGTTTTGTTTTATTTTAACCCTGCTCTGTTTTTCCGTCAGCTGCATGGTAATTTACAGCTGCTTTGAAAGTTAGGATTATTTGCCTAAGATAACACCAAGGCTGGCTTCCAAGCGCTGAGTAGTTTGTCTTAACAAATAATGATAATAAAAATAACTTCTTTGGTTTCAAATCAGCTTAACAACAGTCACTGGTAAGGTTTTAATTTAAGTGAGAAAAATGTCATTTGAATGCATGTTTCCCGAACTGTAAGATTCAAATTAATTACTTTGCATTGTTGAGCTCTGTGCTGGGGGCTGGTGAACAGGCCAGTTTAGTAAATTCACCTGTTTTTCTGTATTTGAATTTTATGTGTCAGTGTCTAGAAAGAAAAAAAAAAGTATTCTTTGTTTTGATTTAGAATGAGCACATATCTCCATTTTACTATTACACCAATTCCTCATACTGTTATAAGAATCTAAATTTGTATTTTCTGCCTAAAAATAAAAAAAAATACTAAATACAAAAAGAAAAAGGGGAAAACATGTTGTGAGGGGTGAAGTGGTATATTAAAAGAAAAGATACAAAGTTTTAATAATTGTCTAATGTTCTTAGCAGCCCTGCCAAATAAAGATGCTGCCTGGTTGAGTTACGTGGGATTGATAGTACTCCAAGACGAAAGGGGAGGGGGGAGTACAACATTCTTTTGTTTGTGTGCTTGTAGACTTCGGGCAGCTGGAGTGGTGGAGCGAGTGAAGGACAGTCTGATGGGAGGTTACTTCAGATCTGATGCAGTACAAGAAATTGAACTGGCTCTTCAGTGCTGTTGGCTGTGCCTGTGGACAACAGCGACCCCTACTGAAACAGCATATGTGGACTGTTGTATGACTTTTTGAACTGGTTCAAGCTTGTTTGCAATTTATGTAGAATAGTATAAACAGTATTGTGTGTTCTCTCCTTCTGCTCTCTCTCTGGGATGTGGCAAGTGTCTGCTCTATTATATTTTAATGTAATCATGTATTGTTGAATATCAGGGTTTCACTACTGTTGTACTTAATCCTTATCTTTGATGTTAGGCATTTTTTATCTCTTGTTTTTCTTCCTTCCAACTCCATACATTTTGTTTTCATGCCTGGAAGCTAGTGCAACAGCCTCTATTTCTGTTTTTGTTCTAAGCCATGCTTAAGGCTTACCTCTTTAAGGCTGTTTTGAATAAGTGATTCCCACATTGTCTATTTGATATGGCTAATTACACTAGAGAGGTTAGACCAGAGCCTCTCTGATTTACTTTGCAGGGCTTCGGATCCTGTTCCAGGAGTTTGCTGATTGTGTGCTGACTACATAGCTTGTACCCAGCTTATTATTGTCAACTTGTTTTCATAGGGACTACTGTTTATAGCAAGAAACTGTGTTTGTGCATCCTGGGACTGCTCTACTTTTTCAGGACTCCTGCTTCCCCATTCTGCTGCCTGCTTGAATGATACCGACACTCGGACTCATGTCAGTCATTTGAAAGTTTCTCCAATTGTCACCTCTGTTCTATCTACTTCCTTTGTGTATGAACTGTTGTTGACCAAGATGTTTGCTGCCAAACCTGCTCCTTGGGGCACCATTTATTTCCTCCTTGCTGTCTCCATCATGGTTGTACTACTTATTGAGTTCCTTCATCCTGATGGACAATTAGTTTTACTTCTGCGTGTTCACAATACAACCCACATCTCCAAAGAAGTTCTCAATCAAACACCTGCCTTGAACTGAACTCTTATCAGGACATTCTACTGAACTTTTTGATTCCCTTGTGTTCTCCATTGTTATTATTCTTTTGTGCTGTTTGGATTTTGTCCTTTCTAGTCAGAAAAGTATGATGTTTTCTTTATTCTTGTGCCCTGCTATGCTCTTTTTTTTTTTATGATTGGGACCGCTCCCTGCTCACAATGTATTGTCGCTTCCCTGCTCTGGTCACACTGTGGGCCAAACCCCCCTTGTACCGCAGTCATTATGATTTTTTCTCCTTTTTGGGTGGGTTACGGGGAATTCTAATTGTCATGCTGATGTTTATTGCTTGTATTCTTATTATGTGTTGTGCACTTCCTCTCCTGATTGCATTTAGATGTACATTGATTTAGTCTTCTGCTAAAAACCCTGTATATTCTATCTAAGGACCAGTGTGAGCTGCCGCCTCTTAGATGATCCTTTCCTGTCACAAATGGTTCTTGTTCATAGTCCCTAAATTTGGGTTTCCTGCCTTTGCCCCCTCACCACAGCGCAAAGAAAAAAGAAAAAAATTGGAGAATGTTGGGATATTTTTGGCTTAGGGATAGTTCTGCTCCTTCAGCTGCTATCTGTGACTGTAATCATGGCCTGCCTGCAGTTTGCACGATGAAGAAAGAAAAATGTCCTGTGGGCTAAGAAAGTATATGCTACAATACAGCCTTGCGGCCTGCTGTAGTCTGGAGGCCTTGCTTTGAGTAGAAGTACGTGGAGTCAGGCTCAGAGAGAAATACAGGCCTGCTCAGTGAATTAATTAGCAGAACACATACTTTCGGCCTTGAAGAAGAAAAAGGAAAATGTCATTTAGCACCAGGGTATGAGAAGACCATAAAACAGGCCAAGGAATGCAGGAAAGATTTGCTCTACAGCACAGATAAGAAGCACAATTAAGCAAAGTCCTTGAGAGCACCATCTGCAAGGGAGGGTAGCCCTAAGGCATAATTGGCATTATTCATGGGAGGGGGCCTCAGAGAAGGAGTTCTAGCAAAGTTTTCTTTCTTTGCAAGTAACTCTGACTTTTACAGAATGACATCAGACTTCTAGAAGTTTTTGTGACGGAGAATATCTATATAAGGGGATGGCTCCATAACTCAGTGGGCAGTCTGCTCCCCAATTCCGGTGAGGGAAGTGGACTGTCCAACACCTTTCTCAGACAAAGACTTTTGCTCAAAGCAGTTGCTGTTTGTTTGTTCTGGTACCCGAATAAAGAGCATTGTATTCGAGCAATTTGCAGTTCTGAGTGATTTGTTGCTAATTGGTAATTGGTGATTTCTAGAAAAAACAGTTGTTGTGGGATACAGGGCCCCACAAGTTGAATAAACTCCTTTTTTATAGGAAAGAGTTGGAAACAAAGAGGGCAAGCGTAGAGCCTTCCTCTTCATCAAATGTGCAGCGGTGGCCAAGAAAGCAAATAAAATGCTAGGAATCATAAGGAAAAGAATGGAGAATAAAACAAAGGATATTATAATGCCTCTGTATCGTTCCATGGTGTGACCGCACCTTGAATATTGTGTGCAATTCTGGTTGCCGTAACTTAAGGATATAGCGGAATTAGAAAAGATACAAAGCAGAGCCACCAAAATGGTAAAGGGGATGGAAAGATACTTCTATGAGAAGAGGCTTAAAAGTTTAGGGTGTTTCAACCTGGAAAAGAGACGACTGGGGGGAAATATGATAGAAGTCTATAAATTAATGAATGGAGTGGAACGAGTAAACATAAATCAATTCTTTAAGGCATCAAAAAGTAGAAAGACTAGGGGACATGTCTTAAGACTAAGACTAAGAAAAGAAAATATTTTTTCACTCAAAACGTTAGCAGAGGATGTGGTAAAAACTGTTAGTGTAGCTGGGTTTAAAAGGTTTGAACAGATTCCTGGAGGAAAGGTCCATAAACCATTATTAAAGAGGATCCAGACAATCCACCACTTGCCCCAATACAAGCATTATGGAACCTGTGTGTCCCTTTGGAAACTGCTAGGTACTTGTGAACTGGATTGGCCAGTTATTAACAAGATACTGGGCTTGATAGACCTTGGTCTGACCCAGTATAGAATTTCTTATGTTCTTCAGATTGTTTGCCTTAGAACTAAGGCATCACAGTTATAATATTGAATAAAAGACAGGATGAATTAGTTAAAAAGAGTTAGAGGGAGAGACATGTGATGCACTGCTCTCTCTCCAAGGGTTTCCCTCAAACCTTACCCTGCAGCCCTGGTAAATGCTGAACCTGCACCAGAAACAAATAGAGACTAGAACGGGACATACGAGCCTTACTCACCAGAGAGATTTAAACAAAATGGCGGTGGCGGCTAAAACTGCATGCAGGGAGAAGGATACGCGTGGCCCTCCTGCACACAAAATGGCGGATGCTCCTCCATCCCCGCCGGCCCTGGCACACTCTGCTCTAGTAGAAGAGGTCACAGCAGAAGTAGGTGGGGGCCTTATCCAGCAAATTCAATGCCATGAATGGAAAAATTTACACCTTTGAAGCATTTGGAGGCTGGTTTCAGGAGGCGGAAACCAACATATCTACAGTGGAGGACACATTGTGGAGAATGGAAGGGACTTGATTCGGCTCCAGGAGCTGGTAATGGCACATGCAATAAAATTGGATGACTTAGAGAACAAGAGCCGACACAACAACTTCCGCTTCCTAGGCATACTGGAATCAGTGCAGGACTGAAAGTTGAGAGGTTACTTGGAAGCACTGCTCCCCTGAGTGCTTAGCTTAGAAGAGGGTTGCGGCCCATTGCAAATGGAGCACGTGTACTGGATGGGGCCAGCCAGATCGGCAGTAAACCACCCACAGGTAGTACTAGCAAACGTTTTGAACTATGTGCAGAAGGACTACAAAAGGGAACTGCTACTTCTGGAGAGATATCTGCAATTGTAAGTATTTACTTCTGGGAAGTTTTCTAAATCTTGGGGGAAAAGGAATTCTTTAGCTTAAAGCTGATTAATCTGTGAACCCAGTGTATTTGTTAAATCAGTCAGGGCCTAGTAGCAGCAAAGAGCTTTCAGTTTAAATTTAAAACACAGAAGAGAGCTTTCAGGTTAAATTTAGACCCCAAGACTCCCTCTATCCAAGCAAGGGCTGTGGGACTCCCCATCGAAATTGGTCACATTTACCTTCGAAGCACAGGACAGGGTACTCTACAGCAGCCGGCTTTTCATAGGTCTTCTTTCATAGTTACATAGTAAATGACGGCAAATAAAGACCAGTATGGTCAATTTAGTCTGCCCAGTAAGATGGCAAGAGTAGGTGCACCTGCCGCTCTGTACAGGCCACTCCTACCCATGTCTTTGTTAAGGGGTGAACCCACCCCTCCGTGTAGGATACCCCTGTTTGTTGAGAAATTAGATAGTTAAGTTTATTTTGATTTTATCTTGCTGTAAAGGGATCCACTGTGTCTGTCCCATGCCACTTTGAACTCCGTCACTGTATTTGCCCGCACCACTTCCATCGGGAGAGCATTTCAAGCATCCACCACCCTTTCAGTGAAAAAGTACTTCCTGACATTGCCTTTCAATTTACCCCCTTGCAGCTTAATGTTATGCCCTCTAGTTTTACAGCTTCCCTGTCTTTGGAAGAGGTTTGTTTGTTCATTATTTCTCTTTAAGTATTTAAAGGTCTGAATCATATCTCCCTTATCCCTCCTCTCCTCCAGAGTGTACATATTTAGGTCTTCAAGTCTCTTCTCATAACGCTTCTGATGCAGGCTCCAAATCATTTTGGTCACCTTCCTCTGAACCGTTTCCGGTCTTTTTACATCCTTTGCAAGATATGGTCTCCAAAACTGAACACAGTATTCCAAGTGAGGCCTCACCAGTGACTTATACAGTGGCATTAGTACCTCTTCCTTTCTGCTGGTAATTCCTCTTTGTATGCAACCCAACATCCTCCTAGCTTTTGCCACTGCCATGTCGCACTGTTTTGCCACCTTGAGATCCTCAGAAATAATCACACCAAGGTCCTTTTCCTGGTCCGTGCACATCAAACCTCTCTCTCCCCCATCACATACATTTCCCTTGGATTTCTACTTCCCAAGTGCATGACACTGCACTTCTTCACATTAAATCTTAACTGCCAAGCATTAGACCAGGGGTTCTCAACCCTGTCCTCGGGACCCACCTAGCCAGTCGGGTTTTCAGGATAACCACAGTGAATATGCATGGAGACATTTGCATATAATGAAGGCAGTGTATGCAAATCTCTCTCATACATATTCATTGTGGTTATCATGAAAACCCGACTGGCTGGGTGGGTCCCGAGGACAGGGTTGAGAACCCCTGCATTAGACCATTCTTCCAGCTTTTGTAGATCTTTCCTCATGTTATCCACTCCCTCAGGGGAGTCCACTCTGTTGCAAATTTTAGTGTCATCTGCAAAAAGACAAGACTTTTCCATTCAGTCCTTCACCCTTCATCCCCAACACCCACCCACCCCTTGGAAGATCGTAGATTTATAGGTGCTAAAACGTCTTAAAGGAAAGGAGGAGCCATATTCACTCTCAGGTGCAGCTGTTTATCCTCATAAGGCATACATTAAGGACCTGAGATTAATTAAGCTTCAGGTAAACAAAGTACATTAAACATATTAGGTATAGTCTTATTAATATAAGAATCCCCAGCAACCATAATAAGTAAAAAACTTAAATATCTAAACACAACTTTAAAACTAAAATGCAGACAGCAGTTCAGCAGCGAGAAGGGGGCTTTCCAGTCTTTTGCATTGACTTTCACATGTATGTTTTTCTCCCAGTTGGTGAGGGATCTTACGTGCGCACTAGGTGCAAGGAGCTCTTTGCTCTCAGGGAACAAGTCCAATCTCTGGATGCTAGAGTAGCAGACTTGAAGGACATAAGGAAGACAGAGAGGTACATAGATGAGACATACAGGGATATAGTCCTGAAGTACCACCTCCAGTCTGGCAAAATCCCTGCTGCCATGGAGGAGAGAGGTCACGTGACAGGAAAGCATCACTCTGGTGTGGCAGTAAGTGATCCTGTAGCTAGGACCTGTCCTCCAGGTGATGTAAAACCCTCTCGCACCAAGGAAGTTTCTCCAGGGCCATGTGCCAATGAGGGAAGGGTTAGGACAGCTATTATAGTTGGTGATTTGATCATTAGGCATGTAGATAGCTGGGTGGCTGGTGGACATGAGGATCGCCTGGTAACATGCCTGCCTGGTGCAAAGGTAGCGGACCTCAGGCGCCACCTAGACAAGGTTTTAGATAGTGTTGGGGAGGAGTCTGCTGTCTTGGTACATGTTGGTATCAACGACATAGGAAAATGTGGTAGGAAGTTCAAATGCAGAACTTTCATGGTACCGTTCTCCGAAATGCTTCCCGTTTCAAGCGCAGGACCCAAAAGGCAGGCAGAGCTCCGGAGTCTCAATGCATGGATGAGACAATGGTGCAAGCATGAGGGATTTGGATTTGTTAGGAACTGGGGAACATTCTGGGGAAGAGGGGCTCTTCCGAAGGGATGGGCTTCACCTTAACCAGGATGGAACCAGGCTGCTGGCATTAACCTTTGAAAAAAGGAGATAGAGAAGCTTTTAAACTAGATAATAGGAGACAGCCGACAGTCGCCCAAGAGCGTATGGTTCGGAACAATGTATCGTTGAAGGATACTACCAAAAGAATGAAGTTAGGGCATATCTGCAGAGAGGTTCCAATAAAGACAAAAGTAGCCCAAATGCCCTTGAGTACAGAGCTTAAAGATTCCAAATTACCCTTGCCTACCGATAGCCAGATTAATATGAATAAAATATAGTCTCTAAAATGCTTGCATGCAAATGCTAGAAGTCTAAAAAATAAGATGGGAGAGTTAGAATGTATAGCACTAAATGAGAGGTTAGATATGATTGGTATCTCAGAGACGTGGTGGAAGGAGGACAACCAGTGGGACACTGTGATACCTGGGTACAAACTATATCACAATGATAGAGCTGATCAAATTGGTGGAGGGGTTGCGCTCTATGTTAAGAGGGCATTGAGTCACTAAGGATTAAAGTTTTGCAGGAAACAAAATTTGCTGTCGAATGTCTATGGATTGAAATTCCACGTAAAAAGGGGAAGGCGATGGCAGTGGGGATGTACTATCGACCTCCTAGCCAGAATGAACAAATGGATGATGAAATGCTCGAAGAAATCAGGGAAGCTAACAAATGTTACAGTACAGTAATAATAATGGGTGATTTCAATTACCCCGGTATTGACTGGGTCAGTGTCACGGCAGGACATGCTAGGGAGATAAAGTTTCTAGATGAAATAAATGACTTCTTGGAGCACCTGGTTCATGAACCGACCAGAGGGGAAGTCATTTTGGACCTAGTCCTTAGTGGAACTCCAGATCTGGTGCAAGAGATAAGGGTGTTGGGGCCACTTGGCAATAGTGATCATAGCATGATCGCGTTTGATTGTCAGGAAATACTTTTTCACTGAAAGGGTCGTGGATGCTTGGAATGCCCTCCTGATGGAAGTGGTGGGGGCAAATATAGTGACAGAATTCAAAATGGCATGGGACAGACACAGTGGATCCCTTTACAGCAACAGGATAAAATCAAAATAAACTTAACTATCTAATTTCTCAACAAACAGGGGTGTCCTGCATGGAGCGGTGGGTTCAGCCCTAAACAAAGACATTGGGGGGGGGGGCCTGAACGGAGTGGCAGGTGCACCTACTCTTGCCAGCTTACAGGGCAGACTAGAGGGACCATACTGTTCTTTATCTGCTGTCATTTAGTATATTACTATGTAATGTTACTAATTAATGGAGGAGGGATGGTAAGGAAATCCACAGTACTACCTTTTAACTTTCGAAAGGGAGACTATGATAATATGAGGAAAATAGTTAAGAAAAAACTAAAAGGAGCAGTTGCAGTGGTTAAAGACTTACATCAAGCTTGGGTGTTGTCTTTACTATCTTGGAAGCCCAGACCAGCTGCATTCCACGTTTTAAGAAAAGTGGAAGGAAGTCAAAAAACTGCCAACAAGGTTTAAAGGTGAGGTTAGAGAGGCTGTTGTTTATTTATTTAACAGTATTTCTAAACCGCCTTATCTTAATAATCAAGGTGGTATCACAGCAAGCAATCAGGTAAAGTGGGTGTGTTATACATGCAGTGAGGGAGAAACTTAGTTGTGTGTGGGCTGTGTTGTGTGCTAGATTTGTTTGAGCTATGTACAAAGTGGGCTATCTACAGTGGTGCTAAGACACATTTTATATACATACTGTTAGGAGGTATGGTGTGCTGTTATACTTTCTCTTAGGTTATGTGATGTGTCCATAGTGCTCTATGAACAGCATGGTTTTCAGCTGTTTTCTGAAGTCTTTGAGGTCTGGAGTTGCCCTTAAATCGTCCGGTAGATTGTTCCATATTGTAGGAGCAGCCATGGAGAGTGCTCTGTCTGTTGTGTCCTTGCGTGTGTGCTTGTATTCATTTGGGGTACTGACTCGGTTGCATGTTTGTCTTCTTCTAGGACGTGTGCTGGTTTCTGGTTGTATGAGCGTGTGGAGGCTGTTGGCTGATGTGTGCTGTTTTATCTTAAATAGGTTTATGATCGTCTTGTATCTGATGCGTGCACTGATTGGGAGCCAGTGTAGGTCCTTTAAGGTGGGAGTGATGTGCTCCTGCCTTGCAGCTCCGGATATGATTCGTGCTGCAGTGTTTTGTGCCAGTTGGAGTGGTTTGAGGGCTTGTTTCGGTAGTCCAAGGTATATCGGATTGCAGAAGTCCAGTAGTGGGGTTATCAGTGCTTGACAGACGGTACGGAAGTGTTCTGGGGCGAGGAGTGGTTTCAGTCTCCTGATGATTTGCATCTTGTAGTAGGCTTTTTGGATTGTTTTGTCAATGTGTGGTTTGAGATTGAGTGTATTGTCCAGAGTAACACCAAGGTATCTCACCTCTGATCTTATCGGTATCATGGTACTTTGTATCTTTATGTTTGGTGGGTATATGAAGCTTTGGTTCCGCGTGATGATTAAAGCTTCGGTCTTGTTGTAGTTTATTGCGAGGTTGTTGTTTTGGCACCAGCTCGTCATTTGGGTAAGGCAGTCTGTTATTTTAGAGAAGTCCGGGTTGTTGATTGATATCGGGGTGTATATCATGATGTCGTCTGCGTATATTGTGTATTGAAGGTTGTTCTCTTTCATAATGTTGCATATTGGTTGGATGTAGATGTTAAATAGGAGTGCTGAGAGTGCGGATCCTTGCGGTACTCCTTGTTGGACATTTATGGGTCGGGAGGTGTCGTGTCCCACCTTGACCTGTAACTGTCTTTCGGTTAGGTACGAGTGGAACCATTTCAATGTGATACCGTGTATACCAGTGTTCTTTAGTCTCTCCAGGAGCGTATTGTGGTCAACTGTGTCGAAAGCTGAGGAGATGTCGATGAAGATCATTATAATTCCCTTCCTGGTGTTGTCAATTATTCTTATGATGCTGTCAAAGAGGTAGATCAGTAGAGTTTCGACTCCATGGTTGGGACGAAATCCGTGTTGGTGGTCGTCGAGTGTTTCGTGTTTGTCGATGTGTTCCTGAAGTTGTACCTGAACCGTTTTTTCGATTATTTTTGCAAGGAAGGGTATGCTGGAGATTGGTCGGTAGGCAGCTGGATCTTTTTTGTCGAGAGTAGTCTTCTTTGTGATTGGTCTTACAGAGGCAAGTTTTAGTTGCTTTGGCATGAGTCCTTGAGTGAGTGAGTCGTGTACCATTTTATGAATGGTTGGGATGAAGCTTGATTTGGTGGCTTTGACCCATGACACTGGGCAAGGGTCTGTAGGAGCAGTGCTTGTGTTGATTGTGGAGATGATGTGTGATATCTGTTCTGTTGAGGGTGAGTAGAATGTGCCCCAGGTTTTGGGGTGTACGTTCGTTCTGGTGGTTCCACTGGGAGTTGTTCGCTCTGTGGAGTGAAATTTGTCTTTGATGTGGTCGGCGAATTTCTGTGAATCAACTTGTACTTCCCCTTCTGTTGCATGCTCTTTTGTGAGGATCTTTACTATTTCAAAAAGTTCTCTGGGTTTGTTGATAGAAGTATTTATCATGTTTGTGTGGAATTCTTTCTTTGATTGGTTGATGTGTTCATTGTATTGTTTTTGCTTTGTTAGGTAAAGGTGTTGGTCGAAGGTTGTTTTGTTTTTCCTCCATCTCCGTTCAATCTTCCTGAGCTCCCTCTTTTCCTGTCGTATTTTTGCTGAGTACCATGGCTTGTTTTGTCTCTTGTTGTGGTGTTGTTTCTCGGTCCCGCCATCGGATGGTTTGGCGGCGTTAGCTAAAATGCTGTTCCAGTTGGAAACTTGTTCCTCCAGGTCCTCTGTGTCGATGTTCAAGTGTTGTATTGTGTCCTGTATGAATTCGTCCCTGTCAAAGGACTTGAATCGTCTCTGTGTGTGTGGGATGTTCGCTCTTTCGTTTGTCTGGTCCTCTTGTGATTGCAGCTTAGTCTCTATTAAGTAATGGTCAGACCATAGTACTGGGGTGATGGTGGGTGTAGAAATTAGGTCTCTTGATGTTAGGTAGCTTGAAGCGAAGATGAGGTCTGGGGATGATCCCAGTCTGTGTGTTGGTGCATTGACTATCTGTGTGAATTGAAGTGAGGTCATTGCTTGAAGGAAGGCCTCTGCATCTTTTGTATTGGCGGACTTGAGGTTGAAGTCTCCGATTAGTAGTGCTGGTTTGTTGTTTGTTGTTATGGCACAGGCTTCTTCGAGTGTGAAGGCTAGTTCTTCGGGTGGAGCGCGGGGTGCTCTGTAGGTTAGGCATCTTTCAGGAAATGGAATGAAGAGCCAAATGACGAAAACTGGAAACAGTGCAAGCACTGGCAAGTTAGATGTGCGGTATTAATAAGGCAGGCAAAGAGAGAATTTGAGAAGAAGCTTGCTGTGGAAGCAAAAACGTGTAATAAAGACTTTTTCAAGTACATTCATAGCAAAAAAACCTGTGAAAGAGTCAGTTGGACCATTAGATGATAGAGGGATAAAAAGGGTACCTAAAAGGGGACAAGGCCATAGTGGAGAGAGTGAATGAATTCTTTACTTTGGTCTTTACTATCATCACACAGGACCTCAACACCACAACCTCCCTGCTTGATCCTTGCCCGGTATCCTAGAAAAAGACTAATGAATCAGACCCAAGCTGGGACAGTGCTTCTGTCGCTAGGCCTGTGAGGCAGGCCTAGATACAGGCCACAGGCCTGCTTTGGACCCTTCACCACTGTTAGGCCAGAAAGAAGGATCAGGGGAAGAATAAATTGCTGACAGCCTGAGAAAATCCTGAGAATAAAGCAGAATGTTGCTAATCCAGTGTGCATTGCTAAGGAAACCAGATAACACAAAATGAAACGAGAAAGAGACATAAAGGGAACCAGGGAGTAAGATCTGACTAGGCACTGGCCGTGGGAAGGTGACATGATGTTTTTATGCTAACTTGAACCTTGGGAATTGCGAAATTGTGCCAAATCCTGTGCAGAAAGAGTATCAAGAAAAATCCAGCTGTAGAAAGAGAACTAACCATTGATATTCTGCCAGCCTTTCAGAAAAATTGTATAAAAAAACAGATCAGGACAGAACAGAAATTGGGGAGTTATCCAGCCCTGCCAAGAAGGTGAGAGAGTGCTGAATTGCCCCATAAACCTTTCTCTTCTGTCTATTCCCTATTCAGTAGCTACCTTGTACCTTTAAGTAGAATTTGTGTGTGAAGAATTTATGCTGAGAAAAGGATCCTGTACAATAAAGATTTAGTGAGTATTGCTGAGAAATTGGTTTCTATGTACTTCCTCCGTGTAGGGTGAGATAGTGGCCTTTGTGGTCCGGTAGGCCCCCAGAAGATCCTTAGAAACAAACTAACGACAGTAATTCAGAGAATCGTCCACGCTTTTCTCACACAAAGATACTTACCACCTGCACTAAAACAGACCTCAATAAGAATCATACTGAAGAAACTCACTTGATCGGTCACTACCCAGCTCCTACAGACCAATCGCAAGCATCCCCTTCATAACCAAGATTACAGAAAAAAGCAGTACAAATCCAGCTCCAGAAATACATAAGATGATCATGCTCTTTTGGATCTGCAACAGCATGGTTTGCATCCCTATCACAGTGTGGACATCCTCCTCACGTCCCTCTTCAACATACTCATCAAGGGAATAGAAAAGTCACACCAATGTTTCATAATGGTATTCCTTGACATTACCATCGCCTTTGACTCCTTATCCTACCACACGGCTCCTAGCAAGGCTCAAGGATATAGTGCTGCGCAACACTAAACTAAAATGGTTTGCATTCTACCTCTCCGACCGCCATCAACAAGTCAGAATTGGATCACATCGATCAAACCCATTCTACCTATGACAAGACATACCCCAGGGCTCTGCCCTCTCAGCCCTGCTCTTCAACATCTATATTCAGCCCATACATGACATCCTCAGAAAATTCAAGGTCCATTTCCACATTTATTCATTTATTTATTTGAACATTTTATTTATACTGCCCCTTCCAGCGAACAGGGGCAGTTTACATGGAACTATAACTTGAAGATACATGGAACATATTTAATCATTACATAATTGGCAGTAGGAACTTAGTTGAAACAATTACTATATACATACCAGTGTACACTTATACATAGGCATAGTAATAGCTGGATCTCTTAGCTATTTACAATAATATACAATTGGGGAACAAGGGAGGATTACGATATTTGAGTGGCAGAAGGGAGATTAGATGTATTGGTGGAGGGTGTATTATAATATTCTGAGAATAGATGGGTTTTTAATTCCTTGCGGAATGTTAGGAGAGCTTTGATTGCTCTGAGTTGGTCGGGTAGAACATTCCAGAGTGTGGGGGCTGTAAATCAGAATGCTCTATTGCTTGTAAACTGTTTAGTTTTGCGTATTGAGAATGGTATTTCCAGTAGGTTTTGTGCGTTTTTTCTCCTGTGTCTGTTGTCTGTTTTTGATTGTATTATGGTGGACAGGTAGGAGGAGGGAGATGTCATTGTGCAATTTGAAAGCAGTGATTATTTGCTTGTACTTTATTCTGGAGGCTATTGGAAGCCAGTGGAGGTTGTAAAGGATAGGAGTGATGTGGTCAGTTAGGTTTGCCTTGGTTATTATCCTGGCAGAAACATTTTGGGCAAGTTGGAGTGTGTGAATAGACTTCTTTGTAGAATACCATTGCCATATGCCGACATCATATGCCAACATCATCATGTTCAACTCTCACTTCAATAAATGCACCCCTGACTATACAGTGGTGTGCAAAAGTCTGGAATCACTTGTGAGTTTTGCGTTTTTTGTACTTTCAAACTTTTTTTTTTTAAATTTTGCGTTAGCCCAGCATATTCATCTTTCTACCACGTTAAAAGGGATACATTTGGCTATTAGAGTTGACTTTTTTGCATTCCTTGATTCCAATTTAAATACTTTACAGACACTGGGAGATAGCTACTGTGATTTTTGTGGATCCTGCATCAAAACTGGATCGAGATTATCCAATATGCACATGTTATTTCTGACCAATCAGGAGGCTGGTTTCACTAACCAATCACAATGCAGATATCTAGCCAATAGTGCAGCTATAAAAACGCGTGGAAGTTTTGAATTTCATACTCTTTCCGGATCGACCATGAAGATGACTCGGACGCTGACATTGGAGGAGCGTGTTTGTGTGTCCTTTATGAGCGAGGAAGGATTTTCAAGCTGTCAGATAGCCAGGAAAGTTGGCTGCAGTCAGAGCATTGTTAAGATTGTACAGAAGAAGAAAGAAATGGGTTCAGTGGTGGACAAGCCTCGTTCAGGTCGTCCACGTGCATCAACATCACGCCAGGACCACGCACTACAACGCATTTCACTGACTAATCGCAAGTTGACCTCTCCTCAGCTACTTCGAGAGCGGTCAGACAAAAGTGAGGTCAGTGTCAGCTCATCAACAGTTTGTCGCTGGTGCTTGAAGTTTGGTCTCCGGGGCTGCAAAGCACGGAATAAGCCACTGATGACTGACATACAAAGGCGCAACTGATCGTGTGGGCGAGAAAGCACTCAACCTGGTCGATTGAAATGTGGGAAAAGGTGCTATTCAGCGATGAAAGCACCTTCTGCCTGTTTGGTAACCAGGCCCACACCTATGTGAGGAGATTTCCTGGAGAGGAATTCAAGCCTGAGTGACTCAACCACACTGTGAAGCATCCTTTGAAGGTCATGGTCTGGGGCTGCATGGCTGCCAGTGGCGTTGGACGTCTTCACATCATCGATGGAATGGTCAACAGGGCCAAGTACATCACCATACTGCAAAAGTGCATGGTGCCATCAGCATACCAGCTGTTTCCTGGCCAGTTCCTGTTCCAAGATGACAATGCACCCTGCCATCGCTCCAGACAGGTGATCAGCTGGAAGAAGCGGAACAACATCAAGCGGAACAACATCAAGCGGAACAACATCAATGGACTGGCCTGCCCAGTCTCCAGATCTGAATCCAATCGAGAACCTGTGGCACAAGGTGGCCTTGGAAATATCCAAGAGGCATCTGACATCAAAGCGTGAGCTGATTGAGTCACTCATTGCAGCTTGGAACAGCGTTGTCACCAACGATCACCTTGTCAGACTGGTTCATTCAATGCTGACAAGGTGCAGTCAGGTGATCAAGAACAAAGGGTGGCCCATCAAATACTGAGCCATCATTGACACATAAAAACAGCCTTTTTCAAGGCCACATACATTAATTTGAAGGAAACCTAGCGTGCGTCCATAATATTTTAAAGCATACTTACAATAATATATGGCCAACGATGTACATTACGTGATTTTCACAGAAAATCTATCAACAGGACAACTATGGGGAACAAACTCAGAAATTAAGGGCCAAACCAAAACTAAAAGTTGGCCCTAATAGTCGAATCTATCACTTATCATGTGATACACAGAAAAAGCCACTTGGCAGGAAAAAGAAATTAAGATATAAGGTCACAAAGTTGAAAAAACGTCAAATTTACAAGTGATTCCAGACTTTTGCACACCACTGTATCATCTTGGACTATTTGTTGACCATCACTGAACACCTGGCAAGACTAAACCTGACAGTAAACAGCCAAAAATCTTAAGTACTGCTAGTAACAAGGGACCTTCACTTCACATACCCACCCTCAATAAATAGACCACACAGAAATCTCAGTAAAAACCGAAGTCAAATACCCAGGCATAACATTAGACCAAAACATCAACATGCATGCTCGTATAAAGAAAATGGCCAACTGTGGCAAGGAGGCCTATCCAGAGTACAGGGGTGGACAAAGAGACAGGGAATTCACCCTAGTAAAGGGCCCCCTTTTACCAAGACAGGGTAGGAAAGCCATAAACACCTCCAGGGTTCAGAAAACGTCCACGTGGACCACATTTCATGCTCCCCCTAGTGGAATGAAGGGGAGAGGATACAAGGCTCAGAACCCCTTTAGGCAGGGAATGCTTCAAGCACTCAGGTGTCCGGATTCAGGCTGATTGCCGTCACCTGAGTAGGGTGGGGTTGGAGCTAGAGCCCTGGAAGTATAAACCCAGAGCAGAGTATGATTTAGTGAAAGAAAGGAGGAGAGGAGAAGCAGGAAGCCAGGCTGAGCAGAGCGAAGCAGAGGAACGGAGCTTCCAGCTGTAGAGAGTGCTATTTGGCATGTAGCACGGCTGCAGGAGAGTTTGGAGCCAGGAACAAGAGAGACTCCAAGATCCCCCGGGAGGCTGTTAGCTGAGCAGGACAGGGAGTCAGAGTCTATGCAGCTGGGAGAGCCTGAGGTGAAGCTGATTGAGGAGGACACTCCCATGGACTGTTCCTTGTGCCAAGCTATAAACCTGGGGAATGTAGAAAAAGCAAGCCAGTCCTGAAAGAAGGTCTCCCAGGAAAAAGGTACCCGTATACCACAAGCAGGGTGGCTGAGAGCCCCATGTGTTTATAAAGGGGAAGTTTATCACAGACTTTAAATGTGCTTTTTGTTTGGTGCTTTAGCCAGCAAAGCTAAGAAGGCAATACAATTAGGCTTGCTGGTAAAGACTGCGTATCCTGCAATAGAGAGAACCTTTAAAACTGCATTTTGTGGTTGGATATGTTTTGGACAATTTTTGCTTCCAAGAGTCCTGAACCAACAATCCTATGTGTGGTATGATCGAACCCTTGTGTATATAAAAATAATAAATTTATGTCATTTGCCTTACCTACTTGAGCCTGACTACAGCTTTCTGCATGGTGCACTCATACAGCTGAATAAGGACTACATTTCCCAGAGGGCATTGCAGGGAAATAGTTAAAAAAAAAAAAAAAAAAGCTGAAAAAGCATACAGCGGAAAGTTCCTTCAATAATCCACACCCCTCTAACCTAGAGGCGAGTGGTGGTGGCGTGACACCAACACAGCCTAAGTACAAATGCGATCTCTCCAAATCTTATGCCCACTACTTGATCATAACAACTTCAGATCAGTCTTCCAGGTCATCATCACCCCGCACCTGGATTATGGAAACATTCTCTATCAAGGCCTCTAATATGACACTTTACTGTGCCCCCCCCTTTTTTTTTGTGATGCTTCTAGTCACTATCATTTAACTATTTATGTTTTCATCAATATAGCATCTTCCACGCTACAATTGGAACTGTATTTTAGTATTTTATTTATTTATTTATTCATTCTCTGTATAGCGTTTTAGATTTTACCGGTTTGTATCTTTATAAGTATGGTTCTTAAGTTATGCTGCCCTCTCATCTTCCTCATGTGCTTTCCCCGGTATGGACCCTTATGGTTTTATGTTTAATAGTATATTATGCTTCACGTGATTTCATGTGTCTTTTAGTTGTTTTGTTATCGTGATCTTAATTGGTTATTTATATTTATTTATTTATTTATTATTAGGGAAGAGTAGCCTAGTGGTTGGGGCAAGGTACTTCAGGCCGGAAGGTCAGGGGTTCAAATCCCACTAGAGGACAGCAACCTTGGGCCGGAAGGACTGGGGTTTCTAGTCCCACAGATGCTCCTTGTGGTCTTGGGCAAGCCACTTAACCCTCCATTGCCCATGTTCCCTGTAAGTATTAGTGTATGTGTCTCATATCCCCACGTGTTAAATGTATCCCCCAATTGTGTTGTGACCACTTTGATTGAAGGATAAGGCGGTATACAAAACTGTCTAAATAAATACAATTATTTATTTCTCTTTTCATGTAGTGTTTTTATACGCTGTTGTTTTTCAACACGATCATCACTGTTTTCTTTACCGTCGCTTTCCTAAGCCGTTTTACAGATCCTTCATGGTTTCCCACGTGTATGAATTTTTACTGGTCCACTTTGAGGTTCACATAGATTATATGCTTTTCACTATATTCCCCCCCTTTTTCTACAATAGAACCTACAGCAATCCTCTTTCCCGCCGTTCAGCCTCGCTCCGCCCCTTTTTGTTTCCCTCTTTAGGCGCATGAGCCAGCGTTTCTCCGGTTGCTGCAAGTCTGCATGCTACAGACGGCAGCTTTACGAGGATATTTTTCTCCACTTATGATTTCGTACGTATTATTGCAAACATTGCCGATTGTATGTTAATGGTTATCTTTCTGTGTCAGATTTGGCTCCTCCTGTCATTTATTTTAATGCGATCTAGCTGCTGGAGAGTTTTTTTAACGCAGGCTGTTTTCTATTCATACTGGTTTTGTGTATCTTAGTCCTTCATTTTTTACACATACTCTCCATAATCCACATGCTACATTAATGTTTAATGCGCTACTCTTCATGTTTCACAGCATCACAGCACTTCATGCTCATAATTGTCCTTGCATGCCTGTCCCGGTGTGCTTTTAGGTTGGTTAAATGGTCTCATTTCTACTGACTCACTCCTGCCTCAATAGAAGCTTAAAAGACCCATTGTTTGCATGTATACAATTCAGTCCTTTAGTATACTCAATCTTTATCAGATCCTGTCTCCTCCTCTTGTTTCTTCTTCTTTTTCCATTTATTTATTTTTTTGTTATTTATGATATATTATATATTTGTTTTTAATCTATTTATGCTTCTTTTAGCATGTTTACCTGGTCAGTCTCATAAGAGCTTGATGTTAGACCTACTGTTTAAACGGTCTCCAACAGAGGTATTTTTAAGTATTTATCCATATTTGTATATTGTTTATATTGTCTTAAGTCCATTTAATTTGATTTTATATGGTATAATGTTTGTTTTTATACTGATTTAATTATTTTTTATGATGTTGTTTTAATTAACTTATTATTGTATGTCTGTTCTTTGACGTTTTTAGTAATTGTGCATTTATGTTTTTAGTGTTATGCCTAGCTAGCCCCTGACGAAGGGTGACGAAACACGGCCTGTGTCAGGCAGTTGAAGGCTCAATAAAGTACTCTGTCTTCCCATTTATCACGCTTTGGACTGGTTGTTCTTCGCTCAGCGTGATTATTGCTTGACAGGAGTAGGCCAATCAGGATGCGAGTCAGGAGGGGCTGAGCGGAGAGGGGGCTTGCCCTCGACAAGATAATGGTGTGCCGAAAGTGCGATAAGGTGTACTCTAACCGAGAGTGGACTTCAGCCCTGCTTGGGACAGGTGAAGCAGTTACTGCATAACAAACTGGACAGAACAAGAAAAGAGGTTGATCTACTTCTCCGTGCACCACAGAAAATCTCTGCCACTTGAAGGCATAGGCCGAGTGAGTGGGTGGATGTTAATGATACTGCAGAGGAATTGAGAGAAATATCACTACACTGGGAAGATGTATTACAACTATTTGATAAACTGAATGGTAGCAAATCACCTGGACCAGATGGTATACATCCAAGGGTGTTGAAAGAACTGAAATATGAGATTGCAGACCTGCTATTAGTAATCTGTGAACTTCCATTAAAATCATCTGTAATACCTGAAGATTGGAGGATCGCCAATGTAAGGATTCCAGGGTTGATCAGGGAAACTACAGACCGGTGAGCCTGATGTCAGTACCAGGAAAAATGGTAGAAACCATCATAAAATACAAAATTACTCAGCATGTAGATAGTCCTGGCCTAATGGGAGACAGCCAACATGGCTTTAGACAAGGAAGATCTTGTCTTACTAATCTGCTATGTTTTTTGAAGGTGTGAATAAACAGGTAGACAAAGGTGAGTCAGTTGATATAGTGTATCTGGACTTTCAGAAAGCCTCTGACAAAGTCCCTCATCAGAGACTTTTGGCAAAACTAAAAAGTCATGGGATAGGAGGCAGTGTACTATTGTGGATCTGGAACTGGTTAAAAGATAGAAAGCAGAGGGTAGGGCTAAATGGCCAATTTTCCCAATAGAAAAAGGTGAATAGTGGTGTACACCCCAGGGATCTGTACTGGGTCCGCTGCTTTTTGACATATTCATAAATGACCTGGAAAAGGGAATAGCTAGTGAGGATATCAAAAAAGCTGGGGAAAATTGCTCCGCGAGGGCTCCGTCGGCGCCGACGTCACCCATAAGTGAGGACTGACTTCCTGCTTGGTCCTGGAGAATGGAAAATACAACAAAGGATATTATAATGCCTCTTTTTCGTTCCATGGTACGACTGCATCTTGAATATTGTGTGCAATTCTGGTCGCCGTATCTTAAAAAGGATATAGTGCTATCAGAAAAAGTACAGAGAAGAGCCACCAAAACAGTAAAGGGGATGGAAGGCTACTCCTATGAAGAGAGGCTACAAAGGTTAGGGCTCTTCAACCTGGAAAAGAGACGGCTGAGGGGAGATATGATAGAGGTCTATAAATTAATGAATGGAGTGGAACAGGTAAAGCATAGTTACTCACCTACAACAGGTGATCTCCGGGAACAGCAGGAATTTAGTCTTCACATATGGGTATATTCAGTACCAACGGAACCTGTGTGGGAACGCTCCCCAGTGTCCAATAGGAAAGCTTTTGGGAGCATTCCACAGCGCGTGCGTACTGCCTTCCCGCCTTTCCCAACTGTCCCGCTCCAGTTGAGTTTATATCTGAGATAAAAGAGAGAGGGAAAGAGGGAAAGAGAGAAAGGGAGAGAGAGATAGAGAGATACAACTCCTAGGGGAGGTGGATGGGTTCTGAAGACTAAATTCCTGCTGTTCCCGGAGATCACCTGTTACAGGTGAGTAACTATGCTATTTCCAGGAACAAGCAGGAATGTAGTCTTCACATATGGGGACTCCCTAGCTGCAGATGCCAGGGAGATGGCCCCAGAAAGTTGTGTGCCCTTGTGAAAGGGCTCCACTTCCCCCCCATGGATCTCTGGCATCCTACCAGGGATGGTGGGTAGGAGTTGATTAAGTATGGAACAGGTGTTGAAGAACAGCCTGACCAAACAAGGCATCCCGGCGGGAGTCCTTGTCTAAGCAGTAATGGGCTGTGAAGATATGAACCGAAGCCCAAGTAGCTACTCGACAGATGTCATCGATAGACACAGAGTGAAGATGAGCCATTGAGGCTGTCATGGCTCTCACATTGTGAGCTGTGACATGGCCTTCAAGAGAAAGGTTCTTACTCTTATAGGCAAAAGATATACACTGTGCAATCCAATTGGACAGTGTCCTTTTGGAGACTGGAAGTCCCAGATGACTAGGATCAAAAGCAACAAAGAGTTGAGAGGATTTTCTATGTTGCTGTGTCCTTAGCAAGTAAAAGGCCAAAGCTCTTTTACAGTCCAAAGTATGAAGGTTCCTTTCTGCATTTTAGGCGTGAGGCCTTGGAAAGAATACAGGAAGGTAAACCACTTGGTTCAAATGAAAAGGTGAAACCACCTTTCGCATAAAGTGTGGATGAGTCCTATGGACTACCTTATCATGGTGGAACCTTGTATAAGAAGGATCAGCCACCAAGGCTTGCAATTCACTGATGCGACGTGCTGATGTGATTGCAATGAGAAAGATAACCTTCTAAGAAAGGAATTTCAATGAGGTAGTAGCTAAGGGTTCGAAAGGTGGCTTCATGAGCTGACCAAGAACCAGATTTAAGTCCCCTGCCACCGGTGGTGGCTTAATGGGAGGCTTAGTTAAAAGAAGGCCTCTGATAAATCTCGCTATGAGAGGATGAGAGGAAATAGGTTGTCCATTTAGAGGCTTGAAAGAAGCTGCAATAGCGCACAAATGAACTCTCACTGAATTGGTCTTAAGCCCTGCATTTGATAAATGAAGGAGATACTCCAGTAATGATTCCAGAGGTATCTCAAGAGGGTTAAGACCCTTCTGCGAGCACCATATGGTAAACCTTTTCCACTTAAATGCATAAGAGCGTCTTGTGGAAGGTTTCCTGGAAGCATGAAGGATATCCTTTACCTGCTGGGAAAGGTTAAGACCGTGAAGTTCTAGAGAACAAAGCCAATCCTGACTCTGAAGGTATGGTAGCAGAGTTCCCAGAGAAATCATTTTGAACTTCTCTTTGAACAGGAATTTGTTCAATTCTCTGAGGTCTAAAATGGGTCTGTGTCCACTTGTTTTCTTTGGAATAAGGAAATAGGGGGAGTAAAGCACTGTTACTTACCTGTAACAGGTGATGTCTGGGAACAGCAGGAATAAGTCTTCACATATGGGGTATCGTCGGTACCGACGGAGCCTGCGCGGGAACGCTCCCCAGCGTCCAGTAAGAAAGCTTTTGGGAGCATCCCACAGCGCCTGCGCGCTGCCTTCCCGCCTTTCCCAACCGCCTCTCTCCAGTTCGAGTTTTAAAGCTGAGACAAAGAGAGAGAGAGGAAAGGAAAGAAAGATAGAGAGATACAACTCCTAGGGGAGGTGGGTGGGTTGTGAAGACTTATTCCTGCTGTTCCCAGAGATCACCTGTTATAGGTAAGTAACTGTGCTATCTCCAGGAACAAGCAGGAATGAGTCTTCACATATGGGGACTCCCTAGCTGCAGATGCCAGGGGAGAACCCCAGGTTGTGTGTCCTTGAAAAGGACTCTACCTCCTCCCATGGATCTCTGGCATCCAACCAGGGTAGGTGGGTAGGAGTTGATTAGGAATGGAACAGGTGTTTGAGAACAGCCTGACCAAACAAGGCATCCCGGCAGGAGTCCTTGTCCAAGCAGTAATGGGCTGTGAAGGTATGAACCGAGGCCCAGGTGGCCGCTCGACAGATTTCTTCGATGGACACAGAATTTAGATGAGCCATTGAGGCTGCCATGGCTCTCACATTGTGAGCTGTGACATGGCCCTCCAGAGAAAGATTTCTTCTCTGGTAGGCGAAAGAAATATACTGAGCAATCCAGTTGGACAGTTGGACAGTGTTCTCTTAGAGACTGGAAGTCCTAAATGAGAAGGATCAAAAGCAACAAAGAGTTGAGATGACTTTCTATGTTGCTGTGTTCGGTTTAAGTAAAAGCAAGAGCTCTCTTACAATCCAAGGTATAAAGATTCCTCTCTGCACTTGATGCATGAGGTCCTGGAAAAAAGACAGGTAAATATACCTCTTGGTTCAGATGAAAAGGCGAGACCACTTTAGGCATAAAGTGTGGATTGGTCCTGAGGACTACCTTATCATGATGGAACCTTGCATAAGGTGGATTAGCCACCAAAGCTTGCAACTCACTGATGCGGCGTGCTGAGGTGACTGCAATGAGAAAAATAGGAGGTGGTGGCTAAAGGTTCAAAGAGTGGCTTCATGAGTTGCCCAAGAACCAGGTTTAAGTCCCATGCCACTGGAGGTGGTCTAATGGGAGGTTTAGTTAAAAGAAGGCCTCTCATGAATCTTGCTATAAGAGGATGAGAGGAAACAGGTTGTCCATTGAGAGGCTTGAGGGACGCTGCAATAGCACTCAAATGGACACTTACTGAATTCGTTTTCAGACCTGCATGGGATAGATGCAGGAGATACTCTAGTAGAGAATTCAGAGGTATTGCAAGAGGGTTTAGACCCTTCTCTGAACACCAAATGGTAAATCTTTTCCATTTGAAAGCATAGGAACGTCTAGTAGAAGGCTTTCTAGAGGCATGAATAACATCTCTGACTTGCTGAGAGAGATGAAAATCTTGAAGGTCTAAGCCCTCAGTAACCAAGCCCTGAGATGGAGCAACTGGGGGTTTGGGTGCCATAATGTTCCCTCTTCCTGGGATAGAAGGTCTGGTGCAGAGCCCAAGTCCAGCTTGAGAGAGATGCAGAAGTAGAGGGTACCACACTTGGCGTGGCCAATGTGGTGCTATGAGGATCATGGTCCCTCGATCTCTCTGAAGCTTGAATAGAGTTTTGGGAATTAGGGGAATTGGTGGAAAGGCATAAAGGAAGTCTTGACCCCAGTGAAGGAGGAAAGCATCCTTGGCCTGAACTCCCTGACACGGAATTCTGGAACAGAACCGGGGAAGTTTGGCATTCCACGGACTTGCAAAGAGGTCTATGTCCGGGGTTCCCCAAATTTGAAAAATCCTGGCTACTTGGTCCATGTGGAGGGACCATTCGTGTGGAAACAGAACCCGACTGAGTCTGTCCGCCCAAGAGTTTTGATAAGGCGGTATAAAAATCCAATTAAATAAATAAATAAATAAAAATAAATACTGCCAGAAGATGGATGTGATGCTCTCTGGCGAAGGCCCATAGTCGCAAAGCTTCGTTGCAAAGCGACAGAGAGCCAGTCCCGCCCTGCTTGTTCACATAGAACATGGCTACTTGGTCGTCCGTATGGATGAGGACTGTCCTGTAGCTGAGCAGGATATGGAACACTCTGAGAGCTAAGAATATTGCTCTGAGTTCCAAAAGATTGATATGCAGAGAAGTCTCCTGTGGAGACCAGATGCCCTGGGTGGAGAGATCCTGTAGATGAGCTCCCCAACCCTTTGGAGAAGCATCTGTTGTGAGAGTTGCTTGGAGTAGTGGTTGCTGAAAAGGGGACCCCAGCAACAGGTTTTGAGAGGACTTCCACCATTGGAGAGACCAAAAAAGGCGACTGGAGTTTGCTATTTTGTCTGACAGGCAAACTGATGCCTGAGTCCATTGGGTGGACAAAGTCCATTGAGCTGCCCTCATGTGAAGGCGAGCATATGGAACCACATGCACGGTGGATGCCATGTGGCCTAATAGCTGTAACATCTCTCGAGCAGTTAAATGGGAGTTTTACTGAATCTGGGAGGCTAACTGCACTAGACGTAGGCAACGGGCCTGAGGAAGATAGGCCCTTGCAGTTGTGGTATCCAGCAAGGCCCCTATGAACTCCAGAGACTGAGTAGGGGTGAGATTGGATTTTGGGATGTTTATTACTAGTCCCAAATACTGAAGGATATGCATTGTGCAGGTTAGGCAAGTCTGGGCCTCTGACTGGGATGGGGCTCAAATGAGCCAGTCGTCCAGATATGGGAATACGAATATTCCCAGAGTGCGGAGAAATGCAGCTACTACTGCCATGCATTTCGTGAACACCCTTGGTGCAGAGGCCAGACCGAAAGGAAGCACCCTGTATTGGTAGTGCTTTCCTTGAAAAAGGAACCGAAGGAACCTTCTGTGTGTTGGATGTATGAGGACATGGGTGTACGCATCCTTGAGATCTAGAGAACAAAGCCAGTCCTGACTCTGAAGGTATGGAAGCAGAGCCCCTAGAGAAATCATTTTGAATTTCTCCTTGAATAGAAACTTGTTCAATTCTCTGAGATCTAATATGGGTCTGTAGCCCCCTGTTTTCTTTGGGATAAGAAAATAAGGGGAGTAGAACCCTGAGCCCTGTTGAAGAAGAGGTACTTCTTCTATTGCCCCTTGGGCAAGAAGGGTAGCAATCTCCTGACCTAGAAGGTCGAGGAGAGATATAGGAGAATTGAACTGTTTCACCATGGTGTGAGGAGGAAGGCTTAAGAAATGAAGCTTGTACCCTTCCTATATGATGGAGAGGGTCCATTGCTCTGCTGTGATTTGCTCCCATCTGGGAGCAAAGTAAGTCAACCTTCCTGGAATGGTGAGGGGCTCTGGTTTTTCCAGAGCTAGAAAGGCTAAGTTCTCTAGTTGCAAGTCAAAGGCCCTGAGGAGGTTGAGGCTGCTGGGCTGTGGTAGGCCTGGCAGTCTTTGACTTGGCCTGTTTAGGTGGTTGCTGACGCTTTGCAGCAAAATGACCTGCAGAAGATGTCTGCACATAAGCAGGATAATATCTTCCCTTTTTAGAAAAAGATGTCTTTTTGAACAATCTTTTCTTAACAGGGGCATAGGTAGACTTTGAAAGTCGATCCAAAACAGAGTTCTCAGCATCCATCTGAGTGGCCTTTGCTTGCCAATCCCTGCCATACAGGTTTTCACCTGTACAAGGAAGGTTTCCCAACTCATCTTGGACCCAGAGTTCCAAATCAGAGGCTTGTAACCAAGCAATTCTGCGTGCACCTATGGCAATAGCCGTGGCTCTGCTTACACACTCAAAAGAGTCAAAGGCTGCACGGTTGGAGAATTTGGAAACATCTTGGGCATGTTTGAGCCAAGTGAGAAATTCCTGCCTTTTATCTTCTGAAATAAAAGGAGCTAAAGTCTGCAGATGATCTGTGACTTCTTTTAGAAACATCCCCATATAGAGACTATAGGAGTTGATTCTGGCAGCAAGCATATTGGCCTGGAAAATCCTTCGGCCAAAAGCATCTAGAGAGTCCTACATTCATGTCCTGGAGGGTTAGATGAGTGTCTCTTTGCACTCTTTATTTTCTTCATAGCAGACTCAACCACAATAGAGTGGTGAGGAAGCTGAGTCTTATGAAAACCAGGACAGGGAGGGACACGGTACATGGTGTCTAACCTACGAGAATGAGGAGAGGTAGTGAGAGGAGTCTCCCACATGCCCAACATGAGATCATAAAGAATCTCATGAATAGGTAAGGTAGCTGCTTCCTTAGGAGCCTTAGGATATTGCAAAATATCTAATTGCTTGGCTCTAGGCTCTGACTCAGAGGCCACTGTGATGGAGAGGCCTCTAGCCACTTCCCTAATGAAGTCTTGAAACGACAAGTCCTCTGGAGGAGACATTCTTCGTTTTGGAGAAGCAGATTCCTGAGGAAGAAGCAGACTCCTGAGGTGCATCGACAGAAGCCTCCGACTCATCAGAGTCCTCGGAGGAATCGAAGTATCGCCTGCTGGATGCTCCTGTAAAGCCCGATACGCATACCGAGTGGGATCGACATCGGGAGTAAGCGGTATCGGTTCGGTACCAATGGGCATCATAGGACAGGGTACCGTTGCAGTCGACACCGAAGCCGATGTCGATGCAATCGGTACAGGCACCGGAAATGGTGCAGGGGTCGGTACCAGCAACGGAGATTGTTGCGGTACCGGAGGCGTCGAAGCCTGCATAAACGCCGTAAGGGTGCGCTGCATGAACAGAATTTTCTGATCCATCGACGCCACCAAAGTCTGGATGTCGGTACCAGTGGAGGCCACCGGTACCCCAGAACACGGCAACAGGTGATCGGTCGAGGCCAAGCCATCGATGTCAACCTGTGACCCCATAGACAATGCTTTGGAAGCCAGAACTTCCCGCCGGGGTAATTTTGCCGGAGCGGAATCTTCGAGGACAAGCCCGGAGGCATCTCGATGCTTAGAGGGAGATTTGCCCTTCGAGGACCGGCTAGATTTATGTTTGGTTACCTGAGA
This sequence comes from Ichthyophis bannanicus, assembly GCA_033557465.1. Taxonomy (NCBI): domain Eukaryota; kingdom Metazoa; phylum Chordata; class Amphibia; order Gymnophiona; family Ichthyophiidae; genus Ichthyophis; species Ichthyophis bannanicus. The sequence goes on along the minus strand of CM066035.1, from coordinate 506,214,246 downwards.
TCCATGGGAGGAAGAAGCAGCCCTGGAAGATGTCGATGCCACCGAGGCTGCATCAGAGGGAAACAGGGTACTGAGCTTGGCTGCTCGGTTCTGTAGACCTCTTTTAGACATCATGGTGCAGGACACACAATCTGTGATGGAATGGTCAGGACCCAAACATTTCGGACCCAAACATTTCAGACACCAATCATGGGTGTCGGTGACAGAAATAGTACCGTCACATTTTGTGCACTTTTTGAACCCAGAAGCGGGCTTCTCCATGAGGAGAAAATATTTAGGCCTAAGGCCCAAAATTAAAATGTACAGCTGAATAAAGAAAAGGTTTTTGTTTTTTGGTTTTTTTTAAGAAGAAAAGAAAAGAAAAGAAAAGACCGGCGGTACCGGTCTGACGTTGAAGGCAGACGCGACACAGAAAAATAAAGAAAAAAATAAAGAACTTCTTCTACGGTGACAGGAACACGACCTGCTGGCTCCGCGGAAAAGAAGAACTGGAGAGAGGCAGTTGGGAAAGGCGGGAAGGCAGCGCGCAGGCGCTGTGGGATGCTCCCAAAAGCTTTCTTACTGGACGCTGGAGAGCGTTCCCACGCAGGCTCCGTCGGTACCGACGATACCCCATATGTGAAGACTCATTCCTGCTTGTTCCTGGAGATAACCCTGTACCCAGCTGGGGAATGGGTACCTCTTCTATTGCACCTTGAGCAAGGAGCACAATGACCTCTTGACCTAACAGGTCGTTGAGAGAGGTCTGAGAACTGAACTGTCTTACCATTGTAGGAGGGGGCATGCTGTGGAAATGAAGCTTGTACCCCTCTCTTACAATGGACAGAGTCCAATTTTCTGCTGTTATCTGACCCCATCTGGGGGCAAAATGACATAACCTTCCCAGGATGGTGGAGGGTTCTGGGCCGTTCAGGGCCAGGAAGGCAAAGTTCTCTAGATAGGAGTCAAAGCCCCTGTGGAGGCTGAGTCTGCTGAGCCGGATGAGGCTTAGCTGCTTTTGTCTTTCTTTGTCTAGGTTGTTGCTGCTGTCCCTTTTGGGCAGACTGACCTAAACGATGCACCTGCTGGGTATAGGAGGGATAAAACTTCTTTTTCTTACTGAAGAATGGTTTCTTATAGGATTTTTTCCTCGCAGGATCAGCTGTAGATTTAGACAATCTATCCAAAGTGATATTGTCAGCATCTATCTCATTAACCTTTTCCTGCCAATTCTTGCCAAAGAGATTCTCTCCTGTGCAAGGAATATTCCCGTTTATCCTGTACCCAAATTTCCAAGTCAGATGCCTGGAGCCAGGCAATCGTACATGCACCTATGGCAATGGCAGAGGTTCTGCTTATGCACTCAAAGAAGTCAAAGGCTGCACGATTTACAAACTTGGAAACATCCTGGGCATGTTTGACAAGGACAAGGTAATCTTGCCTCTTATCATCAGGAAGGAGAGGGCTCATAAACTCTAAATCTCCTGTGACCTCCTTAAGGAACATTCCCATATATAAGATATAGGAACTGATCCTAGCAGAAAGCATGGAAGCCTGGAAGGTTTGACATCTAAAGGCGTCAAGAGTCCTACACTCACATCCTGGAGGAATAAATGCATGCCTTTTTGCACTCTTTATCCTTCTCATAGCTGATTCCACCACCATGGAATGGTGTGGTAATTGAGTCTTCTGAAACACAGGACAAGGAGGAACGGGATACATGGATTTGAGTCTTCTAGAGTGAGGAGATGTGGTCAGAGGTGTTTCCCACATCCTTAACATGAGATCATGCAAGATCTCATGAATGGGTAAGGTACCTGCCTCCTTGGGAGTTTTAGGGTATTGCAGGATTTCTAATTCCTTTGCCCTAGGCTCTTTTTCAGGAGCCACTGTGATGGAAAGACCTCGGGCCACATCTTGGATAAAATCCTGAAAGGACATATCTCCTCTGGTGGAGACATCCTACGCTGAGGAGAAGAGGAATCCTCAGGAAGAAGTACTATGGTATCGGCAGAGCTTTCTAGTTTTCAGACTCATCCGAGGATTCGAAGTATCTCCGATCCGGGTGACCGTGCAAGGCACGGTACCGATCGAAGTCGGCATCAGAGTGGTCCAGTACCGACTTGTCGATGCTGGATAGACACGCATGACTCGGTCCCGGTAGAATACCTGCCGATGTCGATGCAGTCGGTGCCGGTCCCGGTTGAGTTGTCTGAAGAGGTTTCAGGGGCATCGAGGCCGTGAGAAGAGCCGCCAGACTGCGTTCAATAGCCAAGAATCTCTGAGCTATCGACGCTGCTGATGCTTGGGTATCGGTACTGGATGAAGCGGCCGGTACCCCAGAGCATGGCACCAGTAGTTCTGCCGAGGTTGAAGCCTCGAGAACATCCTAGAGGCCCATTAGTGCTTTGGAAGCCGAAGCCTCCCACCGGGGCAATTTTGCCGGTGAAAGTCCCTCAAGGGCAACGCCAGAGGCATCTCGATGTCTAGAAGGAGATCTACCCTTTGAGGACCGGCTAGATTTATGTTTAGTTACCTGAGATCAATGGGAGGAAGATGAAGCCCTGGAAGACGTTGATGCCATGGAAGCTGCATCGGAGGGAAAAAGGGTGCTAAGTTTAGCAGCTTGGTTTTGCCGGCCCCTTTTCAACATCATCCCACAGGCAACACACTCAGAGATAGAGTGGACCTAAACATTTGAGGCACCACTCATGGGTGTCGGTGACGGAGATGGTACCACCACACTTAGAACACTTTTTAAAACCCAAAGCGGGTTTTTCCATTTTGAAGTGCCCAAAATGGCGCGTGGCACCTGAGGAGAAAATTACTGGAAAGACTCCAGAAAAAAGTTGGTTTTTTTGTTTTTTTAAAAAGAAAAGAAAGAAGAACCGGCGGTACCGGTGTAGCGTGTAGGGAAGGCAGACGCGACCACAAAAAAGCAGAATAGAAGGGATTTTTTTCTGCAGTGAAAGGATGTGCGACCTGTCGGCTCCACGGAAAACAAAGAACTGGAGAGGGACAGTTGGGAAAGGTGGGAAGGCAGCACGCAGGCGCTGTGGGATGCTCCCAAAAGCTTACCTATTGGACGCTGGGGAGCGTTCCCACACAGGCTCCGTCGGTACCGACGATACCCATATGTGAAGACTACATTCCTGCTTGTTCCTGGAGATACATAGATCATAAGAACATAAGATATGCCATACTGGGTAAGACCAAGGTCCATCAAGCCCAGTATCCTGTTTCCAACAGTGGCCAATCTAGGTCATACGTACCTAGCAGTTTCCCCAAAAGACACAGGTTCCGCAATGCTTGCACTGGGTCAAGCATTGATATCCTGGGTCCCTTCTTAATAATGTTTTATGGACTTTCCTCCAGGAACTTGTCCAAACCTATTTTAAACCCAGCTACACTAACAGCCTTTACTACATCCTCCGGTAACAAATTCCAGAGTTTGATTACACATTGAGTGAAAAAATATTTTCTTTTATTAGTCTTAAATACTTTACCCTGTAGCTTCATTGCATGTCCCCTAGTCTTTCTATATTCTGATAACGTAAACAATCGATCTACGTTTACCCGTTCCACTCCGTTAATTAATTTATAGACTTCTATCATATCTCCCCTCAGCCGTCTCTTTTCCAGGTTAAAGAGCCCTGACCTTTTTAGCCTTTCTTCATAGGAGTATCCTTCCATCCCCTTTACCATTTTGGTGGCTCTTCTCTGAACCTTTTCTAATAACGTTATATCCTTTTTAAGATACGGCGACCAGAATTGCACACAATATTTAAGGTGCGGTCTCACCATGGAACGATATAGAGGCATTATAATATCTTTTGTTTTATTTTCCATTCCTTTCCTTATGATACCTAGCATTCTATTTGCTCTCTTGGCTGCCGCTGCACACTGGGCCGAGGGTTTTAACATGTTATCCACAATGACGCCTAAATCTTTTTCCTGGGTAGTGGTTCCTAATGTGGAACCTTGCATTGTGTAACCATAGTTTGGGTTGCTCTTCCCTAGGTGCATAACTTTGCACTTGTCCACATTAAATTTCATCTGCCATTTTGATGCCCAGTCTTCAATTTATCAAGATCCTCTTGCAATTGTTTATGCTATCAGAATATAGAAAGACTAGGGGAGATGTAATGAAGCTACAGGTAAAATATTTAAGACAAATAAGAGAAAATATGTTTTCACTCAACATGTAATCAAACTCTGGAATTTGTTACCGGAGGATGTAGTAAAGGCTGTTAGTGTAGCTGGGTTTAAAAAAGGTTTGGACAAGTTCCTGGAGGAAAGGTCCATAAACCATTATCAAAAAGGGACCCGGGATATCAATGCTTGACCCAATACAAGCACTGTGGAACCTGTCTCTCTTGGGGATACTGCTAAGTACGTATGATCTAGATTGGACACTGTTGGAAACAGGATACTGGGCTTGATTAACCTTGGTCTGAACCAGTATGGCACATCTTATGTTCTTATGTTTTGTGGGAGGTCAGCAGGACCTCCTCTACCCCTCTTGAAAGACTGAAGCGGGCCAAGGCTACCCTTTCAGCAGTAAGGCCATCAGAGACAGGGACCCCAGATTGGGGTGCAGGACACAGCCATCCTCCTGCGAGAGCAGGCCCGGGGGGCACCCCAGAGGAACCAGGGATGCCTGGGACAGGGGGAGGAGTAGGGGAACTACAGCTGCTGGGCCCACCAATGAGCCACCAGTATCAAGGTGGCTCTGTCATGCTGGACCTTGAACAGGGTCTTGGTGATCAGCGGCGTGGGTGGGAAGGCGTAAAGGAGGTCCCCTGTGCATGGAATAAGGAACGCATCCACCACCACCCGCAAGGGATGTGGCTGCCTGGAGTAGAAGCGGGGTAGCTGAGCATTGGCTGGACTAGGGAAAAGGTCCATCTATGGGAGCCCCCAGAGAGAGAACAGCTGGAAGTCCAACCTAGGGTTCAGCCGCCACTTATGCAGTTGGAGGACCCGGATGAGCAGGTCTGCCAGGGCGTTGTTCTGGCGTGGAAGATAGCTGCCCACAAAAGGATCCCACTCTAAATGGCAAAAGAGCAGAGGCTCAAAGTCTCTTGGCACAGGAGGGATGATCCTGTACCTGCCTGCTTGTTGATATAGATCACCACCACCTGGTTGTCAATTCTGGATTAGTACCGCTTGGTGCTGTAGGTGGTGTTGAAAGGACCGGAGAGCTAATGTTATGGTTCGAAGCTCCAGGAGATTGATCTGCTGGAGGCTCTCCGCCTGCAACCAATTGCACTGAATGCAGAGGTTGTTGCAATGGGCTCCCCAGCACAGTTAGGAGGAATCCATGGTATTGATCCTTTAGGGGATGGGGGTCTGGAAGGGCATCCCAGCCTCTAGGTGCTGAAGCTGTTGCCACCAGCCGAGGGAGTAGTCAAAAGGGTGGATCAAGACCACTCTGTCCCTCATCCACCCTGGTTTGGGACCACTGGGAGCAGAGGATCCACTGAAATGGCCGCATATGTAGGCGGGCATCTGGAGTGACATACACTGTGGACATCATGTGACCCAGCAGGCGAACCAGGAGGCGGGCAGATGCCATGGGGCAACCCTGGAAGTTCCCTGCAAGAGCCTTGAGGCACTGGGCCCTTTACAGAGGGAGGACTGCCCTGGCTTGGACAATATCCAGCAGTGCCCCTATGAACTCCAGGTGCTCTGCCAGATGGAGATGGGACTTTGGATAGTTTATGACGAACCCCAAGTGCTCCAGAATGGGGATGGTGCAGGCCATCACCTGATGAGCTTCGGCAGGCGTGATTCCCGTATGAGCCAGTCATGCAAACAGGGGAAGATTAACATCCCCTGGAGACAGAGGAAGGCCACAACCACTGCCAGGCACTTGGTGAATACCCTCGGGGCGGAGGCCAGACCAAAGAGTGGAACTCTGTACTGATAGTGGCAGCCTCCCATAGACACTGCCTGTGAAAGGGATGGATAAGGATGTACATATACGCATCCTTTAAATTCAGCGAGCGTAGCTAGTCTCCCTGCTGGAAGTATAGCAGCAATGTTCCAAGGGAGAGCATCTTGAACTTCTCTTACCAGGAATTGGTTGAGGTCTTGCAGGTCTAGAATGGGCCAAAACCCTCCAAGTTCATTTGGGTACCCAAAAATAGTGGAAGTAAAACCCCTTGCACCTGAGGTGAAGGGGTACAGGTTCTACCACCCTGTCTGCCAGAAGACTTGCGATTTCCTGCTGAAGCAGGCCCGATGAAGGGGAGTCATAAGGGGCTTTCCTGGAAAGCGTAGTTACTCACCTGTAACAGGTGTTCTCTGGGGACAGCAGGAATCAGTCCTCACATATTGGGTGACGTAAGCACCGACGGAGCCCTCCTGCGGAGCAAATCCCCAGCTTTCAGAGAACGCCTTTGGGAATTGCGTCATGCATGCACGGTCCTCTTCCCGCCCAAGGGTGCCATCTTGCTCAGTCAAATGACATAGCTAAGACGATGGCAAAAGAATAAAAATAATAATAGGACTGCAACTCCAAGGGGAGGAGGGAGGGTCGTGAGGACTGATTCCTGCTGTCCCCGGAGAACACCTGTTACAGGTGAGTAACTACGCTTTCTCCAGGAACAAGCAGGAAGTCAGTCCTCACATATGGGACTCCCCAGCTATAGGCTACCGAGAACCCACAGCTGAAAAACAGGCTCCCTCTACGAGGGCCGCAAGCAGCCAAAATAGGAATCTAACTAGGAAAGTAGCATTCCGGTAGCCTGACACAGAAGGGTCGGAAGGCAGGAGTTGCCTAGACCTCGAAAAGGTTACAAAGTACAGCCTGGCCAAAAACACTGTTCAGTTGGGACTCCCTATCCAGGCAGTTATGGATTGCGAAAGTCGGACCTGAAGACCAGATGGCGGCCTGGCAGATGTCTGCCAGTGGAACAGAGTGGAAATGAGCCACTGATGCCGCCATGGCCCTGACCCGATGGGCCGTGACACAACCCTCCAACGGAAGCTTGGCTGCCCTGTATGCCCAGGTGATACAGTCCGCTACCCAGGTGGACAGCGTACGCTTGGAAACAGCCATCCCCAGCTTACTGGGGTCATAGGATACGAAGAGCTGAGGAGCCCTTCTATGGCCTTGTGTACGCTGAATATAGAAGGCCAAAACCCTCTTACAGTCCAGGGTATGCAGTACTGTCTCTGCCCGACTGGCATGAGGCCTGGGAAATAAGGTAGGCCGCAGCACCTCCTGGTTGAGGTGGAACGAGGAGACCACTTTTGGCAGGAACTTGGGGTGCATGCGAAGCACCACCCGGTTCCCACAGAACCTGGTGTAAGGCCTTTCTGACACAAGGGCCTGAAGCTCACTCACCCGCCAAGTCAATGTGAGTGCCACCAAGAAAACCACCTTCCAAGAAAGGTAGCGGAGATGGCAGGTCACCATCAGCTCAAAGGGAGGCCGAGTAAGCTGCCCTAAAACCACATTCAAATCCCACTCGGTCGCCAGAGGGTGAACTGAAGGCTTCAGAAGAAGCAGGCCTCTCAAGAACCGAGAGACCAAGGGATGGGCAGAGAGGGGCTTCTCCTCCACTGGGAAGTGGTTTGCTGCAAGGGCACTGAGGTGCACTCTGACGGAGTTGGACTTGAGACCCAAATCCGAAAGGTGGAGAAGGTACTGTAAAGTCACCCCAAACTGGCAGGAAAAAGGATCCACATCCTGCTCCATGCACCAAGTTACAAACCTACGCCACTTCAAGGCATAGGTCTGTCTAGTTGACGGCCTCCTTGAGGCCAGCAACACCTCTTCAATATTCTTTGGGAGGAGGAGTGGAGCGAGCATTACCCTTTCAGCAGCCATGCCATTAGGTTGAGGGAGCTGAGGTTGGGGTGCAGGAGAGTGCCCCCCCTCCTGGGACAGGAGGCTTGGAGAGGAACCCAGGGGAATGAGGTCCTCCACCACTAGCTGAAGTAGGAGCAGAAACCAGGGTTGTCTCGGCCACCTCGGGGCTACCAGGATGACCGAGGCGTTGTCCTGGAGGATCTTGAATAGAGTCTTGGCCACAACAGGCGTCAGAGGAAACGCATACAGGAGGCCCACAGACCATGATATCAGAAAGGCATCGGCAGCCACCCTGTGCGGGTGTGGCTGCCTGAAGCAGAACCGGGGCAACTGGTGATTGACCAGACTTGCAAACAAATCCAGCACTGGCCATCCCCAGGCCTGAAAAAGCCAAGGGACTACTCCCCGGTCCAGCTGCCACTCGTGAGGCTGGAGAATCTTGCTTAGTCTGTCGGCCAAGCAGTTGTCCTGGCCCAGCAGGTAGACGGCCCACAGATGAGTGCCATGCCAGGCTGCAAGCGAGCACAGATCCAGGGTTCCCTGACATAGGAGGTGGGACCCCGTGCCACCCTGCTTGTTGACATAGAACATGGCTACCTGGTTGTCTGTCTGTACCAAGACAGGTTCGTGGGCCAGGATCCGCCAGAAAACTCCTAGGGCCAGGCGGATGACACGGAGCTCCAAGAGCTGTTGTGCTCTCTCGTTTGGGGACCACACTCCCTGAATACAGAACCCCTGGCAGTGGGCTCCCCAGCCCAGCAGGGACACATCCGTGGGGTAATTGATTACAAACCCCAATGCTGGATCACCTGGATGGTGCGAGACGTGGCCTGATGGACCTCGCTGGATGAAGTGCCTCTGACGAGCCAGTCGTCCAGGTAGGGGAAGACAAAGACTCCTTGGAGTCTGAGAAAGGAGGCCACCACAGCCAGGCATTTTGTGAATACCCTGGGGGCCGAGGCCAGGCCAAAGGGGAGCACCCTGTACTGGTAGTGATTGCCTCCCACCACAAAACGTAGATACTGCCTGTGGTCTGGGCATATTACGATGTGTGAATACTCATCTTTTAGGTCTAAGGAGCATAGCCAGTCTCCCTGATGGAGGTAAGGCAGCAATATTCCAAGGGAGAGCATCTTGAACTTCTCCCTCACCAGGAATTTGTTTAAGTTGCGCAGGTCGAGAATGGGCCTGAGGCCTCCTGTTCTCTTTGGTACCAGAAAGTGCCTGGAGAAGAAGCCCCTTCCCTGCAAGTGGTGGGGCACCGGTTCTACCGCCTGATCCTCAAGAAGACCCGCCAACTCCTTCAGAAGGTGGTCCCGGTGAAGGGGAGACCTGAGGGGCTCTCCCAGGAAGTAAGGAGGGGGCACCTGTGCCAGGTGAAGGAGATAGCCCTCTTGGACTATCTGCAAAACCCAGGCATTGTTGGTAATGGCTGTCCACCTCTGGGCATACAGGGCAAGCCTGCCTCCTGTGCACTGCCTGTCTCCCTTGGGGAGAGGGGCCATGCTGTGAGAGTCAAAAGCCACTGCCAGGCTGGGCCAGAGCCGGTGCCTGTGGTTTGGGGGCTTTCGGCTTACGCGGGTTATGCCCCTGTCCCTTGGCCTGCTGCCCCTGTTGGGGAGCCGGAGAGGCCTGAAAATGGGGGTAGCTTCGGTAAGCAGCACCCTTCCTCAGGTAAAAGGGCTTTTTACCCGAGCCTTTCTTGCGAGAAGGGGCAGAGGTCTTCTTAGAGAGCCGTGTCCTCGTCATGTACTCGGTCTCCAGTTCTGCAGCCTTGTTGGTCATGGGTTTGCCAAAGAGGTTCTCTCCTTGGCATGAGACATCGACCAACTTGTCCGGAACCCACTGCTCGAGGTCGGATGACTGCAGCCATGGTGGCGGCGTGCACCAATGCCCACCACAGCTACCCGGGCCGCCGACTTGAACCCGTCACAGGCCGCTCGAGACAAACTTCGAGCACTCACGGACGGCGGCGGACAGGCTCCTGAAGCATTGCAAAGGCCCCTCGGAGAGACCAGCAGAGAATCCAGCGAGCTACTTCGCCAGGTCTCTCAGGTACATGCCCATGTACAGCTGGTAGGCCTGGATCTGACAAGTCAGCATTGAACCCTGGAAGCATTTTCTGACGAGGGCATCCAAATTGTGGGACTCCTTGCCAGGAGGCACCGAGGAGTGCATCTTCTGGCTCTTTAGCCTGAGCATGGTCGATTCCACAACCATGGAGTTGTGAAGGAGCTGCGACTTTTGAAACCCAGGGTTTCAGCGGACTCGGTACATCGAGTCGAGCCATTTTCTGACAACCTGTACCGACGCCGGAGTCTCCCACATGCGGAGCATCAGTCGTTCCAGGATCGGAGGCACGGGTACAGTAAGGGCCTCCCGAAGGGGGGGGGGGCCTCATACTGCAGGATCTCAAGCTCATTGGCTCAAGGATCCTCCTCGGACTCTGTGGAGAACGCCAAAGCCTTGGACATATCCCTCATGAAGTCCACGAACCTCATGTGCTCCAGAGGGGACCTTCTCCGAGGTTCGGACCGGGGAATCAGATGGGACGTCCCTGTGCTGACAGGTGTCCAGGGATCCCTCTTCCTCCATTTCCCATCCTGATGCATCCGAAGAGGAATCGATGGGCTCCGGCATCGAGGGCCCCGGTGCCAACCATCCCGACGCTGGGAGGCTCGGTGGTGACGACCTCGGTCCCTAATGGGAGGCCGAGTGGGACCTGGGCCGAGGATCAACTCAAGTCCGAAAGGTCTCGAGGATCAGCTTGGCCTCCAGGGTCGACTTCAACATCGACAGCCCGGTGGTCGGGGCGGAAGAACCGGACAGACCGGCAATCAGCACCCGTTGCTGCTCCACGAAGGCAATAAAACTGCGCTCCAAGGCCGCCATTCTTGTCTCGAGTCCAGAAGGCTCCGCAGCCACCGGGTCGGGTTCCGATGCCATCGGGCCCGACGCCGGTTCCCCCGGAGGGGAGTCCTCGATGAGGACAGTTGTTACCTGCCTCGGCTGATCCGTCTCCCGATGAGGAACCTTTGCCGGGCGCTCCGTCTTTGTAGATCCCAGCTGGTGCTTGGGGCTCCGTGACCGACCCCAGGAGGGACCGGGCCGCTCAGAGCCGTCCAACGACACCATCTTTGAGGACTTTTTCTTCCTCCTGTGTTCCTGCGAGGGAGACCCCCTCTCCGAGGAACCTCAACGCAACTCGGGCTCAGAATGTTCCCCCTGAAACGTAGAGGCCTCTGATGAGTTCCGAGCTCACGGAGGCATGGACTCATGAAAAATCGTATCGTGCTGCTGTTGGCGGCTCTTCAGGGCCTTAGAGGACATCTTCCTACACGGACCGCAGACCGTCAGGTCGTGGTCAGGCCCTATGCACCGGAGACAGCAGTCATGTGTATCGGTGAGGGACATTTGTTTTATGCACCGATCGCATTTTTTGAACCCGCTGGCAGCCATCAGGGGGAAAAGGGCCCCTGCGAGATCAAAGACCCGGGCTGCCAGTGAAAAAGAAAAAGGGCACGAATGCCAGTCACGAAGGACAAAAACCGAAAAATCAAGCTGGACCCGATACCGGTGTATCGAGCCAAAGGCGGGAAGAGGAACGGGTGTCGACCTGTGGAAGAAAAGAGAAAATCTTAACTTTTTAAACTTTTTTCATGGGGACAATGGGACAACGTCAGAAGGGCTCCACGGAAAAAAGGAGACTGAGCATGATGGCACCCTTGGGCGGGAAGAGGACCGCACATGTGTGATGCAATTCCCAAAGGCTTTCTCTGAAAGCTGGGGATTTGCTCTGCATGAGGGTTCTGTCAGCGCTGACGTTACCCCATATGTGAGGACTGACTTCCTGCTTGTTCCCAGAGAAAAAATGTTAGGGGCGTCTGTTCGAGGTGGTGGAGGTAACCCTCCTCATCACCTGTAGGACCCATGCATCGGTGATGATGGTGGATCACCAGTCGGTGTAAAATATCAGATGCCCCCCCCTCCCGTATGCTGTGGGGAAGAACCTCTTGGGGGAAGAGAGGCTATGCCGAAGGAGGCAAAAGCCCCCTCTAAGTTGTGCTAGAGGTGCGGTCAGAGGCTTGGGGCTTAGACTTACGAGGGCCATGCCCTGGTCTCTTGGTTGCTGGTGTGCTGGGAAGGTCGAGTACTGAAGATAGTTTTCATAAACCTTCCTCTTCTTCGCATATAGAGGCTTTTTACCCAAGGTCTTCCTTCGGGGAGGGTCAGCGGTCTTTTTGGAGAGCCTGGTCCTGGTCATGAACTCGGACTCCAGCTTGGTGGCCTTGTCCATTATAGACTTGCCAAATATGTTCTCTCCCTGGCAAGGGACATCAGAAGACTGTAGCCAGGCATGGCGGCGGGCACTAATGCCCACTATTGCCACTCTATCTGCCGACTTGAAGTTGTCATAGGCCGCCCAAGTCAAATTTGGAGCAGTCTTTGACCGTGGACGCCTGGGTCCAGGACCGCTGAAGAGGTTCTTTTGAGAGACCAGCCGAGAATCCAACAAATTCCCATGTTATGTCCTGCAAAGTACATGTCCATGTACAGCTGGTAGGCCTGAATATGGCTGATGAGCATCGAGCTCTGAAAGCACTTCCTGCCCAGGGCATCCATGGCGTAAGGCTTCCCTGCCAGGGGAACTGAGGAGTGTGTTTTCTGGCTCTTGAACCTACAGATGGCCGACTCCACTACCATGGAGTTGTGAGGCAGTTGAGCTTTTTGGAAGCCAAGGTTCTGGCAGATCCGGTACATCGAGTCCAGGCATCAGCTCATAATGGGAACAGAGGCCGAGGTCTCCCACATACGGAAGAGCAGCTGTTCCAGGATAGGGGGAATGGGCACTGTAAGGGTCCTTGTTTGGGGGAGCCTCATACTGGAGGATCTTGAGGACCTCTGTCCAAGGCTTCTCCTCTGAGTCCAGAAAGGCCAAGTCCTCGGGTGGGAACCAGTGCTGGGCTTCAGGAGGGGAAGGGTCAGAGGGTACATTCCTGTGGAGATGAGTATCTGGGGAATCTTTGTCCTCGGTCTCCCAGTCCAACCAGGAGTCAGAGGAGATGTCGCAGGTCCTCCGGGCCTCAGGACCCCAACGCTTCTGTGCTCTGAGTCAGGAGCACTGTGAGGGAAGTCCTCTGCCATGAGCAGAAATGGGACCAGGGCCGAGGTGTGTCTGCTCCATCGGATCGGCTCTGTCTCCAGCCACTCCCTTGCTATGGAGTGACCACTGGTCAGGAGTGATGCCCCGGAGGAACCGGGCATCAGAGCCCGCTGTTGGGCCATGAAAGCAGATAAGCTGTGTTTCAAGGCCTCCATCCTGGCCTTGAGGCCAGAGGGCTCCGCAGTCACTGGCGCAGGCACAAAGGACCTCGGGCCTGGTATTGGCGAGGGGGTGTCCTTGACAACGATGGCCTCAGAGGACAGAGACCAATCCCCGGACTCCAATGGTGTTTTCTCTCACAGGGGCAGCTTCGAGGGCAGATCCCGCATCGAAAGATCAAAGGCTGGGGGCCATGGGACTTCCCCAAGGACCCACACTTGTCACCTGAAGAGGCCATCTGGCTCTTCGAGGGGAGTCCCTCCCCAAGGGAATCCCAGCTCGATACTCCGTGACCTCGAGGCTCCAAGGCAGCGTGGTTGCTCGTCTCGCAGAGGACTCCACCAAAACACAAGTAAAAGGCAAGAAAAAAAATCAACTTCTTCCGGGGGGGGGGGGGGGGGGGGAACAGACATGGAAAAAAGGAGACTGAGGCAAGATGGCACCTTTAGGTAGTTCGGGGTCCATGCATGCGTGGTGCATCTCCCTAAAGCTTTCTTTGAAAGCTGGGGAGCGATTACTCTCGTGGACTCCATCGGCGCAGACGTCACCCATATGTGAGGACAGACTTCCTTCTTGTTCCCGGAGAATGTTAAAATCTACAAGAATACGGGAAGGGGACGATGGATCAAAAAAGGAAAGTCATGAGTCAAAGCCAGTGAGAAAGGTAGAGGTGCACTTGTCAGGGGGTCAATAAATAGCAGCTATCCAGACAGGTAATAGATTAAAAAGGGAGATGGAGTGGTAGCCGCCATGACAAAAGGCAGTGACTGAAGCTGAGTCATCAGGGAGGAACTAAGTCTCAGAGCCAGAAGATGGAGTGCAATAGAGATAGCGAGATCATGAGTAAATACAAGTTTATTAGATATGGAGTGTGCGTTCCACAAGGCGCATGAGAAAAGGAGAGAGGAGGGAGAGAGGAGGAGGATATGAATGAGATTGAGCAGTTGACTGAGGATCTGTCCTCGGAGTGAAAGAAAAGATTAGGGGGGCCAGAGCTGGGATTAATATCACCAGATAATAGAAGAGTGGAGTAGCTGCCTAGTGGTTAGAGCAACTGTCTAGTACCCAAAAGATCAAGGATTTAATTCCCACTGGCATGCCTTGTGACCTTGGGCAAGTCACTTTACCCTCCATTGCCTTGGAAGAAAAGGCCTAGCAATCTACTTTCGGTGATACACTGCCAAGAAAACCCACAGGCAGCTAGGTTACCAGGAGTCAACATTGACTTGACAGCACTAAAAAATAGAAGGAGCAAAAGAATGCAGGACAAAGAGGAGGCAGCACACTGGAAACAAGGGTGAGGTTCTTTCAGAAAGAGAGGAGAGAGATGAAGAAGAGGAAGAAAAAGGTAAAGCTCAAGATGACAAGATGGGGGGAAGAAGTGAAGATGGTAAAGAAGGGGTGATAAGGAGGAGGGGGCTGAAGTTGTTGGCATGAAGGGAGAAGATTAGGGAGTGACAATAATAGGAAGAAAAAGGGATGTGGAGCCATAAGAAAGAGATGGAGAGGAGAGCAGAAAAAATAATTGAAGAATAGGTAGGAGAAAGATCGAGGGAATTAGGGAGCACCTGGGAGTAATCATGGTATAATCACCATTTAATAAGTGGCTGTGTAGGAGAGAAACAAAAGCAAAAGTTCAGGTAATATGTAGAACATTACAATTGAGTATCTAATTTAAAATTCAGTTGAAAGTTGGGTAGACCAAGATGGTCACTGTCTATTTCAGTCCAGACCAAGCAGTGTTGCTAGTAATAATGTGTGTCTGTCTATTTCATTCAGGCCAAGTGGAGTAATGAGTAGTAAAACTAACTTAAGAATACAAATATACACTGGCTGGGGTGTGTATTGTATAGACTAAAGGACCATGGTTCTTTGGGATCAAAAAGCATAGTTACTCACCTGTACCAGGTGTTCTCCGGGGACAGCAGGAATCAATCCTCACATAGGGGTGACGCCAGCATTGACAGAGCCCATGGGATAATCACTCCCTAGTTGTTGAAGAAAGCCTTTGGGAGTTACACCATGCATTCATGGTCACCTTCCCGCCCAAAGGTGCCATCTTACCTCAGCAGGATGACATAGCTTAATCAAGCATAAAGAGTAGTTACTCACCTGTAACAGGTGTTCTCCATGAGCAGCAGGAATCAATCCTCACATATGGGTGATGTCAGCGCCGACGGAGCCCCCGTGCGGAGTATTTCCCCAGCTTTCAAAGAAAGCCTTTGGGAATTGCAGCGCGCATGCGCGGTCCCCTTCCCGCCTAAGGGTGCCATCTTGCTCAGTCTGATGACATAGCTAAAAGACAGCAAAAAATTAGCAAAATAAATCATATGACTGCAACTTCAAGGGGAGGAGGGAGGGCTGTGAGGACTGATTCCTGCTGCTCCTGGAGAACACCTATTACAGGTGAGTAACTACTCTTTCTCCAGGACCAAGCAGGAAGTCAGTCCTCACATATGGGACTCCCCAGCTTAAGGCTACCGGAGACCTCAAGCCGAAAAAATGAGCTCCCTCTAGCTCGTCAGTACGTAAGGAAGGAATCTTCTCTGAGAACGCCCCTGACCAGTAGCCCAACACCAGGGCCGGAGGGAACATAAGAACATAAGAAATGCCATACTGGGTCAGACCGAGGTCCATCAAGCCCAGTATCCTGTTTCCAACAGTGGCCAATCTAGGTCATACGTACCTAGCAGTTTCCCCAAAAGACACAGGTTCTGCAGTGCTTGTACTAGGCCAAGCATTGATATCCTGGGTCCCTTTTTAATAGTGGTTTATGGACCTTTCCTCCAGGAACTTGTCCAAACCTTTTTTAAACCCAGCTATACTAACAGCCCTTACTACATCCTCCGGTAACAGATTCCAGAGTTTGATTACACGTTGAGAGAAGAAATATTTTCTCCTATTTGTCTTAAATAGTTTACCCTGTAGCTTCATTACATGCCCCCTAGTCCTTCTATATTCTGATAGCGTAAACAATTTATCCACGTTTATCCGTTCCACTCCATTCATTAATTTATACACCTCTATCATATCTCCCCTCAGCCGCCTCTTTTCTAGGTTAAAGAGCCCTAACCTTTTTAGCCTCTCTTCATAGGAGTAGCCTTCCATCCCCTTCACCAATTTGGTGGCTCTTCTCTGTACTTTTTCTAATAACTCTATGTCCTTTTTAAGATACGGTGACCAGAATTGCACACAATATTCAAGGTGCGGTCGTACCATGGAGCGATACAGAGGCATTATAATATCCTTTGTTTTATTCTCCATCCCTTTCCTTATGATACCTAGCATTCTATTTGCTTTCTTGGCCGCCGCTGCACACTGGGCGGAGGGTTTTAACATGTTATCCACGATGACTCCTAAATCTTTTTCCTGGGTGGTGGTTTCTAATGTGGAGCCTTGCATCTTGTAACTATAGTGTGGGTTGTTCTTTCCTAGGTGCATAACTTTGCACTTGTCCACATTAAATTTCATCTGCCATTTGGATGCCCAGTCTTCCAATTTATCCAGATCCTCCTGCAGTTTTCCACAATCCTCTTGGGTTTTAACAACTTTAAACAGTTTTGTGTCATCTGCAAATTTGATTACCTCACTAGTTATTCCCTTTTCCAGGTCATTTATGAATATGTCAAAAAGTAGCGGACCCAGTACAGATCCCTGGGGTACTCCACTATTCACCTTTTTCCATTGGGAATATTGGCCATTTAGCCCTACCCTCTGCTTTCTATCTTTTAACCAGTTCCCGATCCACAATAGTACACTGCCTCCTATCCCATGACTTTTTAGCTTCGCCAAAAGTCTCTGATGGGGGACCTTGTCAAAAGCTTTCTGAAAGTCCAGATACACTATATCAACCGACTCACCTTTGTCTACCTGTTTATGCACACCTTCAAAAAAACAGATCAGATTAGTAAGACAAGATCTTCCTTGTCTAAAGCCATGTTGGCTGTCTCCCATTAGGCCATGACTATCTACATGCTGTGTAATTTTGTTCTTTATGATGGCTTCTACCATTTTCCCTGGTACTGACGTCAGGCTCACCGGTCTGTAATTTCCCGGGTCACCCCTGGAACCCTTTTTAAAAATTGGTGTTACGTTGGCGACCCTCCAATCTTCAGGTATTACAGATGATTTTAATGAAAGTTCACAGATTATCAATAACAGGTCTGCAATCTCATATTTCAGTTCTTTCAACACTCTGGGATGTATACCATCCGGTCCAGGTGATTTGCTACTATTCAGTTTATCAAATAGTTGTAATATATCTTCCCGGTGTAGCGATATTTCTCTCAATTCCTCTGCAGTATCACCTTTAAATACCACTTCAGTCTTGGGTAACACCCCTACATCTTCCTCAGTAAAGACCGAAGCAAAGAATTCATTCAGTCTCTCTGCTATAGCCTTGTCTCCTCTTACTGCCCCTTTTACCCCTCTATCATCTAATGGTCCAATTGACTCTCTCACAGGCCTTTTGCTACGAATGTACTTGAAAAAGTCTTTATTTCGTGTTTTTGCTTCCGTAGCAAGTTTCTTCTCAAATTCCCGCTTTGCCTGCCTTATCAATGCTTTGCATTTCACTTGCCAGTGCTTGTGCTGTTTCCAGTTTTCATCATTTGGCTCTTTTTTCCATTTTCTGAAGGTTGCTCTTTTGGCAGCAACAGCCTCTCTGACCTCACCTTTAAACCATGCTGGCAGTTTTTTGGACTTTCTTCCACTTTTCTTAATGCGTGGAATACAGCTGGTCTGGGCTTCGAGGATAGTATTTTTAAATAACACCCAAGCTTGCTGTAAGTCTTTAACCTTTGGAACCGCTCCTTTTAGTTTTTTCCGAACTATATTCCTCATTCTATCATAGTCACCCTTTTGAAAGTTAAAAGGTAGTACTGTGGATTCCTTTACTATCTGTCCTCCACTGATTAAATCAAACATGATCATACTATGATCACTATTGCCAAGTGGTCCCAACACCCTTATTTCTTGCACCAGATCTGGCGTTCCACTAAGGACTAGGTCCAGTATGGCTTCCCCTCTGGTCGGTTCATGAACCAGCTGCTCCAAGAAGCAGTCATTTATTTCATCTAGAAACTTTATCTCTTTAACTTGTCCTGCTGTGACACTGTCCCAGTCGATACCGGGGTAATTGAAATCACCCATTATTACTACTCTGTTGTGGCTTTTGTTAGCTTCCTTGATTTCTTTGAGCATTTCATCATCCATTTGTTCATTCTGGCCAGGTGGTCGATAGTATACTCCCACTGCCATCACCTTCCCCTTCATAAATGGAATTTCAATCCATAGAGATTCTACAGCATATTTTGTTCCCTGCAAAACTTTAATCCTTTCTGACTCAATGCCCTCTCTAACATAGAGCGCAACCCCTCCACCAATTTGTTCAGCTCTATCATTACGATATAGTTTGTATCCAGGTATCACAGTGTCCCACTGGTTATCCTCCTTCCACCATGTCTCTGAGAGTGCAATCATATCTAACCTCTCATTTAATGCTATATATTCTAATTCTCCCATCTTATTGTTTAGACTTCTAGCATTGGCATACAAGCATTTTAGAGACTGTATTTTATTAATATTAATCTGGCTATTGGTAGGCATGGGTAATTGGGAATCTTTATGCTCTGTCTGCTCCTTACTCAAGGGCATTTGGGCTACTATACTCCCTTTTGGAACTTCACTGCTTTTGGTAGTATCCTTCAAGGATACCTTTGTCCGAACCGTGCGCTCCTGGGTGACTGTCGGCTTTCCCCTATTTTCTAGTTTAAAAGCTTCTCTATCTCTTTTTTAAAGGTTAATACCAGCAGTCTGGTCCCATCCTGATTAAGGTGAAGCCCATCCCTTCGGAAGAGCCCCCCCCTTTCCCCAGAATGTTCCCCAGTTCCTAACAAATCCAAAACCCTCATCCTTGCACCATTGTCTCATCCACGCATTGAGACTCCGGAGCTCTGCCTGTCTTTTGGGTCCTGCACGTGGAACAGGAAGCATTTCGGAGAACGCTATCCTGGAAGTTCTGGATTTCAACTTCCTACCTAAAAGCTTAAATTTAGCCTCCAGAACTTCCCTACCACATTTTCCTATGTCATTGGTACCAACATGTACCAAGACAGCAGACTCCCCCCCAGCACTATCTATGATCCTATCTAGGCGGTGCGTGAGATCTGCTACCTTCGCACCAGGCAGGCATGTTACCAGGCGATCCTCACGTCCACCAGCCACCCAGCTATCTACATTCCTAATGATTGAATCACCAACTATAACAGCTGTCCTGACCCTCCCCTCATGGGGACATGGCCCTGGAGAAACGTCCTCGGTGCGAGAGGGTTTTACATCACCTGGAGGACAGGTCCTAGTTACAGGATCACTTCCTGCCACACCAGGGTGATGCTCTCCTGTCACGTGACCTCTCTCCTCCATGGCAACAGGGATGCTGCCAGACTGGAGGTGGGACTTCAGGACTATATCCCTGTAGGTCTCGTCCATGTACTTCTCTGTCTTTCTTATGTCTTCCAGGTCTGCTACTCTAGCCTCTAGAGAACGGACTCATTCCCTGAGAGCAAAGAGCTCCCTGCACTTAGTGCATATGTAGGACCTCTCACCAACTGGGAGATAATCATACATGTGACACTCGATGCAAAAGACTGGAGAACCCCCATCTCGTTGCTGGACCTCTGACTGCATCTTAGTTTAAAGCTTGTGTTTAGGTCTTTTAAATCGGTATATAATAAGGATTGGTGTAGATGCTTATACTAATAAAAGTGTATCTAATACCCCTAATACACCCTGTGTACCTGAAGCTAATTAATCACAGGTCCTCTGTGTATGACTGATTTGGATTAAGAGCTGCACCTGAGAGCAGCCCCTTTCCTCTAAGATGTCCAAGTACCTATAAAACTACAATTTCCCCAGGGGTGGGTGGGTGCTGGGGAGGGAGGGGGGGAGATAAGTCCTATTAAAGAGGGCAGTTACAAGGTACCCTGTCCTGAACCCTCAGCAGGGGGATGGGGGTACCACACAAAGCCCAGTTGAGAGAGGCAAGGTAAGTACAGCTGAGAAGGCTGAACTTGCACACCACTAAGACAAACACTAAATAATTAAACAAACAACAGTTAGACAAACAGTAAATAATTAAATAAACAGCTAGAACTCACAGTAAGATGTCCCAGGAGGCAAAAATCCACTCACTAGCAGAGCTCTGTAAAAGTTCAGCCTTTCTCTGATCAGAGAAAAGCAAACTAAAACAGCCTATGCACACGTGGAGAAAACAGGAACAAGGTTACAGGATACCTCAGGGGGAGGGGGTCAGGGGGAGGAGTCACTCAGGCAGGCAAGGACAGGAAAAAGCTTAACAACAGCAGGCTCTGGGGAGAGAGATTAATTCAAAATGGCTACCACACACACAGGGGGAGGAGTCACTCAGTCAGGCAAGGACAGGAAAAGCTTAACAAACAGCAGGCTCTGGGGAGAGAGATTAATTCAAAATGGCTACCACACAAGGCCCAGTTAATTGAGAGAGGCAAGGTAAGTACAGCTGAGAAGGCTGAAACTTGCACACCACTAAGACAAACACTAAATAATTAAACAAACAACAGTTAGACAAACAGTAAATAATTAAATAAACAGCTAGAACTCACAGTAAGATGTCCCAGGAGGCAAAAATCCACTCACTAGCAGAGCTCTGTAAAAGTTCAGCCTTTCTCTGATCAGAGAAAAGCAAACTAAAACAGCCTATGCACACGTGGAGAAAACAGGAACAAGGTTACAGGATACCTCAGGGGGAGGGGGTCAGGGGGAGGAGTCACTCAGGCAGGCAAGGACAGGAAAAAGCTTAACAACAGCAGGCTCTGGGGAGAGAGATTAATTCAAAATGGCTACCACACACACAGGGGGAGGAGTCACTCAGTCAGGCAAGGACAGGAAAAGCTTAACAAACAGCAGGCTCTGGGGAGAGAGATTAATTCAAAATGGCTACCACACAAGGCCCAGTTAATTGAGAGAGGCAAGGTAAGTACAGCTGAGAAGGCTGAAACTTGCACACCACTAAGACAAACACTAAATAATTAAACAAACAACAGTTAGACAAACAGTAAATAATTAAATAAACAGCTAGAACTCACAGTAAGATGTCCCAGGAGGCAAAAATCCACTCACTAGCAGAGCTCTGTAAAAGTTCAGCCTTTCTCTGATCAGAGAAAAGCAAACTCAAAGTTGCCTAAACCCCAAAGAGATTATGGAGTACTACCTGTCCGAAAGCACTGGCCCTGCGGGACTCCCTCTCAAGGCAGTAATGGGCCGCAAAAGTCTGGCTTGAAGACCAAGTAGCGGCCCGGCAGATGTCTGCCAACGGAACAGAGTGGAGATGAGCCACTGACGCAGCCTCTGCCCGGACACGATGAGCCGTGACTCGACCCTCCAACGAGAGGCCGGCTGCCCCATAAGCCCAGGCGATACAGTCAGCGACCCATATGGACAAAGTACGCTTGGAGACAGGTAGCCCCAACTTATTGGGGTCAAAAGAAACGAAGAGCTGAACAGCCCTCCGGTGCTCCCGCGTACAGTCGAGGTAGAAGGATAACGCCCTCCTACAGTCCAGGGTATGCAGGACCATCTCAGCCCGGTTGGCATGCGGCCTGGGAAAGAAGGTCGGAAGAACCACCTCCTGATTGAGGTGAAAAGGGGAGACAACCTTAGGAAGAAACTTCGGGTGAGTCTGTAAGACTACCCTATTCCTGTAGAACCTAGTGTAAGGGGGATCAGACACTAGGGCCTGAAGCTCACTCACTCGCCTAGCAGAGGTAAGAACTACCAGAAACAAGGTTTTCCAGGAGAGAAAACGGAGAGGGCAGGTAGCCATAGGTTCAAAGGGCAGACAAGTAAGCCGCTGTAAGACCACATTCAGATCCCACTCAGGGGCTGGTGGATGCAAAGGAGGCTTAAGCAGGAGGAGGCCTCTGAGAAAACGAGCCACCAAAGGGTGGTTGGAAAGAGGCCTCCCATCCACCGGCGAGTGGTGCGCTGAGAGGGCACTGAGGTGAACCCTGACAGAGTTGGACTTAAGGCCTAGATTGAAGAGGTAAAGCAAATATTGCAATACTACCGCTACCAAGCACGAGAAGGGATTCTCGCTGTGCTGAGCACACCATGTGGAGAATCTACGCCACTTAAGAGCGTAGGATTTCCTGGTGGATTGCCGCCTGGAGGCTAAGACGACGTCTTCCACCTCTCTAGGCAGGAGTAGGGGAGCCAGGACTACCCTTTCAGCAGCCAGGCCATCAGATGAAGGGACTGGAGGTTGGGGTGCAAGAGAGACCCCTGGTCCTGAGACAGGAGATCGTGCTGAATTCCCAGAGGCAGGGGAGTGTCCACCGCCAGTTGCAACAGGAGTGGGAACCATGGCTGCCTCGGCCACCTGGGGGCGATCAGAATCATTGAGGCCCTGTCCTTGAGGACCTTGAACAGTGTCCGAGACACTAGTGGCGTGGGAGGAAACGCATATAGTAGGCCTTGGGACCACGGAATCAGAAAGGCATCCGCTGCTACTCTGAGAGGATGTGGTTGTCTGGAACAGAATCTCGGGAGTTGCCGGTTCAGAGGGCTGGCGAAGAGATCCATGGTGGGGAGGCCCCACCTGAGAAAGATCCGCTGAACCACGAATGGATTCAATCTCCATTCGTGTGGTTGCAGGATCCTGCTCAGCCTGTCCGCCAGGTAATTTTCTTGACCGGGGAGGTAGACAGACTTGAGGAGGATTCCGTGATTGATGGCCCAAGAGCACAGCCGTTGTGCCTCCTGACAGAGAAGGAAGGAGCCTGTGCCTCCCTGTTTGTTCACGTAGAACATGGCAACTTGATTGTCCGTCTGGACCAGTACAGACTGGTGAGACGTGAGGTGGGAGAAGGCTTTCAGAGCTAGGCGTATTGCCCGTAGCTCCAGGAAGTTTATCTGCTGAGCAGACTCCCAAGGAGTCCAGAGACCCTGAGTACATGCCCCTTGACAATGTTCTCCCCAACCTAAAAGAGAAGCATCTGTCGTCAGCACTTGAGAATGAGGAGGGGATTGAAAATCCACTCCGAGTACCAGATTTGGAAGATGAAGCCACCACTGTAGAGAGGAGATGAGCAGGATGGATACTCTCACCGAGTCTGCAAGGCTCCCTGTGGCCTGATGCCACTGAGTCCGAAGGCTCCACTGAGCAGGCCGCATGTGCAGGAGGGCATTGGGGGTTACATGAACTGTGGAAGCCATATGGCCGAGAAATCTCAGGAATTGCCTGGCGGAGACCAGGGAATTGCTGTGAAACTGCCCGGCTACATCTATCAACTGGAGGGCCCTGTCCACTGGCAGAAAAGCCCTCGCCTGAAGAGTGTCTAGCCTTGCTCCTATGAATTCCAAGTTCTGGGACGGGAGCAAAGTGGACTTTGCGAAGTTTATGACAAACCCCAAGTGCTGAAGCAGAGCCACAGTGTGAAGGGTGGCTTGACTGGCCTCCTGAGAAGACTGGCCCCTTATGAGCCAGTCGTCCAGGTATGGAAACACAAAAAGACCTTGAAGCCTCAGGTAGGCCGCCGCCATTGCCAGGCACTTGGTGAACACCCTGGGAGCGGAGGTTAGGCTAAAGGGAAGTACTCTGTACTGGTAGTGGTTTCCCCCCACAACAAATCTGAGATACTGTCTGTGGTCTGGATGAATAAGGATGTGAGTATAAGCATCCTTCAGATCTAAGGAGCACAGCCAATCTCCCTGCTGGAGGTAGGGCAGCAGGATTCCAAGGGTAAGCATCTTGAACTTTTCCCTCTCCAGGAACTTGTTGAGGTTGCGCAAGTCTAGGATGGGTCTGAGGCCTCCTGTTCTTTTTGGTACTAGAAAGTACCTGGAATAAAAGCCGTGACCTCTCAGGTGGTGGGGCACCGGTTCCACAACCTGTTCCTTTAGCAGACTTGCTAACTCCTGAAGGAGTAGGTCCCTGTGCAGAGGGAGTCTTGGAGGCTCCCCTGGAAAATAGGAGGGAGGCACCTGGTGAAAATAGGGAAGATAGCCCTTTTGGACTATATGGAGCACCCAGGTATCTGATGTGACGGCTGACCACCTGTGGGCAAAGTGGGCCAGCCGGCCTCCTGTGCTGATGTGAGCCAGCTGAGGAGAAGAGGCTATGCTTGCTGAGTCAAAAACCCCCACCCTGCTGAGCAGGGGCCGGTGTTGGTGGCTTGGGGGCTTTCTGCCTACGGGGCCCATGACCCTGACCCTTGGCCTGCTGACCCTGTTGGGGAGCTGCAGAGGCCTGATAATGAGGGTATGGTTTATAGGCAGATGACTTCCTCGTGTAAAAGGTCTTTTTCCCCGAGCCCTTCTTTTTCTGAGAAGGGGCAGAGGTTTTTCTGGACAGCCTAGTCCGGGTCAAAGTCTTGGTCTCGCGTTCTGCAGCCTTTTCAGCCATGGGCTTGCCAAAGAGGTTTTCACCTCGGCAGGGGACATCGACCAACTTGTCCCGTACCCATGGCTCAAGGTCGGATGACTATAGTCAAGCCTGTCGGCGGGCACCGGCTACTCGGGCCGAAGCCTTGAAGCCATCGTAGGCTGCTCGAGAGATAAACTTCAAGCACTCTCGAATACCAGTGGACAAGGCTTGGAACCGCTGCAAAGGTTCCTCGGAGAGACCAGCAGAGAACCCGGCAATCTCCTTTGCCAGGTCTCGGAGATACATGCCCATGTAGAGCTGGTAAGTCTGGACACGGTAAGCAAGCATAGAGCCCTGGAAGCACTTCTTACCGAGGGCATCCAGGTTCTGGGCCTCCCGGCCGGGAGGCACCAAGGAGTGCATCTTCTGACTTTTCAGTCGATGCATGGCCGATTCCACAACCATGGAGTGGTGCGGTAATTGTGCCTTTTGGAACCCGGGGCTCTTGCGGACTCGATAGATGGAATCGACCCGCTTGCTTAACACTGGCTTCAAGGCCGGGGTCTCCCACATGCGGAAGAGCAGCCGCTCCAGCATCGGAGGAACCGGTACAGTAAAGGCCTCCTTCGGGGGAGAGTCATACTGGAGGGCCTCGAGCTCCTCGGCTCGAGGCTCCTCCTCGGGATCCGTGGGGAAGGCCAAGGCCTTGGCCATATCCCGCATGAAGTCCGAGAACCGGGTATCCTCCGGTGGGGATCGTCTCCGAGGTTCGGACTCCGGCGAGTCCGATGGGACACACCGAGTCCGTTAAGTGTCGGGTAACTCTTCATCCTCCATCTCCCAGCCCGACTCCTCGGAGGAGGAATCGAGCGGCTCCGGCCGGGCGGGCACCGATGCCATCCGCACCGACACCGAGGGTACCGGCGTCGACGAACTCGGTCCCGAATGGGAGGCCGAGGGAGACCGTGGCCGAGGATCGACTCGAGCCCGCATGGACTCGAGGATCGGCTCGGCCTCCGGGGTCGACTTGGACGTCGAGGTCCTGGTGGTCGGGGCAGAAGCACCGGTGAGACCGGCGATCAATGCCCGCTGCTGTTCCATGAAGGCAGCGAGGCTGCTCTCCAAGGCCGTCAACCTGAGTCCGAGCTCAGGAGACCCAGCAGCCCCCGACTCAGGCCCCGACGGTGTCCGGCCTGACGTCGGCTCCCCTGGAGGAGAGTCCACGAGGACTACAGCACTCACGTGTCCAGGTGACTCCATCTCGATACGAGGATGTTTGGCAGGCCTCTCCGACTCCGAAGACCCGGGACGGCTATCGGGGCTATGCGACCTGGCCCTCGAGGAACCAGGAGCGTCCACCGACGCCGCCCTTGCGGGTTTCTTCTTCCTGCGATGTTCCCGCGAAGGAGACCCCCGCTCATAGGAACCCCGACGCTGCTCGGGGCCGGAGTCCCGAGACGTCGAGGCCTCTGACGAGGTCCGGGCCCGTCCGGACGCGGAGTCAGAGAAGATCCTATCCTTCTGGTGCTGCCGACTCCTCAACGCCTTCAAGGACATTTTGCCATATGGACCACAGATCATCGGGTCATGATCGGGTCCGAGGCAGCGGAGGCAGCAGTCATGTGTGTCGGTAAGAGACATAAGTTTCTTACACCGATCACACCTTTTAAACCCGCTGGTAGCAATCGGGGGAAAAAGGGCCCCTGCGAGGTCAAAAGACCGGGCTGCCAGTGAAAAAAGAAAAATGGCGCGGACGCTAGTCACAAAGGACAAAAACCGAAATAGAGAGAGTAGACTCGATACCGGCGTATCGGGCCAAGGCGGGAAAAGGATCCGGCGTCGAACCGAAGAAAAAAGAGAAAAAATAGGGAAATCAACTTTTTCCTCGGGGAAAAACGAACTACGTCCGTCGGGCTCCGCAGAAAAAAGAAGACTGAGCAAGATGGCACCCTTGGGCGGGAAGGGGACCTCGCATGCGCGCTGCAATTCCCAAAGGCTTTCTTTGAAAGCTGGGGAAATGCTCTGCACGGGGGCTCCGTTGGCGCTGACGTCACCCATATGTGAGGACTGACTTCCTGCTTGGTCCTGGAGAAAAAAGAAAACAGCTCCACCGGGAGGAGGTAGGGCTGTGAGGACTGATTTCTGCTGTCCCCGGAGAAAGCATAGTTACTTACCTGTAACAGGTGTTCTCCACTAGGGTATTTATTTATTTAGTTAAAAAGTTTTTATATACCGCCCCTTCCAGAGATCAGGGGCAGTTTACATTTAACAACTGAAAACATTTTACAATGAACAATATTTATCAATGGTGGAGAGGATAGGCCTAAGGCCTATGCAGACCACGAGACCCTCAAAGAAAAAAATGAAAAATATATGAGGTAAAAAGAAATAAAAATGAAAGTACTGGAATCGGGGGTGATACTGGGTGAAAAACGAGACGCGCTATTCTGAGAAGGTTTTCTGCGGTGACAGGAAAAGCAAAGTTACTGACCCGGCTGGCTCTATAGAAAAAGAAAAACTGAAGAGAGGGAGCCAGAAGAGTGGGAAGGCAGTCACACAGGCACAGTGGAGTACTCCTAAAGGCTTTCCTATAGGATGCTGGGAAGCATTCCCGTGTGGGCTCCGTCAGTGCGTGAAGACTATGTTCCTGCTTGTTCCTGGAGATATAGCATAGGAATCAGTTCTCACATACGAGTGACGTTTGTGTTGACAGAGCCCTGTGCGGAAACATCTCCCCAGTTTTCAAAGAAAGCCTTTGGGAGATGCACCATGCATGCGTGGTCCCCTTCCCGCCCAAGGGTGCCATCTTGCTCAGTCAATGACATAGCTAAGGCAGCAAAAAATGGTACAACTAAGGCAACTCTATCTGGAGGAGGAAGGCTTGTGAAGACTGATTCCTGCTGTCCCCGGAGAACACCTGCTACAGGTGAGTAATTACGCTTCCTCCGGGAACAAGCAGGAAATCAGTCCTCACATATGGGACTCCCTAGCTACAGGCTACCAAGAACCACCTTCTTCTCCCACTTTAAATACGTAAGAGCACACAACGTGCCCATACGAGAGCCTTCGAACTTTATGCTCCCTCCCTCTGGAATTCTTTACCTCCTATACTATGGAGCATCTGATCACATAAAGTCTTCAAAAAACACCTCAAGACACAACTCTTCGAAGAGCACTACAGAATATCCCCTCCAACTGATTCCCAACAGGAACATCTGCCACTCTCACTGATCATCCCCATCACCCCCCCTCCAAAATCAGCCACCTGACATCTAGCCCTACACCAATTATAGCAACCTCTTGTTTATTGTATCATAAGTCCAGTGTAACATAAGTTCTAATGTTATAACGATCCTGCATGCTCCCTCAATCCCTTTGTTACATGCTGTTCTACGTTTAATAAGTTTGATGTAACCTACATGCCTTATTGTTCATTATAAACCATTTTGACTGGTAGAAAAATGATATATTAAAACCAGTTAATCAGTGAGCAGCAGCAAATGAGTCCGGAGGACAGACTCTGGAAGGACCCCAGTGCCAGGGAGTACCCCACTCTGGTAGCCTGAACACAGAAGGGTCAGAACATAGGAGTTGCCTCGAACACTAAGAGATTACAGAGTACGGCCTAGCCGAAGGTGCTGTCTCTTTGGGACTCCCTTTCCAGGCAGTACTGAGCTGATCCCTTCTCCTTACCACACCTGGGCTTCTTTGGTCCTGCTGCTCTTCTATCAGTACTATCTGCCACTCTTTACCTTTCATTCTACCTGCTCCGGCCTCTCTTTAAGTCCTCGGTCCCTGGTACCATCTACCGCCACGACTGCTATCCCAGTTTTCTGGGGTCACTGCCCGCCCCTCGCCTATCATCCTCCACCAGGCGTTATTGCCTGCAACGTAAGTAATCTTCTCCCGTGCCAATCCCTCCAACCTCTCCCATCTGGTTACATTTCTGGTTAAATTTAGAATCCAGCAGAGAGCTTGTAGTTTAAATTTCATAAGAAGTTAGAGCCTAGCACAGCAGCTAAGAGCTATAATTTAAAACAAATCAGAATTTAGCTTACCTCAGCAGCACAAGACAGGGTACTGTGTAGCAGCCCTCTTTTAATAAGTGTTATTTCCCTCCCTCCCCTGGGATAATCGTAGCTTTATAGGTACTTACACATCCTAAAAGGCAGGAGGTGCTTTCAGGTGAAGCTCATTACCCAAATCAGTCATACACTAAGGACATGAGATTAATTAAGCTTCAGGTGAACAAGGTATATTAAATGTATTAGGTACAGTTTTATTGGTATAAATACCCATAGCAACCCCTAGTAAGTAAGAACTTAAAGATCTAGACACAAACTTAAAACTAAGATGCAGACAGCAGTCCAGCAGCGGGATGGGGGCTTTCCAGTCTTTTGCATTGAGTGCCACATATATGATTTTCTCCCAGTTGGTGAGAGGTCTTACGTGTGCACTAGGTGCAAGGAGCTCTTTGCTCTCAGGGAACAAGTTCGTTCTCTAGAGGCTAAAGTAGCAGACTTGGAAAACATAAGACAGACAGAGAGGTACATAGACGAGACCTACAGGGATATAGTCCTGAAGTCCCATCTCCAGTCTGGCAGCACCCCTGTTGCCATGGAGGAGAGAGGTCACGTGACAGGAGAGCATCACCCTGGTGTGGCAGGAAGTGATCCTGTAACTAGGACCTGTCCTCCAGGTGATGTAAAACCCTCTCGCACCAAGGAAGTTTCTCCAGGGCCATGTGCCCATGAGGGAAGGGTTAGGACAGCCGATATAGTTGGTGATTCGATCATTAGGCATGTAGATAGCTGGGTGTCTGGTGGACGTGAGGATCGCCTGGTAACATGCCTGCCTGGTGCGAAGGTAGCGGGCCTCACGCGCCACCTAGATAAGGTCTTAGATAGTGCTGGGGAGGAGTCTGCTGTCTTGGTACATGTTGGTACCAATGACGTAGGAAAATGTGGTAGGGAGGTTCTGGAGGCAAAATTTAGGCTTTTAGGTAGGAAGTTGAAATCCAGAACTTCCATGGTAGCATTCTCCGAAATGCTTCCTGTTCCGCGCGCAGGACCCAAAAGGCAGGCAGAGCTCCGGAGTCTCAATGCGTGGATGAGACAATGGTGCAGAGATGAGGGTTTTGAATTTGTTAGGAACTGGGGAACATTCTGGGGAAAGGAGGGGCTCTTCCGAAGGGATGGGCTTCACCTTAACCGGGATGGAAGCAGGCTGCTAGCATTAACCTTTAAAAAGGAGATAGAGCAGCTTTTAAACTAGATATTAGGGGAAAGCAGACAGTCGCCCAAGAGCGGATGGTTCGGAAGAATGTATCCTTGAAGGATACTACCAAAAGCAGAGAGGTTCCACAAAAGAGTAAAGTAGCCCAAATGCCCTCAAGTATGGAGCAGACAGAGCTTAAAGATCCCAATTTACCCATGTCTAACAATAACCAAATTAACATGAATAAAATACATTCTCTAAAATGCTTGTATGCAAATGCTAGAAGTCTAAAGAATAAGATGGGAGAGTTAGAATATATAGCACTAAATGAAAAGTTAGATATGATTGGAATATCAGAGACATGGTGGAAGGAGGACAACCAGTGGGACACTGTGATACCTAGGTACAAACTATATCGTAATGATAGAGCTGATCAAATTGGTGGAGGGGTTGCGCTCTATGTTAAGAGGGCATTGACTCAGAAAGGATTAAAGTTTTGCAGGAAACAAAATCTGCTGTAGAATCTGTATGGATTGAAATTCCATATAAAAGGGGAAGGCAATGGCAGTGGGGGTGTACTATCGAGCACCTGGCCAGAATGACCAAATGGATGATGAAATGCTCAAAGAAATCAAGGAAGCTAACAAAAGTTTCCGTGCAGTAATAATAATGGGTGATTTCAATTACCCCAGTATCGACTGGGTCAGTGTCACGTCAGGACATGCTAGGGAGATAAAGTTCCTAGATGAAATAAATGACTGCTTCTTGGAGCAGCTGGTTCATGAACCGACCAGGGGGGAAGCCATATTAGACCTAGTCCTTAGTGGAACACCAGATCTAGTGCAAGAGATAAGGGTGTTGGGGCCACTTGGCAATAGTGATCATAGCATGATCGCCTTTGATTTAATTAGTGGAGGAGGGATAGTAAGGAAATCCACAGTATTACCTTTTAACTTTCGAAAGGGAGACTATGATAAAATGAGGAAAACAGTTAAGAAAAAACTAAAAGGAGCAGTTGCAAAGGTTAAAGCGTAGTTACTCACCTGTAACAGGTGTTCTCCAGGGGCAGCAGGAATCAGTCCTCACATATGGGTGATGTCGGCGCCGACGGAGCCCTCGCGGAGCAATTTTCCCCAGCTTTCAAAGAAAGCCTTTGGGAATTGCAGCGCGCATGCGCAGTCCCCTTCCCGCCCAAAGGTGCCATCTTGGCCAGTCTGATGACATAGCGAAAAGACAGCAAAAAATTTGCAAAAAACTAAATCATATGACTGCAACTCCAAGGGGAGGAGGGAGGGTTGTGAGGACTGATTCCTGCTGCTCCTGGAGAACACCTGTTACAGGTGAGTAACTACGCTTTCTCCAGGACCAAGCAGGAAGTCAGTCCTCACATATGGGACTCCCCAGCTTAAGGCTACCGGAGACCCTAAGCACAAAAAATGAGCTCCCTCAAGCTCAGTAGCACCGAAGGAAGGAATCTTCTCGGACTAATCTCCAACCGGTAGCCCAACATCCGGGATGGAGGGTAGGAGTTGCTTAAACCTCGAAGAGATTACGGAGGACTGCCTGTCCGAAAGCACTGTCCCTGCGGGACTCCCTCTCGAGGCAGTAATGGGTTGCAAAAGTCTGGCTCGAAGACCAAGTAGCGGCCTGGCAGATGTCTGCCAATGGAACAGAGCGGAGGTAAGCCACTGACGCAGCCTTCGCCCTAACCCGATGAGCGGTGACTCGACTTTCCAACGAGAGGCCTGCCGCCCCATAAGTCCAAGCGATACAGTCAGCTACCCAAATGGACAGAGTACGCTTGGAGACAGGGAGCCCCAATTTATTAGGGTCGTAAGACAGGAAGAGCTGTACAGTCTTACGGTGCTCCCGCGTACGATCAAGGTAGAAGGTTAACGCCCTCCGACAGTCCAGGGTATGCAAGACCATTTCAGCTCGGCTGGCGTGTGGCCTGGGAAAGAAGGTCGGAAGCACCACCTCCTGATTGATGTGAAAAGGGGAGACCACTTTTGGAAGAAACCTAGGGTGAGTCCGCAGGACTACCCTACTCTTGTAGAACCTAGTGTAAGGGGGATCAGACACTAGGGCCTGCAGTTCACTAACGCGTCTAGCGGAAGTGAGGGCTACCAGGAATAAGGTTTTCCAAGAAAGAAAACGGAGAGGACAGGTAGCCATGGGTTCAAAAGGTGGACAGGTGATCCGTTGTAAAACCACGTTCAGGTCCCAGTCAGGGGCTGGGGGGCGCAAAGGTGGTTTAAGGAGAAGGAGACCTCGGGAGAACCGTGCCACGAGAGGGTGGCCGGAAAGAGGCCTGCCTTCCACCGGTACATGATGTGCAGAAATAGCACTGAGGTGAACTTTGACCGAGTTGGACTTTAGTCCAAGATTGGAGAGGGAAAGCAAGTACTGCAAGACCACCGACACCGAGCAGGAGAAGGGATCTTGAGACTGTTGAGTACACCAGGTGGAGAAGCGACGCCATATAAGGGCGTAGGATTTCCGGGTAGAGGGTCGCCTGGAAGCTAGCACGACCTCTTCCACCTCTGGAGGCAGCAGGAGGGGAGCAAGGACTACCCTTTCAGCAGCCAGGCCATCAGATGAAGAGATCTGAGGTTGGGGTGTAGGAGAGACCCCTGATCCTGGGTCAGGAGATCGGGTTGAAACCCCAGAGGCAATGGAGTATCTACCGCCAGTTGCATCAGTAGCGGGAACCACGGTTGCCTGGGCCACCGGGGAGCTATCAGGATCACCGAAGCCTTGTCTTGGAGAACCTTGAAAAGTGTTCGAGACACCAGCGGCATGGGAGGAAAGGCATACAGAAGGCCCGTGGACCATGAGAGCAGAAAAGCATCTGCCGCTACTCGGAGGGGATGCGGTTCCCGAGAGCAGAACCGAGGAAGTTGCCTGTTCAGAGGACTGGCAAAGAGATCCAGCGTGGGGAGGCCCCACTGGAGAAAAATCCTTTGAACCACCAACGGGTCCAATCTCCACTCGTGTGGTTGGAGGATTCTGCTCAGTTTGCCAGGTAATTTTCTTGACCTGGGAGATAGACAGCTTTGAGGAGGATTCCTCGGCTGACGGCCCAAGCGCAGAGCTTTTGTGCTTCCCGACAGAAAAGGAAGGAGCCCGTGCCCCCCTGTTTGTTCACGTAGAACATGGCCACTTGATTGTCCGTCTGGACGAGGACGGACTGGTGAGTGGTAAGGTGGGAGAAGGCCCGTAGAGCCAGGCGGATCGCTCTGAGCTCCAGGAAGTTGATCTGCTGGGCAGATTCCCACGGGGTCCAGAGACCCTGAGTACATGTCCCTTGGCAATGTGCTCCCCACCCCAGGAGAGAAGCATCGGTCGTCAGTACCTGAACAGGCGGAGGAGACTGAAAAGGCATTCCGAGCACTAGGTTGGGCAGATGAAGCCACCACCGTAGAGAAGAGACCAGCGGGCTGGAGATTCGTACTGAGTCCGCTAGTCTCCCCGAGGCCTGACGCCATTGTGAGCGAAGGCACCATTGAGCAGGCCGCATATTCAGGCGGGCATTGGGGGTCACATGGACCGTGGAAGCCATGTGGCCGAGCAGTCTCAGAAAGAACCTGGCCGAGACCCGGGAATGGCTGCGAAAGCGGCTGGCGAGAGCCATGAGCCGTTGTGCCCTGTCGAGCGGCAGAAAGGCTCGCGCCTGAAGCGTGTTTAATCTGGCGCTGATGAACTCGAGATCCTGAGAGGGGAGCAAAGTGGACTTTTCGAAGTTTATGACAAAGCCCAAGTACTGGAGCAGAGTCACAGTACGTTGCGTGGCGTGAGTGGCCTCCGTGGAGGACGGTGCTCTGATGAGCCAGTCGTCCAGGTAAGGGAAGACAAAGAGGCCTTGAAGCCGGAGATAAGCCGCTACCACTGCGAGACATTTTGTGAAGACTCGTGGTGCGGAGGATAGGCCAAAGGGCAGTACTCTGTAGTGGTAATGGTTGCCTGCCACCACAAACCTTAGGTATTGTCGGTGGCTTGGGTGGATGAGAATGTGAGTGTAGGCATCCTTTAGATCCAAGGAGCATAGCCAATCTCCCTGCCGGAGGTAGGGCAGCAGGATTCCAAGGGTAAGCATCTTGAACTTTTCCCTTTCCAGGAACTTGTTGAGGTTCCGCAAGTTCAGGATGGGTCTGAGGCCTCCAGTTCGCTTTGGTACCAGGAAGTACCTGGAATAAAAGCCTTGACCTCTCAGGTGGTGGGGCACCGGTTCCACCGCCTGTTCCTGAAGAAGACTTGCCAACTCTTGAAGGAGTAAGTCCCGGTGAAGAGGGGGTCGCAGAGGCTCCCCTGGAAAGTAGGGGGGAGGTACCTGGTGGAAGTGCAGAAGATAGCCCTCTCGGACTATGTGGAGCACCCAGGTATCGGACGTGATGTTGGACCACCTGTGGGCAAAGTGGACTAGCCGGCCTCCCGTGCTGAGAGAAACCAGCGGAGGGGGAGAGGCTATGCTGAAAGAGTCAAAAACCCCCACCCTGCGGAGCAGGGGCCGGTGGCGCAGGCTTGGGAGCTTGCTGCCTACGGGACCCGTTACCCCGTCCCTTGGCCTGCTGACCCTGTTGGGGAGCTGCGGAGGCCTGATAATGAGGGTAGTGTTTATAGGCAGCCGCCTTCCTCGGGTAAAAGGGCTTTTTCCCCGAGCCCTTCTTCTTCTGGGAAGGGGCAGAGGTTTTCCTGGAGAGCCAAGTCCTGGTGAGAGTCTCTGTCTCGAGTTGTGCAGCCTTCTCATCCATAGGTTTGCCAAAGAGGTTGTCACCTCTGCAGGGGACATCGACCAACTTGTCCTGCACCCAGGGCTCGAGGTCGGATGACTGAAGCCAAGCCTGTCGGCGGGCACCGATGCCGGCTGCGGCTACTCGAGCCAATGCCTCAAAGCCATCATAGGCTGCTCGAGAGATAAACTTTGAGCACTCTCGAATACCAGTGGACAAGGCCTGGAACCTCCGCAAAGGGTCCTCGGAGAGACCAGCAGAGAATCCGGCTATTTCTTTAGCCAGGTCCCTGAGATACATGCCCATGTAAAGCTGGTAAGTCTGGACCCGACAAGCAAGCATAGAGCCCTGGAAACACTTCTCACCGAGGCCATCCAGGCTGCGGGCTTCCCTGCCGGGAGGCACCTAGGAGTGCATCTTCTGGCTCTTGAGCCTATGCATGGCCGATTCCACCACCATGGAATGGTGCGGCAGCTGTGCTTTTTGGAAGCCAGGGCTCTTGCGGACTCGATATATGGCATCGACCCGCTTGCTTAATACCGGCGACGACGCCGGGCTCTCCCACATGCGGAAGAGAAGTCATTCCAGCATCGGAGGAACCGGTACAGTAAAATGCTC
Organism: Ichthyophis bannanicus; assembly: GCA_033557465.1. Classification (NCBI taxonomy): domain Eukaryota; kingdom Metazoa; phylum Chordata; class Amphibia; order Gymnophiona; family Ichthyophiidae; genus Ichthyophis; species Ichthyophis bannanicus. The sequence continues at coordinate 506,179,156 of CM066035.1, read as the reverse complement.
CTTTGCAGGAGAGTCATACTGGAGGGCATCGAGCTCTTCGGCTCGAGGCTCCTCCTCGGGATCCGCAGGGAAGGCCAAGGCCTTGGCCATATCCCTCACGAAGTCCGAGAACCGGGCATCCTCCGGAGGGGACTGTCTCCGAGGTTCGGACTCGGGGGAGTCCGAAGGGATACACCGAGTCCGAAAAGAATCAGGTGACTCTTCCACTTCGGATTCCCAGGCGGACTCCTCGGAGGAGGAGTCGAGCGGCTCCGGCCGGGCGGGCACAGACGCCGTCCGCCCCGACGCCGAGGGATTCGGCGTCGACGACCTCGGCCCCGAACGGGAGGCCGAAGGGGACCTCGACCGAGGATCGACTCGAGCCCGCATGGACTCAAGGATCGGCTCGGTCTCCGGGGTCGACTTAGACGTCGACGTCCCGGCGGTCAGGGCAGAAGCGCCAGCGAGGCCAGCGATCAATGCCCGCTGCTGGTCCATGAAGGCAGCCAGGCTGCTCTCCAAGGCCGTCAACCTGAGTCTGAACTCAGGAGACCCAGCAGCCACAGACTCGGGCCCCGGCGGCGTCGGGCCCGACGTCGGACCCCTCGGAGGCGAGTCCACGAGGACAACAGGACTTACGTGAGCAGACGAGTCCATCTCCAGACGAGGCTGTTTGGACGGCCGCTCCAGCTCCAAAGACCCGGGACGGCTATCGGGGCTATGCGACCTGGCCCTCGCAGAGCCATGAGCGTCCACCGACGCCGTCCTCGCGGGTTTCTTCCTCCGATGATGTTCTCGGGTAGGAGACCCCCTCTCAGAGGAGCTCCGACGGTGTTCAGAGCCAGATTCCCTGGACACCGAAGCTTCTGACGAGGTCCGGCTACGGCTGGGGTCAGAGAAGATTCTCTCCCGCTGATGCTGCCGACTCCGCAAAGATTTTGCGGACATCTTGCTACAGGCCCCACAGATCATTTCTTCATGATCTGGGCCCAGGCAACAGAGGCAGCAATCATGTGTGTCAGTAAGAGACATTAGTTTCTAACATTGAACACACTTTTTAAAACCATTGGCGGCCATCGGGGGAAAAAGGGCCCCTGCGAGGTCAAACGTACGTGCCGCCAGGGAAAAGTGAAAAAAGCGCGAATTTGTCAAGAAGGACAGAAAAAACCGAAAAGCAGGGGAGGCCTTGCAACCGGCGTTGCGAGGCCGGACGGAAAAAGGACCGGCGTCGAACCGAAGAAAATACTAAAATAAAGAAAGAAAATCAACTTTTCAGCGGTGACTTGTAGACAGCGTCTGTAGGGCTCCGTGGAAAAAAGAAGACTGGCCAAGATGGCACCTTTGGGCGGGAAGGGGACCGCGCATGCGCGCTGCAATTCCCAAAGGCTTTCTTTGAAAGCTGGGGAAAATTGCTCCGCGAGGGCTCCGTCGGCGCCGACGTCACCCATATGTGAGGACTGACTTCCTGCTTGGTCCTGGAGAAAGACGTATATCAAGCTTGGATGTTGTTGAAAAATACTATCTTGGAAGCCCAGACCAGCTGTATTCCACGCTTTAAGAAAAGTGGAAGGAAGTCCAAAAAACTGCCAGCATGGTTTAAAGGTGAGGTCAGAGAGGCTGTTGTTGCCAAAAAAGCATCTTTCAGGAAATGGAAAAAAGAGCCAAATGACGAAACCTGGAAACAGCATAAGCACTGGCAAGTCAAATGCAAGGCATTGATAAGGCAGGCAAAGAGAGAATTTGAGAAGAAGCTTGCTGCGGAAGCAAAAACGCGAAATAAAGACCTTTTCAAGTACATTCGTAGCAAAAAACCTGTGAGAGAGTCAGTTGGTCCATTAGATGATAAAGGGGTTAAAGGAGCACTAAGAGACGACAAGGCGATAGCGGAGAGACTGAATGAATTCTTTGCTTCGGTCTTTACTGAGGAAGATGTAGGGATGTTACCCATGACTGAAGTGGTATTTAAAGGTGCGAAAGAATTGAAGGAAATATCAATACATCGGGAAGATGTCTTACAACTATTAGATAAACTGAAGAGTAGCAAATCACCTGGGCCAGATGGTATACATCCAAGGATGTTGAAAGAACTGAAATATGAGATTGCAGACCTGCTATCAGTAATCTGTGAACTATCATTAAAATCATCTCTAATACCAGAAGATTGGAGGATCGCCAATGTAACACCAATTTTTAAAAAGGGTTCCAGGGGTGATCCGGGAAACTACAGACCGGTGAGCCTGACGTCAGTACCGGGAAAAATGGTAGAAACCATCATAAAGAATAAAATTACTCAGCATGTAGATAGTCACGACCTAATGGGAGACAGCCAACATGGCTTTAGACAAGGAAGATCTTGTCTTACTAATCTGTTATGTTTTTTTGAAGGAGTGAATAAACAGGTGGACAAAGGTGAGTCGGTTGATATTGTGTATCTGGACTTTCAGAAAGCCTTTGACAAGGTCCCTCATCAGAGACTTTTGGCAAAACTAAAGAGTCATGGGATAGGAGGCAGAAATGACCCAATCTAGAAATGCCCTCACACTGCAGTGTAGATAGTTTATGTATATAGTTAACCCAGTTATCCAAGTTTGTACTCCTGTTCAATGTAAAACCTGACAGTTTGTCGTTATGGTCGTTTTGTTATGATGTAAACCGCGCTGATTCTAAATAGCGCGGTATATAAGAAACTGTAATAAATAAATAATAAAATAAAGTGTACTATTGTGGATCAGGAACTGGTTAAAAGATAGAAAGCAGAGGGTAGGGCTAAATGGCCAATTTTCCCAATGGAGAAAGTTGAATAGTGGTGTACCCCAGGGATCTGTGCTGGGTCCGCTGCTTTTTGACATATTCATAAATGACCTGGAAAGTGGAATAACGAGTGAGGTTATCAAATTTGCAGATGACACAAAACTATTTAAAGTTGTTAAAACCCAAGAGGATTGCGAAAAATTGCAAGAGGATCTTGATAAATTGGAAGACTGGGCATCAAAATGGCAGATGAAATTTAATGTGGACAAGTGCAAGGTTATGCACCTAGGGAAGAACAACCCAAACTATGGTTACACGATGCACGGTTCCACATTAGGAACCACCACCCAGGAAAAAGATTTAGGCATCATTGTGGATACCATGTTAAAACCCTCGGCCCAGTGTGCAGCGGCGGCCAAGAGAGCAAATAGAATGCTAGGTATGATAAGGAAAGGAATGGAAAATAAAACAAAAGATATTATAATGCCTCTATATCGTTCCATGGTAAGACCGCACCTTGAATATTGTGTGCAATTCTGGTCGCCGTATCTTAAAAAGGATATAGCGATTTTAGAAAAGGTTCAGAGAAGAGCCACCAAAATGGTAAAGGGGATGGAAGGATACTCCTATCAGGAAAGGCTAAAAAGGTTAGGGCTCTTTAACCTGGAAAAGAGACGGCTAAGGGGAGATATGATAGAAGTCTATAAATTAATGAACGGAGTGGAACGGGTAAACGTAGATCGATTGTTTACGTTATCAGAATATAGAAAGACTAGGGGACATGCAATGAAGCTACAGGGTAAACTATTTAAGACTAATAAAAGAAAATATTATTTCACTCAACGTGTAATCAAACTCTGGAATTTGTTACTGGAGGATGTAGTAAAGGCTGCTAGTGTAGTTGGGTTTAAAAAAGGTTTGGACAAGTTCCTGGAGGAAAGGTCCATAAACCATTATTAAGAAGTGACCGAAGATATCAATGCTTGACCCAGTACAAGCATTGTGGAACTTGTGTCTCTTGGGGAAACTGCTAGGTACATATGACCTAGATTGGCCACTGTTGGAAACAGAATACTGGGCTTGATGGACCTTGGTCTGACCCAGTATGGCATATCTTATGTTCTTATCGCCTTCCCCTCTGCCCCTGACGGCCACATCACTATTGGCCCTTTCATTTACCCTCCTAAATTGTCGCTCTCTTCGTGCAAAGACGCACCTGGTGCATGATTTATTGACCCAACACTCGTTAGACGTGCTTTTCCTCACAGAATCCTGGCTCCATGAGGGGGGAGGATGGCCTCCTGCACCACTGTCTTCTTCCTGGCTATTCTGCCTTCCACACCCCTTGCCTCAATCGAACGGGTGGGGGTGTGGCGGTCATTCATTGAGCATCTCTCCCTTTTACGGTTGTCTCACCTTCCCCCCGGTACCCCGAGTCCCTTCTTCTACGTTTTGGGTCCTCAACCCCTTTGCATTTTCTTTTCTTTACGTTCCTCTGTCACTATGCTCTAACCTCTGGGATTCCCTTCTCTCACTTTCTCAAATAGCTCTCTTGTCTCCTCATCTTGCTGTCCTGGGAGATTTCAATATCCACCTTGACTCCCCGACCAGGTCACGGGATAGGGTCCTCTTGTCACTTCTCGAAGATTTGTGCCTCACCCTGCATGTTCCCTGACCGACCCATGCCTCAGGGTGTACCCTTGATCTTATCCTCACCCCTACCCGCTCCCCTTATCAGCCATCCTGTGTCTTGTCACTTTCTCTCCCCTGGTCCGATCATCTCTGCCTTCTGTTCTCTTTCTCTCTCCCTTCTCCACAAGTCCCCAAGACAACCACCACAGGCCCTCTTACTCCGCTTACCCTCCAATGATTCCCACCAGCCGATTCTCTTTTTCCCTCGGACCTCTCCACTCTCCCAGTAGACAGGCAGGTTGACACCTCTCTCTTCCACTCTTAACACCTTGGCTCCGCTTCGTCCCGTCTCCTCACGACCTTCCTCTCATCATCCCTGGTATTACCCTGGCCTGTATCCACAGCGCACCCACCTTCGTCGCACCGAACGCATCTGGCGCAAGCACCCCTCCACTGATTCCCTTGCTGCTTTTTGCCATTGTCATCATCTTTACCGCTCAATGATTGCTGCCGCTAAGCAAACCTATTACTCGAATCTCATTTACTCCTCCTCCAATTCCTCTAGACGTCTCCACCAGGTCCTGTACTTCCTTTCCTCGCCTTCTACTTCCCCTGTATCATCGGCTCCTCTTGCTGAGGCCCCCAACCCAGCCCCATCTTGCCTCTTTTTTCTCTGACAAGATTCAGTCTCTCCGCTCCTCCTTCAGCTCTTGTCCCCCCCCCTCTTTCCCCTTCCTCTCCTCTCTCTACCGCCCCACTCATGCTTTCCCCCCTCCCCCTTCTCCCACACTTTCCCTCATACCTGGCACACATTCCGGCCTGTCACTTCTACCAAACTTACCAAGGCCATCACCACCTCCCACAAGACCACTTGTCCTCTTGATCCCCTCCCCTCTTCCTGGATTCTTGACCCTTCTCTCACATTCCTTCCGTATATCCTTCTTAGGGTTAATTCTAGCCTCACCTCCGGATGTTATCCCACTATTTGGAAGCATGCCCTTGTCCGTCCTCCCACTATTCCAGCAAATTGGTGCCCAGTATCAAATCTCCCCTTCCTCTCAAAAATACTTGAAAAAAACTCATCTTCACGCAACTTGCTGCACACCTCGACTCTACTCTTTCACTTCACTCCTGTCAATCCGGCTTTAGAGCCGGTCATAGCACTGAAACCACCTTTTGGTACTCCCTCAGCGAGATCTATCACTCCCATGATCATGGTGATCTTTCTATCGCTGTCGCTTTAGATCTCTCTTCCGCCTTTGATGTTGTCGACCAGCACACCCTCCTCACTCATCTATCTAATCTTGGGATTCACGGCACCGTTCTTCAGTGGTTCCGGTCCTTCCTGTCATCCTGCACCTTTGCAATCCAATCGGCCACCACTGTTTCCCCTTCATTCCCCTTACACTGTGGTGTTCCTCAGGGCTCTGTCCTCGCCCCTCTTCTCTTCAACATATTTCTTGCACCACTTGCCCTGCTCATCCAACAGGCCGGAATCTCCACCTACTACTATGCATTTGACATTCTCCTTCTATACCACACTAACCCCTTGGCCCCTGACCTCACCACTCTTAACGCCTGTCTTGGCTCTTATCACTAACTGGTTTACTAGCAATTTCCTTCTTGTTAATCTCTCCAAGTCTGCCGCTATCTGGTTCTCCTTTGGTGCTCCCTCCCCCTCCTTATCCCCCACTCTGTCCACTCTTCCCGCCCCTCTTGTCTCCACTCTCTGCTACCTCAGTATTACCCTGGATCCCTCGCTCTCCTTCCACCATAACATTTCTACTCTTGTTCGCAGCTCCTTCTTTCATCACCGTAAGATTTGTGCCATTTGGTCATCTCTCCCCTTTTCCTCCCTTACTACTTTAGTCCTCTCCCTTGTAATCACCCGTCTAGACTATTGTAATTTGGCTCTTGCAGGTCTCCCACAATACCAGTTACGGCGCCTCCAGCTCGTCCAAAATACCGCCGCCCATCTCATCACCCACTCTTCCCCCTTCAATCATGTCACCCCCCCACTTTCTTACTCTTCATTGGCTCCCTATCAAAATCAGATTCATTTACAAGTTACTCATTATCACTCGCAGAGCCCTCCATACTGGTACACCCTAATACCTTGCCAATCTCACCCACCTCCAGCCCGCCCCCCCCCCCCCGTCTCCTCCGTTCTGCACATGGCAACTGTCTCTTTCTCCCCTCTCCTTCTCAGGCTCATCTCGAACTCACTTACTGATCTTCTTTCTTTTTTCCAAGTCCTGCCCTCTGGAACTCACTACCACACTCCCTCTGCACAGAATCATCATTTTCCCGGTTTAAAGCCCTCCTTAAGAAAGACTCACCTTTTCTATCAGGCCTATGATCTCCCCCCTTCCTCAGACCACACAGTTTCCACTCCAGTCGGGGCCCTTCCATAAAATACAAGACTACACCCTCTTCATAGATCATCCCCCTCCCCCTTCTTACCCCCCCCAACTTGTTTTGAAAGTCGTGTTTATTGTTTTCTTCTGTCTCTTTTCTATACTTCTCCTGCTCTTTGCCCTTCACTCTCTCTTTCCTATAAGACAATGGTGTTCCTTTCCTCCTCTGTTCTCTTCTGGTAGCCTACATTTTTTATTGTACACCGCCCTGACGCTCAAGCACGGGCGGTATATCAAGCTTTGCAAATAAAGATAAAGACTGAAGACCAGGTGGCAGCCCGGCAGATGTCTGCCATCGGGACAGAGAGCAAGTTTGCCACTAAAGTCACCATGGCCTGGACATCATGCACAATGATGCAGTGCTCCAGCTGGAGTCCAGCCTGTTCGTAGGCGAGGACGATGCAGTACGCCACCCAGGTAGATAGGGTCTGCTTGGTCACTGCCTCCCCCAGCTGACAGGCGTCATAGGAGACAAAAGATTGGGAGGCATTGCAGTGGCCCTGGGTACGCTGTAGGTAAAAGGACAAAGCCCTTTTACAGTTTAGTGTGAAGGACAGTCTCTGCCCTGTCGACGTGAGGCCGTGGAAACAAGGTAGTGAGCACCACCTCCTGATTGAGGAGAAATGAAGACATCACCTTCGGAAGGAATTTGGGGTGCATGCGTAGCATGACCCTGTTCTTGTAGAACCTGGCATAGGGCAGCTCCACCACCAAGGCCTGAAGCTCGTTGACTCTGCGGACAGAGGTGAGCACCACCAGGAAAGTGACCTACCAGGAGAGGTACCGCAAATGGCAGGTAGCCAGGGGCTCAAATGGTGGCAGAGTGGTGCTAGCATTACGTTGAGATCCCACTCTACCGGGGGTAGGCGAATTGGGGGCTTGGAGAGTAGCAGACCCTGTAGGAAGTGGGTGATGAGGGGCTGCACTGAAAGAGGCTTGCCCTTGAGAGGGTGGTGGTACACTGAGAGGTGCTCCCTGACAGAGTTGGGCTTGAGTCCAGCCTGTGAAAGATGAAGCAGGTACTGCAGCACCATCTGCACCATGCAGAACGGACTAGCCCATCTCTCCGAGCACCACATGGAGAATCTGCGCCACTTGAAGTCATAGACACACCTTGTGAAGGCCTTGTGGGAGGCAAGGACCTCCTCTACTTCCCCCAAAAGGTAGAAGGGATCCAAGGGTACCCATTCAGCAGCCAAGCTCTTAGCTCCAGAGACCCCAGATTGGGGTGGAGTTGAGAGCCATCCTCCTGAGTCAGTAGCCCCAGAGAGTTCCCCAGAGGGACTGGGGGCTCAGTCACTAAGCAGAGCAGCAGCGGGAACCATGGCTGCCTGGGCCATGGGGGGGGGGGGGCACCAGAATTAGTGACGCTTTGTCCCAGGTGACCTTGAAAAGGGTCTGGTGACCAACGGCGTGTGCGGGAAGGCATATAGGAGGCCCTCTGACCACGGGATGAGGAAGGCATTTGCCACCTACCGGGAAGGGTGAGGCTGGTGGGAACAGAATCGTGTCAACTTAGTGTTGGCTGAACTGGCAAAGAAGTCCATTCGAGGGGTCCCCCAGAGCCGAAACAGCAGTTGGGCTACTCTGGGGTCTAGCCACCATTCGTGTAGCTGGAGGACTCTGCTCAGCCTGTCCGTGAGGATATTGTCCTCATCCGGCAGGTAAACTGCTCTCAGGAACATTCCCTGACTGATCACATATGAGCAGAGGGTTACTGCCTCCTGGCAGAGGGTGCACAACCCTGTAACCCCCTGTAGATGGTAACCAGGTTATCCATCTGGATCAGTACCGGTTGGTGCTATAGGCAATGGTGGAGGGCCAGAAATATGGCCCTGAGCTCCAAGAGGTTTACCTGTTGTTGGCTTTCTGCCCTGGACCAGGTGCCCTATGTGCAGAGGCCTCTGCAGTGAGCTTCCCAACCCAGCAGAGGGGCGTCCGTGGTGAGGACCCACTGGGAGATGGAAGGATATGCCTGCCCGTAGGTGCCATGTCACTTGCCACTAGTTGAGCAACTCCGGCAGCAGGCGGGTCACGCATACTCTGTCCCTAAGGCGGTCAGTGGCCTACGTCCACTGGGATCAGAGGCACCATTGGGTCACCCTCATGTGGAGGTGAGCGTCCACTTTAACATGCACCATGGATACTATGTGGCCGAGCAAGTGGAGCATGGAGCGAACCGGCACAAAGTGTCGGCACTGTACTTCTTCAGCCAGAGCCTCGAGGCAATTTGCCCTGTCTAGGGTAAATAAGGCCTTGGCCTGGCGGGGAGGAAGACCTTGGCCCCTATGAACAAGTTTTGCGTAGGAGTGAGATGAGACTTGGGCCGGTTTATTACAAAGCCCAGGCATTCCAGGGTACTGATGGTGCGGACCTGTGGCCTGCTGTACCTCGGTGGCCTGCTGTACCTCGGTGGCTGTTTCTCCTTTTCATCCAGATAGGGGAAGATGAAGGCCCCTTGAAGGCGGAGATAGGCAGCCACCACTTCCAGGCATTTGATGAAGACCCTGGGTACGGAAGCCAGGCCGACGGTTAGCATCCTGTACTGGAAGTGGTCGCCCTCGACCACGAATCTTAGGTATTGTCTGTGACTGGGAAGAATTAGGATGTGGGTATAAGCATCCTTTAGATCCAAGGAGCATAGCCAGTCTCCCTGTCCGAGGTAGGGCAGCAATGTTCCAAGGGAAAGCTTCCTGAACTTCTCTCGCACCAGAACTTGTTCAGGTTCCGCAGGTCTGGGATGGGCCATAAGCCTCTGGTTCTTTTTGGCAAGAGGAAGTACCAGGAGTAGAACCCCTTGCCCTTTTGGCAGTGGGGCACTGATTCCACAGTCCTGTCCTCGAGTAGACCCGTGAGCTCTTGCGGTAGCAGGTTCTGGTGAAGGGGCGTCCTGGAGGGCTCTCCTGGAAAGAAAGAGGGGGGCGTCTGGTCCAGGTGGAGGAGGCAACCCTCCTTGACCACCTGGAGGGCCCAGGCATCATGGTGATGTTTGGCCTGAGGGTAGAGGGGCAATGCCCAAGAAGTCAAAAACTCCCCCCGGACAGGGCCAGAGCTAGCATCGGGGCCTTGGGAATCCTCTGCTTATGGGGACCCTGTGTATGCCCTTTGGCATGCTGCCCCTTGCTGTGGAGCCTGGGAAGGCTGGTACTGCTGATAGCCTCAGTAGGCTGGTCCCTTCCTTGGGTAGGGTGGCTTTTCCCCCCAAGGCCTTCCGCTTGGACAGAGTGGTGGTCTTCTTAGAAAGTCGAGTTCTTGTCTGAAACTCAGACTTGAGCTCCGCAGCCTTGTCTGACATGGGCTTACCAAAGAGGTTCTCTCCTTGGCATGGGACATCGACAAATTTATATTGGACCTATTGCTCCAGGTATGAGGACTGGAGCCAGGCCTGGCATCAGGCGTTGTTTTGGTTTCCTAGACCATGGAATGCTGTTCCAAGGGTTGCAGAGCAGAGATGGCATCCATCTGTCCAAGAAAGGTCAACGCATCTTCGGTAGTAGACTGGCTAATCTACTGAAGAGGGCTTTAAACTAGATTCGTTGGGGATGGGTGAAGAAAGCCCCCAGATAAGTGAAAGCCCCCAGGTAGGTGATACATTAAATACCTTTATGGAAATGGGTAACAGGGGTAACATATGGAAAGCAGTGTGTATTAATGCCCGTAGCATGGAAAATAAGATCCCTGAAGTTGAAGCTTTGGTGGGAGTGGCTGACTTGGATTTAGTGGCAGTTACAGAAACATGGTTCACAGAAAACCATGACTGGGATGTAACTATACCTGGGTATACTTTATTCAGAAAGGACAGGGTAGTAAAAAGGGGAGGAGGGGTGGCACTATATGTAAAATCTACTATTAAAGCTTTGGAATTACAGAGCTTAAAAGGGAGAGAGGAGGCATTGTGGGTTAAACTAGAAAGAGGGAAAGAGAAATCTATTTGCATTGGTGTGATATACAGACCTCCCTCACAAGAGGAAGAGGTGGACAGAGAGTTAATTGAAGACATACGCAGCATTGCTAGGAAAGGGGAAGTGCTACTGATAGGAGATTTCAATATGCCAGATGTTGATTGGCACATTCCTGCTGCAGTATCGTCTAGAAGTAAGGAGATCCTGGATTCCCTACAGGGAGAACTATTCAGGCAATTGGTAACAGACCCCACACGTGAAGGGGCCATACTGGACTTGGTGCTTACCAATGGTGAAAGTGTTTCTGATGTTGTAGTGGGAGATCATTTTGCATCCAGTGATCACCAGATGGTGTGGTTCAGTATTAGGACTAGGGCTGTTAGAATCCATTCCAAGGTGAGGATCTTAGACTTTAGGAAGACTAACTTTGCGAAGATGGGCCAATACCTCAGGGAGTCGTTAGTGGGATGGGAACAGCTGGGGGATGTAGAAAAACAGTGGGCAAAACTGAAAGGGGGTATTTTAAGGGCAACCAACCTTTTTGTTAAAATGGTAAATAAAGGCAAAAGGAAAAGGAGACCGCTATGGTTTTCGAAGGAAGTAGCTGTAAAAGTGAAGAAAAAGAGGGAGGCCTTCATGAAATACAAGAGATCACAGAGAGAGGAAGACAGGCATCTGTATTTGGAAAAACTTAGAGAAGCTAGCAAAGTAGTCAAGAAGGCAAAGATTCAAAAGGAGGAGGAAATAGCCAATGCAATAAAATGGGGGGATAAGACATTTTTCAGATATATTAGTGAGAAGAGGAAGGGCAAAATTGGTATTGTCAGACTCAAAGGTGCAGGGGGGGAATATGTAGAAGCTGATAAGGATAAAGCGGAATTGCTTAACAAATATTTTTGTTCTGTGTTCACAGATGAAGAACCAGGAGCAGGACCTCAGAAAACACCCACAAATAAGAACAGAAGCGAGGGACATCTTGAACAATTTTCAGAAGACTGTGTTCGTGAGAAACTAGCTCAACATAAAGTAGACAAAGCGATGGGACCGGATGGGATACACTCTAGAATACTGAGGGAACTTGGGGACGTTCTAGCAACTCCACTGACTGACCTTTTCAATGCCTCGTTGGAGTCGGGAGTGGTGCCAAAGGACTGGAGAGAGGCTTATGTGGTGTCTTTACACAAAAGCGGAAGTAAGGATGTGGTTGAAAACTACAGGCCGGTTAGTTTAACTTCGGTGGTGAGTAAATTATTGGAAACGCTGCTGAAAGAGAAAATAGTGAGGTTTCTGGAGTCCAGCGGATTACAGGATCCGAGGCAGCATGGATTCACCAGAGGCAGGTCTTGTCAGACAAATATGATTGATTTCTTTGACTGGGTGACCATGGAGTTGGATCGAGGGAGAGCTCTAGATGTGGTGTATTTAGATTTCAGTAAAGCCTTTGACACTGTTCCTCACAGGCGACTTATAAACAAACTGAGCACCCTAGGGATGGACCCTAAAGTTACTGCTTGGGTTAGAAATTGGTTGGGTGGGAGGCGACAAAGAGTACAAGTAAATGGAGCTCACTCTGAGGAGAAGGATGTTACCAGTGGTGTGCCCCAGGGATCTGTCCTTGGTCCGATTCTTTTTAACATCTTTGTTAGTGATATAGCGGAAGGGCTGTCGGGTAAGGTTTGCCTCTTTGCAGATGATACCAAAATCTGCAATAGAGTAGACACCCAGGGAGGTGTAGATAACATGAGGAGGAATCTAGCTAAGCTTGAAGAATGGTCTAGAATTAGGCAGCTGGGATTTAATGTTAAAAAATGTAAGGTCATGCATTTGGGCTGCAGCAATCCAAGGGAGCAATACAGTATAGGAGATGAAGTACTTTTGTCCACTAAAGAAGAGCGGGACCTAGGCGTGGTTGTGTCTGATGATCTTAAAGTAGCTAAACAGGTAGAAAAGGCGACAGCAAAAGCTAGAAGGATGCTTGGGTGCATACGGAGAGGAATGGCTAGCAGAAAAAAAGGAGGTGATAATGCCTCTGCATAAGTCTTTGGTGCGACCTCATTTGGAGTATGGTGTGCAATTCTGGAGACCGCACCTTCAAAAGGATGTGAACAGGATGGAGTCGGTGCAGAGGGTGGCTACTAAAATGATTAGTGGGCTTCATTATAAAGCATATGAGGACAGACTTAAGGATCTTAATATGTACACCTTAGAGGAAAGGCGGGATAGAGGTGATATGATTGAGATGTTTAAATACCTCCGTGGCATAAATGTTCAGGGAGAGCGCCTCTTTCAATTGAAAGCAAGTTCTGCTACGAGGGGACATGGGATGAGGGTGAAGGGAGATAGATTCAGGAGTGATATGCGGAAATATTTCTTTACAGAAAGAGTAGTGGATCCATGGAATAGTCTCCCAGTGGAAGTGGTAGAGATGAGGACAGTAACTGAATTCAAAAAAGCATGGGACCAACACAGAGGATCTCTAAAGGTAAAAAATGGACTGTTGTATTGTTGTTATGGAAGGACAGACTAGATAGGCCATGTGGTCTTTTTCTGTCATCATGTTTCTATGTTTCTATGTCGATGCCACTGTGGCCACCCGAGCTGTGGACTCAAAGACATTGTAGGCTGCTTGAGATAGAGAAGTCACAGACGCCTTTAGACCAGCTTCCAGAACCGTTGGAGGGGCTCCTTGGAGAGGATGGCGGAAAACCAGTCAAGCTCCTTCCCCAGGTCCCTCGGGTATATACCAATATACAGTTGGTATGCCTGGATCTGACAGGCCAGCATTGAGCACTGATAGCATTTTCTGCTGATGGCATTGAGGATCCTGGACTCCCTACCCAGGAGCACAGATGAATGCATTTTCTGGCTTTTAAGCCAATGCATAGCAGATTCCACTACCATGGAGTTGTGTGGGTGCTCAGCCTTCCTGAAGCCCAGGCCCCAGCGGACTCGGTACATGGAGTCGAGTCGACAGCTGACTATGGGCACCGAGGCTGTTGACTCCCACATTCAGAGGAGCGGCTATTCCAGAATGGACTGGACGGGCACTGTGAATGACTCCTTTGGCGGGGGACTCACATTGGAGGATCTCGAGCGCCCCCGTGCGAGGATCCTCCTCTGAGTCAATGGGGAATGCCAATGCCTTTGACATGTCCTGCACAAATCTGAGGAATGCTGTGTCCTCGGGTGGTGATCGGCACATGGCCTCGAGTGGAGACAGGTCAGATGGCACACTGCAGTGCTTACGAGTGTCCAGGGATGTCTCGTCCTCTGACTCTGAGTACTCAGTGGAAGACTCGATGGTGGAAGACTCTATGGTGGGCCGTGTCTGCGGTGGGCCTGGGCCCAGTGGTCCATGGGCCTTTGAGGCTGCGTGGCCGGAGCCATGAGCACTGGTCAAAGACAATCGACGGCCCGAAGAACCAGAATGTGATCAAGACCGCTGTCAAGGATCGGCTTGACAACCAGGAAAGTCCTCGAAGTCGAGGTCCCGGTGGTGGTCTGAGAAAATGAACCTGCCGAGCTGGACAACTGCACCCGCTGTACCTCCAAGGAAGGCAGTCAGACTGCACTCCAGAGGCTCCATCCTTGACTCCAGTCCAGATGGAACCGCAGCCTTCGGCGTGGATGCTGGGGTAGCCGCGTCTAGTGACAGCAAGAAGGGGGACTACCGATGAGGATGGCCTCGGAGGTCCAAAGCCGATTGTCAGGGGTCGACGATTCCTTCCTCGGAACTTTGGATGGTCACTCTTGCTCAGATGCCTCGGGTCTACTTCGGGGGCTGAGGGATCTGGCGTGGGGCTTGTCCACTTTCGCCGAGTCCAACAAAGAGGTCCTCGATTTCTTCTTCCTCTTGCGTTCCTGGTCCAAGGTACCCCTGTTGGAGGACCCGCGTGCCCAGTCACTATGAGACTCCAGGGTCTCAGATAAGGCCCTGAATTGTGGGGTCACCGGGGACTCTGGGGCAGTCTGACTTGGAGAAAATTTGGTCATGCTTCTGCTGACGGAGTTTGATTGCTTTAGTGGACATCTACTTGCAGAGGCCACAAAACTCCGGATCATGGTCAGGACAAAGACCACAGAGGCAGCAATCATGTGTGTTGGTGAGGGACATATTTTTTTGAGCATCAATCACACTTCTTGAAGCCGCTGGCCATCGAGGGAAAAAGTACCCCGGCGAGGTCAAAGACCCAAGGAACTGCCAGCAGGTGGAAAAAAGGCACAAAGCTGCACCGGGGAAAAAGGAACTTAACTAGGAAAAAAAGGACGGTCTGAGATGCGATGCCAAGGCAAACAAACTCGGAGGCGGGAAAAGGAACCGGTCACAGACAGAGAAAAACAAAATACTATAGAATGAAATTTAACTGCTTTTCCCGGGGAAATCAGAAACATGTCCGGTGGGCTCCTTGGGAAAAAGATGGCACCCTTGGGCAGGAAGGGGACCACGCATGCGTAGTGCATCTCAAAAAGGCTTTCTTAGAAAGCTGGGGAGATGCTTCCGCGCAAGGCTCCGCCGGTGCTGACGTCACCTATATGCGAGGACTGACTTCCTGCTTGTTCCCAGAGAACACCTGTTACAGCTAAGTAACTACGCTTTCTCTGGGAACCAGTAGGATTGTCAGTTCTCACATATGGGACTCTCCAGCTACAGGCTACTGAAAAACTTGTAAAAAGCCACGGATGACTGAAAAACAGCGGGCTGTGAATGGCAGCAGGGAGTGATGAACGGCCTTAAGTCCTGAGATGCAACCCCCGCAGCAAGGATGGAATCACCTCTCCAGTAGCCTAGATGTAAGGGTTTGAGGGAAGGAGTTGCACTAATCCCCAGAGAGATGATGGAGTAACTTCCTGGCCGAAGGCACTGTCACTCCGTGAGCTCTCTTCCAGGCAGTAATGAGCTGCGAAGGTATGGACCGAGGACCAGGTGGTGGTCCAGCATATGTCTTGTCCAGAGCGCAGATGTGCCACAGAGTACGCCATGGTGTGTACAATGTGGATAGTGACATGATGATCTAGAGAGAGTCCAGCCTGCTCGTAGGCAAAGGAGATGCAGTCTGCAATCAAGGTGGACAGGGTGGCTTAGAGAGAGCAATGCCAAGCCTGTTTGGGTAATAGGAGACAAACAGTTGCGAAGAGTGGCTGAGGGCCTTTGTCCGTTCAAGGTAGAAGGTCAACAACCAGGATATGAAGGAAGGCCTCTGCTCAAGACGTGTGAAATCTACGAAAAGAGGTGGCGAGAACCACCTCCTGGTTGAGATGAAAGGAAATACAACTTTCTGCAGAAACTTGGGATGGGTGCAGAGAACCACCCTATTCTCGTGAAATCTGTTGTATGGGGTGCTAGCCACCAACACCTAGAGCTCACTGACCCGCCGAGCAGAAGTGAGCATGACGAGAAAGACAACTTTACAGGAAAGGAATTGAGGTGAGCAGAAGCAAATGGTTCAAAGAGAGGAGCCATGACTTTCCCAAGAACCAAATTCAGGTCCCATGCCACCGAGGATGGCCGGAAAGGGGGCCGCGAGAGAAGGAGACCCCTCATGAAGCAGCCCAGAAGAGGGTGGACAGAGGTGGATTGTCCATCCACCAGATGGTGATGCGCAGTCAGGACACCGAGGTTCACCCGGAGTTAGACTTTAGGACAGCATGAGCAAGGTGCAACAGGTATTGGAGTATCGACTGAAGGGGGACAGGAAAAGGGACTAAGGCCCTTGTCGGCGCACAAGAGTAAAAACCAGTTTCACTTAGAGGCATACGCCCACCTGGTGGAATATTTGCAGGAGGCCAACAGGACATCCTCATCCTCCTTGAAAAGATGGAAGGGAGACAGAGTTACCCTTTCAGCAACCAGGCTGTTAGTGCTAGGGACTGGAGATTGGGGTGCAGGAGAGTTCTGTCCTCCGGTGAGATCAAGTTTGGAGTGTAGCCCAGAGGAATCAGGGCCGCTCAAGAAAGTTGCAACAACAGTGGGAACCACCTCTGCCAGGGCCACCAGGGAGCAATTAGGATCACTGCGGCCTGGTCTGACTGAATCTTAAGCAGGGTTCGGGGAACCAGTGGAGTGGGAGGATACACGTATAATAGACTCCCTGTCCATATCAAGAGGAATGTATCAGCCGCTGCTCAGTTCCAGGCCAGCAGCTGGAGCAAAAGCGGTGCAGCTGAGCAGCATTGCTGGGGTGACAGAGGTCCATCATCAGAATCTCTTAATACCGGAAGAGAGTGGGCTACGGCCGGATCCAGACACCACTCATGCAGCTGAAGGACCCTGCTGAGCCTGTCCGCTAAGACATTTTTGTGTCCCAGGAGGTAGGCTGCCCAAAGGAGCATGCCCCTCATCGTGACAAAGGTCCAGGGTGAACCACTTTCCAGCAAAGGAGATACGAGCCCGTGCCTCTCTACCTGTTGACATAGAACATTGTGATCTGGTTGTCCTTTTGGATGAGGACTATCTGGTTCGACAGCTGACTTTGAAACACTCGAAGAGCATTTGCCAATACCCAGAGCTTGAGGAAGTAGATCTGATGTAGGCTTTCCTCCTGCATCCAAACAACCTTGGATTGGAGACAGTCACAATAAGCTCTCCATCCGAGCTTGGAGGTGTCTGTGGTGAGGACGTGCTGGACTGGCCTCAAAAGCCTTGAAAGGCATGCCTGCCAAGAGGTTTGGCAGGTGCTGTCACCAGGCGAGGGAATTCAACGGGGCCTGGTGACTCATATGCAATCATCCAGGTGACCTGTGGCTTGTGACCATTGAGTGCTGAGGAACCACTGGGCCTGCTGCATCTGCAGGCGGGTGTCTGAAATCACATGGATCGTCGAGGCCATATGCCCCAGGAGGTACAGTATGAAACGGCCTGATGTGGTCACGTGACCCTGTACCTCTTTTGCGAAGGACATTAGCCGCCGAGCCCTGTCCAGAGGGAGGAAGGTCCTGGCCTGGGTCGTGTTGAGGAGGGCTCCTAAGAACTCTAGATGTTAGGTGGGGTGCAGATGGGACTTGGAGTAGTTGATGACAAACCCCAGTTGTTGCAGTACCATGATGGTGCGGTGATCCGCCTGGTGGCCTTCCTCCAGCGAGCCTCCCCTCATAAGCCAATCATCCAGAAGGGGAAACCAAAGACGCCTTGTAGTCGGTGATAGGCAGCAATTACAGCCAGGCACTTGGTGAACACGCTTGGGGCGGCCTTAAGGCAGCACCCTGTACTGGTAGTGGGCACCCACCTATTACAAAGCAGAGGAACTGATGGTGCCGGGGTGGATCAGGATGTGGGTATAGGCATCTTTTAGATCCAAGGAGCATAGCCAATCTCCCCACTGAAGGTAGGGTAGCAATGTTCCAAGGGATACCATTTTGAACTTCTCTCTGACCAGAAAGTGGTTGAGGACCCACAGGTCAAAGAAGGGACAAAAACCTCCTGTCTTTTTGGGGACAAGAAAGTAATGGGAGTAGAACCCCTTGCCCAAGAAGTGTCGGGGAATGGGTTCCACCACCTGGTCAGTGAGGAGGGTCCCGAGCTCCTCCTGCAGATGGTTTTGGTGAAAAGAAGTCATGGGGGGGCTCCCCAGGAAAGAACGGAGGGGGTGTCTGCTAGAAGTGGAGGAGGAAACCCTACAGCACCACCTGTAGAGCGCAAGCATCAGTGGTGATGCTGGGTCAGAGGTGAGCAAAGTGAACAAGACGCCCTCCCTTTTGGCCTGGGTCTTGACTTCGAGGAGGGAGAGGGACTATGCCCAGGGAGTCAAAAGCCCACCCCAGGTTGTGGCAGTGTTGTTGTCTGGGGCTTGGGGGACTTAGACTTAATGAGGACTGTGACCCTGGCCGTTGGCCTGCTGACCCTGTTAGGGAGCTTGGTAGGCCGGAAACAGGGGGGGGGGGGTAAGTTACGTAAGTCTTTTTCTTCTTCAGGTAGAAGGGCTTTTTCCGCAATGTTTTCCACTGGGAAGGGTCAGCAGCCTTCCAGGAGAGCCTGGTTCTGATCATATATTCAGACTCTAAATCTACAGCCTTGTCAGTCATGGACTTGCCAAAAATCTTGTCCCTTTGGCATGGGACATTGACCAACTTATCCTGAACCCATTGCTCCAGGTCAGAGGACTTTAGCCAGACCAGGCGGTGGGCACTAATGCCCACAGCAGCAACCCAAGCCACGAACTCAAAGTCATCATAGGCCGCCAGAGTCAAACCTGGAGCCGCCATTGAAGGGACCACACCAGAGGTTAACCAGGTTGCGGAACCACACCAGAGGTTCAGCGGTTAGCCCAGCTGAGAACCCGGCCAGTTCCTTTCCTAGATCTGCAGGCACATGCCCATGTACAGCTTGTAAGCCTAGATGCGGTCCATGAGCATCAAGCCCTGGTAGGATTTTCTACAAAACCCATCCATGGTGCAGGCCACCCTAACTGGGGCACTGAGAAGTGCGTTTTCTGGCTTTTGATACAACACACGGCCGACTCCATCACCATGGAATTGTGTGGCAACTGTGACTTTTAAAATCCTGGACCCTTGCGTACACAATACTGGGAAGAGAGCCAGTGCTCACAAGATGCACCGTCACTGGGACTTACCATATCCTGAAGAGCAACCACTCCAGTATGGGTGGGACTGGCACCGTCAGTGCCTCCCTCAGAAGAGCATCGTACTGAAAGATTTTGAGGTCTTCAGCCTCAAAGGTCAGGGCCTTGAACAGTTCTCTCATGAAGTTGAGGAATGCAAGATCCTCGGGTAGGGACCACCTCCGCTGTTGTGGCGGGGAGAGATCAGACGAGACATCGGGCGACTCGTCCTAGGTCTCCTACTCCGAGTTGGACAGCGCCTCGGTGGCTTGATGGGCATTGGCTCAATGTATGGCTGGAGGCATCGAGGGAGATCGAGGTGCCCGATGCCCTAACTCAGAGATGCTTGGGGGCAAGACCCGAGGCCTCGATGGTGGAGAGGAGCATTGCAGCTCGGCCCCAAGCGTGTGCTTCTCGAGCACCGGCTGGACATCATCTGGTGAAGTCCTTGAGGAAGAGGGCCCCGACATCAGCACAGAGAACCAGGAGGTACCGGGCATCAGTCCACACTGTGACTCTAGGAAGTCAGCCAGGCTATATTCCAGGGCCACCATCCTGTCCTCAAGGCCAGATTGTTCCACAGCTACCGGATTGGGTACAAAGGGAATAGAGTCCGGAGCCAGCTCCCCTGATGGGAAATCACCAATGGTGATCGGTTCATCCTCCCATTGGGGCAGCTTCCGGGGCCGCTACCAGCCACTGACCTCAATATTGCGCCGTGGACGTCAGTGCCGGTAGTCGGAGGTCTAACCCCTGGCATCGAACACAGACACTGAATCTGGCAGAGTCCTAACCTTATGGCAGAGGTCATTGGAGGACGATCCCCGATCAAAGGCTCCATGACCCTGGGAATCGGAGCAAGCTCAGCCGCACAATGACGAATCATCGGATGCGACCCCCGAGGACAGTGATTCCATGCTCAATGCCAGAGCTGAAACAAAGGACTTCTGGCCAAAGATAGATTCCCGCTGATTTTCATGACTCTTCCAACTCGTGTTCAACATCTGCAGGCAGAGAGGGTAGGTCGTCATGATCAGCACCAAGGCATCAAATGCAGCAGTTATGGTGGTCCGTGATGGACATGGTGTGAGTGCACTTGCCATACTGCTTGAAGCCACTTACTGTAGACATAGATGGGAAGATGGCTCCTGCAAAGTCAAACTCGAACATCAGTCAGTGTGTGCATGAGAAAAACCCCGCACACAGAAAAAAGGGAGGAAAGAAAAAAAAGGACCCGAGAAAAATGCGCTGCCGAGGTGATGATGATCCCGGGTGAAAAGAAGGTGATCAGTACACGAACCAGTAAGAAAACAGAGAAAAATACAAAAAAAATAAAAAGAGAAAAAATATCAACTTTTACAGGAGGATCAAACCAGATGTCTGCTTGGCTCCATGGAAAAAGACGACCGAGGTAAGACGTCACTCTTGGGCAGGAAGACGACCACGCATGCTTGGTGTAAAACTCCCAAAGGCTTTCTTTGAAAGCTGGGGAGTGATTACCACAAAGGCTCAGTCAGTGACGACATCACCCATATGTGAGGACTGACTTCCTGCTTGTTCTCAGAGAATCCCAGAGTTAGCCATGTTAACAGTTCCAGGAGCAACAGCTCTGGGAAAAAGACGGAGTAATCAATGGTGGCGAGGGAAAAGGAGGTAGAGAGGCTTTTATCTCAAACAGCTGTGGCAGCTGTTTGATAAGCGGCATCGGGGACAATGCTTGCAGCCTTCTTCCTGCTCAGTCAAGGAGCGCACCTGCAGCCTTCAATTCAATTCAGTTCAATTCTATTATATCAATCTACTGATTTCTGTAAACTTCTGTTCTCTTCACGGGCAGTCTGTTCTGCCCAATATTCAAAGGCTCTTAACTGGGAAGCAGCACCTGCTAACCGCATAAGTAGAGGTGAGAGGGATAATCAAAGGCACTGACCACAGCACTTTACAGAAAATGTTGGGGTGGTCCGTGGTTGGGGGAGGGCAGTCCCCAGCATTGTCTGGTTAGTGGCGATATACAGTCCACTAATCAGATAACAAACTGCATAAAAAGCGTAGTTACTCACCAGTAACAGGTGATCTTCGGGAACAGCAGGAATTGAGTCTTCACATATGGGTAACATCGGCACCAACTGAGCCCTCGCGGGAACGCTCCCCAGCATCCTATAGGAAAGCATTTGGGAGCATCCCACTGCGCCTGCGTAGCTGCCTTCCTGCCTTTCCAACTCTCCCTCCTCAGTTCAGCTTGTAGCTGAGATAAAAGGAGAGAAGGAGAGAGAAAGGGAGAGAGAAACACAACTCCTAGGGGAGGAGGGAGGGTTGTGAAGACTTAATTCCTGCTGTTCCCAGAGATCACCTGTTACAGGTGAGTAACTACGCTATCTCCAGGAACAAGCAGGAATGTAGTCTTTATATATGGGACTCCCTAGCTTGGAGATGCCAGGGAGATGACCCCAGACAGAACCGTGAAAAACAGGCTTAAGTGGGTCATGTATCCTCCTCCCAAGGATCTCTGGTATCGAAACCCGGGACGGGGAGTAGGAGTTGATCTAAGACTGAAAGAGATGCTGGGGAACAGCCTGGCCAAATGAGGCATCCCGACGGGAGTCCTTGTCCAAGCAATAATGGGCCGCAAAGGTGTGGACAGAGGACCAGGTTGCTGCTTTGCATATTTCATCAAACGCCACTGAGCGTAGGTTTGCCATGGAGGCAGCCATGGCTCGCACATTGTGTGCTGTGACATGACTTTCAAGAGAAAGTCCCTTACTCTCATAGGTAAAAGATATACAGTCTGCAATCCATTTGGAGAGTGTTCTTTTGGAAACTGGTAGACCCAGGTGACTGGAGTCAAAAGCAGCCTTTCTGTGCTGCCTAGTTCTCTTAAGATAAAAGGCCAAAGCACGTTTGCAATCCAGAGTATGTAGATTCCTTTCTGCACTAGAGGCGTGAGGTCTAGCGAAGAAAACAGGAAGGTAAACCGACTGGTTTAAATGTAAAGGCGAAACCACCTTTGGCATAAAGTAAGGATAAGTCCTAAGGACTACTTGTGATGTATATATGTATATATATTTTCTGGTATTTTTCGTGTAAAATAGTTAATATGTTATCCAAGTTGAGCTCCCTGTTCTCTGTAATTACGGTGTAACCCCCACCGTTCCATGTAAACCGCACTGATATCGAATAGCATGGTATATAAGAGTATTAAATAAATAAATAAATACTTTATCATGGTGGAACTGTGTATAAAGAGGGTCGGCCACTAAAGCCTGGAGCTCACTAATGCGTCTTGCAGAAGTGAGGGCACTTATGAAGATGATGTTCCAAGAAAGAAACTTCAGAGATGTAGTGGCTAGCGGTTCGAAGGGCGGCTCCATGAGCTGTCCAAGGACAAGACTGAGATTCCATGCCACAGGTGGTGGCTTAATGGGAGGCTTAGTTAAGAGTAGACCTCTCATAAAGTGTGCTACAAGCGGCTGAGAAGAGACAGGCTGTCCATCAAAGAGCATGTGGAAAGCTGCAATGGCACTGAGGTGGACTCTTACCGAGTTAGTTTTGAGTCCAGAGGATGAAAGGTGGAGGAGATACTCAAGTAACGTCTCCACTGAAACGGAAAAAGGATTAAGTTCCCTCTCTGAACACCAGATTGAAAACCTTCTCCACTTAAAGGTGTAAGCACGCCTTGTGGAAGGCTTCCTTGAGGCCAAAAGGATATCTTTAACCTGTTGAGAGAGGTTGATATCCTGGAGTTCTAAGCTCTCAGCAGCCACGCCATCAGGTGTAAGGACTGGGGGTTTGGGTGCAAAAACATCCCGTTCCCCTGGGATAAGAGATCCGGAGCAGATTCCAACTCCAGAGGTTTGGTTTGAGAGAGACGTAGAAGCAGTGGATACCACACTTGACGTGGCCAGCACGGGGCTATGAGGATCATGTAGCTCCTGTTTCTCTGAAGCTTGAAAAGAGTCTTGGGAATGAGGGGAAAGTGTGGGCAGGCATATAGGAAGTCCTGACCCCAGTGGAGGTGGAAAGCATCCATCGCCTGACTGTTCGTTTTTTTTTTTTTTAATTGAAATTTTTATTTAATTTTTGACATTATTATAAACTTCCATTATACAAAAGAATGTGTACAGAACAATTATACATCCATTATCAACATAGTGTATACATTCCAAACCGTTGCCTATTTATGTTCAATTGTACCCCACTTATCACCCCACCCTTTTAATCCAGTTATACCCTTTATAACTCTTTTGTAACCTTCATTCCTTACATTGCGCAATATCAGAACTTCCCTATTTTCCTGTCTTATAATCTTTTCCCCATATTTATTCCTCTTATTCCTCCCCATCCCCCTTCCCTTAAGTTTGATATAAATACCTTTTTAGTCATTCCAACTCCCTTACCCTACAACAGTACATTGTACAACACCAGTACATGACTAGTAACTTCCCATAATAAAATCTCATAACATCCATACCCCTATCTTTCATGTACATGTCATTCTTTCCATTTCTCCATTCCCTTTACCCTCCCCCCTTCTTATATACCCTCCCCCTTCCCCCATCCCCTATCCCCTATACTTTTTTTCCCCTTTCCCTCCATTTCATATACCCTCCCCAAATTTCCCTAAATATTTTTATTTTATGATGTTTATACACTGCTATTTCACACATATACCACAGCTTTTCCATTCTTCTCATTATATCTGGTAAGGTAGGCGCTTCCACCTGTCTCCAATGGACCATTATCTCCCCTCTTGCTTCCCCAATACAATATCCTATCATCATTTGTAAGTTTCTATCCCCCTCTTCCTGCATTTCATTTAATATAACCATGGTAGGCTTCAATATTACCTTCACTTTAACCATTTCGCATAATCTCTTCTCTAACTCTTGCCACATCCTCTGTATTTTTGTACAGTCCCATACTATATGCCTTAAGTCTCCTTTTGTCCCACATCCCCTCCAACACTCCCCAGTGTCTTGTTTATTTATCACTCTTAATTTCCAAGGTGTCCAATACACATGGTACCAAACTTTCAGACTGTTTTCTAGATAAGCTGTTCCTGGCGCCAATCTTTTAGACCACTTATATATATTTTGCCATTGTTTTTTATTCCAGTCCCCTCCCAGTGCTTGTTCCCACCATTTTTGCCCCTTTATCTCTCCCTTCTCCCTTGACATCAGGTCTGCATACAGCTTTGCTATTGATCCCTTCCTGGACCCCATAGGCCTCATAAGTACCTCAAACCTGGTATCTTCCCTCCTCAGGTCCTCTCGTACCCCCATGGTTCGTATATAGTGCACAAGTTGCATGTATGTATAATAATCATTTTCCTTCAGCCCATACACTTCCTGGAGCTCTGCAAAACTACAAATCTCTCCTTTTTTATTAACTATTTGTCCTAACCTTCTTAACCCCTTACCTCCACATTCCTTATACATCCCCCCTTCCCATCCAGACTGGAAATCCCCCATTCCCATAATATGTGTTTCCTTCGAATATCTTTTCCCGCCCATAAGTTGCGCCTTGACCCTCAGTCACATAGCCTTTGTGAACTCCCTAAAGGGGTTATCATCCTTTCCCTCCTCCCTCTTTGACACTGGGTCCCATTATCCATGCTTCCAAGCTATGCCCTTTCTGTCCCTCTTCTTCCAATTGTGCCCACAAGGGTGTCTCTCCCGTCCCCTGCCAACTCTGCAAAGCTCTAAGTTGCGCTGCCATGTAATATTTCTCCACACAAGGGATCCCCAAACCCCATTCTTCCTTGTTAAGAAACATTGTGTACCTGGACACCCGTGAAGCCTTCCCCGCCCAAATAAAATCCCATAACAAATTTTGGATTTGCTTCAAATATGTGTGCGGAACTCTTCATGGGAATGAGCTAAAAAGAAACCTTGGCAGTACATTCATTTTTATAACTGCTATTCTTCCAAGCCAAGACAGAAATATACCCTTCCATTTCTGCAAATCCTTCTTCACCTCTTTTAACAATGGGGCATAATTCCATTCCCATAAATGTTGAATGTTACTCCCCATTTGGATCCCTAAGTATCTATATGATTTCTTAACCCATTTAAACGAGAATCCCTCCCGCAAGCAAGTAGTCAACTCTTCATTAAGGTTAAAACCCAAAATCTCAGTTTTACTGCAATTTATTTTATAGCCTGCCACAGCACTATACTTTCCTACTTCATTCATTAGGACCGGTAAAGAGGTCAATGGATCCCTCACCGTAAAGATAACATCGTCTGCAAAGAGTGCTATCTTTGATTCCCATGAACTCATAAATACCCCTTTAATATCACTCTGTGTCCTTACTCTTTCTGCAAGGGGCTCTATCACTAGAGCAAAGAGTAGTGGTGACAACAGGCACCCCTGTCTAGTGCCCCACTCTAATTTAATTGTGTCGGAGTAGCTCCCATGTATCCTTATTCGAGCCTTCGGTACCTCATATAGGGCCCTTATCCAATTTGTAAAATTGTTGCCCAACCCCATCTTTTCTAAAACTTGTAGCATAAATGGCCACTCAACTCTGTCAAAGGCTTTTTCTGCGTCCACAGTTATAAACATATACCCATATGCCTTTTATCCCATCCTTTTAACTTCCCATGTTAAATTACAGATTTTCCTAATATTATCCCCCCCTTGTCGTTCTGCTATAAATCCTGTTTGGTCCCTATTAACTTAACCTTTGCATTACCCTTTGTAGCCTATTTGCCAATATTTTGGCCAATAAGTTTGCATCTACATTCAATAATGATATTGGGCTGTAGGATCCACAGACCATGAGGTCCTTCCCTGGTTTTGGCAGCACGGTAATCCCCGCTTCTGCCATAGAATATGGTAACTTCTTCGAAGCCATTATCCCATTAAACACCTCCACCAATAATGGCCGTATTGGAGCCTGAAATACTTTATAAAATTTTCCTGTAAGACCATCGAGCCCCTGTGCTTTACCCATTTTCACAGATTTAATAGCCTCTTCTACCTCCCCCTCACTAATAGGTCTATCTATCCATTCTGCCTCTTCCTGACAAATTCTTTGTAAATGACATTCTTTTAGATATTCTGTACTTTTTTCCTTTCCACCCTTAATCTCACTACTATATAACTTAATGTAGTATTCCTTAAACACCTGTCTAATTTTGTTGTTCCCATGGACCAACTGCCCAGAAGCATTTCTTATACTTTGAATGCTTTTGTTGTGTCCGTGCTTTGAGTCTATGTGCAATTTTATTTGCCCTCAACTGCCCCAACTGTCCTCTCAACTGTTGTAACTCTTTCAATACCTCTTGCTTTCTATCACAATGATGGCTACTTTCCAATTTCCTTATCTCCTCCAAAAGTTGCTTCTCAGATTCCCGCTTCCGCTTACTCACTTTCACCGCTTTCCCTATCAAACGCCCTCTTACCACCGCTTTTAACCCGCCCCACACCATTCCAAAGCAACCTCCCCATTTAAGTTAAACTTCAAATGCTCCTTAATTACTTTGGTCATTTTATCTATTGTCTCTGGCTCTTCCAATAGAGATTCATTAAGTCTCCAAAACTTTATCCCTTCATCCTTGTACCCAAGATTAAATGTCACACTCACAGGAGCATGATCCGTTCATGTAATGGACCCCTAAAGCACTTCTTCCACCTTAGACATCCACATACCTCCAACCCACAACATATCAATGCGACACTATGACTCATGTGGTATTGAATAAAACGTGTACTGCTTCATCCCTGAGTGCTTGCACCTCCATACATCAGTGAGACCCAATCCCTCCTTCATTTTCAACAATCTCTCCCTATCCGCTCTCTTCCCTAACCCTCTTCCTCCCCCATTATCTAATCGTGGATTTATAGGAAGATTGAAATCTCCACCTAAGATTATTGGTGTTTCTCCCAATGCCTCTAATTCCCCCATTATACACTCATAAAATTCCCCGTGTTTCTCATTGGGTCCATACAGACTCAAGATCCAGACCTGTTACTTTCCCACCTGAATTTTAACTCCTACACATCTTCCCCCTTTATCTCAGTATTCATCTATCACTTTGTCTTGCATCTCTGCTCCTATCATTACACACAACCTTCCCTTCCTGGGCTCTGCTCTTTGCCCCGCCAATATCACCTTAGGATATTTCTTTGTTTGTAGCATTCGCTCCTGTCTTACTTTTAAATGTGTCTCTTGGATGCATATAAAGTCTGCCTTTAATCTACTCCCTTCTTTTTCCACTAGCCTTCATTTCCTCCATGTTCTCAATCTCTTCACATTTATTGTGGCAATAATCATTTTATGCTCCCCCACTTGCTTCACCCCTTCCCCCTCCCTCGCCCTTCCGCACTCCCCTTATCCCTTTCTTTACCCTCTTCCCCCCCTCCCTCCCTTCCACCCTCCCTCTCCCTCCTGAGGTCTCCTTTAGAGTAGTGCTCATCTATCTGGATCCCCCCTTTGCCCCTCTCCCCCGACCCCTCCTCTTATCCCTTAGCTACCCTTCTCCTTCCTCCCCCCTCCACCGATGCTCACTCCCTCTTCCCCATTGTGTGATCCTTTCAATTCCCTAACAATCCCTTCCATTTTTCTTCTCACATTTTATATTCTTAACATTAACAAAACAGTAAACTCTTTGCCACTACTAAAACAGAAAACCCTTAAGCAATCCTCCCTCCAACTCATTCTTCCCCGCTCCCCCTCATTTATGCAATTAAATGCACACCATAAACGCTTCCAGCACTGGACCCCAAATGTCTTTTTTTTCCATGTCCTGCTAGCTTGCGGTCTTTCAATTAGGAGCTGCCCTTGCTAGCTTTTCTCTCAGCTTCTTGGAATTTCCCGGATTGCCCCCTTCTAGGTTCCCATGCGACACCTTCCTTGACATGTGACTGTTATCCCTACGCTCCAGTCTTTGGTGATCTTTTGAAATCTCCTTATATCCTGCTTCCTCCAATGCCCTTTTTGCTTCCGCGTATGTTTGCACCCTCCAGCTCTTGTCCCCTGCACTGAAAAACAGGCCAAATGGATACAGCCACCGGTAACTCACATTCTCCTTCTGCAAAGCACGTGTAATAGGCTTCATTTCCCTTCTCCTTTGCAAAGTCCCTGCAGCCAGATCCGCAAATATTTCAATTTTATATCCTTGCCACATAAAGTCTTGCAGTTTATGCATCCGTGCTATTCTTTCTTTAACTTCAAAGTCTTTAACGCATATCACCAAGTCCCTGGGCCGGTTTCGTCTGCTCGGGCCCAATGCCCTATGCGCGCGATCCAACGCTACCATGGCCATCTCCTCCGCAGTGCCATCCTCCTGCAGGACTGACTTGTAAACTGCCTCTGCCACTTTCCTGCTATCATGGAACTCAGGGTCTTCCGGGATTCCCTTTATTCTCAAATTGTGTCTCCGTGTGCGATTCTCCAAGTCCTCTATTTTATACAGAAGCTGCTCCTTCCATTGCTCTATGTCTCTTTGAGATATCTCCATTGCATTCTGTTGTGTCTGCAACTGTTCTAGTTGGTGGTCATGTTCTTCCATTTTGCATGTCAGCTCCCCCACTTCCTCTCTGAGCTCCCCGCACACTTCTCCCACCTCAGATTTTACTGCCGCCAATTTTTCCTTTAGTTCTTCAAACCACGCTCTCAATTCCTCTCGTGTCACCTTCTGCACCACCATTTCTCCAGCTTCTGTCTCCACACTCTTTCCTCCCCCTCCGCTCCCAATCTGAGGTTTCTCCGCCCACGGAGCTCATGGCCACCATCTCATGCTCCGCTCCGTACGCATGCCCTCCAGCATATGCAAACTCCCTAAGGTCCACAGCTTTCTTTCTCGTGGTCATCCTCCTCCGCCTGTCTTCAGTCAAGGCTTGCCTCTTTCTACTTGCTCTTATAAGCCGTCTGGGTGAAGAGTTTTCGGCGAACGCTGGGCCAAGCTCCGGAGCTCTCAGCTCAAGCTTCCATCCAGACAGATGACATCACTTCCTCCGCCTGTTCTGAGCAGGTATTCTGGAACAGAAGCAGGGAAGTTTGGCATTCTGAGGACTTGCAAACAGATCTATATCTGGGGTTCCCCAGATATGAAAGATTTGAGCCATCTGATCCGAATGGAGAGACCACTCATGTGGCAGTAGTATTCGACTGAATTTGTCTGCTAGGAGATTTTGTTTGCCAGGAAGATACACCGCTAGTAGGTGGATCTGATGGCGTATGGCAAACGACCACAGATGCAGGGCTTCATTGCACAGCGCATGAGAACCTGTTCCACCTTGTTTGTTCACAAAGAACATGGCTACCTGATTGTCCGTCTTGACTAGAACTGTTTTGGAGCGTAGGTGATCCTGAAACACTCTGAGAGCATTGAGGATGGCTCTGAGTTCTAACAGATTTATGTAAAGTCAAGCCTCCTGAATGGAGAGATTGTCCAGATGAGCTCCCCAACCTAATTTGGACGCATCCGTCATCGAGGTAGATTGGTGCAGTGGTCTCTGAAAAGGTGACCCTACGAGAAGGTTTTTTGGTGATTGCCACCATTGGAGGGATGAAATTAGATGTGCAGAGATCCTGATTTTGTCCCCCAGATGACCTGATGCTTGAGTCCACTATGAAGCCAGGGTCCAGTGAGCTGCACGCATGTGCAGACGAGCATAGGGAACCACATGTACAGTGGAAGTCATATGGCCTAGCAACTGAAGCATTTCTTGAGCAGTTAGGAAAGTCTTCATACCTGCCTGAGAAGCTAGTTGAACTATCCAAGTGCAGTGGACCTGTGGTAGAAAAGCCCTTGACTGCTGCGTGTCCAGGAAAGCCCCTATGAACTCTAAGGTTTGAGAAGGGGTGAGTTGGGATTTTGGTAGATTTATTACAAATCCCAAATGTTGAAGAACCTGCATTGTGCAAGAGAGAGCAGAGCTGGCCTCTAGAGCTGACGTTGCTCGGATGCTGGCCTCTAGAGCTGACGTTGCTAAGTAAGGTAAGACAAATATCCCTAGAGTCCTTAGGAATGCTGCCACTACTGCCATGCATTTTGTGAAGACTCTTGGGGCAGAAGCCAGGCCGAAGGGTAGAACCCTGTACTGGTAATGTCTTCCTTGAAAGAGGAATCAAAGAAACCTTCTGTTTTCTGCGTGAATAAGGATATGTGCATGCGCATCCTTTAGATCTAGAGAACAAAGCTAATCCTGACTCTGGATGTAAGGGAGAAATGTTCCGAGAGAGATCATCTTGAATTTCTCCCGGAACAGATACTTGTTTAATTCTCTGAGGTCCAGAATGGGCCTGTATCCTCCTGTTTTCTTTGGTATAAGGAAGTATGGGGAGTAGAAGCCCAGGTCTTGTTGAGAAAGTGGCACTTCCTCTATCGCACCTTGGGGGAGAAGGGAGGTAACCTCCTGGCACAAGAGAGTGGAGTGAGGAAGCTGAGAGCTAAACTCTCTTGAAGTGGAGGGAGGGGGCATACTTTGGAAGTGAAATTTGTACCCCTCTGCCACTATGGAGAGAGTCCAATGTTCTGATGTTATCTGGTGCCACCTTTGGGCAAAGTAACATAGTCTGCCTGGAATGTTTACTGGCTCTGGAACTTGCAGAGGTAGGACAACTAAGTTCTCTAGAAAAGAGTCAAAGACCTTGTGGAGGCTGGGTCTGCTGAGCTGGTTGAGCTCTGGGGGCCTGAGCCTTCCTTTGTTGCTTCGGTTGTTGCTGTCCCTTCTGGTAAGCATGGACCGGACAGTGCACAACATCATGGGTGTAAGAAGATAAAACTTCTTTTTCTTGTTGAAAAAGGGTTTCTTTACAGCCTTTTTCTTAGCTGGGTTGGCAGTGGTCCTAGATAGCCTATTTAGGGTGGTATTATCGGACTCCAGCTGAGAAGCTTTGTCCTGCCAATCCTTGCCAAAGAGGTTTTCCCCCTGTCCAATGAATATTCCCCAGCTTATCTTGTACCCACTGCTCCAGGTCAGATAATTGTAACCAAGCAATCTGACGTGCACCGATGCAGATAGCAGAAGTCCTGCTAATACACTCAAAACAATCAAAGATTGCCCTGTTCATAAATTTCAAACATTCTGGGCATGTTTTACAAGTGTCAGGTAATCAGCCCTCTTATCATCAGAGAGAAGAGGAGCCATTAGTTCTAAATCTTTAGTCACCTCCCGAAGAAACATACCCATGTAGAGTATGTATGTACTTATTCTGTCCAACAACATGGAGCCTGAAAACATTAATGGCCAAAGGAATCGAAATTTCTCGCCTCACGGCCGGGAGGATTAGATGAATGTGTCTTATCACTTTTGATCCGACGCATTGCTGATTCCACAACCATGGAATGGTGTGGTAACTGCGTCTTCTGGAAACCGGGACACTGTGGTACCCAGTACATTGTATAAAGTCTCCGAGATACCGTTAAAGCAGTTTCCCACATTCTAAGCATGAGGTCATGCAATATCCAATGAATAGGTAAGGTAGCGGCCCTCCTTAGGGGCTGCTGGATATTGAAGAATTTCAAATTCTTCAGCTCTTGGTTCCTTCTCGGAGGTAACTGTAATGGAGAGGCCCTGAGCCACATCCCGTATAAAGTATAGAAAAGACATGTCCTCCGGAGGAGACATATGGTGTTGTAGGGAAGGAGAAGGATCTTCCAGAAGAGCCTCTCCATTACTGATCGATTCATCAGAAGAATCAGAATCGGAAGACTCGAAGTATCGATGAGCCGGGTGCTCCCGCCTGGCCTGCCGATGGTACCGATCAAAATCGGCATCGGAATGCCTCGGTACCGGACCCTGACTCCAGGGCTGGCATGGGTGGTAGCGTGGAGAGTGGTGCAATGGTCGATGAAGATACATTTGGTACCGGTGCCGGAACCGATGACTGTGGAACCGATTACAGAGGCTTTAGTGGTACCGAAGCTGCTAGCAAGGCCGCTAAACTCCGTTCAATGGCCAGGATATGTTGATCCATGGAACCAGCCAATGCCTGGGTATCTGTACCCCGAACAGCGGGCCACGACCTCAGAACATGACACCAAGAACTCTCCAGAGGTGGAAGCCTCGGGCGCATCTTGGTTCCCTGTTAATGCTTTGGAGGCAAGGACCTCCTGCCAGGGTTGTTTGGCAGGTGTATTTTCCTCGAGGGCAACGCTTAAAGCATCTCGATGCTTAGAAGGAGATATACCCTTTGAGGACTGACCAGTCTTTGAAGAAGACTTAGGTTTCATTACCTGAGATTCATGGGAGGAAGATGAAACCCTGGACGATGTCGATGCAACGGACATTGTATCTGTGGCAAAGAGGGTGCCGAGTTTCGCAGCTCTATTCTGCAGGCTCCTCTTTGTCATTTTCCTGCAGAGGAGACATTCTGATGGCAAATGGTCTGGTCCCAAACATTTGAGACACCAGTCATGGGTGTCGGTAGCAGAAATAGTACTGCTACATTTGGAACACTTTTTGAAACCACTAGTTGGCTTCTCCATTTTGAGGAACAAAGGGGCCTAAGGCCGAAAATGGCACCTAAGCACCTGGAGGGCAGAGACCCTCAAAGAAAAACTTTTTTTTTTTAAATAGACAGAAGAAAAGAAAAAGAGACACCGACGGTACCAGTGTTAGCGTCGATGGGAAGGCAGACGCGACCACAAAAGAAGTAAATTTTCTGTGGTGACAGGAATTGCTCCCTGTCGGCTTCGTGGAAAATGAAAAACTGAGGGGGGGGGGGGTTGGAAAGGCGGGAAGGCAGATATGCAGGCGCAGTGGGATGCTCCCAAAGGCTTTCCTATAGGACGCTGGGGAGCGTTCCCGCACGGGCTCCATCGGTGCTGACGTCACCCATATGTGAAGACTACATTCCTGTTTGTTCCTGGAGATCTAGGTCACAATAAAGGCATTCCTACCTTTATGCAGTTTGGTATCCAGATAGTGGCTGACTACATTGGTGAGATGCTTCTTGAAGCATCCAAGCTCTTCAACAGAGGGATGGGGATGCTACAGAATGAAGAGAGTTGGACAAGAGTCATCAGAGCCCACAAAATCGAAAACCCAACTCCTCCAGCCCTGGAATTGAAGAACCAGTATGCAGCTTTGGAAATGGAGGTCAAAGCATCCCAGAAAAGGGAAGAACCAAAGCTCAAGCATCCCAAAGTTGCAGAATCTGACCAAAAGGAAGCAAAGGTTAGTGGTGGTTGGTGACTCTCTCTCAGGGGTACTGAAGCAACCATCTGCTGAACAGATTTGGTGTCCAGAGAGGTGTGCTGTCTGCCAGGTGGAAAATCCAAGATGTTACAGAGAATTTGCTGAGACTCATCAAGCCTAGTGACTATTATCTGATATTGCTCATCCATGTCGGCACAAATGATACTGCTAGGTATCCCTCCAAGCCTATTAAGAGTGATTTCATGGCTCCAGGACAGAGGGTGAAGCAGTTAGGTGTGCAGGTGGTGTTCTCTTTAACCCTCTCTGTTGAAGGTAAAGGCCGAGGCAAAGAAGCTTGCATCCTGGAGATGAATGTGTGGCTGTGTGGATGGTGTCATTGAGAGCATTTTGGTTTCTGGACCATGGGATGATTTTACAAGGGCTGCAGCGCAGAGATGATGCCTACCTATCCAAGAATGGTCAAAGTGTTTTCTGCAGTAGATGGGCTAACCTACTAAAGAGGGCTTTAAACTAGATTTGTTGGGAATGGGTGATGAAAGTCCTCAGATAAGTGAAAGCTCTCAGGTAAGTAAAATATTAAATACCTTGAGTGGGAGGCGACAAAGGGTACAGGTAAATAGAGCTCACTCTGAGGAGGAGGTGGTTACCAGTGGTGTGCCCCAAGGATCTGTTCTGGATCCAATTCTTTTTAACATCTTTGTTAGTGATACTGCGGAAGGGCTGTCGGAAGGTTTGTCTGTTTGCAGATGATATCAAAATCTGCAATAGAGTAGACACCCAGGAAGGAGTAGATAACATGAGGAGAGATCTAGCTAAGCTTGAAGAATGGTCTAGAATTTGGCAGCTGAGAGTTAATGCTAAAAAATGCAGGGTCATGCATTCGGGCTGCAAAAATTCAAGGGAGAAGTACAGTGTAGAGGGGTAAAATACTTATGTACACAAAAGAAGAACAGGACCTGGGCATGATTGTGTATGACTATCTTATAATAGTAAAAAGAAAGAAAAGGCGACGGTGAAAGCTGGAAGGATCCTTGGGTGCATAGGGAGAGGCATGGCAAGCAGAAGAAAAAAAGGAGGTGATAGTGCCTCTGTATACATCTTTGGTACGACCTCATTTGGACTGTTGTGTGCAATTCTGGAGACCATACCTTCAAAAGGATAAAAACAGATTGGAGTCTGTGCAGAGGGTGGCTACTAAAATGGTTAGTGGTGTTCGTTATATGCACAGGAGGAAAGTCTCTTTCGATTGGAAGCAAGTTCTGTTACAAGGGGACATAGGGTGAGGGTGAAAGGGGATAGAATCAGGAGTAATATGCGGAAATATTTCTTTATGGAAAGAGTGGTAGATGTGTGAATAGTCTCCCAGTGGA
The DNA here is from genome assembly GCA_033557465.1 of Ichthyophis bannanicus. NCBI lineage: Eukaryota > Metazoa > Chordata > Amphibia > Gymnophiona > Ichthyophiidae > Ichthyophis > Ichthyophis bannanicus. Next base: position 506,144,441 of record CM066035.1, on the reverse strand, counting down.
GGTGGTAGAGATGAGGACAGTGAATTCAAAAAAGCATGGGACAAACACAGAGGATCTCTAAAGATAAAAAGGGGACTATTTTAGTTGATATGGAAGGGCAGACTAAATAGGCCATGCTGTCATGTTTCTATGTTTCTAGTCCAAAGAGAAGAACCCTGTATTGGTAGTGCCTGCCAGTGTGTGGTAGGGGGTGAATGAGAATATGGGTGTAGGAATCTTTTGATCCAAGGAGCTCAGTCAATCTTGCCGCTGGAGGTAGGGCAGCAACATTTCAAGGAATACCATCTTGAACTTCTCTCTGACAAGGAAGCAATTTAGATTATTGATCCAGAATAAGTCGGAAGCCGCCTGTCTTTTTGGGGACCAGGAAGTATTGGGAGTAGAACCCTCTTCCTGTCTGAGATGACAGAACCAATTCCACCACCCTGGCCTCCAAAAGGTTGGCTACTTCCAGTTAGAGAACTTCTCAATGGTGAGGTTCAAGAGGGCATTCCCCATGGCGAGAAAGGACGAGGGGTCTGCTCGAAGTGTAGGAGGTAACCCTCTTTCACTATTTGCAATGCCAAGGTGTCAGTGGTGATGCTGAGCCAACAGTGGGCAAAGCACTGGAGATGCTCCCCAATGTGCAGCAGAAATGGGCCTCAAAGAGGAGGAAAGGCCCTGAGGCTGCGGCTGAGGCACTGGTTGGGGTTTTGGGGTCTTAGGCCTATGCTGCTGTCTTTGGCCTTGCCCTTGGCTTGTTGCCCCTATAGGGGTGCCTGGTAGGAGTGGTATGAAGGGTATGCACCGTAGGCTCTTTTCTTCTTCGGGTAGAGCGACTTTTTCCCCAAAGCCTTCTGTCGGGAAGGGTTAGCAGTCTTCCTGGAGAGCCTAGTCATCCCATCTCCAACTCAGCAAACTTCTCCATCATGGATTTGCCTAAGAGGTTCTTTTAGCCAATTTGTCCTGAACGCATTGCTCCAGGTCCAAGGACAGTAGCTATGCCCACCATGGCCACTCTGGCCATGGACTCGAAGCAGTCATTGGCTGCCCCATTCACAAATTTGGAGCATTCCTTGGTTTTACAGACCAGGTTCTGGAAGTGCTCGAGATGGTCACCAGAAAGCCCAGGTGAGAACCGGCAAGCTCCCCCTGCCAGGTCTCTCAAGTACATGCCAATGTTCAACTAGAATGCTTGTATATGGGCCACGAGCATCTAGCCCTAGTAACACTTCCTGCCAAAGCAATCCATGGTGCGGTTCTCCTGACCCTGGGGCACCGAGGAGTGCATCTTAGTGCTCTTGATACAGCACATGGCCGACTCCACCACCATGGTGTTGTGAGGCATGGAATCAAGCTGCTTGCTCACTGTAGGCACCATAAGCGGGGTCTCCCACATCCTCAGAAGAAGCTGCTCCAGAATGAGGTGAACTGTGATAGCCTCCTTTGGCGGGGTGGGATACCAGAGGACCTCAAGATCCTCAGCTCGAGGCTCCTCTTTCACCTCAAGGGTGAAAGGCAAGGCCTTTCCTATGTCCCTCACAAACTCTAGAAAAGAGAGGCCCTCGGGGTATGGGACCTTCGACCTCAGGAGGTGGTGAGGAACCCACGGACACATCCCAGTGCCTCCCTGTCTCCAAAGATTTGTCCTCAGACTCTGGTGGTCATTGGAGAGTGTGTGCCATGGGAGGCGTTATTTGGATGGAAGCACGCAGACCCCCATGGCCTTGGACCACTGAGTCGAGAGAGTCCATTGTGTCTGCTGCATGTGCAGTCTGGCGTGTGGGACTACAAGAACGGTGGAGGCCATGTGATCCAGCAGCTGTAAGAAGCGTGCTGGTGCACGATGGCACTGACACATGCTGTTCACTAGGAGAATGAGTCTTTGCATTAGGTCTTGTGGGAGAAAGGCCTTGCACTGGGTGGTGTCTAGGACAGCTCCGATAAACTCCAGCCTTTGTGTGGGGATGAGGTATGATTTTGGAAAGGTTATCACGAAACCTAGAGACTGCAGGATTCCTATGGTTTTGGACTGGGCTGAGTAGAGTTCTCAGGAGGAGGGTGGGGGGGGGTCTGCCTTTATGAGTCAGTCGTCTAAGTAAGGGAAAACAAAAACTTTGTTGATGCACAGATGAGCTGCTATCACGGCCATGCATTTTGTGAAAACTCTTGGTGCCGAGGCTAGGCCAAAGGGAAGGACTCTGTATTGATAATGCACCCCTTGACATATGAACCTGAGATATTGCCTGTGAGAGTGGTGAATGAGTATGTGAGTGTAAGCCTCTGAGATCCAGGGAACAAAGCCAGTCATTTTGCTGGAGATGAGGAAAGCACAGTTACTTACCTGTAACAGGTGATCTCTGGGAACAGCAGGAATAAGTCTTCACATATGGGTATGTCGGTACCAACGGAGCCTGCACGGGAACGCTCCCCAACGTCCAAAAAGAAAGCCTTTGGGAGCATCCCACACGCATGTGTGCTGCCTTCCCGCCCATTCACTTCCCTCTCATCAGTTGGGTTTGTAGCTGAGACTGAAGGAGGGAAGTAGACAAATTAGAGAGAGAGAGAGAGAACAACTCCTAGGGGAGGTGGGTGGGTTGTGAAGACTTATTCCTGCTGTTCCCAGAGATCACCTGTTACAGGTAAGTAACTGTGCTATCTCCAGGAACAAGCAGGAATGAGTCTTCACATATGGGGACTCCCAAGCTAGAGATGCCTAGAGGAGGTCCCAGCATGTTGCAAATCTAATAGATGGGCCATGCTATTTCCCAGAACCTCAGGCATCCAAGGGATGGAGGGTAGGAGTTGAATTAAAAAGGGTGTGCTGTGGAACAGCTTGACTAAACAAGGCGTCTAGAGGGGAGTCCTTGTGTAGATCATAAATGTTAGTAAACATTGAATTCCAATTTTCTAATGTGGACTTTATTCAAGAGTATTGCGAAAGTATTTGTTTAGGCTAATATGGGTCTGGTGCTAAGAGCCAGTACATTAGCCTCAAAGAAATTACCTCCCTGTGAAGTAGAGGAAAATAAATTTTGCAATACAGGCAGAGGTCAGAAGCCTTAATGTCTAGAACTAATCCCAGAAGAAAAAAACTGGGGGAGTTTAATGAGGTTGGACCTTGGAGGAGAAGCTAAAGCTTCTGTAGGCCAAAGTTTGAAGCTCTTTGTCCTTGGAGCAGAAAAAGGCTCTAGGAAAGAGAGGAGATAAATCTGACTGGTTTGCAGGAAAAGGATGGGTCTTTAAGACCCCTCTACCCAAATGAAAGAAAGAAACATTTGCAGTAGGCAGTATAGCCTCCAATTTCTTGAAGATCAGTAATGTCTTCCCTAAGTGATGTCACTTAGGATAATGACTTTACATGGAGAGCTTCAGATGTAACGTAACCGGAAAGGTTACGGTAAAAGAAGGTAGTCTCTAATTACCATAGAAATTGGCTGTCCATTTAAAATGCTATAGTATGCTGGAACAGCATTAATATGGACAGTAACCAATCTTTCAGAGTCAGATATATATATATATATATATATATATATATATATATATATATATATATATATATATATATATATCGAGAGAGAGAGAGAGAGAGAGAGAGAGAGAGATTGAGATTGATTCACTTATTTATTTATTTATTTTTCTTATATACCGCGCTATTCAGCATCAGTGCGGTTTACATGTAACAGTAACTGTTCAGTGAAGACAATCTACACCGAACTTACAATATAACAGAAATGTACAATTTTAACTTACAATATAACAGAAATGTACAATTTAACAGCATAGCTACATTACACATAACTTATGTTGAGGAGTAGCTAACTATTTACATGCTGGCTTATCTGAGAATTGCAGACGATTCGGGTGGGGGTAAATGCTATTTGTCAGGTGGAGCAGGGTCTGGTGTGTTCGGTTTCAATCCTGTATGGTTATTGCTTGGGTTTTGTCTGTATGTACTACTGGGCATGTCAAGGTGTGGAAGGTGATCTTGGTCCGCATAGTGCTGCAGGAAAAGGTGATGTTTAATTGCTTTCCTAAATTGGTAGAGGTCCTTGATAGCCCTAATGGCAGGAGGTAGGGTGTTCCAGCACGTGGGTGCATACAGCGCAAATGCTCTGCTCCTGGCTGTTTGTGAGCATTTCGTGATCTGCCTTGGGAGTATCAAAGTGTTGATAGCTACTGATCTTCTTGCCCTGTTAGGGGGAGTAGGCTGGATGAGGTCAGTTAGTAAAGTAAAGGAGCATTTGTTAATGGTTTTATGGATCATCGTCAATACTTTAAAGGCAATCCTACTTTGGATTGGGAGCCAATGTAGGTTTTTTAGGATGGGGGTTATATGGTCCCTCCTATGTGCTCCAAGTAGAATTCTAGCAGCTGAGTTCATGGCTAGTTGCAGAGGGTTTATTGTGTTCTTTGGGAGGCCATGTAGTATGGCATTCGCGTAATCAAAATGAGGGGTGACAAGAGCTTGATACACAGTGCGAAAATCTTTAGGTTCAAGTAGCTGTCTCAAGTGACGAAGCGACCTTATTTTATTGTATACGGACTTGACCATAATGCTTATCTGGGCCTTCATATTGAGCTGTCGGTCAAGTATTACTCCAAGGTACCGAACTGTAGGCTTGCTTAGGAGTTCAGCGTCCCTGACCTTGATGGAGCTGGGTGGTATGAAAGTTGAATCTCTTGTGAGGAAGAGGACCTCCGTTTTATTAAAGTTTATCTTCAGTTTCTGTGAATGTAACCAATCTGCAACTGCATCAAAACAGGTGATTAGGGGTGATAGGTTTGGTTTGTCTAGCAGGAAAGGCGTGTAGAGCAGAACATCGTCGGCATAAATTAGGCAGTTTACGTTGAATGAGCAGATGAGATTACATAAAGGCTGCATGTAGATATTGAACAGCAGGGCCGACAATGATGATCCCTGTGGAATGCCTTTTTCTTGTAGGAAAGGTGTGGAGGTAGAGGGACCGGCACGGACATGTTGCCATCGATCAGTCAAGTAGGACTGACACCATGAGAGGGCATTTCCTTGTACTCCCTTCTCGCTGAGACGGGAGAGGAGCACTTCATGACAAACAGTGTCAAAGGCTGCAGCGATGTCCAGGAAAATCAGTGCAAAACCTTGTTTGATATTAACCATACCGATGGTTAGGGTGCTAATTAGAGTGGTTAGCAACGTTTCAACCCCGTGAGATTCTTGAAAGCCATGTTGGCAGGGGTCGAGGGGTGCACTGATCTGAATATGCTGTTGAAGTTGATGTTGTACAACCTTCTCGATGATCTTAGCCAGTAGCGGGATACTTGATATTTGCCTGTACGACTCCATCTTTGCTGGGTCCAGCTTACTGTTTTTTTAACAGCGGTCTTATTGCTGTCTGCTTCAGACTTTTGGGAAATGACCCGGTTGCGAAAGATAGCCCAATGAGTTTGGAAAGGAAGGGACTAAGTTCTATCTGTAGGCTTTTATCCAGAATGCTGGACAAGGGTCGTTGGATGCTGTAGTGGTGTTTATGGAAGAAATGATATCTTGAAGGTTTCTATCTGATGGAGCAGAAAACATGGAGATTGCATGTTTAAAGACATTTGTAGCTACTGATGTGGTATGCAATTGAGTTGTTGGGGGAGAGCTAGCAATAGTAGATGTGTAAGACTGGCTTACCTTAGCCTGTAGGTAGTCAGCATATTCTTGTGGGTCGGGGAGGTTTGGTTGTGATGGAGAGGGTTCCTTTGCTAAGGTCTTAACTAGGCTGAATAGCTCATGCGGTTTGTTTAGTGATCGTTGCAGCTTCTCAGCATAGTATTGTTTCATTCGTTTTGTGACTTCGTCCCGGTGTCTTTTCAGGTAGAGAATGTATAATTCACGCTTATCATCTGATGGAGATCGGCGCCATCCTCTTTCGAGCTTTCTAAGTTTAATAAGTGATGTTCGTAGTTCGGGGGAGAACCAGGGTGCATTCATCCTTCTTCTCGATGCTTTCTTTGTGAAAGTTTGCTCGATGGAGGCGTCAAGGTTTGAATTCCATGAGGCAATCATATCCTCAAGGCAGTTAGCTGGGTGGTTTTGAAGGGGCTGAATTTTGTCGATGGTGTCCTCCTTATTGAATTGCCGGAACCGTTTCTTGTATGATTCAGTAGATTCTTTTGGGACCATGGAATTATCTTTTAGGCAGGGTGATGGTATCTGGAACTTTATTAGACTGTGGTCAGACCAAGGTACAGGGATTACAGAAAGGTCCTGATTAGGCATGGCATCAATTGTATCTTTTGGGGCAAATATCAAGTCAAGCTTGTTTCCTTTTATGTGTATGGGGGCATTTACTAGTTGAACATAACCTAATTCAGTAAGCGCTTCTCTGAAGGCCTCAGAGTGAGTGTCGTGAAGAGCTGGGAGGTTGAAGTCTCCCATCACCCAGTTTTGAGCACGAAGATTCTGGGGGTTTCCAGCAATGTCAATGATGGTGACTAAATCATCTGGGGAGGGAGATGGGGCTCTATAGAAAAGGATGATGTTGCTGTGTTTATTTGATATAATGATGGAATCCAGGTTTGTAGTACTGTTGGCTGTGGTAATCTGGTATTGTAATTCTTGTTTCGTTAGGATGAGTGCTCCTCCCCCTCTTTTGTCAGCTCTGTGGCAAGGGTGAATGTTGAAGGTGGGAGGGACCAGCTTGTGTAGGATGACAGAGTCAGATACGGATAACCATGTTTCGGTGATGAGGAGAATGTCAAGGTCATGATTTGATAGTAGTTCTGACACGGCTGGCCATTTGTTCCTGATCGATCGTGCATTTATGAGTGCACACTTCAGGGTGTGAGGGTGGGTGCTGTGGTCACCTTGGGGAGGGCTTATTTGTTGTAGGGTGACGTAGATTTGATGGGCGTCCAGAAGGAAATGTTTGGTGGTAGGGAGGGCTTGACCACCATCTCCATGAGCTTTTTAATATCGGGATGGTGTTGTGATTGGAGATGAGGGCTAGGGTGCTCTGTGTCAGTGCCAGTAGCATGAGGTATGCAGCAAGCATAGAGTAGTGGTGGGTCATCATTGATTTTAACATAATAACTTAATAACAAGAAAGGATAAGACCTGCTTGAGAATATGAATAGAGAATCTCTTTCTGGTTACACGTGGAAGAACCATGGAGAAGGTTACATGGAAACCAGTGGAATGTTCTCACTCAGAAGGAGAGGTCTAGATTTCTTTAAAAATTCTAGCCTTTGAATAACCAGAAATGGAGACCTACGTGAAGGGGTGCAGAGGAGATCCTTAGTCTTAAGACAACAAAGTCTGAATCCTTCTATAACTTCAGTGTGGAGAAGAAGACGCAATATAAGGGGATACCATGTTTGCCCCTCTATTAGGGCAATATGAGTATCATGCGTTCTTTGTTCAGCATAAGCTTCAATGAAGTATTGGGAATTAGAAGGAATGCACTAGACAAGGACTGACTGCAGTGAAAAGGAATGCATCCCTGTTGTAAGAGTTCCACTGGAGATGTGTAACAACCCAGGGAATTGAGCAATTCTTTATGCTTTCACGTGGTCTAAGCCCTGGTTCCTTTCCCTTAAAAGGAAATTTTAAGGAAGATGGTAAGAGTAGGAAAAACCAGTCATGTAGGAGCATGACTGGGCAAAGCCTTTTTAACCATCTGGAAGTTACCTACTAGGAATGGCTCTGACGCTCTCTGGCAAAGGCCCATAGTTGCAGAGCTTTTTTGTATAATTGCAGAGAGCATATTTTAGGTTGCTTAGGTGAGATCTGGCTGTTTAATTGCCAGTGTGCAACCTAATCTATTCTGTTGGAGCCAAAAAGAATTGAAGATGGCTAAGAATAGTAGACAGGCTGGTTGCCTGCAATGATAAATTGTCCAAGTAGGTTTTGGAACTTCTCTTGGAATTATTTGTTAAGGCAGCAGAAAATGTTAGGTCCTATAGTTTGGAAAAGGACCGACAGACATAATTAGGAGTGGTAAAACTCAATTATGGTCTGATAAGCTGTCTTAAAAGAAATATTTGAGAAGATTGCAAAGGGGAAGAAAGCTCTGTATGGAAACCACTTACTGGAGTAGGTATTGAAGAAAATCCTATGGGCTTAAAAAAGTAAGCCCTCCAGTTGAATAGTATCACTCTTAGACTGGATGTCTCGACTAAGAGGGATAGAAAGTAATACAGAGTTGTGAAGACTTACAATTTGGTAAGTCTCTGAAAAAGGTAAAGCCCCCCTGCAGTCAAAACTATGAGATATCCTCGTACAGGAAAACTGTCAAGGTGAAGGGCATAGCCTACCTTGTTATTAGTTGTTGCTCCTCTTTTTCCTTCAAAAAGGAGAGGAGAAAACCTGTAGGGCATGATTATCCTCAATAGCTCTAGGAGCTAAAAGAATGGATTTCTCTTGTGGCAAGAGATTCATGCCTAGAGTCGAGGATTGAGTCAGTATATCACTGATCTCTCAGTAAGGATGAGATGAACTGCAGATGCTTCTGTTGATAAGAAGTAGGTTAGCGGTTCTAAACCTCAAACAGGAAAAAGAGATTTAATGAATAAAATATCAGAAACCCTGCGACTGCTGGGTTTGCTGAGGCTGTGGAGGTTTTGATTTTCTTAGCCTGGTTTGATGTTGCCCTTCTTTGGAAACATCTGCATGATGGGTAGAAGATGGATAAAACTTTTTTCCCCCTAGGGGGATAAAGCTTTTTAGGAGATTTTTTAGTAGCTGGAATAGAGGAAAGTTTTGACAATCCTCGGAAAGCAACAATATCAGTGTTTAACTGATTAGCTTGGAATAAGGCATCCTTGTTAAAGAGATTTTTACCAGTACAAGGAGTATTTCCCAGCCTTTCTTTATTTATTTACATTCTCTTATATACCGCGCTATTCTGCATCAGTGTGGTTTACATTGAACAAACTGAAATTACATTGAACAGGGCATTATAACTTGGAGATAACTATTTACAGGGAACATGGGCTATGGAGGGTTAAGTGGCTTGCCCAAGACCACAAGGAGCACCTGTGGGACTAGAAACCCCAGTCCTTCCGGCCCAAGGTTGCTGTCCTCTAGTGGGATTTGAACCACCGACCTTCCGGCCTGAAGTACCTTGCCCCAACCACTAGGCCACTCCTCCACTCCAAATGGATACTTTCTTGTATCCATTTGTCCAAGTCTGAAGCTTGGAGCCAGGCCATGCGTCGTGCCCCTATGGCTATAGCAGAAGTTCTGCTAATAGACTCAAAACAGTCCAGGGAAGCACGATTAAGGAACTTAGAGACATTTTGAGCATGACTGACTAATAAGAAATAGTCTGCTCTATTATGTTCTTTAAGAAAAGGGGTCAAAAGCTTTAAATTCTTTGTGACCTCTTCAAGAGATAATCCCATATAGAAAATATATGAGATAATTCTTGCTGAAAGCATAGATGTCCAAAGGCATCTAAAATCCTAGACTCACGACCTGGCGGATAAGAGGAGTGCTTCTTTGCACTCTTAATACGCCTCATTGCTGATTCTACAACAATAGAATGATGAGGAAGTTGAGTCTTTTGAAAACCTGGAGAAGGTGGCACCTTGTACACAGTGTCAAGTGTTTTAGAAGTTGGGGATAACGTTAAAGGAGTTTCCCACATTCTTAATAGTAGATCCTATAAGATCTGATGCAAAGGAAGCATGATCACCTCCTTTGGAATCCAGGGGAATTGCAGAGTTTCTGAATCCCCTGGTATAGATTCTTTACCAGGTATAGAAATGGCAAGTAACTTTGCCATATCAAGCAGAAAAGCTTGAAAAGAAATCTCTCCTGAGGAGGACCCCCTGAAATGAGGGGTAAAGGCTAGAATTGTTGAAAATTCAGCCTTGGTACCGATGGATTCATCCCAGTCATCGGGATCGGAAGAAGACTTGAAAGGATGAAGCATCGGATTTTCTTTAAAGCGATGTCCTCGGTACCGCCCGAGGTTGGCACCGAGACGAGTCGGTACCAAATCCTCCATGCTAAAGAGCGATTCCAAGCTCGGCATTAAAGGAAGCGAGTCTGTCGAACCAAGCATCGACAGTACCGACACCGGTGCCGATGTCGATACTGGTACCAGTACCGAAGCCGATACCGGAGGAACGGTCTGCAGCAACTCTAGCGGTACCGAGTAGCTGAGAGCGCTAGACTACGTTCATCGGTGAGGAGTGTTTCATCCATCACCATAGCCGATGCCGGGGTGTCGGTACCGCTCGAAGCGGCCACAACCACCGAGCATGGCCCAGGTATGTCCATGGAGGTAAGAACCTCGGGAACAACCTGAAGCCCCGTTACTGCTTTGGAGCCCGAAGACTCCCGCCGGGGCTTTATTGCCAAAATGTCCTCGAGGGCAACACCAGAGGCATTTTGATGCTTAGAAGGAGATCTACCACTCGAGGACTGGCTAGTCTTAACAGACTTTTGTTTGGTTACCTGATCCTGTGAAAAAGAAGATATTCTGGCTGGTGACATTGAGTCCGATGTGAACTGGGTATCGAGTTGTGCTCGATCCTGAAGACTTCTTCTGTTTGAGCTCCAGCAGGAGAGACACTCCAGTGGGCAATGGTCAGGACCTAAACATTTTAGACACCAAGTATGAGTGTCTAAAAATATATTTGCACCGCCACACTTTGAGCATTTCTTAAGGATAGTGGCTGGCTTTTCCATAATGGAAGGATAGAGGCCTAGTGGCCTAGAAACCGTCAGACACTAAACAGGAAAAATTCCTTAGAAAAAAGAGGAAATTTTTTGTAAAAAGAAAGAAAAGCACCGGCGGTACCAGTGGCATCGAGGGAAGGCAGACGCGACCACAAAAAACAAGAATAAAAAAGAAGAATTTTCTGCGATGACAGGAATACGTCCTGCCGGCTCCGCGGAAAATGAAAAACTGATGAGAGGGAAGTGAATGGGCGGGAAGGCAGTGCGCATGCGTGTGGGATGCTCCCAAAGGCTTTCTCTTTGGACGCTGGGGAGCGTTCCCGCGCAGGCTCCGTCGGTACCGACGTACCCATATGTGAAGACTGATTCCTGCTTGTTCCTGGAGATGAAGGGTTCCCAGTGAGATCATCTGCGAAGGTATGGACTTTAGACCATGTGGTGGCCTGGCAGATATCCACCATGGGGACGAAGCACAGGTTTACTAATGAAACCGCCATTGGCCTGACACGGTGTGTTGTGACACGGCCTTCCAACGGGAGCCCCGCCTGCTCATAGGTGAAGACGATACAGTCCGCCACCCAGGTAGACCGTGTACATTTGGTCACCGCCACCCCCAAACAACTGGGGTCATACGAGACGAAAAGCTGAGCAGCTTTGCAGTGGCCTCAAGTATGTTGGATGTAGAAGGACAAGGCCCTCTTACAGTCCAGAGTGTGAAGGACCGTCTCACCCTTACTGGTGTGAGGGAAAGAAGGTGAGAAGTACCACCTGCTGGTTGAGGTGGAAGGACAATACCACCTTCGGAAGGAATTTAGAGTGTGTACAGAGCACCACCCTGTTTTTGTAGAACCTGGTATATGGCATCTCCGCCACTAAGGCCTGAAACTCACTGACTATGCGAGCGGAGGTGAGCGCGACCAGGAACGCCAACTTCAATGAGAGGTATCACAGGTGGCAGGTAGCCAGAGGCTCAAAGGGTGGGCAAGTGAGCTGCCCCAACACCACATTGAGGTCCTGCTTGGTCGCCGGAGGGCGAATCGGGGCTTTGATAAGAGGATCACCAGTGGCTGGACCGAGAGGGGTTTGCCATCCACCGGGTGGTGGTGCCACCAGGGCACCAAGGTGCACTCTGACGGAGTTCAATTTAAGCCTGGAAGGCAATAAATGGAGAACGTACTGTAGAACCAGTCCCACCAGGCAGCAGAATGGGTCGGTCCTGTGCTCTGCAGACCAAGTTGAAAACCTGCACCATTTGAGAGCGTAAACTTTCCAAGTGGAAACCTTATGAGAGGCTAGCAGAATCTCCTCTACCTCACCCGAGAGGTTGAAAGGGGCTAGGGTCACTCTTTCAGCAGCCACACCATCAGTGACAGGGTCCCTAAGTTGGGGTGCAGAAGAGAGCCCCCTTCCTGAGACAAGAGCCCTGGAGAGTTTCCCAACAGGATGGGAGTCTCCACCAATAGCCGGAGGAGTAACGGGAACCATGGTTGCCTGGGCCATTGAAGAGCTATCAGGATGAGAGAGGACTTGTCGCAGAGGGTCCTGAAGAGTGTCTTGGAAATTAGCGGAGCAGGAGGGAAGACGTACATGAGGTCCTCCGACCACAAGATGAGGAACACGTCCGCTGCCACCTTGGAGGGATGGATCTGCTGGGAGCAGAAGAGGGGCAACTGGGAGTTGTCCGGGCTGTTGAACATGTCCATCGCAGGTTCCCCCCAGAGTTGAAAGAGTCAGTCGGCCACACTGGGGTCCAGCTGCCACTCATGCGGCTAGAGGACCCTGCTCAATCTGTTGGCCATTAAGTTATTCTGGCCTGGCAGTATACTGCCCGTAGGAGTATACCCTGATGGACTGCATAGGAGCAGAGGATCACTTCCTCCTGGCAGAGGGCACAAGACCCGGTACCCCCCTGCTTCTTCACATAGAACACTGCCATCTGGTTGTCCGTCTGGACCAACACTGGCTGATGCAGGCGATGGCAAAAAGCTTGGAGGGCTAAGTATATCGCCCGTAGTTTCAGGAGGTTGATCTGCTGCTTGCTCTCATCCTGTGACCAGCTGCCCTGGGTGTGGCATTCCTCGCAGTGGGCTCCCCAGGGAGCAGGGAGGCATCCGTGGTGAGGACCCTCGGGGCTTGAAAAGGCATCCCCGCCTTGAGGTACTGGGGAGTCTGCCACCAGGTCAGAGAGTATGCCAACTGGTGGGTCACAAACTCTGTCCCGGAAGCATCCTATGGCCTGTGTCCACTGGTCCCAGAGGCACCACTGCACGGCATGTGGGGAGGCAGGCATCTGGGGTGACGTAGACCGTGGATGCCATGTGCCCCAGTAAGCGCAGGAGGAGCCGGGCAGATACCAAGGAGCGGTGTTGTATGTCCAGGGCTAGGCCCTGAGACGGTCGGCTCGGTCTCTGGGCAGGAAGGCCTTTGCCTGGAAGTTGTCTAGTCTTGCCCCGTTGAACTCCAAACCTTCTGTCAGAAGGAGGTGGGACTTGGGGCAGTTTGTCACAAACCCCAAGTGTTGCAGGACCTGGATGGTACACGCAGTCCCTGCTGCACCTCTGAGGCCGTGTCTCCCTTTATGAGCTCATCATTCAGGTAAATGAAGACAAGGACCCCCTGGAAACAGACGAAGGTGGCTACGACTGCCAGGCATTTTATGAAAACCCTTGGGGCAGAGACCAAGCTGAAAGGCGGCACCCTGTACTGGTAGTATCCTCCCCCCAGCATGAACTGCAGGTACTGCCTGTGGCTAGTGTGAATGAAGATGTGGGTTTAGGCATCCTTCAGATCCAAGGAGTATAGCCAATCTCCCTGCTGGAGGTATAGCAGCAATGTTCCAAGGGAGAGCATCTTGAACCTCTCCCTCAGCAGGGCTCTCCCGGAAAATAAGGGGGAGGTCTCTGAATCAGGAGGGGGTAGCTCTCCTTGACCACCCAAAGTGCCCAGGAATCGGTGGTGATGGTTAGTCACCTTTGGGCATAGTGAATTAGACGTCCCCTGTGGGCTGCTGACCTCCGTGGGGTAGAGAGGCTATGCCCAAGAGGTCAAAAGCTCCCCCCTGGTTGGGTAGGGGCCAACACGTTGGGTTTGGGAGCCTTCTGCTTATGAGGGCCATGCCTATGTCCCTTGGCCTGCTGACTCTGCTGGGGAGCCAGGAGACCTGAAAAGGTGAGTAATTTCTCTAAGCAGCCCCTTTTCTCGGGTAGAAGGGCTTTTTACCAGAGCCCTTCTGTCGGGGAGGGGCAGCAGTCTTTTTATTTTATTTATTTATTTATTTGACTGGTTTTCTATACCACCTTATGCTTCAATCAAAGCGGTTTACATTATGTAATCACTACAAACAGGTACTGGATACATTCACTTGTCCCAAAAGGGCTCACAATCTATGTGTACCGGAGGCAATGGAAGGTTAAGTGGCTTGCCCAAGGCCACAAGAAGTGCCTAAAGGACTAGAAACCCCAGTCCTTCTGGCCTGAGATTGATGTCCCCAGGTGGGAACTGATCCCCCGGCCCAAGGTACCATGTCCTAACCACTAGGCCACTCCTCCCTTTAAGAGTCTGGTCCTCGTCATGAACTCAGTCTCCAGCTTGGCTGCTTTTTTTAGTTATGGGCTTGCCAAAGAGGTTCTCTTCTTGGCATGGGACATCTTCCAATTTGTCCTGAATCCAATGCTTGAGGTCAGACAACTTTAGCCAAGCCTGGCGTCGGGCACCGATGCCCGCTGCTGCTACTCGAGACACCGACTCTAATCCATCATAGGCTGTCCGAGACATAAACTTGGAGCACTCATAGACGGCCTTGGCCAGGGTTCTTGAACAGCTGCAGGGGTTCCTTGGACAGACCAGCTGAGAACCCGGTGAGTTCCTTCGCCAGGTCTCTCAGTTACATGCCCATGTACAGCTGGTAGGCCTGGATGCAGCCAATGAGCATCAAGCCCTGGTAACACTTTCTGCCAAGGGCGTCCAAGCTGCATGCCTCCCTGCCGGGGGGGCAAAAAGAAGTGCATCTTCTGACTCGTCAGTTGACGCATGGCCGACTCCACCACCATAGAGTTGTGTGGCAGCTGTGATTTCTTGATCCATCGAGTCGAGCTGCTTGCTCACCACCAACACCTATGCCAGTGTCTCCCAAATACGGAGCAGTAGCCGTTCCAGAATGGTCGGGTGGGTACTGTGAGCAATTCCCTCGGAGGGGCCTCATACTGGAGGATTTCTAACTCATCCGCCCGAGGGTCGTCCTTTGATGCCATCGGGAATGCCAGGGCCTTAGTCATATCCTTGATGAAGTCAAAGAACCCCATATCCTCCAGCAGGAACCGCTGCCGGGGTTCTGAAGCGGGAGAGTCCAAGGGAAACTCGTGGTGGCAATGAGTGTCTCCCACTCAGAGTAGTCCGTCGAGGACGCGAAGGATGGTCTGTGGGTCCCGGGGCTGATCCCGGCCCGGGGCCATCCAAGGCCCCACAACTGGCGCTGAGCACACTGGCTGGGAACAATTGTAGCCCCGTTGAGCGGGAACCGGATAGAGAACTCAGCAAAGGATCAACTCGAGGCCAAAGGGTCTCAAGGATTGGCTCGGACTCAGAGGACGTCTTCAATGTCGAGGGCCCGGTGATCAGGGAGGATGAACAGGTCGTGCCGGACAACAGCGCCCGCTGCTGATCCATGAAGGCAGACAAGCTGCAATCTATGGCCGCCATTCTGGACTCCAGGTCAAAAGGCTCTGCAGCCATCGGCGCAGGCACAGAGAGAATCAGGCCAGAAGCCGGTTCCCTCTAGGGGGAATCCTTGACGAGGATTGTGTCTGATGACCAAGGCCAGTCCGAGGTCGAGTTTCTTCCGGGGGACCTTTACAGGCTGCTCCTTCTCCGATCCCTCGGATGAGCGTATCGGACTGCGGAACCTGGCTCGGGACGTACTCAGCCTGTCAGATCCATTCAGGGATGTCACCTTCTAGGTTTTCTTATTATTATTTGGTTTCCTCGAGGGAGGTCCCCTTTCTGAAGAACCACGGTGCCGTTCCAGGTCGGTAGATCCCCCCCCCAAGATGCCGTGGCTTCAGATGAGGCCCTGACTTTTGGAGGTACTGGGGACGCGGGGAAAAACCTATCTTGAGGGCCTTGCTGGACATCTTCTTGCAGAGACAGCATGCTGTGGGGTCGTGGTCCGACCCAAGGCAGCTAAGGCAGCAATTGTGTGTTTCGGTCAAGGACATAATAATGGTACACTGATCACACTTCTTGAAGCCACTGGCAGCCATGAGGGAAAAAAGTACCCCAGTGGGTTGAAGACCCGCTGGGCTGCCAGTTGGAAAAAAGGTGTGAAGATGCGGAAAAAAAAAAGAAAAACTACAAAAGGGACCCGGAACTCGATGCCGAGACAGCAGGGTCAGGTGGCGGGAAGAATACCGGTGCAGTACCGAAGGTGAGGATGAAACTCAGGCAGAAAAATCAACTTTTTCCAGGGACAAGCCAGACGGACATCTGAAGGGCTCCACAGAAAAAAAGGAGACTGAGCAAGATGCACCTTTGGGTGGGAAGGGGACCACGCATGTGTAGTAGCATCTCCTAAAGGCTTTCTTTGAAAGCTGGGGGGATGCTTCCATGAGGGCTCAGTCGGTGCCGACATCACTCATATTTGAGGACTGATTTCCTGATTGTTCCCGGAGAATACCCGAATCCACTGTTGGAATTTTCCTCTCAAACCCACCTTCTCCAACACTTGCAAAAAATATGGCCAATACATCTTATCAAATGCCTTTTTGACATCTACTGATAGGAAGACCACATCCTTCCCCTGTCACCTGGCACCTGTAATTAAATTGAGAACCTTACGGATGTTATCCGGCCCTTGCCTCCCTG
This sequence comes from Ichthyophis bannanicus, assembly GCA_033557465.1. Lineage (NCBI taxonomy): Eukaryota > Metazoa > Chordata > Amphibia > Gymnophiona > Ichthyophiidae > Ichthyophis > Ichthyophis bannanicus. Next base: position 506,127,946 of record CM066035.1, on the reverse strand, counting down.
GGATAAACCCAACTTGATTTCCATGATCCAATTTAGAAAGCAGAGGCTGTAATGATTAGCCAGTACTTTGGCAAATATTTTTTGTTCTATCCCAAGCAGGGAGATGGTTCTATAAGAACCACATAGCGTAGGGTCTTTCCCTTTCTTATGTAATAATGTTATCCCTGCTACCCGCATTGACGGAGGCATAGTTCCCACTTGCAGAAAGCTATTATGCACTTTGGCCAGGAGATCTACCATTTGCTTCCCAAACATTTCGTAAAATAAATTAGTGTAGCCATCTAGACCCGGTGCCTTAGTCTGAGCAAGCTGTTTGATGACCATTAAAATCTCAGTGGCCGAGATGCGTCTGTCCAAAGTTTGCTGCTCATCCTCCGAGAGGTATGTAAGATTACACCCCTGAACATATGCTCTAATCTGCTCCTCTTCCTCTTCCCATTCAGGAGTGTATAAAAAGTATAAGAATGAACTCTGGATCCCCTTCTTGATCAGAGACCAGCATGCCCGCCTTATTTTTGATCTTCCAAATCATGTTTTTTACACTTGCCTTTCTTAAACAAAAGGCCAGTAACCTCCCGGCCTTGTTACCAAATTCAAAATGGTCTTGTCTAAGGAAGTCAAGATCCCTTTTTATTTCCTGTAACTGTACCTCCTGTAGTTAGAAACATAGAAACATGACGACAGAAAAAGACCACATGGCCTATCTAGTCTATCCTTCCATATCAACCACTACAACAGTCCCCTTTTTTCCTTTAGAGATCCTCTGTGTTTGTCCCATGCTTCTTTGAATTCAGATACTGTCCTCGTCTCTACCACCTCCACTGGGGGACTATTCCACAGATCCACCACTCTTTCCGTAAAGAAATATTTCCGCATATCACTCCTGAATCTATCCCCTTTCACCCTCATCCCATGTCCCTTCATAGCAGTGCTTGCTTTCCATCAAAAGAGGCTCTCCTCCTGTGCATTTATGCAACGTAGGTATTTAAATGTCTCAATCATAACACCTCTATCCCACCTTTCCTCCAAGGTGCACATATTAAGATCTTAAAGTCTGTCCTCATATGCTTTATAATGAAGATCACTAGCCATTTTAGTAGCCACCCTCTGTACTGACTCCAGCCTTTTATATCCTTTTGAAGGTGCGGTTTCCAGAATTGCACACAATACTCCAAATAAGGTCGCACCAAAGACTTATACAGAGGGACTATCACCTTTTTCTTCTGCTGGCCATTCCTCTCCCTATGCACCCAATCATCCAGCCAGCTTTCGCTATCGCCTTTTCTAACTGTGTAGCTACTTTAAGATCATCAGATAAAATCTTTTGCAGGTTTTGGTATCAACCACAAAGAGGCAAACCTTACCCGACAGCCCTTCCGCTATATCATTAACAAAGATGTTAAAAAGAATCGGACCAAGGACAGATCCCTGGGGCACACCACTGGTAACCCCCTTCTCCTCAGAGTGAGCTCCATTTACTTGCACCCTTTGTCGCCTCCCACTCTATCAATTTCTAACCCAAGCAGTAACTTTAGGGTCCATCCCTAGGGTGCTCAGTTTGTTTTTAAGTCACCTGTGAGGAACGGTGTCAAAGGCTTTACTGAAATCTAAATAAACCACATCTAGGGCTCTCCCTCAGTCCAACTCCCTGGTCACCCAGTCAAAGAAATCAATCAGATGTTTACAAAGCTCTTCCAATTTATCTCTACTTATTCGATTTTGCCTCCCAGCTTTTAACATTTTTTCAACCTCACTGATCTCCTTATGCAACCATTCTTTAAGGCGCTCCCTCTCTTTTTTCTTGTAGGACCCCCAGCTGATCAAAAGACCTCTAATCACCGCTTTAAGTGAGTCCCAAACAATGGCAGGTGAGTATTCCCCATTGCCATTTATCTCCAAGTAATTCTTAATAGCCTTACTAATTTGCTGTCTAATTTCTGGGTCCTCCAACATGGAATCATTGAGTCTTCACAACCCCCTCTTCTTGTCCCGAGGTTCCATAGTCACCTCCACCCACACTGGGGCATGATCAGACCAAGTTCTATTGGCTTTCTCACTTCCCCGGAACATCCCCTCCAATCCCTTAAAAATCCATACATAATCAATTCGGGTGTATGTGTGTATGTGTCATGCATCCCTGAATAAAAAGAATAGTCCCAGTCTCCCGGGTGTTGCATCCTCCACCATCCACTAGTTCAAAGATTGTTAGACTCTACCCCTAGATGTATCCAACCTTGGGTCCATTGCAATAATAAAGTCCCCTCCCATAATCAATTGTCCCTCCATAAACCCCCCAAATTCCTGCTCTAAACGCTCAAAGAACGGACCCTGCACCCCATTAGGGGCATAAACACTCCCCCACAGTTAGTCTTTGGCCTCCCAGATCTAATGTAACAAATATAAATCAGCCCTCCTTATCCTTTAGCATATCTATCTTAACATCGATTCCATCAGCCAGCATTACTGACATTCCACCCATTTGTTTCCACATAGAGACACACCGTATTAATGGGAATTTCTTATGTGTTAGCATATATTCCTCCCATGGCACTAAAGCATAGTTACTCACCTGTAACAGGTGATCTCCGGGAACAGCAGGAATTTAGTCTTCACATATGGGTATCGCTGGTACCGACGGAGCCTGCGCGGGAATGCTCCCCAGCATCCAATTAGAAAGCTTTTGGGAGCATCCCACAGCGCCTGCATGCTGCCTTCCCGCATTTCTCAACTGCCTCTCTCCAGTTGAGTTTAAAGCTGAGACAAAGAGAGAGAGAGAGGGAAAGAGAAATAGATAGAGAGATACAACTCCTAGGGGAGGTGGGTGGGTTGTGAAGACTAAATTCCTGCTGTTCCCGGAGATCACCTGTTTCAGGTGAATAACTATGCTATCTCCAGGAACAAGCAGGAATGTAGTCTTCACATATGGGGACTCCCTAGCTTTAGATGCCAGGGAGAGACCCCAGAAGTTGTGTGTCCCTGTGAAAGGGCTCCACTTCCCCCCCATGGATCTCTGGCATCCAACCAGGGATGGTGGGTAGGAGTTGATTAGGTATGGAACAGGTGTTGGAGAACAGCCTGACCAAACAAGGCATCCCGGCGGGAGTCCTTGTCCAAGCAGTAATGGGCTGTGAAGGTATGAACTGAGGCCCAGGTGGCTGCTCGACAGATGTCATCGATAGACACAGAATGCAGATGAGCCATTGAAGCTGCCATGGCTCTCACATTGTGAGCTGTGACATGGCCCTCCAGAGGAAGATTCTTACTCTGATAGGCAAAGGAAATACACTGAGCAATCCAGTTAGACAGAGTTCTCTTGGAGACTGGAAGTCCCAAATGAGAAGGATCAAAAGCAACAAAGAGTTGAGAGGACTTTCTATGTTGCTGTGTTCTTTGCAAGTAAAGGCATAAAGTGTGGATGAGTCCTAAGGACTACCTTGTCATGATGGAACCTTGTATAAGGTGGATCAGCCACAAGTGCTTGCAACTCACTGATGCGACGTGCTGATGTGATTGCAATGAGAAAGATAACTTTCCAAGAAAGGAATATAAAGGAGGTAGTAGCTAAGGGTTTGAAAGGTGGCTTCATGAGCTGACCAAGAACCAGGTTTAAGTCCCATGCCACCGGTGGTGGCCTAATGGGAGGCTTAGTTAGAAGAAGGCCTCTCATAAATCTTGCTATAAGAGGATGGGAGGAAATAGGTTGTCCATTAAGAGGCTTGAAAGAAGCTGCAATAGCACTCAAATGGACTCTTACTGGGTTAGTCTTAAGTCCTGCATTGGATAAATGAAGGAGATACTCCAGTAATTTATTTATTTATTTACATTTTCTTATATACCGCGCTATTCCTCATCAGTGCGGTTCACATGGAACATATAACATACGCATTTCACAAGGATGATCCGCGTTTACAATTAAACAGGTGGTAGAACTTGGATTAAGAACGAGGGTAACTATTGGGAGATCCATTTGTGCAACGTTGGTCAGCTCGATGTTTCGGTTCTAGAGGAGCTGTCATCAGGGTAATGCAGTAGGAAGAGGTGATCTTTCAGCACCTTTCTAAACTGTGCAAGATCAGTGATTGCCCGGATGCTGGATGGGAGGGTGTTCCAGCATCTAGGCACGGAGAACCTAAAAGCCCTGTTTGCTGTTGCCTGGGTACAATTGGTTATTTCTTTTGGGACTACTAGCTTATTGACTGCTGTTGACCTTCTAGATCTGTTGGAGGGGTTAAGCTGTATGAGTTCAGATAGGGATAAATGGGAGAGGCCATTTATGATTTTTAAAGTCAGTATTAGGTTTTTGAAAGTGAGTCTGCCTTGTATGGGAAGCCAGTGTAGCTGTTTCAAGATAGGTGTCATGTGATCCCGGCTAGATGCCCCTTGGAGAACTCTTGCCGCTGAGTTCATCGCCAGCTGTAGGGGATGCAGAGTGGCTTTGGGGAGCCCATGGAGTATGGCATTTGCATAATCAAAGTGTGGTATGATTAAAGCTTGATAAACTGTCCGGAAATCATCCGATTCAAGTAAGGATCAAAGGTGTCTGAGTGTTCGGATTTTATGGTATACTGCTCTTGCTAAATTACATATGTGAGTCTTCATGTCTAGACGCTGGTCCAAGGTTACTCCAAGGTATATGATCAAGGGTCTGGTAATAAGTTCTGCTTCCTTGACCTTCAGGTAGGGTGGAGTGTTGAAGTTTGGATTTCTTGTGATGTATAGGACCTCCGTAATGATTCCAGAGGTATCACAAGGGGGTTAAGACCCTTCTGCGAACACCACATGGTAAACCTTTTCCACTTGAAAGCATAAGAGCATCTTGTGGAAGGCTTCCTGGAAGCATAAAGGATATCCTTTACTGGCTGAAGTAGGTTAAGATCATGGAGATCTAGGCCTTCAGCAACCAAGCCCTGAGATGCAGAGACTAGGGATTGGGATGCCATAACATTCCGCCTCCTGAGACAGGAGATCTGGAGCAGACCCTAACTCCAGAGAGGGAGCTTGAGAGAGATGTAGAAGCAGAGGGTACCACACTTGCCGTGGCCAATGTGGAGCTATGAGGATCATACGACCTCTGTCTCTCTGAAGCTTGAACAGGGTTTTGGGAATTAGGGGAATGGGTGGAAAGGCATAAAGGAAGTCTTGACCCCAGTGAAGGAGGAAAGCATCCCTGGCCTGAGAGCCCTGAGCTGGAATTCTGGAACAGAACCGGGGAAGTTTGGCATTCAACGGACTTGCAAAGAGGTCTATGTCCGGGGTTCCCCAAATTTGAAAAGAAGAAATTAGACCTTACCTGCTAATTGTCTTTCCTTGAGTTCTCTCCGGGCCAGTCCAGAACAGATGGGTAGTCAATCTCCCTCCTCTAGCAGCTGAGGACTGAATACTGGTTCTTGTTGCTAGGATACCACGCTCTCCCCTGGTGATAGAAGGCAGTCTTTAGGTAGCAAGCAGATAAAAAACAACAAAGAACTGAAAGAACTGGAAGAGTAACACAGAAGGTAGCTGACCGTGCGCTGTCTCCTGAAAGCAAGGAGTGTGTCAGAACTAAGAGAGAAAAAAAACTCTCAATTTAACGGTTTAGTTTAAAGAACTTAGCTCATTCTCTTAGTCTTTTTTTTTTTTTATTTAGCCATACGCCAAAAAACAAGAGAATTCCGACAGAAAAAATTTCATTTGCGATCAAATACCAGACTCTAAAAATAAGCACAGGAGATACAAAGAGGGTGGGTTCTGGACTGGCCCGGAGAGAACTCAAGGAAAGACAATTAGCAGGTAAGGTCTAATTTCTTCTTCCTAATCGTCTTTCCGGGCCAGTCCAGAACAGATGGGTAGTACCAAAGCAGTATCTAACCCTGGGAGGGACCTGTGAGCCCCGCAACTACGGCTGAAGCCCCCACACACGCATCCTGCCTGGCCTGCACATCCAGCCGATAATGTCGCGCAAACGAATGAAGAGAAGACCAGGACGCCGCTCGGCAAATATCCACTGGCGGCACCAACGCTGATTCCGCCCACGAAGCAGCCTGACCTCGGGTAGAATGAGCACGAAGTCCAAGTGGAACGGACCTGCCTCTGGTTTCGTATGCGACCCGAATCGCATGTTTCACCCACCGTGCAATGGAGGTCTTGGAGGCCGCTTGCCCCTTGGACGGACCCCCAAACAGAATGAACAACCTGTCAGACTTACGAAAAGACTCGGTCTCCCTAAGATATCTACGGAGCACACGACCCATATCCAACTTCCGTAGAGAGCGATCGAAAGAACCTGCCCCCGACACCGTGAAGGTGGGCAGCGAGACCGGCTGATTTAGATGAAACGCGGATACCACTTTAGGCAGAAAAGACGGAACCGGACGCAAGACCACCTTTTCCGCTGAAAACTGAAGAAACGGTGGTCTACACGAAAGAGCCTGCAAATCTGAAATTCGTCTAGCTGAACATAAGGCCACCAAGAAGGCTATTTTCCAGGATAATTCTCGGATACCACAGGACGCACAGAGCTCAAAGGGAGACTCTGTCAAGGCTTCCAACACCAGATTCAAATCCCAAGGAGGAATAACCGGCCGAATCAGAGGCCGAAGTTGCTTGGCCGCTCTCAGAAACCGCAGAACATCCGGATGTGCGGAAAGAGGAGCCCCGTGCACCGGCCCGCGAAATACCGCAAGTGCCGCTAACTGCACTCTCAATGTAGCAAGAGCGAGCCCCTTTTCTAGCCCGCACTGAAGAAATGCCAGAACATCCGGAATGGAAGACAGACTGGGCCGCAAGGTCCTATCCGCACACCATGCCTCAAAAAACGCGGCACACTCGAACGTACGCCAACGACGTGGACCGCCGCCTGGACTGTAACAGCGTGGCTATCACCTCCGCAGAATAACCTTTGCGGCACAATCGCGCCCTCTCAAGAGCCATGCCGTAAGCAAGAATCGATCCGCCTGGGGCATCTGAATGGGTCCCTGATGCAGCAAGTCGACTCGAGCGGGTAACCTCCAAGGTGGCTCCACCAGAAGCCACATCAGATCGGCATACCAAGGACGCCGAGGCCAATCTGGAGCAATGAAGATTACCAGCCCTGCGTGATTCGCGGCTCTCTGGATTACTCGACCCACTAAGGGCCACGGAGGAAACACATACAGGAGTTGTCCCAACGGCCAGGGTTGAACGAGACCGTCGAGCCCCTCTGACATATGCTCTCTGCGCCTGCTGAAAAACCGTGCCGCTTTGGCATTGCTCAAGGTCGCCATAAGGTCCATGACCGGCTGACCCCAACGCAAAGTGATGTCGTGGAAGACCTCTGCATTGAGTTCCCATTCGGCGGGATCTAACACATGTCGGCTGAGATAGTCGGCTTGAACATTGTCCTTCCCCGCCACATGAGCCGCCGAAAGCGCCGCGAGATGCAATTCCGCCCATTGAAACAACTGTTGACTCTCTTCCAGGAGAAGGACACTGCCCATGCCGCCTTGGCGATTTATGTAGGCGACCGTCACAAGGTTGTCGGAGAAAACGCGCACCGGCTTCCCCTCGAGAAGACTGGTAAATGCCACAAGCGCCAGACGCACCGTCCATAATTCCAGGCGATTTATGGACCATAGACTCTCTTCCGTTGACCAGGACCCTTGCGCTATGTGTGTCAAACAATGCGCCCCCCAACCGCTCAGACTGGCATCCGTAGTCACCAAAATCCAATCCGGGAGCGCCAGTGGAACTCCCGCTAGCAGATGATCTGGGACCAACCACCACTGAAGACTGACCCGTACGTGATCGGGACAACCCAATCGACGAGAGAGCGGATGATACTGCGGAGACCACCGCGAAAGTAGCGCCTGTTGGAGCGGCCGCATGTGCGCCCGGGCCCAAGGTACCAGATCCAAGGCTGCCGCCATGGACCCCAGTAATTGCAAGTACCTCCAAGCCGTCGGAGCCCGAACCCGCAAAAAACTGGTCACTTGATAAAGAATCTTTCGAACTCGCTCCGGAGGCAAAAAGACGACCCCTCTGTCCGTGGCGAAGAAGGCCCCGAGATACGGCAGCCGCTGCACCGGCTCCAGACGACTCTTCGCCTGGTTTACAATTCATCCGAGACTCTCGAGACAGGAAACTACCCGAGCGGTCGCCCTGACGGACTCCTCCCGCGACTCCGCTCGAATCAACCAGTCGTCCAGATACGGGTGCACTTGAATTCTGTCTTTGCGCAGAGCCGCCGCCGCCACCACCACCATCACTTTGGTGAAAGTGCGTGGCGCCGTCGCCAGACCGAACGGCAAGGCGCGAAACTGAAAATGACCCATGGGAACCGCAAAGCGAAGAAACCGTTGATGTTCCGGTCTGATAGGAATGTGCAGATAGGCTTCCGTCAAATCTATGGAGGAGAGAAACTCCCCCGAGCGCACCGAGCGAATCACTGATCTCAAGGTTTCCATCCGGAAATGAGAAACGCGCAAGCACCGGTTCACGTGCTTTAAATCCAAGATGGGCCGAAACGACCCCTCCTTCTTGGGCACCACAAAATAAATCGAGTATCGACCGAAACCGCACTGGTCGGACGGCACTGGAACCACGGCCTGAAGACGTAACAGACGCTGCAACGTGTCGTGGATTGCCCTCCGTTTGGTGAGAGGACCGCACGGAGAGAAAACGAAGGCGTCCGCCAGAGGACAAGCGAATTCGAGAGTATAGCCCTCTCTGACAATCTGGAGCACCCAGTTGTCGGTAATAATTGCGGCCCAAGCGGAGACAAATTCCTGTAACCGACCTACTACCGGAATCTCCGCCTGGACCCGCCTCACTTCATTGCGGCTTCTTAACGGAGGCGGGAGGAGCCCCAAAATAGCCTCTACCGGAACCTCTAGCTCCCCGAAAGGACTGCCCCCGAGAGGGGAACCGACCACGCTGATAAGGAGAGAAGCGAGCTCCCCGAAAACGGCGAAAATCTCGCCCCTGACCCCTAGGGAAGGAGCCCTGTTTAGCCGCTTTAGGACGGTCCTCGGGAAGACGTCCTCCTTTGGAGTCACCCAAATCCTTAACAATTTTCTCCAACGCTTCCCCAAAAAGTAGCTTACCCTTGTACGAAAGCTTGCTGAGACGCGACTTGGACGAAGCATCCGCCGCCCAATTTCGCAACCATAAAAACCGCCGTGCGGCAATCACGGAAGCCATAGCCTTCGAGGAAATGCGAATCAAATCATAAAAAGTGTCCGCTAAATACGCCGCCGCCGATTCCAGCTTAGCCCCTTCTCCAGAAGGAGCCGCGTCTCCTTCCTGTCCAGAAGCCAGCTGACTCCACCGAATAGAAGCTCTGGACACGTACGCCCCACACACGGACGCTTGCAACGCCAACGCACTGGAATCAAAGGCCTGCTTCAACAGAGCCTCCAATCTGCGATCTTGAATATCCTTAAGGGCCGTAGCCCCCTCCACCGGAATGGTAGTCTTCTTAGTGACCGCAGAAACCAGCGCATCCACCTTAGGCATACGGAGCAACTCTCTCTCCTCCTGGGGCACGGGATACAAACGCGCCATAGCCCGAGCCCCCCTCAAGGACGCTTCAGGACATTTTCACTCGGACTCTATCATCTGTTTAATCACCATGTGTAGAGGGAAACATTTCTGCTCGGCCTTGAAACCCTGCAACAAGGGATCCTCTAAAGGTTCCTGCGGAACCACCGGAGGCACGATATTAAGCGCCGCCAGAGACTGCGCAATTAGGGCTGCCAGTTCCTCCCTCCTAAATACTCGAAATATATTAGGATCATCTCCGGGGCCCAACTCACCTTCCTCTAGGTCCGCGGGCCAGGACTCCAAAACCGGGTCTGATAGAAGCTCTCCCTCCTCCGGCCCCAGAGCCTCTGCAGCGAGAGAAGCAGTTCTAACCCTGGAATCCCTAAGCGCTTGCACAGAGGAGACCCCCCCCAGCGGGATCCGAAAGGGCAAAGACCCCTGTCTGAGAAACCTGCACAGTGTCTGTCACAACAGAAGCAGGAGCCTGAGCTTTCTTAAGCAAATAGGCTCTATGGAATGCTAAAATAAACTCTGCGGAAAGGAGAGGGTCCAGAGGCTCAGGCACCGCTGTTAACAAGGGCTGCTCCTGCCCTGCAACACCATGCTGAGACTTTGTCTTGCGCTTGCCTGCCTTAGGGATAGGAGCCGACGACACGGCTTGCCCCCCTAACATGGCCGCCTTTCCCGCGCTTTCCCCTGAAGGCCGTTTAACTGCTCTCCCTGATGGCCTTGCTGATCCTGCATACTGTGGCCCGTCTGACCCCCCCTATGGAGAGCCTGTGACTGCCAAAACAAACAACGCACCCCCGAACGCCCAAGAACGCGAGCACCGGAGAACGAACTGCCCCGACTACACGAGGGGGGGGGGGAGGGAACGCACGCGGCAGTCCCACGCGCTGAGGAAAAACTGAAACAGTGCTGCCAAATCGCAAAGCCCCGACAGAGAAAAACCGCTGCTAGCGGTTACGGTAGAGAAACGACGGCCGGAGGAAAAACAGCTGCTGGGGCTTCCAGGCTGTTCCCTACCTGCACCAACTAGCAGAGAAGGGGAGACAGGCCCTGCCTCATTCTCTGAGCCGGTTTTTCGGCGAACTGACACCAGCGCTGATTTGTAAGTAAATTAATAGCATAAAAGACAGCACATGTGCAGAAATACCCTGCTAGGGCATAGCACAAACACTTCTGTGAACACTTCCACTCAAATTAGAAAAGAAAATAAAGACAAATAAAAGACTCAGACTTCTTGTGGGGAGCTAAAGCCCCACACATCCAGCTCAGCTGCTGAGGACAATAAGACTGCCTTCTATCACTAGGGGAGAGCGTGGTATCCTAGCAACAAGAATCAGTATTCAGTCCTCAGCTGCTAGAGGAGGGAGATTGACTACCCATCTGTTCTGGACTGGCCCGGAGAGACGATTAGGAAATGTTGGTTACCTGGTCTGCATGCAGAGACCATTCGTGTGGAAGCAGAACTCAACTGAGTCTGCGCCCATAGTCGAAAAGCTTCGTTGCAAAGCGACAGAGAGCCTGTTCCCCCCTGCTTGTTCACGTAGAACATGGCTACTTGATTGTCCGTATGAATGAGGAATGTCTTGTAGCTGAGTAGGGTATGGAACACTTGAAGCGCAAGAAAGACTGCTCTGAGCTCTAAGAGATTAATATGTAGATGGGTCTCCTGTGGAGTCCAAGTGCCTTGGGTGGAGAGGTCTTGCAGATGAGCTCCCCAACCCATTGGAGAAGCATCTGTTCTGAGAGTTGCTTGGGGTAAAAGTTGTTGAAATGGGGACCCCAGCAACAGGTTTTGAGTGGACTGCCACCATTGTAGGGACAAAATAAGGCGATTTGTGTGTGCTATTTTGTCTGACAGGCACCCTGATGCCTGGGTCCATTGAGTGGATAAAGTCCACTGGGCTGTTCTCATATGGAGACGAGCATAAGGAACCACATGCAAGGTAGATGCCATGTGGCCTAGTAGTTGTAACATCTCTCGAGCAGTGAGATGAGGTTTTAGCACTGCTTGAGAAGGTAACTGCACAATGCGAAGGCAACGGGTCTGAGGAAGATAGGCCCTTGCCTTTTTGGTATCCAGCAAAGCTCCTATGAACTCTAAAGACTGAGTGGGAGTTAGACTGTATTTTGGGATGTTTCTGACCAGACCCAAATACTGAAGGATACGCATTGTGCAAGATAGAGAAATCCTGGCCTCTGACTCTGATGGGGCTCGAATGAGCCAGTTGTCTAAGTAAGGGAAGACGAATATTCCTAGATTGCGAAGAGATGCTGCTACCACAGCCATGCATTTCGTAAACATTTTTGGTGCTGAGGCCAGGCCAAAAGGAAGCACCCTGTACTGGAAGTGCTTTCCTTGAAAAAGAAACTGAAGGAACTTTCTGTGAGTTGGATGGATGAGAACATGAGTGTACACATCCTTGAGATCTAGAGAACAAAGCCAATCCTGACTCTGAAGGTATGGCAGCAGAGTTCCTAGAGAAATCATCTTGAATTTCTCCTTGAACAGGAATTTGTTCAATTCTCTGAGATCTAAAATAGGTCTGTGTCCCCCTGTTTTCGTTGGGATGAGGAAATAAGGGAAGTAAAACCCTGTACCCTGTTGATGAATGGGTACTTCTTCTATTGCCCCGTGGGCAAGAAGCATAGTGACCTCTTGATCTAACAGGTTGATGAGAGAGGTCTGAGAATTGAACTGTCTTACCATTGTGGGAGGGGGCATGCACGAAAAGTGAAGCTTGTACCCCTCTTTTATAATGGAGAGTGTCCAATGTTCTGCTGTTATCTGCCCCCATCTGGGGGCAAAGTGACACAACCTTCCTGGGATGGTGGAAGGCTATGCTCCATTGAGAGCCAGGAAGGCTAAGTTTTCTAGATGAAAGTCAAAGGCCTTGTGGAGGCTGAGACTGCTGAGACGGTTGAGGCTTAGCAGTCTTTGCTTTCCCTTGTTTAGGTGGTTGCGGACTCTTTCGGACAGATTGACCTGCAGAACGTCCCTCTGGGAATAAGAGGGATAAAACCTCTTCTTCTTGGAGAAGAATGGTTCCTTGAAAGATTTCTTTCTTGCAGGATCAGCTGTGGCTTTGGATAATCTATCCAAAGTAGAGTTGTCAGCATCTAATTCATTGGCTTTCTCTTGCCAATTTTTGCCAAATAGATTCTCACCTGTACAAGGGATATTGCCCAGTTTGTCCTGCACCCAGAGCTCCAAATCAGATGCCTGGAGCCAGGCAATTCTACGTGCACCTATGGCAATGGCAGAGGTTCTGCTTATGCACTCAAAACAGTCAAAAGCTGCACGGTTGACAAACTTAGAAACATCCTGGGCATGTTTGACCAGTGTGAGAAAATCCTGCCTTCTATCCTCAGGAAGAAGAGGGCTCAAAACCTCTAAATCACCTGTAACGTCCTTAAGGAACATTCCCATATATAAAATATAGGAACTGATCCTGGCAGAAAGCATGGAATCCTGGAAAGTACGACGTCCAAAGGCATCCAGAGTTCTACACTCACGTCCTGGAGGATTAGAGGCATGCCTCTTTGCACTCCTGATCCTTCTCATAGCTGATTCCACTACAATAGAGTGGTGAGGAAGCTGAGTCTTTTGGAAACCAGGACAAGGAGGAACTCGATACATGGTATCCAGTCTACGAGAGTGATGAGAGGTGGTAAGAGGTGTTTCCCACATTCTTATCATGAGATCATGCAAGATCTCATGGATAGGCAGAGTAGCCGCCTCTTTAGGAGCCTTGGGATATTGTAGAATCTCCATTTCCTTTGTCCTGGGCTCTGTTTCGGGAGCCACAGTAATGGAAAGACCTCGAGCCACCTCCCTGATAAAATCCTGAAAGGAGATATCCTCTGGAGGAGACATCCTGCGTTTAGGAGAGGAAGGTTCCTCCGAGAGAAGTATTCCGGTACCGACAGAGCTGTCAGAATCCTCAGAGTCCTCCGAGGATTCAAAGTACCTTCTATCCGGATGCTCTTGAAGAGCCCGATACCCATACCGACGGAAGTCAGTACCGGGGGGAATCGGTACCGGGAGGCATCGCATGACTGGGTGCCGTCAAAGCAAACCCCAATGTCGATGCTGTCGGTACCGGTACCGATACCGGTACCGGTTGAACTGTCTGACACGGTTCCGAGGGTGTCGATGCCGCAAGGAGAGCCGCCAGACTGCGTTCAATAGCCAGGAACCTCTGGTCTATCGACGCTGCCGATGCCTGGTGTCACCCTCTCGGTGGCCAGCCCAGCGCCTAGGGCACTGAGGGTTGGTCTGCCTTTGTATTCCTGACTCAGAGAGTGTGACCCTGCATTGGTCCTGCAAGGTCCTCTGGGAATAGTAGTCCCTTTTACCCTTTGAGAACAGAAGAGTTGTAGTCGAGTGTTTCAGGCAAATGACAAGAATTTATTTTTCCCCTTCCCAACGGATTTCTGTGCAGGTAAATAACTTAGGACAAACTTCCATACAATTGGCTTGAGGGATATGTACAGGAACTCAGGTAAATTAGCCTTAACAGCTTCAGGCTCACAATGTGCAGTGCTCGGTACAAACAATAACAGCTTCCTTCAGCAAAAGAAAAGGTTCCCCATTCTTTCTGCTGCTTCACCAGCTTTCTCAAACCAGTGTTCAGCACAGAGACTCAACGTGGTCAGCAAAACATAACGTGCAGTCCATCTGGTTATCCACTATTTCACTATCATCAGAGTCAATCTGCATTTCTTCAGCGTCAGCAATAGCAGGGTGTGTCAGTGAGCTACTATCCTGAACTTTAAAACAGACGTCTTCACTGTCCTCATGTGGCTTCTCTCGGTAGCCCTCTAAAGGACAGGACTGTAAATTACCATATATACTGGAGTTTCTTTTTAGAGAGTCTGCTACATTCTGGCAACTGCAGGGAAATACTTTATAACTAGGTTCAAATCTATGTAAGTTGTGAAGCCTACCTTTCGGCTTTGGAGGGAAAGGAATTCTCAGCTCTACAATGTCAGACTGATTCCCAAACACGGCTTGTGCTTGTTTGTCTCTCAGCCTCGTAGCTTCAGCCTTAGAGGTACAAGTATTTTCATGCCAGCAGGTTTCTCTCTCTGGAGCGTGTGAGTTTTCCTAAGCCTGCCTTCCAGGAAATATCTTGTCCTTCTTGCCTTTACCAGACGGCACCTGTCCTGTGCTGCTTCTTTCTGGCGTTAGGACTATGGCTCCCTTGGTTCTCACTTCTTTCAAATTCTTTTGGGTCAGCATGCTCCTAGGCTTGTTTCCTTGCCAGACCCTTCTCTCCTGTTCTGGAGTCTCTCCCTTGGAGGTCTCTTTCTTTCTCTCCTTAGAGATCTCCCTGTTTATCTCCGAGCTTGAGCTACTGCTTCCCGTTCTCCTTCCTTCTCTCTGCTCCCTTTTAGTCCAAGCTAATGAACACTTTTTATCATCCTGTTTCTCAGGGCTAAGCTGTGCCCCTCCCTTAAACAGGTGTATCTCATTATCTCCTGAACTAGGGAATACGTCACAGCGTGGGAGTGTCTTTCCAGCTCGTGACTCTCTTTGTTACATTTTCTCTGAAAACACTGAGCCATGTGCTCAGACTGCCTGTCAGTTCCTGCAACGGAATCCTCTTCTCTCACCAACTCCATAGGCTCAGAAGGGTCCTCTTCATGACATTAGGTATCGGTACCGAGAAAGCAGCCGGTACACCAGAGCATGGCACCAGTAGTTCTGCCGAGGTTGAGGCCTCGAGAACATCCTGGAGCCCCGATAATGCTTTGGAAGCCGAAGCCTCCCGCCAGGGCAATTTTGTCGGTACAGAACCCTCAAGGGCAACGCCAGAGGCATCTCGATGCTTGGAAGGAGATCTACCCTTTGAGGACCGGCTAGACTTATGTTTAGTTACCTGAGATCCATGGGAGGAAGACGAAGCCCTGGAAGACGTCGATGCCACCGAAGCTGCATTGGAGGGAAAAAGGGTGCTGAGCTTAGCAGCCCAGTTTTGTCGACCCCTCTTGGACATCATGGCACAAGCCATACACTCGGAGATGGAGTGGTCAGGACCTAAACATTTTAGGCACCACTCATGGGTGTCGGTGACAGAGATGGTACCGCCACACTTAGAACACTTTTTAAAACCCGAAGCAGGTTTTTCCATAATGGAGGAAATTTTGGGCCCAAGGCCCAAAATGGCGCATGCACCTGAAAAAAGAAAGTTTGGAAAAAATACTATCTATATTTTTTTTTTAAAGAAAGGAAGGAGAACTGGCAGTACCGGTATAGCGTCGAGGAAGGCACACACAACCACAAAAAAGAAGAAGGATAAGGAAGAATTTTCTGCGGTGACAGGAATGACAACCTGCTGGCTCCGCGGAAAACGAAGAACTGGAGAGAGGCAGTTGGGAAAGGTGGGAAGGCAGCATGCAGGCGCTGTGGGATGCTCCCAAAAGCTTTCTAACTGGACGCTGGAGAGCGTTCCCGCGCAGGCTCCGTCGGTACCGACGATACCCATATGTGAAGACTACATTCCTGCTTGTTCTTGGAGATATTTGTTTCCTATATGCATAGTATCTGCAAACGCAAGCGTGTTGCTTCCTTAAACCGTAACTGTCTTTTGGTGGGAGAGTTAAGTCCCCTTATGTTTAATATACCAAGCCGTAGATAACCTGTCTAAATATCATAAACCACCTTACTTTTGTCTGGTGCTCCCTCCCCCCATCCTCTCCCCCCTCCCCCACCCCGTCATACAATCTCCAACCTTTCATCAGGTTCCACTCACACCAACATAGCCAATAATCACCCCTTATGCCCACCCTCAAGCACATTGTCTTATCCCCATTTTCAACACCATAACATTTGACAACAACCCACAACAACCTACTTTAACTTTAACCACCTTCACCCGCAACCTTATCACATCACCAAACCTTCCGCCCACCCCCCGTCTATCCTTCTCACTTAAAGCATAGACCACTTTAACAGATCAACAGTCTCATCCAATTGTAACTTCCTGGCCGTCATCCAGGCTTGCTTCATTCTTGCTCCCTCCCCGATCATTCTAGCGTCACAGTCTCTTGCCCCCCCCCCCTGCCTTGAACGCTCCCATCTAGGTCTTGCTTTCGCTGGATGGGTCATTTCCATAGTCGACTCAAGTGCAGCTGGCAGATTTGACCAGCCTGCTTCCTGCAGGACTTAGGATTCAAAAAGTGGTGGAGTGCCTTATATGTCCACCCTTGCAGGATAAATTGCATCCCAAAAGGGTAGATCCATCTCTACCTTACATTCTCTACACATAGCCATTACATGATGGAGCAAAAATCTCTCCGTTTACGAAAGGTGATAGCCAATAGATCTGTGTATAGTTTCCACCTCAGTATTATCCCATTTAATCTTTCCTATTTTCCTCGCTGCCTGAAGGATGATTTCTTTAGAGGCAAATTCATGCATGCACGCCAACACATCTCTCGGTTTACCCTATCTAGGCTGGCCAGCCGTTCCATGTGCTCTCACTACATTAAGCTGGTCCAAGTCTAATTGAGTTTCCTGGGCCACAGACCTGCAGATACCTTCAACCAGCTTAGTGTAGTCTGCCGCTTCCTGTGTTTCTGGTATCCCTTAAAGCGATTATTACAGCATTACAATCCATTCTCTAAGTCCTCTAACTTATTCAGTAGTTCCTCCTATTGCTCTGCTATGTTATTAATATTTTTTTGAATCACAACCAGAGTCTCCCCCTGCTGCTCCATACAGGTTTCAGTCTCCTCCACTCGGCCCCCAAGTTCATGGATCTCATATCTAATGTCAGACATCCATGTCTGAACATTGTCTTTCAGGCTTAGAACATCATTTCTTAGCTCTTTGAAGCCATTTTTTATTTCCTGCCACAGCACTGCTAACACTCCATCTGACCCCTCCCATCCATCCCACACACTGGGCCTCTGTCTTCCCATTCACCTCGCTTTCTTTGTTTGCCATTTTGCGGAAACTCCCAGTTGCGCCGTTGGCGGTTTTAAATGCAAAAGACTTTAAATCTGGCCCTGATTTCTTCGCAGCGCTGGCCATTCCAATGCCACTTGTATGCGTTTTCTTTTATCAGGGTCGTCATCCCCAACAGTGTGGTTATTTTGGGGGTTTTGCTCTGCTCACTCGGAAGCTTTAGGTAGCCTTCTTAGTAATGTCATCACCGGAACCAGTGCTCTAAGTTTTCTGAAAGCTGAGATTATGCCATGTACTTCATCCAACAGTAGAAGTTTCCCTGTTCGTGTATATAGTTTACCCTGTTCTCCAAGTTACTTTTTCCTGTTCAATGTAATGACCTGACTTTTGTTTATTGTCGGATACTGTTTTTGTTTAATGTAAACCGCGCTGATCGCAAATAGTGCGGTATATAAGAAATGCAAATAAATAAATAAATAAAATATGTGAACTTTCCAGGCTGCTAAGGAGAAGCTGCTGAGGTTGGAGTACAGCAGGGCTCCCCGATTCTGCATGAGAAGGATCTGTCCTGAGCAGCTGTGGATCTTGCTCTATCAAAGCCAAGGTGTGGGTAACCAGACCTGTTGAAGCCACTGGAGGTGCTATTAGAATGAGATGCACCCTGTCTCAAGCTTTGTCAGGACCCAGCTGATTAGAGGAAATGGAGGGAAGGCATACAGTTGTGGGCCCATCGGTGCGGCCTGGGGCGTAGAGAGCAGAAGAGAGGACATTTGGCATTTTCAGCAGTGTCAAGGAGATCTATCTACAGGTTGCCCCAGATGTCTAAGATCCCGTGAAACACTTCCAAATCCAGAGACCACACATGTGGATCCAGTTGTCGGCTGAGGATGCCCACCAGCTGGTTTTGGGGCCCTCAGCATGTACACTGCCATGAGAAGCTGTGGAGGCATCGGGCTAGGATCCACAATCATGCAGTTTCCCAGCAGAAACAGAGGGGCCCTGTCCTCCCTTGCTTGTTGATATAGAACATGGTGATCTAGTTGTTCGTTTGCACCAAGAGCCTCTTGTGGCTGGCCCAATGATGAAATGCAGCTAGGAGCATAGAAGGCCACTTGACGCTCCCAGACGCTGATGTGAAGGGAATGCTCTTGCACTGACCACATTCCTTGCATGGACAGGTGGAGGTGGTGTTTTCCAAGCCATGCATAGAAGCATCGGTCATAAGAGTGAAGTGGTGCTACGGTGTTTGGAAGGGGCAACTGCCGCTTTGATTAGATGGGTTGGCCCACCAACGGAAGCTCTGGTGCAGATGTCGATGACTGGCCTCCAGTATGAAAATTTTCCTGCATAAAGACTGTGTATTTTGATTCCAGTTTAACCCGAGATGCCACTGCAGAAGCTGCATGTTGAGTCCTGCAATGACCACCACATTTACAGATGCAGTTATGTGGCCAAGCAGCCCGCAAGAGGGTTTGAGCTGAGGTGGCTCGACAGTGCTGGAGATTGACACTGAGACGCCGTAGAAGTAGGGTCCTGTCACTTGGAAGGTATGCCTGCTCTCGATTGTGTTTATTAATGCCCCTATAAAGGCTAGGCTTTGCTGGGGCTCTAACCTGGACTTCTTGGTGTTGACAAGGAACCCCATTGCCTGTAGTACATCTATGTTGGCCTGCAGGGCATGCTGAGCCACTGCTTTGGAAGGTGCTGAAACAAGTCAGTCATTGAGGTAGAGGTAAACAAAGTGGTTCTGACAGTTCAGGTGTGCTGCAACCACTCCTAAGCATTTTGTGAAGACTTGTGGAGCAGTTGAGAAGTTGAAGGGAAGAACCTGGCATTGATAATACTCTTCTTTGAACCTGACTCAAAGATATTGCCAGTGGAGAGAATGGATGGGGATGTCTATGTAGGCATCCTTCAGATCTAGGGAGGCCAGCCAATCGCCACAACAAAGCAGAGGGAGGATAGTGCTGAGTGAGTTCATTTTGAATTTTTCTCACTAGATGTATAGGTTGAGGTCATGCAGGTCGAGGATGGGGTGTAGTCCGCCAGTTTTCTTCAGAATGGTGAAGAACCGAGAATAAAAGCCTCAATCGTGTTATTCAAGAGGTACTGGCATTATAGCCCAGTTGCACAGGAGCATAAAGATCTCAGTGTAAGATATGCAGATGCCAATCTGGCTCTAGCCTTGAGGGTTGCAAGAGGTGGGTTGGTGGAAGGTTTGTGATGCTGAGTTTGTATCCTCCATGGACTATGTTGAGAACCCAGTGATTGATGGTTATAGAATTCCAGGCCTCCCTGAATTACTGAATTCTGCCTCCCTACTGGCAAGTAGTCAAAATTTGGGATTCGCCTTTAGAGTGGGAGACGGGTTTTTAGGAGGATGCTTCCGCTCCCGTGGCTGAGAGCATTGTGTATATTTTGGAGCAGTTAAACGCTGAGGCTGCTGGTGAGAATAGGGCTGGAATCTCCTACAAGGGTAGAATTGCTGGAAATACTAGTAGTTATATGCCCTCCAGAATTGAAGGAGCTGTGACCTAAAAGCTTGTGATGGGGGCTCTGCTGGTTGGGCTGCTAGCTCTCTGACCATGGAGGAGTGGTCTTTAACCTCTGAAACAACCTCTTGCACTTTCAAACCTTAGAGGCTATCTCCCAGGCATGGGTCATAGACGTACTCCTGCAGTCCAGACACTCGCAGCCAGGCAGTTTGCCTTGCTGAGATGGCAGTAGCTGAAGAACACACCATGGAGTTGAACGTATCATACATAGTTCGAATGATGTGAAAGAGGGATTTGTTAATGTTAAACAGTAGTTGAGTCTGCTCCTCTGCTGGCAGAATACATGGCTTGTCTAGTTGCAGGAGACGGTCATGATGGTAGTTGTAGAATCTAAGTTGGTGCTCAAGGATGCACATTACTAGGCGACCACTTTGATAGGACGTCTAACCGATAACATCTAACATTCTTTGCTCTTTCCCTGGTGGTGTTTGGAAGGGCGATTTTGTGGTTTTAGACTTTTTGAGAATCGCTTTTGAGATGACTGATTGATGGGCTTGATGCCAAAACCCCAGAGCAGAGAGAGTAGTTACTCACCTGTAACAGGTGTTCTCCAGGAGCAGCAGGAATCAGTCCTCACATATGGGTGACATCGACGTCGATGGAGCCCCCGTGCGGAGCATTTCCTCAGCTTTCTAAGAAAGCCTTTGGGAATACTGCACGCATGCACGGTCCACTTCCCATCTAACGGTGCCATCTTGCTCAGTCAGATGACATAGCTAAAACACAGCACAAAAAATGCAAAAATGAACTATGTACAACTGCAACTCTCAAGGGAGGAGGGAGGGTTGTGAGGACTGATTCCTGCTGCTCCTGGAGAATACCTGTTACAGGTGAGTAACTACTCTTTCTCCAGGACCAAGCAGGAAGTCAGTCCTCACATATGGGACTCCCCAGCTTCAGGCTACCGGGTATACAGAGCTGAAAAATGAGCTCACTCTAGCCGCAGCATCAGAGAAAGGATTTCACTGAAATATACCCCCACTGGTAGCCCAACCAGAGGGCTGGAGGGTAGGAGTTGCCTAAACCTTGAAGAGATTCCGGAGTACTGCCTGACCGAAAGCACTGTCCATACGGGACTCCCTCTCCAGGCAGTAATGGGCCGCAAAAGTCTGGCTTGAGGACCAAGTTGCAGCCCTTCAGATGTCTGCCAACGGTAGAGAGTGGAGATGAGCTACTGAGGCAGCCAT
This sequence comes from Ichthyophis bannanicus, assembly GCA_033557465.1. Taxonomy (NCBI): domain Eukaryota; kingdom Metazoa; phylum Chordata; class Amphibia; order Gymnophiona; family Ichthyophiidae; genus Ichthyophis; species Ichthyophis bannanicus. The sequence goes on along the minus strand of CM066035.1, from coordinate 506,106,785 downwards.
TGCCCTGACACCGTGGGCCGTGACCCGACCCTGCAAGGGAAGGTCAGCTGCCTTGTAAGCCCAGGTGATACAGTCAGCCACCCAGATGGACAAGGTACGCTTGGAAACAGGTAACCCCAAGTTATTAGGGTCAAAAGATACAAAGAGCTGAGTAGCCCTCCTATGCCCCTGCATACGCTCAAGGTAGAAGGATAAGGCCCTTCTACAGTCCAGGGTATGCAGGACTGTCTCAGCCCGGCTGGCATGGGGCCTAGGGAAGAACGTTGGAAGAACCACCTCCTGGTTGAGATGGAAAGAGGAGACAACCTTTGGGAGGAACTTAGGATGAGTCCTAAGGACTACCCTGTTCCTATAGAATCGAGTGTAAGGCCGGTCACAGACCAGGGCTTGAAGCTCACTCACTCGCCTGGCCAAGGTCAGGGCCACTAGGAATAAAGTCTTTCAAGAAAGGAAGTGAAGAGGACAAGTAGCCATCGGCTCAAAAGGTGGGCGAGTCAGTTGCTGCAAGACCACATTCAACTCCCACTCAGGGGCCGGTGGACGGAGAGGAGGCTTGAGCAAGAGCAAACCTCTGAGAAACCTGGACACCAAGGGGTGAACCGACAAAGAGTGTCCCTCCACCAGTGAGTGGTGAGCTGCTAGAGCAGAGTGGTGGACCCAAACAGAATTGGACTTAAGGACCTGATTGGACAAGTGCAGCAGGTACTGAAGCACTACTGGCACAGTGCAGGAGAAAGGATCTTCCGTGCGTTGCTGACACCACAAGGAGAACCTTCGCCACTTCAGGGCATAGGTTTTCCTGGTGGATTGCTTTCTAGAGGCCAAGACCACCTCTTCCACTTCCTGAGGCAGGCCCCTCGGAGCCAACACTACCCTTGCAGCCTCCAGGCCATCAAATTGAGAGATTTGAGATTGGGGTGCAGAAGGGAACCTTGATACTGAGAGAGAAGATCGGGTTGCAACCCCAGGGGTAGTGGGGTTTCTACTGCTAGTTGAAGCAGAAGTAGGAACCAGGGTTGCCTAGGCCACCTAGGGGCTACCAGAAGTACCGAGGCCTTGTCCCTTAGAATCTTGAACAAAGTTTGGGCCACAAGAGGCGTGGGAGGAAACGCATACAGGAGGCCCTAGGACCAAGAAATCAGGAAGGCATCCGCTGCTAACCTTAGGGGATGCGGTTGCCTGGAGCAGAACCTGGGTAGTTGCCGGTTCAGGGGACTGGCAAAGAGATCCATTAATGGAAGTCCCCATTTCAAGAAAATTTTTTGAACTACTAATGGGTGCAGTTGCCACTTGTGGGGCTGCAGAACCCTGCTCAACCTGTCGGCCAGGAAGTTCTCCTGGACAGGGAGATAAACAGCCTTGAGAAACATGTTGTGCCTGAGTGCAAAAGAGCAAAGGGCCTGTGCCTCCTGACACAGGAGCCTGGACCCAGTGCCTCCCTGTTTGTTCACATAGAACATGGCTACTTGATTGTCCGTCTGCACCAGAACAGACTGGTGAGCCAAGGTGTGAGAGAAGGTTTTGAGGGCTAAGCGAATAGCCCGGAGTTCCAGTAGGTTGATCTGCTGCGTGGCCTCCCATGGCGACCACAGGCCCTGGGTGCACCTGTCCAAACAATGTGCACCCCAGCCCTGCAAGGAGGCATCGGTCGTCAACACCACTGTGGAGACAGGCACCTGAAAAGGCACCCCCTGTAGTAAGTTGGGGGGGTGTAGCCACCACTGTAGGGAGTTCAGGAATGGTTTGGACACCCGTACTTTGTCTGTGAGGCTTCCTGTGGCTTGCTTCCACTGAGTTCTGAGGCACCACTGTGCAGGCCTCATGTGGAGGCGGGCATTGGGGGTCACATGCACTGTCAATGCCAAGTGGCCGAGAAGCTTTAGACAGAGTCTGGCGGAAACCCGTGGCATGTGTAGAAACTGGTTTGCCAAGTCCATGAGCCTCCGTGCCCTGTTCTCTGGCAAGTAAGCTTTTGCTTGCAGAGAGTCCAGCCGCGCCCCTATGAACTCCAGGTTCTGGGAGGGGAGCAAAGTGGACTTTGCGAAGTTTATGACAAAGCCTAGGTGTTGAAGGAGGGAGACAGTTTGGAGGGTGGTTTGCCTGGCCTCCTGGTAAGTCTGACCCCTGATGAGCCAGTCGTCCAGGTAGGGGAAGACAAAAACACCTTGAGCCCTCAAGAAGGCCGCCGCCACCACTGCTAGGCACTTTGTAAAGACCCTTGGGGCGGAGGTTAGGCCAAAAGGCAGTACTCTGTACTGGTAATGGTTTCCTTCCACCATGAACCTGAGGTACTTTCTGTGGTCTGGATGAATGAGGATGTGAGTGTACGCATCCTTTAGATCTAAGGAGCATAGCCAATCTCCCTGCTGGAGGTAGGGCAGAGGTGTTCCAAAAGCAAGCATCTTGAACTTTTCTTTCTCCAGGAACTTGTTGAGATCTCTGAGGTCGAGAATAGGCCTGAGGCCACTGGTTCTCTTTGGTACGAGGAAGTACCTGGAGTAGAAACCGTGACCTTGCAGGCAGAAAGGTACAGGCTCCACCGCCTTGTCTAGAAGTAGACCTTGAAGTTCTTGAAGGAGGAGGTCTGTGTGCAGAGGAGGCCTTGGAGGCTCTCCTGGGAAGTAGGAAGGAGGCAACTGCTGGAAATGGAGCATATAGCCCTTGTGGACTATGCTCAATACTCAAGCATCTCCTGTAATGGGTGGCCACCTGTGGGCAAACAGGACTAGACGACCTCCTGGGCAGGGATGGGGCAGCAGAGGTGGAAAGGCTATGCTGTGGGAGTCAAAACCCCCCTCCCTGCTGAGTGGGAGCAGGAGCCGGAGGCTTGGGGGTCTTCTGCCTATGTGGCCCATATCCCTGCCCCTTGGCCTGCTGACCCTGCTGGGGAGGACTGGTACCGAGGGAAAGGTTTGTAGGCAGGTGCCTTGCTCGGGTAAAAGGACTTCTTACCCGAGCCCTTCTTTTTATGTGAAGGGGCAGAAGTTTTTCTGGACAGCCTTGTCCTAGTCAGGTGCTCGGCTTCGAGCTCAGCAGCCTTCTCGGCCATGGGCTTGCCAAAAAGGTTTTTACCTCGGCAAGGGACATCGACCAACTTGTCCTGCACCCAGGGCTCGAGGTCCGATGACTGCAGCCATGCCTGGCGTCGGGCCCCGATGCCAGCTGCCGCTACACGGGCTGAAGCCTCGAAGCCATCATAGGCCGCTCAGAACATGAACTTTGGCGCGGACCTCAAGATAGTGCTTAGATAGTGCTGTGGAGGAGTCTGCTGTCTTGGTACATGTCGGTACCAATGACATAGGAAAATGTGGTAGGGAGGTTCTGGAGGCAAAATTTAGGCTTTTAGGTAGGAAGTTGAAATCCAGAACTTCCATGGTAGCATTCTCCGAAATGCTTCCTGTTCCACGCGCAGGACCCAAAAGGCAGGCAGAGCTCCGGAGTCTCAATGCGTGGATGAGACAATGGTGCAGAGATGAGGGTTTTGGATTTGTTAGGAACTGGGGAACATTCTGGGGAAAGGAGGGGCTCTTCCGAAGGGATGGGCTTCACCTTAACCGGGATGGAACCAGGCTGCTGGCATTAACCTTTAAAAAGGAGATAGAGCAGCTTTTAAACTAGATATTAGAGGAAAGCCGACAGTCGCCCAAGAGCGGATGGTTCGGAAGAATGTATCCTTGAAGGATACTTCCAAAAGCAGAGAGGTTCCACAAAAGAGTAAAGTAGCCCAAATGCCCTCAAGTATGGAGCAGACAGAGCTTAAAGATCCCAATTTACCCATGTCTAACAATAGCCAAATTAACATGAATAAAATACATTCTCTAAAATGCTTGTATGCAAATGCTAGAAGTCTAAAGAATAAGATGGGAGAGTTAGAATATATAGCACTAAATGAAAAGTTAGATATGATTGGAATATCAGAGACATGGTGGAAGGAGGACAACCAGTGGGACACTGTGATACCTAGGTACAAACTATATCGTAATGATAGAGCTGATCAAATTGGTGGAGGGGTTGCGCTCTATGTTAGAGAGGGCATTGACTCAGAAAGGATTAAAATTTTGCAGGAAACAAAATCTGCTGTAGAATCTATATAGATTGAAATTCCATATAAAAGGGGGAAGGCAATGGCAGTGGGGGTGTACTATCGAGCACCTGGCCAGAATGACCAAATGGATGATGAAATGCTCAAAGAAATCAAGGAAGCTAACAAATGTTACAGCACAGTAATAATAATGGGTGATTTCAATTACCCCAGTATCAACTGGGTCAGTGTCACGTCAGGACATGCTAGGGAGATAAAGTTCCTAGATGAAATAAATGACTGCTTCTTGGAGCAGCTGGTTCATGAACCGACCAGAGGGGAAGCCATATTAGACCTAGTCCTTAGTGGAACACCAGATCTAGTGCAAGAGATAAGGGTGTTGGGGCCACTTGGCAATAGTGATCATAGCATGATCGCCTTTGATTTAATTAGTGGAGGAGGGATAGTAAGGAAATCCACAGTACTACCTTTTAACTTTCGAAAGGGAGACTATGATTTTATTTATTTATTTATTTATTTATAGTTCTTTTATACCGCACTCTTTTTCGTCAGCGCGGTTTACATTAAACAGAATACTCATTGCACGCAACAGACTGTAATGAGTTTACATATAACAGGCAAATACAACTAGGAATTTAACCATGGGAAACTTTGATAAAATGATAAAATGAGGAAAACAGTTAAGAAAAAACTAAAAGGAGCAGTTGCAAAGGTTAAAGACGTACATCAAGCTTGGGTGTTGTTGAAAAATACTATCTTGGAAGCCCAGACCAGCTGTATTCCACGCTTTAAGAAAAGTGGAAGGAAGTCCAAAAAACTGCCAGCATGGTTTAAAGGTGAGGTCAGAGAGGCTGTTGTTGCCAAAAAAGCATCTTTCAGGAAATGGAAAAAAGAGCCAAGCATCTTTCAGGAAATGGAAAAAAGAAACCTGGAAACAGCACAAGCACTGGCAAGTCAAATGCAAGGCATTGATAAGGCAAACAAAGAGAGAATTTGAGAAGAAGCTTGCTGCGGAAGCAAAAACGCGAAATAAAGACCTTTTCAAGTACATTCGTAGCAAAAAACCTGTGAGAGAGTCAGTTGGTCCATTAGATGATAAAGGGGTTAAAGGAGCACTAAGAGGCAACAAGGCGATAGCGGAGAGACTAAATGAATTCTTTGCTTCGGTCTTTACTGAGGAAGATGTAGGGATGTTACCCATGACTGAAGTGGTATTTAAAGGTGCGGAAGAATTGAAGGAAATATCGATACATCGGGAAGATGTCTTACAACTATTAGATAAACTGAAGAGTAGCAAATCACCTGGGCCGGATGGTATACATCCAAGGGTGTTGAAAGAACTGAAATATGAGATTGCAGATCTGCTATCAGTAATCTGTGAACTATCATTAAAATCATCTCTAATACCTGAAGATTGGAGGATCGCCAATGTAACACCAATTTTTAAAAAGAGTTCCAGGGGTGATCCGGGAAACTACAGACCGGTGAGCCTGACGTCAGTACCAGGAAAAATGGTAGAAACCATCATAAAGAATAAAATTACTCAGCATGTAGATAGTCACAACCTAATGGGAGACAGCCAACATGGCTTTAGACAAGGAAGATCTTGTCTTACTAATCTGTTATGTTTTTTTGAAGGAGTGAATAAACAGGTGGACAAAGGTGAGGCGGTTGATATTGTGTATCTGGACTTTCAGAAAGCCTTTGACAAGGTCCCTCATCAGGCAAAACTAAAGAGTCATGGGATAGGAGGCAGTGTACTATTGTGGATCAGGAACTGGTTAAAAGATAGAAAGCAGAGGGTAGGGCTAAATGGCCAATTTTCCCAATGGAGAAAGGTGAATAGTGGTGTACCCCAGGGATCTGTGCTGGGTCCGCTGCTTTTTGACATATTCATAAATGACCTGGAAAGTGGAATAACGAGTGAGGTTATCAAATTTGCAGATGACACAAAACTATTTAAAGTTGTTAAAACCCAAGAGGATTGTGGAAAATTGCAAGAGGATCTTGATAAATTGGAAGACTGGGCATCAAAATGGCAGATGAAATTTAATGTGGACAAGTGCAAGGTTATGCACCTAGGGAAGAACAACCCAAACTATGGTTACACGATGCAAGGTTCCACATTAGGAACCACCACCCAGGAAAAAGATTTAGGCATCATTGTGGATACCATGTTAAAACCCTCGGCCCAGTGTGCAGCGGCGGCCAAGAGAGCAAATAGAATGCTAGGTATAATAAGGAAAGGAATGGAAAATAAAACAAAAAATATTATAATGCCTCTATATCGTTCCATGGTGAGACCGCACCTTGAATATTGTGTGCAATTCTGGTCGCCGTATCTTAAAAAGGATATAGCGATTTTAGAAAAGGTTCAGAGAAGAGCCACCAAAATGGTAAAGGGGATGGAAGGATACTCCTATGAAGAAAGGCTAAAAAGGTTAGGGCTCTTTAACCTGGAAAAGAGACGGCTGAGGGGAGATATGATAGAAGTCTATAAATTAATGAACGGAGTGGAACGGTTAAACATAGATCGATTGTTTACCTTATCAGAATATAGAAAGACTAGGGGACATGCAATGAAGCTACAGGGTAAACTATTTAAGACTAATAAAAGAAAATATTTTTTCACTCAACGTGTAATCAAACTCTGGAATTTGTTACCGGAGGATGTACTAAAGACTGTTAGTGTAGCTGGGTTTAAAAAAGGTTTGGACAAGTTCCTGGAGGAAAGGTCCATAAACCATTATTAAGAAGTGTCCGAAGATATCAATGCTTGACCCAGTACGAGCATTGTGGAACTTGTGCCTCTTGGGGAAACTGCTAGGTACATATGACCTAGATTGGCCACTGTTGGAAACAGAATACTGGGCTTGATGGACCTTGGTCTGACCCAGTATGGCATATCTTATGTTCTTATGAGCATTCCTGGATTCCCGAGGACAAGATCTTGAACCTCTGCAAAGGTTCCCCGGAGAGGCCAGCAGAGAACCCGGCAATTTCCTTCGCCAGGTCTCGTAAGTACATGCCCATGTACAGCTGGTAGGACTGGACACGGCAAGCAAGCATCAAGCCCTGGAAGCACTTTCTGCCGAGCGCATCCAGGTTCCGGGCCTCCCTGCCGGGAGGCACCGCAGAGTGCATCTTCTGGCTCTTCAGACGATGCATGGCCCATTCCACCACCATGGAATGGTGCAGCAGCTGCGCCTTCTGGAAGCCAGGGCTCTTACGGAGTCGATAGATGGAATCGACCCACTTGCTCACAACCAGCGCCGAGGCCGGTGCCTCCCACATACGGAAGAGGAGCCGTTCCAGCATCGGAGGAACCGGCACATTAAAGGTCTCCTTCGGAGGAGAGTCATACTTCAGCTCCTCGGCTCGAGGCTCCTCCTCGGGGTCCGCGGGAATCGCCAAAGCCTTGGCCATGTCCCTGACAAACTCCGAGAACCGGGTGTCCTCCGGCGGGGACCTACTCCGGGGCTCGGACTGCGGTGCGTCCGAAGGGATGCACAGAGTCCGAAAAGTATCGGGGGACTCCTCGTCCTCCATCTCCCACGCGGACTCATCCGAAGAGGAGTCAGGGGGCTCTGACAGTGCGGGCCTCGGTGGCAACCCCCCCTCCCCGACGCCGAAGGCACCAGCATCGACGCCCTCAGTCCCGAGTGGGAGGTTGAGAGTGACCGTGACCGAGGATGACCGCGAACCTTCATGGTCTTAAGTATCGGCTCGGTCTCCGGGGTCGACTTCAACGTCGATGTCCCGGTGGTCGGGGCAGATGCACCAGCGAGGCTGGCCATCAGCACCCACTGCTGATCCATGAAGGCAGACAATCTGCACTCCAAGGCTGTCAGCCTGAGTCCAAGCTCAGGAGACTCAGCCGTAACCGGACTCGGGCCCTGGCGGCGCCGAGCCCGACGTCGGCTCCCTAGGAGGAGAGTCCTCGAGGACAACAGGACTTACGTGCCCGGCGGACTCCGGCTCCATGCGAGGTATCTTGGACGGCTTCTCCTGCTCCAAGGGCCCGGGGCAGCTGTCAGGGGTCCGAGACCTGGCCCCTGAGGAACCAGGGACCTCCTCCGCCGCCGCCCTCACGAGCGCTTCTTCCTCTTACGTTCCCGATCGGGTGACCCCCTGTCCAAGGAACCCCGGCGATGCTCGGGGTCAGACTCCCGAGACGTCGAGGCCTCAGACGAGGTCCGGGCCCGGCCGGAGGCAGAGTCAGAAAAAATCAGTTCTTTCTGATGCTGGCGGCTTCAGAGTGCCTTGGTGGACATTTTGCCACACGGGGACACAGACCTTAGGATCATGATCCGGTCCGAGGCATCGAAGGCAGCAGTCGTGTGCGTCGGTGAGAGACATCAGTTTCTTACACCGATCACACTTTTTGAAACCACTGGAAGCCATCGGGGAAAAAAGAGCCCCCGCGAGGTCAAAGGACCGGCCTTCCAGGGAAACAGCCCCTTCACCACCAGCACCCCGGCTATCCACCAGCTCTCCCTGCGTGGATCGAGCGAGCCGAGGCACCAGGACCGCCTCCAAAAGTAACTGCCCAATCGGGGCAGCCCGCCGAGCAACTTAAAAGAAGCGCCGCTCCAGCACACGGCCCTTTCACCACCAGCACCCCGGCTATCCACCAGCTCTCCCGGCATGGATCGAGCGAGCCGGGGCACCAGGACCGCCTCCAGAAGTAACTGCCCAATCGGGGCAGCCCGCCGAGCAACTTAAAAGAAGCGCCGCTCCAGCACGCCCGCGCCTGAGGGCCTCGCCAGAGGGCCTCGCCAGAGGGCCCTTTGGCTCGGCCCTTAGGCGCAGGCCAACGTGAGACCCTCTCCTCCAAAGCTGCATTAACCACACCTTTCTCCTCCAGAATTGACCAGCAGTCCTAAGTTGCCGACAGGATCGCCATCTGCATCACTGCCCGATGCTCCCTGAACCCGAAGGTTCATCTGATCATCAATTTCACCCGTGACAAATCACAAAGCCATTCCTTTGTCTCCCAACACGCCTGACCAGAAGAACTGACCTCCATTCGCAAGTACCCTGACTTTAACACTATTATTACCGGTATCATGCTCTATAACCTCTACTGTTACCAATTAACTGACATTACTAATATTGCCAGTAATCGTTTATATCTGCTACAATTTATCCCACTACTACTGTTGCCAGTAATTGCTTTTTCTGTTACAATTTGCCCACACAGCTACTGTTGCCAGTAATTGCTTATCCTGTTACAATTTGACCACTGCTACTGTTGCCAGTAATTGCCTATTCTGTTACAATTTGACCACTGCTACTGTTGCCAGTAATTGCTTATCCTGTTACAATTTGACCACTGCTACTGTTGCCAGTAATTGCCTATTCTGTTACAATTTGACCACTGCTACTGTTGCCACTAACCTACTATAACTACTGCATGGTCTCTATTCCCCCCTACCACGCAACCTTCTGAACTGACCTAACCCAACACTCACTCAAAATGGCCCTTTCCGCTACATCCATAATTTGTAGCTACCTTCTCTTAGAATCAGTAGCTCACTAGCACTATCTAGCAGCCACAAACACATACCTATCCTATACAACTATGGGAGGAGATGGTCAAGAGACCCCACCCATAAGGCTATGAAAGAGACACAACCAACCTACCAACATCTACTACACATTGCTATCCAGCACTCCCTAAGGGAAAAGAAAGATAACTTGTCCCCCCAGGATTTAAAAGCTGCCCTCATAAATGTGCGTTCAGTCCGCAACAAATGGCCTTTTATCACAGACCTACTCGCCTTCTACGATCTAGACATCCTTCTCATCACAGAGACATGGTTATCTAATGATGACATTGTCCTCATCAACCACCTTCTACCCCACAACTTCACTCTACACAGTTGCCACAGAGTCAACAAAAGAGGCGGAGGAGTTCTCATACTCACAAAAAACGACCTCAATTTCAACCTCTCCAACAGCACTAACACAACCAACCTTGACATTGTTGTCATATCAAATGATACTTGCTCCATCAATCTAATATACAGAGCCCCGTCACTCTCCCTTGATGACCTGGCCACGATAATTGAACTAGCCTGCAACCCCCCTAACCTACGCACCCCAAACTGGATACTAGGAGATTTCAATCTTCCATCTCTTCACGACTCTCAAGCATCAGCGCTCCACGAAGCACTTAAAGATCTAGGCTACCTACAATTAATCAACGAACTAACTCACACAAAGGGAAACAAGCTGGACCTGATCTTCGCCCCACTAACTATCCACGATGCCCCCAATTTCACTCCGCCCACCTTCACCGCAGTACCTTGGTCCGATCATAAACTAATTACTTTTCAAATTCCCGTAAACGATCCACCCCAGAAACACCACGGAAACAAGGCAAAACCCACGAGCCTACCACCACGACGATTCAAACCTTTCAACAAGACTACCATCCTGCACAATGCACAACCTCTCCTTAGCACGACAACAACTTGCCCAGATAAACTAGTCTCCATTTGGAATAACAACCTGAGTGCCAATGCACTTCACACAGGACACAACAAAACCCCAAGGAAAAAAGACCCCGCACCCTGGTACTCTAAAGAACTACGGTCCTCTCTCCTCCAACTAAGAAAACTCGAAAGGAGATGGAGGCGATCACGATCGACGGAAAATCTGGAAGCCTACAACCTCCAACTCGCAAGACACCGTGAGGCTATAACCGAGAAAATGAGACAAGCCCACACAGACGCACTAATGCGATCACTTCGAAAACCTCATGACCTATTTAATCTGGTTCGCAACCTAACGAAAGAACCAGGCCCTGAGCAAATACCTCAGATCTCCGCCCAAGACTATGCCGATTTCCTCCAATCAAAATTATGCCAAACCGACAAGACTCACCCACCATCCCACCATCACAGATCTATCAAACACAACGACGATGACAATATTCACCACTCCATCTAACAAGCAAATCATTGACACCATCTCTACAATCAACACCACTACAGCACAGACCGACCCTTGCCCAGCCTTTTGGATAAAGGAACTCCGGTCAGAACTTTGTTCATTCATAGCCAAACTCATGGACTCTTCCTTCACTTCAGGCACTTTCCCGCTAAATCTCAAACACACATCAGTCAGACCCCTGCTAAAGAACAGCAAGCTGGACCCCCATTAGGTGGAATCATACAGACCAATTGCTAGCATTCCACTATTGGCAAAGATAATTGAGAAAGAAGTCCTTCTCCAGATTCAACAACACATCAACAATACTTCACCACTTGACCACTGCCAACACGGATTCAGAGAATCCCATGGCGTGGAGACGTTACTTACCACCCTCTTCAACAATATTCTCAGCGCAGTAGATAACATACATCATGGAGTCGCCCTTATATTCCTCGACATAGCGGCGGCGTTTGACTCAGTGTGCCACGAAACCCTTCTAAAGCGACTCAAAGAAAAGGGTATCTGCGACCTAGCACTATCCTGGTGCAAATCTTACCTTACAGATAGGTGGCAACATGTACAAACAGAGACCTCCACCTCCAAACCGTTCCACCAGAAACAAGGTGTCCCGCAAGGTTCCTCCCTATCAGCCTTACTGTTCAACATTTATATGCAGCCTATCTGCAAGCTCATACGATCATTCAACATCGAATGCATGATCTATGCTGATGACGTCCTACTTTACACACCATTTCAGATTGACAAGATTGACCTCTCATCCCTAATCAACTGTTTTAGCGCAGTGGAAAAATGGCTCAAAACCAGAACCTCAGAATACAACACAAAAAGACCGAAGTACTATTCATCTCCAGAAACACCAACTTTTCCCCTCCAGCCTGCCTAAAAATCGGAGAGAATGAACTACAATCCAAACCCTCTATTTGATACCTAGGTATTACAATGGACCAGAAACTTGATATGAAGACACACATCAGCAACATGGTAAAATCAACTTACCATAAAATCAAGTCCCTCAGACACCTACGTCCCCTCCTTCAGCCAAACGACTTTAGAACAATCTTTCAAGCACTAACCATCCCTCATTTTAACTACGCAAATGCAATCCTCCAAGGACTCCCTCAATCCACCCTGAGTCTGCTCCAACTGGCCATGAACGCGGCAGCAAGAATTCTAAATGGGACCCCAAGATGTGACCACATAACGCCCATCCTCAAAATGCTTCACTGGCTCCCAATTCATTACAGGATCACATTCAAGATTCTACTGCTAACATTCAAATCCATTAACGGACTCGCCCCCTCATCACTTGCTGCTCTCACGCATATCACCCCCCCAAACAGAACCAGACGATCCACTGCAATAAACACCCTGACTCTCCCCAAAGCAATGACCCACTGTACACAAGCAACTATAAACAGGGCCTTCAGTCTCTGTGCACCCAGATGCTGGAATGCTCTCCCACCACACATACGAGCAATCCCTGACCTGACCAAATTCAGGAAAACACTAAAACACTACCTCTTCCTCAAGTGCTACCCAGAAGATGGCAAAACAACCCCCTCACCATCAACAATCCCTCAAGGACACATGTATCCACCATCAATGTATCATATATACATGCAAATACCTTCTGTTAGCCATTCAGATGTAAATAGTTAACACTGTTATCCAAGTTATTATACCTGTTCTATGTAATTACGGTGTAACCCCCACTGTAAACTCGCCTTGTTTCATGTAAACTGCACTGATATCAAAGAGCGCGGTATATAAGAAAAATAAATAAATAAATAAATAAAAAGGGCGCAAACGCCAGCCACGAAGGGAAAAAACAAAAAAATAGAAGACGGGCTCGATACCGGTGTACCGAACCCGGCGGGAAGGGGAACCGGCGTCGACCCAGAGAAGAACAGCAAAGAAATCTCAAGAAAAAAAGTCAACTTTTCTGGGTGACATGGACAGACGTCCGTTGGGCTCCACGGAAAAAGAAAGACTGAGCAAGATGGCACCTTTAGGCGGGAAGGGGACCGCGCATGCGTGCAGTATTCCCCAAAGGCTTTCTTAGAAAGCTGGGGAAATGCTCCGCACGGGGCTCCATTGATGTTGATGTCACCCATATGTGAGGACTGACTTCCTGCTTGGTCCTGGAGAAAGGACTTTATGCTTAAAGTCTAATGCCTGGAGGTTGCATGGACTGACGTAGAGGTTTTCCAGATGGATGACTGAAGATCCTGAAGGATGAAATGGACTACATGCTTTCAAAATGGACTGAAAGTTTCTTTTGTTGGTGGGTGTTTAAGAATCACTTAGAGCAAGGGCCTGCGAGACTTTCTACAGAAATTTAGAGTATCTGGCATCTCCTCTGATCCCTGGCTCTGGCATAAGTGGGGCAGTGTCCTCTGCCACTTGAGATTCCATCTCGTCAGACATGAGAGTACTCAGGAGGGAGCAGGCATCATCCTCCAGCTGAGGGGGGACAGCCCGCCAATGGACTAAAGGCGGGAACTCTGGGTAATGGGATTGCTGGGATTCACAAGATTATCAAGAGTGGTGGCTCAGGAAAGCTGGTACCCCTACCATGGTCGTGGACTGGAAGATGGCCACACTATTGCCACGAACTTCTGCAAGAAACAAAGCAGAGGTGAGTTCAGGCTGAAGACCTTTGGATTTGCGTGGGGGGTCAGTTCAGGACATAACATGGGCATGGCAGGCACCCAATGTCTTGATATTTTGTGAGGTAGCTTCCCAGGTGGCAACTGATCACTTAAGGGGCCTGACACTTAGGCCCCTTACCGATCTTGAGCTGGGAAGCCCTCCCCCCAGTGTCTGATCATGCTTGTTCTTAGATTTCACTTTTATTGTCCCTCCAGAGGTCCCTGATGCTGCTACAGCCTGATAGAAATCTGCTGGATGCAGAGTGTAGCCACAGGCCTGAGTCTGCAGGCTTTGGGCATGAGGTTTTTCAGCTGGTGCCAGTAGGAGACTTGCCTCTGGCAGTGTGGCTGCCCTGTGGGTCCCTAATCATGCAAGGTCTGTACCTGATGGGAAGGATGGAGGAAGAGTGAGATCATTGAGGAGTCGCAGCCATGAGGTGTCTGCACGTTGTGCTTGATCAACTTCTTTTTTTTTTTTTTTTACGGTGTGCCCCACAATAGCAGCCTGCTGCAGGAAGGAGGGGGCCACTGCCGGCATCAATCATGCTGTGGCTCCTTTAGCTTTTTTTTATTCATTTTAAAAACGAATCAGAGCATTTGATAGCTGAAACAGTCGTGATGGAGCAATAGGTTGCTGAGAGCATTGGATCTCTAAGTACTGGATCATTGAAAAAGTGCGATTATGGAATAGGGGAGAGCCGTGGTATCTGTTTGCGGTCAGAAAATAAACTGGATTATTAGGCAACAGCAGGCCGCAAAGAGTACGTGCATGCTAAGAGAGGTCAAAAGCTGGGGAGAGCACTGCACCATAGGCAACATCAGCGACATCTACCAAGTGTGGCTGCATCTCCCTGCTTGTTTGCAGAGAAAGATCTACAGAATCATCTCCTGAGGCCCCTCCTGAAGTAGGGCATCCAAGCCTTCATCCACCAATCCTTTCTGTGGCTGTGAACTCTGGAAGGCCCCATCTCTATACTATGAAGCTGCACATGCAAGGGCTGAGTTCCTCCTCAATAGAGCCACAGAGTTCTAACTCAGCAAGGTCTACATGTTGTCTACAACTGCAATGTGCATTGCGGAGAGGGTAAACATATGCTCCTCTGCCCAATGCCGCAGCAATGTGACATCGAGAGCCACTCTGGCCCTATGAGTTCCACTTCATTGGTTGACATACTTGTCTCTTACCTGTAGTATGTACAGCGCTGTGTTCGCCTTGCAGTGCTAAACAAATGATAAGTAGTAGTAGTTATAGTAGCAGTAGACAAACGCCACTGCAGTCGCATTGTCTGAGAACACCAGGAGACACCTGAACCCTTCCAAGGTTAAGCGATCGCTATCGCCACAAGGAATGCCCAGGAGGACAAAAGGTCACTGGGCCAACTGGCTCAGGCAGTGTGCACTCCAGCCCTTCAGGCTAGCATCCAAGGTGACAGCCACCCACTCTGGTGCTTCCAACTGCATCCTGGCCATCAGATGGTGGGATTATAACCACTACCTCAACTGCTCCTTAATCTCCCAGGGGAGAGGAAATATATGGTTGAACAACTGAAGACAAAGAGACTAGAGGGTTCACAGATGCATCTATAGCAGGTGCAAGAATGCCCTGGCCCACAGAATCGGCTCCATGGTTGAAGCCATGGACCTGGGGGATCTGGAGTTAGTCCCAGGCCTGTAGAAATTTGGTACAAATTAAGAGAGCTCTGAAGCATGAGGACCCTTTCTGTCATGAGCAAACCTGACCCAGGAGAGTGTGGCACTGAGCCTCCAGGTACTCCAAAACCTGGGACAGAAGCAAGCCACTGTTGGGATACTTGATCAACCCCAATCTTTCAAGCCAGTATAGGGCAATATGGTAGAAACCATTATAGAGAATAAAATTACTGAACATGTAGATAAGCGATGGTTTAATGGGGGAAAGCCAACATGGATTTAGCCAAGGAAAGTCTTGTCTTACTAATCTGTTATATTTTTTTGAAGGTGTGAATAAACAGGTACACAAAGGTGATATGGTTGATATAGTGTATCTGGATTTTCAGAAAGCCTACAACAAGGTCCCTCATTGAGACTCTTGGCAAAATTAAAAAGTTATGGGATTGGAGGCAATGTGCTATTGTGGATCAGGAACTGGTTAAAAGATAGAAAGCAGAAAGTAGGGCTAAAGGGCCAATATTCTCAATGGAGAAAGGTGAATAGTGGAATACCCCAGGGATCTGTGCTGAGCCCACTGCTTTTTAACATTCATAAATGACCTGGAAATGGGAACAGTGAGTGAGGTGATCAAATTTGCAAATGACACAAAATTATTCAAAGTTGTTAAACCCCAAGAGGATCGTGAAAAATTGCAAAAGGACCTTGAAGAATTGGAAGACTGGACATCCAAATGGCAGAAGAAATTTAATGTGGACAAGTGCAAAGTTATGCACCAAGGAAAGAACAACCTAAACTACGGTTACACTATGCAAGGTACTATCTTAGAAACTACCACTCAGGAAAGAGTTTTAGGCGTCATCATAGATATGTTGAAACCCTCCACCCAGTGTGCAGTGGCAGCCAAGGCGGAAAATAGAATGTTAGGAATCATAAGGAAAGGAATAGAGAATAAAATAAAAGATATCATAATGCCTCTGTATCGTTCCATGTTGCGACTGTACCTTGAATATTGTGTGCAATTCTGGTCGCAATATCTTAAAAAGGATATAGAGGAATTAGAAACAGTACAAAGAAGAGTGACAAAAATGGTAAAGGGAATGGAAGGATACCCCTATGAGGTGAGGCTTAAAAGGTTGGAGCTCTTTAACTTAGAAAAGAGACAGCTGAGGGAGATATGACAGAAGTCTATAAATTAATAGAGCAGAATGGGTAAACATAGATCGGTTGTTTATGACATCAAAAAGTAGAAAGACACGTTATGAAGTTACAATGCAACTCATTTAAAACTAATAAGAGAAAATATTTTTTTACTCAATGCCTAATCAAATTCTGGAGTTCATTACCAGAGAATGTCGTAAAAGCAGTTAGTGTAGCTGGGTGTAAAAAAGGTTTGGACAAGTTCCTAGAGGAATGGTCTATAAACCATTATTAAAGAAGAAATCCACTGCTTGTCCCGGGACAGGCATTGTGGAACCTTTGTGCCTTTTTGGAAACCTGCCAGGTACTTATGGCTAGGATTGGCCACTGTTGGAAACAGGATACTGGGCTTGATGGACCTTGGTCTGACCCAGTAAGGCATTTCTTATGTTCTTATGTAAATCATCATGTCCATGCTGACTCTGGATTTCTCCAGAGAATCTGATCAGATCAGCCAGATGGACAGGTATGAGACGACCCAGCTTCCCTGCTTGCAAAGGAACACTGCAACTTCCACCATTACATAGGGAAAATATGCCCTGGCAAGGTCTAGGGAGACGTGGAACTTCCCTGGATGACCGAAACAATAACAGACCCAAAAATCTTCATACGCAAATGAGAGACCAGGAGGTCAGCAACAACCTTCTCTACATCCAAGATATACTGAAAGGAACCTCTCCTTCCTGGGCACCTCTATGATAATGGAACAACACTCCTGGCTCTGCTTCGTGAAGAACATGGGCAGCATAGCTTGCAAATTCAGGAAGCACTTAAGAGTTACTTCGAACATCGCAGGAGGAACTAGAATCCTGAAGATCGACTGGCCTCAAAAGAAACAGTCAAAGACAGGCCCCAACTGGTTGTACCTCGGGAGGGACTGGTGGAACTTACAGAGGAGATTGCTGACTCCTAAAGGAGCCTTGTGGGAGAAAGGATGACTAGGCCCCATTCTGGACTCATAGGCAAGACCAGGCTGTACGTACGACCCCCACAAGAGGTACCCTGGCACCTCCAGGCCTATCTTTCAGGAGTCTCTATGGGCTAGCCTCCCAAGGACTTTTACCATGTCATCAGGCCCACTTTAAAGGGTAACCAGCCCTGAAAGGCAGCATTCACTTATTAAGCATAGAGCCAGAGCTACCACCTGGCTACTACCACCACTGTCATGTACTTGGAAGGGATTCTGATTAATTCTTAGAGGGCACTATCCAGCTAGGTGGTCTGCTTTCAACCTCATAGCCTCCAGGCTATCCAACGAGGCTGAATCCAGCATAAAATGAATTGGCACCAAGCCTGCACAGCACTGCTTGAGAACCTAAAGCAGCAGCAACTAAAATAATCTTAAGGAGAGTCTCGACCCTCTGAATCTCAGACTTCTTGAGCATAGTGCCTTCCCCAGGGATGGATGTAAGCTTTGCCACAATTGTGTTGAGGGCTCCCAACCAAGGAGCCCAAAGGCTGATCCATCTTGCCCTAAGACTGAGGAAACAACCGAGGCAGGATTTTAGAGCCCCTAAGATACAATTCGGGGATTTTTTCCCTGATACCCTACACATTGCTACAGAGGATCACGTGGAGAAAAGAATGTAGCTGGATGTGGGACACCTTCCAGGAAAAGGAGGGTGTCTGCTAACTTCGGCCGAGAGCAGGTTCTACTAAATGTTGAGCCGCCAAGGGAATCATCCCATCCTCTTCAGACTTTTCTTCTGGAGAAAGGACTTCCCTTGAGCATCTTAGCCAACCACAAAAGTGGATAAGGTGGGGTTCCTAAAGGAACAGACAAGTGAAAGGGCAATGTGGGTGCCTTGACTACTCCACTGCCGAAGACAGAGATGCTTGAGAGCCCAAAGTCCCCTACAGGGAAAGCCTGGCCTCATACCCCTGCAAAGCAGGGTACTAAGCAGCAAAAAGATCATAGCCCTTGAACTTTTTCAGCAGCTGCTGCTCCAAACTAATGGATAGAGACCCCTGGGGTCCAGAAGAACTCGGTGGGAGGTGCTGCTGGTTAAAGCCTGAAGCCTCCACAACCCTGATCACCATTTCCCAGCTGGCCCTTGCTCTCAGGGGCCACCTATCCCATGGGCGGAAGGTTGCACCGTGAGACAGGAAATGCCCCTGTTTAACCTCTATACAGTGACCCACACCGGCAACAAACACCACAGCTACAGGAGAAAAAATAAACTGCTCCGGCAGGTCTTTACTCCCACGGCTGTGCAGAAGTGAGTTGGGGAGCCAGGCTTCGGTCCTCACTGGCTCCCCCTCAAGCCAGCCAGGCCAGCGCAGGACGCCCCAAGGTGCAGGGCCTTGTGCAGGCAACATTCCTGCACATGCCTTGGGCCGGCCCTGGATCTAGCAGTTTGTTAAGGAAGATCTGAATATGTATACTTTGGAAGCAAGGGAGGAGAAGGGAAATACCATAGGGACATTTAAATATCTCTGTGCAACAGATGTTCAAAAGGCAGGCCTCTTTCAATTGAAAGCAAGCTCTAGAACAAGGAGGCATAGGATGAAAGTGAAAGGAGTAATCTGATGAAATATTTCTTTAGGGAAAAGCTGGTGGATGTGTGGAAAGGTCTTGCAGCTGAGGTGATGAAGATTATGACTATCTGAATTCAAGAAAGAATGCAAGCACACAGTATCTCTAAAGATGAGAAAGGGACTGTAGAGCTTAGTACAGTATTTGGTATAGTTGGGAAGAATGACTGCTGTCATTTTCTGTGTTTCTCTTGGTGGTTCAACCCAAAACAGCAAAGGCATGAAGGCAGTGGGTTTCCAAGAGAGCACAGAGAGGTGGCTATAAGCTTCATCAGCTGTAGTGCAACAGTACTGAACGTTCTAGAGGGCTGGGGTGGCCTGAATAGAGGGACCACAGTTAGAAACCAAATTTTAATGAGCAAAGGCCAGTCTCACTTATTTTGGTGACTGTGGGGATTCTTACAATACTTGGCAATAAGACAGAATACGAACTGAATGTTGGCTTAAGTATTGGTCTTGTGAAGAAAAACAAAGTTAAAAATGGCAAGGCCAAAATGTGTAATCAAACTCTGGAATTTGTTACCAGAGGATGTGGTAAAAGCTGTTAGTGTAGCTGGGTTTAAAAAAAGGTTCGGACAAGTTCCTGGGGAAAAGGTCCATAAACCTTTATTAAAAGGGACATGGGATACCACTGCTTGACCCAATACAAGCATTGTGGAACCTGTGTCTTTTGGGGAAAGTGCTAGGTACTTATGACCTAGATTGGACACTGCTGTAAACAGGATACTGGGCTTGATGGACCTTGGTCTGACCCAGTATGGCATATCTTATGTTCACTACTGTAAAGCATAGTTACTCACCTGTAACAGGTGATCTCCGGGAACAGCAGGAATTTAGTCTTCACATATGGGTATCGTTGGTACCGACGGAGCCTGCGCAGGAACGCTCCCCAGTGTCCAATAGGAAAGCTTTTGGGAGCATCCCACAGCGCCTGCGTGCTGTCTTCCCGCATTTCCCAACTCTCCCTCTCCAGTTGAGTTTATAGCTGAGACAAAAGAGAGAGGGAAAGAGAGAAAGAGAGAGAGATAGAGAGATACAACTCCGAGCGGAGGTGAGCGGGTTGTGAAGACTAAATTCCTGCTGTTCCTGGAGATCACCTGTTACAGCTGAGTAACTATGCTATCTCCAGGAACAAGCAGGAATGTAGCCTTCACATATGGGGACTCCCTAGCTGCAGATGCCAGGGAGATGGCCCCAGAAAGTTGTGTGCCCCTGTGAAAGGGCTCCACTTCCCTCCATGGATCTCTGGCATCCTACCAGGGATGGTGGGTAGGAGTTGATTAAGTATGGAACAGGTGTTGAAGAACAGCCTGACCAAACAAGGCATCCTGGCGGGAGTCCTTGTCTAAGCAGTAATGGGCTGTGAAGCTATGAACCGAAGCCAAAGTAGCTGCTCGACTGATGTCGTCGATAGACACCGAGTGAAGATGAGCCACTGAGGCTGCCATGGCTCTCACATTGTGAGCTGTGACATAGCCTTCAAGAGGAAGGTTCTTACTCTCATAGGCAAAAGATATACACTGTGCAATCCAGTTGGACAGTGTCCTTTTGGAGACTGGAAAGCCCAAATGACTAGGATCAAAAGCAACAAAGAGTTGAGAGGATTTTCTATGTTGCTGTGTCCTTTGCAAGTAAAAGGCCAAAGCTCTTTTACAGTCCAAAGTATGAAGGTTCCTTTCTGCATTTGAGGCGTGAGGCCTTGGAAAGAATACAGGAAGGTAAACCGCTTGGTTCAAATAAAAGGGCGAAACCACCTTTGGCATAAAGTGTGGATGAATCCTAAGGACTACCTTGTCATGATGGAACCTTGTATAAGGAGGATCAGCCACCAAGGCTTGCAATTCACTGATGCGACGTGCTGATGTGATTGCAATGAGAAAGACAGCTTTCCAGGAAAGGAATTTCAAAGAGGTAGCGGCTAATGGTTCAAAGGGTGGTTTCATGAGCTGCCCAAGTACCAGATTCAAGTCCCATGCCACCGGTGGTGGCTTAATGGGAGGCTTTGTTAAAAGAAGGCCTCTCATAAATCTCGCTGTGAGAGGATGAGAGGAAATAGGTTGTCCATTTAGAGGCCTGAAAGAAGCTGCAATAGCACTAAAATGGACTCTCACTGAATTAGTCTTAAGCCCTGCATTTGATAAATGAAGGAGGTACTCCAGTAATGATTCCAGAGGTATTGCAAGAGGGTTAAGACCCTTCTGCGAGCACCATATGGTAAACCTTTTCCACTTAAATGCATAAGAGCGTCTTGTGGAAGGTTTCCTGGAAGCATGAAGGATATCCTTTACCTGCTGGGAAAGGTTAAGACCGTGAAGTTCTAGGCTTTCAGCAACTGGGCCCTGAGATGCAGAGACGGGGGATTGGGATGCCACAGCATTCCATCCTCTTGAGAAAGGAGATCTGGAGCAGATCCTAACTCCACAGGCGGAGCTTGAGAGAGATGTAGGAGCAGAGGGTACCACATTTGCTGTGGCCAACGTGTAGCTATGAGGATCATATGACCTCTGACTCTCTCAAGCTTGAACAGGGTTTTGGTAATTAGGGGAATGGGTGGAAAGGCATACAGGAAGTCCTGACCCCAATGGAGAAGGAAAGCATCCCTGGCTTGACAATCTCGAGCCGGAATTCTGGAACAGAACCGGGGAAGTTTGGCATTCAGTGGACTTGCAAAGAGGTCTATGTCCGGGGTTCCCCAAATTTGAAAAATTTTGGCCACCTGGTCTGCATGAAGAGACCATTCGTGTGTAAGCAGAACTCGACTGAGTCTCTCTGCCCAAGTGTTTTGAATGCCTGGAAGATACACCGCAAGGAGATGAATCTGATGCTCTTTGGCGAGGGCCCATAGTCGCAAAGCTTCCTTGCAGAGCGACAAAGAGCCTGTTCTGCCCTGCTTCTTCACAGAGAACATGGATACTTGATTGTCCGTTTGAACTAGGACTGTGTTGTAGCTGAGCTGGGTGTGAAATACTCGAAGAGCAAGGAAGTTTGCTCTGAACTCCAGGAGACTGATATGGAGATAGGCCTCCTGTGGCGCGCAGGTACCCTGGGTAGAGAGGCCTTGCAAGTGGGCTCCCCAACCCACCTGTGAAGCATCTGTGGCTAGAGTGGCTTGGGGTAGGGGTTACTGAAAAGGAGACCCCAACAAAAGATTTTTGAGTGACTGCCACCACTGGAGGGACAAAATAAGGCGATCTGAGTTTGCTATTTTGTCTGACAGGCAACCTGATGCCTGAGTCCACTGAGTGGATAAGGTACACTGGGCTGCCCTCATATGGAGGCGAGCATAAGGAACCACATGCACGGTGGATGCCATGTGGCCTAGCAACTGTAACATTTCCCGAGCAGTAAGGTGAGGTTTTAGCACTGCTTGGGAAGCTAACTGCACAATGCGAAGGCAGCGGGGCTGTGGAAGGTAGGCCCTTGTTTGTCTGGTATCCAGAAGAACTCCTATAAACTCTAGGGATTGAGTGGGAGCAAGGTTGGACTTTGGGAAGTTTATGACAAGTCCCAAATACTGAAGGATGCGCATTGTGCGAGACAGAGCAACCCTGGCCTCTGGCTCTGAAGGGGCTCGAATGAGCCAGTTGTCTAAGTAAGGGAAGACGAATATTCCCAGGGTGTGGAGAAATGCTGCCACCACAGCCATGCATTTTGTGAACACCCTTGGTGCAGAGGCCAGGCCAAAAGGAAGAACCCTGTATTGGCAGTGCTTCCCTTGAAACAGGAAGCGAAAGAACTTTCGGTGAGTTGGATGGATGAGAACATGAGTGTACGCATCCTTGAGATCTAGAGAACAAAGCCAATCCTGACTCTGAAGGTATGGCAGCAGAGTTCCTAGAGAAATTATTTTGAACTTCTCTCTGAACAGGAATTTGTTCAATTATAATTATCCGAGGTCTAGAATGGGTCTGTGTTCTCCTGTTTGTTTTCTTTGGGATAAGGAACTAGGGGGAGTAAAACCCTGTACCCCGTTGGGGAATGGGTACCTCTTATATTGCCCCTTGAGAAAGGAGCATAGTGATTTCTTGACCTAACTGGTCATTGAGAGAGGTCTGAGAATTGAACTGTCTTACTATTGTAGGAGGGGGCATGCTGAGGAAATGAAGCTTGTACCCCTCTCTTACAATAGGTCCAATGCAAAGCAAAAAACCACGTCAGAAGAGGACACACAGTCAGAGAACGTGGTACAAAAACCAAGGACTAGGAATTCTATAAAAAAACTTTTATTGATACGTTATGCCAACCCGACACAGGCCGTGTTTCGTTTATACTTCATCAGGGGTGAAGGCAAACTGAAAACAGGAAAAATAAAATAAATAAAAGTAATAACAAAACATTATACATTTATGCTCATAAAAATATAAATCAAGTATAAAAAATAATTATACACAAGTAAATATTAAAAACACATAAAAAACAATATAGAAAAAATGAGACAAAATGTTGGAACGCTATACTTGATCACTATGCTAAAAAAGGAAAGATAAGAATATAATACCAATAAACTAAATAAAATACATAATACAAATCAATTAAGCATATGTATTAAAATGCATAACAATTAAGAAAACCTAAGAGTGTACACACATATGAACATTATAAATAAATAAAAAGATATACAAACCAAACAAAAGCATAAAAGAGACGGGATCGTGGCAATGAAAAACACACATACCGATATCATGAACTCCTTTAGCTAAAATCTATAAATAAAGAAAATGGGGAGAAAGGAAAGGAGTGAGTCTGAGGGAAGTCGAACATTTGCGTGCCAAAAACCCAAATTTTTAAATATATGTGACCAGGCACAATAAAAATTTAGCAGGTAACAGGGAGTCCTTGAATAAAAAATATTTTAAAACTGTAACCCCAAATCGAAAAAAAGGGGGGGAAGAAAAGGACACCATCAATCCCTTGTAAAAATTATTTAAAACAAGCCCACCACCATGTGGAACTACTAACAACATAATGAAGGCATCCGGAACACCAAAAAATACTGCCGTCAACAAAGCGGACATTAAAAAAGCTATAGGAAAAGATGTATTACTTACAACGGTAGTCAAACTATCATCCAATAAGCTAGGAGAGAGTAGAGGAAACCATTGTTACATAATTTAAAACCGACTCAATTCAACAAGAAAACACCTACAAAACCCGCTTAAATAAAGTATAAAGCATATCAAATCACTGTAATGAGAACATCAAAAAAGTCATCACTGCTAAGTGCTGTGACTGGAAAAGAGGAACGCTGCCATAAGCTACAAAAACATCGTGCTTCCGTAGAGAAATCCAACCAGCTGTTTAAGAATCATAAAAAACGCCAGTGCATGTGCAGTGGGTTAAAAGCAGTCGGGCAATGACGTCATAGACATAGCAACCTGAACTGAACCATAATTCCAAACATGCTCCTTTCGCTAAAACTAGGAGAATAATCACAAGTGAGTGAATAACATATCTCATATCATTGTATAGATAACTCAAACGGGACTAAAAAAGAGAAGGAGGGAGGAGAGATGAGCAGAACAGCGCAGTAAAAGACCGGCAACTATATCACACTAGGCACATAATAAAACACCAAGGGGAACCAACCGGAGCCAATAAAAACCAAAAACTAACCACTTAAATAGACAGATAAACCTTAAATAACACTTAAATAAATAAATAAAATTGTATGTACAATGGCAATGTAAAACCATGACGACAAAAATAAAAACCATATATATTAGTTTATAAATAAATACATAAGTTACAAAAATATACTCATCAAAGGAAAACCGAAAAATTTTGGTCCAAATTTAGTCCCTTAGGGGCCATAGAATCTAACATAAAAATGTACCTCTGTTCTAACTGCATTATAGTTCTGTTGATATCACCACCCCTCCAATTTAATTTTACCTTTTTGATAACAAAAAATTTTAAATCCGATATCTTGTGTGCCTGTTCAGTCCAATGTTCAACAAGAGGTTTGTCAATACTACCCCTTTTAATCGTACTTCTATGCTCTATGATTCTAACTCGAATACTCCGTATGGTATTCCCCACGTAAAGCTTCTTACATGGACACTGAATAACGTATATGACGTGAGAGGTCTCGCAGTTAGAGAAATCATTAAGAACAAATTTCTTGTTCGTAACAGAGTGAAGAAAAAAATCTCGAACTGGTAAAACATGGACGCACACTGAGCAATGACCACACTGAAATTGCCCATTATATTTGGATAGAAATGGGCGTTCTGTCAAAGCTGAAGGAACCAAGAGATTCTTCAAATTGACATTCCGTTTATGTGCTATAGTAAGAGGAGTGGCTTGAAACGCATCAAGGGATTGAATAAGATGCCACTCCTTCTTCAATATCTTAACAATATCCCGAGTAATAGTTGTATACAAAAGAGGACAAACCAATCCCACATCAGCTTCCTTTTTTTGGGTACAAGAAGAGACTCACGATCAGATGTCTGAGCCCTGCTGTATGCCTTTGAAATATACTTAAAAGGATAATCTCTCACTAGGAACCTAGCCTCCATTTCCTTTGCTTGAAGATCAAAATCCTGATGTTTTGTACAGACCCTCCTAGCCCTAAGGAATTGACCTATAGGAAGATTCCTTTTTAGAGCCGGATTATGGCAGCTACCAAAATGTAATAAATGTTTACGGTCTGTCGGCTTCCTAAACAAAGATGTTACTAGTCAATTTTCCTCTTTCTTAATAAATAAATCCAAATATGAGATACAATGATAGTGGTATGTAAGTTGGAACCTTCCCTCAGACTCACTCTTTTCCTCTCTCCCCATTTTCTTTATTTATAGATTTTAGCTAAAGGAGTTCATGATATCGGTATGTGTGTTTTTCATTGCCACGATCCTGTCTCTTTAATGCTTTTGTTTGGTTTGTATATTATCTTTTTATTTATTTATAATGTTCATATGTGTGTACACTCTTAGGTTTTCTTAATTTTTATGCTTTTTTATACATACGCTTAATTGATTTGTATTATGTATTTTATTTAGTTTATTGATTTTATATTCTTATCTTTCCTTTTTTAGCATAGTGATCTAGTATAGCGTTCCAACATTTTGTCTATATTGTTTTTTTATGTGTTTTTAATATTTACTTGTGTATAATTATTATTTTTTATACTTGATTTATATTTTTTATGAGTACAAATGTATAATGTTTTGTTATTACTTTTATTTATTTTATTTTTCCTGTTTTCAGTTTGCCTTCACCCCTGATGAAGTATAAACGAAACACGGCCTGTGTCGGGTTGGCATAACGTTATCAATAAAAGGTTTTTTATAGAATTCCTAGTCCTTGGTTTTTGTACCACGTTCTCTGACTGTGTGTCCCCTCTTACAATAGACAGAGTCCAATTTTCTGCTGTTATCTGACCCCATCTGGGGGCAAAATGACATAACCTTCCTGGGATAGTGGAGGGTTCTGGGCCGTTCAGGGCCAGGAAGGCAAAGTTCTCTAGACAGGAGTCAAAGCCCCTGTGGAGGCTGAGTCTACTGAGCCGGTTGAGGCTTAGCTGCTTTTGGTTTCCTTTGTTGCCTAGGTTGTTGGTGCTGTCCCTTTTGGGCAGACTGCCTAAACCGATGTCCCTGCTGGGTACAGGAGGGGTAAAACTTTTTCTTCTTGCTGAAGAATGGTTTCTTAGAGGATCTTTTCCTCGCAGGATCAGCTGTAGATTTAGACAATCTATCCAAAGTGATATTGTCAGCATCTATCTCATTAGCTTTTTCCTGCCAATTCTTTCCAAAGGGATTCTCTCCTGTGCAAGGTATATTCCCCAGTTTGTCCTGTACCCAGATTTCCAAGTCAGATGCCTGGAGCCAGGCAATTCTACGTGCACCTATGGCAATAGCAGAGGTTCTGCTTATGCATTCAAAACAGTCAAAGACTGCATGATTCACAAACTTGGAAACATCCCGAGGATGTTTAACAAGAGCAAGATAATCTTGCCTTTTATCATCAGGAAGGAGAGGGCTCATAAGCTCTAAGTCTCCTGTGACCTCCTTAAGGAACATTCCCATATACAAGATATAGGAACTGTTCCTAGCAGAAAGCTTGGAAGCCTGGAAGTATCAACGTCCTGGAGGATTAGATGCATGCCTTTTTGCACTCTTTATCCGTCTCATGGCTGATTCCACCACCATGGAATGGTGTGGTAATTGAGTCTTCTGAAACCCAGGACAAGGAGGAACTCGATACATGGTGTCAAGTCTTCGAGAGTGAGGAGATGTGGTCAGAGGTGTTTCCCACATCTTTAACAAGATCAAGCAAGATCAAACAAGATCAAGCAAGATCTCATGAATAGCTAAGGTAGCTGCCTCCTAGGGAGCTTTAGGGTATTGTAGGATTTCTAATTCTTTTGCCCTAGGCTCTTTTTCAGGAGCCACTGTGATGGAAAGACTTTGGGCCACATCTCAGATAAAATCCTGAAAGGACATATCCTCTGGTGGAGACATCCTACGCTGAGGAGAAGAGGAATCCTCAGGAAGAAGTACTCTGGTATTGGCAGAGCTTTCAGAGTCTTCAGACTCATCCGAGGATTCGAAGTATCTCCGATCCGGGTGATCGTGCAAGGCACAGTACCGGTACCGATCGAAGCTGGCATCGGAGTGGTCTGGCACCAACTTGTCGATGCCGGATAGAGACGCATGACTTGGTCCCGGTAGAATACCTGCCGATGTCGATGCAGTCGGTGCCAGTACCGGTACAATTGTCTGAAGCGGTTTCAGGGGCATCGAGGCCGTGAGAAGAGCCGCCAGACTGCGTTCAATAGCCAAGAATCTCTGGTCTATTGACGCTGCCGATGCTTGGGTATCGGTGCAGGATGAAGCGGCCGGAACCTCAGAGCATGGCATCAGTAGTTCTGTCGAGGTTGAGGCCTCGAGAACATCCTGAAGCCCCTTTAGTGCTTTGGAAGCCGAAGCCTCCCGCTGGGGCAATTTTGCCAGTGAAAGTCCCTCAAGGGCAACGCCAGAGGTATGTCGATGCTTAGAAGGAGATCTACCCTTTGAGGACTGGCCAGATTTATGTTTAATTACCTGAGATCCATGGGAGGAAGATGAAGCCCTGGAAGACGTCGATGCCACAGAGGCTGCATAGGAGGGAAAAAGGGTGCTAAGTTTAGCAGCTCGGTTTTGCCAGCCCCTTTTCGACATCATCCCACTGAAATAGAGTGGTCAGGACCTAAACATTTGAGGCACCACTCATGGGTGTCGGTGACGGAGATGGTACCGCCACACTTAGAACATTTTTTAAAACCCAAAGCAGGTTTTTCCATTTTGAGGGAAAAAAAATTGGGCCTAGTGCCCAAAATGGCGCGTGGCACCCAAAAAGAAAATAACTGGAGAAAGACTCCAGAAACAAAGGGTTTTTTTGGGGTTTTTTTAGAAAAAAGAAAAGAAGAACCTGCGGTACCGGTATAGCGTTGAGGGAAGGCAGACGCGACCACAAAAAAGAAGAATAAGAAGGGAAATTTTCTGCGGTGACAGGATGTGTGACCTGTTGGCTCCGCGGAAAACGAAGAACTGGAGAGGGACAGTTGGGAAAGGCGGGAAGGCAGCACGCAGGTGCTGTGGGATGCTCCCAAAAGCTTTCCTATTGGACGCTGGGGAGCGTTCCCGCGCAGGCTCTGTCGGTACTGACGATACCCATATGTGAAGACTACATTGCTGCTTGTTCCTGGAGATTACATTTTGGACATGCTTGGGACAGAAGAGAAGAGGACTTAGAGCTCAGGCAAAAGACAAGAGGGAATTGGGAATTGGTGTCGGCTTGCATATAGTAATGTTTGCACTTCTACCCAAAGTGGACAAATGTCAACTGGTAGATAAGATGGCCATTTTGTTCTGCATCTTCCATTGTTTACTATGTTACAAATTTATCATCTATGAAAAAAGTCTCTCTGTATATCAGGTGGCTTGAATGCAATAGTTTAATAAATGTATTTCAAAAACTATGCTGACTTGGCTTAAACTACAAAGTTACCACCTGAACATAAAGGTTTTCCTTTAATAAAATATAATAGTCCAACCATCTTGTAAACAATGTATGACTACAATTTACTAAAAGCATAGCTCAGTTGTTTTGCTGCCCTCCCACCCCTTGGAAATAATCATATATCAAAGAGCCTATGTATATAAGGAATATAGATCCCTAAACATGGTAAGTTATCTACTTATTCATTTCAGACTTTAATTTCCTAAACAGTAAGTACAGTGCTGATGGGTTAGGGTAACTGAGATATTGTCTTTAAATAAAATGTATAAAATAAGCCAAGATATAGTTTACCTGAGTCATGTGCGTTACAGCTATATCATTTCTCACAGTTATCTTCCCATCATTCAGCTGAAATATGAAGAGCTTTTTTACTCCTGAGAGAAGCCTGAAAAATGAACAGGTGAACAAGCAACATGCTTAAAAATATATTTAACTCCTCCAACTAAAAGAATGCTTGATATATTCTTAAATACCTATTGCACACATTTTTCTTAATTATTGGGGCATGTTTAATAAGAAAAGAGCAGGTAGCGTGTTGGGACCCGAAAGTTAGCATGGACACCTGTGCTAGCTTTTGGGAGCATGTGCATCTATCCCCCTTCTGTTAATGTGGTGTTAAACCACACCATGCTAACCAACACGTGGTTGCACTTAATGCCACCTCAGTAGGTGGCAGCAAGTGCACCTGCCTTCTTGGTTAGCAAACATCCAAAACCCCAAGCTAACTGTGAAGCGCCATCCATGCTCATGTTCTACCCACAGCCTGCCCAGTCCCCGACAGATCGCGCACAATCCGGTTAGTGTGGGGTGCTTACTGTGCACTAAATCCCACGCTAATGATCAGTACACATTAGTAAATATGTCCTTTAGTATAATTACAATACTACTAATTCTGTATCAATGAGTAATACCAAAATAGAATTTTACCAGCCTCAAGTGCTTTCTACTTCCTTCTATCAAAACAAAGATAAATTTTACATCATTTTTGCATGCAGAGTTATTACATTACATAATTTACCATATCAAAGATTCATTCAGTCAAAGAACACAACTATGCTGTTAATTTGATATTGTTGAAAATTAAGAAAACATTGAATTGTGTACTCTGTAGTGAACGGCAACTAGAACTAGGGCTTTAAGTCTAATGTATGTAAAAATATTTCTCATTGACCAGAGTGTAATGAATTTTATGAAAGATGATAAGGAAAAAGCAGTACAGGAAAAAGTAGCAGCTACCTTCTGTGTGTTCACAGGAAACATACAGCTCTTACTAATTTTAGGCTTCATATATTGACCCATGAAATTGCAGATTAGGACACATTTTTTCAAAATTTAGCTACAAGATGCAAATAAGCACTTGGTTCACTTATGCTTTTTAGCCAAATATCATGCAAAATTTCTCAGGCATTGCCGGCCATGGCAATGAACAAGAAATGGTAAAAAAAAAAAAGCTAGTTTTCATCATGCCCATAAGTAGATTAGGAGTCATCAACACAGAGCCTAACACAGACACACTCTCTCCCACAAGGGCCTTCCCCGATGGCTAGTCGGCCCAAAGATCCCTCTCCCATGGCCCAACAAAGCCTTTCCCCTTATCAAATCAATCTGAAAGTTGGCTTGGCCTTGGCCTCCCCTCTTGCCCTCCAAATGACTCCAACAAACCCCAAGGGGTTCAGGGGTGATGGAAGCAGGAGTGATCTCCATTCGCTGTTGCCTCCTAAAAAATGGCACCATTGTAATCTAACTTTTTCCATTTGTAGACTATGCAATAGTGAAGAGACAGTAGTAGTAGTAGTAGTAAATGTTTGGGGCTCTATTACTAATTGTATAGTGCTACAAGGCATATACAGTGCTGTATAGAGACATGTAAGAGACGATCCCTGCTCATCAGAGCTTACAATGTAGTCAAGGCAGACAACACAACAGCTGGGGACTAGGATATATCTGGAGGAATAGTAAGGAAAGACATAGTTGGAGAGCAGGAGACTACGTGGACTATGTGGTTCCTTACTATTCCCCCAGACATATCCTAGATCCCTGCTGTTGTGTTGTCTGCTTGACTAGATTGTAAACTCTGATAAGCAGGGACAGTCTCTTACATGCTTTTGTACAGCTCTGCATACACCTTGTAGCGCTATACAAATGATTAGTAGTAGTAGCAGTAGTAAAGGTTTGGGGCCCCATCTATCCACTATTACATAGTCTACAAACAGAAAAAATTAGAAATGGTCTTGTAATCCTGTCCACACATGAGCATCAACTACTCTTTTTCATAGATCATCTGAATTTTCTTTTGATTCTCACATGATGAGTTCCCACTAGCTTTTATAGTAAAGACCAAATTAATTTTGGACTTTGTTGGGCCTGGCTAGTACTTGGATGTGTGACCACCTAGGAATACCAGGGGCTGTAAACTTACTGCATGGAAGGCAGGCCTGGCAATCTACTTCCAGTTGCAACTTGCCAAGAAGACCCAGGAGCTGCATCACAAGGAGTCAACATAGATTCAATGCACGCATGGCATTAGCATGTAAGTCAGGAAACCCAAACTCAGCTAAGTAGATTTATTCTTTGGGGTGGTTTACTTGTTAACCAATTATGTAAGCATCTAATTCCAATTAGCTAATTAATTTTACTAATAAAACTATGTGTACACTTACTATTTCACATACAGATTCTGAATTACTGTTGTTCCTACTTTGTAAATTATTCAGCAGCCACGCTGTGAGTGATTCGGACCCCAGGTTGGGGTGCAGGAGACAGCCCTCCTCCTGTGACAGAAGCCCGAATCAGAAATGCTGCCAACAGGCGGAGATGTTGAAGAGGGTCTTAGCGACCAGTGGTGTTGGCGGGAAGGCATAGAGAAGGCCTTCCGTCCATGGAATAAGGAATGCATCCGCCATCATATGGGACGGGTGCAGCTGGCAGGAGCAGAAGCTGGGCAACTGCATGTTGTCCGGGTTGGCGAACAAATCCACTAGGGGGACACCCCAGAGCCAGAAAAACTTGGAGGCCACTTTGGGGCTAGATGAAACTCATGTGGCTGGAGAACTCTGTTCAGCTTGCTTGCCAGGGCATTCTGTTACCTGGGAAGTAGACCGCCCGCAGGCGCATCCCGTTGTGTATCCCATATGAGCAGGTGGCCACCGCTTCCTGGCAGAAGGAGTACGACCCCATGCCTCCCTGCTTGTTCACGTAGAACATTGCAACTCGGTTGTCCATCTGGACCAGCACCGACTGGTGCTGGAGTCTGTGGCAGAAGGCTCAGGGGGCCAGAAATATCGCCCGGAGCTCCAGAAGGTTGATCTGCAACTGGCCTTCCACCTGGGATCAACTGCCTTGTGTGCAGAAGTCCTTGCAGTGAGCTCCCCAACCCAGCAGGGAGGTGTCCGTGGTTAGGATTCTCTGGGGGGTGGGTGCCTGGAAGGGCATCCCGACTTGAAGGTGGCAGGAGAGCTGCCACCAGTCAAGGGAGTCCGCCAGGTGGCAGGTCACTCTTATCCTGTCTCGAAGCCTGCTCGTAGCCAGTGTCCACTGGGAGCGGAGGCACCAATGAACCACCCTCATATGTAGGCGAACATACAAGGTCACATGGACCATGAATGCCAAGTGGCCCAGCAGGCGGAGAAGGCGGGCAGGCAGCAACCGGCGGTGCTGCACCTCTGAGGTTAGCACCCTGAGGCGTTCTGACCTCTCTAGAGGGAGGAAGACCTTGGCATGGAGGGTGTCTAGCTGAGCCCCTATGACATCCAGGCACTGAGCCAGGGAGAGGTGGGACTTGGGGTAGTTGATGATGAACCCCAGGTGCTGCAGGGTGTGGATAATGCACTTAATGGCATGGTGCGCCTCTGGAGCTATGCCTCCTCCTTATGAGCCAGTCATCCAGGTAGGGAAGGACGAAGGCCCCTTGGAGACAAAGGTGGGCTGGACCAATGCTAGGCACTTGGTGAAGACCCTTGGCGATGAAGCCAGCCCGAAGGGTAGCACCCTGTATTGGTAGTGACCTCCTCCCATCATCAGTGTTGGTGTTTGCAGTGGCTAGGATGGATCAGGATGTGAGTATAAGCATCTTTCAGGTCTAAGGAGCATAGCCAGTCTTCTTGCTGGAGGTATGGCAGCAGTGTTCCAAGGGAGAGCATTTTGAACTTCTCCCTCACCAGGAATTTGTTCAGGTCCCGCAGGTCTAGGATGGGCCTGAGGCTCCCTATCCGCTTAGGAACAAGGAAATATCTGGTGTAGAAGCCTTTGCCCCCAGAGGTGTTTGGGTACTTGCTTTACTGCCTGTCCTTGATGCGACTTGTGAGCTCTGTGAGGAGCAGAGCTTGGTGAAGGAGAGCCCTGATAGGCTCTCCTAGAAAGTAAGAGAACCTAACATAAGAACATAAGATATGCCATACTGGGTCAGACCAAGGTCCACCAAGCCCAATATCCTGTTCCCAACAGTGGCCAATCTAGGTCATAAGTACCTAGCAGTTTCCCCAAAAGACACAGGTTCTACAATGCTTGTATTGGGTCAAGCAGTGATATCCTGGGTCCCTTTTAATAATGGTTAATGGACCTTTCCTCCAGGAACTTGTCCAAACCTTTTTTAAACCCAGCTACACTAACAGCTTTTACTACATCCGCCGGTAACAAATTCCAGAGTTTGATTACACTTTGAGTGAAAAAATATTTTCTCTTATTAATCTTAAATAGGTTACCCTGTAGCTTCAATGCATGTCCCCTAGTCTTTCTATATTCTGATGACAAACAATTGATCTATGTTTACCCGTTCCACTCCCTTCATTAATTTATAGACCTCCATCATATCTCCCCTCAGCCGCAGCATCTGTTGCAGGTGGAGGAGGTAACCTTCCCTGACAACCTACAGTTACCTGGAATTGGTGGTGATGGAGGACCACCTGCGGGCAAACAGAGCTAGATGCTCCCCTGTGGGCTGTAGGGGACCTCGGGGGGTGGGAAAGGTCATGCCCAAAGAGTCAAATACTCCGTACAGGCTGGACCGGGGCTGCCACCTAGGTCTTGGGGTTCTTTTGCTTACAGGGGACATGCCCTTGGCCCCTTGTGCTGTTGGCCTTGCTGCGGAGCAGAGAAGGCTTGGAGCTGGTGGGGCATTGCCAAAACCTGCCTTTTTCCTTGTGAAGGGGGGCTTCTTCCCCAGGGCCTTCTTACGGGATGCAGAGAGGTATTTTTTAGAGAGTCTGGTCCTTGTCAGGAACTCAGTCTCTATTTCAGCCGCTTTGTCTGCCATGGATTTCCCGAAGAGATTCTCTCTGATACAGGGGACATTGATGAGTTTGTCCTGAACTCATTGATCGAGGTCAGACGAGTGCAGCCAGGCCTGGCCCCGATGTCTGCGGTGGCTACTCTGACTGAGGACTCAAAAGTGTCGCATGCTCCTCGAGATAAGAGCTTCAAGCACTCCTTAACCACTGAGGCAAGTGACTTGAACCGCTGGAGAGGTTACCCGTTGAGGCCTGCTAAGAAACCGGGGAGCTCCCTCACCAGCTCCTTGAGATATATGCAAATATATAATTGGTAGGATTGGAGTTAGCATGCAAGCATCAAGCTCTGAAAGGCCTTTCGGCCAAGGTGTTGGGGGTCTGGGCCTCCCTGCTGGGGTGCACAGAGGAACAGGTCTTTTGGCTTTTGAGTGTGTGCATGGCGGATTCAACGACCATCGAGTTGTGGAGAAGTTGGGTTTTCTGAAACCTGGGGCATTGGTGGACTTGGTACATAGAGTCGAGCCGTCTGCTTACTATGGGCACAGACGCCGGTGTTTCCCACATACAGAACAGGCAGTGCTCAAGGACTGGTGGGATGGGCACTGTGAGGTCCTCCTTCGGAGGGCATCGTACTGGAGAATCTCCAGATCCTCCATGCAGGGATCCTCCTCCACCTTGAAGACGAACGCCTTAGCCATGTCTCGCACAATGTCAAGGAAGATGACGTCTTTGGGCAGGGAATGGCACCGGGGAAGAAGGGTCTCGGGGCACATCTCTGTGTCACCGAGTGTCCTGGGATTGCTTGTCCTCGGTCTCCCAATTTGACTCGAAGTCCGAGGAAGAGTCCGAGGCCTCGTGATGCCCGGGGCTTTGAGGCCTGCTGCTTCCGGAGCACCACTGGCTGGAGAGGATTGGTGCCCCGAGGAACAGGACCGAGATCTCATCCTCTGCCAATGGATCTTTCAAGGCCGGTAGTGCTCGAGGATCGGATCGGCTCGGACTTCTGGCAAAGCCCTTGATGTCGAGGGTCCGGTCACTGGCGCAGATGAACCGGAGGAACCGGACATGAATGTCCACTGCTCGGCCATGAGGGCAGATATACTGCACTCCCAGGCTGCCATTCTGGTCTCCATGCCAGTTGGCTCCACAGCCTTTGACGCAAGCACCAAGGACTTGGGGTCCAGCGTTGGCTTTGTCGAGGAAGAGTCCTTGACAAGGATGGCCTCGAGTGTCCGAGACCAGTTGCTGGCTGCCGGCTACTCCTTCTGGGGCAGCTGGTAAGGCTGCTCCCGCTGCGATCCCTCAGACTCACACCTGGGACTGCGGCTCCTGGAATGGGATTTCCCCTGATTTTCCCGACCCATCCTCCGAGGCGGTCTTTTGAAGGTTTCAACTTCTTGCGTTCCACCCATGGCAATTTTCTCTCAGAGGACCCGTGGCCACAGGACTCTGAAGCGGCCTGGGCATCACGGGACACTGAGGTACCTGAGGGGGCTCTGGAGCACATTGTCGCCTGAGACTCTGGTGCAGAGTTGGATTTGTAAAAGATCTTTTCCTGCTGCAGCTGATGGCTCTTGATGGCCTTTGTGGTCTTCGCCTTGCAAAGTTCATAGTCCGAGTCATCGTGGTCTGGCCCATGGCAGTGGAGGCAGCAGTCATGTGGATCGGTGAAGGAGATAATTTTTCTGCACTGATCACACTTCTTGAAACTGCTAGAGGCCATCAGGAAAAAAAGGGCCCTGCCACCTGGGCAAAGGTCCAAGCCCTGCAGCCAAATAAAGGGCGCTTCATACCGGTTGAGGAACACATCAAGAAAGTAAAAGAAAAAAATGGCCGAACTTGAGGCACGACGCAGAGGCGAGCTGGCTTGGGGGTGGGAAAGGAACCGGTATGCGTACCGGATAAAATAAGACAAAAAAAGATACTTTTTCCGAGGGAAACTGGGCAGACATCTGAAGGGCTCCATGGAAAAATGGAGACTGGGGCAAGATGGCACCCTTGGGCACGAAGGGGACCACACATGCGTGTTGCATCTCCCAAAGACTTTCTTTGAAAGCTGGGCAGATGCTTCCGCGAGGGCTCCGTTGGCGCTGACGTCACCCATATGTGAGGACTGACTTCCTGCTTGTTCCCGAAAAGGTGGAATACTCTGGCCTCTTCACAATCTTCTGAAGGTGAACGTGCTTCTACATCCACGTCAGAGCCCAGTACCAAGCCATCTGAATCCAAGTCCTAGTCAAAATCTTGGATGGCTCCCAACTGTTACCCATCTCCAGGAGGGAAGCCCCATGCTGGGGTCGCTTAGTGAAAGGTAATCAAACAGGGCTTCCACTTTCCACTTGCCTCACATGAGTGTGCCCAAGGGCACCCAGAGGTTGCAGGGTCTGAATTTCCATGTCAGAAGGACCAGGCCTGCTGTAAAAGAGAAAGAATTCCGGGGAGGTCAAAACAGAGTTTGGAAGTTCTCCTCTTGAAAATGATCTCCCCAACACCAGGGGACACAGTACCACAGACCCCCTAGAGAACAATGAATTGCTCACAGCACGGTCACTAGATCTTCCAGCCAGCTGGATATCCATTACCTCCTCCCCTGAGGCAGGCAAAGCCAAACTAATTGCATCCCCCAGCTGAAAGAGAGGGAGCAGGTCCTCCAGGGACAACTCAGACTGCCATTCAAGAGAGCAGTCCAGAATCCAGAGATGAGGCACTTCACTTACCACAGCTCAAACAATGTTTCCTGGAAGACAGAGAGTTAAGGTAAATATCACAAGAGTGCATGCTAAGGCTGCGGCGGCCCAAAGGTACACATTAACTGCGCTTTCACTGCAGCATGTGTTGACTGTGCTTTAATTGTGGCATGCATTAACTGTGCTTTTACTGCAATGCGCGTTACAGGTGCTAGGACAGGAATGTGCGTTGGAGCCACTTGGGCGAAACGCATGTACAGACTGTGCGACTGCCAGGCACACAAGAGGAGAAAACACTTTTAACGCGTGCAGAAAATAGCAGGAAACTCCCACACTGCGCCAATGGTAATCAGCAGTCCACTACAAATTGCGCCCCACACAGACAGAACCGGCAGCCCTCAACAAGGACTATGACGAGGTCAAGCCTTGGTACTCACCCCCTAAGAGCCCTGGGCAGAGAATCCCATGCAGTGTTTAGCTCTACTCCCCTGAAACAGTTTTACTGGCTTTGCAGCACTGCATTTAAGATGGCTGGCAGGAAGATCCCTCTGACAGCCTTCTGCAATCTTTGGGAGAGAGCAGGGGGAGGGAGGGCATGCTGAGTTGTAGCTGTTCAACAGACTCTTATGATAAGAGCGTGGAGCTGAACTAATTTTCCCTCCTCCTATGGCTACCAAAAAAAACACAGTCTAGTGGAGCCTCCCAAACATCACGCTCACGTGAGAGAGTCACCCTCAAAGTGGTCGGTCATGAGCGTTTTTATCAATCTTTCTTCTCAATTCTATAGATTTTCTTCAGAGAGGAGAAAATCCATCCAGCATCTACTGGAGACAAAGAAATATTATGGTGGCTGAAGCGTATAGAGACATGGGAGTGATGCCATTGAAACCTGGCTTTTCATTGGTTCTTTGTCTCCACCAATCTGCTGGTAGGGGAACACAACCTACTTGTCTGCACTAGTCTAGCAGGACAATATGGAAGTACTAGTATCTAAGGATGCTGTATGGTGTAGGAATTCTGTCACTCGTCTTACAAGAAAATGAGACCAGCGTAAGAGAATCGGAAGCGGGGGGAGGAGGGCACAAGAACTTGCTCCTAAAGTTTTGGTCTGGCTCCTAAATTGGGTGTATAAATTAGTTGTGTATACTGTAGTGATTGGATTGCTCGCAAAAAGGCCTTGGCATCTTTCTTAGGTGTGGATGGTAGACTGAAGTCTCCGAGTATTATTAGAGGGTTTATGTGGGTTGGGGCTTTCACACACTGCTTCCAATATAATGGAGAGTTCATCAGAGTTAGTGCTTGGAGCTCTGTAGATCAGACATACAGTGATGTGTTTGTTGGCAATAGTTACTATGTTGCTCTCCTCCGTACTGGTTGTTGCTACTGTTTTGAATTTGAAGTGGCTCTTAGTTACAAGCACTCCTCCTCCTCTTTTGGGTTTGTGGGCAATTGAAATGAATGTATGTAGGGTCTGTGAGTTGATTCAGGATGACATGGTCCATGTTGGTTAGCCAGGTTTCTGTTATGGACATTATATCAGAGTGTGTATCATGGAGGTAGTTCATTATGGTATTTACTTTATTTCTGACTGACCTGGCATTTATTAGAGCATATTTGAGTGGTGCAGTTAGTATTGAATTTGTGTGTGGGGTGTATGGACAATTATTGGTTTGGATGTGTATGAGTCTCTGCAGTTGTTTGTGTGTGTTTTGCCATGTGAGGTATAATTGTGATTGTCTTTGTATGGGTATTATAAGAGTAGCGGTGTGTGCTGGTTGGCTTATGATTTGCTGTAGGTTTATTTGGAGTAGCAGCAGTATTAGCAGGTGGCTTTTGTTTATCCTTATGTTTGTACCCCTGGTTCTGTGTTAGGGGAGGTATGTATGCGGTTGTGAAAGGATGATTTCCTAGTTGATACCTGTGTTGTGCAGCATCTGCGCAGATTTTTGGTCATGATTGCTCTGTTTGGTTACCCGTGTGTCCATATGTTGAATGGCCACTCCTCGGCCACGTCTAAGGGCCCTTTGGCATGGTCCTTAGGCATAGGCATGCCTGAAGCACAGATGATTAAATAGGCTGTGTCAGGCAGGAAGTGAACCCTTAGAAGAGCGGAGCCATAGGCTGCGTGTAGCTAGCGTGGGGGGGGGGGGGGGGAAGCCCCTACCTGGCCCGGTGCAGCAGAGAAGCAAGTCCCGATGTCCTTATTGCTGCTTCAGAGAGCCTTGAGGATATCTGCAAGAGGAGATCAGAAAGGCTTCGAGCATTCAAGGTCATATCCCTGGCGTATGATGCTTAAGACCCAGTGATCGGTAGTTATGCAAATCCACTCACGGAAGAGGAGGGTCAAGCGTCCGCCCACCAGCGGCATCCCGGAGTGGCACGCACTTACATTAGCGGAAGAGTGGGTAGATCTGGGGAACTTGGCTGAGGCAGAATAACTGTCCTTAGACCATCAGAATACCCGAAAGGGCTGCAATTTGGACCCAGGTCTGCTAGAAGAGGAAGATGTCTTGCCAGGTCTATAATGCCTCAAATCCTGGAAGAGAGTCAGAGATGAGGAAAAGGAGGACGTACCAGTTCCCGAGTGATGAGAAAACGATTTGGGCTTGTCCTCGGGCTAATGCCCTGTTCAATGTAATTTCAGTTTGTTCAATGTAAACCGCACTGATGCAGAATAGCGCGGTATATAAGAGAATGTAAATAAATAAATAAATAAATAATGCTGGGGCTTGACTTTGCACAAATCTTTAACCAATTTCTCTAGGATCTCTCTCAAAAAAAAGTTTGCTCTCGAAGGGGAGTTTTGCAAGGTGGGCTTTAGAGGCTGCATCCGCAATGTCAAAGCCAGAGCTAATGGCGTGTCACCGTGGCGGCTGCCACTGAATGAGCTGCCAGGCACAGAAGGTCATAGAGAGCATCCACTAGAAATGCTGCAACAGATTCCAAGTGCTTCGGTCACACTGAAGCTGGGTCTTCTGGCAATAGTTGTATCCACCGTAGAAGCAGTCGAGCCACCAGCGTTCCATAAACAGAGGCCTGGAGATCCAGGGAGGCAGAGGAGAAAGCTGTCTTTAAAAGGCTTTGTGGTCCATCTGATCCCGAAGAGCTACTCCATCTTCCACCGGAATGGTGGCATGTTTGGTTGCGGTTGTGACTATGGCATCCACCTTAGGGAAGCAAAGCCGTTTATCAAGGTCTGTAGGTGACCATATGTAGTGGCACCCCAAACTCTTTGCTGTGCAGAGAGATGCGTCCGTGGAATCCCATTCAAGGGAAACCATCTGCTAGAGCTCCAGAGGGAATGGGAAGGCCTTAGAGGGCTTCCATATGCCCGCCAGGATGGGGTCCACCTGAGACTTGTTCAGGGTGGGTGTCTGATCGGCAGCATTGGAGCGTCGAAGAGCCTCAACAATCTGAGAAATCAGGGCTGGTAGCTTCTCTTTCTGAAACAGCTGGATATCCTGAGTATCTTCAATGTCCTCAGCTGGGTACTCTGAAGGGGACCACTCCCCATCTTGGCAATCAGAGGAGCTGTCCAGACTGTCGCCTGTGGAGAGGCGATCAGGATCCAAATAACGAGGAGAATCACAATTCCCTGAAGCCCAAGAAACTATGTTGGCTGAGTGATCCCTGTGATCCCGAGTGATCCCTCCTCCCAGAAGCGTGGGTCTCTTTGGGCCACTTCCGGGAGGACAATGGCTTTTCAGTAGCAGGTCCTGGTGTAACACACGCTGGAGCAGACTCACTTCTCCACAGATCCCAGGCTTTCCTAAACTCTGGATCAGAGACTGCTTGGGTCGTACCCTCCATCCCCGAATGCCGAGGCAAAAGAAGGGGAGGGGAGAGAACATCTGCAGGAGCTGTAAACTATGTTGACCGCTGACGCAGGAGGAGATATTGAAGGGTCTGATGGAGTTCAATCTGGGGTGCTCTATGCGCAATTCTGGGGTCCGTGCCCTGATATGGAGGCCTCACCAGCATGTGCAGAGCATGCAACGCAAATCTGGTCCACTAAATGCTAGCATTTGCGGCCACATGCCAAACAGTGAGATTGGGAGGAAGGCAATGATGGGAAGAGCATCTGACTCTACTGAGAGAGAAGTGAAGGGAAAATCCTTGTGAGATCGCTAAGGCATGCGTCAGCAGGCAGCGAAAATACCAGGGTTTGATAAATGGCTTCTTGCAGTTGTCGGAGGGAGGAAATCCAACTTAAAATGAATGGCAAAAGTCCCCAGGAAGATGCTGAGTAAGCATGCACCATGAAGAGAAAAGCTGCTTCAAAATGGCTGCCACAAGTGAAAGGCTTGATACACAGAAAAAAGAAGGAAAGGAGCAGCAAGTGGCAGTGACAGCAGTCTGAGTGGCAGAGCCCTTCTATATCGCTGGTAAGTCTCTGGAGCCCTCCAACAGAACTGAAATGCCTTCTGGATAAGAAGACAATGTAATGATCACTCCGGAGGAGGGAGGGGAGGAAAACCACTCAGTCTGAGTCCCCGGAGCAGTCCAATAAAGCTGGGGCTGCTTGAGCCACTCAATAAAGGCTTGACTCCCACATACTGACAAAAAACTATTTTTATATATTTATTTTTTTGAAAGATGGGCTAAGAAACTTTCTAGGCTAGCCAGAAGATGTTGAAGGCTGACTCCCCTTAGAACAGGCTGTACTGGTCCTCTTGACCAAGAATCTGCCCCCCTCCTTTTACCATGGGAAACACACTGATCCTCGTGATCCGATGCATAACCCCTGAGGTATATGGGCAACTCCAAGGGGGGCACCTCCTGCACACCCTGGAGATCTCCACAACAGAATAATATCCTTTGGCCTAATTCTTTCAGTGTGAGTAACCAGGAGCAGTAGAAAAGGCAACCATCATCTGCTGGAGACAGAAACATACTGAAGGTGACCCCTAGGGGAAGCAAAATAGGTGCCAGGGCAGAGTCACTGAAGTTTCTGGTATTCTCTGTCTCCAACATCTGCTGGCAGGGGGACATAACCACTTGTCTGGACTGGTCTGGTAGGATGATTTGGAAAGACCCTTTAGATCTACGCTTTGGATGATGCGATTTGGATGCTCCCAGCTCCTTGACCAACTTCTCCATGTCTTCCCCAAACACACGCTTCCCCTTGAAAGGAAGTCCAGATAAATGAGACTAGAGCGCCACGTCTGCTGTCCAATTGCAAAGCCAATGCCAGCGACATGCCACCATGGAAAAGGCAATATCTTGGGATGTCATGGACCAAATCATACATGGCTTCCACTGGGAGGGCCGCTGCTGATTCCAGAAGCATCAGTGTCATCCTGTGAGAGCGACTGGATCCAATGAAGTAGGGAATGAGCCATAAACCTTCCGTGAACTACTGTCTTAGAATGTTGTTGTTAAGTGCCGTCGAGACGGAGTCGATTCATGGCGACCCTCTGGATAGCTATCCTAAATTGTGTTCGGTCTTCAGTCAGGCGGCTCATTGTTGACAGACTGGCACCTGTAGCTGCTGTTATTGTATCGATCCATCTCATTGCTGGCCTTCCTCTTTTGCGTTGACCTTCTATCTTGCCAAGCATAATGTCTTTCTCTAATGATCTCTCTCTTCGCATGATGTGTCCAAAGTATGAAAGTCGAAGTCTTGTCATCTGAGCTTCTAAAGAAAGCTTGGGTTTGATCTCCTCTAGTACCGACTGGTTTGTTCTTCGGGCAGTCCATGGCATACACAGTATTCGCCGCCAGCACCATAATTCAAAGGCATCAATTTTTTTCCTATCTGTCTTTTTCACTGTCCAGCTTTCACATCCATATGATGTTATTGAAAATACCATGGCTTGAACAAGTCAAATCTTTGTATGGAGAGAGACATCTCTGCTCTTGAGAATCTTATCTAGGTATTTCATAGCCATTCTGCCAAGAGCAATGCGTCGTCTGATTTCTTGACTGCTTGTTGCTTCTTTATTGATAGTTGATCCAAGTAGGTTAAAGTTGTTCACAATTTCAATTTCTTCTCCTTCAATGTTGAACCTGTTGATTATGCCAGTTGTCATGATCTTTGTCTTCTTTATATTAAGGTGCAGGCCCATTTTGAGACTATGTTCTTTGATTGTGAGAAGCAAATGTTTCAGATCATCTTCACTTTCAGCCAGTAATGTGGTATCATCAGCATAGCGAAGGTTGTTGATGAGTCTTCCACCAATCTTCACACCTCTGTTGTCTTCATACAATCCTGCTTCTCTGATGATTTGTTCTGCATATAAATTAAACAGGTAGGGGGACAGTATGCAGCCTTGTCTTACACCTTTGCTTATTTTAAACCATTCTGTTTCTCCTTGTTCCGTTCGAACTGTTGCTTCTTGATCAATGTACAGATTGCGCAAGAGAACGATCAGGTGTTCTGGTATACCCATGCTTCTTAATGTGGCCCAGAGTTTCTCATGGTTTACACAGTCAAAAGCCTTGCTATAGTCGATAAAGCACAAATAGATATCCTTTTGGTATTCTTTAGTCTTTTCAAGGATCCATCTCACATCTGCAATGATGTCTCTCGTTCCTCGCCTTTTCCTGAACCCTGCTTGCACTTCAGGTAGTTCTTGTTCCAGGTATGGTTGTAGTCTCTTTTGAATAATCTTCAGTAGAATCTTGCTGGCATGTGGGATCAGAGCAATTGTGCGATAATTTCCACAGTCAGTTGGGATCACCTTTCTTTAGTATTGGTATAAACACAGCTCTTTTCCACTCAGTTGGCCATGATGTTGTCTTCCATATTTCTTGGCAGAGCCTTGTGAGTACGGTAACAGCTGCATCAGATTGCTGCAATACTTCTATGGGAATGCTATCAATGCCTGGTGCTTTGTTCTTTGATAAGGCTTTCAATGCTGCTTCAACTTCTTCTTTCATCACCAATGGTTCCCGATCATAAGGTACAGGTTGAAACGGCTGTTGGTCCACTTGATCTTTATCATATAAAAGCTCTGTATATTCCTTCCACCTTTTCTTGATCTTCTCAGCATCTTTCAACATAGAACCTTGAGCATCTTGTAACATTCCAATTCGAGGCTGGAAC
This sequence comes from Ichthyophis bannanicus, assembly GCA_033557465.1. Lineage (NCBI taxonomy): Eukaryota > Metazoa > Chordata > Amphibia > Gymnophiona > Ichthyophiidae > Ichthyophis > Ichthyophis bannanicus. The sequence continues at coordinate 506,062,782 of CM066035.1, read as the reverse complement.
TTTTTCTTTAACTCTCGTAGCTTTAGGAAAGCCGATCTTGTTCTTCCTCTAATAGTTTCTGCTTCTATTTCCTTGCAAGTGTCATTGTAGTACTTTTCCTTGTCCTGTCTTGCTGCACGTTGGAAATCTCTGTTGAGTTCTGAGACTGTCTTTCTTTCTCCTCTGGCTTTAGCTTCTCTGCGTTTCTGGGCAATTTTCAGAGTTTCTTCCGTCATCCATTTTGGCCGTTTTTGCTTTTTCACCTTTTGTAGAGACTTCTCGCTTTCTTCCAACACAACCTTCTTGATGTCATTCCATAACTCTTGCGGAGCTCTGTCATTTGTATCTAAAGCAGCAAATCCTTTTTGCAGGCAGTCTTTAAATTCCAGTGGTATATTCTCAAGGTCATATTCTGCTGCATTCATGAGTGGTTTGCTCTTTTTCAACTTTAGCTTGAGTTTGCATACTAGTAGTTGATGATCTGTACCACAGTCAGCTCCAGGTTTTGTCTTTGTTGATGTTACAGAGCTTTTCCATCGTTGACTTCCACAGATGTAGTCAATTTGATTTTTATACAATCCATTGGGTGAAGTCCATGTGTACAGTCGCCGCTTGTGTTGCTGGAAGAAGGTGTTTGAGATGAATAGATCATTGGTCTTGCAGAATTCTATCAGTCTTTCTCCAGCTTCATTTCTGTTGCCAAGTCCATATTTTCCAACTACTTTGCCTTCTTCTTTGTTGCCAACTTTTGCGTTCCAGTCACCCATGACTATCAGGATATCCTGTTTGCATGTTCTGTCAATTTCAGCTTGTACTTGTTCATAGAACTCTTCAATTTCATTCTCTTCTGCAGCTGTTGTTGGGGCATATACTTGAATTATAGTTGTGTTGATAGGCAATCCTCGTAGACGAACAGAGATTAAGCGTTCGCTGACTGCATTGTATTTCATTACAGTTCTTGCAAGTTTCTTCTTTATTATAAATGCAACACCATTTCTTCTTTGTCTTTCATTTCCAGCATAGTAGACCATGTGATCATCTGATGCAAAGTGCCCCATGCCAGTCCATTTCAATTCGCTGACACCCAACAGATCAAGTTGTACACGTTCCATTTCATTCTTGACCACCTCCAACTTCCCTTGGTTCATGCTTCGTACGTTCCAAGTTCCAATGTGTAAGACATCTGTGTAAGACATCTTAGAATAAGGTGGATGAAAACGGACTCTTTAGGAAAGCCCTGACCTTGCAATCCATTTAGTCCTTGAGGACTGCAAGAGGCGGAGGGGGGCAGTGGTAGCGGCAGTATTTCCAAAAGCGGCATCTTTTGCCATTGCTTTTGGAAATACTGCTTCTGCCTGCCTCCACCCTCCAAACAGAATCGGCGGCAGCTGTGGGGGGAGGCAGCCCCCTAACTGTGCCACTGCCACTAATACCCACCCATGCCACTGTCGCCTACCCACACCCCTAGCTCACCTAGTGGACGGGCCGGCCCTGGTCTGCCAGTCCTGCAATGACAGACTTTCCTCTAAGCAAGAGGAGAAGGAACAAGAAGGCCCCGAATTGCCATGCCAGAAGGACAATGCTTACAGAAGGAAGGAGAATAATACTGGAGAATATAGGCCAGAGGTTGGCAACTGTCCTGCTGCCTTGACAGTCATCATAGTGGGAGGCAGGCCAGTCACTGGGGAATCCGCTGGGAAGATTCTGCAGCCTGAGCTACAAATAGGTGGAAAAATCCCGAGGCACGGCGCTCTCTCTCTTGACAGCCAACCCCATTGTCAGATGCAGAGCTGAAGAGGCAGAAGGAAATCCATATCCATCAACTGCAAAGATGATACTCCAAGAGGTGAGAAGAAGCCTCTGTGCCAAGGTGCAGAGGGAGGGCAGAAAGGTAGCATTTTCTCCCAGAAGACAAGCGCCTATGTTATGCTGAACAGCTTGCTGAAGCCAATCCTTCCATCCAAACAAAGCATGCTAAGGTCAGCCATGCATAAAGTGTGCATATCGGAAACACAGAGCACGTTGGGAATATAGTGCTCCGAAGCACACACCCATGGTGTGTGATGAAAGCGCACTCTCACAGCACGCGACGAAGCGAACAGATACTGCACATACAAACGCATGCAGGGAGGAGCGCAGGTTAAAGCACAGTCAAGCACCAATAATACACGCATGCACCACCGCACCACCAGTACATGGTAGGTACCAATGATTCCAATCCCTGACCAAACAATCGCTCCACTAAATGGCAGAAGGTGAGGGCCCCCACAGACAATACTGAAGAAGCACAGAAGAGAAATTTGGCACAGAAAAAAAAAATGCAATGGTTGCCTTTGCATCAATGCTGACTCCTGGTGACCAGAGGCTCCTGGGTTTCCTTGGCAGTGTGACCAGAATCAGATTGCTAGGCCTTTATTCCAAGCCTATGGAGGGTTAAGGAGAAATTTCACTTACCGTTAATTTCCTTTCCTGGAATACTGCTAGACCAGTCCAGACAAACGGGTTGTGTCCCCCTGCCAGCAGATCTTGGAGACAGAGAATTCTACCAGAGATCTGATAGGCTGGACTCTGGTGATATTGTCCTACCCCTAAGGGTCTCCCTCAGTATTGTCTGTAAAGCGAACCCAAACATGTAACGCAACTTAACCATAAGACCACACATAGTGGACGTTTAATTCAACTATGTACAAGGGAGCTGAAAGTATCCCCAGAACTGAAGGCTGCTAAGACCGATAACGCAGCCATCGGCACCCCATGGTGAGGCATATTGACAAGGAAGGAACAGAGGCCGGCGGCTTCACCGCACTAGCAGCACCGTAACTGAGAGCAGGGTGGGTCCTCGACTGGTCTAGCAGTATTCCAGGAAAGAGTAGTTACTCACCTGTAACAGGTGTTCTCCAGGAGCAGCAGGAATCAGTCCTCACATATGGGTGTCATCGGCGCCGATGAAGCCCCAGCGGAGCATTTCCCCAGCTTTCTATGAAAGCCTTTGGGAATGCTGGCACGCATTCGCGATTCCCTTCCCGCCTAAAGGTGCCATCTTACCTCAGTCAAATGACATAGCTAAGAACAGCACACAAAAAAGGAAAAATATAAACTATGTACAACTGCAACTCCAAGGGGAGGAGGGAGGGTTGTGAGGACTGATTCCTGCTGCTCCTGGAGAACACCTGTTACAGGTGAGAAACTACTCTTTCTCCAGGACCAAGCAGAAAGTCAGTCCTCACATATGGGTGACTCCCTAGCTCTGGGCTACCAGGAACCCAGGCTGAACAAGAGAACTCCCTCTAGTCCCAGCATCAGAGAAAGGCTTTTCAAGGATACAACCTCCACCGGTAGCCCAACAGAGGGCAGGAGTTGCCTAAACCTCAAAGAGATTCCGGAGTACTTCCTGGCCAAAAGCACTGTCCCTATGGGACTCCCTCTCCAGGCAGTAATGGGCTGCAAATGTCTGGCTTGAAGACCAAGTTGCAGCCCTGAAGATGTCTACCAAGGGCACAGAGCGGAGATGAGCCACTGAAGCAGCCATCGCCCTAACACGATGGGCCGTGACCCTATCCTGCAAAGGAAGGTCAGCCGTCTTATAAGCCCAGGTGATACAGTCAGCCACCCAGATGGACAAGGTACGCTTGGACACAGCTAACCCCAACTTATTGGGGTCAAAAGATACGAAGAGCTGAGTAGCCCTTCTATGTCCTCGCATACGGTCAAGATAGAAGGATAAGGTCCTCCTACAGTCCAGGGTATGCAGGACTGCTTCAGCCTGGCTAGCATGAGGCCTAGGGAAGAATGTTGGAAGAACCACCTCCTGATTGAGGTGGAAAGAGGAGACAACCTTAGGGAGGAACTTTGGATGAGTCCTGAGGACTACCCTGTTCCTGTAAATCCTGGTGTAAGGCCTGTCACAGACCAGAGCTTGAAGCTCACTCACTCTCCTAGCCGAGTTAAGGGCTATCAGTAAGAGTGTCTTCCAGGAGAGGAAATGTAGAGGACAAGTAGCCATCGGCTCAAACGGTGGACGAGACAGTTGCTGCAAGACCACATTCAGCTCCCACTCAGGGGCAGGAGGACGGATAGGAGGCTTGAGCAAAAGCAAGCCAATGAGAAAGCGGGACACCAAGTGGTGACCAGAGAGAGACTGCCCCTCTACCAAGGAGTGGTGAGCTGCTAGAGCTGAGAAGTGGACCCGAACAGAATTGGATTTAAGACCCTGTTTTGACAAGTGCAGTAAGTACTGAAGGACTACTGGCACAGTACAGGAGAAAGGATCCTCTGTACGGATCTGACACCACACAGAAAACCTTTTCAATTTAAGAGCATAGGTTTTCCTAGTGGACTGTTTCCTAGAAGCTAGGACAACCTCCTCAACTTCCTGAGGGAGGCCCCAGGGAGCCAAGACTACCCTTGAAGCCTCCAGGCCATCAAATTGAGAGACTTGAGATTGGGATGCAGAAGGGAACCCCGCTCCTGTGAGAGAAGGTCGGGTTGCAACCCCAGAGGCAGTGGGGGATCCACCGCCAGTTGAAGTAGAAGTGGAAACCAAGGCTGCCTCGGCCATCTGGGAGCCACCAGCAGGACCGAGGCCTTGTCCTGAAGAATCTTGAACAGAGTTCGGGCCACCAAAGGCGTGGGAGGAAACGCATACAGGAGGCCCTGAGACCAGGAAATCAGAAAAGCATCTGCTGCTATTCTCAGAGGATGCGGTTGCCTGGAGCAGAACGTTGGCAGTTGCTTGTTGATGGGGCTGGCAAAAAGATCCATTAAGGGAAGACCCCATTTCAGGAAGATCTTCTGAACCACTGAAGGATGCAGCTGCCACTCGTGGGGCTGCAGTATTCTGCTCAATCTGTCTGCCAAATAGTTGCCCTGTCCTGGGAGGTACACCGCCTTGAGAAGCATGTGGTGTTTGAAAGCAAAAGAACAAAGGTCCTGAGCCTCTCGACAGAGAATCCTGGACCCAGTTCCGTCCTGTTTGTTCACATAAAACATGGCAACCTGGTTGTCTGTCTGAATCAGGACAGACTGGTGAGCCAGGGCAGGTGTGAAGGCTTTGAGTGCTAACCGAATAGCTCTGACTTCGAGGAGATTGATCTGTTGTGCAGCTTCCCAGGGAGACCAGAGGCCCTGGGTGCACTTGCCCAGACAATGAGCACCCCAGCCCAGCAGGGAGGCATCTGTAGTCAGCACTACTATATAAGATGATATCTGAAAAGGCACCCCCATCAGTAGATTGGGTGTGTGCAGCCACCAGTTGAGGGAGTGCAGAAATGGTTTGGACACCCTTATCTCGTCTCTGAGGCTGCCTGTGACCTGGGACCACTGAGTTCGAAGGCACCACTGAGCAGGCCTCATATGGAGCCTGGCATTGGGGGTCACATGTACTGTCGAAGTCATGTGGCCCAGTAGTCTCAGGCAGAGCCTGGCGGAGACCAGGAACCTGCTGAGAAACTGACCTGTCAAGGCCATCAACCTTTGGGCTCTGTCTTCTGGCAAGAATGCCTTTGCTAGGAGAGAGTACAACCTTGCCCCTATGAACTCCAAGTTCTGGGAAGGGAGCAAAGTGGACTTTGCGAAGTTTATGACAAACCCCAGGCGTTGTAGAAGAGCAATTGTCCTGAGGGTGGCTTGATTGGCCTCCTGGCTTGTCTGACCCCTGATGAGCCAGTCGTCCAGGTAGGGGAAGACAAAGATGCCCTGATTTCTCAGGTAGGCCGCCACCACTGCTAGGCACTTTGTGAAAACTCTGGGGGCGGAAGTGAGGCCGAAAGGCAGTACTCTGTACTGATAATGGTTTCCTCCCACGATGAACCTTAGGTACTTTCTGTGGTCTGGATGAATGAAGATGTGTGTGTATGCATCCTTTAGATCTAAGGAGCATAGCCAATCTCCCTGCTGCAGGTAGGGCAGAAGTGTTCCAAGAGTAAGCATCTTGAACTTTTCTTTTACCAGGAACTTGTTGAGGTTCCTGAGGTCCAGAATGGGTCGAAGGCCACCGGGCCTTTTGGGCACCAGGAAATACCTGGAGTAGAACCCGTGACCGTGTAAGTGGGGAGGCACAGGCTCCACCGCCTTGTCCACCAGCAGACTCTGAAGCTCTTGACAGAGAAGGTCTGTGTGCAGGGGAGGCCTTGGAGGTTCCCCTGGAAAGTAGGGGGGTGGCAGTTGGTGAAAATGGAGTGCATAGTCCTTGTGGACTATCTCTAGCACCCAACTGTCCCCGGTGATAAGTGGCCACTGGTGGGCAAAGAGGGCGAGACGACCTCCTGTGCAGGGTTCGGAGAGCAGTGGAGGAGAGGCTATGCTCAAGGAGTCAAAACCCCCCACCCTAGTGAGTGGTAGCAGGGGCCTGAGGCTTGGGGGCCCTCTGCCTACGGGGCCCATTACCCTGGTCCTTGGCTTGCTGACCCTGTGGGGCAGGTTGGGCAGCCTGATATTGAGGGTACTGTTTGTAGGCAGTGCCCTTCCTCGGGTAAAAGGTCTTTTTACCCGAGCCCTTCTTTTTATGAGAAGGGGCAGATGTCTTCCTCGACAGCCTTGTCCTGGTGAGGTGCTCGGTCTCGAGCTTGCCAAAAAGGTTCTCACCTTGGCAAGGGACATCGACCAACTTGTCCTGAACCCATGGCTCGAGGTCAGATGACTGCAGCCATGCCTGGCGTCGAGCCGCAATGCCGGCTGCCGCTACTCGGGCCGAAGCCTCGAAGCCATCGTAGGCAGCTCGGGACATGAACTTCGAGCAGTCCCTAATCCCCAAGGACAAGGACTTAAATCTCTGCAAAGGCTCCCCGGAGAGACCAGCAGAGAATCCGGCCAACTCCTTGGCCAGATCCCGCAAGTACATGCCCATGTACAGCTGGTAAGACTGGACACGGCAAGCAAGCATCGAGCCCTGAAAACACTTTCTACCGACGCCATCGAGGTTTCGGGCCTCCCTGCCAGGAGGCACCGCGGAGTGCATCTTCTGACTTTTCAGACGATGCATGGCCGATTCCACAACCATGGAATGGTGTGGTAGCTGTGCTTTTTGGAACCCAGGAATCGACTCGCTTGCTAAGAACCGGCGCCGAGGCCGGTGCCTCCCACATACGGAAGAGGAGCTGTTCCAGCATCGGAGGAACCGGGACAGTAAAGGCCTCCTTTGGAGGAGAGTCATATTGCAGCGCCTCGAGCTCTTCAGCTCGAGGCTCTTCCTCTGGATCCGCCGGGATAGCCAAGGCAGTGGCCATATCCCGGACGAACTCCGAGAACCGGGTATCCTCCGGAGGGGACCTACTCCGGGGATCAGACTGTGGTGAGTCCGAAGGGACGCACCGAGTCTTAAAGGTATCGGGAGACTCCTCGTCCTCCGTTTCCCAAGCCGACTCATCCGAGGAAGAGTCGGGGTCCGACCCCGCGGGGCCCTGGGGCACCCGCCCCAACGCCGGGAGCACCGGTGTCGACGCCCTCGGTCCTGAACGGGAGGTCGAGGGAGACCGCGACCGAGGTCGACTCCGAGCCACGATGGACTCGAGTATCGGCTCGGTCTCCGGGATCGACTTAGACGTCGATGTCCCGGTGGTCGGGGCAGATGCGCCAGACAGGCTGGCCATCAGTGCCCGCTGTTGATCCATGAAGGCAGACAATCTGCTCTCCAAGGCTGTCATCCTGAGACTCAGCTCGGGAGACACAGCAGCCACCGACTCGGGCCCCAGCGGCGCCGGGCCCGACGTCTGCTCCCTGGGAGGAGAGTCCACGAGGACTACGGGGCTTACGAGTCCAGCAGACTCCGGCTCCACACGAGGAACTTTGGCAGGCTTCTCCGGTTCCACGGGCTCGGGGCGACGGTCAGGGGTCTTAGACCTGGCCCTCGAGGAGCCAGGGACCTCTTCCGACGACGCCCTCACGAGCCGTTTCTTCCTCTTGCGTTCCCGGTCGGGGGACCCCCTGTCCGAGGAGCTTCGACGGCGCTCGGGATCGGAATCCCGAGATGTCGAGGCCTCAGACGAGGTCCGGGCCCGGCCGGAGGCTGAGTCCGAGAAAAGCCTTTTCTTTTGCTGCTGGTGACTGCGAAGTGCCTTGGAAGACATTTTTCCACAGGCCCCGCACGACTTAGGATCATGGTCGGGGCCGAGGCACTGAAGGCAGCAGTCGTGTGTGTCGGTGAGAGACATCAGTTTCTTACACCGATCACACTTCTTAAAACCACTGGAAGCCATCGGGGAAAAAAAGAGTCCCCGCGAGGTCAAAGGACCGGCCTTTCAGGGAAAAGGAAAAAAAGGGCGCGAACGCCAGCCACGAAGGGCAAAAACCGAAAAAGAAAATTCGGGCTCGATACCGGTGTACCGAACCCGGCGGGAGCGGAACCGGCGTCGAACCAGTAGAAAAAGAGCAAAAATCGCTGAAAAAATCTAATTTTAACTGGGAAAACTGGACACACGTCTGGTGGGCTTCACGGAAAAAAAGAGACTGAGGTAAGATGGCACCTTTAGGCGGGAAGGGAACCGCGCATGCGTGCTTGCATTCCCAAAGGCTTTCTTAGAAAGCTGGGGAAATGCTCCGCTGGGGCTTCATCGGCGCCGATGACACCCATATGTGAGGACTGACTTCCTGTTTGGTCCTGGAGAAAACATGGTTACCTGGTTGTCTGTTTGAATCAAGACTGAGCGGTGAGCCAGGGTCTGAGAAAAAGTCTTGAGAGCTAAGCGGATAGCTCGAAGTTCTAGTAGATTGATCTGCTCGGCTGCCTCCCAGGGAGACCAGAGGCCTTGAGTGCACTTGTCCAGACAATGAGCACCCCAGCCCTGCAGAGAGGCGTCGGTGGTGAGGACCACCGAGTATTCTGGCATTTGGAAGGGCATCCCTTTCAGCAGATTGGGTGGATGTAGCCACCAGTTGAGGGAGGCCAAAAGGGGTTTGGACACCCTTATCCTGTCTCTTAGGCGGCCTGTGGCCTGAGACCACGGAGTCCAAAGGCACCGCTGTGCAGGCCTCATATGGAGCCTGGCATTGGCAGTCACATGCACTGTCGAAGCCATGTGGCCCAGAAGCCTAAGGCAGAGCCTGGCGGAGACCATGGACCTGTGTAGAAACTGTTTTGCCACGTCCATCAGTCTTTGAGCCCTGTCTTCTGGCAAGAATGCCCTTGCCAGTTGAGAATCCAACCTTGCCCCTATGAACTCCAAGTTTTGGGAGGGGAGCAAAGTGGACTTTGTGAAGTTTATGACAAAGCCCAGGTTTTGAAGTAGAGCAATGGTTCTGAGGGTGGCTTGCTTGGCCTCCTGACATGTCTGACCCCTGATGAGCCAGTTGTCCAGATAGGGAAAGACGAAGATGCCTTGATTCCTCAGGTAGGCCGCAACCACTGCCAGGCACTTGGTAAAGACCCTGGGAGCGGAGGTGAGGCCAAAAGGAAGTACACTGTACTGATAATGGTTTCCTCCCACAATGAACCTGAGGTACTTTCTGTGGTCTGGATGAATGAGGATGTGAGTGTACGCATCCTTTAGATGTAAGGAGCACAGCCAATCTCCCTGCTGGAGGTAGGGCAGAAGTGTTCTAAGAGTAAGCATCTTGAACTTTTCTTTTTCTAGGAACTTGTTGAGGTTCCTGAGGTCCAGAATGGGTCGAAGGCCACCGGTTCTTTTGGGGACCAGAAAATACCTGGAGTAAAATCCGTGACCTTGCAAGTTGGGAGGCACAGGCTCCACCGCCCTGTCCACCAACAGACCTTGAAGCTCTCGAAGGAGAAGGTCTGTGTGCAGGGGAGGCCTCAAGGGCTCCCCTGGGAAGTAAGGAGGAGGCAGTTGATGAAAATGCAGGGCATAGCCCTTTAGGACTATGTCCAGCATCTAACTGTCGGTGGTAATGAGAGGCCACTGGTGGGCAAAGAGTACAAGGCGACCGCCTGTGCAGGGCTGGGAAAGCAGGGACGGAGTGGCTACGCTCAAGGAGTCAAAAACCCCCACCCTGCTGAGTGGAAACAGGGGCAGAAGGCTTGGGGGTCCTCTGCCTACGGGGCCCATTACCCTGGCCCTTGGCTTGCTGACCCTGGGGGGCAGCTTGGGCAGCCTGATACTGAGGGTACTGTTTGTAGGCAGTGCCCTTCCTCGGGTAAAAGGACTTTTTACCCGAGCCCTTCTTTTTATGCGAAGGGGCAGAGGTCTTCCTCAACAGCCTTGTCCGGGTAAGGTGCTCGGTCTCGAACTGAGCGGCCTTCTTGGTCACGGGTTTGCCAAAAAGGTTTTCACCTCGGCAGGGGACAGCGACCAACTTGTCCTGAACCCATGGCTCGAGGTCCGATGACTGCAGCCACGCCTGGCGTCGAGCCGCGATGCCGGCAGCCGCGAATCGGGCCGAAGCCTCGAAGCCATCGTAGGCGGCGCGGGAAATTAACTTTGAGCATTCCCGAATCCCCAAGGACAAGGTCTTAAATCTCTGCAAGGGTTCCCCGGAGAGACCAGCAGAGAATCCGGCCAATTCCTTAGCCAGGTCTCGCAAGTACATGCCCATGTACAGCTGGTAAGACTGGACATGGCAAGCAAGCATAGACCCCTGGAAGCACTTCCTACCGATGCCATTGAGGTTGCGGGCCTCCCTGCCGGGTGGCACCGCGGAGTGCATCTTCTCGCTCTTCAGACGATGCATGGCCGATTCCACAACCATGGAATGGTGTGGTAGCTGTGCTTTTTGGAAACCAGGGCTTTTGCGGAGTCGATAGATGGAATCGACTCGCTTGCTCAAAACCGGCACCGAGGCCGGTGCCTCTTACATCCAGAAGAGGAGCCATTCCAGCATCGGAGGAACCGGGACAGTAAAGGCCTCCTTTGGAGGAGAGTCGTACTGCAGAGCATCGAGCTCCTCGGCGCGAGGCTCTTCCTCAGGATCAGTAGGGATAGCCAAGGCAGCGGCCATATCCCGGACGAACTCCGAGAACCTAGTGTCCTCCGGAGGGGATCTACTCCGGGGCTCAGACTGCGGTGAGTCCGACGGGACGCACCGAGTCTTAAAAGTATCAGGAGACTCCTCGTCCTCCGTCTCCCAGGAGGACTCATCCGAGGAGGAATCAGGGTCCGACCCCGCGGGGCCCTGAGGCACCCGCCCTGACGCCGGGGGCAACGGCGTCGACCACCCTCGGTCCCGAACGGGAGGTCGAGGGAGACCTCGACCGAGGACGACTTCGAGCCACGAGGGTCTCAAGTATCGGCTCGGTCTCTGGGGTTGACTTCGAAGTCGACGTCCCGGTGGTCGGGTCAGATGCACCAGACAGGCAGGCCATCAATGCCCGCTGCTGCTTCATGAAGGCAGACAACCTGCACTCCAAGGCTGTCATCCTGAGACTCAGCTCGGGAGACGCAGCAGCCACCGACTCGGGCCCGACATCGGCTCTCTGGGAGGAGAGTCCACGAGGACTACGGGGCTTACGTGTCCAGCAGACTCCGGCTCCACGCGAGGGACTTTGGCAGGCTTCTCTTGGTCCACGGGCCCAGGGCGGCGGTCGGGGGTCTTAGACCTGGCCCTCGAGGGACCAGGGACCTCTTCTGACACCGCCCTCGTGAGCCGCTTCTTCCTCTTGCATTCCCGGTCGGGGGACCCCCTGTCCGAGGAGCTTTGACAGCGCTCGGGATCGGAATCCCGAGATGTTGAGGCCTCAGACGAGGTCCGGGCCCGGCCAGAGGCAGAGTCCAAGAAAAACCTTTCCTTCTGATGCTGTCGACTCTTGAGTGCCTTGGAAGACATCTTCCCACATGGCACACACGACTTGGGGGTCGTGGTCAGGGCCGAGGCACCAAAGGCAGCAGTCATGTGTGTCGGTGAGAGACATAAGTTTCTTACACCGATCACACTTTTTGAAACCACTGGAAGCCATCGGGGAAAAAAGAGCCCCAGCGAGGTCAAAAGACCGGTCTTCCAGGGAAAAAATGAAAAAAGGGCGCGAACGCCAGCCACGAAGGGCAAAAAACGAAAAAGAAATAAATGGGCTCGATACCGGTGTACCGAACCCAACGGGAGGGGAACCGGCGTCGAACCGGAGAAAAATAGCAAAAAATCGCCGAAGAAAAAATCACTTTTATCCGGGAGAACAGGACACACGTCCGATGGGCTTCTCGGAAAAAAAGAGACTGAGGTAAGATGGCACCTTTAGGCAGGAAGGGAACCGCGCATGCATGCCAGCATTCCCAAAGGCTTTCATGGAAAGCTGGGGAAATGCTCCGCTGGGGCTTCATCGGCGCCGATGACACCCATATGTGAGGACTGACTTCCTGCTTTGTCCTGGAGAAAGGAAATTAACGGTAAGTGAAATTTCTCCTTCCAAGTCATACTGCTAGACCAGTCCAGACAAACGGGCAGAACCCAAGCTACCTGCTTTCAAGGGGGGGTCAATGCCGACGACAGTACTGCAGCTCCAAACTGGCCCTCCTGCCAAGCGTGAACGTCCAATCTATAGTGACGGACAATGACGACCAAGTCGCCGCCCGGCAAATGTCGAGAGGGGCTACTTGAGACCGCTCGGCCCAAGACGAAGCCTGAGCCTGAGTGGAGTGAGCTTGGAGCCCTGCTGGAACCTGCTTGCCTTGCAGTATATAAGTTGCCTCAATAGCTCCTCGCAACCATCTAGAAATGGTGGATTTGGAGGCTGCGGACCCCCATCGAGGGACCACAAACAGGACAAAAAAGATGATCGGTCTTACGGAAGGCGTTCATGATCTTAAGATACTGATAAAGCACTCTCTTCAGGTCCACAGCACGCAATTGACGAAGGCGACAGGAACACTGCTCTTTTTCAAAGGTAGGCAAGAAAAGAGGCTGGTTGACATGAAACGGGGTAAGCACCTTAGGTAAAAAGGATGGAACAGTTCGAAGAGAAACTCCCGCCGAAGAAAACGAGAGATAGGGGTCTCGACAAGAGAGAGCCTGAAGTTTGGAAATCCGACATGCTGAGGTTATGGCCACTAGGAAAACTGTCTTTAGCGTTAAATCCTTAAGGGAACATGCCTTCAGGGGCTCAAAGGGAGGAGCAAAAAGGGCACGGAGAACGAGAGCGAGATCCCAAGAAGGAACTAAAGGACGTATCGGGGGCCGTAATGTCTGAACCCCTTTAAGAAAACGTGAAACGTCCACATGAGAGGCGAGAGAACGCCCCGCTATCGGCCCTCGAAAACAAGTTAGCGCGGCAACCTGCACGCGCAAGGTCCCGAGCGCCAGACCCATATCTAGACCGACCTGCAGAAAGGAAAGAATATCCGGGATGTTGCAACGCCAGTGCGAGATGTGACATAGTGAACACCAAGTGTCAAAGAGACGCCACACACGAACGTAAGCCAGCGATGTCGAAGACTGCTGTGCCTTAAGCATTGTCGCCACCACACTTGACGAATATCCCTTCTGAACTAACCTGCGGCGTTCAAGAGCCAGGCTGTAAGTGAGTAAGGAGCCAGGTTTTCCATTTCCACCGGCCCTTGGAGCAGGAGCCCTTGGAACACCCCCAGGCGCAAAGGAGACACCCGAAACAGCCGGACGAGATCCGCATACCACGGTCTGCTAGGCCAATCCGGTGCCACCAGGATCACCGGGCCGCGATGCTCCCTGACTCTTTGGAGAATCTTGCCGATCATGGACCAGGGAGGAAAGACATACAGAAGGAGATGGGTTGGCCACGCTTGAGACAGTGCATCTATCCCGTGCGATCCGTTGTCTCTCCAACGGCTGAAGTAGATCAGTGCCTTGGTATTCTGCGCCGTAGCCATGAGATCCATTGCCGGTAGACCCCATTGTCGAACAATGGACTGAAAGGACTCTGGCGCCAGAGCCCACTCCCCCGGATCCAGAGCATGTTGGCTGAGGAAATCGGCTTTTACATTGTCTAGCCCCGCGATGTGTTGCGCCGAGATCGCTGCAGATGCCTCTCCGCCCACGGAAGGAGAAGACTCAGTTCCTTCAATACACCTGGACATTTCGTGCCCCTTTGGCGGTTGAGGTATGCCGCTGTCATAGCGTTGTCGGACAGAATTCGAACCGCCTGACGCCGCAGAAAAGGCTGAAACTTTCGCAAGGCTAAGCGCGCCGCTTGCGTCTCGAGGCGATTGATGGACCACCGGGCCTCCCGAGGAGACCAAATCCCCTGCGCTGAGTGCGAGCCGCAATGCGCTCCCCAACCGGAGAGACTGGCATCTGTCGTTACCAACACCCAGCGCGGAGTCTCCAAGGGAACCCCTCAAAGGAGATTGCGGGGCCGGAGCAACCAATGGAGGCAACATCTCACCGCCGGTAGTAGAGGCAACCAAACTTGATAATCCTGTGACACCATGCTCGAGGCGAGACCTGTGCTAGGAGACTGCGAACTTGAGAAGTTAACTTGAGGAATTGAGGCATTGACAAAAAAGACCCGACCTAAGGCTGTATCGAATCGAGCCCCCAAAAATTCGATCTCCTGGGACGGCTGAAGACAACTCTTGTCGCGGTTGATTACCCAGCCGAGGCTTTCGAGAAAGGCAACAACCACCGAGACTGTGCTGCAAGCCTTGGGGAGAGAGTCTGCGTGAATGAGCCAGTCGTCCAGATAAGCATGAACTCTGATGCCGCGGCTGCGTAAGGCCGCAGCTACTATCACCATTACCTTGGAGAAGGTTCGAGGCGCTGAAGCTAGACTGAAGGGCATCGCACGAAATTGGAAATGTTGACCGAGCACCGCGAATCGAACGAGTCGCTGATGCCCCTCTCGAATGGTAATGTGAAAGAATGTTTCCGCAAGATCGAGGGAAGCTAGAATTCCCCGTTGCGTACCGCTTGAATAACGGATCGCAGAGTCTCCATTCGAAAGTGTGGTACCCACAGACTGCGATTGACGCCTTTGAGATCCAAGATAGGACACAAAAGGAGCCGTCTTTTTTTTTTTTGGCACCACGAAATAGACAGAGTAACAGCCTAGTCCTCTTTCCAACGGTGGAACTGGATGAATGGCCTCTAAACGCTGGAGTCTTTGAACGAATCAACATCCACTGCCCACTGACGCAGCCAGAGCATCTCCGAGCTACTGTCACCGGTGCTACGGAGCGAGCTGACAGCCGCAAGAGATCAGAGAAGGCCTTTGCCAGGAATGCAGCGATGGATTCTAAACGAGCCAACTCGGGATCACCTGGAAGCTGCTGAATACATCGAAGGGAGGCCCGTGCTGCTAGACCTCCGCACACCCCTGCTTGAAGGGAAAGAGCGGATGACGAAAAACCCATGTTTAGCAGACTCTCAACTTTTTAGGTCTTGCTAGTCACGGAGTGCCGCTCCGCCCTCAACCGGAATGGTGGTATGCTTGGTGACCCCGGTCATTAACGCATCAACTTTCAGGTATGTCAGCCAATGGTCCAAGTCAGAGGGAGACCAAGGGTATAACTGACCAATACCGTGTGCCGTACGTAGAGAGGACTCTGGAGAGTCCCACTCTTGAGATACCATATGCTATAACTCAGCTGGAAAGGAAAAAGCTTTGGAAGAAACATAGAAACATGATGACAGAAAAAGACCACATGGCCTATCTAGTCTGTCCTTCCATAATGCCCTGTAAAATGGGATCCGGCTGCAACAGGGTTTGAGAACTCTGAGGATCAGGCGTGTCAGCTAGGCGTAGCGACTCCATCACCTGTGTGATTAGGGCCGGCAAATCCTCTTTCCGAAAAAGTCTGATATCTTGAGAGCCCTCGTGAACTGTCAGAGAAGAATCAGATGGAGAATATTCCCCATCTTCTTTCTCCAACGAGTCAGGGCTCACCTCCGACGATTTAAAGTTTTCTTGAATATTCGTAGTGTCCCGCAAGCCACATGCAACGTTCCTGGAAGGAAGTACTGCTTTAAGGTCTGAGGACTTTCGGGACCGCTTGCGAGACCCCAGCATATCCTTGTCTGCAACCGGGTGGGTGCTGGAGGTATACCAAAAGACTTAGAACGCCACAGGTGCCATGCCTGGCGGAAGAGCGTCAGGAGCTCACTGTCATCCAAGGCTGCCATGGCTTCCAGCAGCTGTGGAAGCAAAATGGGAGCTGACTGAGTCCTTTATGCAGGAAGATCCTGCTGCAGGGGCTCTAAGGAGGGAGGAGTTAAGGCGCTGACGTCCCCAGCTGGCAGAGCAGTGGGAATGGAGGAAGATTCTCCTGGATGCAGCATGCAGGTGGAACACAAACAATCTATTAACTCCTTTTTCTTATTATTACATATAATACAGCTGTGCAGAGAAACAGGCATTGCAGAGGCTTAAACCCTTTTTTTTTTTTTTTGTAAACAAAAATCAAGATAGGCTTAGGTAAACAGAAGACTCTTCAAAGAAAAGGGATTTTGAAACTCCCTGTGCCTTCACAGCATGTTTAAATGTTTTGAAATGGCTGCCCAGAGCTGCTCCCTCCAAAAAAAAAGGCTGAAGAGAAATCCCTCCTGATTTTCAAAATGGCTGCCGGCACAGAAAAACTGCAAAATAAAAGTTTCCTAAGCTCTAAAAACCTTAAAAATGCAGCGAAATCGCTGGGGAAGAGGCAAGGAGTGCTGCTAGCAACTTAAAAATTCGAATCCTGACGAACCCTGAATCACCAGAAACGGAGGGGAGAAGGAAACTGTCAGTTATTCACTGTGCTGGTACAGAGGAGCTGAGTTCCCATGGAGGAGAAGAGAAACTTTCAAAGTCAGTGTAAGGTAATTACAGCGACTGAAAGGTAGGGAAATTAGAGCTTGATCCCTCTGCAACCACTTAGACCCTCATGGCAGGGGCTGGAAGGTGTTTCTGGAGAGAAGGGGAGCTGCACAGACAGTGAAATCAGGAGCTCAAACCCTGCTGTATTGCAGATTACAGAAAATCCAGCTATTAAGTAGGGAAGCCTGGGAAACCCAGAGAAACACCTCTTGTGTGCTCTGGGTGCATCCAGGAATTAAAAATGAAGAAAGAAAATAGGAACTTCAAACCCCAGTTGAACAGACCCTGATGAAACCGGAAGTGAAGGAATCAGGTCAGAGACAGCCAGTACCGATGCAGTTGAAATAAACCCAGGGCAGCTGAGGCAAGTAAGAAAACAGTTTACTTACAGTTTCTCTCAGAAATTGATACCTGATCCTCCTGCTGATGTCTAAGCCCTCGTGGCAAAGACTCAGCGCTGCTTAAACAAAATCGGGAGCTCTACTGAAGCCAGGCTCAGGAGCTCCACAAGTTTATCTGGGGAATCAAGTTGCTGGGAAACCCAGAGTAACACCTCTTGTGTACTCTGGGTGCATCCAGGAGCCTCAAGATACAGTGAAAAAAAGAAATTGTAGAACAAGCTTGAAGAACACCCTCATCTGCTGAGACAGAGAAACCTGATTTTAGGGGAGTCCTTCGTCCAGCTAACAAGCCCTCATGGCCAGATGCTGGGGATTCTTCCTGTCAGCGAGCTCTACTGTGTCAGAAACAGGAGCTCAGCTGCAAACACCCTGGTGCACAGTGAAACTATACTGGCAGTAACAGGCAAGTGGAAATATCAGTCCCCAAAGGGATTCTAAATAATTTTAAAGATTTTGAGGGAAAAACAACAAAAGCAACCAGATCTGCTGTAGACAGAGAAATACTGAGGGAGACCCCTAGGGGTAGGACCATATCACCAGAGTCCAGCCTATCAGAGCTCTGGTAGAATTCTCTGTCTCCAAGATCTGCTGGCAGGGGGACACAGCCCGTTTGTCTGGACTGGTCTAGCAGTATGACTTGGAAGTGACTTCCCAAGTCCACAAGAAGTGCTAGTGAGAGTCAAGCCCTGGTCCCTTAGTTACTAAGCCAGTGCTCTAACCTTTAGGTTACTCCTTCATTCCTTGGCACAAAAGTAGGAACTTAAATCTGGTACTCAGTCCTGAGGAGCACAAGCAGCAATAGTGCTGGGCT
This sequence comes from Ichthyophis bannanicus, assembly GCA_033557465.1. Taxonomy (NCBI): domain Eukaryota; kingdom Metazoa; phylum Chordata; class Amphibia; order Gymnophiona; family Ichthyophiidae; genus Ichthyophis; species Ichthyophis bannanicus. The sequence continues at coordinate 506,044,946 of CM066035.1, read as the reverse complement.
CAATGCTACTCTCCAAGAGCTTCAGCCACAAACCTCTAATTTTCATGCCATCTTCAGGAGAGAGCCAGGAGAGGAGGGGAAATGGGGCACTGAGGCTGTGCAACCAATGATTCCTCCAGGGTCCTTATCCAACAATTCTGGCTGTTTAATTGGCCCTTAAGATAAGGATGGGGAACTGAACAGACACCCCTCCTCCTTGGCAAACACAGTAGGGCACTGGTTGTAAGGGTGACTCAATGGTTGCCGCCTATGTCAAGCCCAAGTGAGGAAATCGCCCCAAAGTGTGATTATTCACAAGCTAAATTAATCTTTCTCCAAGTCTTCACAGAGTTGTTCCGTTGTGTCCACACTCAGCTGAATAATGAGGTAGTACGCCCTCTACATGATGAAGTCATCAGAGATTTCTGGATTCTTCTCTTCTCCACCTCTGCTGGTAGAGGAAGTTCTTAGTTTCAGCAATCAATTTTCATGGTTGTTTCTAATATTACAAGATAATCCCTCTTTCAGTTTGGAGATTTCTATTTGGTTCTGGTTCACCTCCACAATTAGTCATCAATCCTGTCTTACTTTACTCCTTTCACTGAAATATTTTCTTGTCTCCATAGCAGGATATATTTTGTGTGATTGAAGGAGAGAAACATTTGTCTCAGTGCACAATCATCCTCTTTTGTCTGGTTTGGATCTGGCCTACAGGTTGCACAAGGGGCCAATGTAATATAATCAGTGTTTAAAAAAAAAAGTGTGTACCGAAATCGCACATTTTTATTTTCATCCTAAAAATTAGCTTTACTACAAATATAATAAGCTAATGATATACATAGCACAGAGAGGTTTAAAAAAAATAGGCTATACTGACTGGAATTCTGAACCAAAGCACCTCCGACTTGAGTCACCTAAACCAGGGTGCACCATTGACTCAGGTTACCCAAGCCAAAGAGCTGCCTTGGCCTCCGGGAGATCACCTTCCCTATCATTCATATCTCCAATGTCCTAGAGGCCTGCTCCCTCTTCTCTCTTTAATGTTCGGTTTTGAAAAAGGCATTCTATCAGCTGTGTTCAGCTGAGAAGGTGACATTTTGAAAAGGAATATTACAGAACTAAGAAGGAGCTGGCCTTCAGGACATCAAAAATAAATGATGAGGCCAGAAGAATACTCAAGCTGGGAGGAGGCTAGAGTAGTGAGGTGGAATTTGCTGCTGGGGGGGGGGAGGGAGTGGGAGCTGAGAATCACAGGTCCAAAGCTTAACGGACTAATGGATAGCTGCCTGTGGGTCGGTGGGTTGTTTATCTCCCATTTCGCAAAGCCCCCTTGCGCCCCCCAGCTTTAAATCCCACACCCATGAAGCCCCACATTCAATCTCCTTACCCGTTACAGCACCCTCCACTTTCTGTCCCCTACCCTAGCCCAGCACCCACTAAGCCCCTGCCATCTTCAGGAGAGGAGGGGAAAGGGGGCACTGAGGCAAACAGCGGCAGCAGGTTCGCCTGCACCTGGTGGGTGCACACTTGAGGACCTTGCCAGTGGGCCCTTTGGTGGGGACAACACCTCCTGCTAGGTGAGCAGAACAAACACCACAGCACACCAGCACCCACCTGCATGACAATCAGGCCCGAACTCACCACTAGCAACACAGCCAACCATCTCTCCAGCTCCCGACTAACATTGGGGTGGGAGGCAGGAACTGGAAGGCCTCTCTGCCCCCAACCACAAGGACAATCAGGCCCAGACTCACCACCAGCAAGACAGCACATAAAAAAGAAGCACCATCAGGCGTGAACTATCAGCCATGCTAACAATATATGTAACTATATGTATCTTCCTCCTCCTAACCACTGCTCACTACACCATCCTCACCCCACTCATCTTCCCTAATACCCCACCTCAACATTACCTAGTGCTCACCAGACTCAACACCACCAAACACGTAACACCGATTCAAACAACCAACCACCCCCATCCAATTATCACAACCATCAAATCCCCTGCACTAACACTCAACTGTGCACTCAAACACAAGATCCATTCAAATAAAATCCTCACCTTCAAAAATCTATTTATGGACTACAAATTAGACATCTTCTGCATAATAGAAACCTGGACCACCAACACAGATAATGTACTTCTCAATCTACTCACCCCAGAAGGCTACTCAATCTTCAACTGCCCAGAAAGAAAAGGCAGAGGATTCTTGTTCATAACCAAATCACACCTTCACTTTCGATACCACACAACAGAGAGCACAGAGGAAATAGATACCATCACCATCACCAATAATAAACTAACACTCCTCCTCATCTTTATCTTTTATCTTTATTTGTTTCTTTATATACTGCCCACACCATGGGCACCAGAGCGGTTTACAATAGGCAAAAAACAGACAGAATAGCTGCTGAAAAAAGAGGGAAGAGTGATAGGACGGAAGGATGACCAGAGATGGGAGAAGATAGCACCAGTATGATCAGAGGAAGGGGAAGTGGGTAAGGAGACAGGAGGGGTAGGAGAGAGAGAGGGGCAGGAGGGGAAAGACGAGCGTAAGGTATGGACCTTATCGGTGAAGTGTAGAGCAAGAGGAGCGGGGGTGGGCTGAGGAGAAGCTGTGGAGGCGAAGGACCGGGGGTGGGTGAGGGAGCGCAAAAGAGAGTAAAGCTGGCGGGAGGAACTGAAAGCGGAAGATATGCGGTCAGAGAAGTAGGCTAGTTTGCTGGAATGCAGAAGGGAGCGATAATGACGGTGACAATCATGGTAGTGCGCCAGAGCATTGGGGGAGGGGTGCTTAAGCCAAAGACGGAGGTAGGAACGGTGAAGGCGGAGGCCAGGGTGATACCATGGGTGGGAATGTGGGAGACGTGCACCAGAGAGGCTGAAGAGGAGCACGGTTGCCCAGAGTGGCTGAAAGAGTGGAATTCCAGAGCTGGACTTGGGAATTAGGAGAGAGCAGATGGAAGTCAGTGGGGAAGAGAGAGTCGGATAGAGGAAAACATGAAAGGGTCGTGACATTGATACGATGAGCCAAGGAAGGGAGGGATCCAGAGGGGGAGGAAGGGGAAGGGGAGGGACAAGGAGTGGAGAAAAAGAGACAGTAGTGATCAGACAAGGGGACTGGGAGAGGAAGGCAGAGGGGGCAAAGGGAGAGTTCTGAGGAGATAGAACTAAGTCGAGGGTGTGTCCAGCAGAGTGTGTGGGAATACAGACATGCTGCTGAAGGGAGAGGTCAGCAATATTGGTAAGAAAAGAGGTATCGCGGGACCTAATGGGGTAATCACAGTGCACACTGAAATCATGTAAGATTAAGAGGTGAGGGAAGTGAAGTGAGGCCTCAGTGAGGGTAAGGAGAAGTGAGTCCCAGAGATGGGGCTGGAGGGAAGGGGAAGCATAGACCAGAAGGAGATGAAGAGCAGGGGAGGAGCCAAGATGAAGGAGGAGAAACTCAGGATAGTAAAGGATTGGAGAGGAGAGCTCCTGGATACTGCAATTCCTTCACCAATTCAACCGCGACAGGGAGTGGAGAAGGCAAAGTAGCCCAGGGGGAGGCAACGGTTGAGGAGGAGCTCCTCCCCATCCTGAAGCCAGGTTTCAGTGAGGAATAGAGCATCAAGTAGATGGTGAAGAAGCAGATCGTGGACGGGGATGGCTTTGGCACATAGAGAGCGGCAGTTGAGTAATGCACATGATAAACTTGTGGTTGAGGACGGAGAAGCAGCGACTCGGGAGTGATTAGACGAGGACATGCAAGGAATAAGGTTGAGAGGGTTTCTAGCTAGAGATGCAGCTGAGACGTGAAGGGGGTATCTGGCAGGGGGGCGGTGGCCCCAATGGACTGGGATGGAACACATACACGTGCACAAGCGCACAGGAGTGTAATGCAGGAGGAGAAAGACTTACCTTGAGAGGGGGATCCAAATGAAGAGGGGCTGGACAGCAGAGGTGCACAGATGGGTTGGGGGGTGAGCGCACAAGTGGGTTGGGGGGTGAGCACACAGTGGGCCCTGGCAGTTACCCTCGGACCCGCCCCAAGCTCGCCCAAGGAGCGCTACAGGCTCCTTGGGCGCGCTCCTTCGGCGTGCAATGCCACACCAGACAAGTTTAAATAGAGGCTGGCCCCCTTGAGGGGACGCTGACACGCTCCGCGCTGATTGGAGCAGGCACAGGCAGATGGAGGCAAGTGGTGAGTGGATTGGAGGAGAGCCAACAGCCTACCCCTACCAAAACACCAGCTGACCTATCCAGTTTGCAAGAAAAAACACTTGAAAATACATCTTCTCCCTTCCCCTCAACCACCCAATACCCCTTACCACATACCAACAATCCCACCACAGATTCAAAACAATTCAAAATAGAATCCTTTCTAGATGACATCTTACCAAACCTAGAGATCAACTCAGAAGACCCAACTATGCTCAGTCTTGAAGGACTACAAAAAGGGACTGCCACTTCTGGAGAGAGATCTGTAATTATACATATTTACTTCTGGGAATTTTTCTAAACCTTGGGGAAAAAGGAATTCTTTAAATTAAAACTGATTAATCTGTGTAATACTTTGGACACATCATGCGGAGAGAGAGATCATTAGAGAAAGACATCATGCTTGGCAAGATAGAAGGTCAACGCAAAAGAGGAAGACCAGCAATGAGATGGATCGATACAATAACAGCAGCTACGGGTACCAGTCTGTCAACAATGAGCCGCCTGACTGAAGATCGAACACAATTTAGGATAGCTATCCAGAGGGTCGCCATGAGTCAACTCCGACTCGACGGCACTTAACAACAACAATCTGTGTAAATTAGAATCCAGAGTAAGAGTAGTTACTCACCTGTAACAAGTGTTCTCCAGGAGCAGTAGGAATCAGTCCTCACTTATGGGTGACGTCGGCGCCGACGGAGCCCTCGCGGAGCAATTTCCCCAGCTTTCGAAGAAAGCCTTTGGGATTGCAGCGCGCATGCGCGGTCCTCTTCCCGCCCAAGGATGCCATCTTGCTCAGTCGAATGACATAGCGGAAGACAGCAACCATAAGGATGACTGCAAGTCCAGGGGAGGAGGGAGGGTAGTGAGGACTGATTCCTGCTGCTCCTGGAAAACACCTGTTACAGGTGAGTAACTACTCTTTCTCCAGGACCAAGCAGGAATATGGGACTCCCTAGCTTAAGGCTACCGGAGACCTCAAGCTGGAAAAGAGAGCCCCCTCCAGCTCAACCACACAGAAGGAAGGAATCTTCTCTGAGAACGAATCCGGCCGGCAGCTAAAATCGGGGCCGGCGGGTAGGAGTTGCCTAAACCTCAAAGAGATTGTGGAGGACTGCCTGTCCGAAAGCACTATCCCTGCGGGACTCCCTCTCCAGGCAGTAATGAGCCGCAAAAGTCTGGCTAGAAGACCAAGTAGCGGCCCGGCAGATGTCTGCCAACGGAACCGAGCGGAGGTGTGCGACAGACGCCGCCTTCGCCCGGACACGGTGCGCCGTGACTCGACTCTCCAAAGAGAGGCCGGCGGCCCCATACGCCCAGGCGATGCAGTCAGCTACCCAGATGGACAGAGTACGCTTCGACAAAGATAACCCCAACCGATTGGGGTCAAAGGAAATGAAAAGCTGGGCAGCTTTCCTATGCTCACGCGTACGGTCAAGGTAGAAGGACAAGGCTCTTCGACAGTCCAGGGTATGCAGAACAGTCTCAGCTCTGCTGGTATGTGGCCTGGGAAAGAAGGTCGGAAGAACCACCTCTTGATTGATGTGGAAAGAGGAAACCACCTTAGGAAGAAACTTAGGGTGAGTCCGTAAGACAACCCTATTCCTGTAGAACCTAGTGTAAGGGGGCTCCGACACTAGGGCCTGTAGTTCACTAACGCGCCTAGCGGAGGTGAGGGCTACCAAGAAGAGAGCTTTCCATGAGAGGAAGCGGAGGGGGCAGGTAGCCATGGGTTCGAAAGGCGGGCAAGTAAGCCTTTGTAAAACCACATTGAGGTCCCAGTCAGGAGCCGGAGGACGCAACGGGGGCTTAAGCAGAAGCAGGCCCCTGAGGAAGCACGCCACCAAGGGGTGCGAGGAAAGGGGCTGGCCCTCCACCGGCGAATGATGTGCAGAGAGGGCACTGAGGTGGACTCTGACAGAGTTGGACTTGAGGCCTAGATCGGAGAGGTGCAGCAAGTATTGCAGTACCACCGACACTAGGCGGGCGAATGGGTCCTCAGAATGCTGAGAACACCAGGCGGAGAAGCGACGCCATTTGAGTGCGTAAGATTTCCGGGTAGAAGGTCGCCGAGACGCCAGGACGACAGCTTCCACCTCCGGGGGGAGCGAGAGTGGGGCCGGGACTACCCTCTCAGCAGCCAGGCCATCAGGTGAAGGGCCCGGAGGTTGGGGTGCAGAAGAGTACCCTGATCTTGGGTCAGAAGATCGGGCTGAAACCCCAGAGGGAGAGGGGTGTCCACCGCTAACTGCAGGAGCAGAGGAAACCAGGGTTGCCTCGGCCATCGGGGCGCTATCAGGATCATGCAGGCCCCGTCCCGGGCAACCTTGAAGAGCGTCCGGGACACCAGCGGCGTGGGAGGAAAGGCATACAGTAGACCTGCGAACCACGAAATGAGGAAAGCATCCGGGGCCACTCTGAGGGGATGCGGATGCCGAGAGCAGAACCGGGGGAGCTGCCGGTTCAGGGGACTGGCAAAGAGGTCCACGGTGGGGGTGCCCCACCGGCGGAAGATTTGCTGGGCAACGCCGGGGTGCAACCTCCACTCGTGGGGCTGCAAGACCCGGCTCAGCCTGTCGGCCAGGCAATTCTCCTGCCCGGGCAGGTAGACAGACTGGAGGAGGATGACGTGGTCGACGGCCCAGGAGCACAGACGCCGGGCCTCCTGACAGAGCAGGAGGGAGCCCGTGCCCCCCTGTTTGTTCACGTAGAACATGGCCACCTGCACCAGTACGGACTGGCGAGAGGTGAGGTGAGAGAAGGTCCGCAGAGCTAGGCGGATCACCCGCAGCTCCAGGAAGTTGATTTGCTGAGCCGCCTCCCAAGGATTCCAAAGGCCTTGAGTGCGCGCTCCCTGGCAATGCGCTCCCCATCCCAAGAGAGAGACATCGGTCGTCAGCACCCGGGAGGGTGCGGGAGACTGGAAGGGCATACCCCATACCAGGTTGGGCAGGTGGAGCCACCACTGCAGAGAGGAGACCAGGCGGTCGGAGATCTGTAGAAGGTCCGCTAGAGCTCCTGTGGCCTGATGCCATTGAGTGCGGAGACACCACTGGACAGGCCTCATATGCAGTCGGGCGTTCGGCGTGACATGGACCGTGGAGGCCATATGACCGAGCAGCTGCAGGAACCTCCTGGCCGTAACCGGAGACGCACTGTGGAACCTGCCGGCCAAGGCCATGAGCCTGTCGGCTCACTCTCGAGGCAAGAAGGCACGAGCTCGCAGAGTGTCGAGCCGAGCTCCTATGAACTCGAGATCCTGAGAAGGGCGCAACGTGGACTTCCCGACGTTTATGACGAAGCCCAAGTGCTGAAGCAGAGCCACCATACGCTGCGTGGCCTGAGCGACCTTTGGGGCCGACTGCGCCCGTACGAGCCAGTCGTCCAGGTAAGGAAAAACGAACAGGCCCTGAAGCCTCAGGAAGGCCGTGACCACCGCCAGGCATTTTGTGAACACCCTGGGGGCGGAGCACAAGCCGAAAGGCAGCACGCGGTACTGATAGTGTTTCCCGGCCACTACAAATCTGAGATATTGTCGGTGGTCCGGATGAATCAGGATGTGAGTATAGGCATCCTTTAGATCCAAGGAGCATAGCCAATCTCCCTGCTGGAGGTAGGGCAGCAAGATTCCAAGGGTAAGCATCCTGAACTTTTCCGCTGCAGGAACATGTTGAGGTTGCGCAAGTCCAGAATGGGTCTGAGGCCTCCCGTCCTCTTTGGGATCAGGAAGTATCTGGAGTAGAATCCCTGACCCCACTGAGGTTGGGGCACTGGCTCCACAGCCTGCTCCTCCAGTAGACCCTGCAGCTCCTGAAGGAGTAAGTCTCTGTGCAGAGGGGGCCTCGGAGGCTCCCCCGGAAAGTAGGGGGGAGGCACCTGGTGAAAATGCAAGAGGTAGCCCCTTTGAACCACCTGCAGCACCCAGGAATCGGAAGTTATGGCTGACCACCTGTGAGCGAAGTGGATCAGCCTTCCCCCCGTGCTGAGCGATGGGCGCGGAGGGGGAGAGGCTATGCTGGCATAGTCAAAAACCCCCACCCTGCGTGGCAGGGGGCTGTGTAGCGGGCTTGGGGGCCCGCGGCCTACCGGGGCCATTCCCCTGGCCCTTAGTCTGTGGGCATTGAGAGGAAGCCGCCGGTACTTGGTATTGAAGGTGGGATTGCTTATAGGCAAGCACCTTCCTCGGGTATAAAGGCCTCTTCCCCGGACCCTTCCTCTTCTGCGTGGGAGCGGAGGTCTTTCGGGACAGCCGAGTCCGAGTGAGAGTCTCGGACTCGAGCTGCGCAGCCTTATCGGACATAGGCTTGCCAAAAAGGTTGTCACCTCGGCAGGGGACATCGACTAACTTGTCCTGTACCCACGGCTCGAGGTCGGATGACTGGAGCCAGGCCTGTCAGCGGGCACCGATGCCGGCTCCGACTACTCGGGCCGACGCCTCGAAGTCGTCGTAGGCCGCCCGAGAAAGGAACTTCGAGCACTCTCGAATACTACCGGACAAGGCCAGGAACCTCTGCAAAGGTTCGTCGGAGAGACCAGCCGAGAACCCGGCGAGCTCCTTCGCCAGGTCTCGGAGGAACATGCCCATATACAGCTGGTATGTCTGGACCCTGCAGGCAAGCATGGAACCCTGAAAGCACTTCCTACCGAGGGCATCCAGGTTACGGGCCTCCTTACCCGGGGGCACCGAGGAGTGCATCTTTTGACTCTTAAGCCGATGCATTGCCGATTCCACAACCATGGAGTGGTGTGGCAGTTGCGCCTTCTGAAACCCGGGGCTCTGGCGGACTCGATAAATCGAATCGATCCGCTTGCTTAACACCGGTGTTGAGGCCGGGCTTTCCCACATGCGGAAAGAGCAGCTGCTCCAGCATCGGAGGGACCGGCACAGTAAAGACCTCCTTCGGGGAAGAGTCGTACTGGAGTGCCTCGAGCTCTTCCGCGCGAGGCTCCTCCTCGGGATCCGCGGGGAAAGCCAAAGCCTTGGCCATATCCCGCACAAAATCAGAGAAGCGCGTATCCTCCGGAGGGGATCGCCTTCGAGGCTCCGACTCGGGCGAGTTGGAGGGGATGCACCGGGTCTGAAAAGAGCCGGGCGACTCGTCCCCTTCCGTGTCTCAGTCCGACGCCTCCGTGGAGGAATCGAGGGGCTCCGTGCGGGCGAGGGTTCGTCCCGACGCCGACGCCCTCGGTCCCGAACGGGAGGCCGAGGGAGACCTCGACCGAGGATCGACTCGAGCATGCATCGACTCGAGGATCGACTCGGCCGCCGGGGTCGACTTGGGCGTCGACGTCCCGGTGGTCTGGGCGGATGCACTGGCGATGCCGGTCATCCAAACCCGCTGCTGGTCCAAGAAGGCAGAGATACTGCGCTCCAAGGATGTCAATCTGAGATCAAGCCCAGAAGACCCGGCAGCCACCGACTCGGGCCCCGACGACGGTTCCGTAGGGGAGTCCAGGAGGACAATAGTACTCACGTGCGGCTCCACCTCGAGTCGAGGAAGTTTAGAAGGTCTCTCCGCCTCCGAGGACTCGGGGCGGCTGGCGGGGCTATGCGACCCGGCCCGCGAGGGACCAGGTGCGTCCTCCGACGACGCCCGCGCGAGTTTCCTCTGCCGACGATGCTCCCGGCCAGGGGACCCCCGCTCAGAGGAACTCCGACGGAGCTCGTGGCCGGAGTCACGAGACGTCGAAGCCTCCGACGAGGTCCGGGCCGGACCGGACTCGGGGTCAGAGAAGATTCTGTCCTTTTGCGATTGCCGACTCCTCAACGACTTGGAGGACATCTTGCCACACGGACCACAGCTCCCAGGGTCATGGTCGGGTCCGAGGCAACGGAGGCAGAAATTATGCGTGTCTGTAAGAGACATTAATTTAGAACAATGATCACATTTTTTGAACCCGCTGGCAGCCATAGGGGGAAAAAGGGCCCCCACGAGGTCGAAAGACCGAGCCGCCAGGGGTGGAAAATAAGTGGCGGGAACGCCAGTTGAAAACTGAATATAAAGAGAAATGAGAACGGACTCGATAGGAAAAATTGAGGCCGGGCAGGAAAAGGACACGCGAACCGAGAAAACAACAAAGAATTAATCAACTTTTTCAGCGGTGGTAACAAACTACGTCTGTAGGGCTCCGCGGAAAAAAGAAGACTGAGCAAGATGGCATCCTTGGGCGGGAAGAGGACCGCGCATGCGCGCTGCAATCCCAAAGGCTTTCTTCGAAAGCTGGGGAAATTGCTCCGCGAGGGCTCCGTCGGCGCCGACGTCACCCATAAGTGAGGACTGACTTCCTGCTTGGTCTTGGAGAATTTGTTAAATCAGTCAGGGCTTAGTATTAGTAAAGAGCATTTAATAAAATTAAAAGCTCAACAGGTAGCTTTCGGTTTAAGTTTAAACCCCAGAAGAGAGCTTCTAGTTTAAATTTAATACTCAGTCAGGGCCTAGTATCAGCAAAGAGCTTTCATTTAAATCAAATCAGCGTATAACTTAGCATAAAAGGGAAAGCAGGGTCAGTATTCTTTGAGCAATAAATTGTTTCTAGTAACCTTTGCAAAGAGGGGAAAGAGACCTCTGAAATTATTTTAAATAGGTGTTAAAACCAAGTGACAGATCAAAAGGGTATTTTCAAAGACTCCATCTATCCAAGCAAGGGCTATATGAATCACAAAGGAAATTGGTCACAGATTACCCTAGAAGCACAGTACAGGGTACTGTGTAGCAGCCAACGTTTCATAAGTCTTCATTTCCTCCCTCCCTCCCCAACTCCCACCCACCCCTGGATAATCATAGCTTTATAGGTGCTTAAACCTCTTAAAGGAAAGGTGGTGCCATATTCAGTCTCAGGTGCAGCTGTTTGTCCTCATCAAGCATATATTAAGGATCTGAGATTAATTAAGCTTGAGGTGAACAAAATCCATTAAATGTATTAGGTATAGTTTTATTACTATAAGTATCCCCAGCAAACCTTAGTAAGTAAACAACTTAAATAACTAAACACAACCTTAAAACTAAGATGCAGGCAGCAGTTCAGTAGTGAGATGGGGACTTTCCAGTCTTTTGCATTGAGTGTCACATGTATGATTTTCTCCCAGTTGATGAGGGGTCTTACGTGTGCACTAGTTGCAAGGAGCTCTTTACTCTCAGGGAACAAATTGGATCTCTGGAGGCTAGAGTAGCAGACCTTTAGGACATAAGGAAAACAGAGAGGTACATAGATAAGACCTACATGGATGTAGTACTGAAGTCCCAAGTCCAGTCTGCCAGCATCCCTGTTGCCATGGAAAAGAGAGGTCATGTGACAGAAGAGCATCACCCTGGTGTGTCGGGAAGTGATCCTGTAGTTAGGACCTGTCCTCCAGGTGATGTAAAACCCTATCGCACTGAGGAGGTTTCTCTAGGGCCATCTGTCCACATGGGAAGGGTTATTAGGACAGCCATCATAGTTGGTGATTCGATCATTAGGCATGTAGATAGCTGTATGGCTGGTGGACATGAAGATCGCCTGGTAACATGCCTGCCTAGCGCAAAGGTAGCGGACCTCACGCGCCACCTAGACAAGGTCTTAGATAGTGCTGGGGAGGAGTCTGCTGTCTTGGTACACATCATAGGAAAGTGTGGTAGGGAGGTTCTAGAGGCCAAATTTAGGCTTTTAACTAAGAAGATGAAATACAGAACTTCCAGGGTAGCATTCTCCGAAATGCTTCCTGTTCCACACGCAGAACACAAAAGGCAGGCAGCGCTCAGGAGTCTCAATGTGTGGATGAGACGATGTGCAAGGAAGAGGGTTTTGGATTTGTTAGGAACTGGGAAACATTCTGGGAAAAGGAGGAGCTTTTCCAAAGGGATGGGCTCCACCTTAACCGGGAAGGAACCAGGCTGCTGGCATTAACCTTTAAAAAGGAGATAGAACAGCTTTTAAACTAGATAATAAGACAAAACTGACAGTCGCCCAAGAGTGCATAGTTCGAAACAATGTATCCTTGAAGGATACTAGCAAAAGATTGAAGTTAGGGCATATGAACAAAGAGGTTCCATTAAAGATAAATGTAACCCAAATGCCCTTGAGTACAGGGCAGACAGAGTTTAAAGATAGCAAATTACCCCGTGTACCGATAGCCAAAGTAATATGAATAAAATACAGCCTCTAAAATGCTTGTATGCAAATGCAAGAAGTCTAAAAAATAAAATGGGAGAGTTAGAATATATAGCACTAAATGAGAGGTTAGATATGATTGGTATCTCAGAGACATGGTAGAAGGAGGACAACCAGTGGGACACTGTGATACTTGGGTACAAACTATATCGTAATGATAGAGCAGATCAAATTGGTGGAGTTGTTGCACTCTATGTTAGAGAGGGCATTGAGTAACAAAGGATTAAAGTTTTGCAGGAAACAAAATACACTGTATAATCTCTATGGATTGAAATTCCATTAAAAAGGGGAAAGGGAAGGCAATTGTGATGGCAGTGGTAGTGGGAGTATACTATTGACTGCTTGGCCAAAATGATTAAATGGATGATGAAATGCTCAAAGAAATCAGAGAAGCTAACAGAAGTTACAGCACAGTAATAATAATGGGTGATTTCAATTACTCTGGTATTGACTGAGTAAGTGTCATAGCAGGACACGCTAGGGAGATAAAGTTTCTAGATGAAATAAATGACTGCTTTTTGGAGCAGCTGGTTCATGAACCGATCAGACGGGAAGCCATTTTGGACCTAGTCCTTAGTGGAACACAAGATCTGATGCAAGAGATAAGGGTGTTGGGGCTACTTGGTAATAGTGATCATAGCATGATCCTGTTTGATTTAATAAATAGCGGAAGGACGGTAAGGAAATCCACAGTACCACCTTTTAACTTTCAAAAGGGAGACTATGATAAAAAGAGAAAAATAGCTAAGAAAAAAATAAAAGGAGCAGTTGCAAAGATTAAAGATTTATATCAAGCATGAACGGTGTTTAAATCTACTATCTTGGAGGACCAGACCAGCCGTATTCCATGCTTTAAGAAAAGTGGAAGGAAGTCTAATATGAGACTAATATGTTATCAATACCGAAAGAAACGACAAACTGCACCAAAACAACATCCAACCGAGCCTTCAGTCTCTGCGCCCCAAGTCTATGGAACACCCTACCACCATACATCAGAGCAATCCCCAACCTGAGCCAGTTCAGGAAGGCCCTGAAACATTTCCTCTTTATCAAATATCTCACTGACAGCTCTGAACCCCAGTCACACTCGTATAGTTCGTCCCCAAAAATGTAAAACACCAAACAGGATCCTTTCCCAATTAACTTCCTATGTATATAGTTTACCCTTGTTCTCCAAGTTCCATTCCCTGTTCAATGTAATGACCAGACATATGTATATTGTCGGATGTTGTTGTTCTATGTAAACTGCGCTGATCGCAAATAGTGCGGTATATAAGAATTGTAAATAAATAAATAAATAAAATAAATAAATAAAGTCCAAAACCTGCTAGCATGGTTTAAAGGTGAGGTCCAAGAGGCTGTTGCCAAAAAAGCATCTTTCAGGAAATGGAAAAAGGAGCCAGATGAAAACTGGAAACGACATAAGTACAAGCAAGTTAGATACAAGGCATTGATAAGGCAGGCAAAGAGAGAATTTGAGAAGAAACTTGCTGTGGAAGAAAAAACATGTAATAAAAACTTTTTCAAGTACATTCATAGCAAAAAACTTGTGATAGAGTCAGTTGGACCACTAGATGATAGAGGGATAAAAGAGACACTAACAGGGGACAAGGACATAGTGGAGAGACTGAATGAATTCTTTGCTTCAGTCTTTACTAAGGAAGATGTAAGGATGTTACCTATGACTGAAATGGTATTTAAATTTGATGCCACAGAAGAATTGAAAAAAATACACCAGGATAATAAATATTACAACCATTTGATAAACTGAAGGGTAGCAAATCACCTGGACTGAATGGTATACATCCAAGAGTGTTGAAAGGACTGAAATATGAGATTGCAGACCTACCATTAGCAATCTGTGAACTGTCATTAAAATCATCTGTAATACCTGAAGATTGGAGGATGGCCAATGTAATGCCAATTTTTAAAAAGGGTTCCAGGGGTGATCCGGGAAACTACAGACTGGTAAGCCTGACGTCAGTACCAGGGAAAATGGTAGAAACCATTATAAAGAACAAAATTACTGAACATGTAGATAGTCATGACTTAATGGAAGACAGCCAACATGGCTTTAGCCAAAGAAGGTCTTGTTTTACTTTTCTGTTATGTTTTTTTGAAGGTGTGAATAAACAGGTAGACAAAGGTGGGTCAGCTGATATAGTGCATTTGGACTTTCAGAAAGCCTTTGACAAGGTCCCTCATCAGAGACTTTTGGCAAAACTAAAGAGTCATGGGATAGGAGGCAGTGTACTATTGTGGATCAGGAACTGGTTAAAATATAGAAAGCAGAGGGTAGGGCTAAATGGCCAATTTTCCCAATGGAGAAAGGTGAATAGTGGAGTACCTCAGGGATCTGTGCTGGGTCTGCTGTTTTTTTAACATTTTCGTAAATGACCTGGAAATGGGCATAACGAGTGAGGTAATCAAATTTGCAGATGACACAAAATTATTCAAAGTTGTTAAATCTCATGAGGACTGTGAAAAATTGCAAGAGGACATTGATAAACTGGAAGACTGGGCATCCAAATGGCAGATGAAATTTGATGTGGACAAGTGCAAAGTTATGTACCTAGGAAAGAACAACCCAAACTACGGTTACACGATGCAAGGTTCCACATTAGGAACCACCACCCAGGAAAGAGATTTAGGAGTCATTATGGATGACATGTTAAAACCCTCGGCCCAGTGTGCAGCAGCAGCCAAGAGAGCAAATAGAATGTTAGATATCATAAGGAAAGGAATATAAAATAAAACAAATGATATTATAATTCCTTGGTATCGTTCTATGGTGCGACCGCACCTTGAATATTGTGTGCAATTCTGGTCGCCATATCTTAAAATGGATATAGTGTTATTAGAAAAGGTACAGAGAAGGGCCACCAAAATGGTAAAAGGGATGGAAGGATACCCTTATGAAGAGAGGCTAAAAAGGTTAGGGCTCTTCAACCTTGAAAAGAGACGGCTGAGGGGAGATATGATAGAGGTCTATAAATTAATGAATAAAGTCGAAAGGGCAAACGTAGATTGATTTTTTACGCCATCAAAATATAGACATAAGGGACATGCAATGATGCTACAGGGTAATCTATTTAAGACTAATAAGAGAAAATATTTTTTTTACTTAACGTGTAATCAAACTCAAATTCGTTACCAGAGGATTTAGTAAAAGCTGTTAGTGTAGCCGGGTTTAGAAAAGGTTTTGACAAGTTCCTGGAGGAAAGGTCCATAAACCATTATTAAAGGGACCCGGAATATCCACTGATTGCCCCAATATAAGTATTGTGGAACCTGTGTCGTTTTGGGAAACTGCTAGGTACTTGGGACCTAGATTGGCCACTGTTGGAAACAGGATACTGGGTTTGATGGACCTTGGTCTGACCCAATATGGCATATCTTATTTATTTATTTATTTATTTATTTATCTAATTCTTCTATACCGCCCCTTCCAGAGATCAGGGGCGGTTTACATGGAACAAAGTAAACAAATTTGTACACTTATCTTATCTTATCTTCTTATCTTATCTTATCTTCTTATGTTCTTAAACAACTGGAACCACACCACATAAGAATAGCAGCTGCAATGCCAACAACCACATCCAAAACAACCAAAACACTCCAAAAAACCCTATGGTATACCCAAGGCCTGTGGTGACTGAAAACCCAACTCCAAAAGCTTGAAAGAAAATGGCATTGAACAGGACTCGAGGAAGACTGCAATATCTACCTAAATCTGCTACGGGACCTACCATGCAGCCACAGATAAAGCTAAGCAACAATATCAATTAAACCTTATCAACTCATCCATAAACCGCCCTAGAGAACTCTTTGACCTTGTCAAAACGGCTCAGAAACCCACCCACAACCCACCAATCAACTTCTGCTCTCAACCACCATCAATTAGCTGCCCACTACAAGCAACTCTTTCCACGTCCCAAACCCAAACCCACCCCCACCCACCCTCGCCAGATGGACCACCCTCTACACCAGCACCCGAGACACCTTCATCTACCTCCTGGACCATTTCCATCCCATTACCAGAGATAATATTGGATCAATCCTAACTACAGTCAACACCCCTGCCCTGCTAACTGGATTAAACCAGCAAAGACAGCTATCAGCCCTAGACTCACAAGAATAACCCAAGCAGAATTACAACAAGGACAAATGCCAGAGCTCCTTAAACTCTCCTCCATCAGACTCACCACCCTGAAGAAACCCAACCTTGACCCATCAGACCCAGCCTCTTATAGACCCATTGTCAGCCTCCCTTTCCTGGCTAAGGTCATTGAGAAGACTGTCCAACTGCAACTACAGAACCATATTGACAACAACCACCCCCTGGACCCACAACTTGGATTCCGCCCACTGCATGGAGTAGAGACCCTAATGACCACACTCATCAACAACCTAATCAAAGGCATACAAGACAACCCAAGGCTTCCTACTGATCTTCCTCGACATCTCAGCAGCGTTCAACACTGTCGACCACAAAACTCTCCTCCAACGCCTGAACTCTCTATGAATTCAAGAAACAGTATACAGATGGTTCCAATCTTACCTCTCTAACAGGCAACAACAAATACCTCCACCCCTTACCAACACAGGGAGTCTTCCAAGGATCCACCCTATCAGCACGCCTCTTCAATCTCTATCTCCAACCACTCTGCAGGATCATCAGAAAACACAACATTGATTTTCATATCTATGCCAATGACATTGGGACTATTTCAACAGCCTATTACAGGGGCTCCCCAAAAAACAATCAACACCCTCCAAATAACTCATAACGTAACTGCTCGAATAATAACCAAAGCACGCCTGACAGACCACATTACACCACTCCTTTTAGACCTACACTGGCTCCCACTATCAAGTAGAATAAAATACAAAGTAATAATTACCACATTCAAGTTACTACAGAACATATCGCCATCATTCGTCACAACTAAGATACATACACAAACAAAAACCAGGAACAGAAGAAACAGCAACCTAAACATGCTCGCAGTACCTTCGTCTATCCGTAGTACAAAACAAGTAACCAGCAATAGAGCCTTCACCTACACTGCACCTAAACTATGGAACCACCTACCAGACCACATGAGATCTATTTGAGACCTCCAAACATTTAGGAAACAACTAAAAATGCTACTGTTTGTTGAACACTACGACAACGAAACATAAAAATTTGCATGTTCAGCAAAACTAACCCAACCATCCTAAATGTATATAGTTAAAAGTAATTAAATGTATATAGCTGAAGTGGATCAACCACACAGATCCATTATACTCTATATATAGTTAGCATGTAATCTCATGTATTCTATGTAACTGATTATGTTCAATGTAATCTTATATGTTCTCTGTAACTGATTATGTTCAATGTAAACCGCCCCTGATCTCTGGAAGGGGCGGTATATAAAAGCTTTATAAATAAATAAAATCATTCTGTACAGTCCTATACACACCAAGTAACCATCATACTCCAGGATGCAAGACTGCTTTGCTGATGTCTCCTGCTGGCTTACAGACAATAACCTCTCAATGAATTACGAAAAAACCGAAGCCCTATTCATCATAAGGGACAACACATTCGCCCCCCCACCACCCACCATACCATTAAATAACATCCAAATAAATGTCTGCCATGAACTGAAATACCTAGGTTATCATCACTGACCAGAACCTCACCTTCAAGAAACAAATAGCAGCTACAACCAAAGCAATATACTACAAATCCAAGACTCTGCAACGATTACGACCCATTCTCGATCCCTCAGACTTCCGCTCAGCCCTCCAAGCCCTAATCCTTCTTCATGCTGACTACTGCAACACACTATACCATGGTTTCCTGCAGTCCACCTTCCTCCTATTACAAACTGCCCTCCACACTGCAGCACACATCTTACAAGGAGCATCTAAATGCGACAGAATCACACTGATACTCAAAACACCTCCACTGGCTAACACTCCTCTGTAGAATTATATACAAAACCCTACTACTAACTCACAAGGCTCTACCATGCTCCCCCGCTACCCATCTTCAAATCCTTCTTCAGCCCCTTAACCCCCAACAGACAACGAAGAATCTCCACAACCCACAAATTCACCATACCACACTCCAGAACAAAACACTAACAAACATGCTACAGAGCCTTTGAACTATCTGCACCCTCGCTCTGGAATACACTCCCAAGCAATATAAGAAATATCACTGACATCCCAACATTCCGCAAACACCTCAAAACCCTCCTTTCTCAAAACACTTCAATCCAGACTCTGAGCCAAGGACATACTGACACCTCACAGAAAATGTGCATACTGAAACAGCTAACCTTACAGACCTACTTGCCTACATGTATATAGTTATAAAGTTCCATGTACATTGTTTCTGCACATAATTTAACTACAATTTGTTATATGTAATTTGAGTTTAGTTCGATGTAAACCGCGGTATATAAGCACTAAATAAATAAAATAAATAAATCTTCAGACAGCCATTTAAAAAATGGCACAGGTTAAACTGTACTCAGTGAACTCATTTGCATGTGTCATCTGCAGTTCTGTTCAATTAATTGAGCTTCACCATGTTTATGTAACTCTGCTGTTCCAGCATTCTGGTACAGCAAAAGTAAATTAGATTTACCTGCTAATTGTTGTTCCTTAAGGAACTCTAGTCCAGTCCCGGAACCATAGAGAGTTTAGAATCTCCTCCAGCAGCCTTGGAGACTGAATGACATCATCGCTTTACTAACAGTGGTATAACTAGGCAAAGACTGCCCTCTATCTCCAGTACCTATTGACAAAGCAAACTGAACAGAGCAGCAAATAAGTAGATAAAGTATCATCAAATAAACGGAACTAGGAACAGGATACATCTCCCGTCTTAGCAAAAGGGTTCCCACTATGGCTCCACTCTACGCCCTCCGAGAACCCTCTCCATCGCTACCTTTTTCCTGTTTCTTACGCCTAATTTGTTTGGCTTTTTTTTTTTTTAACAGCAAAAGGAGATCGCCTAACTTCAGGCTAACGAGCTGAGAACCCCAGGGAGGGCTCCGGGACTGGACTAGAGTTCCTTAAGGAACAACAATTAGCAGGTAAGTCTAATTTACTTTTCCTTTTCGTCCCTCTAGTCCAGTCCCGGAACCATAGAGGATGTAACAGAGCAGTAAACCTCAACAGGAGGGACCAGCGAGCCCAGCCTGAAGAACCGCCGAGCCAAAACGACCATCCCCCGCCGCCTGCACATCGAGCCTATAATGCTTTGCAAATGAGTGCAACGATGACCAGGTTGCCGCCCTACAAATGCCCCAACTGGAACCAAACTGAACTCTGCCCAAGACGCCGCTTGTGCCCTAGTCGAATGCGCTCTGAGACCTTCCAGCACTACTCTCCCCTTCAAAATGTAAGCCGAAGCAATAACTGTCTTCAACCAACGCGAAATGGACGCTTTCGTCGCCGCTTCCCCTTTTCGCGGTCCCCCGAAAGCCACAAACAGCCTATCGGACCTCCGAAAGTCCTCTGTCCTATGAAGGTACTTACGCAGCACCCGACACACATCTAAGAGGTGCAACCTTCTTCCAGATTCGTCTTTCTGCTGGCCAGAAAATACTGGAAGCGAAACCACCTGGTTAACATGAAAAGGCGAAACGACCTTAGGCAGAAAGGCAGCAGCACAACTTTGTGATGGAAGAAGGACAGATAAGGTTCCCTACAAGACAAGGCTTGCAACTCCGAAATGCGCCACGCGGAACAAATCACCACCAGAAAAACAGTCTTCAAAGTTAGGTCTTTCAGAGAGGCCTTGTCCAAAGGCTCAAACGGCGCTCTGAGCAAGGCCTCCAACACCAGATTCAGATCCCAGGTCGGCACAGCACTACGCACCGGCGGACACATAAGCAACAACGCCCTCAGAAACCGCCGGATGTCGTCGTGAGACCCCAACGACTGACCACGAATCTTTCCACAGTAACAGGAAATGGCCGCTAACTGTACCCGCAAGGAACTAGCCGCCAAACCTTTGTCTACGCCATCCTGCAAGAACGAAAGGATCTGAGCCACTGAAGCCCCCAAGGGCTGAACATCACACTCCGCACACCAGGCCTCAAAAATACGCCAAACTCGGATGTACGTCAACGAGGTGGAGAGCCTTCGCGCTTTTAGCAAGGTAGAAATAACTGTAGCCGAATACCCCTTGGCCGTCATCCTAGCCCTTTCAAGAGCTAAGCCGTAAGCAAGAACTGATTCACCTGGGGCATGTGTAACGGCCCCTGCCTTAAGAGATCTTCCCGCTGCGGCAACCTCAACGGACTGTCGGCCAGCAACCGCACTACGTCCGCATACCAAGGCCTTCGGGGCCAATCGGGAGCCACCAAAAACACCAGGCCGCGATGCTTCTCTATGCACTGCACCACCCGGCCTATGAGAGCCCAAGGTGGAAACACATAGAGAAGGTCGCCATCCGGCCACCTCTGCGCCAACGCATCGAGCCCCTCCAACATCCGTTCTCGGCGCCTGCTGAAAAAACGCGGCACCTGCGCCGACTCGAAGGTCGCCATGAGATCCATCAGCGGAATCCCCCAGCGCCGCATCAACAGCGCAAACACGTCCGGGTGCAGTCGCCACTCTCCTGGGTCCATCCTGCGACGGCTTAGGAAATCCGCTTCGACATTGTCCACGCCGGCCACATGCTGAGCCGAGAGAACCCCTAGGTGCCGTTCGGCCCACCCTAATAGCTGACTCGCCTCGGCTTCTAGAGCCGCACTGCCCATGCCGCCCTGTCGATTGATGTAAGCTACCGTTGTTGCATTGTTGGACAGAACCCGAACCGCCTTCTGATGCAAACTGTCCTGAAATTTCTGCAGTGCCAAGAACATCGCTCTCATCTCCAACCTGTTGATGGACCAAACCGACTCCTCCGGAGACCAACCTCCCTGGGCAAACCTGCCCTCGTAATGCGCACCCCACCCCAAGAGACTTGCATCCGTAGTCAGAAATCTCCAGGAGGGGGACTCGAGAGGCATGCCGGCCCACAAACTCTCCTGACGCAACCACCACCGAAGCTCTTGTCGCACCCCCTGAGGACACACCAAGTGCTGAGACAATGCATCCCGCTGATGCGACTACCAGCAAAGCAGCGCACTCTGCAAAGGCCACATGTGAGCCCGGGCCCACGGCACCACCTCGATCGTGGCTGCCATTGTGCCCAACAACTGAAGATACTGCCACGCCGTTGGCGCTGGAGTTGACAAAAACCGCCTGACCAGGTCGCGCAGCCCCCGCGCTCGAAGGGTGGGCAGGAACACCGCTGCCTGTTTCGTGTCGAAGCGGGACCCCAGAAATACCAAGGACTGCGAAGGAACCAAACTGCTCTTTGCAAAGTTGACCACCCAGCCCAGGCTCTCCAACATCTCTACCATCCGGGCGGTCGCAGCCAAACTTTCCGCCCTCAACTTTGCTCGAATCAGCCAATCGTCCAAGTACGGGTGGACCAGCACTCCCTCCTTGCGGAGCACGGCCGCTACCACCACCATGATCATGGTGAAGGTCCGAGGGGCCGTAGCTAGCCCGAAGGGCAACGCTTGAAACTCATATTGCCCCATAGGAACCACAAACCTGAGATATTTTGGATGTTCCTGCCGTATGGGGATATGGAGATAAGCCTCCGTCAGATCTAGGGACGTAAGAAATTCCCCCGCTCGGACCGCTGCTATCATGGACCGCAGAGTTTCCATCCGAAAATGGGTCAACCGGAGACACCGATTCACGCGCTTCAGATCTAAGATCGGCCGAAACGTGCCTTCCCTTTTTGGGCACCACGAAATATATAGAGTACCGACCGTACCCGCACTGATCCGCTGGAACCGGCACCACCGCCTCGAGCTGAATCAGCCACTGCAGAGTGTCCGAGACCGCCTGCAACTTTGCCGGAGCTGCGCAAGGAGATCGGACAAAGGAATCTAATACGGGGCGGTGGAGCTCTAATACGTACCCTTCGCGAATGACCTCCAGGACCCACCGGTCCGATGTAATCTGGACCCAGGCAGGGTAAAAGTCCCGCAACCGACCTCCCACGGGAACTACCCCCACCTGAGCCCGCCTCATCTCATTGCGCCTTTTTAGGGCCCGAGGACTGGTAAGGAGCGAACCCCCTTCCCGCTCCCCAGAAGCCCCGAAACCCTTGACCTCTAACCGGGAATCTCCCCTGCTGAGACGGGCCAAACCGAGAGGATTGAAATCTACAAAACTCGCTAGCGGTCCCTCTGAACCCTGCAGGAATACAACCCTGCTTCGGCTTACCCTCCGGGAGCCGACCGCCCTTAGACTCCCCGAGATCCTTGACCAACTTCTCCAAATCCTCTCCAAACAATAGCTTACCCCAAAAAGGCAGCTTACTGAGACGAGCCTTAGAGGAACTGTCAGCCGACCAATTACGCAACCAGAGGTACCGCCGAGCCGCAACTACTGAGGCCATACTCTTAGCTAAACCGCGGATGAGATCATAATGGATATCCGCTAAGTACGCCGTACCGGACTCTAGCCGCGACGCATCATCCAAGCGGCCCTCCAACTGTTCCCCCTGCAATCTTTGGGACCACCGCAAACAGCCCCGAGCCACCCAGGCCCCCGCTATGGAGGCCTGCATGGAAAAGGCGCAAACATTGAAAACCTGTTTCAGTAAGGAATCCAGCCTCCTGTCTTGCACATCCTTCAGCGCTGCGGCCCCCTCGACCGGAATCATAGTTTTCTTTGTAACCACCGATACCGCCGCATCCACCTTCGGGGAGCGAAACAGCTCTCTATCCTGGTCCGCCAGCGGATAAAGGCGAGCCAAGGCTCTGGTACCCTTCAGAGCCGCCTCCGGCACATCCCATTCCTCCTGGATCATATTTCTAAAGACCCGATGTAGGGGAAAAGCTTTCTGGGACGACCGAACCGCCTGCAACAGCGGATCCTCCAAGACCTCATCTGTCCCAAGTCCACCCACTCCCCACCAAACAAGCACTAATCCACGTGCCTCTTAACAACCCAGTCACCAACGTGGAAAGCAAGGAAGGAACTAATCTTATTAATAACTCTTTATTTCATACCGCCAGGCCCGACACAGGCCGTGTTTCGCTTATGTCTTCCTCAGGGGCTTATGGCTACAAAACACATAAATACATATTAAAAACATCCACAATGAATAAAACACTTTTTAAAAAACAATAATAAAATGAAATAAGTCATAAAAGCACCATAAAAGTAGCAAATAACCTATTATCAAATAAATACATAGATAAAACTTGATCAGTAAAAAATTCACATACATATTAAAGTACAGCAAATAACAAATACATGCAAAAAACTAAATAAATAAATAATTGCACATGCATAAAATCCTCCATTGTAACATAAATAAATAAATATGCATATATAAAACACACAATTCATAAACATAAATATGCATAAAAACTCTATACATGCACCCTAAACTATGATTAAACGAATCAATGAGTGAAAAACAATATAACCGAGTCTTGAAAGTTAATTATATAAAAAAACTTATAAAAACCATACCTGTATGTTCTATAATCTGTACCTTGCCACACCGTATTTGCTATAATGAAAGAACAGAGGACCTATTCTTACCAGATAAGATCACTATTGTACCATCATTACATAAAAGAATTAACCAAGGAAAAGCGTAACAGGGTTAAATTGGGTACCCATGCGCACAACCAAACTCATAAGTGCGCACACCCAACGTGAACCTACAACATATCTTCTCATATGTTGTAAACCATCACCTAAAAAACTTTTATCTTACCTCTAGTAACCAATTTCCACAGTCACTTATTTCTCAAAGAGTACTGCTTCTAGTACTCCCCCACCAACATATAGCTGGCTCTCTTAATATATTGATGCTGACAGCTGCAATATAAAGGCCCAATGTATCACAAATCTCATATGCCAACCTATACACATTATTAAAAGCCTGAATCCAACGAACTCATGACACAATCTCTCCATCGATACCACAGTAATCCTATACCCTGCCAGCTTACTAACTTATTCTGAGGGGGATCCATCACTACGACTATATAAATGAATCCTTTGGAGATTCCTCCTACAACTACTTCTTTGCAGCAGTATATTCATTGTTCACCATCTTCTTTTCATTTCTGAAATTCTAACCTCTTTGTACAAACTTACTTACTAGCCGTGCCGTATTCTATGCGATTGACTAGAAACCGCTATGAACCTAAACATCATTAATTAACTCACAGCATTTGAGCAAGCCATCGTTACAAGCTTACAACTTACCCAATGAAAAATCAATCGTTTCCCTCTTCTCTACAACAATCCACTTGTCGTTCCACAACCTGATTTTTGATAATGTCACCTTGCTGAAAAAAGCTACTGACTGCACTGCAACTTCTGTGACAGATTTAAAGACGCCAGCACTTGCGCAGTGGCTGAAAAATATATCAATTGCACGGGAGAAGGGGATGATGTCACGATTTTACCGCTGGCTATTCTCCAGTGCCTATAAGAAACTATTGCCTCCACATATTAACGACAATCAAGTAAATACTGACACCATTCTTACATACTTCATCCGTTCAACAGTTTAACAGAAATGTTTTTTATTTTTTCTACTCTTCCTACTACTGATGGATCACATAAATCAATGGCTAAGTGATACTCATAACTCATTCTTAAGGAGGGCCATCGCTACAAGCATACAACGTACCCAATAAAAAATAAATTATAAATTATATTTTCTTCTTCTCTGCAACAATCCATTTGTTGATCCAAACCCTGATTTTTTAAAAAATTGTTGCCTTGCTGAAAAAAGTTACTATCTGCACCACAACTTCTGCGACTAATAAGAGGAAGCCAGCACTTGCGCAGTAGCCGAACAATTGTCAATTGTGCGAGCGGAGGAGATGACATCACGATTATACCGCTGGCTATTCTCCCGTGCCTATAAGAAACTGTTGCCTCCACACATAAAAGACATATAAAATAATTACTAACACCATTTTTTACAAATTTCATCCGTTCAACAATTGAACAAAAAAGTTTGACAAAAAAGTTTTTTCTTTATACTCTTCCTACTAATAATGAAATGTTCAAATCAATGACTAAGTGATGCTTATAACACAATATTTCAATATCCTTGTTATCAATATTCAACCAAAAATCTCCCAAATTTAAAGGATGGTCCCATGCTTTTATTTGGCGTACCTAATCTCTCATATAACCACTCCGGAGACTAAACACCATTTCACATCTATGCCATAAATATTGATTCACTTATATATTATTATATGTAGAATGCACATCTGATCAGATCAGCCCACCCCCCGGGGGTACACATTAAATTCCCCATGTATTTCATCATTATCACTACATTCTCTTATTCTATCATTCATTATACTATGGCTCAATCTATATTTCATCCCTAACTTCTTCAATACATTCAAACTCTTGTTCCAAAATCCATTGGCCATTTGGATCCATACTCTAGCCGAAGGGTAATAGCTAAACCTCTCTAATTAACTATGTTGCATATCATCCTTATATAGTATACTACACCTATAAAAATACCGACAAATCTTCATCCATATTCAGCCCATATGGGTGCATACTGTTAAGCTGGAAAATGTACCGCTGTTCCAACCGTGCCACTGTTCTTTCTATATCTCCCCCTCTCCAATTTAATTTAACCTTCTTAATAATAAAAAACTTTAGATCTGACACCTTGTGTTGGAATTGCATCCAATGCTTTACTAGTGGCTTATCCTCTAGCTTTCTATTAATGTAACTTCTGTGCTCTATTATTCTTTTCCGAATGGGCCGCGTAGTCATACCCACATACACTTTTTCGCACGGACATTTAATTACATAAACTGCATGGCTTGTGTCACAATTGGTAAAGTCATCCAAATAAAAAACTTTGTTGTTACTGATATGTGTATATTGGCCCCAGCGGATAAAGGCGAGCCAAGGCTCTGGTACCCTTCAGAGCCGCCTCCGGCACATCCCATTCCTTCTGGATCATATTTCTAAAGACCCGATGTAGGGGAAAATCTTTCTGGGACGACTGAACCGCCTGCAACAGCGGATCCTCCAAGACCTCATCTGTCCCAAGTCCACCCACTGGCATGTTGAGGGTCTTGAGAGTCTCCGTGATCAGGGCCGGGAGCTCTTCGCGACGAAACACCCTGACCATCCGACTCTGCTGCTCGGAGTTAGGCAACTCCCCCTCTTCCAACTCCTCATCCGAAATGACCTCCATTTCCTCGTCCAATTCTGCGGGCTCCTCGCCAAGGAGCGAGGCCACACCCTCAACGCCGGCCCCCTTACACTTCTTAGCCGCAGGAGCGCCCTCCGCTGGACTGCCCAAGGGCCCCGACCTCTTCTGCCCCTGGGACCCCTGCGGCGGAACCGGCATTGCGGGCTGGAGCAAGGCAAACGCCTGTTGAAGTAGCGTAAAGAAGTTTGGCGGGATCCCTGGAGAAGCTCCCCCCTGTTCCAGTCCTAAAGATGCCGAGGAACATTCTCCCGAGGAAGGCCCCACCACTGGCTCTGCCGGGTCTAGGACCGGAGGCAACGAGCCCTCTGCTTCCGCCACAGGCTGCCCCGGCACCTTATCCATCCCCTCTGCTACCAGTGTACAAGCAGAACACACCCCCGAGTCCTGCACAGTGCTGCGCCTCAAGCCACACATCAAACAACGTGGCTTAGAAGGCATAGCCGAGCCCTGAGAACCAAACCCCCCCACTTGCTTCCTGCCTGCGTTCTACCTCCTACGGAGGTGGGTAGCACCCCCTGAACTGACCCACACTAGCCCAGTCGGGTGAAACCCTGCAGGCTCTGCTATAGCCTCTAATCTGGGCTTTAGCTCCTCTTTTCTTTTTTATCTTTTTTTTTTTTTTTATAATCCAAGCCACCCCACAGAGGTGCCCAGACAGGGGGGAATATGGCCGTGCAAAAACGAGGCCGTTAATGCCGCCAAAATCACCTGCACAGGAGAAGGCAGAAAGCAACCGCGGCTCCTAAAATGGCCGCCGGCTCTTTTCCCGCATGAGCACATGCGGCTGAGACAATCGCCCCCTAAGCACTGCAACTCTCACCCCTCCAAACCAAAGAAATGAGAGGAAATAAAAGAAAAGAAAAGAAAGTAAAAGAAAACAAGCGCCCAGAATATCGGCGCTACCACTCACTGTGCCTGTCCTGCTGTAGAGAGTCACACCGGCGTCGGAGCTCAGCCTGCCGCGGCTACAGCTCCGACGCTGCCAACTGTCCAATTCTGCACCCGGAATCCTCGGGCACCCGGGACACTGTGACTGAGCCTTCCACCTGCTCCTCACCCCTATTAGCAGGTTCGGGAGCAGGGAGGCTAACACCCCTACATCTCCCCCTTGCTCGTTTAATCGATGGGGAAAAGAGCACAGAGGGGAGGGGGGGAAAAGAGCACAGAGGGGAGGGGGGGAAGGTAGGGGGGGAGGGGGGCCCAGGGAGCTGGATGGAGCCAAAGAAAAAACCTCCTCCAAATCTGAACCTGTGAAACAAAAGAAAAGGAAAAACTTCAAACTCTGAAGAGAAAAATACTGAAATCAAAGACCAAAATAAAACCCAATAGGAGCTATAAACCCCTAGCTCTGCTTATTTGTACTGAGCCCAGTCCCAGTGTAGCAGCAGAGCGCAGACAAACCAATGATACCAGGAGTCTGTTCAGAAGGTCCAAATCATTTATTTGTGCACAAGTCTCAAGCAGAATCAAATTCAAAATGGCTGAGCCATGGTTTCTAGCAAGATAACAACTTTTATAGACTTCTTCTCCATTCTAGGTATAGGAAAACATTTCATTGGTCCCGGTAACTTCCCGTACCCCTTCTATTGGTTCCGGTATTGATAAGGTTATCCAATTATGTCCTTTGACTGGGCTTAGCACCTGCTCACCCCCCTTCTAGTCCCAATTACAATGGTCAGTTCACCAACTTCGTTACTTTTCTCCTCCAAGGCCATTTAACTAGTTAGCACATGTGGGGAGCAGGGCACTGTAACTTTTCTGTCAGCAGTTTTAATTAAATTCTTTGCAGCTGTACTTTCTTATCAGTGGTATTTAAACTTATTTTTCTATATTTTCTGAGTTTCAATTCTGCTCAGCTAAGCTGATTATTCTTTGCTAAGCTTTATTTGTACAATAGCAGCATATTGGGGGATGTGCAATTCCTATGGGCCTCTCCACAGGCTTCATTTACAGGTCAAGCTTGTTAGGCCTGTCTGTTCATTTCAGACACCATGGATCATAGGCCTTCGCCTACCACATTCCCCCCTTTGATTAATCTCACCCTATTACTTAATAAGGTGTGAGAGTTAAATCATTCAATTGGATCATACCATGGTCGGAGGATCCCGACTATATGCAGGAGGACTAGGATGCCATAAGGCCATGATTTTGAATGCGGTCTTCCGCTCAACTGTATTCTCAATAACAGTGTTGATAGAACGCATACAACAGGGAATTATACATGGTAATAGCAAGAATACAGCAACAATTATTAGTACCAGTATCAGGAAAGTTTTAAGTCCTCCCAGCCATGAGAAAATAGAGGCAAACCAGTTAGGAAAATGCAATCCGTGCCAAGTCTGTACTGGCACATAAGCTTGTTTTCGCATATTTTCAGCAATTTCTTCAACTACTTGACCTTTATCATCGATCTTCAAACAACAATTGGTTAAATTCAATTTTCCACATACTCCTCCTTCAGCTGCTAATAGATAATCTAGTGCTAGGCGATTTTGATATATGGCGGTGCGCATCTGTGTGCTCTGTCTGGCTAAAAGTGTGAGTGCTTGGCTAGTCTCATTGGTTATTAATTCAACTACTGCTTGTAAACGAATAATACGGTTAATCATATACACAGGGGTTCGATAGCCCCACATACCATCATCATTCCAAGTGGCAGGCCCATAGTAATCAATGATTCTTTCTGGTGGCCAATCATCACCCTTCCACTTTTCCCACTTGCCTATCTGTAAGGGTGCTCTCTTTTGTCTTAGCGCTCTTTTGTCTCGGTGAGTAGTGTACACTGGGTATCCTAATTGTTCTCCATGTTCTGCGGGTAAGAGAAAGAAAGAAGATCTGATGGTCCCTAAGACGCATGCCCCTCCCCAGTGTATAGGGAGTCTGGCATATGCTCGAGTTCCGCAGATCCAATATAGGCCAGGTGGGGCTTGCCAGGCATGAGGTTTGGCAAGATTAGTCCATAAATCAGCAAGCCCAGGGAATTTTGCTAATGGATTAGGGGGTTCAGGTTCTTTGGCCCCTGACCACCAGGTCGTCTTTTTCGTGGTGTCATTATAAAATGTCTGGCTGAGACAGACCAGCTGTCCCACCGGTAGATTGAACTGAGGTCCAGTTCTGGCATAACAGAGACGTCCAACTATTGGGTGTGCTAATACCCATTCGCTGGTAGTCTTATGTAATTCAGTATGATTGTAAGTCATGGAATAATTCAACTCTTGGGCTTCCCATGGCCACTGGTCACCCATTTGTGTCCCACCACAAAAGTAACAGTCTGAGATATGGAGACTGGATACTACTGCTCCAGCTAATTCTAAGAATAAATTCTGGGAGGGATGGGGAATATCAAACTTATTCTCATGCATGGTTTCATAGAAAGTGTTATGGATATGGTACCTGGATGATCTATGGGCTTGGGTATTTAATCTTATATATACTATGGTTCCTGGATCTGATCCAGATCCTGCAATTCGTAGGCCAAATTTATACCCTTGTTTCCATGCACTGGGATTCACTATAAGAAGTTCTAATGGATTACAGGCACCTTTTTTACACTTGGCTATATCTTTAACATATGGCTTGGTTAAGGAAGCCATTCGATTGTCTCTGGTATTTTCTATCATACCTGTTTTCCAAGTGGCGTAAAAAACACAGGTCCACTTTGGGCAAAAGTAATCAGCCTCTGGGACTGTACTGTATACGTTGGCTAGAACCCTTTTTCCTGTACACTCCCCCCATCCAGTGGTTCCTTCTGGACACATATATTTATCATTGTGTGAATAGGTTTTTTCCCAATTACCACATTTAGAGCGACTATCTCTATTTATGGCATCACAAGCATCAAAATACAAAAAGGCATCCTCTGTGGGATCCTTGAGAGGAGGTGTGGCATTAAGCAAAGGTCCATCTGCATCATTCCATCGTATCTCCAAGGTGTAATAGGATGGGTTCTGATGCGGATTAAAGCATACTTTAGATTTACCTTTGGTACAAACATTCAGTTCAGTGGTGTTATAAATACATCGAGTCACTTTACCGGTGCAAGCATAGTAAGAATGGTATAGCAAAGTCTGAGTTACTTTCATTCCAGTCCGAGTGGAAGTAATGCAAGCTGTACATGGAGGCAAGGCACAAGTCAGTTCAAAACCTCCTAGGCAGGCAACCAGGGCAAGATAAAAGTAAAGATACATGTTGATTGGAGTCCTTCTGAATCCTCAATTTGAAAATCTTGACCTCGACTTCCTCTTCTTCGTCCCGTTTGCTAATAAAGCAATTCAACGGGCGCTGAGTGTTGATTGAAGATCCTCAAAATGTCCGTCGTACGTTAACCAACTTATCAACTTTAGTTAGCTCTAAATATTGTCAATCAATATAGTAACAGAGCAGTGTGTGAAATTACACACTCATGAGGTTCGTTTAAGCAAACTCTTGCTGCATTGGATACAGCAATCCTCTTCAAAAGACTTGGTTACTGCAAGGCACTGTAGTTGCTGGGGCGATCCCAAAAGTATCTAGGTTGCTGGTTGCCGTCTCAGGGTGAGTCGCAAAGGTACATCAGGATGCTGCTCTGCTGTCCACTGCTCGGGTTCTGGAACGGCTGCGGACTTGACTCTGCTATGGTGGATCCAGGAATCGATCTCTGCCACCTTTACTGCAGTTGGGGTAGACAGGATGACGGTATATGGTCCCTTCCAATGTGGTTCCAACGGTGTCTTTCTCCAGTCTTTGATCCACACCGAGGTTCCAGACTGGTAGGGATGCAGGGGCTCCGTCAGGTTGATAGGCAACTGGTCCTGTATCCACGTATGAAGAGTCTGTAGAACAAAACTAAGAGCTAGAAGTTCTTGTCTGGTTATTTCTGAACCAATCTGTGTTAAACTTCCTTTAATTCCCTGCACTATTGGTGGGGGTTTACCATACAAAACCTCAATAGGGGAAAATCCTGTTGACTTCACAGGAGCTGAGCGTATTCTGAGTAAAGCTATTGGGAGTACTTGGGGCCACTTCAGGCGAGTCTCCTGACAAAGCTTAGACATTTTGGCTTTCAAGGTGCGGTTCATTCGCTCAACTTTCCCTGAACTCTGAGGTCTATATGCAGTGTGAAGCTTCCATTGTATCTGTAGGGCTTTTGCTAACTGTTGAGTGATCTGAGACACGAATGAGGGCCCATTATCTGACCCTATTACAGCTGGAATTCCAAATCTAGGGATAATCTCTCTCAGCAACACTTTGGTGACTTCTCTAGCTTTTTCAGTCCTGGTGGGGAAAGCTTCCACCCACCCAGAGAAGGTACAAACTAATACTAACAAGTAGCGGTATCCATTTGCTTTTGGCATTTCAGTAAAGTCAATTTGCAGGTGGTGCATGGGGGTTACACCTCCTGACTGAACTCGGGGTGGTGGTGTGGGGCCTTGTTTGGCATTATTCTTTGCACAAATTAGGCACTGGCGAGTTACTGAGGCTGATAGGGCTGCCAGCATAGTAATACAAAAATGTGGTCTGAGTGCTTTTTCCATAGCACTTTTCCCATAATGTGTGGCTTGATGGAAAGCCTTGACAAAGGCTGGTCCCAACAATTCAGGAATTACAATCCGTCCTGGGGGTTGACTGCCCTCTGCTGGTGGCAGCTCAATCCACCCATCCTTCAGCACTCCCTCTTCCTTAGTACAGTAATACTCCAATTCTTTGGTGGTATATCGGGGTGTCCATAAATTGAGGGGTACTGGAAACAATGCTGCCTGCATTGGCATGGCTTGTGATGAAATTTGTCCTGTCATGGCTGCTTGTCGTGCTGAGGCATCAGCGAGCCTATTTCCTTTGGCAACATCTCCTTTGCCTGCTTGATGTCCCCTGCAGTGCATGACAGCTACACGAGTTGGGGCCCATACTGCATCTAGTAACATCAATATCTCCGGGCCATATTTAATTGATTTTCCTCCTGACGTGATGAGCCCTCGTTCTTTATAAAGAGCTCCATGAGCATGCAGAGTGGTGAAGGCATATTTAGAGTCTGTGTATACATTTAACACGAGTTTTGCTCCTAATACTAATGCTCGGGTAAGTGCAATTAATTCTGCTTTCTGGGCTGATGTGCCTGATGCTAAAGCTGATGATTCAACTACTTCATACTGGGTGACTACTGCATACCCAGCACAACGTCGTCCATTGATGATGAGACTGCTTCCATCCACAAAGTAGGTTTGATCAGGATTCTCTAGGGGCACATCTGTTAGGTCTGGTCGACTTGAAAAGACAGTTTCCATGACTTCTATACAATCATGCTCTGGCAATTCTTCACTGACAGGTAACAATGTAGCTGGGTTCAAGGCATGGCTCACTTCTAATTGTATCTGTGGATTTTCACATAGCATACTCTGGTATTTCAACATTCGAGAATTGGTGAGCCAATGATTTGCTTTCTGTTCCATGAGAGCAAGTACTGCATGTGGCACAGTGACTCGTAGATTCTGTCCTAATGTGAGCTTATCTGCTTCACTTACTAACAGGGCTGTAGCTGCAACTGCTCTCAAACAAGGTGGCCATCCTTTAGCCACAGTGTCCAATTGTTTTGACAGGTATGCTACAGGTCGTTCCCAATTTCCTACTTTCTGAGTCAACATGCCCAAAGCATTCCCTTGTGTCTCATGTACAAACAAATGGAAAGGCTTGTGGACATCTGGTAGTACAAGTGCTGGTGATGACATCAATTCTTCCTTTAACGTTTTGAAGGCTGTGTCCTGCTCAAGTCCCCACTCTAGTGGCGACTTTTCTTCTCCTTTCGTTGCTTCATACAGTGGTTTGGCAATTTGAGCAAAGTTGGGAATCCAGATTCGGCAATATCCTGCTGCTCCCAGAAAGGCTCTGACTTGCTTCCTGGTAGTTGGGGGTTGGGATTCTGCACACAGCTTCTTTTCTCTCCCTTCCTAATTGGCGGCTTCCTTTAGTCAGACGAAAGCCTAAATATTTCACTTCTTTTTGGCATAGCTGTGCTTTGGCTCTGGAAACTTTGTATCCAGCTTCATCTAGTAACTGCAAGAGGTCTTTGGTGGCTTGTATACATTCACTTTCTGATACAGCAGCTATCAGCAGATCGTCCACATATTGGAGAAGTACTCTCTTCCCCGGGGCCACTGGATAGCTGGAAAGGTCTTGGTTCAATGCAGCACTGAAGATGGTCGGTGAATTCTTGAATCCTTGGGGTAATCGTGTCCAAGTAAGTTGGCCCCGTCTTCCAGAGACAGGATCCTGCCATTCAAAGGCAAACAACAATTGACTAATTGGGGCTAATCTTATGCAAAAGAACGCATCTTTTAAGTCCAAAACAGTAAAATGGGTAGCTTCAGCAGGAATTAGTCCTAAAGGTGTGTAAGGGTTTGGCACAACTGGATGTATGGTCTCAACTGCTTCATTCACTCTCCTCAGGTCCTGCACTGGACGGTAGTCATCTGTTCCAGGCTTCTTCACTGGCAAGAGTGGAGTGTTCCATGAGGACTGACATACTTTTAGTAGGCCATACTCTAGTAATCTTAACAAGTGGCGGTGAATGCCTTCAATTGCTGCTCTTGGGAGCGGGTACTGCTTGACATGTATTGGTGTAGCACTGGGTTTAAGATTCACAATTATTGGAGCTATATGCTTGGCTAGGCCTGGGGGATTGCCTTCTGCCCATACTCCGGGCGGGGCATCAATGCTTTTTAAAGTTTGCTCAAAATAGGTATCCTGGGTGGATTCATCACTGTAATACCTCCATTCCTCTTCTCGGGGTACAGTAAGCAGCATTATTCCTGCAGGTTTAGTTTGAGGATTTACTGTCATTTGCATCTCTCCTTTTTCAGAAAATGATATTTGGGCCTGTAATTTGGCTAACATATCTCGTCCCAGTAATGGCACTGGACATTCAGGCATATAGAGGAATTGATGAGTTATCTGCTGTCCACCCAGACTGCATATACGGTTTTGAAGAAAAGCTTTTGCAGCTTTGGCACCAGTTGCCCCCACGATGGTGACTGCTCTTGCGGAAAATGGGGCAATCTTTTTGTCTACTACTGAATGTTCTGCTCCAGTATCAACCATAAAGTTCATGACTTGGTCTCCTATTTGTATTCCGACCATAGGCTCCTGGAGACCTAAAGTGAATTCGGAGCCCGGTCTGTCCTAATCCACATCATCCTCGTCATTGGCTGTTGCGGCCAATGCTTGAATGGCCTCTCCTCTTTCTCGTTGGAATTGTTCTCGATTGGCTCCTCCGCGATTCCGGGGACGGCCTCTTCCTCTTTCTCTCCATTGATGATTAGTTTCGTCATCTTGGTGGGCGTCTTCGAGTTGCGGGCATGTATCTCTCCAATGTCCTTCTTCCTTGCAGTAGGCGCATTGGTTCACGCCTAGCTGGGGGTGGCCTCCTCCTCGGCCCCTCCCTCTTCCTCTGCTCCGTCGACTAGGGAAACCTCCTCTTTTCTGTTCAACTATGGCCGCAGCCAAAAAATCAGCTTTCTTCTTCATCTTTCGATCACATTCTCTCTGTCTTTCATTATCACGATTCACATACACTTTATGAGCGACTTCCAGTAACTGAGTTGCATTCATGCCCGCAAACCCTTCTAATTTCTGTAGCTTACGTCTAATGTCTGGTTGTGACTGATTTACAAAAGCAGAATTCACCATGCATAAACTTCCTGGCGCATCTGGGTCATAGGGGGTATACATGCTATACGCTTCAGTTAATCTCTCATAAAACACTGCTGGGCTCTCATCTATGCCTTGAATAACTTCAGTAACTTTAGAAAGGTTCATAGCTTTCTGGCCCCCCCTTTTCAGACCTTGCATAAGGCCTTGGCGAAAACGGGCTAGGGCTCTCGATCCTCTTTCTGTATTCGGATCTCATCGGGGGTCTTCATTTGGGAATTCTCTTTGGGCCGCTTCTCGATTATCAATTCTGGCATCTTCCCCTACTCCGGGAGCTACGGGGTTATCTGCCAGCCAGTCAATGGCTGCCTTTCTAATTCGTGTCCGCTCCTCAGTAGTAAATAAGGTGGACAGGAGCTGTTGGCAATCTGCCCATGTAGGTTGGTGGGTTTCCATAATGGTATGCACTAGTTCTGTGAGCTCCTGGGGCTTATCGGTATAGGAAGCGTAATGCGTCCTCCAGTTTAACAAATCAGTGGTAGAGAAGGGCACATATACATAACTTAGGGGTCCCGCCACCACCTCATTCTCATCATTCCTTACGGGTATTCCCGGGACTTGCCGTAAAGGCATCATCTTGGCAGTAGATGTCTTTTGGGATCTGAGGGATATTTTCGTAACTTTCCCTTCAGGGGTTGTCTTTTTCTCTATGTGCTTTGCTTTAGATTTACTTTTTACTGACGAGCTAACCCTGACAGCCGCTTTTACACTGTCAGTATCGCTCTGGGAAATTTCAGTTTCCTCCTGTTCTGTTTCTGTCTCTGATTCACCTTTCTCTTCGGTCTCAGTAGAATCTTCTTCTTCATTTAGAGGGAGCTCATCTACCTGCTCTTCGGGTGATGGCTCGGGGGTTGGGTCCCGTTCCCGCTGTCTCCGGGGTTCTGGGGCAGGACGCGGGGCTACCCTTACTGGACGCTGGGCTTGGGGCTGTCGAGTGATCACTTCTGGGGAATCAGGATCTGCCAGGACAGGTTTCTGTCTGGACTTCTCACCTTTCCCTTTCTTTCTAGACTGTTCTATTTTCTGACTATGATCTGTCCGTGCTAACATTATTCTGCACTGTTCTTCGTAACGCTTTGCCCAAAGGGGCTGGCTTTCACAAATACTTAACCAGGAATCTATATAAGGGTACTGATCGGGGTGCGATACTCGCATTTTCTGATGAACTGACTGGATAATTCCTATATTAAGGGTTCCCTCTCGTGGCCAGGTGGGGTCTAAATCGGGCCACTCCCTAGTACACAAAATCTGTAATCGGGATGCAGTCATTTTAATTCCATAGTCTCCTGAATATCCTTCTTTAAAATGTGCGATCATACATTCTAATGGAGTGTTCCTAGTAGACCCCGCCCCTCCCATTTCGATGTGTGTGCGCAACAACAGACAGAAGGGAGAAGGAGGGCGGACCGTGGGTAAGGGGTCCTCACGGCCCTTGAAACATATAAGGAAAACAAATAACAAGACGAGACGACAGTCGCTTCCCCCTTTTTACGACCTGAACGCGGTCGCCCGGTCAGGAACTGCGTTATTCAGGGGTCCGCCTTCGCTTGGTCCGTGCTGCCAGACCTCTCATTCACACTTCATTCACACAATCATGCTAGCAACGTATCCCAGGAATGCAATCCAATCCTGTCTATTCTGACTAGTCTTGTTCAAGTTCCAAAATACAAGAAGACGGGGGTTTCGCCCTGCGAATACTCATGCAGGGTTAATCGGCCCGTCTTTGAGAGGTGATCAAGCTCTCTTACCAAGTTCCAAGTTCAAGTGGCAGTACTGCTCTTTCTTATCTGTCTAGACATACCAAATCAAAACTCTACTCACCGGATCCGGTCCTCAAAGTTCCCAAGCAAGCGCATGAGTTGGACCTCGGACTCCCCTCACTCGGGTTCGAGGTGTTGGCTCCAGCCGGGTCCAGCACCTGCCGAGGTCCGGCCAGCTCCCTCCGATACAAGGGACCGGTGGCGCCAGGGAGTGAGCCCCGTCGGAAGGGCGCCATCCCGGCAGGACCAAACCTGAAGAGGCGGAAAGTCGTGGTATATTGCCCTATATACCCACTAATACCACACCTTTCCCGGCCAACGCACCAAGAATATGTAGCAGCAGAGCGCAGACAAACCAATGATACCAGGAGTCTGTTCAGAAGGTCCAAATCATTTATTTGTGCACAAGTCTCAAGCAGAATCAAATTCAAAATGGCTGAGCCATGGTTTCTAGCAAGACAACAACTTTTATAGACTTCTTCTCCATTCTAGGTATAGGAAAACATTTCATTGGTCCCGGTAACCTCCCGTACCCCTTCTATTGGTTCCGGTATTGATAAGGTTATCCAATTATGTCCTTTGACTGGGCTTAGCACCTGCTCACCCCCCTTCTAGTCCAATTACAATGGTCAGTTCACCAACTTCGTTACTTTTCTCCTCCAAGGCCATTTAACTAGTTAGCACATGTGGGGAGCAGGGCACTGTAACCTTTCTGTCAGCAGTTTTAATTAAATTCTTTGCAGCTGTACTTTCTTATCAGTGGTATTTAAACTTATTTTTCTATATTTTCTGAGTTTCAATTCTGCTCAGCTAAGCTGATTATTCTTTGCTAAGCTTTATTTGTACAATAGCAGCATATTGGGGGATGTGCAATTCCTATGGGCCTCTCCACAGGCTTCATTTACAGGTCAAGCTTGTTAGGCCTGTCTGTTCATTTCAGACACCATGGATCATAGGCCTTCGCCTACCACACCAGGCTCAGAATCTCCTCAGCTGCTTGGAGACTGAAGTACTGAAGATACTAGAGATAGAGGGCAGTCCTTGCCTAGTTACACCACTGTTAGTAAAGCGATGATGTCATTCAGTCTCCAAGGCTGCTGGAGGAGATTCTAAACTCTCTATGGTTCCGGGACTGGACTAGAGGGACGAAAAGGAAGCATCATTAAACGCAGCTGCAACTCACACATGTAGATGAGTTTACTCAACTCAGCTATAGCAGTTTCTCTTCCTATATGGAAAAGGAAGAAGAATGGGGCGCAATTTTTGAAATGGCAATGGGAGAAAGAAGAGTGGGTCTACCGAGGGGAGGCTTAGTGGGTGGATGAGCTATGTGAGGAGTATGATAGTAGGTTGAGGGCTTAACACTAGAAGCCCCAGAAAGGCATTTTACCTAGAAATCCCAACGTGCGTCAATTGACGCATTATCACGACGACTGCGTTGAGCATGAAATGCAGATGTGAATTAATTTGAAGTTACTTATTTGTTTACTACGTGCAGTATGACTTCATTACATAACTGACATGGTTCTAGAAGTGGCGCTGGTATAAACCTTCGAAGATGCATTTGCGTCAATTGATGCACTTTGGGGATTCTCTATGAGGATGACCTCATGTTCCTGGAGCATAGGATCTCCATCCTATGGGTCCTGGAAAGGAGATGCTTACCTGTAATGGGGGTTCTCCATAGACAGCAGGGGTATGCAGACACACTCCATAGTGCCGCCCCAGACACTGCCAGTGTGCCAGGCTCTCTCCTAGCTTAGAGAAGTCCTTTAGACTATTCCAAGCGTGCGTGGTGGTTCCCCAAAGAAACTCCTGCCCATATCCATGCCATCCAGAGCTGAGGAGCAATAGCTTCAAAAATAAACATATCTACAATAGGATAAGACTTGTGCATTCCTTTTACTTAACAACTGTCTTCTACTTTTTGTTTGATTTTGTTTTCTTTTTTTGCGGGGAAGAAGGCGGCTCAGTGTGGCTGCATACCCTGTTGTCTACAGAGATCCCCCATTACAGGTAAGCAACTCCGCTTTCTCCACAGACAAGCAGGGGGATGCTGGCACACTCCGTTGTGAGTCCAGAGCTGAGGGCCACATAGTATGATTGCAGATGCGCAGCCCGGGCTAGAAGCTGTGATGGGTGGAAGGTGAAGTATGCCCTCAAGAGGCAAACAGGTTTTGGAGGACTGCCGGTCCGAAGGTCAAGTCTCTCATGGTGCTGAGTGCAGGAATCCCAGAATTAGTAAGAGCCACAATGAGGATGACTGCACTGTCCTGAACCAACTTCCTTAATAGAGATAGGAGGGGAGAGTTTGAGCTGGTGATCCCTGCTTGCTGCAGATGTTCAGGAATAATGGAAGCGTTTTGCCTCTGTGTTTTCTTAGAGGGCTGTGTCAACTCTAAAGTGTCAGGCAAGCAAGGGCGCTTGGGTGCCTTACCTGCTGAGGTTTCCCTATCTAGATGTTTTGATTTTGATTTTACCCAACCTCCAGCCATGCTGCTTTCTGTCACTGCTTTCAGAAGCTGAGGTGGTGAAGGAGTGGAGCCCCAGCCTGAGAAAACAGGCTTTAGGCACATTGCGATGATGCCAGTGACAGTAGGAGTCTGCCTCCAGACATGCAGCTGCCCTCTAGAGCACCGATCATGCCTGGTCTGGGCTCGATGGGGCAGCGCTCATTGAAGATTGTTACGTTAATATTGAAAAATGCAATGAAAAAGATATTTCATTTTTCTACAGGGATAAAAAGCTAGAGGCAACTAACAGTCTGTCTTGTGCTCTGTCAGCGTTGTTGCTCCTTTTTTTAAATTTTTTTTAAGAGAAGGTCTATACAGCAGAGTGCCGTGAGTTGCAGAAGAAAACCTGAAAACAGCCCACAGGGCAACTGAAGCAAGAATAGTGAAAATGAAAGTAAACACAGCGAAAAACTACTTATTCGAGCATGGTCTGAAATGAAAGCAAACGAGGTAATTATGGAGAAGGGGAGAGCTGTGGCAATCCAGTACACAGTAAAAGAAAACTGATTTGGGCAGGAGCTTTGTCAGTGAGCCACCACGCATGCTTGGAGAAGTCCTTTGGACTTCTCTAAACTAGGGGAGAGATGGGGATAGCACCATGGAGTGGGTGCCTGCATCCCCCTGCTTGTCTGTGGAGAACAGGGGATCTTAGAATGAAGGCCCTGAAGCCAGTGTAGAGGTTCTCATGGGTGCCTGATTCAAAACTTTGGGGTCCAGGATCCCTGACTCAAGGTTCTTAGGCCCAGGGCTCCCAGAAATGTGGCTCTTGGGATCACAGGTCTGTGGCTTTGTGGCCTAGGATTCTTGCCCAGGGACATCAGTTCTAGAGATCTTAGGCCTTGGAATCATGCAATCAAGACATCAAGGCATGGGAACTCTGAAACCAAAACCCACAAGCTTTAAAATGTTAATAAGAGTCAACGGGCATAAACTCAAAACCAACTCCCTTGATCCAGGACACTCTGGGACATAATAATCCTTAACTTAGACCGCCTTGATTGTAGGATAGGCGGTATAGAAATCCATTTAACTAAAATAAATAAATAAACTTGGAACACCTAGATCCAGAAGATACCTACTGATTTGTCTACAGCAGTGTTTTTCAACCTTTTTTGTGCAAAGGCACACTTTTTTCATGAAAAAAATCACGAGGCACACCACCATTAGAAAATGTTAAAAAAATTTACCTCTGTGCCTATATTGATTATATATAAAGTAATTCTCTTGAATAGGAATCAAACACTCACACCAACCGCCCTCCCCTGCTGGTTCACACCAACCCCCCTCCGCTGCTGGTTCACTCACACCACCCCCCCCTCCACTGCTGGTTCACTCACCCACCCCCCTGTCACTTACTCACCCCTCCTGCTGGGTCACTCACTCACTTACCCCCCCTCCCCTGCTGGTTCACTCCCACCATCGCCCCCCCCCCCCCCTTGCTGGTTCACTCACACCATCGCCCCCCCCCCTTGCTGGTTCACTCCCACCCCCCCCACCACTGCTGGTTCACTCCCACCCCCCCCCCCCTGCTGGTTCACTCACACTCCCCCCCCCCCTTGCTGGTTCACTCACACACACACACACCCCCCCTCTGCCCAAGCCGCTGCTTCTGCTTTGTACAGAGCAGCGGCTGCACTACACTTACATTGAAAAGTAAAGAGAAACTGTGTCAGGAGCCCTCCGGTCATCGCAGAGCCCGAGGAAGTGATGTCATGGGGGCGGGCTCCTCACAGGCT
This sequence comes from Ichthyophis bannanicus, assembly GCA_033557465.1. Classification (NCBI taxonomy): domain Eukaryota; kingdom Metazoa; phylum Chordata; class Amphibia; order Gymnophiona; family Ichthyophiidae; genus Ichthyophis; species Ichthyophis bannanicus. Next base: position 506,003,619 of record CM066035.1, on the reverse strand, counting down.
GTCTTTCCTTTTCAAATTAACTTTATTGCAGCTAAAGTTAATTTGAAAAGGAAAGACAGCCTGTGAGGAGCCCGCCCCCATGACATCACTTCCTCGGGCTCTGCATGATCGGAGGGCTCCTGACACAGTTTCTCTTTACTTTTCAATGTAAGTGTAGTGCAGCCGCTGCTCTGTACAAAGCAGAACCAGTGGCTGCACTGCTATAGGGAATCGCGATCGCGTTCGCGCCGCGGACTTCGGCACAAAAGCCGTTTTTTTGCTCTGGCCGCTCCCGATCTTGCGGCCAGAGCAAAAAACCGGCTTTTCAATGGCCGGTTTTACAACTGTGCTGGCAGCCGGCCTGGCCATGGAAAAACCGGCCAGGCCGGCTGAAAACCGGCCGGTTGGCAACCCTAATTTGTGAGCCGAGGCCACATGTTACGGATGAAATTGGAATTTTTCCCACGGCACACCAGACAATATCTCACGGCACACTAGTGTGCCGTGGCACAGTGGTTGAAAAACGCTGGTCTACAGGAGTGGTTTACCAACCTTTCTTTCCTTTTAATATACCTGACAATGTTCTTGGATATGACACACCGGATATTACAATCCATCGTTGAACTAGGAAGATCCCAAATATTTTATTGTGTTTAAAAATGATGCAAGGAAAATACAAGGCAAAATTAGACTTTACCTGCTAATCGTCTTTCCTCAAGTACCTCCAGGCCAGTCCAGGTACTCATGGGTTGTCACTGTTCACCTGCAGCTGAGAACTGAGCATGTCAGAATTCTGATGACCCAGTAGAAGAGCTCCCCCCTTTTAGTTCCATACTCCAGTCTCCTACTGTCAAAGCAGCTTCTAAAAACAGTAGGTAAAAAACATCCATCCCCTTACACTGAGAACGAGAACTCGGAGAAAAGGGAACAGAAGTTTTGAACCAGCACCGCAGCAGACAACAAAAACCAATACACATTAAAGTTAGAGTATCATACAGTATATGTAGTGTAAGGACAGGACAGGTGGATAGGGCCATACCTCTGTAAACTCCCCACCTGATAGGATGCCCCACCATGGCAGCAATACTGTAATTTTTCCAAAGGTCCTTATATCCAGACGAGTCCTACAAACAGACGGCTTGCTCAAAGCATCCGTGCAAAATCCTGAAAGAAAACAAAATCACATTAGGGAGGGCCCTTGTCTGGCCTGGAGGTACTCAAGGAAAGAAAATTAGCAGGTAAGGTTTAATTTCGCCTTCCTAATCATCCCTCCAGGCTAGTCCAGCTACGCAAGGGACATACCAAAGCAGTACCTAAACATGGGAGGGACCTGCGAGGCCTGCTTGCAGAACAGAGGCCCTGAACCTGGCATCTCTGACTGCCTGGACATCCAGCCAATAATACAAAGTAACGGTATGGAGCGATGACAACGTCACCGCCCTGCAGATGTCCGCTGGCAGCACTAGGCTGTATTCCACCCACAAGTCGCCTGAGCACATGCAAAATGAGCCCTTCAGGCCCCTGTGGCGGGACTTCGCCCCTAACCATATAGGCAAAGCAGATGATTTGCTTCACCCAGCAGTCAATCGAGGCCTTGAAAGCCGCTTCCCTCTTATGAGGGCCTCCAAACAGCACAAACAAATGATCTGACTTTTGGAGAGATTGGCTCAGGTAGCGACACAGCACCCTGCGTAAATCCAACAGGTGCGGCTGCCCATCCTCCTCAGAGTTTCCCAATGAAGGAAAGGCCAGCAAAGAGACCGCCTGATTCAGGTGGAAACGAGAGACCACTTTCAGGAGAAAGGACAGCACCGGACAAAGCACCACCTTTAGATAACAGCAAAAAGGGCTCCCTGCAGGAAAGCTCCTGAAGCTATGAAATATGCCACCCAAAAAAACATTTCCAAGGGAGATCCCTCAACAAAGGCCTGTCAAGTGTTTCAAATGGGGATCCATTCAATGTGGCAAGCACTAAGTACAAACCCCAGGGTGGAACCACTATGTGCAAAGATGGACGAGCCTGTTTCACTGCCCTGAGATACTATCCAATATCAGGGTGAGCTGCCAAGTAACGCCCTACACCCGCCTTCTATGGCAAAAGAGAGCTGCTATCTGCACCTTCAGGGAATTTAACGCCAAACCTTTCTCCAGGCCCCTCTGCAAGAAAAGCAACATATCCGGGAGCTCGCAGGCAAATAGGCAGATGTTCAGAGACCAGTTCTCACACGCCAGATCCGCACGTACTGTAGGTCATGGCGGTAGAACATTTTCGGCCTTCAACATGGTAGAAATGACCTTCGGAGAGTAGCCCCGGCGCCGCAGCCGTGCCCTTTCAAGAGCCAAGCCGTAAGCGAGAACCGTTCCACCTATGGCATCAGGACGAGGCCCTGGGAAAGCAGGTTAATCCAGTCGAGGAGCCGGATGGGCTGATCTATCAGCAGACACGTGAGGTCTGCATACCATAGTCTCCAATATGGTGCTATCAAGATTACCAGCCCTCCATGAGCCTCTATCCGCTGCAGAAGGCGAGCAATCAGCGACAATGGAGGAAATACCTAGAGGAGTCCCTCCATCGGCCAACCCTGAGTGAGTTTGTCGAGGCCCTCCGACATGTGTTCCCTGTGCCAGCTGAAGAATCAGCTTGCCTTGGCATTGTTCAACATGGCCATCAGGCCCATGACTCCCCCCCCCTCCCCCGAGCACAGGGTGATGTCATGGAACACTGCAGCATTTAACCCCCCACTAACGTGGATCCAACTGATGTCAACTGAGAAAGTTTGTTTGAATGATGTCTCTATCCATCATGTGCGCCATGGTAAGGAAACACAAAGGAGATCAGGTGAGTCAAGATCCAAAAGCGGCAGCAAAGAGGTGAGTTTTCAGCCTGGATTTGAAAATTCACCTCATTGCTGCTGCTTTCGGATCTTGACTCACCTGATCTTCTTTGTGTTTCCTTACCATTCCCCCTAGATGTAGCCCTGTCTACACCTACTGTGTTGTCTGTCATGACTAGAGCAAGGAGAGCTCGGAACTAGAAGTGCCCTATCGGCACTGTAAACCACAGAAAGCACTGATGGTCCAGCGACTGGGGGGATGTGCAGATAAGCTTCCATGAGGTCAAGGATGAATAGGAACTTGCCCTGCCTCACTGCAAGGATGACTGACCGCAGGGTTTCCATCCAGAAGTGCGGAACACGCAAGGCACAATTCACAAGCTTATGGTCTAGGATGGGTTGGGGAGGTACCTTCCTTCTTTGGCACCACAAAATAAATGGAGTATCAACCGGTGCCACATTGGCTCAAAGGCACCGATACTACGGCCCCAAGTTGTAACAGGCAACACAGCGTCACTTGAACTGCCACCGCCTTCCATGGAGCCTTGCAGGGTGAAAGAACAAAGGCCTCAGAAATGGCTCTGACCAACTCCAGTGCATACCCTTCCTGAATTATCTCTAAGACCCACTGGTCGGTCATGATACTGGCCCAGGTGGAATAAAACTGTTGCAACCGACCGCCCACCGCCACTTCCGTCTGAGCTCCTTTGGCTTCATTGGGGCTTTTTGGATGGAGCCGGAGGAGCTGAGTAATAGCCCCAGCTAACCCCTGTCAACAATGAGCCGCCTGACTCAAGACCGAACACAATTTAGAATAGCTATCCAGAGGATCGCCATGCGTCGACTCCGACTCAACGGCACTTAACAACCACCACCACCCCTGGAATCCACGAAAGGGCTGTCCCCGCACTCTAGAACGACCTCGCAGATAGGGAGTGAAACAGGTAGTCTGTGACCTTCGGAAATCTCTAGGCTGCCCTTGCTAAGCCATACTAAGCATGGGACCCTTAGGTTTATCTTCCAGTAAATGGCCTCTTTTAGAGTCCCCCAAATCCTTGACTATTTTCTCGAATGCCTCCCGAAACAGCAACTTAGGGAAGCTGACCAAGCTAAGTTTTGAAGGAAGCATCCGCTGACCAATTATGCAACCAAAGAAATCATCGAGCCGCGATGATCGAAGCTATTTATTTATTTATTTAACAGGTTTCATATACCATTATCAATTTAAAGCGGTTTACATATAACAGTTATAGCTTTACATAGAACAGGGAGTTACAACTTGGAGGATTATTTATTTTATTTATTTAACAGGTTTTATATACCGCTTTATCATTTCAATCAAAGTGGTTTACATTGTAACTTAAACTTGGTAATTAATGTACATTAAACAGGGATCTTGATAACTTGGATTTTTCTGGGGCAATGGAGGGTTAAGTGACTTGCCCAAGGCCACAAGGAGTACTAGTGGGACTTGAACCCTGGTCTCTGGGTTCCAAAGCCAGTGCTCTAACCATTAGGCTACTCCTCCACTCACATGGGGTTTACAGAATAGGAACATAGTATATGACAGCAGATAAAAGACCAGTATGGTCCATCTAGTCTCCCCAGCAAGGCGGCAAGAGTAGGTGCGCTTGCCACTCTGTGCAGGTCGCCCCTCCCCCATGCCTTTGTTTAGGGGTGTACCCGTGTAGGTCACCCCTATTTGTTCAGATATAAGAGATAGTTATTCTTATTTTGATTTTATCCTGTTGTTATAAAGGGATACACTGTGTCTGTCCCATGCCATTTTGAATTCTGTCACTGTGTTTGACCCCACCACTTCTATCGGGAGGGCATTCCAAGCATCCACCACCCTTTCAGTGAAAAAGTATTTCCTGACATTGCCTTTCAGTTTACCCTCTTGCACAGCTTCATGTTATGACCTCTAGTTTTACAGCTTCCCCGTCTTTGGAAGAGGTTGGTTTGTTCATTCTACTTCAGGCATACTTAAATCTCTTATCACGATTGAATCAAATAGTAGACCCAGAAGACTATCCAACAGTTTCACTTTTATCTATTCCTAAAGATTTTATAAAAAGCCAAGCAAGTCACTTCAAGAAGTGCTATTTCATTAGCTGCTCCTTCCCTCTGTAATTTACTCCCCAATCATCTCAGAGCCATCACTGATGCTAAGGATTTTAAGAAAAATCTGAAAACACCACTCTACTCTGAACACTTTGGTGACATCGCATGATTATTTATTTTTATTTCTACCTTTTTGTTATCTTCCCTTTTTATTTTCCTTTTTATGTTCTTATATTTAGGCTTTAATATAATCCCTGTTTGCTCCTTCCCTTGTTTTTGTAAGTTTTGAACTTCATTGTAAACCGCTTTGATTTTAGGATAAAGCGGTAAATAAATCCTGTTAAATAAATTAAAATTAATTAATTAATTAATTTAATTAATATCTAAGTATATAAAGGTCTGAATCATATCTCCCCTGTCCCTCCTCTCCTCCAGGGTGTACATATTTAGGTCTTCAAGTCTCTTCTCACAAGTCTTCAGATGCAGGCTCCAAATCATTTTGGTCACCTTCCTCTGAACTGCTTCCAGCCTCTTTATATCCTTTGCGAGATACGGTCTCCAAAACTGAACACAATATTCCAAGTGAGGCCTCACCAGTGACTTGTACAGTGGCATTAGTACCTCTTCCTTTCTGCTGGTAATTCCTCTCTGTATGCAACCCAGCATCCTTCTGGCTTTTGCCACCACCTTGTCACACTGTTTCACTACCTTGAGATCCTTAGAAACAATCACACTGAGGTTCTTCTCTTGGTCCGTGCACACCAATCTCTCGCCACCTATTATATACAATTCCCTTGGATTTTTGCTTCCCAAGTGCTTGACACTGCACTTCTTCACATTAAATCTTAACTACCAAGCATTAGACCATTCTTCCAGCTTTTGTAGATCTTTCCTCATCTTCCCCACTCCCTCAAGGGAGTCCACTCTGTTGCAAATTTTGGTGTCACAGACTTTTCCATTCAGCCCTTCGGCAATATCACTCACGAATATATTGAACAGTACCAGTCCCAAGACTGAACCCTGGGGCACACCGCTAATCACCTTCCTTTCATCCGAGGGAGTTTTGTGTGCTGTCACCTTCTGTCATCTGTCCGTCAGCCAATTTCTGATCCAGTTCACCATCTTGGGACCCATCCCCAAGCTGTTGGGTTTATTGATAAGCCTCCTATGAGGAACAGTATCAAAGGCTTTGCTGAAATCTAGGTAGATCACATCCATCACATGCTCTTGATCTAGTTCTCTGGTCACCCAGTCAAAGAACTCAATCAGATTTTTGTTAGACAAGATTGTCCTTTGGTAAAATCATGTTGCCTCGGATCATGCAACCTGTTGGTTTCGAGGGAGTCCACTATTCGCTCTTTCAGGAGCACCTCCATTACTTTTCCCGCCACCAAGGTAAGGCTTACTGGCTTGCAGTTTGTCACTTCTTTCCTATTACCACTTTTATGGAGGTACCACATCAGCCCTTCTCCAGTCCTGTGGAACTTCTCCTATCTCCAAGGATCTATTAAAAACATCCTTTAAAGGCCCTGCAAGAACCTCTCTGAGCTTTTTCAGTATCCTGGGGTGTATCCCATCTGGTCCCATAGATTTGTCCACTTTCAGTTTTGCAAGCTGTTCTAACACATCATCTTTGGTAAATGGTGTGGCATCTACTCCATTCCCATTTGTATATTTGTCAAATCACGGGTGGACCTTCTCCAGGGTTTTCTCTAGTGAAAACAGAGCAGAAGTATTTGTTTAGCACTGTCGCTTTTTCAAATGCATTTTCCACAAATCTGTTCCCAGCACTTTTGAGTCCTGCAATTCCACCTCTGATTTTCCTCCTCTCCCGAATATACCTGAAAAAAGTCTTGTCGCCACACTTCACATCTTTAGCCATCTTTTCTTCTGTCTTTGATTTTGCTATCCTCATTTCTCTTTTTGTCTCTTTTAGTTTGATCTTGTATTCTTTTCTGTGTTCCACTGTTTGTGAGTTTCTGAATTTTGTGAAAGCTGTGTTTTTTGCTTTTATTTGTGCAGTCACTTCTTTGGAGAACCAAATAGGTTTCCTTTTCCTCTTGTTTTTATTTACTTTCTTTACCGTCACTGTTGCACCTTTTATTGCTTTCTTTAGTTTAGCCCATTGCAATTCCACTTCCTTTAACCCCTCCCACTCTAAAGACAAACCGGGCAAGCCCCGAATCAGGGTGTGGAAGAACTGGAGATGTGGCAGAAGGATGAGACAGGAGCCAGTGTATGCAGGTGGTGTCTTTTAACTTCTCAATTATATACAGCTACATTGCTGCAGAATGGATGGGTTCAGCAATCATAGGTGTTATATGGCTGTACCCTGCTGTTCCAGTAATGATTCTTGCAGCAGTGTTTTGCACCAGTTGCATGGGGAGTATTGTTTTTTGGGGTAAACCATGGTATATTACATTAGAATAATCCGGTATTGGTGTTACTAAGACTTGGCATACTGTTCGAAAGTGATAGTCGTCGAGCAGTGGTTTAAGCTTGTGCAGAGCTCTAATTCTGTGGTAGGCAGATTTGGTTGTTCTTTTTATGTGGGGCTGAAAGCAGAGGTACAGATCAAAGGTAATCCTGAGGTGTCTGACTTCCTGTTTGTTGATTAGGAAGTGATTGAGGATTTTTACAGAGTCAGGTGGAGAGAATATATTGTTCCTGGTTATATGCATTAATTCTGATTTTTTGAAGTTTATGAGTAGATTCTGTTCTTTGAGCCACTTTGACATGGATTCAAGGCATGCCATAATTTGAGAGTAAACGGGGTGATTGATATTTATGGGGGTGAATACCATAATATTGTCTGCGTATATTCTGTATTGGATGTGATGTTTTATGATGATACATAATGGTTGGATATATATATTGAAAAGTAGTGCAGATAGGGCAGATCCCTGGGGAACACCCTGGGGTTGGGTAAAGGGTTTGGATTGCTGGTTTTTGATTCTAACTTGTTGGTTACAGTGAGAAAGGTATGAGAGAAACCAGTCTAGCACAGTTCCAGTTATTCCTATATCTCAAAGTCTTTGTAGCAGAGTGCTGTGGTTTACTGAGTCAAAAGCAGCTGTGATATCAATGAAGCATAGGACGAAGCCCTGGCGGATATATCAATGCCATAATAAGGGTGTCCACCTGTGATGTATGAGTGTTTCAACGCTGTGGTTCTGCCTAAATCCATATTAGTGGGGGGTCCAGTGGGGCCTAGGTATCTATGTGGTCTTGTAGCTGTTGCTGTATTATTTTTTCTATTACTTTGGCTACGAATGAAAGGCTTGATATTGGTCGGAAGGAGCTTGAGTTCATTTTATTGAGGTTGTTGTTTTTGAGGACTGGTCTGATTCATGCCTGTTTAAATTGTGGTGGGAGATAACCTTGAGTGAGAGATGATTCAACAATCTTTTGTAGATGTGGTATTATCTTTATCTTTTATCTTTATTTAATACGTGGTATACCGCTTTACGAAAAGACACCAAAGCGGTTCACAATAGACTAAAATAACTATTAGAAAAGGAAAAGAACGCCATAGTCAACAGGAAAGAGGAGATAGGAAAGAGAGGAGCAGAAGGAAGAGGGACTAAGGGGAGAAAGAAAGGGGAGAGAACCTCAGCTAGGAGCAGCTGGAGCAGGGATGTTGAAGGCGGAGTAAAAGAGGTGTGTCTTGAGAAGAGATTTAAACCTGTTTTAGGAGAGTTTCGGCTGGAGATCTGGGGGGAGAGAATTCCAGAGTTTAGGGCCTAGGTAGAAAAAGGCAGAATTCCAGGTAGACTCCAGGTGTGCAGAGGGGAGAGGACGGAACATACAATTGACATGGATGTGACGAAGTGTACGGTGGGGAGTATGGAGAAGGACCAAATTGGCAAGGTACTGGGGGGAACCGGAGTGAATAGCCTTGTGGACAAGAATGAGGACCTTATATTGAATATGGTAAGTAATGAGAAGCCAGTGAAGGTGGACGAGAAGGGGGTGATATGGTCAGTGCGGGATGCATTAGTGACAAAAGAGGCGGCAATATTTTGTAACAGTTGTTTGTTTAATCCAATTAACTGGACATGGATCGATAGATGATTTAGTAGTTTTAATGTTATCTACAATAAAGCCTTGTGACTTTGGGCAAGTCACTTTACTCTCCATTGCCTCGGAAGAAAAGGCTGGCAATCTACTTCCGGCGATACATTGCCAAGAAAACCCAGAGGTAGCTGGGTCGCTATGAGTCAACACTGACTTGATGGCACTAAAAAAAACCAAAACAAAACAAAACAATAAAGCCAAGTTGTTTTCTTGTTGGGGTGTGGAATGTGTCCCATGTTCCATCGTTGATGTGTTGTGAGCTGGATTCCTTTGGTCTTACAAGTGGTAATTGTGTATATTTCAGTTGTATAAAGTCTGCTCTATCTTGTGGGGATATGAAGTTCAGATCTTCTGGTTCAGTTGGTTCTTTTGTTAGGCCGTTTACTACTATGAAGAGTTCCCCTGGCTTGTTAATGGATTTCATTATTAGGTTTGTGTGAAATTCCTTCTTGTAGTTATTTATCATATTGTGGTAAATGGTTTGTATTTTGTTAAGAGGCATTGGCTTTTGGTTTGACGCCATAGCCTCTCCATTTTCCTTAGCTGTCTCTTCTATTCATTTATTTTGCTCGAGAACCATGGAGCATTGTGTTTCCTTCTGTTGTTAGATATTGGTTTGTTTGGTGCAATTGCTGCTTATGGTCTTCGAAGAAATCCTGACAAAATCGTAAAACGCATCCAACAAACACGCTGCAGCCAATTCTAGTTGAGAACCTTCCGCAGCCTTCTCCTGGCTCACCAGGTCTTGTGGAGTCAGATCCTGGAACCATCGAATGGAGGCCCTGGACACACAGGCCCTACAGATGGAGGCCTACAGGGCTAAGGTGCTAATGTCAAAGGCTTGCTTGAGCAATGTCTCTAGCATCTGGTCTTGGAGTTCCTTGAGCACTGCCCCGACTTCCACTGAATAGTGGTCTTCTTGGTCACCACCGAGACCAAGGTATCCACCTTGGGCATCTTCAAGAGGTCACACTGATCTTGCAGAATAGGGTAGAGGTGACCCATTAACCTACTGCTGCACAATGTAGACTCCGGGAACTCCCGTTCCAAATCAATCATTTTCTTTATCCCCCTGTGTACTGGAAAACATGCCTGCACCCCTTTGAACCCTTGCAACAAGGGGTCTTCCAGAGGCTCCTCCACCAGAGCTGGTGGGTGGGGGGGGGGGGGAAACTATATTTAAGGCCGCAAGGGAATGACTAATGAGAGCTGCCAGCTCCTCCCTGCGGAACACATGGAATGCGTTGATGTCTTCCCGCAGAGGGATCTCCCTGACTTCCAACTCCGTGGCTCCTGGCTTGCCCCAGAGGTCTGAGGGGCCCTCCCCCAGCAACTCCAAAGCCTGTGATTGAGGAGAGTTCTGAGCCTGCCAGGCATCAGACTCGCCTCTACTCTTCTTCAGTGGGGGAGCCCCTTCTCTGGATTCCTTCTCTTGCAGACGCTCCCCAGACAAGAGCAGGAACCTTAGCAGGAGTAGCAGAAGACTCAGCCTGTTTTCTCTTCAAACAATAAGCTTTGTGCAGGGACAGAATGAAATCATCTGAAAAAAGCTGTTCCAGTGAAGCAGTCAAGCCCTGGTGCTGAACCGTGGTGCTGAACATGTGGGTCTGCACCTCTGACCTGTTCTTAGTTTTAGATTTAGACTTCCATGCTTCACTTTCTCCCCTGGAGAAATGGTCGCCCGAGTTGAAATGACCATGGTTCCTGCCAAAACCGTGGAAACCACTGAGCCTGAAGAACTGAAGGAAGGGAGCCTGCCATCGACATCCATGCCCGATCCGACCACGGCGTGCTGAATAAACCTTCCCTACATCAGGCAAAAGGGCAAAACCCCGCCAGAGATAAAGCGCGGCTGCCTGCACACGAGCAGGGAAGTCTGACCTCATGCACGTCGCTGGAACAAACGCAACCTATGCTGCTCTCCACCAGAACAAACAACCCCAAGCTGTCCAGGTGAGACGGAGAGGCATGAAAACAAAAACTCGCCCGATCGAAGCAGACCCCTGAAGAAGTGATCTGCCTCTGCCATCCACACCTCCCAACCTGTCGATACTATCTAAAGGACCCGTGCAAACAAACAAAATACAGCACCAATGCAGAAAAGAAGAAAACCCCAGAGTCCTGTAGCCAACAGGAACCTGGTGCCTCCAGATTAGGGGGGGGGGGGAACCTGAGGCTCCTAAGTATGTCCTCCCACGTAAATCTGACTCCTGAGGCAACCGGACACAAGACAGGCCTTGCCCCACTGCCTGCCCTCACTCATCTACGAACCAGTAGAGATGAGTTGTTGTTGTTGTTAAGTGCCGTCGAGTCGGAGTTGACTCATGGCGACCTTCTGGATAGCTATCCTAAATTGTGTTCGGTCTTCAGTCAGGCGGTTGACAGACTGGTACCCGTAGCTGCTGTTATTGTATCGATCCATCTCATTGCTGGCCTTCCTCTTTTGCGTTGACCTTCTATCTTGCCAAGCATAATGTCTTTCTCTAATGATCTCTCTCTTCGCATGATGTGTCCAAAGTACGAAAGTCGAAGTCTTGTCATCTGAGCTTCTAAAGAAAGCTTAGGTTTGATCTCCTCTAGTACCGACTGGTTGTTCTTCGGGCAGTCCATGGTATACACAGTATTCGCCGCCAGCACCATAATTCAAAGGCATCAATTTTCTTCCTGTCTATCTTTTTCACTGTCCAGCTTTCACATCCATATGATGTTATTGAAAATACCATGGCTTGAACAAGTTGAATCTTTGTATGGAGAGAGACATCTCTGCTCTTGAGAATCTTATCTAGGTCTTTCATAGCCATTCTGCCAAGAGCAATGCGTCGTCTGATTTCTTGACTGCTTGTTGCTTCTTTATTGATAGTTGATCCAAGTAGGTTAAAGTTGTTCACAATTTCAATTTCTTCTCCTTCAACGATGAACCTGTTGATTATGCCAGTTGTCATGATCTTTGTCTTCTTTACATTAAGGTGCAGGCCCATTTTGAGACTATGTTCTTTGATTGTGAGAAGCAAATGTTTCAGATCATCTTCACTTTCAGCCAGTAATGTGGTATCATCAGCATAGCAAAGGTTGTTGATGAGTCTTCCACCAATCTTCACACCTCTGTTGTCTTCATACAATCCTGCTTCTCTGATGATTTGATCTGCATATAAATTAAACAGGTAGGGGGAAAGTATGCAGCCTTGTCTTACACCTTTGCTTATTTTAAACCATTCTGTTTCTCCTTGTTCCGTTCGAACTGTTGCTTCTTGATCAATGTACAGATTGCGCAAGAGAACGATCAGGTGTTCTGGTATACCCATGCTTCTTAATGTGGCCCAGAGTTTCTCATGGTTTACACAGTCAAAAGCCTTGCTATAGTCGATAAAGCACAAATAGATATCTTTTTGGTATTCTTTAGTCTTTTCAAGGATCCATCTCACATCCGCAATGATGCCGCTCGTTCCTCGCCCTTTCCTGAACCCTGCTTGCACTTCAGGTAGTTCTTGTTCCAGGTATGGTTGTAGTCTCTTTTGAATAATCTTCAGTAGAATCTTGCTGGCATGTGGGATCAGAGCGATTGTGCGATAATTTTCAGTGTCAGTTGGATCACCTTTCTTTAGTATTGGTATAAACACAGATCTTTTCCAGTCAGTCTTCCATATTTCTTGGCAGAGCCTTGTGAGTACGGTAACAGCTGCATCAGATTGCTGCAATACTTCTATGGGAATGCTATCAATGCCTGGTGCTTTGTTCTTTGATAAGGCTTTCAATGCTGCTTCAACTTCTTCTTTCATCACCAATGGTTCCTGATCATAAGGTACAGGTTGAAACGGCTGTTGGTCCACTTGATCTTTATCATATAAAAGCTCTGTATATTCCTTCCACCTTTTCTTGATCTTCTCAGCATCATTCAACATAGAACCTTGAGCATCTTGCAACATTCCAATTCGAGGCTGGAACTTTTTCTTTAACTCTCGTAGCTTTAGGAAAGCCGATCTTGTTCTTCCTCTAATTTTTATTTATTTTATTTATTTAACATCTCTTATATACCGCACTATTGTCATCAGCGCGGTTTACATGAAACTAAACATATACATACAGAGTAACTGTAGTGCATTTACAAGTAACAGGGATTTAGAAACTTGGGATTACAGGTAAACTAATAGTTACTGCTTCTATTTCCTTGCAAGTGTCATTGTAGTACTTTTCCTTGTCCTGTCTTGCTGACCATTGGAAATCTCTGTTGAGTTCTGCGATTGTCTTTCTTTCTCCTCTGGCTTTAGCTTCTCTGCATTTCTGGGCAATTTTCAGAGTTTCTTCCGTCATCCATTTTGGCCGTTTTTGCTTTTTTACCTTTTGTAGAGACTTCTCGCTTTCTTCCAACACAACCTTCTTGATGTCGTTCCATAACTCTTCCGGAGCTCTGTCATTTGTATCTAAAGCAGCAAATCGATTTTGCAGGCAGTCTTTAAATTCCAGTGGTATATTCTCAAGGTCATATTTTGCTGCATTCATGAGTGGTTTGCTCTTTTTCAACTTTAGCTTGAGTTTGCATACTAGTAGTTGATGATCTGTACCACAGTCAGCTCCAGGTTTTGTCTTTGTTGATGTTACAGAGCTTTTCCATCGTTGACTTCCACATATGTAGTCAATTTGATTTTTATATAATCCATTCAGTGAAGTCCATGTGTACAGTCACCGCTTGTGTTGCTGGAAGAAGGTGTTTGAGATGAATAGATCATTGGTCTTGCAGAATTCTATCAGTCTTTCTCCAGCTTCATTTCTGTTGCCAAGTCCATATTTTCCAACTACTTTGTCTTCTTCTTTGTTGCCAACTTTTGCGTTCCAGTCACCCATGACTATCAGGATATCCTGTTTGCATGTTCTGTCAATTTCAGCTTGTACTTGTTCATAGAACTCTTCAATTTCATTCTCTTCTGCAGCTGTTGTTGGGGCATATACTTGAATTATAGTTGTGTTGATAGGCAATCCTCGTAGACGAATAGAGATTAAGCGTTCACTGACTGCATTGTATTTCATTACAGTTCTTGCAAGTTTCTTCTTTATTATAAATGCAACACCATTTCTTCTTTGTCTTTCATTTCCAGCATAGTAGACCATGTGATCATCTGATGCAAAGTGCCCCATGCCAGTCCATTTCAGTTCGCTGACACCCAACAGATCAAGTTGTACACGTTCCATTTCATTCTTGACCACCTCCAACTTCCCTTGGTTCATGCTTCGTACGTTCCATGTTCCAATGTGTACGACATCTTTACAGCTTCTGACTCTCATTTCGTGCGCAGCTACATCAGCAGTCAGACTTTCTGAGGGCTTTGATCCAACCACATCATAAATGCTGGCTTTACTCTGAAAAGTCTTCAGCTCTTCCCCAGTAGCTAGTTGAGTGCCTTCTGACCTGGGGGTCTCATCTTCAAGCACCAAAGCACAATTTGTTTTGTTGTAACTATCCATTGAGTTTTCATGGCAAGATACAGAAGTAGATTGCCGGGCCTTTCTTCCGCGCAGTTTAAGTTTGGTGGTGTTGCCGTTGTCACAAAAATGTGATCCTCCGCCGTCAACACTGTCCCATTCTGCTGCTGCCCAGATGGGTGGTTTGTCTTGGTCTGGCACCTCAGCTGAGACCTGTCCATCTTGGGAGACCCTGCCAGTAGTTAAACTACCAATAGTTTAGCTCTCAGCATCACTGATGCACGCAAGCCCTCACAACACGACAAGCTGCAAACCAAGTGAGAGATGAGTAGCCTCAGAAAACCCATGCAGAGCTTCTGCTCCTTTTAGTTTTCCTTGCTCTCTGATCCAAATGGGCTTTGAGAAAAAAGTATTTCTTTTCCTTTAAACTAAGGCCTTTTAGGAAATCCACCACGTAAGAGCACTCAGCTGCTGAGAACTGAGAGACTGGAGTATGGAGCTGAAGGGAGAGCTCTTTTACTGGATCATTAGAATTCTGACATGTTCAGTTCTTAGTTGCTGGTGAACGGTGATAACCCATGCATATCTGGACTGGCCTGGAGGGACCATTAGGAATTTATCCTTAACAGAATTAACTTTTTAATTGAAGCTATTAAAATCAAAGTTATTACATTTTATTTTTTCTCACAAAAGTTTTAATCTTCACTTATGTCATTAGAAGGAAATGTGGGACTCATATCCTGCAGTCCTGCAAAATATGGTTGAATGGTAGACAAATTCACTCTAAGTTTGCCATACAAAAAAAAATATATTGAAATTCTGGCAGGGCTTGGCAAATCCTGTGTGCCAGGTCGCCTAATTGAACCCTAGCGCCTGGGATTTCATTGTCCCCCCTACCCCAGTCATCATCTGATATCTATCTTAGAATTCCAGCCGCATTGTTTGCTGCTCCACTGCAAATTGGCTCTGCATGTAGCTTGAGCTGCGCGGTGGAGGAAAGGTTTGCTGATCTCACATTTGTAAGATCAACATCCATCCTGCACCACATGGCTCGAGCTCGGGGGGGGGGGGGGGGAGCAAGAAGAGAGCAAGACACAGACAGGGGTGATGGTGGCTGGGTTAATGGTGGTGAAACAAGGTTTGGACAAGTTCCTGGAGGAAAGGTCTATAAACCAGAGGACCCAGGAAATCCACTGCTTGCCCCAGTACAAGCATTATGGAACCTGCTAGGTTCTTGTGACCTGGATTGGCCACTGTTAGAAAAAGGATACTGGGCTAGATGGACCTTGGTCTGACCCAGTATGGCATTTCTTATGTTCTTAGGGGGCTGTGAAAGAAAAACTGTCAGGGCACAAACAGCAAGAACGACAAGAATCCTTCTTCTCAGTCCCTTACAAAAAACACAGTCACAGACCAAACCTCACCAACTGCAAAATAAAGGACCAAAAATTAGACACGGAAATCTCAAGAAGCCTTCTGCATTGTAAGCCACTCAACACTAAAGCCACTAAATTTTCCTAAGAGAAATAGTCACACCATGTTCAGACCTAGAGAATTTCGACTGTGAATAATGTATATAGTTTACTGTATATAGTTTATATAGTTTACCCTGTTTCTTCCAAGTTCTCAAACCCCTGTTACTTGTAAAATACACTACAGTTACCCTGTATGTATATGCTCTGTTCCATGTAAACCGCGCTGATGATAATAGTGCGGTATATAAGAAATGTTAAATAAATAAATAAATACAAATAAACACAGGAGAAATGAAAATAAAACTGTTTTGGTAACCAAGCGACCAGAGTTCGATTTTCACAAGCACTCCTTGTGGCCTTGGGCAAGTCACTTAATCCTCCATTGCCTCAGAAGAAAGGCCTGGCAATCTACTTCTGGTCACACTGCCAAGAAAACCCAGGAGTTGCTGGGTTGCCAGGAGTCAGCATTGACTCAAAGGCACACATTGCATTTTGCACAGTAAGACAACTATATTTCCAAAACAGATATTTTTCCTATCACTAAAAACTGAAAATAATTTTTCTTTTTACCACTGTTATGTGGGCAATTAATTTCTACTCTGCTTTTGTTGATTTTCGTCTAAATCCTTTTTCTAGTATTCTCCCTTCCTTCCATACATTTGTTTTTGCTGTTATCTCTTTCCCTTTCACCTTTTTTCTCCTTTTCTTTCTTCTGTGCTTATCCATACTAGCTAGATTTCACATCTTTCATTCCCTATCTTTACCAAACATTTTTTCCACTCCTATTGCTGCTCAGTCAACTCATTTCTTCCTCTATCCCTCGCTCCTTGCCAGGTCTTTTGTTCCCCCTCTGTCCTTCACTCGGTCCCTAGAGTACCATTTCCAATCATCTGTTCTCAACCACCTCCCCAGCCCTTATATACCCAGGGATGATTTAAGATTTTGATGCCCACAGGCAAGACTGGACAGCACATCCCAGAGAGTATGGAAGGAGTGGTGCCAGAGACGAGTAGAGGAAGGTCACAGTGCCACAATAGCATCCCTTTGAAGAAGCACATGCACATGGCCTCTGAATTAAGTGAGAGAAGGCTCTTCTTTGGCCTGTGTATTTGGTGCTTTCAAAATTTGGCAGCCTAGGCAGTTGGCTACATTGCCTATGCCTAAATCCAGGTCTGCATACATCTTCCTCTGCCTCTTGTTCCCTCTGCTACTCATCCTCCCTCCCTGGCCTCCAATCCTTTTTATTCTGCCTCTTATCTCCTACTTAGTTTCCTATATCCCCTTTTACCTTTTCTACAGCTTCTTCATTTCCAAATTCTTGTCCCTTTCCTAGCACCTCCACATTTACAATTTCAGACGATACTCTCTCCACCCTACCCCACTCTCTATGCTTTGTCTCAAAATACCACAGCCCATTTAACATACCCTTATACATACCCCCAGCCAGGTACCATGAAATCCCTACCACCTTACTCAATCTCTCAGTCACCATTCCCAACAACCCCAACCTTCAACTGCCCCATAACTAATTGCTCATGCTCTTCTCATCACCGCACCGATCTACTTTTGCCTGATTGGCAGACCTACAACAGAAAGCAACACCGGCATCAACTCACGCACGCGGCTACTCTGCTCTGTCCACTAAGAGTATCATCACTGAGCTGCCGGACTGACCTTTAAATCCAGCCTCATTCAGGTTCGACCAGGCCTGTGGACCACAGTGGCCTACAAACATAACGGAGATGCAAATAACCAGCAAATCTACAAGCATCAGCAAGTAGGTCTTAATACAACTTGTTAATATATTGTTAGTTATTAGCAAACAAACTACTACATGTTCTGTTATACCTAATATACAATTATTAAATTAACTGCTTATATTCCTGGGTCCACTGGAGTCGTTTTATTAGCAGTAGCTGCTACTATTGTCTATACCAAACTACTTGTATGGTGAACTTAGGCCTTACCTGCTAATTGGCTTTCCTTGAGGAACTCCAGTCCAGTCCTGCACCTATAGGTAGTCAATCCCTACCAGCAGCTTGGAGACTAAGCATGTCACCTTTTTTCTGATGACATCACCATACTTAGGCAGCTGGTTCTGCCTCCCAACCCCCAGTACAACAAAGTAGACTCACAGGAGCAACAAATAAGTAGTCACCATATTAACCATTGAAACTATCTAACTACTGAACTAGAATAGAGGCCATATGTTTATGTTTATGTTTCCACAGAACCAGGAAGAAACAAAGTTTTGCCGGGGAATTGTCCGCCCTCCAGGAGAACCCCCCCCCCTCTCCCACTGGGGTTCTGCTGCCCCAGCCCAGACAACAAATTGCAATACGGTCCATACTCACCCTTCCTGAATGCCGATGCTATGCAACTTAGTGTTCCACGGACCTTTCAATTGTATGATGATATTCTTTAGGCCTGGGATCGCGACGTTCACTCATTACAATGTCAGGGAGGGATCCGGGACTGGACTGGAGTTCCTCAAGGAAAGCCAATTAGCAGGTAAGGCCTAATTTCACCTTGCTTATCGTCCGTCCAGTCCAGTCCAGTCCCGCACCTCTGGGATGTAACAGAGCAGTATTAAAAGAAGTGACATGCGAGACCAGCCTGAATCACTGCCACCCCAAATCTGGCGTCCCCCGCCGCTTGAACATCTAGACGATAATGCTTCACAAATGTATAAAGAGATGACCAGGTGGCTGCTCTACAAAAATCTGCCGGTGGCATCATACTGAATTCCGCCCAGGAGGCTGCCTGAGCACTCGTCGAATGAGCCCGCAGACCCTCTGGCACCAGTTTCCCCTTTACCATGTAGGTGGAAGCAATCACCTCTTTGATCCACATATCGACACCTTGGGCTGCTGCTTCACCTTTGTGTGGGCCCCCAAAGAGAACAAGTGATCCAATTTACAAAAGGAAGCTGTTCTTTTAAGATATCTCTGCAAAACCCAGCTGACATCAAGGAGACACCACTGAGAATCTGACAGCACCGGTAGGGAAACCAGCTAATTCACATGAAAAGCGGAAAGCACCATTTCCTTCAAAAGAGAAAGGAACGGCTCCTTACAAGACAAAGCTTGAAGCTCCGAGATCCGGTGAGCCGAGCAGCTTGCCACCAGAAAGACTATTTTAGTGTCAGGTCATTCAGAGAGGAGGTACTCAATGGTTCGAAAGGCTCCTGGGTCAAAACTGAAAACACAAGATTAAGATCCCAAGGAGGAATCACCTCCAGCAGCGGCCGACGCAGAAAGCAAAACACATCCGGATGTGCTCCAAGAGAGACCGCCTGGATCTTGCCTCTATAACAAGCTAGAGCTGCGACCTGGACCTGCAGAGAGCTAGCCGCCAAGCCATTCTCAAACCCTGCTTGCAGAAAGGAGAGCACATCTGGCACAGTAGCTGCTTTTCTCCACACCAGGCCTCGAAAATACGAGGAGAGCACCGGAGTGGCTGACAAAGGATGAATCTGGTGCGACCACCTGTGCAGTAGCTCTCTTTGAAGTGGCCACATGTGCGCTCATGGCCATGGCACTACCTCTATGATTGCCACCATGGTTCCTAGAAGTTGCAGCTAGTGCCATACTTATGGCTGTTTCCTGTGCAAGAACTGACATACTAGACGCAACAGCGCTTTCGCCCTCTCGTCCAGCAGAAACATCTTGCCAGCGTGGGTGTCGAAGCGTGCCCTCAGGTACTCTATGTCCTGTGAAGGCACCAGCTGACTCTTGGACATATTGATCACCCAACCCAGACTCTGGAGGAACTCCACCACCCTTCCTGTGGCATGCTCGCTCTCTATCCTTGTCTTTGCCCGGATGAGCCAGTTATAGAGGTATGAGTGTACCAAAATGCCTTCCTGGCGCAGTGCAGTGCCGCTGCCACCAGCACCATCACTTTGGTGAACGTGCATGGAGCGTCGTCAAGCTGAAAGTCAAAGCCCGAAACTGGAAATGCTCCATCAGGACTGCAAAGCACAGGGAATGGTGATGCTCTGGCCAGAAGGGGATATACAAGCAGGCCTCTGCGAGATCCGGGGATGTTAAAAACTCCCCCTTGCGCACCGCGACAATCATGGACCTTAATGTTTCCATGTGAAACCGAGGAACTCGCAGACAACGGATCACTCTCCAGTGACAGCAGGAATCAGTCCTCACTTATGGGTGACGTCGGCACCGACGGAACCCGCATGGAGCAATTCCTCAGTTTTCAAAGAAAGCCTTTGGGATTGCTGCCACACATGCATGGTCCTCTTCCCGCCCAAAGGTGCCATCTTGCTCAGTCAGGTCCCTTAGCTTGAGCCCTAACAAGCAGATAGCAAGGGAAGGATAAAAATCCAGCAACTCATCAGGGGAGGTGGGAGGGTAGTGAGGACTGATTCCTGCTGTCCCTGGAGAAAGCGTAGTTACTCACCTGTAACAGGTAATCTCCGGCAACAGCAGGAATTTAGTCTTCACATATGGGTATCGTCGGCACCGACGGAGCCTGCACGGGAACGCTCCCCAGCATCCAATAGGAACGCTTTTGGGAGCATCCCTCAGCACATGCACGCTGCCTTCCCACCTTTCCAACTGTCCCTCTTCAGTTAAGTTTGTAGCTGAGTGAAAGGACAGAGGGGATAGAGGAAAGAGACAGAGAGATAGAGAGACAACTCCTAGGGGAGGTGGGTGGGTTGTGAAGACTAAATTCCTGCTGTTCCCAGAGATCACCTGTTACAGGTGAGTAACCGCTATCTCCAGGAACAAGCAAGAATGTAGTCTTCACATATGGGACTCCCTAGCTGAAGATGCCAGGGAGATAGCCCCAGGAAGCTGCCACCTACAGTGAGGTGGGCCATGCTTCCTCCCATGGATCTCTGTTATCCCACCAGGGTTGGTGGGTAGGAGTTGAATTAGGTCTGAAAGATTTTGAAGAACAACTTGGCCAAAGAAGGCATCCTGACGGGAGGCTTTATCTAGGCAGTAGTGGGCTGTAAAGGTGTGTACCAAAGCCCAGGTGGCTGCTCGACAAATGTCATCAATAGACACAGAGTGAAGGTTAGCCATAGAGGCTGCCATGGCTCTCACATTATGAGTTGTGACACGGCCTTAAAGAGGAAGACTCTCACTCTCATAAGCAAAGGATATGCATTGTGCAATCCATTTGGATAGAGTTCTCTTGGAGACTGGAAGTCCCAAATGACTATTTATTTATTTATTTTATTTAACATTTGCTTCTATACCGCGCTATTAAAATCAGCGCGGTGTACATCAAACAAGCATACTAGAATCAAAAGCAATAAAAAGTTGAGAAGACTTTCTATGTTGCTGTGTTCTTTGTAGGTAAAATGCCAAGGCTCTTTTACAATCCCAAGTATGAAGGTTCCTTTCTGCATTAGAGGCATGAGGCCTCGGAAAGAATACAGGAAGATAAATTGATTGATTTAAATGAAAAGGCAAAACCACCTTTGGCATAAAGTGTGGATGAGTTCTGAGAACAACCTTATCATGGTGAAACCTAGTATAAGGAGGATCAGCCACTAAAGCTTGCAATTCACTAATGCGACGTGCAGAGGTGATTGCAATTAGGAAGATGACCTTCCAGGACAAAAGCTTTAGGGTTGTAGTCGCTAAAGGTTCAAAGGCAGTTTCATGAGCTGCCCAAGAACTAGGTTTATATCCCATGCCACCGGTGGTGGCCTGATGGGGGGCTTTGTTAATAGAAGACCTCTCATAAATCTTGATATGAGTGGATGAGAGGAAATTGGTTGTTCATTTAGAGGCTTATAGGAAGCTACAATTGCACTAAGATGGACTCTTACTGAATTGGTCTTTAGACCAGAATTTGATAAATGAAGTAGATACTCTAGTATCAATTCCAAAGGTATCATAAGGGGGTTTAACCCCTTCTGTGAACACCATACAGTAAAACGTTTCCACTTGAAGGCATAAGAGCGTCTTGTGGAAGGTTTTCTAGAAGCCTGAAGGATATCCTTTACCTGTTGGGAAAGGTTGAGATCCTGAAGGTCTAAGCTTTCAGCAACCAGGCCCTGAGATGCAGGGACTGGGGATTCGGATGCCATAGCATACCATTCTCTTGGGAGAGGAGATCTGGAGCATAGCCTAACTCCAGAGGTGCAGCTTGAAAGAGATGTAGAAGCAGGGGATACCACGTTTGGCATGGCCACCATTGCGCTATGAGGATCATACGACCTCTGTCTCTCTGAAGCTTGAAGAGTGTTTTGGGGATGAGGGGAATGGGTGGGAAGGCATAGAGGAAGTCGTGACCCCAGTGAAGAAGGAAGGTGTCCCTTGCCTGGCAATTTTGAGCCGGAATTCTGGAACAGAACCGGGGAAGTTTGGCATTCAGTGGAGTTACAAATAGGTCTATGTCTGGGGTCCCCCAGATCTGAAACATCTTGGCCACCTGGTCTAGGTGGAGAGACTATTCATGAGGCAGCAGTACTCGGCTGAGTTTGTCTGCCCAAAGGTTTTGAATGCCTGGAAGATATACCACGAGAAGGTGAATTTGATGCTCTCTGGCGAGGGCCCATAGTCGTAAAGCTTTGTTGCATAATGACAGAGAGCCTGTTCCCTCTGCTTGTTCACGTAGAACATAGCTACTTAATTGTCTGTTTGGACTAGGACTGTCTTGTAGCTGAGCTGGGCATGGAATACTCGAAGAGCTAGATAGATTGCTCTGAGTTCCAGGAGGTCTATGTGAAGACAAACCTCCTGTGAAGTCCAGGTACCCTGGGTAGAGAGATGATGCAAGTGTGCTCCCCATTCCACCTGTGATGCATCTGTTGTTAGAGTGGCCTGGAATAGGGGTTGCTGGAAAGGAGACCCCACTAGAAGATTTTCCAGTTTTTGCCACCACTGGAGGGACAAAATCAATCGTCGTGAGTTTGATATCTTGTCCGACAGATGTCCTGTGGCCTGTGTCCACTGTGTGGATAGGGTCCACTGGGCTGCTCGCATATGAAGGCGAGCATAGGGAACCACAGGAACCGTGGATGCCATATGTCCCAATAGTTGTAGTAGTTCTCGAGCAGTTAGGGAGGACTTCACCGCTGCTTGAGAAGCAAGCTGCACTATGTGAAGACAGCAGGGTTGTGGGAGAAAAGCCCTTGACTGTCTGGTATCTAAACGAGCTCCTATGAACTCCAGGGACTGAGATGGAGCAAGCTGGGATTTTGGGAGATTTATGACCAATCCCAAGTATTGAAGGATTTGCATTGTGCGAGACAGTGCAGAGCTGGCTTCTGGAACCGTGGGGGCTCGAATGAGCCAGTCGTCTAAGTAAGAGAAAACGAATATCCCTAGGGTTCACAGAAATGCAGCTACTACTGCCATGCATTTCGTGAATACTCTTGGTGCCGAAGCCAGACCAAAGGGAAGAACCCTGTATTGGAAATGTTTTCCCCTGAAAAGGAATCGTTCCTGTGATCTGGATGGATCAGAATGTGAGTATATGCATCCTTTAGATCTAGAGAACAACGCCAATCCTGACTTTGAAGGTATGGCAGAAGAGTTCCCAGAGAAATCATTTTGAACTTTTCTTGGACCAGATATTTGTTCAACTCTCTGAGGTCTAGAATGGGTCTGTGTCCTCCTGTTTTCTTTGGAATAAGAAAATAGGGGGAGTAGAACCCTATACCCTGTTGAAGAATGGGCACCTCCTCTATTGCTCCTTGAGCAAGGAGTGTTGAGACCTCTCAATCCAGTAGATTGTCGGTAGAGGTTTGGGAATTAAACTGTCTTACGATTGTAGGAGGGAGCATACTGTGAAAATGAAGCTTGTACCCCTCTCCCACAATGGACAGAGTCCAATTTTCTGCTGCTATTTGGTGCCATCTGTTGGCAAAATGACACAACCTGCCTGGAATGTTTAGGGGTTCTGGACCTTTCAGAGGCAGGAAGGCTAAGTTCTCTATGAAGGAGCCAAAGCCCTTGAGGGGGCTGGGCCTGTGGAGCTGGTTGAGCTCTAAAGCCTTTTGGCTTCTTTTGTCTGGATTGTTGTTGTTGACCTTTCTGGGCAACTTAACCCTGAGCTTGCCCTTGCTGGGTATAGGACGGATAAAACTTCCTCTTTTTGCTGAAAAAGGTTTTTTTTATAGGGTTTCTTTTTGGCTGGAGTGGCTGTACATTTTGACAATCTATCTAAAATGATATTGTCAGCATCTGGCCCTCTTCAAGAGCTCTCCCAATCGGGGATAGAGCGGGCCGGAGCAACGCTCCAGAGTCCTCCCCCTGCTCAGCAGCCCAATCCGGGCAGGAGGCTCACTTTAAAAAACAGCGCCGATCGGGCGATCGGCCTCTTCCTCTACCCTCCGGCCCTCTTCAAGAGCTCTCCCAATCGGGGATAGAGCGGGCCGGAGCAACGCTCCAGAGCCCTCCCCCTGCTCAGCAGCCCAATCCGGGCACGAGGCTCACTTTAAAAAACAGCGCCGATCGGGCGATCGGCCTCTTCCTCTACCCTCCGGCCCTCTTCAAGAGCTCTCCCAATCGGGGATAGAGCGGGCCGGAGCAACGCTCCAGAGTCCTCCCCCTGCTCAGCAGCCCAATCCGGGCACGAGGCTCACTTTAAAAAACAGCGCCGATCGGGCGATCGGCCTCTTCCTCTACCCTCCGGCCCTCTTCAAGAGCTCTCTCAATCGGGGATAGAGCGGGCCGGAGCAACGCTCCAGGGTCCTCCCCCTGCTCAGCAGCCCAATCCGGGCACGAGGCTCACTTTAAAAAACAGCGCCGATCGGGCGATCGGCCTCTTCCTCTACCCTCCGGCCCTCTTCAAGAGCTCTCCCAATCGGGGATAGAGCGGGCCGGAGCAACGCTCCAGAGTCCTCCCCCTGCTCAGCAGCCCAATCCGGGCACGAGGCTCACTTTAAAAAACAGCGCCGATCGGGCGATCGGCCTCTTCCTCTACCCTCCAGCCCTCTTCAAGAGCTCTCTCAATCGGGGATAGAGTGGGCCGGAGCAACGCTCCAGAGTCCTCCCCCTGCTCAGCAGCCCAATCCGGGCACGAGGCTCACTTTAAAAAACAGCGCCGATCGGGCGATCGGCCTCTTCCTCTACCCTCCGGCCCTCTTCAAGAGCTCTCCCAATCGGGGATAGAGCGGGCCGGAGCAACGCTCCAGAGTCCTCCCCCTGCTCAGCAGCCCAATCCGGGCACGAGGCTCACTTTAAAAAACAGCGCCGATCGGGCGATCGGCCTCTTCCTCTACCCTCCGGCCCTCTTCAAGAGCTCTCTCAATCGGGGATAGAGCGGGCCGGAGCAACGCTCCAGAGTCCTCCCCCTGCTCAGCAGCCCAATCCGGGCACGAGGCTCACTTTAAAAGAGCAGCGCTGATCAGGCGATCGGCCTCTTCTTCCACCCTCCGGCCCTCTTCAAGAGCTCTCTCAATCGGGGATAGAGTGGGCCGGAGCAACGCTCCAGAGTCCTCCCCCTGCTCAGCAGCCCAATCCGGGCACGAGGCTCACTTTAAAAAACAGCGCCGATCGGGCGATCGGCCTCTTCCTCTACCCTCCGGCCCTCTTCAAGAGCTCTCCCAATCGGGGATAGAGCGGGCCGGAGCAACGCTCCAGAGTCCTCCCCCTGCTCAGCAGCCCAATCCGGGCACGAGGCTCACTTTAAAAAACAGCGCCGATCGGGCGATCGGCCTCTTCCTCTACCCTCCGGCCCTCTTCAAGAGCTCTCTCAATCGGGGATAGAGCGGGCCGGAGCAACGCTCCAGGGTCCTCCCCCTGCTCAGCAGCCCAATCCGGGCACGAGGCTCACTTTACAAGAGCAGCGCTGATCAGTCGATCGGCCTCTTCCTCTACCCTCCGGCCCTCTTCAAGAGCTCTCCCAATCGGGGATAGAGCGGGCCGGAGCAACGCTCCAGAGTCCTCCCCCTGCTCAGCAGCCCAATCCGGGCACGAGGCTCACTTTAAAAAACAGCGCCGATCGGGCGATCGGCCTCTTCCTCTACCCTCCAGCCCTCTTCAAGAGCTCTCTCAATCGGGGATAGAGTGGGCCGGAGCAACGCTCCAGAGTCCTCCCCCTGCTCAGCAGCCCAATCCGGGCACGAGGCTCACTTTAAAAAACAGCGCCGATCGGGCGATCGGCCTCTTCCTCTACCCTCCGGCCCTCTTCAAGAGCTCTCCCAATCGGGGATAGAGCGGGCCGGAGCAACGCTCCAGAGTCCTCCGCCTGCTCAGCAGCCCAATCCGGGCACGAGGCTCACTTTAAAAAACAGCGCCGATCAGGCGATCGGCCTCTTCCTCTACCCTCCGGCCCTCTTCAAGAGCTCTCCCAATCGGGGATAGAGCGGGCCGGAGCAACGCTCCAGAGTCCTCCCCCTGCTCAGCAGCCCAATCCGGGCACGAGGCTCACTTTAAAAAACAGCGCCGATCGGGCGATCGGCCTCTTCCTCTACCCTCCGGCCCTCTTCAAGAGCTCTCCCAATCGGGGATAGAGCGGGCCGGAGCAACGCTCCAGAGTCCTCCCCCTGCTCAGCAGTCCAATCCGGGCACGAGGCTCACTTTAAAAAACAGCGCCGATCAGGCGATCGGCCTCTTCCTCTACCCTCCGGCCCTCTTCAAGAGCTCTCCCAATCGGGGATAGAGCGGGCCGGAGCAACGCTCCAGAGTCCTCCCCCTGCTCAGCAGCCCAATCCGGGCACGAGGCTCACTTTAAAAAACAGCGCCGATCGGGCGATCGGCCTCTTCCTCTACCCTCCGGCCCTCTTCAAGAGCTCTCCCAATCGGGGATAGAGCGGGCCGGAGCAACGCTCCAGAGTCCTCCCCCTGCTCAGCAGCCCAATCCGGGCACGAGGCTCACTTTAAAAAAACAGCGCCGATCGGGCGTGCCCGCGCCTGAGGGCCTCGCCAGAGGGCCCTTTGGCGTGGCCCTTAGGCGGGGAACGTCATTAAAAACACCAGAAACAGCCAAAACCCACCACAAGCCTAGAAAGGAATCCCTCCACCTTTCAGAGAACGCAACTACAGGCCCCCTCGGTGGCAGCTTTTTCGACAAACCTCAGAACAACCGAATACAGCAAGTAACCCATCCTAATTTGATCCGTATCCAGAACTCGCTCCAGGAGGAGCTGGAACATCATCCGCTGCTGCACCATTGAAAAAGAGCCTTCTTCCTGCCCAGAGACCAGCCGCCGAAGCAGCAGTCTAGTTGGGTACCTCACCATCACAAAAGAGCTCACCGGAGAGACGAGCAGCTAAAGCAGCAGGCCATTCTACACACGTGCTTCCTCAGAGCTTTTGTGCAGTAAGCCCTCCAGCGCGTCATCGTCACCCCCTACCCAATCGGGATACAGCTCGAATATTTGGCACGGCCCTTAAGCTAAGGCGAATAAAACTACTCCTCCCATACGGAAACATCGATAAAACAGTCAACGTGGAACCAGCATCTACAACTAAGTACAGCTGAGCTCCCCCAGGGTTGAGCTCGCGTACTTCATCTCCTCTCAGATACTTCACAACTGCAAGTATACCCCCAACAAACTCTATTTCTATATCTTTACAACCCAAAATCTTAAATTTATCATGCCACTATGATCAATCTGCTAAACTGTATCAGGTGTTTGTGTTAATTGCTATATATTTGCCATTTAGATATACTCTAACTACTGTTGTCAGTAGCTTCCCCACACATTACTGTGTAAATGGTAAATCTTTAATCAGTACTGTTGTCAGTAACTAGTAGCGATCCTACATTTATGTACTGCATCAAGTAGTATCCTGTTTCAGTAATTTGTAAACAGTACCATCATAACTGTTGCCAGTTGTATATCCTCAATAAGTACAGTTGTCTGTAGCGATTCATTACTGTATTCATTACTGTACCAGTAGTTTATTCTTTACTGTTGTCAATAGTATATCAATAAGTATGTTAGACTATAACGATCACACAATTCACTAATTTACCAGTTGCACCTTCTCAATTATCAGTAAATGTTGATAACTACTGATATCAATCATCAATAGATAACTACTGTTGTCAGTAGATATTAAACAACCATACTGTTAGAAACCTCATTCAATCAAGATCAATACAGTGTCCCATATTGTTGTTTGCTAATACATTGCTAATACATACATTGCTGATAGCATCCTCTCAAACAACATTTTATCGTCTCGATCTCTAGTACCTTTCTCTTATATTTACACTGTTACCAATCTGTATACACTGTTGCCAATATTATTAATCTGTATACACTGCTCCCAGTACTCCTCACATTTGATCACACTGTTGCAAGTACCTCTCTCAATAGATTGCACTGTTAAAAATAAATAGATATATCAACAATAGGATATTCCTATCCTTCCCACTTAAAATAGAAAACAAACTCTTATTTCCAATACCCTCCATAACTTGCTCCTCTATCAAAACAAATTATTCACACTCTCTCATACTACTTGTCCACGTCATATATTAATCATAGCAAAAATGAAACTTGCACAGATCATAATACATCTTTTATATATCATAAGTACTGCCATAAGCATACTTATCTCTCCTACAATATGCTACCAACCACAATACCCGCTCTACCACCATCCTAGAATGGCCTACCAGCACACCAACCCTCAACATATTAATCGAATATTCATTACTAACCACAAACCATATTCACTCATACATAGCCCATTAACAGTTAAGTACACAGATACACGTATAAGAAGATTAATTAACATACAAACAAAAACAGACAATGAAATAAAAAAACTGAACCCACCCATTCAAGACTTGAAAATAATCCTCATAAACGTAAGATCTGTTAGGAACAAGATTCCAATCATTATAGATATCATCACTGACGAGAACCCAGACTTCCTCTGCCTAACTGAGACTTGGCTAAGCAACACTGATACTGTTTTAATAAACCAATTAAAAATAAAAGGTTATACCTTATCCATCTGTAACCGCAATCAAAGAAAAGGTGGTGGAGTCTTAATACTATCAAAATCAAGTTTGAATTGTTCCACCTCCATTAGTGAATCTAATGATAATACAGATATACTAATGATAGAAAACAGGAACTTAGCAATTTGCCTCTTTTATAGACCACCTACATCAGATACTCAAAATATTACATCTATACTAGAAACAGCATGCAAAACATCCACAAGAAAACCCCATATAATCCTGGGAGATTTTAACTTAAAAACTTGCAATACTAATCAATCTGCAATCATTCTTGAATCCATGGAAGATATGGGCTATCAACAAATTATTAACCAACCAACTCATAATAAAGGAAATACTCTGGACTTAATATTTCTCCCATTGTCCTTTACAATAACACATGAATATACGCCTCCTATAATATCCCAAATCCCATGGTCTGACCACTTTATAATAAAATTCTCTATTAATATACCATCTACTATCTCCTCTCAACAACATAAAAATCATCACGGACCCAAATATAGACCTTTTTCTCCTGAAGAATTCCTCAACACAATCATCCCACAATTCTCCACAGAATTAAACAACCTTGACGAAGCCACAACTATATGGAATACAATTATAAAATCAGCATCTAAACCAATACACAATATACAAAAAAAACATCAAACTAGATCATCAGAAAAATGGTATACAACAGAACTAACCTTAATCAAAAAAAACCTTCGCAAAATTGAAAAAGAATGGCGAAAAACAAAAACATCTGACCTGAAAGAATTATACTTCACAAATCTCAACTCCTACAGGTCAGCAACAAACAATGCTAAAAAACAATACCATGCGTCGATCCTAAACAAATCTATTAATCGTCCTAGAGAAATGTTTCAAATTGTAAAATCATTATCTAAAAATCCCATAGATAAACAACAATCAGCCTCAATTAACATACAAGATATGGCTGACTATTTTGCTACCAAACTTAAATCATCTACAATAACTACACCACTCCAAAATATTCCTTCCTCTAATAATCACACCTGGAATACTTTTCAACCTATAGATAAGAAACAACTACTCAATATAATATTTAGACTCTATTCTGTTCTATGTAATTATCTCATGTATATAGTTTACCCCGGTTCTCCAAGTTTGTACTCCTGTTCGATGTAAACCAAACAGCTTGTTGTTATGGTCTTTATGTTATAATGTAAACCGCGCTGATGCCGAATAGTGCGGTATATAAGAACTTGTAATAAATAAATAAATAAATAAAAATATCAAATATAAACACAACCACATCCATACTCGATCCTTGTCCAGTCTCATGGATTAAACAAACTAAACAAGAACTAGCACCCTTTATCCTAAATATAGTGAATCAATCACTTCTACAAGGGATATTACCTAAAGAATTAAAACTATCTGCAATCCGTCCCATATTAAAAAACAATACATTAAATATAAATGACCCTTCATCTTATCGACCGATCGCTAGCATCCCCTTCCTATCCAAAATCATAGAAAAAACTGTTCAATTACAGTTACAAGATCATATAGATACATTTGCCCCCCTTGACAAATACCAATACGGATTTCACCCTTTTCATGGTGTTGAAACCTTGCTCATTGCACTACTTGACACTCTTAACAAAGGTTTGGACAATCCAAAACAAGCATTCATCTTAGTTTTTCTAGACATTTCAGCTGCTTTTGACAGCATTAATCATACCATACTTATATCAAGACTTAAACAAATAGGTTTACTAAATACTACTTTGAACTGGTTCAAATCATATATATCCGATCGATCACAATACGTTCATCATAACCAAGCATCTTCATCCCCATTCCCACAAGAAAAAGGTATACCCCAAGGCTCTGCATTATCTGCCTTATTATTTAACATATACCTACAGCCAATATGTACCATATTCAAAAAATACAAGATTAAATATCATATATACGTGGACGACATCATGCTATTCTCAGAATTTAACATAATCAACCCTAACCATAACAATCTAACAAATTGCCTAATAGAAGCTGAAGAATGGCTCCGTTTAAACAACTTATCTATTAACATCAAAAAAACTGAAGTCATGATTGCGACAAAAAACACGAAATATACCCCCCCATCTTAAACACGACTCTCCCTATCAAAGAAGAAATAAAATATTTAGGAGTCATCATAGACAAAGCTCTCAGTTTCACTACACAAATTAGAAAACTAACAAAAACAATATATTACAAATTGCGCTCTATACAACAACTAAGACCACTATTACAAGATGAAGACTTTAGAACCGTTACACAAGCCTTGGTCATCCCACATTTTGATTTCTGTAATAGTATACTACATGGCATAACTAAGAAGAACATCAAAATATTACAAATGGCCCAAAATGTAACAGCAAGAGTTATATTCAAAGCCAAACTATCTGAACACATTACCCCCATTTTATACACACTACATTGGTTACCCATATTCAGTAGGATTCAATACAAAATACTATTAACCACTTTTAAATTAATTAATAACATAGCCCCATCATACTTAACTACTCTTCTTCACAGTCCCTTAGAAACTAGGAAAAGACGGAGAAAAAACCTTAACACACTAGCAGTTCCAGATCTAATAAGAAAATCAAAGCAATCAACTAGTAATAGTGCCTTTTCGTTTGTTGCACCTATACTATGGAACAATCTTCCAGACCAATTAAGAGAATCTAAAGACCTACAAACATTTAGAAAAGATTTAAAAACACATTTATTTTGTCAACACTACAACAATGGGGAAACAATTATAATTTCCCAACCACCATAACTGAATCTATTACATTACCCAAATGTATATCTATAATTAGACATCCTCTACTGCAAACGATACTCATCATAAAATGATTCCTTACACATATATATATAATCAATGTAACATACGATACCTGTTATATAGTCTAAATGTATTATAGTTCAAATATTGATATTGTTGTTATTCCTGTTATATTTTAATATATTATCGATATACAGTCTTCTGTAACATAGTCAAATATTGTTATATTGTAATTACATTACTCAATATTGTTCTTTTCAACTCACGTTATAATGTAATATTGTTCAAATTGTTCATAAAGTTCTATGTAACTGTTTAACTGTTTAACTGTATAACTTTTGTTGTAATGTAAACCGCTGTTGATCCTTGGAAACAGCGGTATATAAAAACTGTTCAAATAAATAAATAAATAAATAAATCTATCTCATTTAGCCTTTTCCTGCCAATTCTTGCTAAAGAGGTTTTCTCCTGTGCAAGGGATGTTTCCCAATTTATCCTGTACCCAAATCTCCAAGTCTGACGCCTGAAGCCAGGCAATCTGACATGCACCAATGGCAATAGCAGAGGTTCTGCTGAAGCATTCAAAACAGTCAAAGGCTGCATGATTCACAAACTTGGAAACATCCTGAGCATGCTTAACAAGAGCAAGATAATCTTATTTATTTATTTACATTCTCTTATATACCGCGCTATTCTGCATCAGTGCGGTTTACATTGAACAAACTGAAATTACATTGAACAGGGCATTATAACTTGGAGATAACTATTTTACAGGGAACATGGGCTATGGAGGGCTAAGTGGCTTGCCCAAGACCACAAGGAGCACCTGTGGGACTAGAAACCCCAGTCCTTCCGGCCCAAGGCTGCTGTCCTCTAGTGGGATCTGAACCCCCGACCTTCCGGCCTGAAGTACCTTGCCCCAGCCACTAGGCCATTTACCATCAGGAAGGAGAGGACTCATAAATAAGCTCTAAGTCTCTTGTGAACTCCTTAAGGAACATTCCCATATACAAGATATAGGAACTGATCCTAGCTGAAAGCATGGAAGCCTGAAATGTTCGACGTCCAAAAGCGTCAAGAGTCCTGCATTCATGACCTGGAGGATTGGATGCATGTCTTTTTGCACTTTTTATCCTACGCATGGCTGACTCCACTACCATTGAATGGTGTGGCAGCTGAGTCTTTTGAAAACCAGAACATGGTGGAACTCAATACATGGTATTGAGTCTCCTAGAATGAGGAGATGTGGTCAGAGGTGTCTCCCACATTCTGAGCATCAAATCATGAAGGATTTCATGAATGGGCAGAGTGGCTGCCTCCTTAGGAGCCTTAGGGTATTGGAGAATTTCCAATTCCTTTGCTCTAGGTTCTTTTTCAGGAGCTACCATGATTGAAAGGCCTCGGGCAACATCACGAATAAAATCCTTAAAAGACATGTCTTCCGGAGGAGACATTCTGCGTTGAGAAGAGGAGTCTTCCGGGAGAAACACTCTGGTAGAATTAAGTCATCGGAATCGGAGAATTCGAAGCATCTCTGATCCCGATGTTCATGCAAAGCACGGTCTCGGTATCGATCAAAGTCGGTACCAAGTTGATCCGGTACCGATCTGTCGATGCCAGCAAAAGTTGGCATGGGAGAAATTCCCACCGGTGCCGGTACCGTCGGTGGTAGCACCGGTGCCCGTTGAACCACCGGTGTCAACGGTACCACAGCTGTAAGGAGAGCTGCAAGACTGCGCTCGATAGCGAGGAATCTCTGGTCTATCGACGCTGCCGATGCCTGGGTTTCAGTACCGGTAAAAGCGGCCGGAACCCCTGAGCATGGCACCAGGAGTTTTGCCGAGGTCGAAGCCTCGAGAACATCCTGGAACCCCGTTAATGCTTTGGAGGCCAAAGCCTCCCGCCGGGGCTGTTTTGCCAGTGTATTTTCCTCAAGGGCAATGCCAATGGCCTCTCGATGCTTTGAAGGAGAGCTACCCTTTGAGGACCGGCTCTTACGTTTAGTTACCTGAGATCCATGGGAGGAAAACAAGGCTCTTGAAGACGTCGACGCAATGGACCTGGCATCTGAAGAAAAGAGGGTACCGAGCTTTGCAGCTTAGTTCTGTCTTCCTCTTTTAGTCATCCCCATACAAGAGAGACACTGAGATGGAGAATGGTCAGGGCCTAAACATTTCAGACACCAGCCATGGGTGTTGGTGATGGAGATGGTACCGCCACACTTAGTAC
Organism: Ichthyophis bannanicus; assembly: GCA_033557465.1. Classification (NCBI taxonomy): domain Eukaryota; kingdom Metazoa; phylum Chordata; class Amphibia; order Gymnophiona; family Ichthyophiidae; genus Ichthyophis; species Ichthyophis bannanicus. The sequence continues at coordinate 505,969,822 of CM066035.1, read as the reverse complement.
ATTTTTTGAAACCACTAGCTGGTTTTTCCATCTTTTAGGTTAAATGGGGCCTAATGCCCAAAATGGTGCTTAGTGCCAAAAAGAAAACGTTTCTTAAGAAAAACAGTTCAGAAGTATATATTTTTTATTTATTTTTTTAGAAAGGAAGAAAAAAGAACCGGAGGTACCGGTAGGTGTCGTGCGGAGGCAGACGTGACCACAAGAAAACAAGTTTAAAGAAGAAATTTCTGCGGTGACAGGGAATAGGTCCTGTAGGCTCCACGGAAAACGAAGACCTGAAGAGGGACAGTTAGAAAGGCGGGAAGGCGCGCACATGTGTTGAGGAATGCTCCCAAAAGCATTCCTATTAGATGATGGGGAGAGTTCCCGCTCAGGCTCCGTCGGCGCCGACGATACCCATATGTGAAGACTACATTCCTGCTTGTTCCTGGAGATCACCTGTTACAGGTGAGTAACTACGCTTTCTCCAGGAACAAGCAGGAAGTCAGTTCTCACTTATGAGACTCCCCAGGTACAAGCTACCGAACCTGTAACCAAAAACGTCTCCGCGAGGTCGTAAGCAGAAGCTGATGCCTGAAGGAGCCCGAGTCCTCGGGTCGCCGGGGCGAAACACTTGGTAGCCGTCAAGAAGGGTTGGAGAGCAGTCTGGCCGAAGGCGTTGTCCCAGCGGGACTCCCTCTCCAGGCACTAGCGGACAGCGAAGGTATTCGCTGAAGACCATGTCGCAGTCCGGCAGATGACTTCAGAGGCACTGAATGCAACGAAGCTACCGAAGCCGCCTTGGCTCTGATGCCGTGTGCGGTGACCCGGCGATCCAACGGGGCGCCGTCTATGTGTGAGCAAAGGCGATGCAGTCTGCCACCCAAATGGAGAGGGTGCATTTTGTGACTGCCTGCCCCAGGCGATTGGGATTGTAGGTCACAAAGAGTCGGCCAGACTTGCGATGAGGCTGGGTGCGCTGCAGATAGAAGGCAAGAGCCCTCTTGCAGTCGAGTGTATGCCAAACTGACGAAGCCTGGTCAGCATGGCGTCTCAGGAAGGTGGTCAGCAAGACTATCTCCTGATTGAAATGAAAATCCGAGACAACCTTCGTCAGGAACTTGGGGTGGGTACAGAGGACCACCCTGTTCATATAGAACCCGGTGTAAGGGCCTGAAGCTCACTGACTCGGCAGGCAGAGGTCAAAGCCACCAGGAAGACCACCTTCCAGGATAGGTGCCGAAGCGAGCACGTCACCATCAGCTCGAAGGGTGAATGGGTAAGCTGCATGAGCACTATGTTCAGGTCTCACTCCACCGGAGGACAACGGATGGGAGGTTTGGAAAGCAAGAGATCCCGCATAAGGCGGGAGACCAAGGGCTGCTCCGAGGGGGCTTTGCCCTCTACAGGGAGGTGAGTCGCCGAGGTGGCGCTCAGGTGTACCCTGACAGAGTTCGACTTCAGACCCTCCTTCAAGAGATGGAGAAGGTACTGGAGGACCCACCAAGTGGGACAAGAGAAAGAGTCAATCTGGAGCTCAGAGCATCAGACCGAGAAGCGTCGCCACTTGAAGGTTTAAGCTCGTCTTGTCCTTCCTCGACGCGAGAAGGATCTCCTCGACCTCCTCCGGGAGGTTTAGCGTGGCTAGGAAGACCTGTTCAGCTGCCAGGCTGGAAAGGACAACGCGGCCAGGTTCGGATGTAGCACCTGCCCCTCCTCCTGTGTTAGCATGCCTGGGGCACAGCCCAGGGGAACTGGAGGAGGAGTGAGAACCACGGTTGCTGAGGCCATGAGGGAGCGACAAGGATCATTGACACTCAGTCCTGCTGAGCTTTGTGGAGGGTCCTCGCTATGAGAAGAGTGGGAGGGATCGCGTAGAGAAGCCCGGAGGTCCAGCTCAAGAGGAACGCATCCGCAGCCTCCTTGCTCGGGTGCGGGACCGGGTCGCAGAAGCGAGGGAGCTGTGTGTTCGTCGGGCTGGCAAACAGGTTCACGGTCGGGGGCCCCCACCGATGGAACAGCAAACCAGTCACCTCCGGGTCCAGCCGCCATTCGTGAGGGCAGAAGATCCTGCTGAGTTTGTCCGCAAGGACGTTCTTGAGGCCTGGGAGGTAGACCACTCGTAGGGTCATCCCACGATGGAAGGTGAAGGAGCAGAGGAGGACCGTTTCCCAGCAGAGGAGATGTGATCCTGTGCCCCCCTCCTTTGTTGATGTAGAACATTGCCACTCGGTTGTCGGTCTGCACGAGCACTGACTTTCCTTTGAGATGGTTCTCAAAGGCCTCAGGGCCAACTGGACCACCCGAAGCTCAAGCAAATTTATTTGCTGTTGAGACTCTTCAGGTGACTATCGTCCCTGCGTGCACAGGCTCCTCCACCCTAGTAGGGAGGCATCCGTTGTCAGCATTAGTTCGTGCTGGTTGCGGGGGTCCTGCCAGCAGTCTAAGGACCTGCGAAGGTTGTGGGAAACCCGAATGGGGTCTCTGAGGTGACCGGAGGCCAGGCTCCACTGAGTGCTGAAGCACCACTAGGCAGTCTGCATGTGCATGCAGTCATGTGCAACCACATGGACGGTGGAGGCCATATGCCCCAGGAGACGCAGCATAGTCCGTGCCGTGACCTGAGTGTTGCGCTGGACCTTGGTTGCCTGGGCTCGGAGGCGAGCCGCGTGGTCTGCCAGCAGAAAAGTGATCACCCGCTGAATGTAGACGCGTGCACCAATAAACTCCAAGGCTTGTACCGGTTCGAGTTGGGACTTGGGGAAGTAGACCAAGAACCCCAGACATTCGAGGAGGAGGATTGTGAGTGACGCCGCCAGGCGGGCTTCCCCGGCCGAGGGCCCCGTGACGAGACCATAGTCAAGTTAAGGGAAGACTGGTATGCTCTGCCGTCTGAGGACAGCAGTACCACAAAGAGGCACTTTGTGAAGTCCCGCAGGGCAGATGCGAGCCTGAAGGGGAGCACCCTGTATTGGTAATGCTCCCCTTGCACCATGAAGCATAGGAACTGCCTATGCTGGGGGTGAATCAGAATGTGGGTGTAAGCGTCCCTGAGATCCAAGGAGCATAGCCAGTCGCTCTGCTGGAGGAAGGGCAGCAGGACGCCAAGTGATAGCATTTTGAACTTCTCCCGCACCAGAAACTTGTTTAGTTTTCGGAGGTTGAGGATGGGCCATAAGCCTCCCACCTTCTTCGGGACGAGGAAGTACAGGGAATAGAAGCCCCGACCTCGGAGGTGCGTCGGTAACCTTTTGACCGTTCGCTGGGCGAGGAGGTTGTCTAACTCCCGCTGCAGGAAGGTATGGTGCACAGGGAGTAGAGAAGGCTCTGCTGGGGAGAAGGGAGGGGGAAACCTGTCCAGACGGAGGCGGTAGCCTTCCCGGACTACTCGGAGGAGCCAAGTGTTCGATGTGATGGACGTCCACTGAGGGGTGAAGGAGGACAGGCATCCCTCTAACGGCTGCGGTGCTGCCGGAGGTCAAAAAGCTAAGCTGCTGGCGTCAAAACCTCTGGGTAGGCTGAGGCGGGGTTTGGGCCTTGGGCCTTTCAGCTTGCGGTGACTTTGGGACCCAGATTTTCTGTGTGTCGCGGTGTTCGGCACGGGGATGGGTGGGTATGGTGGATAGCCTCGGTAGGATAGACACTTCTGCGGGAAGAACGGCTTCTTAGTTTGCTGTTTCTTCCAAGGGAGTGAGGAGGTCTTGCGCAAGAAGCGGGTTGAGGTGACTAACTCCATCTCTATCTCATAGTAACATATAGTACATAGTAACATAGTAAATGATGGTAGATAAAGACCAGCATGGTCCATCTAAGTCTGCCCAGCACGATGGCAAGAGTAGTTGCACCTGCCGCTCTGCCACCCCTCCCCATGTCCCTGTTTAGGGGTGAACCCACCACTCCATGTAGGACACTCCTATTTGTTGAGAAATGGATTTTATCCTGTTGCTGTAAAGGGATCCACTGTGTCTGTCCCAGGCCATTTTGAATTCCGTCACCGTGTTTGCCCCCACCACTTCCATCGGGAGGGCATTCCAAGCATCCACCACCCTTTCTGTGAAAAAATATTTCCTGACATTGCCTTTCAATTTACCACCTCGCAGCTTCATGTTCTGCCCTCTAGTTGTACAGCTTCCCCGTCTTTGGAAGAGGTTTGTTTGTTCATTATTCACTTTAAGTATTTAAAGGTCTGAATCTTATCTCCCCTGTCCCTCCTCTCCTGCAAAGTGTACATGTTTAGGTCTTCAAGTCTCTTCTCATAAGGCTTCTGATGTAGGCTCCAAATCATTTTGGTCACCTTCCTCTGAACAGTTTCCAGTCTTTTTACATCCTTTGCAAGATATGGTCTCCAAAACTGAACACAGTATTCCAAGTGAGGCCTCACCAGTGACTTGTACAGTGGCATAAGTACCTCTTCCTTTCTGCTGGTGATTCCTCTTTGTATGCAGCCCAACATCCTCTTGGCTTTTGCCACTGCCTTGTCGCACTGTTTTGCCACCTTGAGATCTTCAAAAATAATCACACCAAGGTCTTTCTCCTGATCCGTGCATACTAACCTCTCGCCCCCTATCACGTACATTTCCCTTGTATTTCTGCTACCCAAGTGAATGATTCTGCACTTCTTTGCATTAAATTTTAATTGCCAAGCATTAGACCATTCTTCCAGCTTTTGTAGATCTTTCCTCATGTTAACCACTCCCACGGGGGAGTCCACTCTGTTGCAAATTTTCGTGTCATCTGCAAAAAGACATACTTTTCCATTCAGTCCTTCAGCAATCTCACTCACGAATACATTGAACAGTGCTGGGCCCAGGACCGACCCCTGGGGCACCCCGCTAATCACCTTCCCGTCATCCGAGTGAGCTCCGTTTACCATCACCCTCTGTCGTCTGTCAGTCAACCAATTTCTGATCCAATTTACCATCTTAGGATCCATCTCCAAGCTACTGAGTTTATTGATAAGCCTCCTATGAGGAACAGTATCAAAGGCTTTGCTGAAATCCAGGTAGATGACATCCATCGCATGTCCCTGATCTAGCTCCCTGGTCACCTGGTCAAAGAACTCAATCAGATTTGTTTGGCAAGATCGTCCTTCGGTAAAACCATGTTGCCTCGGGTCTTGCAACCTGTTGGTTTTGAGAAAGTTCACTATTCGCTCTTTCAGGAGCGCCTCCATTACTTTTCCCACCACTGAGGTAAGGCTCACGGGCCTGTAGTTTGACACTTCTTCCCTGTCACCACTTTTGTGTAGAGATATGACATCAGCCGTTCTCCAGTCCTGAGGAACCTCTCCTATTTCCAAGGATCTGTTGAAAACATCCTTTAACGGCCCTGCAAGAACCTCTCTGAGCTCTTTCAGAATCCTGGGATGTATCCTATCCGGTCCCATGGCCTTGTCCACTTTCAGTTTTGCAAGTTGTTCTAACACATCAACTTCTGTGAATGGTGTGGTATCTACTTCATTCCCATTTTTATAATATTTGGGAGTCACAGGTGGTCCTTCTCCAGGACTTTCTTTAGTACAAACAGGGCAGAAGTATTCGTTTAGCAATTTCGCTTTTTCAATGTCACTTTCCACCAGTCCATTCGCAGCACTTCTGAGTCCTGCAAGTCCACCTCTGATCTTCTTCCTTTCCCGAATATACCTGAAGAAGGTTTTGTTGCCACACTTAACATCATTAGCAATCTTTTCCTCTGCTTTTGATTTTGCTATCCTTATTTCTCTCTTTGTCTCTTTTGAGTTTGATCCTATATTCATTTCTGTGTTCCTCTGTTTGCGAGCTTTTGAATCTTGCGAAAGCTGTGTTTTTTGCCTTTATCTGAGCAGTCACTTCTTTGGAAAAACAAATGGGTTTTCTTCTCCTCTTGTTTTTGTTTACTTTTGTTACATATTTATTTGTTGCCCCTTTTATTGCCACCTTTAGTTTAGCCCATAGCAATTCCACTTCCCTTATCTCCTTCCACCCTGTCAGCTCCTCCTTTAGGTACTCGGCCATTTTATTGAAGTCGGTGTTTTTGAAGTTCAGGACTTTGAACTTGCTATGATTGGCTTGTACCATGGCTTTTATCTCAAACCACACCGTGTGATGATCGCTGCTGCTCAAAGGGGCACTCACACAGACATTTGACACGCTATCACGGTTGGTAAGCACTAAATCCAGCGCTGAGCTTTCCCTGGTTGGTTCCGTCACCATTTGTCTAAGTAACGCATCTTGGAGAGCATCTACGATTTTTTTGCTTCTTCCCCGATTTGCAGAAGGAGTAACCCAATCCACATCAGGTAGATTAAAGTCTTCCAATATGATTGCTTCCTCTTTTGTGGCTATCTTGGCAAAATCTATAATCAATTCGTTATCTATCTCTTCAATTTGTGTTGGAGGTCTGTAGACTACAGCAGTATGGATGACAGTACCATCTCCTTCTTTCTAACACAATCCAGAGTGCTTCTTCTTTTCCCCATGCCCCCTGCATTTCAGTAGCTTTAAAATAGCTTTTGACATACAAGGCTATTCCTCCTCCTCTTCCATTTTCTCTGTCTCTTCTGAATAGATTATAGCCAGGTATGGCTATATCCCAATCATGCGATTCGTTTAGCCTTGTTTCTGTAATGGCCACAATGTCCAAATCCGTTTCCACCATTAGGGCTTCTAGGTCCGGAACTTTGTTGGCTAAGCTTCGAGCATTTGTGCTCATTACTTTCCAGCATTTACCTGGCTTGTGCGTATTTAGCATTGATTTTGTTCTGCCTACATCTTCCCACTTGTTTTTGATGTGTGGTTTAAAAGTGTGGCTGTTTCTGATTTTAATCTGCTTTTGCAGAGGGTGATGTTCAGAACTTGACCTTCTAAATCTGTCACCCCCTTTTTCTAGTTTAAATGCATATCCACATATTGCTTGAATTTTTCACTTAGGATTATTTTCCCTACGACAGAGAGATGTAGTCCATCAGCACAGTATAGTCTCTTGTTCCATCTGTTACCCCAGTCGCCAATAAATCTGAATCCTTCTTGTTTGCACCAGGTCTGCAGCCATGTATTAAAGCTGTTAATGTGATGCAGCCTTTTTGCCCCCTTACCAAGCACAGGTAGAACCTCTGAGAATGTAACAGTGTTAACAATGGGCTTGAGTTTCTCTCCCAGAGATTGGAAGTCCTTTTGGACTATAAAGGTACTGTTTCTAGACAGGTCATTTGTGCCCAAGTGGATAACATCAAGTTTGGAGTGTTCACGTTCTGTGCTAAGTACTTCAACAATGTGGTTTGTGTTCTTGCTGGCTGAAGAGCCTGGGAGGCATCTGACTATCTTCTCTCCTTTGAGCTGTGTTCCCGAGTTGATGCCACTGATGATGGAATCTCCAAGTAGTAGTAGTTTGCTGTTTGGTGAGGCTATCTTCATATTTGGTCCTTTAGCAGGAGATTGGGCATTGTCTGTCTCATTTAAGGGCCCTTCAGTTTCTTTGGATTGGGCATCCTCATTCGCCAAGGCAGAGAAGGCATTATGCATAGGATGCCTCTGTGTCACAGGTTGCAATCTACTAGAAGCCACTGTGATCCATTTGTTCCTGGGGTGTTTCATTCTTTGTGGGAGTGGTGGTGGACTTTGTTCAGTTTGTATCTTAGAAGATGTGCACTTCATTGCAGCCAGTTCCTCCCTCAGTTCCTCATCCTCATTAGCCAAGGCAGAGAAGGCATTATGCAGGGATATCTTTTGATGCATAGGATGTCTGTGCGTTACAGGTCTCAATCTACCAGAACCCACTGTGATCCACTTGTTCCTGGGGTGTTTGATGCTTTGTGGGAGCGGTGGTGGATATTGTTCAGTTTGTATCCTAGAAGAGGTGCGCTTCATTGCAGCCAGTTCCTCCCTCATTAGGTTCACCTCCCTGTACTGCAGTTATTGCACTGAATAGATGGCATGCTGAATAAGCAGTCCTAGAAGGAGAAGAGGAAGAAGAAAAAAGGAGGAAGAAGATGTGGACTCTAACCCAAGTTAAAGGGATAGATGGCAACATATGCGAGTACTATATAGGCAATGGAGCCCCTGGGGTGGGTGGGGCGAGGGGTAGGGTGGGCAGGAACCTAAGTGTCTCTGGCCAGTAGGCTGTTCCTGAACTGTGGGCACCCAGAGATATCTGCTCCAAGGCTACCCAGAAAAGCAGTAAGTGAGATTATCCCCAAGCTTAATTTATAAGCACAGTTAATCTTAATATCAGCAATTCCCACAAAACAGAGAGTTAAACTCTGAAACCAGCAGAGATGAGAAAGAAAATTAGAGTCTAAGCTTTGGGAAAGATCCACAGCTCATGCAGCTCCTGCAGCCGGCGGCCTTATCCTCCTTCGGTTTATCAAAGAGCTGCTCACCCAGGCAGGGTATTGTCTAGGAGCTTTTCCTGGAACCACTGCTCCAAGCCTGAGCACTGGAGCCATGCCTGGCGTCGGGCCACAATGCCAGCGGCCGCCACTCGAGCCGAGGACTCGAATCCATCATAGGCAGCGCGGGAGAGGTATTTTGAGCACTCCACGATGGACTTCAGAAGGACCAAGAACCTATTGAGTGGTTCGCCCACGAGGCCTGCAGAGAAACCCTTGAGTTCCTTGGCTAGGTCGCGCAAAAACATGCCCACGTACAATTGGTATGCCTGAATACGGAATGAGAGCATGGACCCTTGATAGGCCTTGCAGCCTAGGGCGTTGAGGGCTCTCGACTCCCTGCCTGGTGGAACCGAAGAGTGGGACTTCGGGCTCTTTTGTTTTCTCATAGCCGATTCCACCACCATGGAGGTGTGGGGAAGTTGGGTTTTCCTGAACCCAGGGCCGTGCTGGACCCTGTACATCGCGTCGAGATGCTTGCTCACGATGGGAACCAAAGCAGGGGTCTCCCACATGCGGAGCAGCAGCCTAGACAGAATGGGAGGAACTGGGACAGTAAGAGATTCCCGAGGTGAGTACTCATACTGCAAGATATCGAGCTCTTCAGCTTGAGGCTCCTCCTCAGCCTGGGGAGCCAGGTTGAGAGCCCATGCCATATCCCGCACAAACACCAAGAAGGAGGTGTCTTCGGGTGGCGAACACCTCTGAAAGGCGGGTGGGGACGGGTCTGACAGGAGGTTCCGATGGGCACGGGGGTCTCCGGGGAGGTATCCCCATCTGACTCCCAGCCCGAAAAATCGGAGGAGGAATCTGATTCAGGCTGGTCGCCTCATCTGGAAGCCGAGGCCCACTTGGAGCTGGAGGATCTCACCCCTGAGGAACGGGAAGGCGAGCGAGACTGACACCGAGACCCTTCAAGAGGCCCATGACTCTTGGGGGTTTCCATGGCGAATTCTGGTGTCCCACTAGAGCAGGGGTCTCAAACTCAAATTGCTTTGAGGGCCAAATGAGGACTTGTAGAGTAACCCGGGGGCCGCACAAGACGTGGGCCTCATTTGCATAAGGGGCATCATTTGCATAAATATTTGCATAATGTTACCATACACTAACCTTTAGTAAACATGCCTCTTAATGAGTGTATGGATAAAGAAAGACTAAAAGATTTCTACATTACTATAAATCAGTGCCAACCGCCAGGCACATTAGGAACTACTAGAAACACTGCCCATTTAGAAGCCATAGCAAACCTGCCATATCCTAACAGCACTACCAGGACTCACAAAGCAACATACCCTAACTATCAAAAGGCAACATTGCAAATATTAAATCAATACATTTCAGAGAATAACAATACATGACCTACTGGGGAAAGAGAACAAGTGGCAATGTCAAATAGGAATTACATAAACAGAATACCTCAGCTCAGTTACACATGCAGAACATACACCATCACCAAACAAGGAATCACAATTTAGAAACAGGAATACAATAATTAAACTGGGAACCCCAAAAGCCAAACTTAGAATGTACAACACTGTAGAAATAAAACTATAAATTAATTTCCTCTTGTATTAAATAAAGTGCAGATGTTAATGATGCACATTTCCAAGAGCTGACATATTCCAGTTAATAAATTCAAAATAAAGAGATATTTTTCTACCTTTTGTGCATTTTTTTTTCAGTTGCAATTGTTCCAGCCACTTTCTTCTGGTTTCTTCGTGTCTTCTGCTAACGCTCCATTGTCTGCTGTCCATTTGTCCTTTCTTCTCTCCTAGTTTTTTTTCCATTCTCTCTCTACATCTGCTTTAACATACTAATCTTTCTCCTTTCGCTCTTTCCTTATTCCTATTTCATCCACTCAAATTTTACCCCTCCATCCTCAATCCCCACTTACTCTCCCAATACCCGGCCAATTGTAGATTTTTCTTCCCTCCCACACAAAATATTTTTCCCCTTTCCATTTCACTCTCCCAGCCCCATCCCATTCTAATCCTCCCCCAACATCAACTCCCTTCTAGCTCCTGCCCCACCCAGCATCCGCTCCCTTCTAGTCCCCGCATCATCAGCCCATTTCCAGTCCTAGCTCCCTCCCCTCACAGCCCATTTCCTTTCCAAGCCCCCCTCCCCATCAGCCCATTTCCATTCCAAGCCCCCTTCCACTCAGACCATTTCCATTCCAAAACCCTGTCCCCATCAGCTATTTGCAGTTCAAGCCCCCCTTCTACTCCGCCCATTTCCAGTCCTAGCACCCCCCCAGTCCATTACCAGTTCTAGACCCCCCATAGCCCATTACCAGTCCTAAGCCCCCCAACAGCCCACTTCCAGTCCTAACCCTTCCATCACCCCATCTTCATTCTTAGCCCCCCATAACCCCATTTTCAGTCTTAGCCCCCCAATCAGACCACCTCCAGTCCTAACCCCCATCTGCCCATTACCAGTCCTAACCCCCCATCACCCCATTTTCAGTACTAGCCCCCCCCCCCATAACTAGTCCTAACCCCTTCCCCCCCATCAGCCCAAGTAAATTTAAAAATTAAAAACAAAACAAACCCTGGGCTTCTGCTGCTGCCGCCGTGGCAGCGGCAGAATCAACTGTCCCGCGGCCCCTTCCCGTCTGCCCAGCAGAGCCCTCAACTGTCAGCTCCATCAGCGGCGGGCTTTTCAAGCTGCGAAGAGAAGAGTGATTTCCCTCTCGCGGCTCTGTTAAGCCTGCCGGGGCTGATGGGAATTCCCATCAGCCCCGGCAGGCTTAACAGAGCCGCGAGAGGGAAATACTACTCTCTTCGCGGCCCTGAAAGCTGCCGCTGATGGAGCTGACAAGATGATAAAGATGCTCTGCCGGGCAGACGGGAAGGGGCCGCAGGACAGTTGATTCTGCCGCTGCCACGGCGGCAGCAGGAGAAGCCAGGGGTTTGTTTGGATTTTTTTTGGTTTCCTCTCCATCGCGGGCCGCACAAAGTTCTCTCGCGGGCCGCATGCGGCCCACGGGCCGCGTGTTTGAGACCCCGGCTCTAGAGAGACCCTCGGTCTCTAGGCACGGGCCAGCGAAGTTGGATACGAGCACCTGCTGGGAAACTATGAACACAGAAACTCTTCGTTCTTATACGGGACTCCCACACGGGCATTGGGCCCTGCGATGCTGACACTGGGGTCACCGGGTTGGGCGTCGAGGAGTAGAGGGGGTGCTCGCCAGGACGGCTCTCAGGAGACCTAGTGCCATCGCTGGGGGCCTCCGAGTCTGTACAGGGTACTTTACGAGGTCGCTCCTTATCCAACTCTCAGGAACACAGAGAGGCTAAGCGACCGAGGGCGGGAGCGCTCGCGCTTGTCGGGAGCCCCCGACAGCGACTTTGAGGCCTCCTTCTTCTTCTTATGCCGCTCCACTTTAGGGGACGCCTGGTTGGAGTGCCGTCTTGAGTGTGGAGCTGAGGTGGGGGATCCCACCGGCGGAGAGATGACCGAGGGTGCCACTGGGGATTCCGAGGCAACCTTACGGAAAATGTCCTCAGACTTCTGCTCACGACTGAGCAGGGTTTTGGAGGACATTTCCTTACAAAGCGAACAGAGCTCTTGATCATGGTCGGCCCGAGACATCGCAGACAGCAGTCCTGGGTGTCCGTAAGCGACATGTTCTTGGAGCATCTATCGCATTTTTTTAAACCGGTGGCCATTGGGGCAAAAAGGGCCCCTGCGAGCTCGAAGACCCATGCGGCCAGTGAATGGGAGAAAAAGGGCACTTAGCCCGCTAACAGCAAAATTGTATGAAAAAAATGTCCCCTTCTGCTCAAAGGGATGGGAGCACGGGAAGGATGGTAGAGAACTGGTGCAACCGGAAAAACAGTAGGCCAGAGGCCGGGAAACGAAACACTTTTTCCGAGGGACGAGGACATGCGTCCGAATGGCTCCGGGGAAAAAGGGAGACTGAGCAAGATGGCACCTTTGGGCGGGAAGAGGACCAAGCATGCGTGGCAGCAGTCCCAAAGGTTTTCTTTGAAAGCTGGGGAATTGCTCCGCGCGGGCTCCGTCGGTGCCGACGTCACCGATAAATGAGGACTGGCTTCCTGCTTGTTCCTGGAGAAAGACGACTTCCTAAATGAACTCATACCACAACTACATACTTCTCTAACAGAAATAGATGATATAATCACAAACTCGAATACCACAATACAGAATGTGCATTGGCACCTAACTTACAACACAAAATAATTCAACAGTACTCAGAAAAATGGTATACCCATGATCTGATGGAACAAGCAAAAATTGAGAAGGATGGAACATAAATGGAGGATTACAAAATCCTTGAATGACAGAATATCCTATATGAACACCCTTCAGTCTTACAAAACATCGATAAACAATGCAAAAAAAGAATATCATACAAAGATCGTCACAAATTCCATTAATCGCCCAAGAGAGAGCGGGTACAAGACCCTGTGCCCCCTTGCTTGCTCCCGTAGAACACTGCCACCTGGTTGTCCGTCTGGACCAGAACTGACTGGTGACACAGGTGGTGACAGAAGACCTTCAGGGCTAGGTGTATGGCTCGGAGATCCAGGAGACTGATCTGCCGGGTGTTCTCTTCTGGTGACCAGTTGCCCTGAGTGCGGAGATCCCCACAGTGGGCTCCCCAGCCGAGGCATCCATGTTGAGGACCCTGGAGGGGCTTGGAACCTGAAAGGGCATGCCTGCCTCGAGATGCTGGGGAGACTGCCACCAGGACCAGGAAATACGCCAACTGGCGGTTAACAGAAACCCTGTCCCGTGCCTGAGACCACTGGTCCCCCGGAGATACTAGGGCACCACCCTCATGTGGAGGCGAGCATCTGGGGTGATATGGACCGTGGAGGCCACGTGCCCAAAGAAGCGCAGGAAAAGCCGAGTGGGCACTGAAGGACGGCACCATACGTTCTGAGCTAGAGCCCCAAGACGATCGGCTCGATCCCTGGGCAAGAAGGCATTCGACTGGAGAGTGTCAATCTTTGCCCCAATGAACTCCAGACACTGTGTCGGAAGGAGGTGAGATGGGGTAGTTTATGACAAAACCCAAGGGCTGCAGAACCAGGATGGTGCATGCGATGGCCTGCTGCACCTCTAAGGCTGTGCCTCCCTTTATGAGCCAGTCGTCCAGGTAGGGAAAGACAAAGACCCTCCTGGAGCCGGAGGAAGGCGGCCGTGACTGCCAGGTGTTTTGTGAAAACTCTTGGGACAGACGCTAGGCCGAAGGGATGCACCCTGCACTGAAAATGCCTGCCCCCCCACTATGAACCGCAGGTACTGCCTGTGGTTGGGGTGGATAAGGATGTGGGTATAAGCATCCTTGAGGTCTAAGGAGCATAGCCAGTCTCCCTGCTGGCGGTATTTATTTATTTAGACAGATTTGTATGCTACCTTTTCCTTCAATCAAGGTGGTCACGTCACGTCACATCACAATTGGAGGGTTACATTTAACATTAGGGTACATGTAAACATTTAGACAGTACGGTTACTTAACAGTATTTAGACAGTACAATTATTTATTTTATTTATTTATTTATTTAACTTTCTTATATACCGTGCTCTTCTGTATCAGTGCGGTTTATATCAAAACACAACTGTCCAGCACAGAAAGGTCTGCACTGGATTTACAATATAACATGGGTATATGTACAGGTAATAACAGGGTAACTATATACAAATATATACAGGTAATTTACAGCATACGTTTGGAAATGACTCAATGTGTCCTATCGGCTCAACTGCGTATTGGCTGATAATAGGGTGATAAGAGTTACTATTTGTCGGGAGGGTCCATGTCCGGCATGCTTGGTTTCAATCTTACGTGGTTGTCACTCACGGGTTGTTTATGTGGGTCACTGGGCGTGGCTTTCTGTGGGGAGTGGCTCTGGTCAGTATAATACTGTAGGAAGAGATGATGTTTAAGTGCCTTCCTAAATTGGGAGATGACCTTGATAGCCCTGATAGCAGGGGGAAGGGCGTTCCAGCAGGTAGGTGCATATAGTGAAAAAGCTCTGGATCTTGCTGCTTGTGAGCATTTTGTTATCTGCATTGGTAGAATCAAAGTATTTATAGTGGCTGATCTTCTCGCTCTATTAGGGGGTGTCATCTGGATAAGATCTATGATTGATGTAGAGGAGCAGTTGTTAATGGCTTTGAATGTAAGAGTCAGCACCTTGAAAGTTATCCTGCTTTGGACTGGAAGCCAGTGCAGCTGTTTTAGTATTGGTGCTATATGTTCCTTCCTTGAAGCCCCTTGCAGAATTCTGGCGGCTGCATTCATGGCTAGTTGCAGCGGGGTTATGGTGGTTTTTGGAAGGCCGTGTAATATGGCGTTCGCGTAATCAAAATGCGGGGTCACAAGAGCTTGGTAGACAGATCGAAAATCTTCTGGTTCCAGGAGCGGTCTCAGGTGGCAAAGTGTTCTGATTTTGTTGTAAACTGCTTTTACCATATTGCTTATCTGGGCCTTCATATTTAGCTGTTGGTCAATGATAACTCCAAGGTACCGAATTGATGGTTTGCTTGTGAGTTCAGCATCTCGGACCTTCAGGGAGCTAGGTGGAGTGAATGATGAATTCCTTGTGAGGAAAAGGGCCTCTGTTTTTTTAAAGTTTATTTTTAGCTTCTGTGTATGTAGCCAATCCGTGACCGCATCGAAACAGGCAGAGAGGGGTGCAAGGTCTGGTTTGTCCAAAAGGAAAGGCATGTAGAGGACGACATCATCGGCGTAGATCAGGCAGTTAATGTTGAAGGAGTGGATGAGATTACATAAGGGCTGCATGTAAATGTTGAATAGCAGTGCTGATAGTGACGATCCTTGGGGAACGCCTTTTTCTTGGAGAAAAGGTGCGGATGTGGAGGGGCCGGAACGTACATGTTGCCATTGATCTGTTAAATATGATGAACACCATGTTAATGCGTTTCCCTGAATGCCCTTCTCACTAACGCGGGAGAGGAGTATTTCGTGACATACCATGTCAAAAGCTGCTGCAATATCCAGGAAGATCAGTGCAAACCCTTGTTTGATGTTGTCCAATCCAATGGTAAGCGTGTTGAATAACGTGGTCAGGAGTGTTTCGACCCCATGCGCTTCCCGAAAGCCATGTTGGCAAAGGTCAAGGGGTGCACTTATTTCGATATGATGGTGAAGTTGTTGTTGAACAACCTTCTCAATGATTTTCGCCATAAGCGGGATACTTGATATCGGCCTGAAGGAGTCCATTCGTGCTGGGTCCAGCTTGCTATTTTTTAGTAGCGGTCTTATCGCTGTCTGTTTTAGGCTTTTGGGGAATATACCCGTTGAGAAAGATAACGCAATGAGTTTGGAGAGGAAGGGGCTGAGTTCGGTCCGCAGAGTTTTTATCCAAAACGCTGGACATGGGCCATTCGGTGCAGTGGTGGTGTTTATGGAGGAGATGATGTCCTGTATGTTTCTTGCTGATGGGGCAGAGAACTCAGTGATGGTGTGTTTGGTGACAGTTGTTGCAGTATGTGGTTAGGTCATTAGGGGGGAATTATTTGTGGTAGGAGTGTTGGACTGGTTTGCCTTGGTACGCAGGAAGTCAGCATATTCTTGGGGGTCAGGGAGGTCTGGTTGTGTAAATGAGGGCTCTTTTGCTAAGGTCTTAACTAAGCCAAAGAGTTCATGAGGCTTGTTTAGAGAGCGTTGTAGTCTCTCTGCATGAAATTGTTTCATTCTTGCTGTTACGTCTGCTCGGTGTCTTTTGAGATGTTCATTGTACAGTACAAGTTTTTCTGTTGAACGGGATCGTCGCCATGATCTTTCAAGCCTTCTGAGTTTGAGACGTGATGCAACATTTAACATAAAGGTATTTAATAACGTGGTATGATATATTTATTTGTGTGGATAGGATGTGTGTGTGTTTAGTTGGCGGAGGTGGTAGTGCTACTGTTTGGGTAGGGGATGTTGCCTGAATGCTCATAGGTTTCTATAAATAACAATGTTTTGAGGTCTTTGCGGAAGTCTGTGAGGTCATCTAATGCTCTCAGGCTTGTTGGTAGGGAGTTCCATAGTGTGGATGCCAGTAGTGATGGTGATTTTTTGAGGTTGTTTGTTTGGTTTTGTGATAGCCTGCAGGTGTGCCGATCATGTTGTGGTTATTGGTTCTTCTTGGTCTATTGCTGCTGTCCCTTGTTATAACATTTTGGAGTACGTCTGCTGAGAGATGGTGAATGACTTTGAAGATATATAGCAGCAATGTCCCAAGGGAGATCATCTTGAACTTCTCCCTCACAATGAATTTGTTGAGGTTGCGCAGGTCGAGGATGGGCCTTAGGCCCTTCATTCTTTTTGGCATGAGGAAGTACCTGGAGTAGAACCCCTTGCCCTTGAGATGGTGGGGCACCAGTTCCACCACTTTGTCCTTGAGAAGACCTGCCAACTCATTCAGAAGGTTGTCCCAGTGGAGGAGAGACCTGAGGGGCTCTCCGGGGAAATAAGGGGGGCAGTGTCTGAGTCAGATAGAGGAGGTAACCCTCTATGACCACCCGAAATGCCCAGGAATCGGTGGTGATGGACATCCACTTCTGGGCATAGAGGGCCAGACATCCCCTTGTGGGCTGCTGATATCCTTGGGGTAGAGAGGCTATGTTCAAGGAGTCAAAAGCTCCCCTCTGGCTGGGCTGGGGCCGGTGCCTGGGATTTTGGAGCCTTCTGCTTACACGGGCCATGCCCATGTCCCTTGGCCTGCTGAACCTGTTGAGGAGCTGGGGAGGCCTGATAAGATGGGTAGTTTCCGTAAACAGCTCCCTTCCTTGGGTAAAAGGACTTTTCCCCCGAGCTCTTCCATCGGGGATAGACAGTGTCCTTAGAGAGCCTGGTCCTCGTCATTAACTTGGTCTCCAACTCGGCAGCCTTCTCGGTCATGGATTTGCCAAAGAGGTTCTCTCCTTGGCATAGGACATCAACCCACTGCTGAACCCACTGCTCGAGGTCGGACAACTGAAGCCAAGCTTGGCAGCATGCACCGATGCCCGCTGCGGCTACCCGGGCCGCTGACTTGAGCCAGTCACAGGCCGCTCGAGACATGAATTTGAGCACTCATGGACTGCTTTGACCAGGTTCTTGAACCGCCGCAAGGGTTCCTCGGAGAGACCAGCAGAGAACCCAGTAAGCTCCTTCGCCAGGTCTCTCAGGTACATGCCCATGTACAGCTGGTAGGCCTGGATGCGGCAGATGAGCATTGAACCCTGTTAGCACTTTCTGCCAATGACCTCTAAGGTGTGGGCCTCCCTGCCGGGGGCACCGAGGAGTGCATCTTTTGGCTTTTCAGCCGACGCATGGCCGACTCCACCACCATGTAGTTATGCGGCAGTTTTGACTACTGGAAGCATGGGCTCCGGCCGACTCGAAACATCAAGTCGAGCCATTTGCTCACCACCAGCAGTGACGCCAGTTTCTCCCACATTTGGAGCATGAGCCATTCCAGGATGGGAGGAATGGGCGCCATGAGCGATTCCCACGGAGGGGCCTCATACTGGAGGATTTCTAACTCATCCGCCCGAGGGTCCTCTTCCAACTTGCTTGGGTATGCCAGAGCCTTAGACATGTCTCTGACAAAATCCAGGAAGCCCATGTCCTTGGGCAGGGACCGCTGCCAAGGCTCCGAGATGAGAGTCAGAAGGGACATCGCAGTGGCAATGGGTATTGGAGGACTCATCATTCTCCATCTCCCACTCGGAGTAGTCCGATGAGGACGCGTAAGAATGCTGCTTCGTGGGCCTTGGAACCCCGATGTCCTGTGGCCAGCGCCTGGTAAATTTGCCGGGGATGACCGCAGTCCCATCGAGCGGTACTCAGAGCGTGATCTCGGGGACGTATTGGACGTTGAGGGTCCGGTGGTCAGGGCCGATGAACCAGTCATGCCGGACAACAGCACCTGCTGCTGGGTCTATGAAGGCAGACGAACTGCGCTCCAGGCCGCCATTCTGGACTCCAGACCAGAAGGCTCCACAGCCTTTGGCACGGGCACCTAGGGACTCGGGGCTGACGCCAGCTCCCCTGAAGGGGAATCCTTAACGAGGATGGTGCTGGGGACCGAGGATGGTCCACGGTCGGATCCTTCCGGGATACCTTCGCAGGCCGCTCCTTCTCCAACACCTCGGATGAGCATCTCAGACTGCAAGACCGGGCCCGGGGAGCCCCCGTCCAGTCGGAGCCATCCAAGGACGCTGCCTTCTAGAGTTTCTTCTTCTTTCTGGATTCCCTCGAGGGAGATCTACTTTCTGAGGATCCACGACGTGGCTCGGGTTTGGAGGGTTCCACCCAAGATGTTGGGGCCTCAGTCGATGCCCTGGCCTTCAGAGGCATCAGGGACTCAGGTAAAAACTTATTGTGCTGCTACTGGCAGCTCTTGAGGGCCTAGCTGGACATCCTCTTGCAGAGACCGCAGGCTGCCGGGTCGTAGCCTGGCCCGAGGCAGTGAAGACAGCAGTCGTGTGTCTCGCTTCTTAAAGCCACTGGTAGCCATGGGGGAAAAAAGTACCCCTGCGAGGTCGAAGACTCTCCAGGCTGCCAGCAGGAGAAAGAAGGTGCGACGATGCCAGAAAAAAGAAAATAACTTAAGACTACAAAAATTAAACCGAACCCGACGCCGAGGCATTGAGGTCGGTAGGTGGAAGAGTACCGGTGCAATACCAGAGGTGAGTGTGAAACTTGGAGAGAGAAAAAAAATCAACTTTTTCCAGGGAGAAGCCAGACAACTTCTGAAGGAAACCGCGGAAAAAGAGACTGAGCAAGATGGCACCCTTGGGCGGGAAGGAGACCACACATGCGTGGTGGCATCTCCCAAAGGCTTTCTTTGAAAGCTGGGGGGATGCTTCCACGAGGGCTCCGTCAGTGCCGACATCACCCATATGTGAGGACTGACTTCCTGCTTGTTTCCGGAGAACTATTCAATATTGTAAGATTATTAACCCAGGTATCTGCACCAGATATAAACAGCCCACTTAAAGACCCACAAACCTTGGCAGCACACTATATGAACAAACTAAAGCAACATGACACGCCACATTACCAACTAAACCAAGATGATACTGATACATATGCTAAAAAGTGGCATACATTACACAGAATTGACCTAAGACACATTAAGAACATAATCTCTACAATCAATACAACATCATCAATCTTAGACAGACCCCTGCTCAGTTAGGTGGCTAAAAATCTCCCACTCTGAATTGGCGCCATTCATACTCAATATGTTGAATCAATTGCGAAACCGAGGAACAATGCCATCAGCTCTAAAACATGCTTCTATCAGACCAATATTAAAAAATAAAACATTAGATAAACAAAATCCTAACTCATATAGGCCAATATCCAGTATTCCCTTCACAGCTAAAGTGATTGAAAAAAAAACGTTCAGATCCAGCTCCAAGAATTTATTGACCAAAATACCCCACTAGATGAACACCAATATGGATTTAGACCATATCATGGTGTAGACACACTCCTGTTGGCGTTCTCTGATAACCTTATTCAAGGGCTGAACAGCTCAAAGCAAGCCTTTGTGATTGTATTTTTGGACATAGCATCTGTTTTTGACAACATCAACCACAACATCCTACTCACAAGGTTACAGCAGATAGACATATACGGTAATTTCCTTAAATGGTTCCAATCCTATCTATCAGAATGTACACGAGTACAAAAAGGACAACAGGTATCCTAATCATACAAACAAGAGAAGGATATCCCTCAAGGATCTGCACTTTCCTCATTACTATTCAATATTTACTTACAACCTATTTGTATTATCTTAAAGAAATTTAAAATAGCCTACCATATTTATGTAGATGACAATGTGTTATCTCCCAATAAACATTACGAATCCTAGTTTTCATCAACTTACAACATGCCTCAATGAAGTAATAAATTGGTTACAACATAACCTACACATAAATCTCAACAAAACTGAAATCCTAACAAGGAACCAAAATTTTTCCCCTCCACCAAAACTAAAACTCATGGATGTAGATCTTGAAGTGAAGTGTTTAGGGGTTAGCATGGATCAGAATCTCACAATGACTAACCCATATAAAACTAACTGATAGAACCATATTCTACCAACTACGATTGCTACAAGAGCTCAGACCATTCTTAACTAACAATGACTTCTGAACAGCACTCCAGGCTATGATTATTCCTCTTAAAACCTAATCAGGATTACCAAAAATATCCAAGACCCAAAAATCCCAATAATATAAAATTCCCCGTGTTAGAAAAAGATTTTTTGTCGGAGATAATTTTATCCAAGCGCTATGTATAGTAACAAGGCACCGCTGTGATATCTCCTTTTAATAATATACGTAAAAAGTTACTTAGCTTCAGTAACAGATACCATCCATATTGCCAAAGAGCCGTTGAGGACTAACACGACGTAGCGCTCGTTTCGGGTATATAATGTTTGAAAAACCCTGCTTCAGGTACGTCCATGTACCAACATTGGCACTTTCAAGCTCATTAGGGAAATAGCCCCCTCATTTCTATCATCATATCAACATACCATCCACTGAAAGAACTAGAAGAGAATGCAACAAATATATTTTGATAGTTCCTTCGAACTACCACAAAACAAATCACTCAACAAGCAACAGGGCATTCTCTCACTAATCACACATTCTCTGGAATGCCCTCCCAGATAACCTAAGAGCCATCAAAGTTCTCAAAGACGTCCAAAAGGAATTAAAAACATATCTATTCATAGAACATTTTGGAAATTCAGAAAATAAAAACAAAATATTCCCAATTTAACAACTCACATATAAAATTACTTCCTGCACAATTTAATATTATCCACCAATACCCTTCACACACCTTTCTCTCTGATACTGTAGCAGCGAAATCTTGGGGCTTCTCAGTATAGGATACATAATGCGTCTTCCAATACTAATCCCTTGTACTTACAGCAATTGTAAATGTGTTAATTGAATTACTATAAAAAGGGCATGGTCATACCCAGTTCCATGTAACCCCACCTTTATATTTCAAGTCACAAGTTTAATGTAAAAGTTTTGTTCTCTTTTCTTTTGTTAACTGTAAACCGCCGTTGATCACTGGAAGGGGCAGTATATAGAAACACTTAAATAAAGTCCCCAATATAACTGCTTAATTTCTCAAATCCCCCCACCTAATCCCTGAATCTCTGTTCTGCCTTATCCTCAAGTTTTCACCTAATCTCAATCCTGAAAAACATTTTCTTGGGGGAATGAGAGAGAGAGAGGGAATTTCCACCCTAGGATTTCTCCTCTGTGGCAACAACTCTGCACAAGGTCACCCTGGCTCTCCCCATCCCCCTCCATGTTCACCATACCTACACACAGTGCCGTACTTAGCCCTGTGCGAGCGATGCAGCCGTACAGGGTGCAAAAGATTAAAGCCGCATTTTGAGTTACCGGCCTTGGCTCCCCTCATGCTGCCTGCCTTTGCCCCGCCACAGCCACTTTTTGTGTTTTCTCAGCGGTGGCAGCAGCACCAGCAAAGCAGACCTGACCTCAAATTAAAAAAAACAAAAACAAACGTGCAGATCTTTCCTACTCCACACTTGCACACAGGTCTGGTCCGTCCCTCCCTCCTCTGACGTAGGTCACATCAGAGGAGGAAGGGACCAAACCAGTCATTCGAGCATGGAGTTGCAAAGACCCGTATTTGAATAGCTGGTCTGGTCTGGTCTCTCCCTCCTCTGACATGAACCTACGTCAGAGGAGGAAGGAATCAGATCTGCATGCAAGCATGGAGTCGAAAGATCAATGTGTTTTGTTTTTTTTAATTTGAAGTCAGGTCTGCTCTGCTGCAGACGGCACTGCCGCTGATTAGAGAATACAAAATGTGGCAGCGGCAGGGCAAGGCCATGCAGCTGGCTGGACATGGAGGTGTGGATAAGATGGGGAGACGTACAATTCACCCAGGGCGTAATTATGGAAAATCGCTCCCCCTGTCAGTCCCCCTTTTAAAAAGCTCTCCCTCTCTATATGATCAGAGCTGGCAGAATGAGGAAGTGTGGGAAAGGGTTCATCAAATCATCTTCTCCTTTTCAGCAGCCAGTAACCATGACCATGGGGGGAGGGGGAGATATAGAGAAGGATGCCGCTTTTCTAGCCAGCATGAGAGCAGTAATCAAAGGAAGATTCAGGGTGCAGTCGTGCTTATTTCATTGGGGGGGGGGGGGTGGGAAACAGACTCACATTTTTAGCTTTAACTGGTAGCAGGTAAGTGAGGAAGAAGAATTTGAGAGTGGATATGGGGATCTCAAGTACCTGGTTCCCAGCTTTGTTCTCTCCCTAGTCTGCAGGCATACACTGTTGAGGAAAACTTCGGCTTATTCTCTGTCAAATTAGTGATAACACTTTCCAGCTCTTAGTGACAAACTACTGTGTCCTGACACAGTGATTCAAAATTGCTGGTCCACAGACCTCCATAATGGGTTGTAGCCTGGCTGCTTCATTTTGGGGGGGGGGAGGGGGCGTGGAAAGGGTATGGTGACATAATTGCATATTCATTATGGTTATCTTAAGAAACACACTAGATGGATAGTATACCAAACAGATGAAGGATGAGCTGGTACCCCCAAGATACTCAAAGAGGGAGCAAGATTCTCATTCATTGGCTTTGCCAAAAAAAAAAAAATTAAACAACATATATTATCCAGGTTATATAATTATAATGCAGCACAAATGTTAACTGTTTAATTATTTAGCCTGGCACTCTAAAATTAAAAAAATACTGACACCTGTAAATATATATTTTTCAAAAAGCAATAGAGATGTAAGGTACTCACACGCCAAGAGACTGAAAGAAAGAACCACAGTGCAGTTTCTAACACCAAAATAAATTAGAACTAATTTTATTCTGGAGTTAGAAACTGCACTATGGTTGTCTCTTTCTGAACATCTATTTTGTGTTCAATGAAACCCCCCCTCCAACAGTAGGTGCAGAGCAGAACTAGGACATTTCACAAGAGAACCAAAATACAAGAAAAAAACAATCTGATTCCGGTGTCATTTCATTAACAGCCTCTCCAGTACCAGGCAGATTGTGAGATAACAATAAGAGTCTACCTAGAAAAGAGCAAAACCAGGGGCGGCTCTATAATGAGGCCTGTGATAAGGAAGCTTATCATAGCTCAGGAAGGAGCTATAGAAAAGGTGAAGTGACTCTGAACAAGCAACCTGTCAGTTCTGGTAGAAATATGAAAACAGAATTTTGCCATAAAGCACAGTTACTTACCTGTAACAGGTGATCTCTGGGAACAGCAGGAATTAGTCCTCACATATGGGGTACGTCGGTACCGACGGAGCCCGTGCGGGAAAGCTCCCCAGCTTCTTAGAATAGAAGCTTTTGGGACCTCCCACTGCACATGCGCACTGCCTTCCCGCCTTCCTGAACAGCTCTCCTCAGTTTCGAGTTTATAGCTGAGTCAACAGAGAGAGGACAGGAAGATAGATAGATAAAAGATACAACTCCTAGGGGAGGTGGGTGGGTTGTGAGGACTAATTCCTGCTGTTCCCAGAGATCACCTGTTACAGGTAAGTAACTGTGCTATCTCCAGGAACAAGCAGGAATAAGTCCTCACATATGGGGACTCCCTAGCTTAGATGCATGGGATCCCCTGTAAAGGTTCGCCATCTTCGTATGGATCTCAGGCATCCATTCTGGGAAGGTGGGCAGGAGTTGTTTAGGAATGGAACAGGTGCTTGAGGACAGCCTGGCCAAACAAGGCATCCCGGCGGGAGTCCTTGTCCAAACAGTAATGGGCTGTGAAGGTATGAACCGAGGCCCAGGTAGCGGCTCGACAGATCTGATCTATGGAAACAGAGTGCAGATGAGCCATAGAAGTTGCCATGGCCCTCACATTGTGAGCAGTGACATGGCCTTCCAGAGAAATGTTTTTGCTCTGGTAAGCAAAAGAAATACACTGAGCAATCCAATTGGAAAGTGTACGCTTGGAGACTGGAAGTCCCAAATGGGAAGGATCAAAGGCCACAAAAAGTTGAGAAGACTTTCGATGTGGCTGAGTCCTATTAAGGTAAAAAGCGAGAGCTCTTTTACAATCCAGAGTATGAAGGTTCCTCTCTGCATTGGATGCATGAGGAGCTGGAAAAAAGACAGGTAGATATACCTCTTGATTAAGATGAAAGGGCGAGACCACTTTAGGCATAAAGTGGGGATTCGTCCTAAGGACCACCTTATCATGATGAAATCTTGTGTAAGGTGGATTAGCCACTAAAGCCTGCAGCTCACTGATGCGGCGAGCCGAAGTGACTGCAATGAGGAAGATGACCTTCCAGGAAAGAAATTTCAAGGAGGTGGAAAACATTGGCTCAAAAGGTGGCTTCATAAGTTGACCGAGCACTAGATTCAAATCCCATGCGACCGGGGGTGGTCTGATGGGAGGTTTAGTGAGAGTCAGGCCTCTCATGAATCTTGCAACAAGAGGATGAGAGGAGATAGGTTGTCCATTTATATGTTTCAAGGATGCTGCAATAGCACTTAAATGGACTCTTACCGAATTCGTCTTGAGGCCTGCATTGGATAGATGCAGGAGATAATCAAGAAGAGAATTCAAAGGAAGTGCCAGAGGGTCAAGACCCTGCTGAGCACACCAAATGGAAAAACGTTTCCATTTGAAAGCATAGGAACGCCTGGTAGAGGGTTTCCTAGAGGCAGAAAGGATATCTTTCACTGGTTGGGAAAGATGAAAGTCTTGAAGGCTTAAGCCTTCAGTAACCAAGCACTGAGGTGAAGGGATTTGGGGTTTGGGTGCCACAAAGTCCCCTCCTCCTGAGACAGGAGGTCTGGCGCAGCTCCCAGATCCAAGTAGGATCCCTGGGAGAGCTGTAGAAGTAGAGGGAACCACACTTGGCGTGGCCAGCGTGGAGCTATGAGGATCATAGTTCCATGATCCCTCTGGAGTTTGAACAGAGTCTTGGGAATCAAAGGAATGGGTGGAAAGGCATATAGGAATGCCTGATTCCAATTCAGGAGAAAGGCGTCCGTAGCCTGAGCTCCCTGACACGGAGTTCTGGAACAGAACCGGGGAAGTTTGGCATTCCACGGACTTGCAAAGAGGTCTATGTCCGGGGTCCCCCATTCCTGAAAGATTCGGTTTATTTGGTCCAAATGTAGGGACCATTCGTGTGGCAGCAGAACTCGACTGAGCCTGTCTGCCCGAGAGTTTTGAACTCCTGGGAGATACACTGCTAGCAGGTGAATCTGATGCTCTCTGGCGAAGGCCCATAGTCTTAGAGCTTCGTTGCAAAGCGACAGAGAGCCCGTCCCTCCTTGTTTGTTTATGTAAAACATGGCCACCTGATTGTCCGTCTGAACTAGGACAGTGAGGTTGGCTAGGAGGGAGTGGAAGACCTTGAGGGCAAGGTAAATTGCTCGCAGTTCCAGAAGATTGATATGAAGGGTGGTCTCCTGTAGAGACCAAGTGCCCTGAGTGGAGAGAGTTTGCAGATGGGCTCCCCACCCTGTTTGGGAGGCATCTGTTGTGAGGGTTGCTTGGGGTAGCAATGGTTGAAATGGAGCCCCCAACAACAGATTCTTGGTGGAAGTCCACCAGTGGAGGGACCAAAACAGACGATCGGAGGTTTGTATTTGGTCTGAGAGCGCTCCTGACGCCTGAGTCCACTGAGTGGCCAGGGTCCATTGAGCTGCTCTCATATGAAGACGAGCATAGGGCACCACATGCACTGTGGAGGCCATATGACCCAGTAGGCGTAGCATTTCCCTGGCTGTCAAGTGAGTGCTGGACTGAGCTTGGGAGGCCAAACTCAGGAGGCGCTGGCCTCGAACATGTGGAAGGTAGGCCCTTGCAGTGATGGTGTCCAACTGGGCCCCTATGAATTCTAGAGATTGAGTAGGGATGAGTTGGGACTTGGGAAGGTTTACTACCAGTCCCAGATACTGCAAAAGGCTCCTTATGTGGTCCAGGGAAATCTGGGCCTGTGACTGAGTTGGAGCTCGGATGAGCCAGTCGTCCAGATATGGGAAGACAAAGATTCCCATGCCTCTTAGAAATGCGGCTACGACTGCCATGCATTTTGTGAATACTCTTGGAGCAGAGGCTAGACCGAAGGGGAGTACTCTGTATTGGAAATGTTTTCCCTGAAACAGAAAGCGAAGATACTTTCTGTGGGATGGATGGATGAGTATATGTGTATACGCATCCTGTAGGTCTAGAGAACAAAGCCAGTCCTGACCCTGGAGGTAAGGAAGGAGAATGCCGAGAGACAGCATTTTGAATTTCTCCTTGAAGAGAAATTTGTTCAATTCTCTCAGATCTAGGATTGGTCTGAATCCCCCTGTCTTCTTTGGAATGAGAAAATAAGGGGAGTAGAAACCGGACCCTTGTTGAGGAAGAGGAACCTCTTCTATGGCCCCTTGGGCAAGAAGAGAGGAAACCTCTTGACCCAACAGGGTTAGGAGAGATGGGGGAGAATTGAATGGTCTCACCATATGATGGGGAGGAAGGCTGGAGAAATGAAGTTTGTAACCCTCTCGAATGATAGAGAGGGTCCATTGTTCTGTTGTGATTTGTTCCCATCTGGGAGCAAAGTGAACCAACCTTCCGGGTATGGTGAGAGGTTCTGGTTGTGTTAGAACCAGAAGTGGCAAGTTCCCTAGGAGCAAGTCAAAACCCCTGAGGGGTTGGAGCCTGCTGAGCTACAGTAGCTGCTGCAGGCTTAGCTCGTGCTTGTTTGGATTGCTGACGCTTAGCAGTATAGCGAGGTTGAGAAGACTGCTGGCCAGTATTTGAAGCAACTCTGGCCTTCTTATAGTAAGGCCTTTTAAAAGACTTTTTCTTAATAGGAATTGAAGTGGACTTTGAAAGTCTTTCCAAGGTGGCATTTTCAGCATCCATCTGGGTGGCTTTGATTTGCCACTCTTCCCCAAATAAGTTCTCACCTGTACAGGGCAGATTCCGTAAGCCATCTAGAACCCAAGGTTCCAGATCAGAGGCCTGGAGCCAAGCAAGACGTCGGGCTGCAATAGCAATGCCCGAAGCCCTACTGGCTCCCTCAAAGGAATCATATGCTGCCCTATTAGAGAACTTAGAAACCTCTAAGAGTTGTTTCACTAGGGAAAGGAATCCCTGCTTTTTATCCTCAGGGATAAAGGGGGCAAAATGCCGCACCTTTTTGGCAAGTTCCTCCAGGAACATGCCCATATAGAGACTGTAGGAATTAATCCTGGCTATAAGCATACTAGCCTGGAAAATTTTCCTACCAAAAGAGTCCAAAGTCTTACATTCCCGTCCTGGAGGGGTGGAAGAGTGCCTTTTGGTACTCCTAATCTTCTTCATTGCAGACTTCACCACAATAGAGTGGTGGGGCAATTGAGTCTTTTGGAAACCAGGAGAAGGAGGGACCCTATACATGGTGTCCAACCTACGGGAATAAGGAGACAAAGTCAAAGGATTTTCCCAGAAATCCATCAGTTGTTCTTGAAGGATTTCATGGATAGGCAGGGTAACTGCCTCCTTAGGGGCCTTTGAGTATCCCAAAATATCCAGTTTTTTGGATCTGGGTTCCTTTTCAGAGGATGTGGTAATAGAAAGGGCTGTAGCCATATCTAAAACAAAGTCCTGGAAGGACAAATCCTCTGGAGGGGACATTCTCCTTTTAGGAGAAGAGGGCTCCTCAGGTAAGTTGAGTGAAAACTCAGCAGAATCATCAGAGGAGTGAAAATCCTCAGAGGAATCGGTGCTTTCCTCTAACGCACGATACGCGTACCGATCGGTATCGATATCGGGCGTATCGGGTATGGAACCGGTATGGAGCGAAAGCCCATACGGTACCGACTTGCGTTTAGAGGTGGACGGCCTCGATACCGGCATGGCGGACGATACCGGTATCGGGCCCGGAACCGCTGAAAGCGGAACCGATGGCGTTGCAGCTTTAATGAAAGCCATGACGGCCTGCTGCATGGACTGTACAGTATCGCCCATGGACGCCATAGCTGCCTGGATGTCGGTACCGGAGTGACCCGGTACCCCAGAGCAGGCTAACAGGTGATCTGTCGAGGCCGTAGCATCGATATCAACCTGAGACCCCTGAATTGGCGTTTTTGGAAGTTGGACTTCCCGCCGGGGTTGTTTGGCTGGGGCAGGGTCCTCAAGTTCTAAGCTAAGAGCCTCTCGATGCTTTGAAGGAGATTTGCTCTTTGAGGACTTGCCCACAGAAGGTTTGGTTACCTGAGATCCATCCGGAGAAGAAGACCTGGATGACTGTGATGCTGTATTCTCTGAAGCAAACAGCACATGGAATTTGTTGGCCCGGTTCTGCAGCCCACGTTTAGACATGTGGGAGCAAGATGGGCAGTCCGGTATGGAATGGTCAGGCCCCAAACATTTCAGACACCATTCATGGGTGTCTGTGACTGAAATAACAGCATTACATTTGGTACACTTCTTAAATCCAGGGGCTGGCTTCTCCATGAGGAGAAATTGAGTAGGCCGAGAGGCCTCTCTGAAGTGACCAAAAAGCTAAAAAATAAGAAAAAAGAATTATAATTTTTTAAAGAAAGAAAGAAAAGACCGGCGATACCGGTATCGGTATGGGGAAGGCAGGTACGCGGTCTAAAGAAACAAATAAAATAACAATTTCTTCAGCGGTGACAGGAACACGACCTGCTGGCTCCGCGGAAAAAGAGAAACTGAGGAGAGCTGTTCAGGAAGGCGGGAAGGCAGTGCGCATGTGCAGTGGGAGGTCCCAAAAGCTTCTATTCTAAGAAGCTGGGGAGCTTTCCCGCACGGGCTCCGTCGGTACCGACGTACCCCATATGTGAGGACTTATTCCTGCTTGTTCCTGGAGATAAGACTACCAGTCCCAGAATGCACCAGGTTTCCAACAGCCATTAGAGGAGCTGAAGTGAGGAAACGTGTGTTCAATCAGGAGGGCACTCATCTCAAAGGGCAGGGCCTGATTCAGCACAGCTGCGCTGTGTTAGGGAGGATCACTCATCTAAGCAGAATAAGAGTAGAGTTTATTCTACAGATGACCATCTTCATGATCATCTTGGATATCCAGAGAATTGTCCTCAGTATCCTGAGAATCAGCTTGAGTTTGATCATCAGTTTCATCTGAAGGATCATCAGAAGCAGAAGCCAAACCGGACGGACAGAGAGGGAAAGAGACCCTTTGGAAGAAGGAAGAGAAAAGCCTTTGAGAGGTCTAGAAGAGTCCAAAGCAGTACGTATACTGGGAGGTATTCCAAGGGCCAGCATACACCATTGGACTGGGGAAAACCAGAGGAATGGTGCTGCAGAGCTAGGAATCACCAGAGGCTACCTGTGAGGGAGACGGCTGCACGTGGAAGGGACCCTAAGACCTGTGCCAGAAGGTATGTGAAGAGAGATCCAGTGTCCAGGGATCTGGATTGGAAGGCTGGACATAAGAACTGGACTACACACTGGCCAGGCTATATAGAGAGGAACTCTAGCAGCAATGGAAGCTCAGGTATGAACACTGATCTATGCCCTAGCTATAACCTTGAAAGACAGCAGGGAAACAAGTATTCTCCTGAAAATGCTCCATTGAGAGATTCATCTGTGCCAATCCATGATATTGAACCCATGCTTGTTGAACAAGGGGGAATAATAGCAGATGAGGATCCTGTTTATATGGACTGCTCTCTATCTAAACTCCGTTGGTAACTTTCTGTTATAAAGTACAGCAACCATCACAAAGAAATACAAATTTGTTCTTTAATCTACTCAGAAAAGCTCCTGAAGCAGGATTTGACTCACACAGTAGAAAGCAAGCCAGCTAAAGGGGTTTCAGCTGGATAACTGCTAGCAATTAAGCCTTACCTAATTGCTTGTGAGCTAGGAGAGAATCACTTCTGTATCTATGTGGGAAGTAATCAGAAGTTAACCTGAAAAGAACAGTTTGTTTCTTGCTTTGTGGCTTTTCATTTGTTGTTTTCCTGATTTTGACTTTGTTTTTCCAAGTTAACACTGAAAGCAAGTAACCTAATTTATATGCTACCAAGCATATCTGTGTTGGGAGAAATAACCCCATAAATAAATATCTTATTGGCTTTACCCAAAAGCACAACTAAATTATTGTCAGCAGCTGTGTCTGGTGTGAATGAACTACATTGCCCACAATACCTTGCAAATCATATAGAAATATGCACTTGCCAAGAGTGTGAAGATTCTCACCCAGGCAGCCGTCTGACAGGCCTTCAAAATAATTTAAAAAAAACAAACTGTTTCGCATAAGCACCGGCGGGCTCAGCTTTAACAGAGCCACAGGAAAGGGAAACACTCTCCTTTCGCGCAGCTCTGCAAAGCTGAGCCGGTGCGGGGGGAGTGGGGGTGCTGTGTGAGGGCTCTTCTGGGGAGGGGGCCGCCGCGGGGCACTTCATGCTATCCTGCTGCCGCTGCAGAGGCAGCAGCTTTTGCAGCCAGGTTTTATTTTTTGTAGTTATAAGAACATAAGAACATAAGATATGCCATACTGGGTCAGACCAAGGTCCATCAAGCCCAGTATCCTGTTTCCAACAGTGGCCAATCCAGGTCACAATTACCTAGCAGTTTCCCCAAAAGACACAGGTTCCACAATGCTTGTACTGGGTCAAGCATTGATATCCTGGGTCCCTTCTTAATAATGGTTTATGGACCTTTCCTCCAGGAACTTGTCCAAACCTTTTTTAAACCCAGCTACACTAACAGCCTTTACTACATCCTCTGGTAACAAATTCCAGAGTTTGATTACACGTTGAGTGAAAAAATATTTTCTTTTATTAGTCTTAAATAGTTTACCCTGTAGCTTCATTGCATGTCCCCTAGTCTTTCTATATTCTGATAAGGTAAACAATCGATCTACGTTTACCCGTTCCACTCCGTTCATTAATTTATAGACTTCTATCATATCTCCCCTCAACCGTCTCTTTTCCAGGTTAAAGAGCCCTAACCTTTTTAGCCTTTCTTCATAGGAGTATCCTTCCATCCCCTTTACCATTTTGGTGGCTCTTCTCTGAACCTTTTCTAAAATCGCTATATCCTTTTTAAGATACGGTGACCAGAATTGCACACAATATTCAAGGTGCGGTCTCACCATGGAACGATATAGAGGCATTATAATATCTTTTGTTTTATTTTCCATTCCTTTCCTTATCATACCTAGCATTCTATTTGCTCTCTTGGCTGCCGCTGCACACTGGGTCGAGGGTTTAAACATGGTATCCACAATGACGCCTAAATCTTTTTCCTGAGTGGTGGTTCCTAATGTGGAACCTTGCATCGTGTAACCATAGTTTGGGTTGTTCTTCCCTAGGTGCATAACCTTGCACTTGTCCACATTAAATTTCATCTGCCATTTTGATGCCCAGTCTTCTAATTTATTAAGATCCTCTTGCAATTTTCCACAATCCTCTTGGGTTTTAACAACTTTAAATAGTTTTGTGTCATCTGCAAATTTAATAACCTCACTCATTATTCCACTTTCCAGGTCATTTATGAATATGTCAAAAAGCAGCGGACCCAGCACAGATCCCTGGGGTACACCACTATTCACCTTTCTCCATTGGGAAAATTGGCCATTTAGCCCTACCCTCTGCTTTCTATCTTTTAACCAGTTCCTGATCCACAATAGTACACTGCCTCCTATCCCATGACTCTTTAGTTTTGCCAAAAGTCTCTGATGAGGACCTTGTCAAAGGCTTTCTTAAAGTGCAGATACACTAGTTCCCTAAAGGTCTGGGGCTGAGCTGGGCTAGTGGGGGGTAGCACAGGAAATAGTAATGGGCAGATGGGAGGGGGGCTAGGACTGCTAATGGGCTATCGGGGGGGGCTAGGTCTGGAAATGGGCTGATCAGGAGGGGAGGCTAGAATTGCTAATGGGCTATCGGGGGGGGGGGGGGGTGCTGTAGGGCTGGTACCCCTGCAATTCTACATGCAAATCTCCGGCCTGCTCAGCAACTCAGGCCTGAACCAAACTGCACAGACAAGATGGATTCTTCACTTCACTTTTGCTGTGTTCAGCTACAAACGGCCTTCAAGCAACTGCTGGAGCAGCGTTTCTAAGTGTGCATACAGAAGCTATTGTCCGTGGCTGGCCTTGGACACTGGTACATGCCCAGAAGTTACATACTGTTGCCTCTGCCTGATTTCACTATAGCTCCTTTGTTTGCAAGAAGCTGCTCATCATCTACCTCCTGATTCGCTGAGAACACCTCAGACTGCCTGGTGCCAACCAATCATCGGACCTATGACGGAGGATTCTTACACAGAATTCTGCTTTCTGCGCTGGAAAAAGTTTAGTAGTAGTAGAGAGAGAGAGAGTTGGGGGGCTTTTCCCACCTGTTCATACAGACTCCTGCTCTGGTTCATCTCTGCTTTGCACTGCGACCTGACCCTTCCGC
The DNA here is from genome assembly GCA_033557465.1 of Ichthyophis bannanicus. NCBI lineage: Eukaryota > Metazoa > Chordata > Amphibia > Gymnophiona > Ichthyophiidae > Ichthyophis > Ichthyophis bannanicus. The sequence continues at coordinate 505,937,087 of CM066035.1, read as the reverse complement.
AGGACGGCCACTAAGTGTGGGCTAGGCCGTCCTCCACAGGTCTGAGATAAGACTTTCACAGATACCTCCGGTTCGGACTTACTGCAGCTCGCCTGACGAGGCTAGAGCCCGCATTAGCCAGGAGCTGTCTTCTTGGACTGCATTGCTCCTGAGAGCCCGACGGGACTAAGGTACTGACTTATCTCTCCTCCTCCGTATGGGAAAGGGGTTAGCAAGATATTTCTTACTTTTCCTCAGTGCAGAGCCAATCAGTGACGTCTGATTACTAATCGGTGATTTATTACGCTGTCCAAGTGTACATCTGTACTATAACAAATTTCTACCTCATGTTTCTAATTAGCGATATATGTGTGTGTATATTTTTTTTTCTACTCGGTTGCCTATAATAAAGTCTAATATATATCTGCAGACCAGACTTCTTTCGTGGCTCATTGCCAGAATAACTCACCGAACTTTGGGCTGTATATTAGTAGCTATCTCCCCTAGACAACACCAGAGTCTAACTTATTCTTGTGCTACGAATATACCCTACATAATAATGGGGTCTCGTCCAAAGGGATGAGTATTTCTGAATGTGCTACGCCTCTCAGAATTGGTGTAATATTTCTGAATTGTCCTATTGTGGTAAAAGCAGCTGTTTATGCTGAGGTCTGTGGCAAAGAGAGCATTGTCTAGTGAGACGGCTTTGGAACCCACATTACAGGATCTCTGCATTAGAGTGATTCTTCAGCAGTTATTTCTGTGTTTGGTTTTACAGACAGTCTCAGCTAGTGATTTACGATGGTTCACACAGAGGGCTGGTTGGATCAGGTTTCCGCTCTCAGGAAGCGGAATGCTCTGGATCAAACGGAATTGCAATTTCTGACAGTGTGTAGCTCTGAACTAGCCGCCCAGACCAGGAGACTAACGGATTTCGCTGCTCTTTATGAGCAGCGAGAGAGAACTCTGATGGCTCAGTTAAATGAGATAGAGACTGCTCTGATTGCAGCAAGACAGCGCACGGCTAGTCTCCAAAGAAAGCTAGCTGTTGCACGTCAGGAATGTGGGCAGGACATACAGAGAGTTAACCTCGAAATCCAGCAAGCTGATTGTTTTGATTTGGCCGGTGTGACTACCTCTCATAGTAACGAGACAGAGTACAGGGATAATTTGATCCCTCTAGGCTTCTCGAAGTACCAGAGGGTAGATGACGGCAGTTTGCCACTGGAAACCCTGCCCAGTGTAGAACGGCAGCTTTTCCAGAACAGAGTCAGTTCTCTCCCATCAGCGCATGAGCACAGGAGAGAAACAGGGCGGAGTGAAACACCCTACTCTCGACCCCTCCCCATATAGGGAGCGGTGGAGGGGGGGTGAGAAGTCCCCCTAGTGATGGCAAACTGTACCAGCAGCGACCACCAGAGGGAGCTGAAGGGACGCAAAATCCTCTATGTGCCCGTGCCCGTGTCCTGCAAGGAAAACACACACATGAAGGTGCTTCTGTCGCACAATTACAAATTATCAAGACCTTGCGGAGCATGGTCACTCCTTTTGAGAAAACTGGTCATGCCACCATAAATGAACATTTAGCTGCAGTCAAAGATGCCTTTCGGGCACTGAACATTACCAGGGGGGAGGACATGGCTCTGTATCTTCCATGGTCCTTTGATGTACCTTGTCAACAATTTATTTGGGCCATGGCAGACGATGAAAAGAAGGACATTGTCATTTTTGAACAGGCACTAAAGAAACATTATGGGCCATACCCTGATGATATTGCTGCAAAGCAGGCAGCATTTAGTATGACTCATAGGGAAAATGAAACACCCCGAGAGTTTGCTTACAGACTTAGGCAGACCTTCTTCCAGAGTGACCCTTCTTGGGAAACGATAGAGCACCATCAGGAGTTTCGTAATCTTTTCTGTCAGTTGCTCCTTCCATCCATTAAGCCTTATATGTCTGACAAGCATCACGAACCCCTGTCACGTGTGATAGAACATGCTGAGTGGATTTGGGAAGCTGTTCCCAACATGAGAGCAACCAATACTGGCAGCACAGTCAGGGCTCCAAGCAAAGCCAGAGAGCCAAAACAGTGTGTTAGTGCTGTAAAATCTACCCTTTCGTTAGAAAATAACTCTTCTCCTTCTGTTCCACAGAATCCTCCCAGGCCACCCCAGAATAACCAGTCATCTGGGTCTAAGCAGCGCTCTGGGAATCAGCGTTTTGCTCCACAGAACCAGAACTGGAAGAGAAAGCCCGGTTTTGACAAATACCTGGAACTGGAGAAGAGAATAAGCGAGTTGACAGATATGATGAAGGCTACCATTGCATTCAGCTCCTCACAGGAGGCTCCTGCTAGTAGTGCGCCTCCTAAGCCACGAGCAAAGCCTCAGAAGCCAGAGGAGGAACTGGTTGACTCCTCTTCCCCTTCTAATGCGACTGAATGACTAACCGACTTTGTTTCTGTCCCACAGGTCACTATTGCACAGGTGCAGCCAGCTGTAGATGCCACCCCAGGGACACAGAGTGACAGTCCCGCAATGGACAGCGAGGGTCCAGCCTTTGACACCATCAGGAAGCACAAGTACTTTCTGGGTAAACTCAAGCCAAAAGGACAGAGGTACACTGTTCCTGTTACAATTCAGCAGGCTTTTCTCTGTGAGGGCCTGATAGATTCAGCCTCTGAGGCTACCCTGATTACCTCGAGTCTCTTTGATAGACTCACTGCTTCCTTGTGGAGTCAGAGGACCCTACGCGTCACACCCAGTGATTTGTCACTCGCAGCTTATGGGAATCAGCCCATAGAGTCCATGGGGCAGGTCTGGCTTAACCTCCAAATTGGAAAATTACAGGTGAAACATCCTGTCATCATTACTAAGTGCCCTGGGGAAGAATTCTTGATTGGCAATGAGCTCCTGAAACGGTTACGCCCCATTCTGGACTACGTCCAGGAAGTGATCTGGACACAGGTCACACATCCCATACCTTATGCTAGGGTAAAACATGACAGCAGAGTCAGTGGTCCTTGTTCGGTGGAACGCACAAACAAGTCCATCAGGATTAATTTCCAGAGGTCAGCTGATCCCCAAATCCTTCAGCTCCAGTATGAAAGGGCTAGAGATGAGGATCAGGGCATCAGCGACGTGGTTGCAATTGCAGTAGGTTCAGTAGCTAACATTGTCCTTGATACTGACTGCCTGCAGATATTCCTGAAGGAACCTGTGGAAGGTTGTGAGGTGCAAACCCCTCCTCCATCCCATCCCTGCCTAGATCACCCTAGGAGACTGACGGACATATTCTCGGCTGAGAAAGGTCCCTTTATATATGTGCAGGTGGGCATGTCCCAAAAGGAAAGGGCCTACCTATTACCCCACTGTGACCACTCCCTCATCAGTGAGACTCTTTTCTATCGGCTCAAACAACAGCTTACCCTTGATTGGGTAATGGGAGCGAAGACTTCGTTCCAAGTGCCTGGGGAAGGGCTCAAGACATTAATGGGCTACTGCAATCTCCCCTTGCAAGTTGGGGTCAAAGGTTTTCGGCACACCTTCTCCATCATCAGAGGACTTGAGGTGCCCCTCTCCTTAGGCTCAGATTGCGTTGTTCGACTGGGAACTTATGTGGATTTCATGGACAACATCCTCTGGAGTAGGATGGAAGGAGATCCGGTGGATTTCTCTGGTGCCCGCCCATCCCTACGGGCTGGTCAGACTATCCCTCAAGTCTGTGAAGTGGTCTGTGCAGAAGACACCCACATACCTGGGAAGGTACAGGATTGTCCCCTGCCGATACAGGTGACCCGAGGACATGTGGTCTCAGACAACTTGGTCTTCTTCAGTCCAAATTCCCGTTTTGAGGAGCTGGGCCTAGCCATGGGTCCCATACCCTGCATGGAGGCCACAGCTCCCTCCTTACACTTATTGCTCACCAATCCAAACCCAGATCGCATTCACCTTGTGAAAGGCGAACCCCTGGGATTCCTAGTGGGAGAATCGTTCCCAAGTGTGGGATTGAGTCTACAGATTATTGGGGAAGCCCCTGTTTCCTGGAACATCTGTGAAGGGGGGACGGACCCCTGTGTGTGTACGATCCTCACCCCGAGGCCTCCTCACCTTACAGTTTGTCTGGCCACATAGTGCTGTGACCTCACAGGTGGACCTTGAGTCTGACCATCTGATTTTGTCAAGTAAACTTGATGAGGCTGTTAGTTCCCTCACCCACCAGGGGGGGGGGGGGGAGCCCCATGCTGTCCAAGCCATCCAGGTCTCCTCTCTCCAAGATGAGATTGAGGAGAAGGTTGAAATACCCTCAAACAAACCTGTTCTGGGATTTGACGAAATGGTTGCGGGAAAACTTGCTGAAGCAGACGCCTGCACTGATGAGTCAGAAAAGGCCCAATTAAAAGAACTGCTGTACCGTCAACAAGGACCTGTTCGCTACTGACACCTATGACTGTGGTCTCACCGACCTACATGTCACCCGTATTCCTACGGATCCAAACAATAAACCTGTCTTTGTGAGGCAGTATAAAATCCCATTGGCCTCCTATGAATCCGTTCAGGAGATCATTAACTCCCTGGAACAAAAGGGAATTATACGTCAATGCAACAGTACTTACAATGCCCCACTGTGGCCTGTCATCAAGAAGGACTCTAGCTGGCGCTTAGCTTTGGACTATCGCCAGCTTAATAAAAAGGAACCTCTATCCAGATGGCCTATGGCACATCTGGAACAGAACTTAGCCACCATCAAGGGTGCAAGGTACTTTACCAGCCTGGATCTGGCCTCAGGATTTTGGACTATACATGTCCATCCAGAAGATCAGCATAAGCTGGTTTTTACCTTCGGTAGGCGACAATATACTTGGAATCGGACACCGTTTGGTTATTTGAATGCCCCAGCAGACTTCAATATTTTCCTGCATAAGGCTTTGCCTGATGCTGAGACTAGAGGCACCCTCGTCTATGTAGACGACATTCTGGTGAAGAGCACCAGTTTCACTGACCATTTGCAAGAAATAGAGCATGTTTTCCAGCAACTGAAAGCTGCGGGAGCAAAGCTGTCCTTGTCAAAGGGCCAATAGTGCCGGAAATCCCTCAATTATTTGGGTTACGAAGTTTCTGCTGAGGGACTGCGGCCTCAAAGGAAGAGAACTGCGGCCTTGCAACAACTCAAACGTCCGACCAACGTGAGTGAGCTGCGCTCATTCTTGGGCATTTGCAATTATTCACGCCAATTTGTGGATCAATATGCGGAGATTTCCCGACCCCTGGTCAAACTCCTCAAAAGAGATGAACCTTGGGTATGGAATCCCGACCAAGAGGCAGCTCTAGAAGAGCTGAAGGCAGCTTTGAGTCGAGCTCCCTGTCTTGCCTATCCAGAGAGTGGCAGAGAATTCTTCGTGGAACTAGGTTTCACCGATCACTCTATGAGTGCTGTTCTGTACCAGATGCATGACACAGATAGGAAAGTTATTGCCTATGCCAGCAAAGCTTTAACGGACGTGGAGAGGAAATACTCTGACTGTGAGAAATCCTTGTTGTCCACAGTCTGGGCCCTCCAATATTTCCGCAGTTATATCCAAGGTGAGAGGTTGGTTGTTGAGACTCATCACCAACCCATCAAGTTCCTAGGCAGTGATCGGATTAAATCGGGACAAGTGTCAAACAGTCGCATTGTCTCCTGGACCTTAGCACTTCAGGGCTGGCCCCTAGAAGTAAGGTATGCTCAAAACTGCAAGGATGCCGCCGCACAGGGCCTGGCTGAATTGCACGATTGCACTGCCAGAGCACCTTTAGTGGGTAATTTAGACACCGAAATGGAGTCATGTACGCCTGAGCCTTCTCGTCATCGTCCTTATGATGAGAACCTCTGTAAAGGCTACCCCAAGGTGTATGTGGACGGTTGTGCTTACCGTCGAGAGCCTGACCATGAACTGGTAGCAGGTATAGGTGTGGTTTGGAACCAGAACCACCCTTGTGAACCCTTCAGGTACCGTCTGGGTACCAAGACTAATCAGTATGCAGAGCTAGCTGCAGCCCTGGCGGCTCTCCAGTCTGCTGCTCAGGGAGGGGTTCACACCCTATCCATCTGTAGTGATTCAGACTACGTCCGACAGAATTTTGTTTCCCACTTACCCATTTGGAAATCTAACAATATGCTGAATTCCAAAGGGAAACCTGTCAAACATGCCGGATTGATTCTGGCCTTGGACAAGGTAGCTCATGAAAATGACATGACCATCTACTGGAAGAAAGTGAAAGGTCACTCCCATGTTGATAATCCTGACAAGATAGGAAATGATCTAGCTGATCAGCTTGCCAAGGAGGGTGCTGTCTCTGGAGACCTCTGGCAGTTGGAGGCTCCCGAGACCAATGGGCTTCGAATTGTGACGGCGGTTACCCGGCAACAAGCTCAATTATCCACCATGCCCCCTGTGGTTCAATGGTGTGGCGAGAGCACAGATCTCGACCTCGTGCAAGCCCAGAAGCAAGATCCTACTCTTGGATGTTTCTACCTTTTTCTGCAGAACCCCCAGGAACACCCATTAACTCTGGAGGATTGTCAGGACGATGAGGAACTGAGGATCCTCTACATCTCCAAGGACATGTTCCATCTCCAGAAAGATCTGTTGATACGGACGAGTAAGCATGGTATTGTGCAATGGGTGGTACCTCGGGCCTTCCGTGGAGTTATGTTACAGCACGCTCATGATGAACCTTGTGCCAGTCATAGAGGCGACCGAATAATCTATGAAACGTTGAAACAAGTGGCCTACTGGCCCGACATGTACCAGGATGTCCAATTGTATACTAACGGTTGTCTGACCTGTTGCAGATTCCAACCTGCAGCTCCTTCTCATAGAGCACCTTTGAGAAACAGAGGTCTGACCATGCCTTGGTCTGATCTCCAGATTGATTGGATCGGCCCCGTGCCCCGATCCTCTCGAGGCAACAAATATACGTTGACAGTTACCTGCTTATTTACTAAGTGGGTCGAGTGCATCCCAGCACCCAACTGCACCGCCGAGACCACGGCCACCTTGTTGTTAAACCATGTTTTCAGCAGGTGGGGCCTCCCCATGCGAGTGGAATCCGACCAGGGTTCCCACTTCACAGGACAAGTCATTAAGCATCTGTGGAAGGTACTAGGTGTGAAGGCCAAAGTCCACATTGCTTATCGTCCACAATCCTCTGGACAAGTGGAGAGAGCAAACAAAACTATCATCAGTATCTTGAAAAAGTATGTTCTTCCTCTGGGAAGGACTGGGACATCAAACTGCCCTTGGTCCTGATGGCTATCAGAGCCACGCGTCATCGTGCTACTGGTGTGTCCCCTTTTGAGATGATGACAGGTAGGGACATGGTTTTACCCCTTCATCTTCTTTACAGGACTAATGATGTGAATCTCACTGCTACTACAACTGCTCATGAATATGTTGCCCATTTAAGACAACACTTGCAAAGTGCCTTTGCCTTTGCCCAACAGAATTCGGAAACTGCGGCTAGGGGTAGGAAGGCCTACTATGATTTGAGGACTACCTCTAAAGAATACCAGATTGGCGATAAGGTATTCTACTACAATTTTGGTAAGAATAAGGTCAAAGACTGTAAATTTCTACCTAGCTGGAACGGTCCATTTCCTATTGTGGATAAAGCCTCCCCTGTTGCTTATCAAATTCGAATGAAGTCCAGTACTGAGAGGGAAGGCTCCCTTAAATGGGTCCACCTTAATCAGCTTAGACCGTGTCATCCCAGTAAGCTCCTTCCCCAAGAACCTCTTGCTGAAGTGAGTGATACTAACCTTGAGGCAGTATAGCCTGTTTGTTTTTTTTACAGACGGAGTCCCGGACTTTGAAGGTCCTGTTCCTGATTTTGCTGTTTGCGGGATCTGAGGTTGCCAGATTGATTGAACCTGGCCCTCTTTCTGGTGTCGTTCTACAGGATGCGCCTGGTTTCCTGATTACACAGTCCCAGACTGTCACACAGCAAGTTTTTGCGTCCCTAGATCCCCGACATGTTTTACAGAAGCATTTTGAATCGTCTGTTGCACGCATCACTAATATACGTGGTGCCTAATCTTGGCATGTGCCAACGCTCTAAAGACATTCATTGGTTATGTCCTGGTACGCCTTTCCTGAAGGACACTTCTACAGCTCTTTGTGGGTTGTCTGCTGAAAATGTGAAAGAACAATGTAAAGTTACCATGACCAAGTACGATGACTTTTCAGAGACGAAAGTTGCTGTTGTCAACAATGTTTGGCTGATTAGTACCCCTCTGAGTGAACTCTTGGTCACCATGAATAAACATGACATTCATAATAGAGTTACTCTACCCTGCAATGTTTGCTTGATTGATGTTCCCAAGAACTCCATTGTTAATGTTGGTGGAGTTTCCTTGTTTTATCTTGATGCTGACCCTGTTTCGACAGAGCTCCAGATATTGGATGTGTTTCGAGGTCATGAGATTGACTTCACTGCAGCCTTGACCTATCTTTTGGACTATAAGGACTCTCACACAGTTGAACTGTCCATTGCCCAGGCCGACCTTGCCATTGCTGATTATAACTTTGATTCACGAGATGTGGACATTTTACAAACTGATTTTATGTCACATGTCATTGTGCCTGGTCTTTTCTTTCTGTTGGTGCTCCAGTTTCTTATCTCCTTGTATCAACAGAGACAGATTCGTGCTCTTCGTCGCTCTATGCATCCTGCACCTCTGCTGCCTGCCATGCGTCTGCAGGATTTGCTGGAACGTCACACTTTTGAATAAGTGTCACCATTTTCTTTGAAAGTTATCCATTACTCTTAATTGAGTTGTTTTTTTTTCATAGATAGCATGTGTTCATTTTACTAACACTGTTACACATGGCTTCTCATTACTTTTGAGTATTCACCTTGGTGTTACACTAACACATTATATTGCATTACTGATATGCATTTTTGGTTTGGATACTATATATACTCTTGAGTTTGAAGTTACCATGCATTATTTTGATTGAATTGACTTGACTGTATCAATGTCATTTTCTTTTGACTTCTTTTCTGGCTTGAGTGTATTCACTGTATTATTCCTCATGCAGTATTGCTTTCATGCATATTGTGCTTGAAGTATTATCCACTTCTCCTGCATTAGTCAATCAATTGTCATTTGGTTCTGACCTGCACGGTAGTACTGCTAGTTAGGCTTTGTACGATGGAGTGTACTCCCTTGTAGCATCCTCCATCTTACAAGGGGGGGGGGAGATGTAGGGCTGGTACCCCTGCAATTCTACATGCAAATCTCCAGCCTGCTCAGCAACTCAGGCCTGAACCAAACTGCACAGACAAGATGGATTCTTCACTTCACTTTTGCTGTGTTCAGCTACAAACGGCCTTCAAGCAACTGCTGGAGCAGTGTTTCTAAATGTGCATACAGAAGCTATTGTCCGTGGCTGGCCTTGGACACTGGTACATGCCCAGAAGTTACATACTGTTGCCTCTGCCTGATTTCACTATAGCTCCTTTGTTTGCAAGAAGCTGCTCATCATCTACCTCCTGATTCGCTGAGAACACCTCAGACTGCCTGGTGCCAACCAATCATCGGACCTATGACGGAGGATTCTTACACAGAATTCTGCTTTCTGCGCTGGAAAAACTTTAGTAGTAGTAGAGAGAGTTGGGGGGCTTTTCCCACCTGTTCATACAGACTCCTGCTCTGGTTCGTCTCTGCTGTGCACTGCGACCTGACCCTTCCGCAGGATGGCCACTAAGTGTGGGCTAGGCCGTCCTCCACAGGTCTGAGATAAGACTTTCACAGATACCTCTGGTTCGGACTTACTGCAGCTCGCCTGACGAGGCTAGAGCCCGCATTAGCTAGGAGCTGTCTTCTTGGACTGCATTGTTCCTGAGAGCCCGACGGGACTATGGTACTGACTTATCTCTCCTCCTCCGTATGGGAAAGGGGTTAGCAAGATATTTCTTACTTTTCCTCAGTGCAGAGCAAATCAGTGACGTCTGATTACTAATCGGTGATTTATTACGCTGTCCAAGTGTACATCTGTACTATAACAAATTTCTACCTCATGTTTCTAATTAGCGATATATGTGTGTGTATATTTTTTTTTCTACTCGGTTGCCTATAATAAAGTCTAATATATATCTGCAGACCAGACTTCTTTCGTGGCTCATTGCCAGAATAACTCACCGAACTTTGGGCTGTATATTATTAGCTATCTGCCCTAGACAACACCAGAGTCTAACTTATTCTTGTGCTACGAATATACCCTACAGGGCTAGGACTGGAAATGGACTGATGGGGGTTAAGAATGGAAATAGGCTGATCACGAGGGGGGTTAGAGCTGGAAATGGGCTGATGGGGGGTTAGAACTGGAAATGGGCTTATCAGGAGGGGGCTAGGACTGCTAATGGGCTATCAGGGGGTCTAGGACTGGAAATGGGCTGATGGGGGGTTAAGAATGGAAAAAGGCTGATCGGGAGGGGGGCTTGGACTGGTAATGGGCTGATTAGGGGGGCTAGGATTGGAAATGGGCTCATTGGGGTGATAGGACTGGAAATGGACTTATTGGGGGGTGGTTAGGACTGGTAATGGGCTGATGGGGGGCTAGCACTGAAAATGAGCTAGGACTGGTAATGGACTGATTGGGGGGGCTAGGACTGGAGTGGGCTGATAAGGGGGAGGGGAACAGAGTGCTGCTGGCCCTGGAAGAAAATTAGAGGCTAGGGCTACAAATGGGCTGATGCGGCGGGATGGTAGAATAGGACTGGAAGGGAGCAGATACTGAGAGGGTCTGCCAGAGGAAGGAGGGGGCAGGAGGGGAGCTGACACGGGGGAAGGAGGGGGCTGGAAAGGAGCCGACACCTGGGATGTATTGAATGGGACTGGAAGGGAACTGACACTTGGGGATGGGAGTGGTAGGTGGCTGGGTAATGGGGAGGAGGCTGGAAGGGAGCTGACATGCGAATGGCACTGGAAGGGGGATGGACAGAGGGTAGGGTGACTGAAAAGGAGCTGACTGGGGGGGTGGCACCGAGAGTTGACATGAGCTGATACCTGCGATGGTATTTGGAGTAGAAGGGGCTGGACAGTGGGGAAGGAGGGGGACTGGAAGGGAATTGACACCAGTGGCAGTCCTGGGAATGCAAGGCAGTTGACATTGGAAGGTACTGGGAGTGGAGGACTGGAAAGAGGGCTTATACTAGGCAGGGTTACTGGAACTGGAAATGGGCTGATGGAAGGAAGTGAAGAAAACAAATGATGAGATAAGAAATGGCAGATGGACCATGGACCATGGATCATAGACCACAGAAAGAGAGCTAAGAGAAGACAGGAAAGCAGAAGCCTCAGATCGGGACCAGCATGATCAGAGAATAAAATGGTCAGACAACAAAGGAAGAAAAAAAATATATATATTTTTTCCTTTATTGTTTATCAAACAAAAAATAGCAAAGAACACATTGATAACCATACATCAACAATAACTCAATACCTCACCCCCCCCACCCTCCCACCCCCTCCCTAATTCCCTTAATGTCTCATTATAGTCGGATAATAACTGTCACACCCATACTTTACAGACATTGTACAACCATCAGCCAAAAAGAAATGGACCCTGATCCAAAATGAACATTCACTTTATAATACACAAGAAACCAGTGTCAGACGCCACTGTTCCCCACCACCTCCTCCATCTCCTTCCACCCCACCCTTAACCATCATTCCCTTTCCACCACTCATGATATTGTTCCCATATTTTTTGAAATCTCAATGGTCTCTTTAATCTCAGTGCCGTAAGGCGATACATCAAATGCAAATGTTCTACCTGCTTTTGCACACTCCTCAAGGATGGCGGGTCCACTTTCCTCCATTGCCTAGCAATACTCTTCTGCGTCGCCACACATACTATTCCACACCACCCTGCTACTTCACCCGTAAATGATTCATTCCCCACATTGAGAAGTGCCATACAGGGACCCAAAGGAACCTCCTGCCCCACTATCCCACACATCCACTCTTCCACTGCAATCCAAAGTACCTTGATAATGGGGCACCCCCACCAAATATGAAGGAAAGAGCCCACGCCCCCGCACTCCCTCCAACAAAGTGCAGGTCCGCCCACCCACTTTTGCAAGCGCTGCGGGGTCAAATACCATCGATACAGCATCTTATAATTATGTTCCAAAATATTGCTGGCCACTACTCCCTTGAACAACCCTTTACAAACACTCTGCCATTGGTTCTCATCCCAACACCGATTCAGATCTCTTCCCCAGGCCCGCCTATGGGTCCACTCCCCACACCTAGCTGTCTCCATCAACTTGTACAATTTAGAGATCAACCCCTTAACATTCCCCCTAGCAAATATCTCATCCACAGCCTCCCCACTCTCTCTCCTCCCTCTCTTCCCCAGCGACTGACAGAAGTGGATCACCTGCAGATAGCGGTATCTATCCTCCGGGCGTAACTGAAATTCCCTCATTAGGTCCTCAAATTCCACCCACTCTCCCCCCTCCTGAAATTGGCCAACATACCGCAACCCCTGCGCCGCCCACTGGGCAAAAGTGGAGTCATGGATTCCTGATAAAAATACAGGATTACCCACCAACGGCATAAATTTAGAGAACCCCTGCCCCCCATACCATCTCGGTTGCCATCTCCACCAGTGCCGCAGGGTCTGGCGTAAAAAAGGGTTCTCCCACTTCTCCCCACCTCCTACTCCCTTGCTCCATAACAAAGCCGCAAGGTTTACCTGCTGTCCTAGTTCAGCTCCCTCCAATTCCACCCACTCAGCTCCTTCTCTAAACACCCATTCAAAGACCTCCCGCACCCTCGCAGCTTCATAGTACCGGGATAACAGCGGCAGCCCCATGCCCCCCACCTGCTTACTCGCACAAAGGACACTCCGCGCAACCCTCGGCCTCTTCCCTTTCCAAACAAATTTCAAACATCTATCTTGCATCTTCTGTAAGAAAGGCCTCGGCACCTCTACTGGCAGGTTCATAAACAGATACAAGAAGCGAGGTAGGACTATCATCTTCAACAGCTCAATCCTTCCCAACCAAGACACTTCAAAGCTTTCCCACCTCTCCAACTCCCTAAACATATTAGCACAGGCTGTCCTGTAGTTAGCAGAGAAAAGCTGCCCCAGCTGGGCTGAGATGTGAACCCCAAATACCGAATGCTACTTCTTGCCCACTTAAAGGGAAATAGCTGTTTCACCCTCTCCACCTCACCCCGAGATAAGGAAATATTAAGCAATTCAGATTTAGTAGCATTCATCCGGAACCCGGACACCTCCCCATACCTAGATAACTCCTCCTGAACCGCCACGAGAGAACGCTCTGGATCTGTTATAAAGAAGAGCACATCATCGGCAAATAAGGAAATTTTATGAGGCACCTTCCCTACTTGAATCCCTGGAATCTCCACCCGGTCCCTAATACGCTGTGCCATTGGTTCCATAGCCAATATAAATAGCAGTGGAGACAAAGGACAGCCCTGCCGCGTCCCCCTCCGCAATTCAAAAGCCTTAGTGACCGCACCGTTAATTTTCAGACACGCCAGCGGCTGGTTATACAGGCTCCTTACCCATGCCAGGAATGAACCCTGTATCCCCACTTTTTCCAATGTTTTGAACAGGAAAGGCCAACTCACCCAATCAAAGGCTTTTCCTGCATCTACCGCGAGGAGCGCCAATGGCGTTCCCGTGCTTGTACTCTGCCAAATTAAGTTTAACATGCATCGAATATTATCAGATGCGCATCTACCTGGCACAAACCCAGATTGATTTGGATGTATCAACCTTCCCAAACTGGGCATTAGTCTATTCACCAACAGCCTAGTAAAGATCTTTAAATCACTGCCCAATAGGAGATGGGTCTATAGGAGCCACACTCCGTGGGGTCTTTCCCTTCTTTATGTAAAATGCTAATCCCAGCTAATCTCAAAGACACCGGCAGCGCTTCGTCTTCTCCAAATGAATTATACATTTCGGTAAGGGGCCCCACCAATTGGCCCGCAAAAACTTTGTAAAACTGGTTGGAAAACCCATCCATCCCTGGGGCTTTATGGGATTTCAGGCCCTTAATCACCGAAAGCACTTCCTGCTCACTTATTCTCCTAGAGATCTCCTCCCTCTCTGTCCCTGACAGTTGTGGTAACTGAACACTATCTAGATATTCCAACAACTTCTCCTCCCCCTCCTGCTGCTCAGGTGTGTACAGGGTTTGGTAGAATTGGATGAACCTATCCGCAATTTCCTTACCTAGCCACATCAGCCTACCCTTCTCATCCTTGATCTTAACTACAGTGTTACGCGCGGTCCACTTCCTCACTTTACGCGCCAACATTCTCCCCGTCTTATTGCCAAATTCAAAATTTCGCTGCCGCAACACATTCAGCTTATATTGAATCTCGTGTAAGTGCAATTCACTAAGTTCCTTCTTCAAGCCCTGCAGAATGTCCCGTAACTCCACAATGGTCGGATGCTCTTTTAACTTATTCTCAATCTCCCTTATTGAGTCGAGCACCTTCCCTTGCTGACTCAGCCGGGTCTTTTTCTGGTGGGACCCCACCGCGATCAATTTCCCCCGAACCACCGCTTTCAGGCAGTCCCAAAGTGTCCCCGGGGAAACCTCTCCCGTCTGGTTCAAAGACAGATACTCGGATATTGTTTCTTTAACCTGCCTCACCACCTCAGGGTCATCCAACAAAGATTCATTCAGTTTCCACCATGCACGGCATGGACCTTGCTTACCTAGCTGAATGTTACACATCAAAGGTGCATGATCCGACCAGGTTCTTTCCCTTATCACACAATCCCTCACCCCCGCTACCATAGTCTTATCCAAAAGAAATAAATCAATTCTAGAATATGTCTCATGTACTGGGGAATAGTAAGAATAGTCCCTCTGCCCATAGTTCACCTCACACCACACATCCACCAAATCTAACCTACCCATCAGTTGCTTCAGCCTGAGACGATGATTTCTGGGGATGGACGCAGCCCCTTTAGACGTATCTACCAATGGGTTTGGAGCTATATTAAAGTCTCCCCCCACAATTAGTTTACCTTCTATCCTTCCCAAGACTACCTTCTGAAGGTTCGCAAAAAACTCCCCCTGGTTAGTATTCGGGGCATAAACACTAACCAACGTGAAGAGATCCACCCCCAGTTTGAGTATGATAATCACATACCTTCCACTTTTATCCTTTATGCACTCAACCACCTGACCTGTAACTCTATTAGAAAGGAGAATCCACACTCCTCCCTTTTTCTTCTCTAATTTATTGGAAGCAAAATACTGCTGCGGGAAATGCCTATGTCCCATACATCTCATCTTTTACCCGGAGGTGTGTTTCTTGTACAAAAATAATATCTCCCCCCAACCTAATACATTCCTTGAAAAGGAGTTGACGCTTCCTAAAGGAGTTAAGGCCCCTGGCATTCAGCGTTACCAAATTAAATAAAGCCATGGTCATGATTATATTCCCCCGAAGCAAATGTCTTCGACTGCAAACATCCCTTCTCCCCTCCCCATCCCCCTCCCCTCCCCCACCCCCTCTCCCTGCTCCCCCACCCCCCTCCCCTCATCACCACCAGATCCAGTTAGTAGATCTGCGCCACGGTGACCTCAGACCCGGACTCCCCCATCATTACACCCATAATCTCCAACCTGCCCTTAACAATGATTGAAAACGCCCCACATACTTCTCCCCGCCACAAAACACAACTCCCATATTCCAGCCCACTCCCCCACACAATAATTCAGCATGGATAGAAATACATAGAAACAATTACAGCCCTTACACCCCGCAAAGAACCTTAAAGCCTGATTACCCCAACACACAGTTCAAGTGTCTGCTTGGGCACAGTCCTTAGGGGCTTTTTGACGCCTCAGGCGCTTGTCTCCCCCAGCTGCACGGCTCCATTGCATATGACTGTTCTTCTGGGTTCCACTCCTCATAAGGCCGCCGTCCTCACTCCTCGGGACCACCGGGATGTCCGACCACCCCATCTGTCGCATGCTCTGAATTGCCGCATCCACTGAGTGTACCACAAAGGGCTTGCCGTTGATTGCATATTGCAGGCCCATAGGGAATAGCCAGCGGTACCAGATGTTCTCGTCCCTCAGCTTCTTCGTCACCGCTTGGTAGTCCCTACGCTTTCTCATAGTAAAGCTGGAGATATCGGCAAAAACTTCCACCTCAGCCTCCTTCCACTTTATCTTCCCCAGCTTCCTTGCAGCAGCCATAACCAACTCCTTAGTTCTGTACTCGTGCAGACAAATAATAATGTCTCGTGGCTGATTGTCCCGTCTGGGTCCCAGCGCCCGGTGAGCTCGTTCCACTCTGAGGCAGATTCCTTCTGTCTCTACTTCAGCCACCTTTAACACAGCCCCACAAAACTCCTCAGCCAGCCGCAGATAGTTCACTGAGCCCTCTTGTTCTGGCATACCTCTAATCCGCAAATTGGCCCGGCGGGACCGGTTTCCCAAGTCTTCAATCTTTTGCCACAATTCATCCTGTAGTAGGCTTATCGAATCCACTCGCTGCTCAGTTAACGCACACTGGCCCACGTGCTCCTCCAATTGCTCCTCCAGCCGGTTCCCCAGCACTGCCAGGTCACTTTTAACTTCATTGAGCCATGAGTGTACATCCTTCTTCAAGCACTCAAAGTTCTGCCTGGTGGACTCAAACCACCCCTGCAAGTCCGCACGGAGTGCCTGGATCTCACTCGGCCCTCCTGCTCCGTTAGATTCACCCCAGCCTGACGCCATCTTAGCCGCAGGTGTCCGCATCCCCGCCAAAGCCTTAAACGAATAGGCTTTCAGGTCTATGCTCGCCTTTTTCCCAGCCATCCATCCTCTATGCAGGGCTTCACCGAATTAGCAAGTTTGGGGCTGCAATCGGGGCTTTATTCAGCTACCTAGGGCAGTATTTCCCTCGTCCGAGACGGAGCGCTGTCCTCAGGCGTCCATTCGGTGTCTGACGTCACCGGAAGCCCAGAAAAAATAATTTTATTTCATTTTAGTGATTGGACTTTGTGCTATTTTTATATTTTACACAGTATTGGGGAACTGCATCTCTTATTTATGTGATGTTGCACTGCATGTGGACTCTGGCTTCTTGGGGTTTCAGTTTAAATTTTGTCTACATATTTTTATTTTTACTTTAGATTGTGGTTACTTATTCTGTACTTGGTGAGGGTCTGTGTTCTGAGTGTGTGACTGAAGCCAGGTGTTCTGTTAACATGGAGTTTGTACATAAAGATCTATACTGTACTGTAATAATTTGACTTGTTCAGCTTTTCAATCCCTCACTTGGTTTACAGCTTGTCATGCTGTGAGGGCTTGTGTACATCAGTGATGCTGATGGCTAAGCTATCGGTAGTTTAACTACTGGCAGGGTTTCCCAAGACGGACAGGTCTCAGCTAAGGTGCCAGACCAAGATAAACCACCCATCAGGGCAGCAGCAGGATGGGACAGTGTCGACAGCGGAGGATCACATTTCTGTGACAACGGAAACAAAACTAAACTTAAACTGCGCGGAGGAAAGGCCCGGCAATCTACTTCTGTATCTTGCCATGAAAGCCCAATGGATAGTCACAACAAAAACAAATTGCACTATAGCGCTAGATGAGACTCCCAGCTCGGAAAGCACTCAACTAGCTACTGGGGAAGAGATGAAGACCTTTCAGAATAAAGCCAGCATTTATGATGTGGTTGGATCAAAGCCCTCGGGACGTCTGACTGCTGATGTAGCTGCGCATGAAATGAGTGTCAGAAGCTGTAAAGATGTCTTACATATTGGAAAACATGGAAGGTACAAAGCATGAACCAAGAGAAGTTGGAGGTGGTCAAGAATGAAATGGAACGTGTACAACTTGATCTGTTGGGTGTCAGCGAATTGAAATGGACTGGCATCGAGCACTTTGCATCAGATGATCACATGGTCTACTATGCTGGAAATGAAAGACAAAGAAGAAATGGTGTTGCATTTATAAAAAAGAAGAAACTTGCAAAAACTGTAATGAAATACAATGCAGTCAGTGAACTGCTTAATCTCTATTCGTCTACGAGGAATACCTATCAGCACAACTATAATTCAAGTATATGCCCCAATAACAGCTGCAGAAGAGGATAAAATTGAAGAGTTCTATGAACAAGTTCAAGCTGAAATTGACAGAACATGCAAACAGGACATCCTGATAGTCATGGGTGACTGGAACGCAAAGGTTGGCAACAAAGAAGGCGGCAAAGTGGTTGGAAAATATGGACTTGGCAACAGAAATGAAGCTGTAGAAAGACTGATAGAATTCTGCAAGACCAATGATCTATTCATCTCAAACACCTTCTTCCAGCAACACAAGCGGCGACTGTACACGTGGACTTCACCCAAAGAATTATACAAAAATCTAATTGACTACATCTGTGGAAGTCTCTCAACCCAGTGCTGCCTAAACAATCCCCAATGTTATCGTCCCTCTACACCTAGACACCCATCATAGGGCTTGTATTTGTAGACTCAACTACGATGCGACCCCCTTTCTGTACATAGTCTATAAAGTTCACCTGTTACCCATAAACGTCATTCAAAGAAGGCTTAACCAATCGATTTCACGATTCAGCCCTGCCGGCTCCATTGTGCCAAGATTAAATATCCAGCGCTGTTCAAGCCGTTGTAGAGAATCCTCTCTATTACCCCTTCGTGGATCAGTTGGAACATGATCGATGATAGTCCATGTAAGATGCTCAAATTGATGACAGAGCTCTAAGCAATGAGAGACCAATGGCGCTGAAAGCACTTTGCGACGCAACCGGGATGCATGTTCCATCAAGCGGCGTCTTATAGGGCGAATCGTACGACCCACATATATATGAGCCGGCAGGGCTGAATCGTGAAATCGATTGGTTAAGCCTTCTTTGAATGACGTTTATGCCGCTTGTCAGTTCTCCCAATCAGATTAGGGGTTCCCCGTCATATGGGGTCTTCCCTGGTTATGATTGGTTGGTTCTTCCTTTATAAGCTGGTATGGCAGGCCATTCTAAATTAGATCTATGCTGCGCTGACGGTGTTCTGTGGCTGACTGTTAAAGAAATTCATGGTTGAATGCACTTGAAACAGGGCAAAGATGCCCGAAACATGCACGTTGTGCAGTGGATCTATACAAGCAGTGGTCTTTGGACTAAGAAGATAAGTTTTGTTTTTTTTGGTTTTTTAAAATTTCTATTGTTGGTGAAGAACCATATATATTAAAATAAAAGCAGCTCTCCGCTTGGTGTGGGCCGTTTTTCCTTTCGACCCACCTACGGTTAGCTTCGACAAAAAAAATAATTATATAGGTCGCACTATTTAGGCTGGGATTTTTTGTATTTTCGGTAATTTACCCGGACCTTGAGG
The DNA here is from genome assembly GCA_033557465.1 of Ichthyophis bannanicus. Taxonomy (NCBI): domain Eukaryota; kingdom Metazoa; phylum Chordata; class Amphibia; order Gymnophiona; family Ichthyophiidae; genus Ichthyophis; species Ichthyophis bannanicus. The sequence goes on along the minus strand of CM066035.1, from coordinate 505,917,706 downwards.
TCCTCTTTTTTTTGGTGTTATCAAAAAACAAAGCACCAGGCATTGATGGCATTCCCATAGAAGTATTACAGCAATCTGATGCAGCTGTTACCGTACTTTATCGCACAATCGCTCTGATCCCACATGCCAGCAAGATTCTACTGAAGATTATTCAACAGAGACTACAACCATACCTGAAACAAGAACTACCTGACGTGCAAGAAGGATTCAGGAAAGGGCGAGGAATGAGAGACATCATCACGGATGTGAGATGGATCCTTGAAAAGACTAAAGAATACCAAAAGGATATCTATTTGTGCTTTATCGACTATAGAAAGGCTTTTGACTGTGTAAACCATGAGAAACTCTGGGCCACATTAAGAAGCAGGGGTATACCAGAACACCTGATTGTTCCCTTAGACAATCTGCTCATTGATCAAGAAGCAACAGTTTGAACGGAGCAATGAGAAACGGAATGGTTTAAAAATAAGCAAAGGTGTAAGACAAGGCTGCATACTTTCCCCCTACCTGTTTAATTTATATGCAGAACAAATCATCAGAGAAGCAGGATTGTATGAAGACAACAGAGGTGTGAAGATGGTGGAAGACTCATCAACAACCTTCGCTATACTGATGATACCACATTACTGGCTGAAAGTAAAGATGATCCAAAACATTTGCTTGTCACGATCAAAGAACATTGTATTCTTTACATTAAGGTGCAGGTCCATTTTGAGACTAAGATCATGATAACTGGCAAAATCAACACATTTATCGCTGAAGGAGAAGAAATTGAAATTGTGGACAACTTTAACCTACTTGGATCAACTATCAATAAAGAAGCAAGAAGCAGTCAAGAAATCCAATGACACATTACTCTTGGCAGAATGGCTATGAAAGACCTAAACAAAATTCTCAAGAGCAGAGATGTCTCTCTCCATACAAAGATTCGACTTGTTCAAGCCATCAATAAAATCATATGGATGTGCAAGCTGGACAGTGAAAAAGATAGACAGGAAGAAAATTGATGCCTTTGAATTATGGTGCTGGCCGCGAATACTGCGTATACCATGGACTACCCGAAGAACAAACCAGTCAGTACTAGAGGAGATCAAACCTAAACTTTCTTTAGAAGCTCAGATGACAAGACTTTGACTTTCATACTTTGGACACATCATTAGAGAAAGCATAGTTACTCACCTGTAACAGGTGATCTCTGGGAACAGCAGGAATTTAGTCTTCACATATGGGTATTGTCGGTACCGACGGAGCCTGCGCAGGAACGCTCCCCAGCATCCAATTAGAAAGCTTTTGGGAGCATCCCACAGCGGCTGCATGCTGCCTTTCTGCCTTTCCCAACTGCCTATCTCCAGTTGAGTTTAAAGCTGAGACAAAGAGAGAGAGAGAGAGGGAAAGAGAAAGAGACAGATAGAGAGATACAACTCCTAGGGGAGGTGGGTGGGTTGTGAAGACTAAATTCCTGCTGTTCCCGGAGATCACCTGTTACAGGTGAGTAACTATGCTATCTCCAGGAACAAGCAGGAATGTAGTCTTCACATATTGGGACTCCCTAGGTTTAGATGCCAGGGAGAGACCCCAGAAGTTGTGTGTCCCTGTGAAAGGGCTCCACTTCCCCCCATGGATCTCTGGCATCCAACCAGGGATGGTGGGTGGGAGTTGATTAGGTATGGAACAGGTGTTGGAGAACAGCCTGACCAAACAAGGCATCCGGCGGGAGTCCTTGTCCAAGCAGTAATGGGCTGTGAATGTATGAACCGAGGCCCAAGTGGCTGCTCGACAGATGTCGTCGATAGGCACAGAGTGCAGATAAGCCATTGAAGCTGCCATGGCTCTCACATTGTGAGCTGTGACATGGCCCTCCAGAGGAAGATTCTTACTCTGATAGGCAAAGGAAATACACTCAGCAATCCAGTTGGACAGTGTTCTCTTGGAGACTGGACGTCCCAAATGAGAAGGATTAAAAGCAACAAAAAGTTGAGAGGACTTTCTATGTTGCTGTGTTCTTTTTAAGTAAAAGGCTAAAGCTCTTTTACAGTCCAAAGTATGAAGATTCCTTTCTGCCTTTGATGCATGAGGGCTTGGAAAAAACACAGGCAGGTAGACCGCTTGGTTTAGATGAAAAGGCGAGACCACCTTTGGCATAAAGTGTGGATGAGTCCTAAGGACTACCTTGTCATGATGGAACCTTGTATAAGGTAGATCAGCCACAAGTGCTTGCAACTCACTGATGCAACGTGCTGATGTGATTGCAGTGAGAAAGATAACCTTCCAAGAAAGGAATTTCAATGAGGTAGTAGCTAAGGGTTCGAAAGGTGGCTTCATGAGCTGAGCAAGAACCAGGTTTAAGTCCCATGCCACCGGTGGTGGCCTAATGGGAGGCTTAGTTAGAAGAAGGCCTCTCATAAATCTTGCTATAAGAGGATGGGAGGAAATAGGTTGTCCTTTTAGAGGCTTGAAAGAAGCTGCAATAGCACTCAAATGGACTCTTACTGAGTTAGTCTTAAGTCCTGCATTGGATAAATGAAGGAGATACTCCAGTAATGATCCCAGAGGTATCGCAAGGGGGTTAAGACCCTTCTGCAAACACCATATGGTAAACCTTTTCCACTTGAAAGCATAAGAGCGTCTTGTGGAAGGCTTCCTGGAAGCATAAAGGATATCCTTTACTTTCTGAGGGAGGTTAAGATCGTGGAAATCTAGGCCTTCAGCAACCAAGCCCTGAGATGCAGAGACTGGGGGGATTGGGATGCCATAACATACCGTCCTCCTGAGACAGGAGATCTGGAGCAGACCCTAACTCCAGAGAGGGAGCTTGAGAAAGATGTAGAAGCAGAGGGTACCACACTTACCGTGGCCAATGTGGAGCTATGAGAATCATACGGCCTCTGTCTCTCTGAAGCTTGAACAGGGTTTTGGGAATTAGGGGAATGAGTGGAAATGCATAAAGGAAGTCTTGACCCCAGTGAAGGAGGAAAGCATCCCTGGCCTGAGAGCCCTGAGCTGGAATTCTGGAACAGAACCGGGGAAGTTTGGCATTCAATGGACTTGCAAAGAGGTCTATGTCCGGGATTCCCCAAATTTGAAAAATCTTGGCCACCTGGTCTGCATGTAGAGACCATTCGTGTGGAAGCAGAACTCGACTGAGTCTGTCTGCCCAAGACTTTTGTATGCCTGGGAGATACACTACTAGGAGATGAATCTGATGCTCTCTGGTGAGGGCCCATAGTCGCAAAGCTTCGTTGCAAAGCGCCAGAGAGCCTGTTCCCCTCTGCTTGTTCACCTAGAACATGGCTACTTGATTGTCCGTATGAATGAGGACTGTCTTGTAGCTGAGCAGGGTGTGGAATACTCGAAGAGCAAGTAAGATTGCTCTGAGCTCTAAGAGATTGATATGTAGATGAGTCTCCTGTGGAGACCAGGTGCCCTGGGTGGAGAGGTCTTGCAGATGAGCTCCCCAACCCATCGGAGAAGCATCTGTTGTGAGAGTTGCCTGGGGTCAGGGTTGTTGAAAAGGGGACCCCAGTAACAGGTTTTGAGTGGACTTCCACCACTGGAGGGACAAAATAAGGCGACTTGTGTTTGCTATTTTGTCTGACAGGCATCCTGATGCCTGGGTCCATTGAGTGGATAAAGTCCACTGGGCTTCCCTCATATGGAGGCAAGCATAGGGAACCACATGGACGGTAGATGCCATGTGGCCTAGTAGTTGTAGCATTTCTCGGGCAGTGAGAAGAGGCTTTAGCACTGCTTGAGAAGCTAACTGCACCATGCGAAGGCAATGGGCCTGGGGGAGATAGGCCCTTGCCTTTCTGGTACCTAGCAAAGCTCCTATGAACTCTAGAGACTGAGTGGGAGTTAGACTGGACTTTGGGATGTTTATGACCAGACCCAAATACTGAAGGATACGCATTGTGCAAGATAGAGAAATCCTGGCCTCTGACTCTGATGGGGCTCGAATGAGCCAGTCGTCTAAGAAGGGGAAGACGAATATTCCCAGAGTGCGAAGAAATGCTGCTACCACAGCCATGCATTTCGTAAACACCCTTGGTGCTGAGGCCAGAAAGTGAAGCTTGTACCCCTATTTTATAATGGAGAGTGTCCAATGTTCTGCTGTTATCTGCCCCCATCTGGGGGCAAAGTGACACAACCTTCCTGGAATGGTGGAAGGCTCTGCTCCATTCAGAGCCAGGAAGGCTAAGTTCTCTAGATGGAAGTCAAAGGCCTTGTGGAGGCTGAGACTGCTGAGACGGTTGAGGCTTAGCAGTCTTTGCTTTCCTTTGTTTAGGTGGTTGCTGAATCTTTCGGGCAGATTGACCTGCAGAATGCCCCTGCTGGGAATAAGAGGGATAAATCCTCTTCTTCTTGGAGAAGAATGCTTTCTTGAAAGATTTCTTTCTTGCAGGATCAGCTGTGGCTTTGGATAATAATCTATCCAAAGTGGAGTTGTCAGCATCTAATTCATTGGCTTTCTCTTGCCAATTCTTGCCAAATAGATTCTCACCTGTACAAGGGATATTGACCAGTTTGTCCTGCACCCAGAGCTCCAAATTGGATGCCTAGAGCCAGGCAATTCTACGTGCACCTATGGCAATGGCAGAGGTTCTGCTTATGCACTCAAAACAGTCAAAAGCTGCACAGTTAAACTTAGAAACATCCTGGGCATGTTTAACCAGTGTGAGAAAATCCTGCCTCTTATCATCAGAAAGAAGATTGCTCAAAACCTCTAAATCTCCTGTGACTTCCTTAAGGAACATTCCCATATATAAAATATAGGAACTGATTTTGGCAGAAAGCATGGAAGCCTGGAAAGTACGACGTCCAAAGGCATCCAAAGTTCGACACTCACGTCCTGGAGGATTAGAGGCATGCCTCTTTGCACTTCTGATCCTTCTCCTAGCTGATTCCACTACAATAGAGTGGTGAGGTAGCTGAGTTTTCTGGAAGCCAGGACACGGAGGTTCTCGATACATGGTATCCAGTCTACAAGAGTGAGGAGAGGTGATAAGAGGTGTTTCCCACATTCTCAACATGAGATCATGTAAGATCTCATGGATAGGCAAAGTAGCTGCCTCCTTAGGAGCTTTGGGATATTGTAGAATCTCCAACTCTTTTGCCCTGGGCTCTGTTTCAGGAGTCACAATAATGGACAGACCTCGAGCCACCTTCCTGATAAAATCCTGAAAGGAGATATCTTCTGGAGGAGACATCCTGTGTTTAGGAGAGGAAGGCTCCTCTGGGAGAAGTACTCTGGTACCGACAGAGCTGTCAGAATCCTCAGATTCTTCCGAGGATTCAAAGTACCTTCTGTCCGGATGCTCTTGTAGAGCCCGATACCCATACCGACCGAAGTCGGTACCGGGGGGAATCAGTACCGGTGTATCGATAACGGAAGGCATAGCATGACTGGGTGCAGGCAATGCAGACACCGATGTCGATGCCGTCGGTACCGGTACCGATTGAACTGTCTGACGCGGTTCCGAGGGCGTCGATGCCGCAAGGAGAGCCGCCAGACTGCGTTCAATAGCCAGGAACCTCTGGTCTATCGACACTGCTGATGCCTGGGTATCGGTACCGGAGAAAGCAGCTGGTACCCCAGAGCATGGCACCAGTAGTTCTGCTGAGGTTGAGGCCTCGAGAACATCCCGGAGCCCCGGTAATGCTTTGGAATCCGAAGCCTCCCGCCGGGACAATTTTGCCGGTACAGAACCCTCAAGGGCAACGCCAGAGGTATCTCGATGCTTAGAAGGAGATCTACCCTTTGAGGACTGGCCAGACTTATGTTTAGTTACCTGAAATTCATGGGAGGAAGACGAAGCCCTGGAAGACGTCGATGCCACAGAGGCATCGGAGGGAAAAAGGGTGCTGAGCTTAGCAGCTCGGTTCTGTCGACCCCTCTTGGATATCATGGCACAAGCCATACACTCCGAAATGGAGTGGTCAGGACCTAAACATTTAAGACACCACTCATGGGTGTCGGTGACGGAGATGGTATCGCCACACTTGGTGCACTTCTTGAAACCCAAAGCGGGTTTTTCCATAATAGAGGAAATTTTGGGCCTAAGGTCCAAAAAGGCGCGTGCAACTGAGGAAGAAAAGTTTGGAAAAAAAAAAGATTATATATATTTTTTAAAAGGAATAAAAAAAGGACTGGCGGTACCGGTATAGCATCGAAGGCAGACGCGACCACAAAAAAGAAGGAGAATAAGAAAAATATTTTCTGCGGTGACAGTAACAACGATCTGCTGGCTCCGCGGAAAACGAATTACTGGAGAGAGGCAGTTGGGAAAGGCGGGAAGGCAGCACGCAGGCACTGTGGGATGCTCCGAAAAGCTTTCTAATTGGACGCTGGGGAGCGTTCCCGCGCAGGCTCCGTCGGTACCAACGATACCCATATGTGAAGACTACATTCCTGCTTGTTCCTGGAGATAGACATCATGCTTGGCAAGATAGAAGGCAGAAAAAAAGAATATGGCTCTGACTGCGGCACTCCCCATGGGCAGAGAGAAGAGGGAACCCATGTTTGCAGCCTCGATGTAGCCTCTCTGTCCGCAGGGATCCGATCTCCTGTGGGCAGATCGAAGGGATTTTGCCACGACCATCCTCTTCTTTTCTGCCTGCGGGAGATGGGATTCCCTCAGGCAGACAAGGGATCATGGCCATCGGGGCATCTCACTGGAGGGGGGGGGGCAATGCCCCCTCACCCTCCCCAAAACTACACCCATTACTTCCATTACACTGAAAAGTGTTTTAAGCTAACTTCACTCATTAACTGTGTTAAGTTAAGCAGGCTAAATTTAATGCAGGAGTAATATCTAATTTCACACGGAAAGCGTAGTTACTCACCTGTAACAGGTGTTCTCCAGGAGCAGCAGGAATCAGTCCTCACTTATGGGTGACGTCGGCGCCGACGGAGCCCTCGCGGAGCAATTTTCCCCAGCTTTCAAAGAAAGCCTTTGGGAATTGCAGCGCGCATGCGCGGTCCTCTTCCCGCCCAAGGGTGCCATCTTAGCCAGTCAGATGACATAGCTAAAAAAGACAGCATAAAAATTTGCAAAAAAGTAAAGCAGACGATTGCAACTCCAAGGGGAGGAGGGAGGGTTGTGAGGACTGATTCCTGCTGCTCCTGGAGAACACCTGTTACAGGTAACTACGCTTTCTCCAGGACCAAGCAGGAAGTCAGTCCTCACTTATGGGACTCCCAAGCTCAAGGCTACCGGAGACCCTAAGCACAAAAATGAGCTCCCTCTAGCTCAGCAGCACAGAAGGAAGGATCTTCGCTGAATAATTACAAACCGGTAGCCCACATCCGGGATGGAGGGTAGGAGTTGCTCAGACCTCAAAGAGATTACGGAGGACTGCCTGTCCGAAAGCACTGTCCCTGCGGGACTCCCTCTCGAGACAGTAATGGACCGCAAAAGTCTGGCTCGAAGACCAAGTAGCGGCCCGGCAGATGTCTGCCAGCGGAACAGAGAGGAGGTAAGCCACTGACGTGGCCTTTGCCCGAACGCAGTGAGCTGTGACTCGACCTTCCAAGGAGAGTCCGGCTGCCCCATAAGCCCAAGTGATACAGTCCGCAACCCAGATGGACAGAGTACGCTTGGAGACCGGGAGCCCCAATTTATTGGGGTCGAAAGATACAAAAAGCTGAGCAGCTTTACGGTGCTCCCGCGTACGGTCAAGGTAGAAGTTCAGAGCCCTTCTACAGTCCAGGGTATGGAGGACCGTTTCAGCTCGGCTGGAGTGTGGTCTGGGAAAGAAGGTTGGAAGTACCACCTCCTGATTGATATGAAAAGGGGAGACCACCTTTGGAAGAAATTTTGGGTGAGTCCGTAGGACTACCCTATTTTTGTAGAACCGAGTGTAAGGGGGATCAGACACGAGGGCCTGCAATTCACTTACGCGTCTAGCGGAAGTGAGGGCTATCAAGAATAGTGTTTTCCAAGAAAGAAAACGGAGAGGACAGGTAGCCATAGGTTCAAAAGGCGGACAGGTGATCCGCTGCAAAACCACATTCAGGTCCCAGTCAGGCGCTGGCGGGCGCAGAGGTGGTTTAAGTAGAAGAAGACCTCGGAGAAACCTCGCTACAAGAGGGTCGCTGGAAAGAGGTCTGCCGTCCACCGGCACATGATGTGCTGAAAGAGCACTGAGGTGAACTTTGACGGAGTTGGACTTAAGTCCTAGATTAGAGAGGTAGAGCAAGTACTGCAGGATCACCGACACCGGGCAGGAGAAGGGATCCTGAGACTGTTGGCCACACCAAACGGAAAAGCGACGCCATTTAAGGGCGTAGCATTTGCGGGTAGAAGGTCGCCGAGAAGCTAGGACGACCTCCTCCACTTCTGCCGGCAGGAGAAGGGGAGCGAGGACTACCCTCTCAGCAGCCAGGCCATCAGGTTGAGAGACCTGAGGTTGGGGTGTAGCAGAGACCCCTGATCCTGAGTGAGGAGATCTGGTTGTAACCCCAGAGGGAATGGATCCTCCACCGCTAATTGCAGCAGGAGCGGAAACCACGGCTGTCTGGGCCAGCGAGGGGCCACCAGGATCATGAGGGCTTTGTCTCGGAGAACCTTGAAAAGAGTCCGGGAGACTAGCGGGATGGGAGGGAAAGCGTACAGAAGGCTCCCCGACCAGGAGAGTAGAAAAGCGTCCGCCGCAACCCGAAGGGGGTGTGGCTGACGAGAGCAGAAGCGAGGAAGTTGCCGGTTGTGAGGACTGGCAAAGAGATCCATCGTGGGGAGGCCCCACTTTAGAAAGAGCTTCTGAACTACCAAGGGATCCAGACGCCACTCGTGCGGCTGAAGGATCCTGCTGAGTTTGTCCGCCAGGTAATTCTCTTGGCCTGGGAGATAAACTGCCTTGAGGAGAATGCCGTGACTGACGGCCCAAGAGCAGAGCTTCTGTGCCTCCCGGCAGAGGAGGAAGGAGCCCGTGCCCCCCTGCTTGTTCACGTAGAACATGGCAACTTGATTGTCCGTCTGGACAAGGACGGACTGGTGAGAAGTCAGGTGGGAGAAGGCCTTGAGAGCCAGGCGGATCGCCCTGAGCTCCAGGAAGTTGATCTGCTGAGCAGACTCCCACGTGGACCAGAGGCCCTGAGTACGTGCCCCTTGGCAATGTGCTCCCCAGCCCAGGAGGGATGCATCTGTCGTCAGCACCTGGGCCGGCTGAGGTGACTGAAAAGGCATGCCGAGTACCAGGTTCGGCCGATGAAGCCACCACCGGAGAGACGAGATCAGCGGCTCGGAGACGCGCACTAGGTCTGCTAGGCCGCCTGTGGCTTGTCGCCACTGCTGGCGGAGACACCATTGAGCAGGCCGCATATGCAGGCGGGCATTGGGGGTCACATGGACGGTGGAAGCCATATGGCCGAGTAGTCTCAGGAAGCGCCTGGCGGAGACCAGGGGCTGGCTGCGAAAACGGTCGGCTAGGTCCATGAGCCGTAGAACCCTGTCGAGCGGTAGGTACGCTCGTGCCTGAGGAGTGTGCAGCCTTGCGCCGATGAACTCGAGATCCTGTGAGGGGAGCAAAGTGGACTTTGCGAAGTTTATAACAAAGCCCAAGTGCTGCAGAAGAGTCACCGTGCGGCGCGTGGCGTTGGTGACCTCCAGAGCGGACGCTGCTCTGATGAGCCAGTCGTCGAGGTACGGAAAGACATAGAGGCCGTGAAGCCGGAGATGGGCCGCCACCACCGCGAGACATTTTGTGAAGACTCGCGGTGCGGAGGACAGGCCAAAGGGCAGTACTCTGTACTGGTAATGATTTCCTGCCACCACAAACCTTAGGTATTGTCGGTGGCTTGGGTGGATGAGGATGTGCGTGTAGGCATCCTTTAGATCCAAGGAGCATAGCCAATCTCCCTGCTGGAGGTAGGGCAGAAGGATTCCAAGGGTAAGCATCTTGAACTTCTCTTGCACGAGGAACTTGTTGAGGTTGCGCAGGTCCAGGATGGGTCTGAGGCCTCCTGTTCTCTTTGGTATCAGAAAATACCTGGAGTAAAAGCCTTGACCTTTCAGGTGGTGGGGCACCGGTTCCACCGCCTGTTCCTGTAGAAGACCTGCTAACTCCTGAAGGAGTAATTCCCTGTGCAGAGGGGGTCGTGGAGGTTCCCCGGAAAAAAGGAGGGAGGGACTTGGTGGAAGTGGAGAAGATAGCCTTCTCGCACGACTTGAAGCACCCAGGCATCTGAGGTGATGCTGGACCACCTGTGGGCGAAGTGAACCAGCCGGCCTCCGGTGCTGGGAGGAACCAGCGAGGGGGGAGAGGCTATGCTTAGTGAGTCAAAAACCCCCACCCTGCTGAGCAGGGGCTGGTGGTGCAGGCTTGGGGGCTTGCTGCCTACGGGACCCGTTACCCCGTCCCTTGGCCTGCTGGCCCTGTTGGGGAGCTGCAGGGGCCTGATAATGGGGGTATTGTTTGTAGGCAGCCGCCTTCCTCGGGTTAAAAGGACTTCTTTCCCGAGCCCTTCTTTTTCTGGGAAGGGGCGGAGGTCTTCCTAGAAAGCCTAGTCCTGGTGAGAGTCTCCGTCTCAATTTGTGCAGCCTTTTCAGCCATGGGCTTGCCAAAGAGGTTTTCGCCTCGGCAGGGGACATCGACCAACTTGTCCTGCACCCAGGGCTCGAGGTCAGACGACTGAAGCCAAGCCTGTCGGCGGGCACCGATGCCGGCTGCAGCCACTCGAGCCGATGCTTCAAAGCCATCGTAGGCTGCTCGGGATATGAATTTTGAGCATTCCCGAATACCAGTGGACAAGGCCAGGAACCTCCGCAAGGGTTCCTCGGACAAACCAGCGGAGAAGCCGGCTAGCTCTTTAGCCAGGTCTCGGAGATACATGCCCATGTATAGCTGGTAGGTCTGGACACGACACGCAAGCATAGAGCCCTGGAAACACTTCTTGCCAAGGCCATCCAGGTTACGGGCCTCCCTGCCAGGAGGCACCGAGGAGTGCATCTTCTGGCTCTTAAGACGATGCATGGCCGATTCCACTACCATGGAATGGTGTGGCAGCTGTGCTTTTTGGAAGCCAGGGCTCTTGCGGACTCGATAGATAGAATCGACCCGCTTGCTCAGGACCGGCGAGGTGGCCGGACTCTCCCACATGCGGAAGAGTAGTCGTTCCAGCATGGGAGGAACCGGTACAGTAAAGTGTTCCCTTGCGGGAGAGTCATACTGGAGGGCGTCGAGCTCTTCGGCTCGAGGCTCCTCCTCGGGGTCCGCAGGGAAGGCCAAAGCCTTGGCCATATCCCTGACGAAGTCCGAGAACCGGGCATCCTCCGGGGGGGACTGCTTCCGAGGCTCGGACTCCGGTGAGTCCGAGGGGACACACCGAGTCCGGAAAGAATCAGGCGACTCTTCCTCTTCAGACTCCCAGACCGACTCCGACGAGGACTCGGTGGGGTCGGCCCGGGCAGGGCGCGGCGCCTGCCGCCCCGACGCCGAGGGAGTCGGCGTCGGCGACCTCGGTCCCGAACGGGAGGCCGAGGGTGACCTCGACCGAGGATCGACTCGAGTTCACATCGACTCGAGGATCGGCTCGGTCTCCGGGGTCGACTTGGACGTCGACGTCCCGGCGGTCGGGGCAGCGGCGCCAGCGAAGCCAGCGAGCAGTGCCCGCTGCTGGTCCATGAAGGCAGACAATCTGCTCTCCAAGGCCGTCAACCTGAGTCCGAGCTCAGGTGACCCAGCAGCCCCCGACTCGGGCCCCGACGGCGGCTGTCTCGGAGGCGAGTCCAGGAGGACCACAGGACTTACCCGAGCAGGCAGCTCCGACTCCAGGCGAGGTCGCTTCGTGAGATGCTCCTTCTCCAAGGACCCGGGACGGCTATCGGGGCTATGCGACCTGGCCCTCGCGGAGCCAGGAGCGTCCACCGACGCCGCCCTCGCGGGTTTCACCTTACGACGATGGTCCCCGGAGGGAGAACCCCTGTCGGAGGAACTCCGGCGACGGTCCGAGCTGGAACCTTTGGACGCGGAGGCCTCCGACGAGGTCCGGGTACGGCTGGGGTCAGCGAAGATCCTATCCCGCTGATGCCGCCGACTTCTCAACGCTTTGGAGGACATTTTGCCACAGGGCCCACAGATCAGTTCTTCATGATCCGGGCCCAGGCAGCGGAGGCAAAAGTCGTGTGTGTCAGTTAGTGACATATTTCGGTCACACTGACCACACCGCTTGAAACCACTGGCAGCCATCGGGGGAAAAAGGGCCCCGGCGAGGTCAAAGGACCGGGCTGCCAGGGAAAAACCGAAACGAAAAACTGACTAAGTCAGAAAAACCGAAAAATAAGAAGAGGACTCGAGACCGGCGTCGCGAGTCCGGCGGGAAAAAGACCGGCGTCGAACCGAATGGAAAAAAAGAGAAATTCTGAAGAAAAATCAACTTTTTCGCGGGGACACGACGGGTACGTCTGTAGGGCTCCGCGGAAAAAAGAAGACTGGCTAAGATGGCACCCTTGGGCGGGAAGAGGACCGCGCATGCGCGCTGCAATTCCCAAAGGCTTTCTTTGAAAGCTGGGGAAAATTGCTCCGCGAGGGCTCCGTCGGCGCTGACGTCACCCATAAGTGAGGACTGACTTCCTGCTTGGTCCTGGAGAAGAGCATTATTTGCAGTACATGTTACCACCAAGTATACTAAAACAGTAGTAAAAAAGTATGCTAAGCTCAATGTCCTTTTTTTAACATCAGTTAATAAAATAGGGTCTGTAGTAGAGTGCTAGAAAGAAGAAAAATTGTAAATGTTTTCTTAGAATGCTACTTTAGGTTTCCTGTTTACTTACCACAGAGTTTCTCGTATCACCTGCATTTCAGTAACAAAGGTCCTGTCATCTGGTGCAAAGAAGGGGTCACTGGTATACAAATGCTGTGTCCTAAAAGAAGTGGAACATTTCATTACTACTTGACTGCTGAGAATAAAAAAAATAAATTAAAGAAAAATTATCACAGACTTTCTAGATAAACAAGTAAAAATTGTAAGCCAGAAAAAGAGATTACTTCCATATTTATAAAGTCAATTACTGGTGCTGTGGTAGGCTATGGCCTGCTACTATGAAAGGCCTGTAAGTTAGGCCTGGATCCTAACTCCCATTATAGCTAAAAAAGAACCAAAAAATTGTGGAAAATGAGAAAACTGTTTTAAAATGCTTAATAAGAAGTTTTCATGGATCCAGAAGTCTTCTATTATTCTTTTGTGTGTGAAAGAACAGAAATGTTTCAGTATATGCATTCCTGAAGCCAAGGTTAACCTTGCAGTAGAGAAGTAACGAAATTAAGAACTGTACCATTGTTCAAACAATCCTAAAGGAGGGGGGCCGGTTGCTAGGCTCCGGAGGGATTTCTAATTGGACAAATGAAGGGAATGTATAACCAATGAAAAGTTTGCATGTATCGAGTTGGAACCAATAGAAAATTCTCATGTATCAAACTGAAAAAGAGGTATAAATGGTTATGTCTCTGTATAAACCTTTGCTCAGTTCCTTTTGAAGCTTTGACTGACTGGGCCTGTGCACATTAAACTGGCTTGGACCCTGTCAATTGACTCCTGGACTTATGTGACTTCATTGTGTAAATAGTTACCTTTTGTTATCCAAGTTGTTTCTCCTGTTAATTGTAAACTCAGACCTATGTACCCTGTCTGATTGTTATGTTCCATGTAAACCGCGCTGATGCTGAATAGTGCAGTATAGAAGAAATTGTAAATAAATAAATAAATTTATTGATTGCACTTTGGAGAGTGGCCGTCGTAGCACTGCTGTAGCAATCGTACTACAGATGATTTTAATGACAGTTCACAGATTACTAACAGTAGGTCTGCAATCTCATTCTTCAGTTCTTTCAGCACCCTGGGATATATACCAACCAGTCTAAGTGATTTGCTACTCTTTAGTTTATCAAACTGCTGTATTATATCTTTCCAGTTTATTGAGATTTGTTTCTATTCCTCCGAAACATTACCTTTAAATATCTTTTATGGCATGGGTAACTTCCCTACATCATCTTCAGTAAAGACATAAGCAAAGAATTCATTCAGTCTCTCTGTTATGGCCTGGTCCTCCCTTATTTATCTATCTATTAACACTTCTATACCGCCGTATCTACCAGTCACGGCGGTATTTATTTATTTATTTACATTCTCTTATATACCGCGCTATTCTGCATCAGTGCGGTATACATAGAACAAGAGTAACAAGAAACATTAATTTTACATAGAACATGTGTTTACTAGACTAAAACTGTATAACTCTGAATATTATAAACAAAGAATCTATTAACCTATTTACATAGCAGGTGGTGAGCTATAATTGTATTGCCTCTTACCCCTTTATCATCTAATTTTCCAGCTGACACTCTCATTTTTTCTATGAATGTAGCTGAAAAAGTGTTTATTAAGCATTTTTGCTTCCATAGCAAGCTTCTTCTCAAATTCTCTCTTTGCATGCCTTCTGAATGCCTTTTATCTAACCTGCCAGTGCTTATGTTGTTTCTTGTTTTCATAGCTACTTTGACTACAACAGAGAAGTGTAAGCTGGGACAGTTGGATCCTAATTCAGTCTTTTTATTGGAAACAGGCTGTACATTTACTAGAGTTTACCACATTCAATACTGTTGATCTTGGAGACGTTTATGAATAGGCACACATCTCCTTTCTCATTCTTCCCGCTCAGATCACATCACACCTACGCTCATTCATTTGCACTGGCTTCCCATCAAATATCGGATCACCTATAAAATACTCACTCTGGTCCATAATGCATTCCACACTGGTATCCCCCAATATCTTTTGGATCTTCTACAATTTTACACCCCACACTGTCTCCTCAGATCTCTCTTGAAGGACTAGAAAAGGGGACTGTTACTTCTGGAGAGAGATCTGCAATTGTGAGTATATACTTCTGGGAATTTTCTGAAAGGAATTCTTTTTATTAAAGCTAATTAATCTCTGAACCCGCTATTTTTTTGTTAAATCAGTCAGGGCCTAGTAGCAGCAGTTTAAGTTTACATTTAAAACACAGAAGAGAGCTTTCTGGTTAAATTTCATACCCAACAGAGAGCTTCTAGTTTAAATTTAATAGTCACTTAGGGCCTAGCATCAGCAAAGTACTTTTAGTTTAAATTTAAAACACAGAAGAGAGCTTTCTGGTTAAATTTAGAACCTAGCAGAGAGCTTGTAGTTTAAATTTCATAATAAGTGAGAGCTTAGCAGCAGCAAAGAGCTATAATTTAAATCAAATAAGAATATAGATTAGCACAAAAGGCAAAACAGGATCAGTACTCTTTGAGCAGCAAATAGTCTTCTAGAGACCTTTACAAAGAGGCCTTCTACCTAGGGGGCAAGAGACCTGTGAAACTTTTTCAATAGGTGTAAACACCAGGTGGCAGATCAAAAGGCCATTTTGAAAGACTCCTTCTATCCAAGCAAGGACTCAATCATCCAGGAAGTTGGTCACAACTTACCTCAGCAGCACAGGCATAAATATAGCTCAACCAGAGCTCTGTGATCCTCAGTCTTGAAGGACTAGAAAAGGGGACTGTTACTTCTGGAGAGAGATCTGCAATTGTGAGTATATACTTCTGGGAATTTTCTGAAAGGATTCTTTTTATTAAAGCTAATTAATCTGTGAACCCAGTATTTTTTGTTAAATCAGTCAGGGCCTAGTGCAGCAGTTTAAGTTTACATTTAAAACACAGAAGAGAGCTTTCTGGTTAAATTTCATACCCAGCAAAGAGCTTGTAGTTTAAATTTAATAGTCATTCAGGGCCTAGCATCAGCAAAGTACTTTTAGTTTAAATTTAAAACACAGAAGAGAGCTTTCAGGTTAAATTTAGAACCTACCAGAGAGCTTGTAGTTTAAATTTCATAATAAGTTAGAGCCTAGCAGCAGCAAAGAGCTATAATTTAAATCAAATAAGAATATAGCTTACCTCAGCAGCACAGGACAGGGTACTGTGTAGCAGCCCTCTTTTAATAAATGCTAGGGAGATAAAGTTCCTAGATGACATAAATGACTGCTTCTTGGAGCAGCTGGTTCATAAACCGACCAGAGGGGAAGCCATATTAGACCTAGTCCTTAGTGGAACACCAGATCTAGTGCAAGAGATAAGGGTGTTGGGGCCACTTGGCAATAGTGATCATAGCATGATCACCTTTGATTAAATTAGTGGAGGAGGGATAGTATGGAAATCCACAGTACTACCTTTTAACTTTCGAAAGGGAGACTATGATAAAATGAGGAAAATAGTTAAGAAAAAACTAAAAGGAGCAGTTGCAAAGGTTAAAGACTTACATCAAGCTTGGGTGTTGTTGAAAAATACTATCTTGGAAGCCCAGACCAGCTGTATTCCACGCTTTAAGAAAAGTGGAAGGAAGTCCAAAAAGCTGCCAGCATGGTTTAAAGGTGAGGTCAGAGAGGCTGTTGTTGCCAAAAAAGCATCTTTCAGGAAATGGAAAAAAGAGCCAAACGACAAAACCTGCAAACAGCACAAGCACTGGCAAGTCAAATGCAAGGCATTGATAAAGCAGGCAGAGGGAGAATTTGAGAAGAAGCATGCTTCAGAAACAAAAACGTGAAATAAAGATGTTTTCAAGTACATTCGTAGCAAAAAACCTGTGAGTCAGTTGGTCCATTAGATGATAGAGGAGTTAAAGGGGCACTAAGAGGCGACAAGGCGATAGCGGAGAGACTGAATGAATTCTTTGCTTCGGTCTTTACTGAGGAAGATGTAGGGATGTTACCCATAACTGAAGTGGTATTTAAAGGTGTGGAAGAATTGAAGGAAATATCGATACATCGGGAAGATGTATTACAACTATTAGATAAACTGAAGAGTAGCAAATCACCTGGGCCGGATGGTATACATCCAAGGGTGTTGAAAGAACTGAAATATGAGATTGCAGACCTGCTATTAGTAATCTGTGAACTATCATTAAAATCATCTGTAATACCTGATGATTGGAGGATCGCCAATGTAACACCAATTTTTAAAAAGGGTTCCAGGGGTGATCCGGGAAACTAGAGACCGGTGAGCCTCACGTCAGTACCGGGAAAAATGGTAGAAACCATCATAAAGAATAAAATTACTCAGCATGTAGATAGTCATGGCCTAATGGGAGACAGCCAACATGGCTTTAGACAAGGAAGATCTTGTCTTACTAATCTGTTATGTTTTTTTTTTAAAGTGTGAATAAACAGGTGGACAAAGGTGAGTCGGTTGATATAGTGTATCTGGACTTTCAGAAAGCCTTTGACAAGGTCCCTCATCAGAGACTTTTGGCAAAACTAAAGAGTCATGGGATAGGAGGCAGTGTACTACTGTGGATCAAGAACTGGTTAAAAGATAGAAAGCAGAGGGTTGGGCTAAATGGCCAATTTTCCCAATGGAGAAAGGTGAATAGTGGTATACCCCAGGGATCTGTGTTGGGTCCGCTGCTATTTGACTTATTCATAAATGACCTGGAAAGTGGAATAACGAGTGAGGTTATCAAATTTGCAGATGACACAAAACTATTTAAAGTTGTTAAAACCCAGGAGGATTGTAGAAAATTGCAAGAGGATCTTGATAAATTAGAAGACTGGGCATCAAAATGGCAGATGAAATTTAATGGGTTGAAGTGCAAAGTTATGCACCTAGGGAAGAACAACCCAAACTATGATTACACGATGCAAGGTTCCACATTAGGAACCACCACCCAGGAAAAAGATTTAGGCGTCATTGTGGATAACATGTTAAAACCCTCGGCCCAGTGTGCAGCGGCGGCCAAGAGAGCAAATAGAATGCTAGGTATCATAAGGAAAGGAATAGAAAATAAAACAAAATATATTATAATGCCTCTATATCGTTCCATGGTGAGACCGCACCTTGAATATTGTGTGCAGTTCTGGTTGCCGTATCTTCAAAAGGATATAGAGTTATTAGAAAAGGTTCAGAGAAGAGCCACCAAAATGGTAAAGGGGATGGAAGGATACTCCTATGAAGAAAGGCTAAAAAGGTTAGGGCTCTTTAACCTGGAAAAGAGACGGCTGAGGGGAGATATGATAGAAGTCTATAAATTAATGAACGGAGTGGAACGGGTAAACGTAGATCGATTGTTTACGTTATCAAAATATAGAAAGACTAGGGGACATGCAATGAAGCCACAGGGTAAACTATTTAAGACTAATAAAAGAAAATATTTTTTCACTCAACGTGTAATCAAACTCTGGAATTTGTTACCGGAGGATGTAGTAAAGGCTGTTAGTGTAGCTGGGTTTAAAAAAGGTTTGGACAAGTTCCTGGAGGAAAGGTCCATAAACCATTATTAAAAAGGGACCCAGGATAAGAACATAAGCACATAAGATAAGAACATAAGATATTTATTTTATTTATTTATTTAACAGTTTCTTCTATACCGCCCCTTCCAGAGATCAGGGGCGGTTTACATTGAACAAAAATTTGTATACTTCTGCATACTTTACATGTAACAAGGTTTTAACTATATACAAGTGTAATTTTTTTTTTTTTTTTTATTACATTGCTAGCTCTCTGACTGGGAGCTCTTAAAAAGGGTTTTGTGTATATTTTTTAAAGCAAGGTTACTTTCATTTTTGCTGTTTTAGGGGAACTTTTACTTGAGCACAGTAGGTTGCTGAACTCTGTAACCTCCTCAGGTTCAGAAACTGCTAACACCTAATCAGGTGTTAGTTCCCTCCCTACCCACCCCGACTCCCACCCACCCCTAGTAAGCAGTCTTGCTTTATAGGGCACCTCCCCCTTTAACAAATCACAGTGAATTGGACCAGCACATTTTGAATATAATTAAAGAGATTTAACTGCTTTTTCTCTGAAAGGACAGCTGCGAAACCGGCTGGTACTTGGTAGATCTCTCTCTTTTTCTTTAACAGATACCTAAGCTCCACAAACAGGACAATGGCTGGGAAAAATCGTATTGCTAAAGCTGTTGCCCCCGTTACAGCTTCTGCCTCGGTCCAGACAGAGGTCCTAATGCCAGTTGAGGAACCGGTTCCATGTGCAGGGTGCCTGCATGCTGAAGCTCTGAGGAAACAAGTGGAGGAACTCAGAGAGGAGGTGGCGAGGCTGAGGAGCATTCAAGACAGTGAGAAGTACATTGATGAGATGCTTCTTGCAGCAACCAGGCTCTCCAGCACAGGAGAAGATGGGTGCCAACAGAATGTCGATGGTTGGACAAAAGTCACCAGAGCCTGCAAAATCACCAATCCGACTTCTCCAGCCCTTGAATTGAAGAACCATTATGCAGCCCTGGAAGTGGAGGAGGTGAAAGCATCCCTGGAAAGGGAAGAACCAGAGTTCAAGTACCCCATAGTTGCGGAATCAGTGACCAGAAGGAAACGAAGGGTAGTGGTGGTTGGAGACTCTCTTCTGAGGGGTACTGAGGCGTCCATCTGCCGACCAGACTTGATGTCCAGAGAGGTATGCTGTCTGCCTGGTGCCAAGATCCAAGATGTTACGGAGGAGTTTGCCGAGACTCATCAAGCCCACTGACTATTACCCAATGTTGCTAATCCATGTTGGAACAAATGATACTGCCAGGTATACCTCGGAACGTATCAAAAGTGACTTCATGGCTCTGGGACAGAGGGTGAAGCAGGTAGGTGCACAGGTGGTGTTCTCTTCAATCCTCCCTGTTGAGGGTAAAGGCCAAGGCAGAGAGGCTCGCATCCTGGAGATGAATGCATGGCTGCGTGGATGGTGTCTTCAAGAGCGTTTTGGTTTCCTAGACCATGGGATGCTGTTCCAAGGGTTGCAGAGCAGAGATGGCATCCATCTGTCCAAGAAAGGTCAGCGCATCTTTGGTAGTAGACTGGCTAATCTACTGAAGAGGACTTTAAACTAGATTCGTTGGGGATGGGTGAAGAAAGCCCCCAGGTAAGTGAAAGCCCCCAGGTAGGTGATACATTAAATACCTTTATGGAAATGGGTAACAGGGGTAACATATGGAAAGCAGTGTGTATTAATGCCCGTAGCATGGGAAATAAGATCCCTGAAGTTGAAGCTTTGGTGGGAGTGGCTGACTTGGATTTAGTGGCAGTTACAGAAATATGGTTCACAGAAAACCATGACTGGGATGTAACTATACCTGGCTATACTTTATTCAGAAAGGACAGGGTAGGAAGAAGGGGAGGAGGAGTAGCACTATATGTAAAAAACTACTATTAAAGCTTTGGAATTACAGAGCTTAAAAGGGAGAGAGGAGGCATTGTGGGTTAAACTAGAAAGAGGGAAAGAGAAATCTATTTGCATTGGTGTGATATACAGACCTCCCTCACAAGAGGAAGAGGTGGACAGAGAGTTAATTGAAGACATACGCAGCATTGCTAGGAAAGGGGAAGTGCTACTGCTAGGAGATTTCAATATGCCAGATGTTGATTGGCACATTCCTACTGCAGTATCATCTAGAAGTAAGGAGATCCTGGATTCTCTACAGGGAGAACTATTCAGGCAATTGGTAACAGACCCCACATGTGAAGGGGCCATACTGGACTTGATGCTTACCAATGGTGAAAGTGTTTCTGATGTTGTAGTGGGAGATCATTTTGCATCCAGTGATCACCAGATGGTGTGGTTCAGTATTAGGACTAGGGCTGTTAGAATCCATTCCAAGGTGAAGATCTCAGACTTTAGGAAGACTAACTTTGCGAAGATGGGCCAATACCTCAGGGAGTCGTTAGTGGGATGGGAACAGCTGGGGGATGTAGAAAAACAGTGGGCAAAACTGAAAGGGGGTATTTTAAAGGCAACCAACCTTTTTGTTAAAATGGTAAATAAAGGCAAAAGGAACAGGAGACCGCTATGGTTTTCGAAGGAAGTAGCTGAAAAAGTGAAGAAAAAGAGGGAGGCCTTCATGAAATACAAGAGATCACAGAGAGAGGAAGACAGGCATCTCTATTTGGAAAAACTTAGAGAAGCTAGCAAAGTAGTCAAGAAGGCAAAGATTCAAAAGGAGGAGGAAATAGCCAATGCAATAAAATGGGGGGATAAGACATTTTTCAGATATATTAGTGAGAAGAGGAAGGGCAAAAGTGGTATTGTCAGACTCAAGGGTGCAGGGGGGGAATATGTAGAAGCTGATAAGGATA
The DNA here is from genome assembly GCA_033557465.1 of Ichthyophis bannanicus. Lineage (NCBI taxonomy): Eukaryota > Metazoa > Chordata > Amphibia > Gymnophiona > Ichthyophiidae > Ichthyophis > Ichthyophis bannanicus. The sequence goes on along the minus strand of CM066035.1, from coordinate 505,896,623 downwards.
AAGCGGAATTGCTTAACAAATATTTTTGTTCTGTGTTCACAGATGAAGAACCAGGAGCAGGACCTCAGAAAACACCCACAAATAAGAACAGAAGCAAGGGACATCTTGAACAATTTTCAGAAGACTGTGTTCGTGAGAAACTAGCTCAACTTAAAGTAGACAAAGCGATGGGACGGGATGGGATACACCCTAGAATACTGAGGGAACTTGGGGACGTTCTAGCAACTCCACTGACTGACCTTTTCAATGCCTCGTTGGAGTCGGGAGTGGTGCCAAAGGACTGGAGAGAGGCTCATGTGGTGCCTTTACACAAAAGCGGAAGTAAGGATGTGGTTGAAAACTACAGGCCGGTTAGTTTAACTTCGGTGGTGAGTAAATTATTGGAAACGCTGCTGAAAGAGAAAATAGTGAGGTTTCTGGAGTCCGGCGGATTACAGGATCCGAGGCAGCATGGATTCACCAGAGGCAGGTCTTGTCAGACAAATCTGATTGATTTCTTTGACTGGGTGACCAGGGAGTTGGACCGAGGGAGAGCTCTAGAAGTGGTGTATTTATATTTCAGTAAAGCACAGTTACTTACCTGTAACAGGTGATCTCTGGGAACAGCAGGAATTAGTCCTCACATATGGGTACGTCGGAACCGACGGAGCCGGCGCGGGAAAGCTCCCCAGCTTTTCAGATGAAAAGCTTTTGTGGCTTCCCACAGCGCATGCGCGCTGCCTTCCCGCCTTCCTTACCAGCTCTCTTCAGTTCGAGTTTATAGCTGAGACAATAGAGAGAGGAAAGGAAGGTAGATAGATAGAAGATACAACTCCTAGGGGAGGTGGGTGGGTTGTGAGGACTAATTCCTGCTGTTCCCAGAGATCACCTGTTACAGGTAAGTAACTGTGCTATCTCCAGGAACAAGCAGGAATAAGTCCTCACATATGGGGACTCCCTAGCTAAGATGCCTGGGAGATCCCCCGCCAAGGGTAAACCATCTTCGTATGGATCTCAGGCATCCATTCAGGGAAGGTGGGCAGGAGTTGCTTAAGTATGGAACAGGTGTTTGAGGACAGCCTGACCAAACAAGGCATCCCGGCGGGAGTCCTTGTCCAAACAGTAATGGGCTGTGAAGGTATGAACCGAGGCCCAAGTGGCTGCTCGACAGATCTGATCGATGGATACAGAGTGAAGATGAGCCATAGAAGTAGCCATGGCTCTCACATTGTGAGCTGTGACATGGCCTTCCAGAGAAATATTCTTAATCTGGTAAGCAAAAGAAATACACTGAGCAATCCAATTGGAAAGTGTACGTTTGGAGACTGGAAGTCCCAAATGAGAAGGATCAAAAACCACAAAAAGTTGGGAAGACTTTCGATGTGGCTGAGTCCTGTTGAGGTAAAAGGCGAGAGCTCTTTTACAGTCAAGAGTATGAAGGTTCCTCTCTGCAATGGATGCATGAGGAGCCGGAAAAAAAACAGGTAGATATACCTCTTGATTAAGATGAAAAGGCGAGACCACTTTGGGCATAAAGTGGGGGTTCGTCCTAAGGACCACCTTATCATGATGAAACCTAATATAAGGTGGATTAGCCACTAAAGCCTGCAGTTCACTGATGCGGCGAGCTGAAGTGACTGCAATAAGGAAAACTACCTTCCATGAAAGAAATTTCAAGGAGGTGGAGTCCAAAGGCTCAAAAGGTGGCTTCATAAGCTGACCTAGAACTAGGTTCAAATCCCATGCTACCGGCGGAGGTCGGATGGGAGGTTTAGTTAAGGTCAGGCCTCTCATGAACCTTGCAACAAGAGGATGAGAGGAAACAGGTTGTCCATTTATAGGTTTTAAGGATGCTGCAATAGCACTTAAATGGACTCGTACTGAATTCGTCTTGAGGCCTGCATTGGAAAGATGCAGGAGATAGTCTAGTAGAAAATTCAAAGGAAGTGCCAGAGGGTCAAGACCCTGTTGAGCACACCAAATGGAAAAACGTTTCCATTTGAAAGCATAGGAACGCCTGGTAGAGGGTTTCCTAGAGGCATGAAGGATATCTTTCATTGGTTGAGAAAAATTAAACTCATGAAGGCTTAAGCCTTCAGTAACCAAGCTCGGAGATGTAGGGACTTGGGGTTTGGGTGCCACAAAGTCCCTTTCTCCTGAGACAGAAGGTCTGGCGCAGCTCCCAGGTCCAGGGAGGAGCCCTGGGAGAGCTGTAGAAGTAGAGGGAACCACACTTGGCGTGGCCAGCGTGGAGCTATGAGGATCATCGACCCGTGATCCCTCTGAAGTTTGAACAGAGTCTTGGGAATCAAAGGAATAGGTGGAAAAGCATACAGGAATTCCTGATCCCAATGCAGGAGAAAGGCGTCGTTGGCCTGAGCTCCCTGACACGGAGTCCTGGAACAGAACCGGGGAAGTTTGGCATTCCACGGACTTGCAAAGAGGTCTATGTCCGGGGTCCCCCATTCCTGAAAGATTCTGCGTATCTGGTCCATATGCAGGGACCATTCGTGTTGAAGCAGAACTCGACTGAGTCTGTCTGCCCGAGAGTTTTGAACTCCTGGAAGGTATACTGCCAGAAGATGAATTTGATGCTCTCTGGCGAAGGCCCATAATCTGAGAGCTTCGTTGCAAAGCGACAGAGAGCCCGTCCCTCCTTGTTTGTTGACACAGAACATGGCTACCTGATTGTCTGTCTGGACTAGGACAGTCAGGTTGACAAGGAGGGTGTGGAAAACTGTGAGGGCAAGGAAGATTGCTCGCAGTTCCAGAAGGTTGATGTGAAGGGTGGTCTCCTGGGGAGACCAGGTGCCCTGAGTGGAGAGGTGTTGGAGATGAGCTCCCCACCCTGTTTGGGAGGCATCTGTTGTGAGGGTTGCTTGGGGCAACGAAGGTTGGAAGGGGGTCCCCAACAACAGATTTTTGGAGGATGTCCACCACTGGAGAGACCAAAACAGACGTTTTGAGGTGAGTACTTGGTCTGAGAGCGCTCCTGATGCTTGAGACCACTGGGTGGCCAAAGTCCATTGAGCTGCCCTCATATGGAGACGAGCGTAGGGCACCACATGGACCGTGGAGGCCATGTGGCCCAGAAGTTGCAGCAGTTCCCTGGCTGACAAGTGACTTCTGCACTGAGCCTGGGAGGCCAAGCTGATTAGTCGTTGGCCTCGGACCAGAGGGAGGTAGGCCCTTGCAGTGGTGGAGTCCAAGTGGGCCCCTATGAATTCCAGGGACTGAATAGGGATGAGTTGGGACTTGGGAATGTTTACCACAAGTACCAGATATTGAAGAATACGCCTTGTGCGGTCCAAGGAAATCTGGGCTTCTGACTGAGATGGAGCTCGGATGAGCCAGTCGTCCAGATATGGGAAGACGAAGATTCCCATGCCTCTTAGAAATGCGGCTACGACTGCCATGCATTTTGTGAATACTCTTGGAGCAGAGGCGAGACCGAAGGGAAGTATTCTGTATTGGAAATGTTTTCCCTGGAACAGAAATCGAAGATATTTTCTGTGGGATGGATGGATGAGTATGAGTGTACGCATCCTTGAGATCTAGAGAACAAAGCCAATCCTGACTCTGAAGGTATGGAAGGAGAATGCCCAGAGAGAGCATTTTGAATTTCTCCTTGAATAGAAACGTGTTCAATTCTCTCAGATCTAGGATAGGTCTGAAGCCCCCTGTCTTCTTTGTTATGAGAAAATAAGGGGAGTAGAACTCTAACCCCTGTTGAGGAAGAGGAACCTCCTCTATTGCCCCTTGGGCAAGGAGAGAGGAGACTTCCTGACCCAACAGGGTCAGAAGAGATGGGGGAGAACTGAATTGCCTCACCATGGTATGGGGAGGAAGGCTGGAGAAATGAAGTTTGTAGCCCTCTCTGATGATAGAGAGGGTCCATTGCTCTGATGTTATTTGCTCCCATCTGGGAGCAAAGTGAACTAGCCTTCCAGGTATGGTGAGAGGCTCTGGTTGTTCCAGAGCCAGAAATGGTAAGTTCTCTAAGGGCAAGTCAAAACCCCTGAGGGGGTTGAGCCTGCTGGGGTGTAGCAGACACTGCAGACTTTGACTTTACTTGCTTAAATTGCTGACGTTTAGCAGCAAAGCGAGGCTGAGAAGATTGTTGGCCAGTATTTGTGGAAAATCTGGCCTTCTTATAGTAAGGCCTTTTAAAAGACTTCTTTTTGGCAGGAGTAGAAGTAGACTTAGAAAGTCTATCTAGAGTGGCATTTTCTGCATCCATTTGAGCAGCTTTAATTTGCCAGTCTTCACCAAATAAGTTCTCACCTGTACAGGGCAGATTCCTTAGGCCATCCACAACCCAGGGTTCTAGGTCAGAAGCCTGGAGCCAAGCAAGACGTCGGGCTGCAATAGCAATTCCCGAAGCCCTGCCAGCAACCTCAAAGGAATCAAAGGCTGCCCTGTTGGAAAACTTGGAGACCTCTGAAAGTTGTGTCACCACAGAAGTGAAGTCCTCCTTTTTATCCTCAGGGATAAAGGGGCAAAATGCCGTACCTTTAGGGCAAGTTCTCTGAGAAACATGCCCATATAAAGGCTGTAAGAATTGATCCTGGCTATAAGCATACTAGCCTGGAAGATCTTTCTACCAAAAGAGTCAAGGGTCTTACATTCTCGCCCTGGAGGGGTAGAAGAGTGCCTTTTGGGACTCTTTATCCTCTTCATAGCAGACTTCACCACAATGGAGTGGTGAGGCAGCTGAGTTTTTTGAAACCCAGGAGAAGGAGGGACCCGGTACATGGTGTCCAACCTACGAGAATGAGGAGACAGAGTTAGAGGAGTCTCCCACAAATCCATCAAGTGTTCTTGAAGGATTTCATGGATAGGCAGAGTAACTGCCTCTTTAGGAGCTTTAGAGTATCCTAAAATATCCAATTTTTTTGATCTGGGTTTCTTTTCAGAAGATGTAGCAATAGAAGTCCTTTAGCTACATCAACAATGAAATCCTGAAAGGATAAATCCTCTGGAGGAGACATCGCCCTCTTTAGAGAAGAGGGCTCCTCAGGAAGATCAAACTCAGCAGAGTCATCAGAGGAATTGAACTCATCAGAAGAATCTGAGTATTCTCTCTGTGCTTGCAATGCACGATACGCGTACCGATCGATATCGAGATCGGGCGTATCGGGCATGGGATTGGTATCGGGCAAAAGCCTGAATCCAGCAAGCGGAACCGATCGACGCTTGGAAGTCGATGGTCTCGGTTCCGGTGTGGATACCGGAACCGGGGTCGGTACCGATGGAATCGGTACCGAGGGCGTCGCAGCCTTAATGAAAGCCAGAACTGCCTGCTGCATGGTCTGGACAGTATTGCCCATGGACGCCACTGCTGCCTGGATGTCGGTACCGGTATCGACCGGTACCCCAGAACAGTCTAACAGGTGATCAGTCGAGGCCGTGCCATCGATGTCAACCTGTAACCCCATAGGTGATGCTTTGGAGGCCGGAGCCTCCCGCCGGGGTTTTTTGGTGTAGGCAGAATCCTCGAACTCAAGATTGAGAGCCTCTTGATCTTTTGAAAGAGATTTGCTTTTAGAGGATTTGCCCACAGAAAGTTTGGTTACCTGAGATCCATCCGGAGAGGAAGACCTGGATGACTGTGATGCTGGATTATCTGAAGCAAACAGCACATGGAACTTGTTGGCCCGGTTCTGCATACCACGTTTAGACATCTGGGAGCAGAATGGGCAGTCCGGTATGGAGTGGTCAGGTCCCAAACATTTAAGACACCATTCATGGGTGTCTGAGAGAGAAATAACAGCACTGCACTTGGTACACTTTTTAAAAACCAGGAGCTGGCTTCTCCATGAGGAGAATTAGTGTAGGCCTGAAGGCCTAGCAAAAGTTACCACGTTGTGCTGAAATAAAAAAAAGATTTTTTTATTTTTTTTTTTTAGAAATAAAGAAAGAGAGACCAGCAGTACCGGTTTTGGTATGGGGAAGGCAGGTACGCGGTCAAAAGAAACAAATTAAAATAACAATTTCTTCAGCGGTGACAGGAACACGACCTGCTGGCTCCGCGGAAAAAGAGAAACTGAAGAGAGCTGGTAAGGAAGGCGGGAAGGCAGCGCGCATGCGCTGTGGGAAGCCCCAAAAGCTTTTCATCTGAAAAGCTGGGGAGCTTTCCCGCGCCGGCTCCGACGTACCCATATGTGAGGACTTATTCCTGCTTGTTCCTGGAGATAGCCTTTGACACTGTTCCTCACAGGCGACTTATAAACAAACTGAGCACCCTAGGGATGGACCCTAAAGTTACTGCTTGGGTTAGAAATTGGTTGGGTGGGAGGCGACAAAGAGTACAAGTAAATGGAGCTCACTCTGAGGAGAAGGATGTTACCAGTGGTGTGCCCCAGGGATCTGTCCTTGGTCCGATTCTTTTTAACATCTTTGTTAGTGATATAGCGGAAGGGCTGTCGGGTAAGGTTTGCCTCTTTGCGGATGATACCAAAATCTGCAATAGAGTAGACTCCCAGGAAGGTGTAGATAACATGAGGAGGGATCTAGCTAAGCTTGAAGAATGGTCTAGAATTTGGCAGCTGGGATTTGTTAAAAAATGTAAGGTCATGCATTTGGGCTGCAGCAATCCAAGGGAGCAATACAGTATAGGAAGTGAAGTACTTTTGTCCACTAAAGAAGAGCGGGACCTAGGCGTGGTTGTGTCTGATGATCTTAAAGTAGCTAAACAGGTAGAAAAGGCGACGGCAAAAGCTAGAAGGATGCTTGGGTGCATACGGAGAGGAATGGCTAGCAGAAAAAAGGAGGTGATAATGCCTCTGTATAAGTCTTTGGTGCGACCTCATTTGGAGTATGGTGTGCAATTCTGGAGACCGCACCTTCAAAAGGATGTGAACAGGATGGAGTCGGTGCAGAGGGTTGCTACTAAAATGATTAATGGGCTTCATTATAAAGCATATGAGGACAGACTTAAGGATCTTAATATGTACACCTTAGAGGAAAGGCGGGATAGAGGTGATATGATTGAGATGTTTAAATACCTCCGTGGCATAAATGTTCAGGGAGAGAGCCTCTTTCAATTGAAAGCAAGTTCTGCTACGAGGGGACATGGGATGAGGGTGAAGAGAGATAGATTCAGGAGTGATATGCGGAAATATTTCTTTACGGAAAGAGTAGTGGATCCGTGGAATAGTCTCCCAGTGGAGGTGGTAGAGATGAGGACAGTAACTGAATTCAAAAAAGCATGGGACCAACACAGAGGATCTCTAAAGGTAAAAAGTGGACTGTTGTAGTTGTTATGGAAGGACAGACTAGATGGGCCTTGTGGTCTTTTTCTGTCATCATGTTTCTATGTTTCTATACTTTTATACATTGGTTGGAACAGTGTTTTTAAACTATATACAGGTTATACTACATGTAACATAACATAACTAATTACAAGTAGTTATTTACAATAGCGATATAGCAGACAGTTTGGGTGAGTCTTTTGCATGTTGGATGGAGTATGTAAGGTTTCTTGTGTTAGTCGTTTGTTCTGTCTTGAGTACTGTGGATGTGTTTCTGTGATTGTTGGGGAGAGGTTTTTTGTTGATAGGGGATTTCAAAGTGGTTTGTAAAGAGGTAGGTTTTTAGTTCTTTTTTGAATTGATGAAGGTCCTTTATCATGCGGAGGGTTAATGGTATTTCATTCCAGAGAGTAGGGGCAGCAAAGGAGAAGGCCCTATCACTTGTTGTTGCTTTAGCTTTTCTGAAAGTTGTTTTTATGTTGAGGGAATGGGTTGCATTCTGTCTGTGCGTTCTAGTTTCTGATGGGGGGTGTATTAGAGTAGATAATTGTGAGGGAGAGATGTTATTAATGAGTTTAAAAGTAGTTAGGAGGATTTTATATTTTATTCGGCTACTTATAGGGAGCCAATGCAAGTCTAACAGTATTGGGGTCACATGGTCTGTTAGTTTAGCTTTTGTGATCATCTTGGCGCATATGTTTTGGGCTCTTTGGAGTAGGTATATGCTCTTTAGTGGTAAACCATTTAGGAGACTATTACAATAGTCGAAGTGGGGGGTGATGAGGGTATTGACTACTGATCTAAAGTCATGTGTGTTAAGTAGGGGTCTCAGGTGTTGTATTGTCTTGAGTTTATAGAATATGGTTTTTACTGTCTGTTTTATGTGTGGGAGCATGGTGAGTGAGTGATCTAAAATTATTCCAAGGTACTTTACCTCCTTTTTCACAGGTATAGGTGTGTTGTTTATGGTGATTGTTGTTGGGTGGTTGTAGTCAGTATCTGGCTTTCTCGTTATGAACATTGCTTCTGTTTTTTTGTGGTTGATGCTTAGATGGTTGTCTTCAAGCCATATGGTAGTCTCATTCATGCACTGGAGTAAGCTATCGTATTTGGGGTTTTTGGGGTTTATGGGAATGGCAAGCATGATATCATCTGCGTATATGAAATGGTTAATTTTATGCTTCTTGAATATGTTTGTAATGGGTTGGAGGTACAGGTTGAAGAGGAGGGCGGAGAGGGCTGATCCTTGGGGGATACCCTGACCTTGAGGGACAGTTTCTGATGTTTCTTGACCTAATTGTATCCGTATTAATCTATGTGAGATGTATGACTTGAACCATTCAAGGACTGTACCTCCTATTTTTAAATTTTCTAGTCTGTTGATGAGTGTACTATGATTGATGCTGTCGAATGCGGCAGATAGGTCTATGAAAAGAAGTAGGAAACCTTTGTTATTGTCATTAGTACCTCTGATGAGGAGGTCTGTCAGTGCGATTAGGAGAGTTTCAACTCCATGGAAGGGGCGGAAGCCAAACTGATGTGCATCAAGGAGTTTGTGCTCATCAATGTAGTCCTGTAATTGGAGTTGTATGGTTTTTTTCTATTATTTTGGCGATTAGTGGTATGCTAGCTATTGGCCTGTATGAGTTGGGGTCTTTTGGGTCTAGTTTATTGTTTTTTTATTATGGGGCGGATCGAGGAGAGCTTTAGGGCGTTGGGCATAGTGCCTTGAGAGAGTGATTGGTTCACTATGTATTGGATGTTTTCTGCAAGAAAGTCCTTAGTATACTTGATCCATGACACCGGGCATGGGTCAAGCGGGGAGGTTGTGGTGTTGATATGCCATACTGGGTCAGACCAAGGTCCATCAAGCCCAGTATCCTGTTTCCAACAGTGGCCAATCTAGGTCATACGTACCTAGCAGTTTCCCCAAAAGACACAGGTTCCACAATTCTTGTACTGGGTCAAGCATTGATATCCTGGGTCCCTTCTTAATCATGGTTTATGGACCTTTCCTCCAGGAACTTGTCCAAACCTTTTTTAAACCCAGCTACACTAACAGCTCTTACTACATCCTCCGGTAACAAATTCCAGAGTTTGATTACACGTTGAGTGAAGAAATATTTTCTTTTATTAGTTTTAAATAGTTTACCCTGTAGCTTCATTGCATGTCCCCTAGTCTTTCTAGGACTAAGGACTAGGTCTAATATGGCTTCCCCTCTGGTCGGTTCATGAACCAGCTGCTCCAAGAAGCAGTCATTTATGTCATCTAGGAACTTTATCTCCCTAGCATGTCCTGCCGTGACACTGACCCAGTCGATACCCGGGTAATTGAAATCACCCATTATTATTACTGCATTATAACTTTTGCTAGCTTCCTTGATTTCTGTGAGCATTTCATTATCCATTTGTTCATTCTGGCCAGGCGGTCGATAGTACACCCCCACTGCCATCGCCTTCCCCTTTTTACATGGAATTTCAATCCATAGAGATTCTACAGCAAATTTTGTTTCCTGCAAAACTTTAATCCTTTCTGACTCAATGCCCTCTCTAACATAGAGCGCAACCACTCCACCAATTTGATCAGCTCTATCATTACGATATAGTTTGTATCCAGGTATCACAGTGTCCCACTGGTTGTCCTCCTTCCACCATGTCTCTGATATTCCAGTCATATCTAACCTCTCATTTAGTGCTGTATATTCTAACTCTCCCATCTTATATCAATGCTTGACCCAGTACAAGCATTGTGGAACCTGTGTCTTTTGGGGAAACTGCTAGGTACGTATGACCTAGATTGGCCACTGTTGGAAACAGGATACTGGGCTTGATGGACCTTGGTCTGACCCAGTATGGCATATCTTATGATCTTATGATCTCCATTCTAACCGCCTTGTTCTTCCCTCCCCTTCCCACACTCAACTTGAACTTAATTGGAATTCAGCCTTTTTCTTTTTGGGACCTGCTCTCTGGCACTCTCTGCCTGTCCCCCTTCGTTCTGAACCTTCCTTCATACAATTCAAAAACCTGCTCAAGACCCATCTCTTTCATATGACTTTTGACCTCCCTTTATTTATTTTTATTTATTTAGCATACATTTATAACCCGCAACTTTCAGAGTTCAGTTGCGGTTCACAATAAACAACAATCCACAAAGCAAAAGCTTAGTTTTACATTGAACATTTTGTAACAATAAAAGTTTTACGTTGAACATTTTGTAACAATAAAAGTAAATGTAAACATAATGAACTTATGCATAATAGCAAAATTGGCTGGTAAATTATATACAATAAACTATTACAAATAAATTAAATTATATACAATAAACTATATACAAATATATGTTGTGGGTACTTTAGAATTGAATCATGGTGTTTTTATAATAGTGTATTGTCTGTTAAGTTGTTGGAAATAGTATTAGTCATGATTTTTAACCTTTATCTGAGTGTATCAAGGGGTTATCTATGTTGCCGTAGTGCATGGAGAATAAGTAGGTTTTTAGTTTTTACGGAGTTCCATAATTTCGGTTATAGTTCTTAGGTCCTCCGGAAGGGAATTCCAAATAGTTGGGGCAGCATGGGAAAAAGCTCTGTTGTTAGTTAATTTATTTGCTTTTATGAAATCATTAGGAGTTTTTAGTTTATTTGAGTATCCTTTTCTGTGTGTGGTTTTTTGAGATTCCATGCTAATTAGTTTGCTTAATGGGATTGGGGCCATGTTATTTAAAGCTTTATATATAGTTATTGTGGTTTTATATATTATCCTGCTTTGAATTGGCAACCAGTGTAGGGAAGCTAGTATTGGTGTTATGTGCTGAATTGAGTGTGCTTTCATGATAATTCTAGCTGCTGCGTTTTGTGCTAATTGGATTCGTTTTATGTTTTGTTTCGTTATACCTAAGAGAATTAGGTTGGCAAAATCAAAGTGCGGTGTTATTGTAGCCTGTATTATATTAATGAAGTCTAGTTGGTGTACTAATGGTCGTAGTTGTTTAAGGATTTTAAGTTTAAAGTATATTTTCTTTATGGTGTTCTGATGTGAGTGTTCATCGTCAGATGAGTATCTAGGATAACACCTAGGTATCTTATTTCATTTTTTATTTTAATGTCGTGGTTTTGCAATGTTATGTGGGTTGGAGGGATATATGATTGATTTTTTGTTACAATTAGAACTTCTGTTTTTGCATGGTTAATGTGAAGGTTTTGAGCTTTTAGCCATGTTGTAATTTCATTGAAGCAATCAGATAGTAGTTTATTGGTAAGTTAGGGATTGTAAATGGGATGTACAGCATAATATCATCTGCATATAGATGATAGTATACTCCGAATTTTTTAAAGATATCACAGATAGGTTTTATGTAAATATTAAACAGGAGGGCTGATAGTGCGGAGCCTTGTGGGAGACCAACTTCTTGTTTATATATGGTTGATGTTTGGTTACCAATTCTTACATTTTGTGTTCTATTATTTAGGTAAGAGGTAAACCATTTATGTACAGTGTCTTTTATTCCTATTTGATTTAGGTTATTAAGCATTATAGTGTGGTGAACACTATCAAATGCTGCCGAAATATCAATAAATAAGAGTATAAATGCTTGTTTATGATTATTGATCCCTTTGAGAAGTGTATCGGTTAAGACTGTTAAAAGTGTTTCAACTCCATGTTGAGGCCTAAATCCATATTGTTGGTCATCAAGCGGGTAGGATGAATCAAGGTATTCTTGTGTCTGAATTTGTACCACTTTTTCTATTATTTTAGCCAAAAAAGGGATACTTGAAATGGGTCTGTATGATTTTGGTGATGTTTTATCAAGCGTGTTATTTTTGAGAATTGGCCGGATTTGTGCGTGTTTGAGCGTAGAGGGGAGGTGTCCTTGAAGCAATGATAGGTTTACTATAGGGAGGATGTATGATAGAAGTATTGGGAGTGTACTTTTTATCCATGTTACTGGGCATGGATCAAGAAAGGATGTTGTGGTGTTGAGGTTAGTAATGATATTCTTTAGTGCGTCTTTTGATATGGGATGAAATTTTGACCATTCTTCTGAGCAGTGATGAACTGTATTTATGTTGTTTAGAGTCATTATAGGTTGCATAGATTTGTTTTGATAGTGGGTGGCTAAGTTTTGTACCGAAATTTCAGTGATTTCAGTGTTCGATGTTTGAGGATTATTAGTAAGGTTTCTAACAATTGAGAAAAGTTCACGTGGTCTATTATAAGATTTTGATAAGATTGCTGCAAAATAAGATTTTTTTATGTTATCTAATGTATCTTTGTATTTTGTGAGATGGTTGTTATATATTTCCTTGTTGATGGTTGATTTGGTTTTGCGCCATTTATGTTCTAGTTTTCGTAGTTCTTTTTTCATTTGTTTTAGCGTGTTGTTGAACCATGGAGTTCTGTTTATTTTTTCCCATACAGCCCTCCCTCTCCTGACTCTGGCCTCCCTTTCTTTAATACCTCCCACATAGTCCTCCCTCTCCCTTACAGCCTTCTTCCTGATTCCGTGCCTCCTAATTCTGCTTCCTTTTCTATATTCCTTCTTGCTATGATCCTTTTATCTATCCTCTGTCCTCTCCCTCTTTCCTGTCTAATAATGGCATGCCTTTCTATTTTCTTAGCTGTGTAGCTGCCTTTTATTGTAAACCGCTCTGATGAGCTGCTTGAGCAGTGTATCAAGCATTCAATAAAGATAAAGCTACTACAGAAAGCTGAAAACATCTCTGCAAAGAGTTCTACGTCTTGCAGTAGCAGAAAAAATATCTCTTTTACCATGTCCTGGATGAATTTGGGATAAGAAACGTCTTAATAAGAAGATTCATTCTTGTCGGAAGAGGAGCGGGATCAAAAGAGATGCCTATAGCTACTCCATGAAATATGTGATACTGGAGATGAGGACAGCAATAATGTGCTCTGAATCAAAAGTAAGTAATAGAGAGACTATTGGGCCTTGAGAAGGGTGGATATTTCGTTGCACCAGAGTAATGCCTGTTGAGTGATATGGCATTGCACTGTGTTGATGTTACTGGACATTTGGGCAAACCTTTGCAGTAGCTTTTAACAAATCCAAACATCTTCTGCAGCTGTTCCAGAAGGGGGGCGAGACTGGTAGTGAGGGCTCATCGACTATCTCACCAGCATTGGAGCTAGTGGCAGAGGCTGTTGTGTAGAGCTATGCTGACAAACAGATGAGTCCTGCACTAGGACTGCATTATTTGCACAGAAACATGAATATAAGATGAGCCATACTGGGTCAGACCAAGAGTCCATCAAGCCCAGTATCCTGTTTCCAACTGTGGCCATTCCATGTCCCAAATATCTGTTGGGTTCCCAAAGGTATACACATTCCATGCTGTTTGTCCCAGGGGTAAGCAGTGGATGTCCCCAGTCTCTAATAATGGTTTATGGACTTTTCCTCCAGAAACTCGTCCAAACCTGTTTTGAACCCAGCTACACTAACAGCTTTTACTACATCTTCCAGTAGTGAATTCCATAGTTTGATTACTCGCTGAGTGAAATATATTTTCTTTGATTAGTCTTAAATGTGCCACATTGTAGTTTCATTGCGTGTCCACTAGTCGTTCTACTTTTTGAAAAAATAAACAACCAACCTACGTTTGGCTGTTCCACTCCATTCATTTTAGAGACCTCTATCTCATCTAACAGCAGAATTTGCTCTGGCCAAGGCTGAACTAGGGCATCCATGCTCTTGGAGCCTACCCTCTTTGCGGCGGCTGAACAACAACTGCACCTTGGCAATGACCCCAGTTGCCATCAAATCCATCTCAGGGTGACCCCACCTGTTCAAGATCCTCTGAAACATCATTCAGCTCAATTACCACTCTCCGGGATTGAGAAATTGCTGATTAAAATAACCCATTATGATGTTGTCCATTGCTGTAATATGCTGCATTGAGAGGGCCAGGATATTCCACTCTGCCAAGGGGAACAAGAGGGCTATTTCCTGGGCAGCTGATTGATGGGCCAAGTTGCCTCTTGCTTCTTCCAGCAAACCTGGGCTGTCTGCCCCCTGCTATGGATTCCCCAGCTGAAAAAGACTGGCATCCATCATCAGGAAAAGCCACTGGTGATCATCCAGCAGATGAACAGGCTGCTCCCATCATCGCAGGCTGGATACCACTGATGGGAGAAGGGGAAGCTTATCTATAAGTTTTGGGAAGGAAGAGACTAGTGGTCTCATGTGTGGGAGCCTGCTGCTTTCAAAAAGATATCAGCTGAGACAGCAGCTTCTCCGCTCTCCTCTTGGGCAGGAAGGCCCTTCATGAAGTGGTGTCGAAACATGACCCAAAGTACTCTAGCAACTGGGTAAGCTCCAGATGGCTCCTATTGTAGTTGATCACCCAACCCCAGTCTCTCCATAACTGCACCGCTTGGGACAACGTCCTAAGTATTTCCAAACACTACCTGGTCCCTATAAGCCAGTCATCCAGGTAAGGGTGAAAACAAATCCCTTTGCACCACAGAACAGCAGCAGCCACCACCATGATGTTGGTGAATGTCCTTAATGTAGTGGAGAGACCGAAGGGCAGAGTGGCAAAAAAAGTGCAAGTCAAAAATAAAGACGCGCAAGATACATAGTAAAATAGTAAATGACAGCAGATAAAGACCAGTATGGTCCATCTAGTCTGCCCAGTATGATGTCAAGAGTAGGTACACCTGCCGCTCTGTGCAGGCCCCCCCTTCCCCATGTCTTTGTTTAGGGGTGATCCCACCACTCCTTGTAGTACACCCCTATTTGTTAAGGAATTAGATGGTTCAGATTATTTTGATATTTTCTTGTTGCTGTAAAGGGATACACTGTGTCTGTCCCATGCCATTTTGAACTCTGTCACCGTATTTGCCCCCACCACTTCCATCAGGAGCGCATTCCAAACATCCACCACCCTTTCAGGGAAAAAGTATTTCCTGACATTGCCTTTCAATTTACCACCTTGTAGCTTCATGTTATGCCCTCTAGTTTTGCAGCTTCTCCGTCTTTGGAAGAGGTTTGTTTGTTCATTATTTCTCTTTAAGTATTTAAAGGTCTGAATCATATCTCCCCTGTCCCTCCTCTCCTCCAAAGTGTACATGTTTAGGTCTTCAAGTCTCTTCTCATAAGGCTTCGGACGCAGGCTCCAAATCATTTTGGTCTCCTTCCTCTGAACAGTTTCCAGTCTTTTTACATCCTTTGCAAGATATGGTCTCCAAAACTGAACACAGTATTCCAAGTGAGGCCTCACCAGTGACTTGTACAGTGGCATAAGTACCTCTTCCTTTCTGCTGGTAATTCCTCTTCGTATGCAGCCCAACATCCTCCTGGCTTTTGCCACCGCCTTGTCGCATTGTTTTGCCACCTTGAGATCTTCAGAAATAATCACTCCAAGGTCTTTCTCCTTATCCGTACACACCAATCTCTCGCCCCCTATTGTGTACATTTCCCTTGGATTTCTGCTTCCCAAGTGCATGACTCTGCACGTCTTCGCATTAAATCTTAATTGCCAAGCATTAGACCATTCTTCCAGCTTTTGTAGATCATTCCTCATGTTAACCACTCCATGAATGGGGATGTGGAAATAGGCTTCAGCCAATGTCAGAGATGCAAGAAATTTCCCTTGCCAGACCGCTCAGATGACTGACCTCAACGTCTCCATGCAGAAGTGGAAGGTCCTTAGGAAAACACTGAAACCCTTGAGATCCAAGATTGGACCTGTACTTTTTTAATACCACAAACACAGAATGCTGGCTTTTGTCCCTTTCGGCAGATGGCACCGGCACAACAGCCTTAAGGCTGAGCAGTATTCACCAGGGTTTATTTTTATTTAAAATTTGATAAACCACACTTTAAGGCCTAATATTTCCAGTCCAAGATTTTATCTATTGTTAACAGTCTTCCTCCTTGTGGAACGCAGACTTCTTCTCCTCCGAAACAGTCTCCTCTTTTACAACCCCTAGTTTTTGTCATCCATTAATGAACTGTCTTTATCTGCAGTCAAGCAATTATTACAGGGCCTTCGACTTACCTTTTGTTCCCTTGATCCTATTCTGTCATCTGGGCTCCAACAACAAAATCTGGAATGAACATCACCAGAGTCTAACTGCTGCCCATTTACCGTCATCTTTAAAACAAGCTGTAATCTGCACAATTCTGAAGAAACCTAACTTTGATACCTCTTTACCTTCCAATCACTATCCAACTTCTAATCTTCCATTTTTGGCCAAAATCATTGAAAAAGCAGTACGCATCCAACTAACTGATTTTATATCTAAAACAAATGTTCTTCATCCTAGACAATGTCAGTTCCGCAGTAATCATAGCACAGAAACAGCCATTACCGTTTTGCTTAGTGAGCTTCAGAGTAATTTAGATGCCTACAAATTTGCTGTGATCATTTCCTTAGATCTTTCAGCCGCCTTTGATGATGTTGATCATAGTTTAATACTCAATCATCTGTCTGATATTGGTACTAAGGACTCTGTTCTCGGTTGATTTTCCTTGTTCCTCCAAGATCGTACATTTCGAGTACAAACTAGTCATGATTCTTTTTCAGCTACTGCTAGTTTTCCATGTTGTGCGCCACAAAGCTCAGTCCTTTCCCCAACTCTCTAACATATTCTTAGTCCCACTTCTGACCTGGATCCAGGGGCATGGTATTAGTTTGTTTTTGCTATGTTGCTAACATTCTTTTGGTCCACTACTCCACTTCATCTCCTCTCCCGATATGTCACCAACAAATTAAATGTCTAGACTCTAACTACTTGGTTAGAATTGTCTCATCTTCAGCTAAATCCCAGGCCCTATGGGTCACTAAGAGTGCCGACTCTCTTGCTGCAGGTCCAATGATCAAAGGCTTTTCCATACTCCTGGTCACTTCTCTCACGCATTTAGGTATCATTTTCGATATACAGTTGTCCTTTAATCAACAAGCAGCTGCTACTGTTCGATCATTCTTTATTTCATTACTCAAAATTCATTCAGTTAGACCTTTTCTCACTACCACTGCTTTACACACTCTTATCCACGCATTTGTCATATCTCACATTGATTACTGTAATACCATCTACTGCAGTCTCCGACCCACTAATCTGAAAAACTACAATTGGTTCAGAACACAGGAATTAATTTATTAGCCAATGCTTCACGATACGATCATGTTTCTCCTTTGTTCAAATGTTATAATTGGCTTCCCCTGCCATATAGATTTCATTTTAAAATTCTTGTGCTTGCTCACAAGGTCTTTTATACTGGTCTGCCACTCTACCTTTCGACATTGCTGATTCCTTATTGCCCATCACAAATGCGTCGTTCCCAAAATGTTAATCTCCTAGTTATTCCATCAGTCTCTGATGCTCACATTGAAGCATCTCAGCATGCATCATTTTATTTTTTGGCTCCCTCTCTCTGGAACTCCCTCCTTTCCCATAAACGTACGGAGTCTGCCCTCAAAATATTTAAGAGCTTGTTGAAAACAAACGATTTTAAGGAGGCCTTTGGAAACTGTAGGGCAAGTAGTGGATCATTTATACCGTGATCTCTGCTGTCTTATCGTCTTTCTTGCCTGTTTTTCCGGTATTCATTTATTTTAGCAACTGTACACTGTCAGATGCTATACCGCTCTAGGTTGGAGACAAAGTTTTAATAATAATCAAAATGGCAAGGTGATTTATAATAAAACAATCCCGAGAGGGTGAGGACAACAGAAAAGAAATACGGTACATAAAACAACATAGGAAAGTTGTTCACATTTATACTAAGATTAACATAACAAAGGTAAGACAAAAGAAAGTGTCAGTGCTACAGGCAACTGGTGATGCCAAGTGATGGGCAAGTCAAGAGCTTTCAGGAATAAAAATGTTTTGAGGTGGGATTTAAATTTGGCTGTAACAATCGATCTAAAGTAGCGCGGACCGCTAAGGCTTTCTGTTGCCCTTTGCAAGGAGACATTACAAATGAATCTCGAACCAGTTTTGCAAATTCTAGTGCGTAACCGTCGCAAATTATTTTCAAAACCCACTGATCGGACATTATTTGGGTCCAGGCAGAAAGAAATTCCCGAAGTCGCCCGCCTATTGGTTGACTTTCCACCGGGACCCGCCTCACTTCATTGAGGTCTCCTAGATGTCGACGCGGTGGCTGCTGAAAAGCATCTGCCTGATCCATGAAACCCTTGAAACCCCTGAGCTTGTGAAACAAACCTTCCTCTCTGGAAACCCTCCAGAAGAGAAGTTCGTAATCTTCTAAAATCTCTAGACTGACCCCAAAACGCCTGCGGGCCCTTACCCAGCTTAGGCTTATCCTCCGGAATCTACCTCCTTTTGATTCTCCTAAATCCTTAACTAGCTTATCAAGGTCTTCTCCAAACAACAACCTTCCCTTGAATGGCAACTTACTGAGATGTGATTTAGAGAAACCATCGGCCGCCCAGTTTCTCAACCACAGGGACCTGCGGGTGGCCACCAAGGAAGCCATGCTAATAGCTATTGCTCTGATCAGGTCATAATGAACATCTGCCAAATAAGCTGACCCTGACTCTAACCGATCCAGCTCATGCAAACCTTCCTGCTCCAGCTGTGCAGTCTGCTTCAACCGCTGCGACAATCTGAAACATGCTCTGGCCACCCACTCTCCACAAATGGAAGCCTGTAATGACAAAGCGTCAGCCTCAAAGGATTGCTTCAATAATCCATCCATTTTCCTGTCCTGTGCATCTTTCAAGGTTGCACTGCCTTCCACCGGAATCATGGTCTTCTTGGTCACCGCTGACACAGCTGCATCAATGCAAGGAGACTGTAACTTTTCCTTGTCTTTATCTGCCAATGGATATAGTCTATTCATAGTCCTAATTTCTCTCAGGCCAGTTTCTTGTTGGCCCACTTGTCCTGTATCATCTTGTCTACTACCCGATGAACAGGGAAGACTACTTGGGTCTGCCTGACAGCCTGGATAATAGGGTCTTCGCCACTATTGTCCTCCACCGGTTGTTTCGTAGCGAGATGTAGTGTCTGCAGTGATTCCGTGATGAGCGCAGTGAGCTCGTCCTTCTGAAATACCCTAATAATCTTTGCCTGATCCTCCGGCTCAGGAATCTCTCCCTCCTCCAATTCTTCCATTCCAGGCTTGAGGTCTACCTCCGCCTCATCTGTCTCCTGCCACTCCAAATCTGAAGGTGAACGCTCCCGTGGCCTAGATCTTTTGGGAGGCCTCGGGAGATCACTGCTAACTCCCACAGTCCAGGCCTGCTGCAGCACCGTAGAGGCCGGCAAGGAATCCGGGACTTTCCCTTGCCGCCTCAGACAGAACGCCTGATGCATAATTAAAACAAAGTCTGGACAAAAGTCCCCGGGCTGTGGCCTCGCTCCCACCGCTGTAGGTACCCCTGACGGTCCGGTTTGAGCGGTCAGCAAGAGCTCTCCCTCGGCTTCTGCTGACCCCCCGTGAGGTTCAGCGGCTACGCTAACCTCCATCTGCTGCTCTACCATGGTGGAAACTGCCTTACAGCCTCGACAGATTCCCGAGTCAGCGATAGCCCCTCTACCACACACTGGGGACGCTATGCCACCAATGACCCCCAATTCCTGCCAAGTGGACAATGGCAAGTAGACAAAGAAGCTTCTTTTTTTTTTAAGGTAAGCTTCTTAATAAAGAAACCTAAGCAAAGCTGAAGCAACTTGCAGAGATGTAACTGCCTAGCTCCCAGGACCCAAACAATAGTATGAAAATACAAAAAAACCTCCAAACACAGGAAAAATAAAAGAAAACTCATAAGAAAACTAGTAAGAAATGATGAAAACAAGCTTGAAATAACTCAAAACAAGAAACGCATAGCGAACACTGGAGTAAGTGCTTCACAGAGCTGAAATATTCTGCTCCTGCCACTGCCACTGCCACACGGCGAGCACGCCGAGAAAATGTCTGCCGCTGAGTGGATCAAATGGCGCCAAAACCTGCCGGAACAAACTGCTCACTTCTGCGGTCTGTTCCCGTCTGCCGGCTCGATCCCCTTGCCCCCATACAATACCTTAAGTGCCTCCGTAGACACAGGGCTCCAGACAGCGCGGCTCCGCTCAGCAACGAAGTGAGCGGAGAGCCACCGGACAAGCGTCCTGCCGTTCAGCAGCTGAATAACAATGAAAGTGGCTGCAGCAGCTCATTGTCAAGGGGATCGCACGGTGCAGAGCTCTCCTCCGTATGATCAGAGAAGAGAGATCTGACCCCAGCATGTACAGCAGAGCGTACCCTGAGGAAGGAGAGATGGGACCCGGAAAAGGCAAAGAGTTTCTTTTTTTTGTTGTTTTTTTTTAAAGATACAATAACGTAATTTAAGTTATAATCAAAGTAAACCAAATTAAATGCAAGTAAAACAAATTAACCTATTTCTAAGCTAAATGCTCCTTATATGTTACTCAAGTGAGCCCAGCACTTAGGCATGTGCAGGCAGACTAGTGGGGTCAAGTGGACTGTGGAGGCCATGTGACCCAGAAGACAGAGGAGGAGATGGGCTGGGATCGAGCAACAGTGCTGCACCTTCGCCGCTAGCTCCCTGAGGGGGTCTGCCTTTTCTCTGCGAAGAAAGGCCTTGGCCTGTAGGGTGTCTAACTGAGCACCTACAAAGTCCAGTCTCTGGTTTGGAGTGAGATGAGATTTGGGGTAGTTGATGATAAAACCCCAGGTGCTGCAGCAAGAGTGTTGCGCGGCCTGTGGCCTGCTGGGCCTCTGCTGCCAAGCTGCCCCTGATGATCCATTCATCCAGATATAGGAAGACAAAGGCCCTTGCAGACATAGGTGGGCAGCAACCACTGCTAGGCACCTTTTGAAGACCCTTGGCGAGGAGGTCAGGCCAAATGGTAGCACCCTGTATTGGTGGTGCTCTCCTCCTACCATGAACCTTAGGTACTGCCTGTCAGAGGGGTGGATCAGGATGTATCTGCAAGCATTCTTTAGGTCCAAGGAGCAAAGCTAATCTCCCTGGAATAGGTAGGGCAGTAGTGTTCCAAGGGAGAGCATCTTGAATGAAAGGATACTCTGCGCCCCCCTCACCAGCAACACTGCAGGGCTCTTGGAGTAACGGAAAACCACACTCAAAGCAATGAGAAGGAAATCTAAGAGACAGCAATAAAATACCACACACTTCTATATATATAGATACACCAAAGCTTTGCGGAGAGAAACAAATAGAAACAAGTTCTCTTTGTTTACTCTAACTATTAGCTATGGTTTACTTTATTTATAAGGCTCTTTTGGATGATACAACATAATTTCACTTTATTGTTCTATGTCAGGTATTACGTATTCATCACATCATAGGTCAATTTCTAATCAGCATAGGTCAGTATGAGGAGACATACATGTATTCCAAGACATAACTGTTTACTGCTGACTGCTTGATATCTGGTAACCCTGAGACGGAAAGGCTGGAGGACAAGCTGCCCTTTTTCTTATTTCACATAGCTTACAGGACTTGTACCTCTTCACCTACTTAGTAAGCAAATATATGAAGTTTATTTCTAAGCAAAGTTCTGAACAAATTTAACTCTTTCTCAGGTTTTATTAGACAGTCTGGTTGTGTACACCGCCCTGTACAGACAAGCTTACTTTCAGTCCCTCCTCTGATTCTGTAAAGAATCATTCCCAAAGTAAGGAAACTCAGACATTGCCATTAAAGTGGAATTAAAACTAGATTCTGGGTCAATCTGTAACATCATTGTAGGGGTCAGTGATTCTACTGATTTCTTACAGCAGGCTGATATTACACAGAGAATTAATACTCCTAGAATGAGAAACCCCAAAAAGCCAAGTAATGATGCTAACATGCCTTGCAAAGGCCTGGATAATGAATTCCAAAATGAAGAAACAGAATCAAATAGATCTGAAAAAGAACTTACATAACTATCACTTGAAACAAAAGTACGGTTTCTAACTTTATCTAATAGGCCTTTTACTATTTTCCCATTATTATCAAGCATACTACAACAAAAACCAACTATTACTCCGCACACACCATTTTCCTTTGCTAGGAGATAGTCTAAAGCCATTCGGTTCTGGGCTGCATAAGCTGACACTTTGTTCACTGCACCTTGCAATACACGAATTGCCTCAGTGAGATCCAGGGCTGTAAGTTCAACAACTGCCTGTAGTCGCATAAACTGGGTACCATATTCTCTGGTGGGTGCTATAGCTCCAAAGGTTGAAAGCCACACAGTACCTGTGAATGCATCTATTTGAGATTTAGTTAAAGGTTTTGTAGTGTCTACCAGTTGTTGAGCAGCCTCTATGGCCTTATCCAGTGAAGAAACATCCCTTTTTCTTCTAAAAGAATTGCTCAGGGTTGATAATAAAGAAATGTTCTGGTAAGGTACAAATCGCCATGGGGTATCTAATTGGGCTATATAACAAGTACCTGACCAACCTCTGGGAAGCTCTGTATACGCAAACGTACCACACACAAAATAATCTCCTTCTAAAGCCACTAAGCCATCTTCCCAGATTGTCAAATTCTGGGGACAAGATATATTCTGGATACAATTATTCAAAGCCCACTGAGTCATGTCCATTTCATTAAGCCCTCCAGACAAATTACGTTTCCAGGGATGATAATTCCCTAGTAAAGGGAAACTCCAGTTAGGTATGTTTAGGTCTGAACTAGAGTCATTCAAAGGGTAGCCAGAACTATTATATTGTAGTAATTCATAATCAGGCACCTGGTTCCCTTGAACTGACATTAATTGTACTACTGAAATATAAGAGTTTCCTACATGGGATTTCTTATACCAGATAGAAGAATTATGCAGCATTACTATTCTACAAACATTCCATGGAGTATCCCCTACCTTTCCTCCCTTACCCTGAGCCATAAAACATATTGGAGGATTTTGTAGAGGCATAGAACTAACTATTCTAGGTTCTGGGTTTGTATGAGACCATTGTACAGTAGTTAGATTAAAAGCTATGTCACGAAACTCCTCAAAGGTCTTAGGCCTAACCCTAGGTAGAAATCCATGCTGAGTAGCTGTCACAGATGGAAGACACACTGCACAATCTGATAAATTAAAATGTTTTGTCACTGAGTGTACCTGTGACTCGAAAATATTTGAATATTCCTCATAACATTCCCAAGGTTCTAACTGCAGCACTGCTTTGCTACCACTAATATGCCTCAGCACAACTAAGATTAGATATAAAAACATTCTTAGCAAAACTTTTAAATATCTAAAACTATAATTACTTAAAAATATACTAAATCAAAACTGAAAATATACCTACTCTTCTTAATACTCTCCTTTATAAAATGAAGATATATACTATAGCTATCAGCATAGGTCAGTATGAGGAGACATACACGTATTCCAAGACATAACTGTTTACTGCTGACTGCTTGATATCTGGTAACCCTGAGACGGAAAGGCTGGAGGACAAGCTGCCCTTTTTCTTATTTCACATAGCTTACAGAACTTGTACCTCTTCACCTACTTAGTAAGCAAATATATGAAGTTCATTTCTAAGCAAAGTTCTGAACAAATTTAACTCTTTCTCAGGTTTTATTAGACAGTCTGGTTGTGTACACCGCCCTGTACAGACAAGCTTACTTTCATTGAACTTCTCCCTCACCAGAAACTTGTTTAAGTTTTGAAGGTCTAGGATGGGCCTGAGGCCCCCAGTCCTCTTTGAGACAAGAAAGTAAGAACATAAGAACATAAGGTATGCCATACTGGGTCAGACCAAGGTCCATCGAGCCCAGTATGCTGTTTCCAACAGTGGCCAATCTTGGTCATATGTACCTAGCAGTTTCCCCAAAAGACACAGGTTCCACAATGCTTGTATTGGGTCAAACAGTGATATCCCGTGTCCCTTTTAATAATGGTTTATGGACCTTTCCTCCAGGAACCTGTCCAAACCTTTTTTAAACCCAGCTACACTAACAGCCTTAACTACATCCTCCGGTAACAAATTCCAGAGTTTGATTACACGTTGAGTGAAAAAATATTTTTCTCTTATTAGTCTTAAATAGCTTACCCTGTACCTTCATTGCATATCCTGTAGTCTTCCTATATTCTGATAAAGTAAACAATCGATCTACGTTTACCCATTCCACTCCATTCATTAATTTATAGACTTCTATCATATCTCCCCTCAGCCATCTATTTTCCAGGTTAAAGAGCCCTAACCTTTTTAGACTTTCTTCATAGGGGTATCCTTCCATCCCCTTTACCATTTTGGTGGCTCTTTTCTGAACCTTTTCTAATAACGATATATCCTTTTTAAGATACGCCGACCAAAATTGCACACAATATTCAAGGTGCGGTCTCACCATGGAACGATATAGAGGCATTATAATAACCTTTGTTTTATTTTCCATTCCTTTCCTTATGATACCTAGCATTCTATTTGCTCTCTTGGCCGCTGCTGCACACTGGGCAGGGGGTTTTAACATGTTATCCACAATGACGTCTAAAACGTTTCCTGGGTAGTAGTTCCTAATGTGGAACCTCGCATCGTGTAACCATAGTTTGGGTTGTTCTGACCTAGGTGCATAACTTTGCACTTGTCCACATTAAATTTCATCTGCCATTTTGATGCCCAGTCTTCCAATTTATCAAGATCCTCTTGCAAATTTCAACAATCCTCATGGGTTTTAGCAACTTTAAATAGTTGTGTGTCATCTGCAAATTTGATAACCTCACTCGTTATTCCTTTTCCAGGTCATTTATGAATATGTCAAAAAGCAGCGGACCCAGCACAGATCCCTGCGGTACACCACTATTCACCTTTCTCCATTGGGAAAATTGGCCATTTAGCCCTACCCTCTGCTTTCTATCTTTTAACCAGTTCCTGGATTCACAATAGTACACTGCCTTCTACCCCATGACTCTTTAGTTTTGCCAAAAGTCTCTGATGAAGGACTTTGTCAAAGGCTTTCTGAAAGTCCAAATACACTATATCAACTGACTCAACTTTGTCTACCTGTTTAATCATACCTTCAAAAAAACATAACAGATTAGTAAGGCCAGATCTTCCTTGTCTAAAGCCATATTGGCTGTCTCCCATTAGGTCATGACTATCTACATGCTGAGTAATTTTGTTACTTATGATGGTTTCTACCATTTTTCCCGGTACTGACGTCAGGCTCACCGGTCTGTAGTTTCCCGGATCACCCTTGGAACCCTTTTTAAAAATTGGCATTACAATGGCGATCCTCCAATCTTCAGGTATTACAGATGATTTTAATGATAGTTCACAGATTACTAATATCAGGTCTGAAATCTTGTATTTCAGTTCTTTCAACACCCTTGGATGCTTACCATCCAGTCCAGGTGATTTGCTACTCTTCAGTTTATCAAATAGTTGTAATACATCTTCCCGGTTTTAGAGGCATTTCTTTCAATTCTTCTGCAGTATCACCTTTAAATACCACTTCAGTCATAGGTAACATCCCTACATCTTCCTCAGGTAAGACGGAAGCAAAGAATTCATTCACTCTCTCCGCTATAGCCTTGTCCCCTCTTACTGCCCCTTTTACCCCTCTATCATCTAATGGACCAACTGACTCTCTCACATGTTTTTTGCTACGAATGTACTTGAAAAAGTCTTTATTATGCGTTTTTGCTTCCACATCAACTTTCTTCTCAAATTCTCTCTTTGCCTGCCTTATCAATGCCTTGCATTTAACTTGCCAGTGCTTGTGCCATTTCCAGTTTTCGTCATTTGGCTCTTTTTTCCATTTCCTGAAAGACACTTTTTTGGCAACAGCCGCCTCTCTGACCTCACCTTTAAACCATGCTGGCAGTTTTTTGGACTTCCTTCCACTTTTCTTTAAGCGTGGAATATAGCCGGTCTGGGCTTCCAAGATAGTATTTTTAAACAACATCCAAGCTTGATGTAAGTCCTTAAACTTTGCAACTGCTCCTTTTAGTTTTTTCATAACTATTTTTCTCATTTTATCAGTCTCCCTTTTGAAAGTTAAAAGGTAGTACGGTGGATTTCCTTACCATCCCTGCTCCATTAATTAAATCAAACGCGATCATGTTATGATCACTATTGCCAAATGGCCCCAACACCCTTATCTCTTGCACCAGATCTGGTGTTCCACTTAGGACTAGGTCAAAAATGGCTTCCCCTCTGGTTGGTTCATGAACCAGCTGCTCGAAGAAGCAGTCATTCATTTCATCTAGGAACTTAATCTCCCTAGCATGCCCTGCCGTGACACTGACCCAGTCAATACCAGGGTAATTGAAATCACCCATTATTACTGCGCTGTAACTTTTGTTACCTTCATTGATTTATTTGAGCATTTCATCATCCATTTGTTCATTTTGGCCAGGCGGTCGATAGTACACTACCACTACCATCGCCTTCCCCTTTTTACATGGAATTTCAATCCATAGAGATTCTACAGCAAATTTTGTTTCCTGCAAAACTTTAATCCTTTCTGACTCAATGCCCTCTCTAACATAGAATGCAACCCTTCCACCAATTTGATCAGCTCTATCATTACAATATAGTTTGTACCCAGATGTAGCATAGTTACTCACCTGTAACAGGTGATCTCCAGGAACAGCAGGAATATAGTCCTCACATATGGGTATCGTCGGTACCGACGGAGCCAGAGTGGGAACGCTCCCCAGCGTCCAATTAGAAAGCTTTTGGGAACATCCCACAGCACCTGCGTGCTGCCTTGCCGCCTTTCCCAACTGCCTCTCTCCAGTTGAGTTTTAAAGTTGAGACAAAGAGAGAGAGAGGGAAAGGGAAAGAGATAGAGAGAGAGATACAACTCCTAGGGGAGGTGGGTGGGTTGTGAGGACTAAATTCCTGCTTTTCCCGGAGATCATCTGTTACAGGTGAGTAACTATTTATTTATTTATTTATTTAACAGTATTTGTATACCGTCTTATCGTAAAATCAAGGCGGTGTGCTATGCTATCTCCAGGAACAAGCAGGAATGTAGTCATCACATATGGGGACTCCTTAGCTTTAGATGCCCGGAGAAGACCGCCGGTACCCCAGAGCATGACACCAGTGGTTCTGCCGAGGTGGAGGCCTCGAGAATGTCCTGGAGCCCCGATAATGCTTTGGAAGCCGAAGCCTCCTGCCGGGGCAATTTTGCCGGTGCAGAATCCTCAAGGGCAACGCCAGAGGCATCTCGATGCTTAGAGGGAGATCTACCCTTTGAGGACCGGCTAGATGTATGTATAGTTACCTGAGATCCACGGGAGGAAGACGAAGCCCTTGAAGACATCGATGCCACCGAAGCTGCATCAGAGGGAAACAGGGTACTGAGCTTGGCAGCTCGGTTCTGTCGACCTCTCTTGGACATCATGGAGATGGAATGGTCAGGACCTAAATATTTCAGACACCACTCATGGGTGTTGGTGACGGAGATGGTACCGCCACACTTGGTGCACTTTTTAAAACCCGAGGAGGGTTTTTCCATTGTGGGAAAAATCTTGGGCCTAAGGTCCAAAATGGCGCGTGCACCTGGAAAAAATGGGAAAAAAGTACAAAGAATGTTTTGTTTTGTTTTTTTTTAAAGAAAAGAAAGAAAGAAAAACCGGTGGTACCGGTAAAGCGTCGAGGAAGGCAGACGCGGCCACAAAAAAGAAGGAAAATTTTCTGCGGTGGCAGGAACATGATCTGCTGGCTCCGCGGAAATTGAAGAACTGGAGAAAGGTAGTTGGGAAAGGCGGGAAGGCAGCACGCAGGCGCTGTGGGATGCTCCCAAAAGCTTTCTAATTGGACGCTGGGGAGCGTTCCCATGCAGGCTCCGTCGGTACCGACGATACCCATATGTGATGACTACATTCCTGCTTGTTCCTGGAGATCACAGTGTCCCACTGGTTGTCCTCCTTCCACCATGTCTCTGAGATTCCAATCATATCTAACCTCTCATTTAGTACTATATATTCTAACTCTCCCATCTTAGTTTTTAGACTTATAGCATTTGCATACAAGCATTTTAGAGACTGTAATTTATTCATATTAATCTGGCTATTGCTAGGCATGGGTAATTTGGAATCTTTAAGTTCTGTCTGTTCCATACTTAAGGGGCATTTGGGCTACTTTACTATTTTTTGGAACCTCTCTGTTTTTGGTAGTATCCTTCAAGGATACATTGTTCCGAACCATGCGCTCTTGGGCGACTGTCGGCTTTCCGCTATTATCTAGTTTAAAAGCTGCTCTATCTCCTTTGTAAAGGTTAATGACAGCAGCCTGGTTCCTAAGGTGAAGCCCATCCCTTCAGAAGAGCCCCTCCTTTCCCCAGAATGTTCCCCAGTTCCTAACAAATCCAAAACCCTCATCCTTGCACCATTGTTTCATCCACGCATTGAGACTCCAGAGCTCTGCCTGCCTTTTGGGTCCTGCGTGTGGAACGGGAAGCATTTCGGAGAAAACTACCCTGGAAGTTCTGGATTTCAACTTCCTACCTAAAAGCCTAAATTTAGCCTCCAGAACCTCCCTACCACATTTTCCTATGTCATTGGTACCGACATGTATCAAGACAGCAGACTCCTCGCCAGCACTATAGGAGACCTTGTCTAGGAGGCGCATGTGGTCCGCTACCTTTGCACCAGGCAGGCATGTCACCAAGCGATCCTCACGTCCACCAGCCACCCAGCTATCTACATGCCTAATGATCGAATCACCAACTATAACTGCTGTCATAACCCTTCCTTCATGAGCACTTGGCCCTGGAGAAACTTCCTCGGTGCGAGAGGGTTTTATATCACCTGGAGGACAGGACCTAGCTATAGGATCACTTCCTGCCACACCAGGGTGATGCTCTCCTGTCACGTGACCTCTCTCCTCCAAGGCAGCATGGATGCTGCCAGACTGGAGGTGGGACTAAAGGACTATATCCCTGTAGGTCTCTTCTATGTACCTCTCTGTCTTCCTTATGTCTTCCAAGTCTGCTCTTCTTGCCTCTAGAGATCTGACTCGTTCCCTGAGAGCAAACAGCTCCTTGCACCTTGTGCACACGTAAGACCCCTCACCAACTGGGAGAAAATCATACATGTGACACTCAATGCAAAAGACTGGAAAGCCCCCATCTCGCTGCTGGACTGCTGTCTGCATCTTGGTTTTAAGGATGTATTTAGATATTTAAGTTCTTTACGTACTAAGGGTTGTTGGGAATACGTATACTAATAAAACTATACCTAATACGTTAAATGTACTTTGTTCACCTGAAATTTAATTAATCTCAGGTTCTTAATGTATGCTGATGAGAATGAACAGCTGCACCTGAGAGTGAATATGGTACCTCCTTTCCTTTAAGAGGTTTAAGCACCTATAAAGCTACGATTATCTCAGGGGCGGGTGGGTAATGGGGAGGGAGGGAAAAAAGACTTATTAAAAGCTGGCTGCTACACAGTACCCTCTCCTGTGCTTCTAAGGTAATCTGTGACCAATCTCCAGAGGGAGTCCCACAGCCCTTGCTTGGATAGAAGTAGTCTTGGGTTCTGAATTTAACCAGAAAGCTCTCCTCTGTGTTTTAAATTTAAACTGAAACTCTTTGCTGCTACTGGGTCCTGCTTGATTTAACAAATACACTGGGTTCACAGATTAATCAGCTTTAATCTAAAGAATTCATTTTTCACCAAGATTTAGAAAAATTCCCAGAAGTAATACATACAATTGCAGATCTCTCTCCAGAAGTAGCAGTCCCCTTTTCTAGTCCTTCAAGACTGAGAGAAGCACAGCACTCTGGTTGAACTATTTATGCCTGTGCTTCTGAGGTAAGCTGTGACCAATTTCCTGAGTGATTAACACTGTCCTTGTTGGAAAGTGGGAGTCTTTCAAAATGGCCTTTTGATCTGTTGCCTGGCTTTAATACCTTTAAAAATTTCACAGGTCTCTTGTCCCCTATGTAGAAGGCCTCTTTGTAAGGGTCTCTAGAAATAATTTCTTGCTCAAGGAATACTGACCCTGTTTTGCCTTTTATGCTAAGTTATATTCTGATTTGATTTAAATTAAAACTCTTTGCTGCTACTAGGCCCTGGCTGACTATTAACTTTAAACTGGAAACTCTCTGCTGGGTTCTAAAGTTAACCAGAAAGCTCTCCTCTGTGTTTGAAATGTAAGTAAACTAGGCCCTGACTGACTATTGAATTTAAACTGGAAGCTCTTTGCTGGGTTCTAAATTTATACAAAAAGCAAATGGTCTAATGTAGAAGAGTAATATCAAGATATCTATATCAGTAATAATAATAATTACTCCACTCTAAACATTTATGCCAATTTTGGGGGAATTCTCAGCTTACTTCGTTTTTGGAGAGGGGAATGGCAACAGTCCCCAAAAGCAGAATGGAAGAAACATTAATTTAAGAATTACGCTGGCAGCAAGTCTCAGCTATAGTGGGTGAATAACTTGGCTGATTAAAAGAAAGTTCCCCTGAAGAACCTCAGATATTATGAGAGAAACGCAGCAACGGCGTCATATGTGAGGCGTTGGGAAACTACTTGAGAAACAGTCTTATTTTTTTAACACAGTATCAACACCGTCGCTATAGAAGATAAGTGAGAAATAAGATTGGTGAAATAAGATTGGTGAGGGAAATAGCTCAAAAAAAGCCGGACAGTGTGTCATTGATGCAAACAGGCGCCATAAGATACTTAAAGTCACTTATGTATCTTGTTAACGGCAGCCGATTAGTCTGAGACTACTTCCGTGCAAATTAGAAGTAAGCTGAGAATTCCCCCAATATTGGCATAAATGTTTAGTGTGGAGTAATTATTAGGGTTCTAAATTTAATCAGAAAGCTCTTCTCTGTGTTTTAAATTTAAATTGAAACTCTTTGCTGCTACTAGGCCCTGCTTGATTTAACAAATACACTGGGTTCACAGATTAATCAGCTTTAATCTAAAGAATTCCTTTTTCACCAAGATTTAGAAAAATTTCCAGAAGTAATACTTACAATTGCAGATCTCTCTCCAGAAGTAGCAGTCCCCTTTTCTAGTCCTTCAAGTACCTGGAGTAGAAGCATTTGCCCACAGGTGTCTGGGTACAGGTTCTACTGCTTTGTCCCTGACAAGACCTGCGAGCAGCAGGGTCTGCTGTAAGAGGGGTCGTACCGGCTCTCTGGGAAAGAACCTAGGTGGAATCTGCTACAGGTAGAGGAGATACCCCTCCCTGACCACCTGCAATACCCAAAGGTCTGAGGTGATTGAAGCCCATCTGTGAGTGAAGAGCACCAGGCACCCTCCTATGGGCTGGTGAAGGTCTCCTGGAGGAAGGGAGGCTCTGCCCTGGGAGTCAAAATATCCCCCCAGGCTGGATGGGAGCTTGAGCCTGGGGCTTACGGCTTTTTGCCTTCTGAGCCCCATGTTCCTGCCTCTTGGGGTGAGAGCCCTGTTGATGGCCTGAGTAGGGCTGGTACTGGTGACCCTGTGCAAAGGCACCCTTTTTCTTCGGGAAAAGGGTCCTTTTCCCCAACAGTTTTTTGCGGGAATGGGATGAGGTCTTTTTAGACAGCCTCTGACGGGTCACAAAGTCTGCCTCAATCTCACTTTGACCCAATGAAAAGCGGTTAAGTGCAGCTATATAAATAAATGAATCTCAGCAGCTTTGCAGTCATAGGTTTGCCGAAGAGGTTCTCACCGGTACAGGGGACATCAAGCAGTTTGTCCTAGATCCACTGCTCGAGGTCGGAGAATTGCAACCAGGCCTGGTGCAGGGCCCTGATGCCGGCCACCACAACCCGAGCTACCGACTTGAAGGAGTCATAGGCAGCCTGAGAGAGGAACGTGGAGCATTCCCCTCACTCCCAAGTTCATGGTCTGGAACCGCTGAAGGGGTTCCCCGACAAGGCGTGCTGCAAACCCCAACAGCTCATTGGCCAGTGCCTTTAGGTACATGCCTATGTAGAGTTCATAGGCCTGGATCCAGCAAAGCAGCATCAAGCCGTGATAACTTTTGTGCTCGAGGGTATCAAGGGCACGGGCCTCCCTGCTGGGAGGGAAGGAGGAGTGGGTCTTCTGGCTTTGAGCTTCTGCATGGTCGACTCGAAGACCATGGAGCTGTGTGGGAGCTGGGGTTTATGAAATCTTGGCCCTTTCCAGACATGGTACATAGCGTCGAACCGACAGGTAACTATAGGCATCGATGCTACTGTCTCCCATATTCGGAGCAGCACTCTCTTGAGGATCAGCAGTATGGGCACCATGAGGGTTTCTCTAGGTGGAGTCTCATACTAGAGAATCTCTAACAACTCCTCAGTGTGTGGGTCCTCCTCTGCCTCGGTTTGCACCAAGAGGGCCCTGGCCATATCCCTGACAAAGCCATGGAAGGCTATGTCCTTGGGAGGAGAATGGCATCAAAGCGCCGGGGGAGACAGGTCAGAGGGAATGTCTTGGTGTCTTCTGGTGTCCGGGGACACCTCGTTCTCCATCTCCCACTCGGAGTCTAGTGGTGTTGAGGAGTCTGAGGCCCTGCAACTCCTTGTTTCAAGGCCAGTGCAGAAGGGCCAACTACCTGCAGAGGACCTGGGGTCAGAGTCGTGGACACTAACCGGCGAGGACCGGATGCCCAACTAATGGGACTGGGACCTCGACCAGCGCCGAGGAACTTCTCGAGGCTGAGGACACTCGATGCTTGACTCAATGACCAGGGACTCCCCTCAGTTGAGGGCCTGGTCATTGGGGCAGATGAGGCTTAGGAACGGGGCAGATGAGGCTTAGGAACGGGGCAGATGAGGCTTAGGAACTAGCCATCGTTGCTTGCTGCAGGGCCAGGAAAGCAGTGATGTTCTGTTCAGGGCCACCATTCTCATTTCCAAGCCAGAAGGCTCCGCAGCCTTCGAAGCAGGCATCGAGGATTTCGGACCCGGCATCAGCACTCTAGGGAGTGTGTCCTTGATGAGGACTACGGCCTTGAGGAACCTTGCACGGTCTCCACCAGCCGAGGAATCCTTCTTGAGGACCTTGGTGGGACACTTCTCGGAGTCACCCTCCATTGGGTTGTACCGAGTTACTCTGGTGCAACCTTGGCGGACTTCGATGACTTCTTCTTCTCTGGCTCCAGGGTCTTCTCGGAGGCATAGCGGCCGCGGGACTCAGAGGACGCCCGGGCATCTCGAGATGTGCTGGGCTTGGAACTTGGTGCCAGGGAGGCAGGTACCAAGTCAGAACTAGGGAACAACATTTCCTGCAATTCCAACTGTTTCTTGTTGGTTTTGGCCGACATGGCCTAGCACAGGTTGTAGTAGGTGCTGTCATGGTCCAGGTCCAGATAGCAGTCATGGGTGTCAGTAATGGATATGGTCTGACTGCAACAATCACACTTTTTGAACCCAAAGGGAGACAAGATGGGAAACACCCAGACGGGGTCGACAACCCCCGAGTGAAAAAAGGCACGAACGCCGGTTGAGGGACGCCTCAATAAAAAAAGGGGCCAAGAATGGTGCTGGGAAGCGCCGACTCGAGGCGGGAAGAGGAACCAGTACGCCTAACAGAAAACTGTTTTATTAAGAAAATGCAGAGAATGTTGAGAGATAAGGTCAGAGATTAGAGAAGCGTTCACGCAAGGAGACCTGTAATTCAGGAGTGCTGCATGGCGGGTGGGCTGGAAGAAGAGGGTATTAGAGAGAAGGGTAGATGCTGGATGACAGTGAATCAGACTACTTACCAATCGTTGTATGGGGATGGTGGTGGCCCATATGGGCCGCCAGCCCCAGTGGACTGGAATGGAGCACATCGAGATAAAGAATGAAATAACTTGAATGGCGGTCTCCTTGGCCACAGACCAACATGGAGACATCTGGGAATGGATCTTTGCATTCCAGCACACAGCCAAACTGAATGATGATGATCACCTACCAGTCTGAGATCACACGGGTCTAATACTGGAAGAAGAGATTGAGACGACCACCTACAAGAGGTATCCCAGAATGGGCCCCCCAAACTATCATTGAATCTGACATTTGAAGCTAGATCTGGAAGAGAAAGAAGTCTCAAGGGCCCACAAATCACTTGAAAGGTCTATGTCTGGGAGTGAGAATCTGAGGGAGGAAAGGATGGCTTCCCTGGGTTATACTTCCATAGTCCCGAAAACCCCAGGAATCCTGGTAGCAGGAGCAAGAAGGTGATGTAGAGGAGGAGGAGGGGTCATGCTTCCCAGGTTCTTTGGGTCTATCTTCCAGAAGATGATGTGGTTTCGATACTCCCAGCTCCTTGTACAGCCTCTCCAAGTCTTCCCCAACCACAAGCTTCCTTTTGATAAAAAAAGCTTAGATCGGAACTTGGATGCTGCCTCTACTGCCCAATGGCAAAGCCAAGCCAGCAACATGCCACCATAGAAAGTTTCACCCACTTGCCTGACATTACTACCAGCTCCTTCATAACCAAGTTTTAATGCGACGTTTCGTGCTGAGACAGTGTGCACCTATGGGTGTACGCTGAAGGAGCATGCATAAGAACCACGCTCCTTGGGGCGATTCCAGGGGCGTTTGGCTCCCCATAAAAACAAGAATTATGCCTGTCACTACCCTCTGGGTTTTTCCCATTGCTTATGAAGTGTTCATTCCTGCTGCTTTTCCTCTGCACTTACAAGTGGTTCATCCCAGAAACTAGTCCCAGGTCAGCAATTTCAGTCACCCTCAGAAGGTACCCAACCCCGTTCCCTGGCTTCTAAGCCTATATGAAGGAAATCTAATTCCAATCATAGCCTCAAATTCAACTCCCTTGGTTTTGCCTAGCCCTGAACCAGCTCCCTATATGCTATCTGCCCTGTTAAACTTCGTTCGCTTAAATCTAAAACTGGTCTTATCTATGACCTTATCACTGATTCCAAACTAGATATTCGCTGTTTAACCAAGGCATGGCTCCGGGATGGTGAAGAATTGTTGTCTGCCACCAGGCTATTCCGCCCTTTCATCGCCCTGCCCCTCAAGGGCAGATGGAGGCTTAGCCATTGTATTCCCATCCTCACTGACACTAACCGAGTCCCATTCCACTTCCCTCTATTTCTCCGAGTCCTTACTAATGAAGTCCACACTGCATAGAAATGTCCATCTTCTACTGCTATACTGCCCTTCGTTGTTAGGCTACACTTCTTGGTATCGTGCCTTGCAATCCACTGCGGAGCTCTGCATCTCCTTCCCTAACCTTCTGATTGCTGGTGATTTCAATATCCATATTGATGCCCCCACACGAGTCCAAGACAAGGCCTTTGTCTCCCTCCTATATCTCTCTGAAGCAACATGTAACATAGTACATGACAGTAGATAAATATCAGTACAGTCCATCTAGTAGGCCCAGTAAGGTGGCTACAGTCTCTCATGCTAGGCACATAACACAGGTCTGCGACTAAAAAGCTGTTTGATTATTTTCATCTAATTTCCATGTATTTTGGTGTGCTGAAAACAAATAAAATATTGAAAAACTCCTAGACGTCATGATTTGCCACAACATGTAAAATTGTCTTCAAATTTATCAATTTTTTTCAAATTACTATTAATTAATTCAAATTACTATTAATTAATTCACATAA
Source organism: Ichthyophis bannanicus (assembly GCA_033557465.1). Classification (NCBI taxonomy): domain Eukaryota; kingdom Metazoa; phylum Chordata; class Amphibia; order Gymnophiona; family Ichthyophiidae; genus Ichthyophis; species Ichthyophis bannanicus. The sequence goes on along the minus strand of CM066035.1, from coordinate 505,860,916 downwards.
GTGCATTTAAGATATAAAAAGCCAAAAAAACCTTAAAGGGGTTGTCCGAGTTATGTAAAAAAATATATAGCACTGCAAATATGATGGTCAGCAATATATACATAAGCTAAGCAAGTTTTAAGTCCGTGCTTCTAATGGTAGAAGGGGTTAATCTTTCCTGAAGAATCCAGTGGGAGGGAGACACAGGGCAGATAGCAGCAGCTCCAGTCAGTGCAGGGGGGCGTGGCCAGCACTGTGACGTCTCGTGTACAGACACAGGGCTGCTCTCTCCTGCATGCCACGCTTGTGCACGAATCATCATCAGGTTCTTGGTTCTAGGCTGTTCACACTTTTTCATCGCAATTCGTGCTAGCTCGTCATTCTTCAACTGTTATGTTATGGCTCCGCAAAAGTATATTAATTCGCCAGACAGTTTCTGTTTCATCTGTGGTGAATATACAGTGTTGAAGCAACAGCAGAATATTACAGACTTTGTGAAAAAAGTATACTTTGCATACTTTGGACTAAAAATTGGAGATCAATATAAAGTCTGGGCGCCTCATAAAGTGTACAAACAGTGTGTTGAGGACCTCTGAAACTGGTTCAAGGGTAAAAAAAAATCTTTCCGTTATGGGATTCCTATGGTATGGCGAGAGCAAAAGAACCATAGTGACGACTGTTACTTTTGTTCATGCGATGTGAAAGGGTTTAATTCCAAATGGAAGCATTCCATTTCATACCCCAATCTTCACTCGGCAATTCATCCCATCCTCCATGGCACAGATATACCAGTACCCAAGCCCCCTGCTACCTTGGAAGAGATACCTAACTCCGATGAAGGTGAAGTCATACCTGAACCAGATGACGAATCAAGTTCTGACTTTGAAGATGATACAAGACCAAAATTGTTTTCTCAGGAGGAGATGAATGATTTGGTAAGAGACTTGAATCTTCCCAAAGATGCCGCCGAGTTACTCGGATCAAGGCTGAAAAGCAGGAATTTGTTGTTGCCAGGAGTGTCATCTTCATGGTTCAGACATCGTGAAAAGGAGTTCGTTCCTTACTTCGCCCAGGAAGACAAGTTGGTTTATTGCATCGATGTCGAAGGTCTGATGGGTCAATTTAAAATCCAATATGATTCAGAGCAATGGCGTCTTTTTATAGATTCTTCAAAAAGAAGTCTCAAAGCAGTTTTACTCCACAACGGTTTTTACGCTTCCATACCTGTAGGTCATTCCGTACACTTGAAGGAAACCTACGAGAACTTGGAATTGGTTCTTCGTAAACTTAAATATGAAGACCATGGTTGGCAAATGTGTGGGGACTTGTGCATGCTGCTCGGGCAACAAGCTGGGTATACCAAATAACCTTGTTTTCTGTGTCTATGGGACAGTTGAGACCGACAAAATCACAGGACCAAGAAGAGTTGGCAGCCGAGGGTGCTAACAGTAGGTGAAAAAAATGTCCTCCGAGAAACTTTGGTACCTTCCCATAAAGTACTTCTACCGCCTCTCCACATAAAATTGGGATTGATGAAGCAATTCGTAAAATCACTTCCAAGAGATGGAGAATGCTTCAAATACTTGGTCACCAAGTTTCCAGGCCTGTCGGAGGCAAAATTGAAGGAAGGTGTGTTCGTCGGACCAGACATTAGAAGGCTTATAGTTGATCAAGAGTTTGTCAATACCATGACTGATCCTCAAAAAGAAGGGTGGATTACATTTAAAGAAGTCGTACAGAAATTTTTAGGCAATAACAAAGATCCTCACTACAAAAAGATCGTTGGACGAATGCTGAAAGCATTTCAAGCTTTAGGTTGCCTGATGAGTTTGAAAGTGCATTTCCTCCAGTCCCACCTTGACTACTTTCCTGAAAATTTGGGAACTGTGAGTGAGGAACAAGGTGAACGATTCCACCAAGACATTAAAGAGATGGAAAGGAGATACCAGGGAAAATGGAGCATTACAATGATGGCAGACTACTGTTGGATGCTTCAGAGAGACATTCCAGATGCTACTCACAAGCGTAAATGCACCAAGAGGAGCCTCACAAGGAAGAAGAATCAAGTTTAGTGTGTGTAGGTGAGCTCATTTCAGTTCAAAAAAGGATTTTCATGAAACTAATGTAATAAAACTTTAATTTTATAAGTCTATTTCCATTTATTTTGAGGTATTAACTTATTTAACATAGTTACCTAAATTGTCATAAAACGTGATGTCCAATGACAAAATGGAGGTCATTTTCAGATTCAGCGCACCAAAAAACAAAGATTACGTGAAATAACCAAAATAGCTCTCGAAAAATAATTTTTTGCAGACCTGTGTAATTAGTAATACAAGTGACCTTGTTCTTACTAATAGGCATTTACCACTGCACTTGACTACATTTTCCATCTATGCCATGCCTTGGACAGACCATTTCTTAGTTTCATTTTCCTCGTCTGTTCCATTGACTTCCCCAAACATAGGGGATCATGACTCGGTCACAGTCTACCTGTTCACTGTGCCATACAAGCTCTTACTCATTTCCCTGCTGAGGATAAGCTGTTTCCTGCAGATTTCCATGCACTACCTCTTTTGACAGGGTGGAGATAGCATAGTTACTCATCTGTAACAGGTGATCTCGGGAACAGCAGGAATTTAGTCTTCACATATGGATATCATCGGTACCGAAGGAGCCTGCACGGGAACGCTCCCCAGCGTCCAATTAGGAAGCTTTTGGGAGCATCCCACAGCGCCTGCGTGCTGCCTTGCCGCCTTTCCCAACTGCCTCTCTCCAGTTGAGTTTAAAGCTGAGACAAAGAGAGAGAGAAAGAAAGAGAAAGAGATAGAGAGATACAACTCCTAGGGGAGGTGGGTGGGTTGTGAAGACTAAATTCCTGCTGTTCCCGGAGATCACCTGTTACAGGTGAGTAACTATGCTATCTCCAGGAACAAGCAGGAATGTAGTCTTCACATATGGGGACTCCCTACCTTTAGATGCCAGGGAGAGACCCCAGAAGTTGTGTGCCCCTGGAACAGGGCTCCACTTCCCCCCATGGATCTCTGGCATCCAACCAGGGATAGCGGGTAGGAGTTGATTAGGTATGGGCATTTGCCTATAGTGTGAGAGTGATGGGGAGTAGAGAACAAACCAACCCCACATCTGATGACTTATCCCTTATCCCAACGGAAATTTTTAGTCTCTTTCATGTGAGCGGCATTTAGAAAAAGGTTTTCCTTTAGATGATATAAATAGAGGTATTAATAAATCACATAATGTGTCCTTACATAATTTAACATGCATACATTTATCTCAGTTGTTTCTCTAAAAGTCCCAATTGCAGGGCTATTATTACGACGGCACAGCTACGAGTTGGTTTTTATACACTCTTTTGAGCCCCCGGTTTTATCAGCTAAATATTTCTTTTTGTATACGCGCTATTCAATAACGGATATTTCTGTCCAGATGCTATAAATAGTATCACTAATAGATTACATAATGTACATAGTTTTGATATGATTAGATATGTACGGTTTTATCTTAGTTCATTTTTTTGAAAACCCCACTTACAGGATTAATACTACGACAGCATAGCAACATCTAATTTGTAGTTATTGGATTATCTCAATCAGGTAATTCATTTAATTTATAAATTTGAGATTATTTATGTGTGCATATTTTATCCTAATAGTTTCAGAAAGAGGTTTTTATGCTTTTTATGTCCACAAACCCTGGGTGTTATTTTCGTCAAAAACTTTTTCCATATGCAGCTATTTTTCATGTTCTCGTCCTCATCCCTCAGTATTTGTTTCTTTTGGTTTTTTAGCTCCGTTCTCTAATGATAATGGTTTTGCTTTGTTTTTCAACATCTTAGGATATCTAATGATATTAAGGTATACAATACACAGGTACGTTGTTTTTATTGTCTTTTAATGTTATTTATTAGTTACATTTCTGATGACTACATATATATTTTTATATACATTTTTTTTAGTTGTATGTTTATTATATAGATTTTTATTGTAATTGTTCATATTTACATATTTATTTATTTAAATGTTTAATTATGAGTTGTTAACTTATTTTTTATAATCACTGTTTTACATTATTTGACATTTAAGTATCTGATGTATTATGAGTTTTTTACTTATTTTTTACAATTATTGTTTTACATTATTTGACATTTAAGTATCTGTTTTATTGGTATTTAATATTTTTTATTTCTCCTATTATGAAAAATTGTTATACAATATTTTTTGATTCATCTTTTTAGCTCCATATATTGGCTGTACTTTATTTTGTTTCCATATTTTATTTGTTTAAATTGGCATGTTTTATTTATATGTCTTAGTTCATTCTCTATGTTCTTTTTAATATTTATTTTTTCTGGTTTTTTTGATTTTAAATGTTTTTTGTTATTTAGTCATTCATTGCCCCTGAGGAAGGTTTTTACGAAACCCGGCCTGTGTTGGGCCAGTGGCTGAAGTGTATTTATTTAATAAAGGTTTTATTTCTACACGTTCGCTTGTTTGCAGTCCACGCTTCTTACTGGGTTGGTTGTTGCACGTGGACCCGTGCTTGTTGTATTGGACCCCACGTCTTCACATATGGGGACTCCCTAGCTTTAGATGCCAGGGAGAGACCCCAGAAGTTGTGTGCCCCTGGAAGTTGATTAGGAGTTGATTAGGTATGGAACAAGTGTTGAGGAACAGCCTTACCAAACAAGGCATCCCGGCGGGAGTCCTTGTCCAAGCAGTAATGGGCTGTGAAGGCATGAACGGAGGCCCAAGTTGCTGCTCGACAGATGTCGTCGATAGACACAGAGTGCAGATGAGCCATTGAAGCTGCCATGGCTCTCACATTGTGAGCTGTGACATGGCCCTCCAGAGGAAGGTTCTTACTCTGATAGGCAAAGGAAATACATTGTGCAATCCAGTTGGACAGTGTTCTCTTAGAGTGCCAAATGAGAAGGATCAAAAGCAACAAAGAGTTGAGAGGACTTTCTATGTTGCTGTGTTCTTTGCAAGTAAAAGGCTAAAGCTCTTTTACAGTCCAAAGTATGAAGATTCCTTTCTGCATTTGATGCATGAGGTCTTGGAAAGAACACAGGCAGGTCGACTGCTTGATTAAGATGAAAAGGAGAGACCACCTTTGGCATAAAGTATGGATGAGTCCTAAGGACTACCTTGTCGTGATGGAACCTTGTATAAGGTGGATCAGCCACAAGTGCTTGCAACTCACTGATGCCACGTGCTGATGTGATTGCAATGAGAAAGATAACTTTCCAAGAAAGGAATTTCAATGAGGTAGTAGCTAAGGGTTCGAAAGGTAGCTTCATGAGCTGACCAAGAACCAGGTTTAAGTCCCATGCCACCGGTGGTGGCCTAATGGGAGGCTTGGTTAGAAGAAGGCCTCTCATAAATCTTGCTATAAGAGGATGGGAGGAAATAGGTTGTCCATTTAGAGGCTTTAAAGAAGCTGCAATAGCACTCAAATGGACCCTTACTGAGTTAGTTTTAAGTCCTGCATTCGATAGATGAATGAGATACTCAAGTAATGATTCCAGATGTATCGCCAGGGGGTTAAGACCCTTCTGCGAACACCATATGGTAAACCTCTTCCACTTGAAAGCATAAAAGCGTCTAGTGGAAGGTTTCCTGGAAGCATAAAGGACATTCTTTACTTGTTGAGGAAGGTTAAGATCATGAAGATCAAGGCCTTCAGCAACCAAGCTCTGAGATGCAGAGACTGGGGATTGCGATGCCATAACCTTCCGTCCTCCTGAGACAGGAGATCTGGAGCAGATCCTAACTCCATGCAGGGGGCTTGAGAGTGATGTAGAAGCAGAGGGTACCACACTTGCCGTGGCCAATGAGAATGAGAATCATCCGCCCTCTGTCTCTCTGAAGTTTGAACAGGGTTTTGGGAATTAGGGGAATGGGTGGAAAGGCATAAAGGAACTCTTGACCCCAGTGAAGGAGGAAGGCATCCCTGGCCTGAGAACCCTGAGCTGAAATTCTGGAACAGAACCGGGGAAGTCTGGCATTCAATGGACTTGCAAAGAGGTCTATGTCCGGGGTTCCCTAAATTTGAAAATTCTTGGCCACCTGGTCTGCATGTAGAGACCATTTGTGTGGAAGTAGAACTCGACTGACTCTGTCTGCCCAAGAGTTTTGTATGCCTGGAAGATAAACTGCCAAGAGGTCAATCTGATGCTCTCTGGCGAGGGCCCATAGTCACAAAGCTTCGTTGCAAAGCGACAGAGAGCCTGTTCCCCCCTGCTTGTTCACGTAGAACATGGCTACCTGATTGTCTGTATGGATGAGGAATGTCTTGTAGCTGAGCAGGGTATGTAACACTCGAAGAGCAAGGAAGATTGCTCTGAGCTCTAAGAGATTGATATGTAGATGAGTCTCCTGTGGAGTCCAGGTACCTTGGGTGGAGAGGTCTTGCAGATGAGCTCCCCAACCCATTGGTGAAGCATCTGTTGTGAGAGTTGCCTGGGGTAAGGGTTTTTGAAAAGGGGACCCCAGCAACAGGTTCTGAGGGGACTGCCACCATTGGAGGGACAAAATAAGGCGATTTGTGTTTGCTATTTTATCTGACAGGCACCCTGATGCCTAGGTCCATTGAGTGGATAAAGTCCACTGGGCTGCTCTCATATGGAGGCGAGCATAAGGAACCACATGCACGGTAGATGCCATGTGGCCTAGTAGTTGTAGCATTTCTCGAGCAGTGAGATGAGGTCTTAGCATTGCTTGAGAAGCTAACTGCACCATGCGAAGGCAACGGGCCTGGGGGAGATAGGCCCTTGCCTTTTTGGTATCCAGCAAAGCTCCTATGAACTCTAGAGACTGAGTGGGAATTAGACTGGATTTTGGGATGTTTATGACCAGACCCAAATACTGAAGGATATGCATTGTGCAAGCTAGAGAAGTCCTGGCCTCTAACTCTGATGGGGCTCGAATAAGCCAATCATCTAAGTAGGGGAAGACAAATATGCCTAGAGAGCAGAGAAATTTTGCTACCACAGCCATGCATTTCGTGAACACTCTTGGTGCTGAGGCCAGGCCAAAAGGAAGCACCCTGTATTGGTAATGCTTTCCTTGAAAAAGGAACCGAAGGAACTTTCTGTGAGTTGGATGGATGAGAACATGGGTGTATGCATCCTTGAGATCTAGAGAACAAAGCCAATCCTGACTCTTGCCGCGTCCACCCCTTATATAGGCGGCTGCCTAGTGGGAGTGGGCGGACCACATATTTATTTTGTATCCTTTTAAGTGCTGCAGTCTCTGTTCCCTTGTAGTTGTGGCAAAGACTGAGTCAGCAAGGAATAGGGTTAACAATAAGTTTTACTGTTATTGTTGCACAAGTGTCCATCTACTATCCCAATAAACAGAAATAAAGGATCCTTCTCCAAAGCAAAGTCTCTTTAACTGAAACAGGATTGTTCAGCTTCTAAACATAAAGGCATGTTCCTTTCACAGCACTGTCTTCAAGCAGAAGGAACTGTTATAAAACATTTACTGCTTTCTCCTTCAGCAACAAAAATGCTTCCTTAAAACAGCAAAAGCAGTAATGCTCTTTTCTTCCAGGTTTTGCCTAATTGGCCTGGCTTTTACACTCCAGCAGCTCTCTGCCTCTTCCCGTGTAAAATCCTACTGGCACAATGTCAGGCTTCTTCCAGCACTTACTATTAGTATCACAGTTACAGCTTTTACTCTCTCTGGCAAAATGCACAATCAGTTTCCATATCAGAACCCTCGCTAGCAATACCAGCTTCTTCAAACTGCATGGGCTCTCCCTCTGAGTCTGATATGCTTTCTTCAATTACAGGCTTCTCTGGAACAGGCTTCCACTGCTCTAATAAAACCTTTAACTGTTTCCAATGGGGCTCTTCTTTAGTCTGAGCTGCGGGGGAGGAACTTAGGACACCAGTCTCTTTGAGCACTGCCTTAATAGATTCAAAAGGGCTCACCTTTTTCCTGGCTTTCCGTACCCTTTCTGTCAAGCTTACAGGCAACCTCTTGTCCCCAGACTGCTTCCTCTGCTCCCGGCCGTTAAGCTGCTCAACAGGGTCTGACTCTGACTCCTGTCTCCAGAGCTTCCAATCAGCCACTTGCTCATGGGCAGCTATGCTTCTCTCTGAACTAGAGCTACTCACACGTTGCCTGCAATCAGAGTGTCTGTGCAGCCTTTCACTTGGAACTTTGCTCCTGCTTAAATTCTCATCTCGGTTCCTCTCACAGGTCCCCTCAGAACTCCTTTCAGCGTCCCTTCCAGTACTCTTACAGCTCCTTACTGCTGACGTTCTTCCTGACCTTTCTGTTCTTCCTGTTCCTGCTCTTTCTGGTCCTGACCTCTCTCTAACTGTTTCCTCGTGGCTAAATGTTTGGGGCTGTCCTATGGGCTTTGACTCCGCCCCCTGCCTCTCACGTCAGCTCCCCTGGTTGTCATGGAGCTGAGGTGTGGCTCACTCTCTTACTTTCTGTGCACAGGATTTTTTCCATTAGTTGAAGGTTTAACCCTTTCCCTTCCTGCACTGCTCTTAGCTACAGGGGAAAAAGAGTGATTTCTCCTCCTTTCACTAGCGTTTAACCCAGCTGCGCCATCACACTCTGAAGGTATGGCAGCAGAGTTCCTAGAGAAATCATCTTGAATTTCTCCTTGAACAGGAATTTGTTCAATTCTCTGAGGTCCAAAATAGGTCTGTATCCCCTTGTTTTCTTTGGGATAAGGAAATAGGGGGCGTAAAACACTGTACCCTGTTGATGAATGGGTACTTCTTCTATTGCCCCTTGGGCAAGAAGTATAGTGACAGCTTGATGTAATAGGTTGATGAGAGAGGTCTGAGAATTGAATTGTCTTACCATTGTGGGAGGGGGCATGCACAGAAAGTACAGCTTGTACCCCTCTCTTATAATGGAGAGTGTCCAATGCTCTGCTGTTATCTGCTCCCACCTGGGGGCAAAGTGACATAACCATCCTGGAATGGTGGAAGGCTCTGGTCCATTGAGGGCCAGGAAGGCTAAGTTCTCTAGATGAAAGTCAAATGCCTTGTGGAGGCTGAGACTGCTGAGACGGTTTAGGCTTGGCAGTCTTTGCTTTCCTTTGTTTAGGTGGTTGCTGACCCTTTCAGACAAGCTGACCTGCAGAACGTCCCTGTTGGGAATAAGAGGGATAAAACCTCTTCTTTTTCAAGAAGAAAGGCTTCTTGAAAAATTTCTTTCTGGCAGGATCAGCTGTGCCTTTGGATAGCCTATCCAAAGTAGAGTTGTCAGCATCCATCTCATTGGCTTTTTCTTGCCAATTCTTGCCAAATAGATTGTCACCTGTACAAGGGTTATTTCCCAGTTTGTCCTGCACCCAGAGCTCCAAATTGGATGCCTGGAGCCAGGCAATTCTTCGTGCACCTATGGCAATGGCAGAGGTTCTGCTTATGCACTCAAAAAAATCAAAAGCTGCACGATTGACAAACTTTGAAACATCCTGGGCATGTTTAACCAGTGTGAGAAAATCCTGCCTTCTGTCCTCAGGAAGAAGAGGGCTCAAAACCTCTAAATCTCCTGTGACCTCTTTAAGGAACATTCACATATATAAAATATAGGAACTGATCCTGGCAGAAAGCATGGAAGCCTGGAAAGTACGACGTCCAAAGGCATCCAAGGTTCTGCACTCACGTCCTGGAGGATTAGAGGTATGCCTCTTTGCACTCCTGATCCTTCTCATAGATGACTCCACAACAATGGAGTGGTGGGGAAGCTGAGTTTTTTGGAAGCCAGGACAAGGAGGGACTCGATACATAGTATCCAGTCTGCGAGCGTGAGGAAAGGTGGTAAGAGGTATCTCCCACATTCTCAACATGAGATCATGTAAATTCTCATGGATAGGCAAGGTAGCCGCCTCCTTAGGAGCTTTGGGATATTGTAAAATCTCCAACTCCTTAGCTCTGGGCTCTGTTTCAGGAGTCACAATAATGGACAACCTACGAGCCACCTCCCTGATGAAATCCTGAAAGGAAATATCTTCTGGAGGAGACATCCTACGTTTAGGAGAGGAAAGCTCCTCCGGGAGAAGTATGCCGGTACTGGCAGAGCTGTCAGAATCCTCGGAGTCCTCTGAGGATTCGAAGTACCGTCTGTCCGAATGCTCTTGAAGAGCCCGATACCCGTACCGACCGAAGTCGGTACCGGGGGTAATCGGTACCGGTGTATCAGCACCGGAAGGCATCGCATGACTGGGTGCCGGCAAAGCCAATACCGATGTCGATGCTATCGGTGCCGGTACCGACTGAACTGTCTGACGCGGTTCCGAGGGCGTCGATGCCGCAAGGAGAGCCGCCAGACTGCGTTCAATAGCCAGGAAACTCTGGTCTATCGATGCTGCCAATGCCTGGGTGTCGGTATCGGACGCAACCGGTATGGGGAGCATGGCACCAGTAGTTCTGCCGAGGTCGAGGCCTCGAGAACATCCAGGAGCCCCGATGATGCTTTGGAAGCCGAAGCCTCCTGCTGGGGAAATTTTGCCGGTATGGAACCCTCAAGGGCAATGCCAGAGGCATCTCGATGCTTAGAAGGAGATCTACACTTTGAGGACCGGCTGGACTTATGTTTAGTTACCTGAGACCCATGGGAGGAAGACGAAGCCCTGGAAGACGTCGATGCCACCGAAGCTGCATCGGAATGAAAAAGGGCACCGAGCTTGGCAGCTAGGTTCTGTCAACCCCTTTTGGACATCATGGCACAAGCCATACACTCGGAGATGGAGTGGTCAGGACCTAAACATTTAAGACACCACTCATGGGTGTCAGTGACGGAGATGGTACCGCCACATTTGGTGCATTTCTTAAAACCCGAGGTGGGTATCTCCATAGTGGAGGAAATTTTGGGCCTAAGGCCCAAAATGGCGCACACCTAGAAAGAAAGTTAGGGAAAAGGATTATTTTTTTTAAAAGAAAGAAAGAAGAACCGGCGGTACCGGTATAGCGTCGGGAAAGGCAGACGTGACCACAAAAAAATAAAGAATAAGGAAACAATTTTCTGCGGTGACAGAACATGACCTGCTGGCTCCGCGGAAAACGAAGAACTGGAGAGAGGCAGTTGGGAAAGGCGGGAAGGCAGCACGCAGGCGCTGTGGGATGCTCCCAAAAGCTTCCTAATTGGACGCTGGGGAGTGTTCCCGCGCAGGCTCCGTCGGTACCGACGATACCCATATGTGAAGACTACATTCCTGCTTGTTCTTGGAGATCTGGAATAATACTCTTTCTGCCACATTAACCTCCTTACAATCTCAGAATGTTTATCACTAATCTAGAAAGCGTCATCACCCCTGGTTTCACTCTGGCCTCCACTTTGCAAAACAAGAGTTTCGGCGCATTGAAGGTCATTGGCATAAAAAAAAAACCATGACAGGCTCACTTTATTCAAGGCGAATGCTGCCTATTAACATTTTGGGCATTAAGGAAGTGCTACTTCTCCAATATCATTGTTAAATCATCAAACCAGCCAAAGAAACTATATTCTATTATCTCCCAGCTAACATCACTCAATGCTACTGCCACTCAACATAAATGGTTGGGTTCTCCTCCCTCCTCCTCCCCCTCTCTTCCCCACTCCCCCCACGTTCTAACCTCTTTTTTCTCTGATAAAATCAGTCTTATCTGTCAGTCCTTTCCAACTAATTCAGAACTGAAACCAAAACCCTTCCAACACACAACTTGCTCTGTAGTCACATACCTGGTCTATCTTTAGACTGATTTCCTTGACTTCCCTGCCAAGGTTCTCTCTTCCTTATGCAAAACATCCTGTCCGCATCACCCCATTGATTCAGTATGGATAGGACATCCATCTCTTGCTCTTCATCATATCATCTAATCTCTCCACTAGTTCGGTCCCTGCACTATGGAAAAAGGCCATGATTCGGCCTTTATTGAAGGACAATGCTTTGAATTCCTTCGGATCCTCCTATCACCCAATTTCCAACCTACCATATCTTTGCAAAGTAACAGGAAAAATGGTTTCCCTGCAGTTAGCAGATCATCTTGAACATACACATTCCTTACACCCCAGCAGTCTACATTCTGCCCCAGGCTGCTGGCATTAACCATTAAAAAGGAGACAGAGTAGTTTTAAACTAGATAATAGGGGAGAGCCAACAGTCGCCCAAGAGCGCATGGTTCAGAACAATATATCCTTGAAGGATACTACCAAAAAAATGAAGATAGGGCACATCAGCAGAGAGGTTCCAATAAAGACAAAGGCAGCCCGAATGCCCTTGAGTACAGAGCAGATAGAGCTTAAAGATTCCAAATTACGCCTGCTACCGATAACCAGATTTATATGACTAAAATACAGTCTCTAAAATGCTTGTATGCAAATGCTAGAAGTCTAAAAAATAAGATGGGAGAGTTAGAATATATAGCACTAAATGAGAAGTTAGATATGATTAGTATCTCAGAGACATGGTGGAAGGAGGACAACCAGTAGGATACTGTGATACCTGGGTACAAACTATATTGTAAAGATAGAGCTGATCAAATTGGTGGAGGGGTTGCACTCTATGTTAGAGAGGGCATTAAGCCACAAAGGATTAAAGTTCTACAAGAAACAAAATTCGCTGTAGAATCTCTATGGATTGAAATTCCATGTAAAAAGGGGAAGGCGATGGCAGTGGGGTGTACTATCGACCGCCTGGCCAGAATGAACAAATAGATTATGAAATGCTCAAAGAAATCAGGGAAGCTAAAAAAAAGTTACAGAACGGTAATAATAATGGGTGATTTCAATTAACCCGGTACTAACTGGGTCAGTGTCACGGCAGGACATGCTAGGGAGATAAAGTTTCTAGATGAAATAAATGACTGCTTCTTGGAGCAGCTGGTTAATGAACCGACTAGAGGGGACGCCATTTATGACTTAGTCCTTAGTGGAACACCAGATCTGGTGCAAGAGATAAGGGTGTTGGGGCCACTTGGCAATAGTGATCATAGCATGATCGCGTTTGATTTAAATGGAGGAGGGATGGTAAGGAAATCCACCTTACTACCTTTTAACTTTCGAAAGGGAGACTATGATAAAATGAGGAAAATAGTTCAGAAAAAACTAAAAGGAGTAGTTGCAAACGTTAAAGACTTACATTAAGCTTGGGTGTTGTTTAAAAATACTATCATGGAAGCCGAGACCAGCTGTATTCCACACTTTAAGAAAAGTGAAAAGAAGTCCAAAAAACTACCAGCATTGTTTAAAGGTGAGTTCAGAGAGGCTGTTGTTGCCAAAAAAGCATCTTTCAGGAAATGGAAAAAAAAAAGCCAAATGACGAAAACTGGAAACAACACAAGCACTGGCAAGTTAAATGCAAGGCATTGATAAGGTAGGCAAAGAGAGAATTTGAGAAGAAACTTGCTGTGGAAGCAAAAACGCATAATAAAGACTTTTTCAAGTACATTCGTAGCAAAAAACCCGTGAGAGAGTCAGTTGGACCATTAGATGATAGAGGGATATAAAAGGGGTACTAAAAGGGGACAAGGCCATAGTGGAGAGAGTGAATGAATTCTTTTATTTAGCTGTATTTTATTTAGCTGTATTTATATCCCGCTTTTCACCGGGTCAAAGCGGTAAATTGGGAAATACATTTAACACGAGGGGATATGACACACATACGCTAATACTTACAGGGAACATGGGCAATGGAGGGTTAAGTGGCTTGCCCAAGACCACAAGGAGTACCTACAGGACCAGAAATCCCAGTCCCTCCGGCCTGAGATTGCTGTCCCCAGGTGGGACTTGAACTCCCGGCCCTCCGGCTTGAAGTACCTTGTCCTAACCACTAGGCCACTCCTCCCACTTTGTTTTGGTCTTTACTGAGGAAGACGTAGGGATGTTACCCATGACTGAAGTGGTATTTAAAGGTGATGCTGCGGAAGAATTGAAAGAAATATCGCTACACCGGGAAGATGTATTACAACTATTTGATAAACGGAAGAATAGCAAATCACCTGGACCAGATGGTATACATCCAAGGGTGTTGAAAGAACTGAAATATGAGACTGCAGACCTGCTATTAGTAATCTGTGAACTATCAATAAAATCATCTGTAATATCTGGAGGGTTGCCAATGTAACACCAATTTTTAAAAAGGGTTCCAGGGGTGATCCAGGAAACTATAGACCGGTGAGCCCGACGTCAGTACCAGAAAAAATGGTAGAAACCATCATAAAGAACAAAATTACTCAGCATGTAGATAGTCATGGCATAATGGGAGACAGCCAACATGGCTTTAGACAAGGAAGATCTTGTCTTACTAATCTGCTATGTTTTTTTGAAGGTGTGAATAAACAGGTAAACAAAGGTGATTCGGTTGATATAGTGTATCTGGACTTTCAGAAAGCCTTTGACAAGGTCCCTCATCAGAGACTTTTGGCAAAACTAAAAAGTCATGGGATAGGAGGTGATATACTATTGTGGATCAGGAACTGGTTAAAAGATAGAAAGCAGAGGGTAGGGATAAATGGCCAATTTTCCCAATGGAAAAAGGTGAATAATGGAGTACCCCAGGGATCTGCGCTGGGTCCGCTGCTTTTTAAGATATTCATAAATGATCTGGAAAAGGGAATAACGAGTGAGGTTATCAAATTTGCAGATGGCACAGAACTATTTAAAGTTGTTAAAAACCAAGAGGATTGTGGAAAATTGCAAGAGGATCTTGATAAATTGGAAGACTGGGCATCCAAATGGCAGATGAAATTTAATGTGGACAAGTGCAAAGTTATGCACCTAGGAAAGAACAATCCAAACTATGGTTACACGATGCAAGGTTCCACATTGGGAACCACCACCCAGGAAAAAGATTTAGGTGTCATCGTGGATAACATGTTATAACCCTCCGTCCAGTGTGCAGTGGTGGCCAAGAGAGCAACTAGAATAAGGAAAGCGTAAGGAAAGGAATGGAACATAAAACAAAGGATATTATAATGCCTCTGCATCGTTTCATGGACCGCATCTTAAATATTGTGTGCAATTCTGGTCGCCATATCTTAAAAAAAGATATAGCATTATTAGAAAAGATACAGAGAAGAGCCACCAAAATGGTAAAGGGGATGGAAGTATACTCCTATGAAGAGAGGCTAAAAAGGTTAGAGCTCTTCAACCTGGAAAAGAGATGGCTGAGGGGAGATATGATTGAGGTCTATAAATTAATGAATGGAGTGCAACAGGTAAATGTAGATCGATTGTTTACATCATCAGAATATAAAAAGAGTAGGGGATATGCAATGAAGCTACAGGGTAACCTATTTAAGACTAATAAGAGAAAATATTTTTTCACTCAATGTGTAATCAAACTTCGGAATTTGTTACTGGAGGATGTAGTAAAAGCTGTTAGTGTAGCTGGCTTTAAAAAAGGTTTGGACAAGTTCCTGGAGGAAAGGTCCATAAACCATTATTAAAAGGGACATGGGATATCACTGCTTGACCCAATACAAGCATTGAGGAACCTGTGTCTTTTGGGGAAACTGCTAGGTACTTATGATCTAGCCTGGCCACTGTTGGAAACAGGATACTGGGCTTGATGGACCCTTGGTCTGACCCAGTATGGCATATCTTATGTTTTATGCCCCAGTGTCAGTACCGAAAAAGTTGTAATGTCACTACTAAATGAAATGTATTCATCCTTGGACCGTAGAAACATAACACTTGCTATATTTCTGGACCTCACAGCCATCTTTGATACAGTTGGCCACTCAATACTTCTCAATCATCTGGCAGATATTGGCATCTCAGGTTCGGTACTCAACTTGTTTTCTTCATCTCCTTTCAGGTACTTGTTAATTCTGCATACTGGAACCCCCTACCTCTAATTTTTGGAATTCCATGGGGTTCTATCCTGGCTGCAATGTTTTTCAATATTTTCCTCTGTCCTCTTGCAATTCTGGTCCAGTGTTTACTACTATGCTGATGATGTCTTAACTCCTCTATCAAATGGAATCACTAAGACTTGATTTTCCTTTCATTGATCGTACTAGGAAAAGTCAGCCATTTGGTTCACTGGAGGCTCCCCGCCCCTATCTTTTGTGCTATCTACTGATCATTCATCCATTCAAATTACTTCAACCCTGAAATATCACGACATCATATTGGACTCTTATTTGTCCTAGTCACAACATATAAATTCTGTAGTGAAAAAGTTTTTCTTTGCTTTGCCTAAGTGCTGTACTGTTCATCAGTTTCTTGATTATTCTGCCTTGGCTACCCTGTTACTCAGTTTGGACTATTGTAATTCCATTTATGCCACTTTATCTCTTTCCTCAGTAAAGCATCTCCAAGCAGTCCAGAACACAGCTGTTTGCATACTATCTTTTGCAGGAAAAATAGATCAGGTTACCTTGCTTCTGAAACACTACTATTGACTACCAATACTGGCACACATCCAATACAAATGGCTGACCCTCGCATACGAGGTTCTCTCAATCGGCTCTCCTGTCTACTTGTCCTCTTTACTTAAATTTTATACTCCGTCTAGGGTTCTCCACTCTCTACACGGTAACAGATTATACATCTTCCCCCTCCCCCACCAAATAAATCCTGCTTAGAATCTACATGCCACTCGCCATTTTACTTCTGCATGTTCACCTTATGGAATTCTCTGCCATGTTCCCTTCATCTTGAACCTTCCTTTACTTCACTTAAGGCCCAACTCAAAATTTACTTTTTCTCCCAGGCTAAAGGAGCCTAGGCGGTCTGAGACATAAGCTAATTTTTTCTCCTGCTCTACCCCCATCCTTCTCCTCTTCCACTTTTATTTGTCTTCTGGCATTTCTAATTTCTCTTTCCTATCAGTTTATGGTGTTCCTTTCCTCTATTTATACTTGTATTTGTAAACTTCTTTGCTTTTTTGCAGAAAAGCAGTATATAAAGTCCTAAATAAACAAACACACGAACATAAACATATCATCTCCAGGCAGACCAGATCATACATGGCAAATGACAAGATGGCCGTTGCAGATCTAATGAAGGGCAGCACATATCATAAGCCCACCACAAATCACTGTCTGGCGAATAAGGGAGATGGCCAAAAAATTCTTCAGGAAAGCTTCAACCTTGCAATCTACTAGGTCTTTGAGGGCAGCAGAGTCCTCTACCAAGATGGTTATGCGTTTGGTGACAGCAGTCACCTGCGCATCCACCTGGGGTAAACGAATCCCAGCAACAAGATCCTCCTGAAGGAGGGCACAGAGCCTACTCATAACCTGTACTTCAACCTGACCTAGTATCAACCACCAAGCACTGCAACAAGCCACACAACTATCATAACCCAAAACCGAAGGACCCATATCAACCAATAACCATAACAAAGCAGAATACAAACCCACAACCCAACAAAATGCCTCTAACCCCATACACTTGTCTACTAATAAATGCCAGATCAATAAGAAATAAAATTCACATTATGCATAATCTCATCACAGATGAAAAACCAGACATCCTATGCATCACGGAAACATGGATCACTGACACTGACCCAATCCTAATCAACCAATTAAACAAGCCTGGCTATAAAATATACAACTGTCCACGTACCAGTAGAAGGAGAGGTGGAGTCCTAATTCTTGCTAAGGACTCACTACACCTAACCAACACATCGCAAAACACTGTTGATGGTATTGATATACTCAAACTAGAGATCAAAACACTAATAATCTGCCTCATCTACAGACCCCCCACTTCACACCATGAAACCCTGGCTGCCGCGCTAGAGATGATCTCTACTACCACAATCAAAAAATACCAAATCATCCTAGGAGACCTCAATTTAGCATCAATCTCACCTATGCATGCAAGCACCTTCCTGGAAGCTATGGACCAACTAGGATACAAACAAATAATACATGATGCCACACATAACAAAGGAAACACACTAGATCTGGTATTCATATCCAAAATGGACCAGCAAGATGTAGGCAAAGAACCTATACCACAAATCACACAAGTTCCATGGTCCGACCACCACCTAATAAAATTTACCTTGGACTTACCCACCAAACCTGGCAATCCACAAACTGGATCAATAACGCAACCACGAAGGAAGTTCCAGAAATTCAACAAAGAAGCCCTATTAAGTTCCATCGCAACGCACATGAACATGGACCACACAGACCTAGAAACATTAATCAACCAATGGAATGAAGGGATAGAAGCAATCTCAGAACTAAAGACGAAGGCACCAAACAATGTGAACACTACAACAAAAACCAAAACGGAGCCCTGGTACACTACAACTCTAAACAGAATGAAGAAAGACCTAAGGAAATTAGAAAAAAAATGGAGACAAATAAAGACCCACGAACACAAAGCAGAATACTTAGCATTCCTCTCCAAATACAAAGTCGAAGTCAACCTTGCAAAAAAACCACACCATATCAACATTTTTATTTATTTATTTATTTAAAGCTTTTTTATACCGCGCTCTTTATTATCAGTGCGGTTTACAGTGAACATACTCAACAAGGCACTGAACAGACCCAGAGAATTGTTTAAACTCATTAAATCCCTTACCAGAACCTCCCCAGGATGATAACTCCAACGACGCTATTAAAGCCCAAACGTTAGCTGACCACTATGCCAGCAAACTCAACCCACCATCAGCGGCACATCCCACCCAAAACCAGAACTCAAACTACCCCCCACAGCCCACCACAACCACGAACAAGAACAAGGAATGGAACGCTTTCCACAAAATGGAGGACAGGCAAATAATAAACATAATCACAAACCTAAACACTACAACCTCCCCATTAGATCCCTGCCCAGCAGCCTGGCTCAAGGCAACAAAGCAGGAAATTGCCCAGTACATTACACACATAGTAAACCAATCACTCCAGCAAGGAATCATGCCAACGGAACTCAAAAAATCCCTTATAAGACCCATACTAAAAAACAAAACACTCAAGAAGGATGACCCAGCCTCATACTGACCAATCTCAAGTATATCATTCCTAGCCAAAATTATTGAAAAGGCAGTCCAACAGCAACAACAAGATCACGTTGACTCCAGAAATGCACTAGATGATCATCAATACGGATTCCGCCAACATCATGGTGTCGAAACCTTACTACTCGTGCTTCTTGATAAACTACTCAAAGGCCTGGAAGACAAAAAGAAAATGTTCATACTAATATTTATAGATATAACTGCTGCATTTGATACAGTACACCATAGAACCCTCATCAACAGACTGGAGTCCATAGGAATAACAGGAACCCCTCTGAACTGGTTCATATCCTATATAACGAACAGAATGCAGCAGGTCCAATTCAATGAAGAAAAAGCAAAGGCATTCCCCCAAACTCAAGGAATACCTCAAGGCTCAGCATTGTCCTCCCTACTGTTCAACCTATACATAAAACCAGTCTGCACAATCTTTCAGAAACACAAGATCAATTACCACATTTATGCAGATGACCTAATGCTATATACACAACTGGACATGAACAACCCGAATTACAACCACTTAGAGGAATGCCTAAATGAAATGCAAACCTGACTACAACAAAACAATATGTCTATAAACCACAAGAAAACAGAAGTAATGTACATCTCCAAAAAACAGATTTCAACCCTCCCTCAACAATCACCATGAACAACAACTCTTATAACATAAAGAATGAGATAAAATACCTAGGGGTAACTCTCGACAGTAACCTAAAGATGGAAAAACATCTTCGACTGCTCAACCGGGCAATATTCCATAAACCAAGGATCCTCCAACCCCTAGGCAACATCATTGAACACTCCGATTTCAGAACAGTAACACAAGCACTCATTACTCCCCACCTAGACTATTGCAACGCCATTCTCCAAGGTCTACCAAAGAAAACCCTCAACATACTGCAAATGGCGCAAAACGTCACAGCCAGGATTATCATGAAGAGAAAACTCACTGAGCATATTACACCTATACTAATCGAATTACACTGGCTCCCCATTACTGCCCGCATAAGATACAAAATACTAATAACAACATTCAAACTGATACACAACGTAGCACCATCTTACCTCTCCAACCTCATCACCACACAACCCCCTAACAGAAGCAGAAAAATGCACAACTTAAACACTCTTTGCATCTCAACTAACATCAGAACTGTCAAAGCTTGCACAAGCAATAGAGCATTCACATATTCAGCACCCATGTTATGAAATCAGTTATCAGACGAACTGAGGTCAAACAGCGACCTACAGGACTTTAGGAAAAAACTAAAGACCCACCTCTTCCAGGAACATTATAGCTTAACTTAGGTAATGCAGAATGAACCACACCTCGTAACCCAAATGAACAAGAGCTTTAAGAACCTATTTCGTTGCTACTATAAATTTATATATTTTCAGCCATATAAACGCAATTGTACATGTCTCAAACTATGTAAAAAAAATGTATAAATGTATATACAATTATCTCACAATGAAAATGTAAATAATATTGATTCCTATCATATGTAACCAATTTTGCTGTGCAAAGTAAACCACTACTGATCGCTGGAAGTAGCGGTATACAAATGAAAACCAAATAAATAAACCCTACCCCCTTTCAATGGGGCATAAGGAAAGTCCCATTTCATGTGCACCATGCTCTTAACCTCTGAGAAATGAAACACCCTGGAGGGTTTGCAAACCCCCTGCAAAAGGGGATGCACTTGCAGCTCTTGCTCTCCTGACACAGCATCCAACAGCCACAAGGCAAAGGAAACTTGGATCAATCAGTGCTGCCTGCTCCTCTTTCTGAAATAAATGGATGCTGAGAAACCAATCTTGGTCGTTCGGCACCAAAAGCTCGCCCTCTTCACATGTGGCGTCACCGTCAGATTTCTTGGAACCTAGGACAGAATTCCCAAGCATAGGAGAAATGTTATGAGTCAACTGAATCCATCCTCTTCCGGTGTGCTTTTGCAGAGGAACCCCTGAAGGGATATGCCCTCCCTGCAAAGAAGGGCTTTCCTCAGAGAGAGAACAGGAGGGCCCTGAGACTGTTGAATCTGAATTGCCATGCCAGAAAGACCATGCTTGCTGAAAGGAGGAAAAGAATTATGGAGGTGACAGGCCAGAGACTTGGAACTCTCCGTCAGCCCTATTTCACTCAATAACATGACAGCGTAGTTACTCACCTGTAACAGGTGTTCTCCAGGAGCAGCAGGAATCAGTCCTCACATATGGGTGACGTCGGTGCCGACGGAGCCCTCGCGGAGCAATTTTCCCCAGCTTTCAAAGAAAGCCTTTGGGAATTGCAGCGCGCATGCGCGGTCCTCTTCCCGCCCAAGGGTGCCATCTTGCTCAGTCAGATGACATAGCTAAAAGACAGCAAAAACTAGCAAAAACGAAAGCATATAACTGCAACTCCAAGGGGAGGAGGGAGGGTTGTGAGGACTGATTCCTGCTGCTCCTGGAGAACACCTGTTACAGGTGAGTAACTACGCTTTCTCCAGGACCAAGCAGGAAGTCAGTCCTCACATATGGGACTCCCAAGCTTAAGGCTACCGGAGACCCTAAGCACAAAAATGAGCTCCCTCAAGGTCATTAGCACAGAAGGAAGGAATCTTCTCTGAATATGTCTCCAACCGGTAGCCCAACATCCGGGACGGAGGGTAGGAGTTGCCTATACCTCGAAGAGGTTACGGAGGACTGCCTGTCCGAAAGCACTGTCCCTGCGGGACTCCCTCTCCAGGCAGTAATGGGCTGCAAAAGTCTGGCTTGAAGACCAAGTAGCGGCCTGGCAGATGTCTGCCAATGGAACAGAGCGGAGGTAAGCTACCGACGTAGCCTTCGCCCGAACACGATGAGCTGTAACTCTACCTTCCAGCACGAGGCCAGCAGCCTCGTAAGCCCAAGCGATACAGTCCGCAATCCAGATGGACAGAGTACGCTTGGAGACAGGGAGCCCCAACTTGTTGGGGTCATAAGACACGAAGAGCTGAACAGCCTTTCGGTGCTCCCGCGTACGGTCAAGGTAGAAGGTCAACGCCCTTCTACAGTCCAGGGTATGCAGGACCATTTCAGCTCGGCTGGAGTGTGGCCTGGGTAAGTAGGTCGGAAGTACCACCTCCTGGTTGATGTGAAAAGGGGAAACCACTTTGGGAAGAAATTTAGGGTGAGTCCGTAGGACTACCCGGTTCTTGTAGAACCTAGTGTAAGGAGGATCAGAAACCAGGGCCTGCAGCTCACTAACGCGTCTAGCCGAAGTGAGGGCTACCAAGAACAAGGTTTTCCATGAAAGAAAACGCAGTGGACAGGTAGCCATAGGCTCAAAAGGCGGACAGGTAATCCGCTGCAACACCACATTAAGATCCCAGTCCGGGGCTGGCGGGCGCAAAGGTGGCTTAAGGAGAAGGAGGCCTCTGAGAAACCGAGCCACCAGAGGGTGGCTAGAAAGAGGTCTACCATCCACCGGCATGTGATGCGCAGAAAGAGCACTGAGGTGGACCTTTACCGAGTTGGACTTCAGTCCAAGGTTGGAGAGAGAGAGCAAGTACTGCAAGACCACTGATGCTGAACAGGAGAAAGGATCTTGAGACTGCTGAGTACACCAGACGGAGAACCGACGCCACTTGAGAGTGTAGGCCTTTCGGGTGGAAGGCCTCCTGGAGGCCAAGACGACCTCCTCCACATCTGGAGGTAGCTGCAGAGGAGCAAGGACTACCCTTGCAGCAGCCAGGCCATCAGATGAAGGGACCGGAGATTGGGGTGTAGGAGAGTCCCCTGATCCTGCGACAGGAGGTCGGGCTGAAATCCCAGTGGAAGAGGAGTGTCTACCGCTAGCTGCATCAGAAGCGGGAACCAAGGTTCTCTCGGCCACTGGGGAGCCACTAGGATCATCGATGCTTTGTCTCTGAGAACCTTGAAGAGCGTCCGAGACACCAGTGGCATGGGAGGAAAGGCATACAAGAGGCCGGTGGACCATGGAATTAGAAAAGCATCCGCCGCTACCCGGAGAGGATGCGGCTGTCGAGAGCAGAATCTGGGCAGCTGCCGGTTCAGAGGACTGGCAAACAGATCCATGGTGGGGAGGCCCCACTTGAGAAAGATCCGCTGAACCACCAGCGGATCCAACCTCCACTCATGTGGCTGGAGGATCCTGCTGAGCTTGTCGGCCTTGTAATTTTCTTGACCTGGGAGATAGACAGCCTTGAGGATGATGCCGTGGTGGACTGGAGTTTTTGTGCCTCCTGACAGAGAAGGAAGGAGCCTGTTCCGCCTTGTTTGTTCACGTAGAACATTGCAACCTGATTGTCTGTCTGTATCAGCACCGACTGGTGAGAAACCAGGTGAGAGAATGCCTTAAGCGCTAGGCGGATGGCTCTGAGCTCCAGGAAGTTTATCTGCTGAGCAGACTCCCAAGGAGTCCAGAGGCCTTGAGTACATGTCCCTTGGTAATGTGCTCCCCAACCCAGGAGAGAAGCATCGGTCGTCAGGACCTGAGAATGCGTAGGGGGCTGAAAAGTCACTCCTAGTACCAGGTTTGGCAGATGAAGCCACCATTGTAGAGAAGAGACCAGCTGGTCGGAGATCTGTACGGAGTCCGCTAGGCTCCCCGTGGCCTGATGCCATTGATTGCGAAGGCACCATTGAGCAGGACGCATGTTCAGTCGGGCATTGGGGGTCACATGGACCGTGGAAGCCATATGGCCGAGCAGTAGCAGAAAGTGCCTGGCTGAGACCAGCGCATTGCTGTGAAAGTGGCCGGCGAGATCCATGAGCCGCTTGGCCCTGTCCAGAGGGAGGAAGGCCCGCGCCTGAAGTGTGTCCAACCGGGCGCCAATGAACTCGAGATTTTGAGAGGGGAGCAAAGTGGACTTTGCGAAGTTTATGACAAAACCCAAGTGCTGGAGCAGAGCCACAGTGCGATGAGTGGCTTGAGTGGCTTCTTGGGAAGACTGGGCTCTGATGAGCCAGTCGTCCAGGTAAGGGAACACAAACAGACCTTGAAGTCTCAGATAAGCCGCCACCACTGCGAGGCATTTGGTGAACACCCTGGGTGCGGAGGATAGGCCAAAGGGCAGCACTCTGTACTGGTAATGATTCCCTTCCACAACAAATCTGAGATATTGTCTGTGGTCCGGATGAATGAGGATATGAGTATACGCATCTTTCAGATCCAAGAAGCATAGCCAGTCTCCCTGCTGGAGGTAAGGCAGCAGGATTCCAAGGGTAAGCATCTTGAACTTTTCCTTTGCAAGGAACTTGTTGAGGTTTCGCAAGTCCAGGATGGGTCTGAGGCCTCCTGTTCTTTTTGGAATCAGGAAGTACCTGGAGTAAAACCCCTGGCCCATCAGGTGGTGGGGCACCGGTTCCACGGCTTGTTCCTGAACAAGACTTGCTAACTCCTGAAGGAGTAAGGCCCTGTGCAAAGGCAGTCTGGGAGGCTCCCCCGGAAAGTAGGAGGGAGGTACCTGGTGAAAGTGAAGAAGATAACCCTCTTGAACTATGTAAAGTACCCAGGTATCTGTGGTGATGTTGGACCACCTTTGGGCAAAGTGGACCAGCCGGCCTCCTGTGCTGAGAGAAACCAGCTGAGGGGGAGAGGCTATGCTGAGGAAGTCAAAAACCCCCACCCTGCTGAGCAGGGGCCGGTGGTGCAGGCTTGGGGGCTTGCTGCCTAAGGGACCCATTACCCCGTCCCTTGGCCTGCTTTCCCTGTGGGGGAGCCACTGAGGCCGGATATTGAGGGTAGTATTTATAGGCAGCACCTTTCCTCGGGTAAAAGGGCTTTTTCCCCGAGGCCTTCTTCTTTTGAGAAGGGGCAGAGGTTTTCCTCGAGAGACGAGTCCTGGTGAGAGTCTCCGTCTCGATTTGTGCAGCCTTCTCATCCATGGGCTTGCCAAAGAGGTTATCACCTCGGCAGGGGACATCGACCAACTTGTCCTGTACCCAGGGCTCGAGGTCGAACGTCTGAAGCCAAGCCTGGCGGCGTCCACCGATGCCGGCCGCAGCAACTCGAGCCGACGCCTCAAAACCATCGTAGGCTGCTCGAGAGATAAACTTGGAGCACTCTCGAATACAAGTAGACAAGGATTGGAACCTCTGCAAAGGTTCGTCGGAGAGACCAGCAGAGAACCCGGCTATTTCCTTAGCCAGGAGATACATGCCCATGTAGAGCTGGTAGGTCTGGACTCGACAAGCAAGCATAGAGCCCTGGAAGCACTTCCTACCGAGGGCATCCAGGCTTCGGGCTTCCCTACCAGGGGGCACCGAGGAGTGCATTTTTTGACTCTTTAGTCTATGCATGGCCGATTCCACCACCATGGAATGGTGCGGTAGTTGTGCCTTCTGGAAACCGGGGCTCTTGCGGACTCGATAAATGGAATCGACCCGCTTGCTTAACACCGGCGACGACGCCGGGCTCTCCCACATGCGGAAGAGAAGTCGTTCCAGCATCAGAGGAACCGGTACAATAAAGGCCTCCTTCGGGGGAGAGTCATATTGGAGGGCATCGAGTTCTTCGACTCGAGGCTCCTCCTCGGGATCCGCAGGGAAGGCCTTGGCCATATCCCTCACGAAGTCCGAGAACCGGGTATCCTCCGGGGGGGGGACTGTCTCCGAGGTTCGGACTCGGGGGAGTCCGAAGGGACACACCGAGTCCGAAAGGAACCAGGTGACTCTTCGTCCTCAGATTCCCAGGCCGACTCCTTGGAGGAGGAGTCGATCGGCTCTGGTCGGGCGGGCACCGATGCTATCCGCTCCGACGCCGAGGGAGTCGGCATCGACGACCGCGGTCCCGAATGGGAGGCCGAAGGAGACCTCGACCGAGGATCGACTCGAGCCCTCATGGACTCGAGGATCAGCTCGGTCTCCGGGGTCGATTTGGAGGTCGACGTCCCGGCAGTCAGGGCAGAAGCACCGGCGAGGCCAGCGATCAATACCCGCTGCTGGTCCAAGAAGGCAGTCAGACTGCTCTCCAAGGCTGTCAACCTGAGTCCGAGCTCAGGAGACCCAGCAGCCCCCGACTTGGGCCCTGACGGCGTCGGGCCCGACGTCGGGTCCTTCGGAGGCGAGTCAACAAGGACAACAGTACTCACGTGAGCGGGCAAGTCCACCTCGAGTCGAGGATGTTTTGACGGCCTCTCCGTCTCCGAGGACCCGGGACGGGAAACGGGGCTATGCGACCTGGCCCTCGAGGAACCAGGAGCGTCCACCGATCCCACCCTCGCGGGTTTCTTCTTCCGATGATGTTCCCGGGTAGGAGACCCCCTTTCAGAGGAACGTCGACGATGCTCAGGAACAGAGTCCCGAGACGTCGAAGCCTCCGATGAGGTCCGAGCCCGGCCGGAGTCAGAGAAGATACGCTCCCGTTGGTGCTGCCGACTCCTCAAAGCTTTTGAGGACATTTTGCCGCATGGCACACAGATCAGGGAGTCATGATCTGGGCCGAGGCAGCGGAGGCAGAAGTCATGAGTGTCTGTAAGAGACATGAGTTTCTTACAGAGATCACACTTTTTAAAGCCGCTGGCAGCCATCGGGGGAAAAAGGGCCCCTGCGAGGTCGAATGACCGGGCTGCCAGGGAAAAAGGAAAAAGGCGCGAAATCTGTCACAAAGGACAAAAAACCGAAAAATAAGGAACGGACTCGCAACCGACGTCGCGAGTCCGGGCAGGAAAAGAACCGGCGTCGAACCGAAGAAAAAAGAGGAAAATAGAGAAAAAATCAACTTTTCTGCGGGGATTCACAGGCAACGTCTGTAGGGCTCCGCGGAAAAAAGAAGACTGAGCAAGATGGCACCCTTGGGCGGGAAGAGGACTGCGCATGCGCGCTGCAATTCCCAAAGGCTTTCTTTGAAAGCTGGGGAAAATTGCTCCGCGAGGGCTCTGTCGGCGCCGACGTCACCCATATGTGAGGACTGACTTCCTGCTTGGTCCTGGAGAATAAAGCATATTTGAATTGTCCAGAAATCCACATGCAAAGCAGCTCACTGCTACACACAATAAATAATGCAGCTTGTGTTAAGCTTTACAAGCTTCATTATTAATGGAAAGTAAACATCTCCAGAGACATTGTTAACTATACCCAAGAAACATCGCAACTTGAAGGGATTGGCCAGTTTCCAAAAATAGCCCCTTATACTCCCGATCCCTTGCAAATAAAAAATTAAGGACCCCTTATCTCCCTGATCCTTTGTTGAAAATGGTGCCACTTTAGCCCCTACCAGGGTATCCTAGGTATCTAATAGTGGGCAGAAGATCTCCATTCATTCTTGCCCTGGTGGCTCCAATTTCAAAAAATGGCACTGCTAGGCCTTTAACCGTAGTCTTCTGGTACTACCGCTGGAGGTTACACTGTCAAATAAGAGCTCTATTTTAATGGGTTAATAAACAGGGGCCTAAAGGTGAGCACGGAATATTTAATTTTAATGTTTCTTACCAAATTGTGGCTAAATTGGAGTGTAGGTGAGAGCTATGAGAGAGTCTGTAAGCTCTGCCTGTCCAATATTGAGGAACCACATGCTGCTCCAACCAGCTACGTGCATCAGGCTCGCACACTAAATAAGAAATTTGACAATTATGAAAAGGAAATTACATAAGAATCATTTGATCACATCCAAACAAGCAAAACATATTTCACTGTGTACATTATTCTACAAAATGTGATTTTATTTACATTCAACATACACAGCATTACTAAAACATTTCCAGTGTTTAGCTGTGAAAATAGAAATATCGATTACTTACATCCAGCATGCATTAGCAAAATAAATATTGATCCATGACTACAGGGAGATAGCATAGTTACTACTCACCTGTAACAGGTGTTCTCCAGGGACAGTAGGAATCAGTCCTCACATATGGGTGACGTCGGCGCCGACGGAGCCCCATGCGGAGCAATTCCCCAGCTTTCCCGCCCAAGGGTGCCATCTTGCTCAGTCTAATGACATAGCTAAAAGATGGCAAAAAGAATAAAAGCAATAATAGGACTGCAACTCCAGGGGAGGAGGAAAGGTTGTGAGGGCCGATTCCTGCTGTCCCTGGAGAACACCTGTTACAGGTGAGTAACTACGCTTTCTCCAGGAACAAGCAGGAAGTCAGTCCTCATATATGGGACTCCCTAGCTATACGCTACTGAGAACCCATAGTTGAAAAATGGCTCCCTCCAGAAGAGCCGCAGCAGCTGTGATAGGAATCCAGCAGAGTCACAACACCCCCGGTAGCCTGACACCAGAGGGCCGGAGGGTAGGAGTTGCCTAAACCTCAAATAAGTTCCAGAGTACTGCCTGGCCGAAAGCACTGTCCCATCGGGACTCCCCATCCAAGCAGTAATGGGCTGCAAAAGTCTGGCTTGAAGACCAGGTGGCAGCCCGAGAGATGTCTGCCAGTGGAACAGAGCGGAAGTGAGCCACTGACGCGGCCTTAGCCCTGACACGATAGGCCGTGATTCGACCCTGCAACGGAAGGTCGGCCGCCCTGTACGCCCAGGCGATGCAGTCTGCCACCCAGGTGGACAACGTGCGCTTGGAGACTGGAAGCCCCAGCTTACTGGGGTCAAAAGAGACGAAGACCTGAGGAGCTCTTCGATGTCCCCTCGTACGCTCCAAATAAAAGGCTAATGCCCTCTTAAAATCAAGGGTATGCAGAACCACCTCTGCCTGGCTAGCATGCGGTCTGGGAAAGAATGTCGGAAGAACCACCTCCTGGTTGGAGGTGGAATGGAGAGACTACTTTCGGGAGGAACTTAGGATGAGTGTGCAGGACCACCCTGTTCCGATAAAACCGTCTGTACGGTCTTTCTGAGACTAGAGCTTGTAGTTCACTCACTCACCTGGCAGATGTGAGTGCCACCAGGAAGAGCACCTTCCAAGAGAGGAAGCGCAGATGGCAAGTGGACATTGGCTCAAAAGGTGGGCAAGTAAGCTGTTGCAAGACCACATTCAGATCCCACTTGGTCGCCAGAGGGCACACCGGGGGTTTTAGTAGAAGCAGACCTCTGAGGAATCTGGATAGCAAGGGGTGAACCAAAAGAGGATGACCTTCCACTGGTGAGTGGTGTGCCGACAAAGCAGTCAGGTGGACCCTGACAGAGTTAGACTTGAGGCCTAAGTCAGAGAGGTGGAGCAGGTACTGGCAACACCACTGGTACCAGGCAAGAGAAAGGGTTCTCATTGTGTTGCTGACACCACACCTCAAACCTACGCCACTTGAAGGCATAGGTTTTTCTAGTGGACTGCCTACTGGAGGCCAGTAACACTTCCTCTATGTTCCTAGGAAGGAGGAGAGGAGCCAGCACTACCCTTTCAGCAGCCATGCCATCAGGTTGAGAGATTTGAGGTTGGTGTGTAGGATAGAGCCCTGCTCCTGGGACAGGAGGCCAGGCCTCGTCCCCAGAGGGAGTGGGGTTTCCACTGCCAACTGGAGAAGAAGTGGGAACCAAGGTTGCCTTGGCCATCTGGGGGCTACCAGAATGACTGAGGCCTTGTCCTGAAGGATTTTGAACAGAGTTCGGGCCACCAGAGGCGTGGGAGGAAATGCATATAGGAGGCCCACAGACCAGGAGATCAGAAATGCATCCGCAGCCATCCTTTGGGGATGTGGCTGTCTGGAGCAAAATTTGGGCAACTGATGATTCTGCGGACTTGCAAAAAGGTCTACGGACGGATGACCCCAGCAGTGGAAGATCTGCTGGGCCACTTCTGGATTCAGTTGCCATTTGTGAGGTTGAAGAATTCTGCATAGTTTGTCTGCCAGGTAGTTCTCTTGACCTGGCAGGTAAACTGCCTTGAGACACACACTCTGTCTGATGGCAAAGGAGCATAGGTCCAGTGTCCCTGGCACAGAACACGGGACCCTGTCCCTCCCTACTTGTTCACGTAGAACATAGCCACCTGATTGTCTGTCTGCACGAGAACAGACTGATGTGAGAGAACATGGCAGAAGGCTTGAAGAGCTGGGTGTATCGCTCGGAGCTCTAAGAGGTTGATTTGTTGTGCTCTCTCTTGAGGAGACCACAACCTCTAAGTGCATGTATCCCCACAGTGGGCTTCCCAGCCCAGCAGGGATGCATCTGTCATCAGGACTCTTGAGTACGCTGGAGGTTGGAAAGGCACTCCTCCGAGCAGGTTGGGTAGTTGGAAAGGCACTCCTCCGAGCAAGTTGGGTAGTTGAAGCCACCAGGCCAACGACTTCCGTAGTCGTTTTGACACTCTGATCCTGTCTCGGAGTCGTCCTGTGGCCTGCGTCAACTGATCCCGTAGGCACCATTGAGCTGTTCTCATACTGAGCCGGGAGTTTGGGGTCACATGCACTGTGGAGGCCATGTGTCCTAAAAGACGCAGGAAATGCCTTGCTGATATCTGAAACTTGTGGCTGATTTGGTGCACTAGCTCCAGAAGCCTCTGTGCCCTGTCCTGTGGCAGCTAATCTTTGCCTGAAGGGTGTCCAGTCTCGCCCCTATGAACTCTAAGTTCTGTGTGGGGCGAGACTGTTGCAAGTATGTTGTT
Source organism: Ichthyophis bannanicus (assembly GCA_033557465.1). NCBI lineage: Eukaryota > Metazoa > Chordata > Amphibia > Gymnophiona > Ichthyophiidae > Ichthyophis > Ichthyophis bannanicus. Next base: position 505,830,489 of record CM066035.1, on the reverse strand, counting down.
AGTTCGAGTTGTGGACTGTTAGGCCTCCTGAGGCAACGGGGCCCTGATGAGCCAGTCATCCAGGTATGGGAGGACAAAGATTCCCTGCTTTCTGAGAAAAGCCGCCACCACCGCCAGACACTTGGTGAACACTCTGGGGGGGGGGGGGAGGCTAGGCCAAATGGAAGTACTCTGTACTGAAAATGGTTTCCTCCCATTACAAATATGAGATATTGTTTGTGGTCTGGATGTATGAGGATGTGCGTGTAGGCATCCTTCAGGTCTAAGGAGCATAGCCAATCTCCCTGGTGGAGGTATGGCAGCAAAATCCCAAGGGAAAGCATCTTGAACTTTTCCCTCACCAGGAACTTGTTTAAGTTTCGCAGGTCGAGTATAGGCCTGGGGCCTCCTGTTCTCTTTGGTATCAGGAAATACCTGGAGTAGAAGCCTTGCCCTTATAGGCTGTGGGGCACTGGCCCCACCGCCTGATCCTCTAGAAGACCGGCCAACTCTTTCAGTAGGAGGTTCCTGTGTAGAGTGGGTCTTAGAGGCTCTCCCGGAAAGTAGGAGGGGGGCACCTGTTTGAAGTGGAGTAAATAGCCCTTTTGGACTATTTGTAGGACCCAGGTGTCTGTGGTGACTGCTGGCCATCTGTGGGCATACAAGGCCAGCCTTCCTCCTGTGCCAAATCTCACCCCTGGCTGGAGAGAGACCATGCTGTGGCTGTCAAAAAAAAACACAACCGGCTGGGAGGGAGCTGGTGCCTGGGGCTTGGGGGTCTTCTGTTACACGGGCCATGCCCCTGTCCCTTGGCCTGCTGCCCCTGATGGGGAGGCCTGGTGAGTGGGGTAATTGCGGTAAGCAGTACCCTTCCTCAGGAAAAAGGGCTTTTGTACCCGAGCCCTTCTTTTTAGAAGGGGCAGAAGTCTTTTTGGAGAGTCTTGTTCGGGTCAAGTACACAAAATCGATTTCCGCAGCCTTCTCAGTCATGGGTTTGCCAAACAGGTTCTCACCTCGGCAGGGGACATCGACCAACTTGTCCTGCAGCCATAGCTCTAGGTCCGACGATATTAGCCATGCCTGGTGTCGGGCACCAATGCCGGCTGCGGCTACTCAGGCTGAAGCCTCAAAGCCGTCATAGGCTGCTCAAGAAAAACTTCGAGCACTCTCGAATCCCTGTGGACAAGGCCTTGAATCTCTGCAAAGGTTCCTCGGAGAGGCCAGCTGAAAACCCGGCAATCTCTTTTGCCAGGTCCCGTAAGTACATGCCCATGTACAGCTGGCATGTTTGGACACGGCAAGACAGCATCGAACCCTGGAAGCTGAGGGCGTCCAGGTTCCAGGCTTCCCTACCAGGAGGCACCGAGGAATGCATTTTATGGCTCTTGAGCCTTTGCATGGCCGATTCCACAACCATGGAGTTGTGCAGCAGCTGTGCTTTCTGGAACCCAGGGCTCTTGCAGACTCAATAGATAGAATCGACCCACATGCTAAGAAACGGCATCGAGGCCGGGGATTCCCACATATGGAACAATAGCCGTTCCAACATCGGAGGAACCGGTACAGTAAGGGCTTCCTTCAGGGGAAAATCATACGGGAGGGCATCAAGCACTTCAGTTCAAGGATCCTCCTCGGCGTCCGCCGGGAAAACCAAGGCCTTGGCCATGTCCCTGACGAACTCCGAGAACCGGGTGTAATCCGGAGGAGACCTTCTCCGAGGTTCGGACCCCAGGGAGTCCGATGGGATGCACCAGGTCCGGTGGGTGCCCGGGGAGTCTTCATCCTCCGTTTCACAGGCAGAGTCCTCCAAGGCGGAATTGATGGGCTCCGGTCGTGAGGGCTTCGGCCTCGACCGCCCCGGCACCGATGGCACTGGAGTCGACGACCTCGGTCCTGAACGGGAGGTTGAGGGAGACCTTGGCCGGGGATCGACTCGAGCTCGAAGAGTCTCGAGGATTGGCTCGGCCTCCGGAATCAACTTGAACGTCGAAGTCACGGTGGTCCGGGCAGATGGACAGTGCCCGCTGCTGCTCCAAGAAGGCAGACATGCTGCACTCCAAGGCCGCCATTCTGAGATCGAGCTCAGAAGGCTCCACAGCCTCCGGATGATGCCGGTTCTCCCGGGGGAGAGTCCATGAGGACAACAGCCGTTACCTTCCTCGGCATCTCCGGCTCCGTGCGAGGTACCTTGGCATGCCGCTCTGACTCAGAGGACCCGAGGCGGCGGTCAGGACTCTGCAACCTGGCCCGCGAGGACCCAGGTCTATCAGAGGCATCTGACGACGCCCTCGTGAGCTTTTTCTTCCTCCGGTGTTCCCTGGAGAGAGACCCCCGCTCAGAAGACCCACGACGATGCTCGGAGTTAGACAGCTCCTGAGACATCGAGGCTTCTGATGAGGTCCGGACCTGGGTGGATGTGGACTCAGAGAAAATCCTCTCACGCTGCTGCTGCCTACTTCTTAGTGCCTTAGAAGACATCTTGCCGCACAGGCCATCGGGTCCCAGCCCCCAGGCAGCGGAGACAGCAGTCATGTGTGTCTGTGAGGGACATTAACTTTTTGCACCGATCACACTTTTTAAACCTGCTGGCAGCCATCGGGAGAAAAAGGGCCCCTGCGAGGTCAAACGACCGGGCTGCCAGTGAAAAAGAAAAAAGGCGCGAACGCTAGTCACTAAGGACAAAAAATGAAAAATAGGGACCGGATCCAATACTGGTGTACCGAACCGAGGCGGGGAGGGGAACCGGCATTGAACCGGGTCGAAGAAAAGAATCTTCTGAAGAGTTGATGCACTTTTTCCATGAGGGAATTCGGACCACGTCCGTTGGGCTCCGCGGAAAAAGGGAGACTGAGCAAGATGGCATCCTTGGGCGGGAAGGGGACCGCGCATGCGTGATGCAATCCCAAAGGCTTTCTTTGAAAGCTGGGGAATTGCTCCACATGGGGCTCCGTCGGTGTCAACATTAACCATATGTGAGGACTGACCTCCTGCTTATTCCTGGAGAAACCATGATTATGCTTCATTTTGGTGCGCTTTTACACTACAGGGGAATTAAGCTATTAAAAATGAGCAGAATTTCACAAGCAATTTCTTAGTACATGCATAATCATGTTGCATTTTTCCATAATTCCTGGACTACAAAGGCTGGACAATGGAGGGTAAATCATATGAGACAGTGAAAAAGCACATTTGGGCTCGCTGAGTGCAGGCAGCACAGTGAGTGTCGGTCCAGCCAGGGCCGATCATTTGTTCAGCTTCCTCCGCCTATCCCTTGATCCCCTACTTTGGCCAAGCTGGAAAGGAACAAATTGTATCCTCTGCCAAAAGCTCAGTCTGCATATCATCCAATCACCATGCTGGCCATGAAACACTGCACTTTTCACACTCAAGTCTATATTCCAAGCACCATTCCTTCTTTCTGTATGGCACACTACTATTTCCAATTTCAGAGCTGTTCCATTACCACTTACCAGCTCTTTATTACTGAAGTCGTGAAAACAGCTGTTCAGACAGCAGCAAAAATAATAAAAGTTAACAATAGGCTCTCAGAATGTTTCCTTCCTGGGCCAAAAGATGACCACTTTGTCATGGCATTGATGATGCTGCAGACATCATACGCCTTAAAAGAACATTATTTCCAATAATCTACATATATAAAATCTAGATAGACTTATAACCTCCACAATATCAGCCATATATGCTAGAAACACAAAATACAATGATATAAATAAAACTCATCCTTGTATGGAGAGCCAAATGCAATTTCATTTTTTAAAAAAGGGCATCTGTATTCCATCTTCTTCCACCCAAAATTAATTTGGTTGCTGTTGTTGTTAAGTGCCCTTGAGTCAGTCGTATCCTGGCAACCCCGAAGACAGCTGTCCCTATCACCTGTATTTTTTTTTTTAAACAAGTGTGAAAAATGCCACAGATACTGCCTTTACTTTGCACAGTTTATCTTAACCTCAATCTTCACAAGCTTCCTTGTCCACACTACTTCAAAACATCCCCACAAAATAATGTGGGCATTGTACTTTGCTGTAGGAATGGTATTGCAAGAGAACTGTGCTGCAGTTATATGCCATCTAATATCACTTAACACAGAGACCAAAAAGCTCGTTTGGTTTTATTACACTATAAAACCTGTCCTATGTGTGCAAATATTTCTTTACAAATGTCACGTACCACAATGTATATGATCCAAATATTTGGACAGAAGTCCACATTGAAGCTTTGCACATCTCTTCTAAGGAGCCCAACCTCAGATGGACCACCATCAATGACATTTTGACCTCAACTACTCTGATTAGACATAGGTGGGCTCTAGACTGAGCTAATCTGGGTTTACTATGACAAAGAAAGCATAATTACTCACCTGTAACAGATGTTCTCCAGGGACAGCAGGAATCAGTCCTCACATATGGGTGATGTCGACGCCAATGGAGCCCTCATGGAAGCATCTCCCCAGCTTTCAAAGAAAGCCTTTAGGAGATGCCACCACGCATGTGTGGTCCCCTTCCCGCCCAAGTGTACCATCTTGCTCAGTGAGATGACATAGCTAGAGCCGACAAAAGAGATGGCAAATGTAGAACAACAAGGGAGGAGTGGTCTAGTGGTTGGGGCAAATTACCTCAGGCCGGAGGGCCAGGGGTTTGAATCCCGCTAGAGGATAGCAACCTTGGGCCGGGAGGACTGGGGTTTCAAGTCCCACAGGTGCTCCTTGTGGCCTTGGGCAAACCACTTAACTCTCCATTGCCTCAGGTACAAAATCATTGTGAGCCCTTCGGGGACAAGGGAAAATATATATACAATACCTGAATGTACACCGCTTTGACTGGTAGAAAAGTGGTATAAGCACCTAGATAGATAGATAGATAGATAGATAAATAAATAAATAAATAAATACTCGAAGAGGAAGAGGGAGGGTTGTGAGGACGGATTCCTGCTGTCCTTGGAGAACACCTGTTACAGGTGAGTAACTATGCTTTCTCCAGAAACAAGCAGGAAGTCAGTCTTCACAAATGGGACTCCCTAGCTATAGGCTACCAATAACCGGTAGACAAAAGCATGGCCCAGCCATAAGCAACCGCAAGTGAATCAGAGGACAGACTCTAAGGACCCTAGTGTCCAGAGAGAACCATGGCTCTAGTAGTCTGAACAAGAAGGGTCGGAGGATAGGAGCCCCAAAAAGATTATGGAGTACGGCCTGGCCGAAGGCACTAACCTATCGGGTCTCTCTCGCCAGGCAGTAGTGAGCTAAAAAAGTGTGGCTGGGGATCAGGTGGTGGCCTGGCAGATATCTGCCATAGGCACCAAGCGCAGGCTTGCAACCGAAGTCACCATCACCCTGACATTCTGCACCATGACCCAGCACTCCAATGGTAGCCCAGCCCAGCTGTGGGTGAAGGCGATGCAGTCCGCCACCCAGATGGATGGGGTCCAGTTGATGACAGCCTCCCCCAGACAACTGGGGTCTTAGAAGACAAAGAGCTGTGAGGCTTTGTGATGGCCCTGAATCTGCTGCAGGTAAGAGGACAGGGCCCTTTTGCATCCAGAGCGTGGACAACGGCTGACGCCTTGTCGGCGTGGGGCCTTGAAAAGAAGGTAGGAAGTACCATCTCCTGGTTGAGGTGGAAATCAGAAACCACCTTTGGAAGGAATTTCCGGTGATTATGGAGCACAACCCTGTTCTTGTAGAACCTGGTATAGGGTGGCTCGGCCACCAAAGGACATCGAGGTGCTTCTTTTGGACCCATTGCTCAAGGTCTGATGTCTGGGGTCAAGCTTGCTGTCGGCAGCTGCTACCCTCATGCTGGACTCGAAGCCGCTGTAGGTGGCTCAAGACAGATATTTAAAACACTCCCCGACAGACTTCGTAAGAGTCTGGAAGCATCGGAGGCGGTCTCCATTGAGGGCTGCCTGAAACCTCCGAGCTCCTTGGTGAGGTCTTGGAGGAACATGCTGATGTAAAGCTGGTAAGTTTGTATGTGGCATGCTAGCATTGAGCCTTGGTAGCATTTCCATCCGAAGATATCAAGGGCGCGGGACTCCCTGCCTGGGGGCATCAATAAGTGTGTCTTCGGGCTTTTCTGACAATGCATGGCCGACTTGACCACCATGAAGGTATGAGGGAGTTGAGCCTTTCAGAAGCCCAGTCCTCGCTGGACCTAGTACATAGTATCCAGGTGTTGGCTGACGATCGGCACCGATGCCGGCGCTTCCCACATTCAGAGAAGGAGCCTACTTAGGATGGAGGGGATGGGGACCGTAAGTATCTCCTTAGGTGGTGCCTCATATTGGAGGATGTCGAGTTCCTCCATACATGGGTCCTCTTCCGACTCGGTGGTGAGGGAGAGAGCCCGCACCATCTCCCAGATGAACTCGAGGAAAGAGGTGTCCTTGGATGGAGATCGATGCCTCGCAGCTGGTGGAGATGGGTCTGAAGGGAGGTCTCCGGAGATGTCTCAACATTGGACTTTAAGTCAGAGTAGTTCGAGGAGGACTCGAGCCCAATGGCTCCAAGGGTGTCATCAGCTCCGGTCTTCGGAGTCTCGAGGAGAGGGCATGGCCAGAGCCAGAGGCACTTGCCTGAGAGGACCTCGCCCCCGAGGATCAGGAGTGAGATCGAAACCCTCGCTGAGCATCCTCACGAGGCGTCTGGCTCTAAGGGATCGCTTTGGTGGCCTGAGGAGTCCTCGGCATTGAGGTCCCTACGGTGTCTGTGCAAGAGCCAGCAGGGCTGGCCATTGACACCTGTTGGGAGGCAATGAACGCAGAAATGCTTATGCCAGGGTTACCGGGTCAGGTTTGAGGGGGTCCTCTATGGAACAGCCCTCAGGAGATCGGGCTCCATCATCAGAGACCTTGACATTGGTCCTCGGTACCTTTCATAGTCATCCTGCTCTGACTACTCGGATGCTTGTCGAGGGCTGAGGGACTGCGTACAGGATTTTCTATGCTTGTCTGCCTTCCAAGAAGAGGCCCATGAGGTCTTCTTCTTATGCTCACGCTCTGGAGACCCTTGATCGGAGTGTCTACGAGTCCATTCAGGAACTGCAGGGGCTTTGTGCAACTCCGAGGGTTGCAGAGTCTTTCAGCGCGAGGCTACCGGGGATACAGAGGTCGAGTCTGCCTTGTGGAAGATGTTGTCCTGCTTCTGCCGATGGCACTGGATGGCCTTGGCAGACAACTTTTTACACAGGGAGCACTCCTCCAGGTCAAGGTTGGCACCCAGACACCAGAGGCAACAGTCATGTGTGTCAGTAAGGGACATGTTTTGGAGCACCAATCACATTTTTTGAAACGGGTGGCCGTTTGTGCGAAAAGGACCCCAGTGACGCCAAAGATCCTCAACGTGGCCAGCGGTTGAAAAAGGCGCAAAAGCGCTAAGATGGAAAAGAATCTATGAAGAAGGTCTCGAGACCCAATGCCGAGGCAACGGAGCTCGAGAGGCGGGAAAGGGACTGGCCTAGCTGGAAGACGCAAAAAAATGCATGAGAAAATCAATTTTTTTCCAGGAGAACAAGATGAATGTCTGTAGGGCTCCGCGGAAAAAGGGAGACTGAGCAAGATGATACTCTTAGGCGGGAAGGGGACCACGCATGTATGGTGGCATCTCACAAAGGCTTTCTTTGAAAGCTGGGGAGATGCTTCCGCAAGGGCTCAATCAATGTCGATCTCACCCATATGTGAGGATTGACTTTGTGCTTGTTTCTGGACAATGTGAAGACTTATTTGAACGAGACTTTCGTTTTTTTATTTTTAGGTGCATTTAAAGTAAGCGATAGCATCTATTGAAGCAGCTCCATTCCTTTTTTTTTGTGTGGTGGTGTGTCTGTCCATACACATTTCTTTGCTTGCACATGCACAAGCAAAAAAGATGCATACCTCTTCAGTTGCAAGATTGAAAGGCTCCCAGAGAATTGTGAAAGAGCAGCCATGGGTGGCAATGAAATTAAGTACTGCTGCCTGAACAGGAGCAGCATTTTGCTAAAGGGAGCTTAGGCCTTGCTGCATAATGAACAGCAGCGGAGAGGTAAAATTAAAAGCAGATACCAGCAGCAAGAAGGTCAAGCCCCATGGCGGAATAAAGAAGAGTGCTTAGAGATGTTAAAAAGCAGCTTTCGGCAGTGGGGAAGTTAGGCCCCATAGTGGAACGAAGAGGAGTGGCACATAGATGTTAAAGCAGCCACCAGCAGTGAGGAACTTCACTGCTGAATGAAAGAAAGGTCCAAGGCTGCAGCAGGAAGGAAGTGGCAAGAACCCATTTCCCACTGGCACAACAAAAGTTGTTGTGCTTTTCAGATGCTGCAAATTAAAGAAAAGAAGAAGCAGAGAAGAAAGGAAACAAGCAAGTGTAGGAAAGGAAAAGGGAGAGGAGTGGAAGGGGAGGAGGCATTTGGAGAGTGCAAGGGAGACTAGGGAATGGAACGAAAGGATGTATTGGAACGCAAGGCTTTAATAGTGAAGGATAAAGAGCATGTGGTGGAGGATGGGGAATGAGTGCACGAGGGTGGGAGAGATAGTGAGTGCAGTAAAACAGACAAAGCGTATGACAGAGGGAAGCTTTCATGACCATAATGCCAAGCCACAAACATACCCCCATTCATTGCTATCCTCTTACACACATACACAGAATCTGTCCCTGACAAAAACAAACGAATGTCAACAAATACATAGATCACCCCACCTTCTGACATCACACCTACACATCCTCAGATTCAAATTCTGCATGCAGATAAAGCGTAGTTACTCACATGTAACAGGTGATCTCTTGGAACAGCGGGAATTTAGTTTTCACATATGGGTGATGTCGGTACCAATGGAGCCCGCACAGGAACGCTCCCCAGCATCCAATAGGAAAGCTTTTGGGAGCATCCCACTGCGCCTGCATAGCTGCCTTCCCAGTTCTCCCTCCTCAGTTGAGTCTGTAGTTGAGAAAAAAGGAGAGAAGGAGAAGAAGAAGAAAAAGACGACCTACAATTCCTAGGGGAGGAGTGTGGGTTGTGAAAACTAAATTCCTGCTGTTCCCAGAGTTACAGGTGAGTACCTATGCTATCTCCAGGAACAAGCAGAAATGTAGTCTTCACATATGGGACTTCCTAGCTTGGAGATGCCAGAGAGATGACCTCAGAGTGAGCTGTGGATCACAGGTATAATTAAGGTGGTCATGTATCCTCCAAGTATGTCTGGTATTGAAACCTGGGATGGAGGGTAGATCTAAGTCTGAAAGAGATGCTGGAGAATAGTTATCTCCAAGTTATAATGCCCTGTTCAATGTAATTTCAGTTTGTTCAATGTAAACCGCACTGATGCAGAATAGCGCGGTATATAAGAGAATGAAATAAATAAATAAATAAAAATAAACAGCTTGGCTAAACAAGGCATCCCAGCAGGAGTCCTTGTCCAGGCAATAGTGAGCAGCAAAAGTGTGGACAGAAGACCAAGTTGCTGCTTTACATATCTCATCAATCGCTACAAAGCATAGATTTGCCATAGAGGCAACCATGGCCTGAACATTATGTGCAGTGACGCGACCCTCGAGAGAGAGAATCCTGCACTTTTGTAAGCAAAGGAGATGCCATCTGCTATCCATCTGGAGAGAGTTTGCTTGGATACTGGCAAGTCCAGGTGACTCAAGTCAAAAGCGATGAAAAGTTGGGAGGTTTTTCTGTGCTCTCGAGTTCTCTGGAGATAAAAAGCCAAGGCACATTTGCAATCCAGAGTATGAAGGGTTGCCTCTGCCCTAGAGGAATGAGGTCTAGGGAAAAAGGCAGGAAGGTAGACTGACTGGTTTAAATGGAAGGGCGAGACCACCTTCGGCATAAAGTGAGGATGAGTCCTAAGGACTACCTTATCATGGTGGAATCGTATATGAGGAGAGTCAGCCACCAAAGCCTGGAGCTCACTGATGTGTTTTGCTGAAGTGAGGGCAAAAAAGGTGACCTTCCACGTGAGAAACTTCAGTGAGGTAGTGGCTAGAGGTTCAAAGGGCGGCTTGAGAAGCTGTCCTAGAACAACATTAACATCCCATGCCACTGGAGGGGGCTTAATGGGAAGTTTTGTTAATAGAAGACCCCTCATGAAGCGTGCTACAAGCAGCTGAGAAGAGATGGGCTGACCATCTAAGGGCATGTGAGAGGCCGCAATTGCACTTAGGTGTACTCTTACCGAATGGAAACTCAAGAAACTCAAGTAAAGCATCCACTGGAGATGAGAAGAGGTTAGGCGCTCTCTGCGAACACCAGAGAGAAAATCTACGCCACTTGAAGGTGTAGGCGCGTCTGGTGGATGGCTTCCTAGAAGCTAAAAGGATATCCTTAACCTGCTGAGAGAAGTTAATGTCCTGGAAGGCTATGCCTTTAGTAGCCATGCTGCGGATTGGGATGGAGCAGCGTCCCCTCCTCCTGATATAGGAGATCTGGAGCAGACCCCAGATCTACGGGTTGAGTCCGAGACAGATGTAGAAGGAGAAGATAGCATGGTTGTCCTGGCCAGCGTTGGCCTATGAGTATCATGCAGCCCCTGTCTCTCTGGAGTTTGAAAAGGGTCTTGGGAATGGGAGGGAAGGCATATAGGAAGCCTTGAAACCAGGTGGGGGTGAAAAGCATCTACCTGCTGGCTGTCCAGTGCAAGAGTCCTGGAGCAGAAGCGAGGAAGCTTGGCATTCTGAGGACTTCCGAACAGGTCTATCTCTGGGGTTCCCCAGATCTGAAAAATGTGAGCGACCTTGTCTGCATGGAGACACCACTCATGGGGTAGAAGGACTCGACTCATTTGTCTGCCAAGACCTTGTGTTTTCCCGGAAGATACACCATATGTAGGTGAATGTGAAGCTGTATGGCAAAAGACCACAGATGCAGGGCCTTGCTGCAGAGAGTCCAAGAGTCTGTTCCGTCCTGCTTGTTCAAGTACAGCGTAGTTACTCACCTGTAACAGGTGTTCTCCAGGGACAGCAGGAATCAGTACTCACTTATGGGTGACATTGGCACCGACGGAGCCCAAGCGGAGCAATTCCCCAGCTTTCAAAGAAAGCTTTTGGGATTGCTGCCACGCATGCGTGGTCCTCTTCCCGCCCAAGGGGGCCATCTTGCTCAGTCAGGTCCCTTAGCTCGAGGCCTACCAAGCAGATGGCAAGGGAAGGACAAAAATGTAACAACTCATCAGAGGAGGCGGGAGGGTAGTGAGGACTGATTCCTGCTGTCCCTGGAGAACACCTGTTACAGGTGAGTAACTACGTTTTCTCCAGGAACAAGCAGGAAGTCAGTCCTCACTTATTGGACGCCCTGTAACCAAAAAATGCCTCTGCGAGGCCATAAGCAGAAGCTGAAGTCCGAAGGAGCCCGGGTCCTCGGGGCAAAACCCTCGGTAGCCGTGAAGAACGGTCGGAGGGCAGGAGTTGCTTATACCCCAAAGAGATTACAGAGTACAGCCTGGTCGAAGGCGCTGTCACAGCGAGACTCCCTCTCCAGGCAGTAGTGGACGGCGAAGGTGTTCGTAGACGACCATGTTGCTACCTGGCAAATGTCCATCATTGGCACGGAGTGCAGCGAGGCCACGAGGCTGTTTTGGCTCGGACCCCATGAGCAATGACGATCCAGAGGGACGTCCGCCATACAAACAGAGGGAGTACGCTTGGAGACTGCTTGCCCCTGCCTATTGGGATCGGAGGTCACAAAATGCCTGTCAGACTTGTGGTGATTCTGGGTACACTGCAAGAAGGCAGCGAGGGCCCGCTTGCAGTTGAGGGTATGGAGAGCCGCCGACGCCTGATCTGCATGGGGCCTCGGGAAGAAGGTCGGGAGCACTATTCTCTTGGTTGAGATGAGAGGCTGACACGACCTTAGGTAAGAATTTAGGATGGGTCCAGAGGACCACTCTGTTCCGATAAAATCTGGTGTAAGGGGCGCCAGACATGAGTGCCTGAAGCTCAATGACTCGGCGAGCCGAGGTCAGTGCCACCAGGAAAGCCACCTTCCAGGACAAGTGCCGGAGCAAACACGTCGCCATAGGCTCGAAGGGTGGATGAGTGAGCTGCGTGAGCACCACGTTCAAGTCCTATTCCGCCAGCGGGGGACAGATGGGTGGCTTGGATAACAGAAGGCCCCGCATGAAGCGGGAGACTAGTGGCTGCCCTGAGAGAGGCTTTCCCTCGATAGGGAGATGATTAGCCGATATGGCGCTGAAATGAACTCTCATAGAGATCGACTTCAGCCCTTCCCTTGAGAGGTGGAAGAGATACTGGAGAACTCACTAAACCGGGCAGGAGAAGGGATCAAACTGGTGATTCGAGCACCAGACAGAGAAGCGTTTCCACTTGAAGGCAAAAGCCCACCTAGTGGAGTCCTTCCTCGAGGCAAGGAGGATTTCCTCGACCTCCTCTGGAAGGGCCAGGGAGGCTAGAGAGACCCGTTCAGTCGCCAGCCATTAGGGATAGGGATTGTATATTCGGATGAAGTACCCGACCCTCCTCCCGCGTCAGCAAATCCCTGGCAGAGCCCAAGGGAATCGTAGGTGCCGACAACAGCCGGAGCGGGAACCAAGGCTGCCGGGGCCACGAGAATCAGCGATGCCCCGTCCCGCAATGAGGGGGAAAAGAGGGAATGCATATAGGATACTGGAGGACCAGTCCAGGAGAAATGCATCAGCGCCCTCCTTGCTCGGGTGCGGCAGTGTGCCGCAGAAGCGAGGGAGCTGCGTGTTCTGGGGGCTGGCGAAGAGGTCCATCGCTGGAGTGCCCCAGCGCAGAAACAGCCAGCCTGCCACTCTGGGATCCAGGCGCCACTCGTGGGGGTGAAGGATTCTGCTGAGCCTGTCCGCTAGGCCATTCTCCTGACCCAGGAGGTACATCGCCGTGAGGGACATCCTCCGTCGGGCGGCAAAGGAGCAGATGAGGACTGCCTCCCTGCAGAGGGAGCACGACCCCGTGCCCCCACCCTCTTTGTTGATGTAGAACAACGTTACCCATAACCACCCATATATGTCTGCACCATAACCAACTTCCCACTGAGGACATCCTCGAAGGCCCTCAGGGCCCACCGGATGGCTTGGAGCTCATGCAGGTTTATCTGCTGCTCAGTCTCCACAGGCGACCATTGTCCCTGCGTGCAGAGGGACCAGCAATGGGCTCCCCACCCCAACAGGGAAGTATCTGTGTTTAGCACCACATTGTGCTGTGGGGCCTGGAAGGACGATCCCCACAGGAGGTTGCGGGGGTTTTGCCACTAGTTTAGGGACAACCAAAGGTCAGAAAGAACCCTGGCGGGGTCCCTGGGTTGTTCGAGGGATTGACTCCATTGGGAGCTGAGACACCACTGGGCCATCCGCATGTGCAGGCAAGAGTGAGGAACCACATGCACGGTCAAGGCCATGTGGCCCACGAGACGTAGCATGGAATGAGCGGTGACCTGGCGGGTGCTCTGGATGCGAGTTGCCAGAGCTCGAAGGCGGGTGGAGCAATCCATCAGCAAGAAGGCAATGGCCTGCCTAGTATCGAGGCATTCCCCGATGAACTCAAGAGCCTGTGTCGGCTTGAGGTGAGAATTTGGATAGTTGACCAAGAACCTCAAGCTCTCCAAGAGGACGACAGTGCGCGACATCACTTGTCGGGCCTCCACGATGGAGGAGCCTGTAACGAGCCAGTCGTCGAGGTAGAGAAAGATCGGCACGCCCCGATGCTGAAGGTGAGCGGCAGCCACAACGAGGCACTTCGTGAAGACCCGCAGGGCGAATGCGAGACCGAAGGGGAGCACCCAGTACTGCAAGTGCTCTCCCTACATCCTGAAATGCAGGTACTGCCTGTGTTGGGGGTGGATCAAGATATGGGCATAAGCATCCCTCAAGATCCAAGGAGCATAGCCAGTCGCCCTGTCGGAGGAAGGGCAGCAGCACGCCAAAAGATAGCATCTTGAATTTCTCCCGCACCAGGAACATGTTCAGCTTGCGGAGGTCGAGGATGGGCCGAAGACCCCCCGTCTTTTTCGGGACGAGGAAGTACCTGGAATAAAAGCCCCGACCTCAAAGGTGGGGAGGGAACTTCTCGAATGTAAGGAGGAGGTGCAGTTCCCCCTGCAGCAACAGCTGGTGTCCTGGGAGTCGAGGAGGCTGCGTCGGGGAGAAAAGGGGGTGGAAGACTGTCGAAGTGGAGGCGGTAGCCCTCCCAGATGACCTGGAGGATCCAGGTGTCTGAAGTGATAAGTGCCCACGACAGGGCAAAGCAGGACAGGCGTCCCCCACTGGCTGTTGCATCGCCGTAGGGCGAGGGGCTATGCTGCTGGCATCATAACCCCTGCGGGGGCTGTTGGGGAGCCGGCCTCTGGGCCTTCGGGCCCTTTGGTTTACGGTGGCCCTGGCTGGGCTTCCCCTGATCGGGAGTGGTCGGCGCAGGGGTAGCCGGGTATGGCGGGTAGCTGTGGTACTGGAGGCCTTTCCTGGGGAAGAAGGGCTTCTTGGTAGGCTGTTTCTTCCGAGGCATCGTAGAGGTCTTGTGGAAGAGACGGGTCCTAGTGACGTATTCCGTCTCGATCTCAGTCGCCTTCTCCTCCATTGGCTTACCAAAGAGTTGTTCGCCGAGGCAGGGCACATCCAGGAGCTTCTCCTGCACCCACTGCTCCAAATCCGAAGATTGGAGCCAGGCCTGGCGGTGGGCTCTGATGCCTGCGACCGCCATCCATGCCGAAGTCTCGAAGCCATCATAGGAGGCTTGAGAGATATACTTGGAGCAGTCAGCCACTGATTTCAACAGGGTGCAGAACCTGTTGGTATGCCTGGATTTGACAAGAGAGCATGGAACCTTGATAGGCCTTCTGTCCCAGGGCATCAAGGGCTCTCGATTCTCGGCACGGAGGAACCGAGGAATGGGACTTTGGGCTTTTCTGCTTCCTCATGGCTGATTCCACCACAAATCGAGGTATGAGGAAGTTGGGTCTTTTGGAAGCCTGGTCCTCACTGCACCTTGTATATTGTGTCAAGGCGCTTGCTCACAATGGCAACCGAGGCCGGGGCCTCCCACATGCGGAGCAATAGCCGAGATAGAATCGGTGGCACCAGAACGGTGAGGGATTACCTGGGCGGGGCCTCGTACTGAAGAATATCGAGTTCTTCAGCGCGAGGGTCCTTCTCAGCCTGGGTGACCAGGTTGAGGGCCTGAGCCATGTCCTGAATAAACACCAGAAAAGAGGCGTCCTTGGGCGGTGAACGCCGCTGGAGACCAGGCGACGAGGGGTCTGATGGGAACATAAGAACATAAGATATTCCATACTGGGTCAGACCAAGGTCCATCAAGCCCAGTATTCTGTTTCCAACAGTGGCCAATCTAGGTCATATGTACCTAGCAGTTTCCCCAAGACACAAGTTCCACTGGAGATCCCAGTGGGTGCGGGTCTCTAGAGAGGTGTCTCCATTGGATTCCCAGTCCGATTAGTCAGTCGAGGGATCCGAGACGGGCAGGTCGCCCTGACCGATAGCCAGCGGCCTGGAGCCGGAGGCCCTGGACGATCTTGCCCCTGATTGGATGCTGGGGAGCATTCCCGTGCGGGCTCCGTCGGCGCCGACGTACCCCACATGTGAAGACTCATTCCTGCTTGTTCCTGGAGATACATATATATATATATATATATATATATATATATGAACCTAAGCAGACAGAAAGAATAAGTATATAGATATATATCTACCTACTATCATATACTGCAATATATATAGATAGGTAAATACAGATATATCCATTTATATGAATATATATATATATATATATATGTAAATGAGCACAGACATGCACATGTCTATATACATGTATACATATACATATACATATATATATATATATATATCTTGTAATGGTGAAAGTCCCCAGGAGGAGATGGAGGTGAAGGAAAATCCTGGTGAAATAAATGATACTGCACTTGTGCCCAGGATTTCCAAGCCAGATAAGAAAAACACACAGCTTTCTGCTGAGCTCAGGTCACGCCCCAGCTCAGAGGGAGAGACTTGGTCACACCTGAGGGAAGGACAGGGAGTGCCGGGAAGCAAATGCTTTTTAAATCCACAAACAGAGCAGAGAGTGGGCATGGGAAGAGGCAAGAGAAGTGGCAAGGGAAGTGGAGAGGAAGGAAAAGAGCAAGCAAGAAAGGAACCTTATGAAGAAGGTGAAGGAGAGAGAGAGCCTTGGAGAGGACGTTACAGCAAGGCAGAACCTTGGAGCAAGAGAGCTAGCAAGGGAAGTCATTGGAGAGACGGCAATTGGACATACAGCAACAAGGACTATAGCAGCCGTAGAGGAAAGAAGGAAGAAAAGCCTCTTCAGAGCAGGTACCTAACTGGCACTGGAAATAGACATAAGGAAGCTGAATTCCAGAACCTGGAGGATAGCAGGAGAAAAGGGTTCAGCAGTTGTCTAAGAAACCCTGCCAAAGTTAAAGCTAGCATTTCTAATGCTGAATCCTTGTTAGAGAAGCCATTTGCCTTTGCTACTGTCCAGAAGGCAGACCCAACACCTTTAACTGATAATAGGTGGGGGGAGAGTCTTACATACGGGGAAAGCTATAACACTGACAAAAGCAAGACAGCCGAGCCTTCAGAGTTAGAAGTCATAAGCAAGCTGTTGTCAGAAGGAAAGATTTTCTCTCCTAATGCTAATGTGTCTGTACACGCTGAATTGCTCCCGAACCAGTTCAAGGAATTTCTGGAGGAAAGAAAGTCAGGGAGAACTGTTAAACCTGATAGAGATGCCAGTAATTCTAATACTGTTGAAAGAATGCAAATAGACTCTTGTTTGCCAGCTTTAGAAAGTGAATCTTCTCCCATGGATTGCTCTTTATGTTTAAAGGAAGAAGGCATTGTTGAACAGCACTGAAACTGTATGAAATAATATAGAAAGTACTTGCCATACCTACTGAAGAATTGGAAAGGCTTGTTTTACGTTTAATAAGCTTAATTGTCTTCTGAGGATAAGAAGCCGGGCTGTGAGAAAGAAAATCAGCTGTTACAGTTTAACTGTTTTCCATTGAATAACCACACAGGGCAGTGTCCTGTGGAAAGTTTATGGGACTGAGAAACAGCTGAGCAGTGCTGAGATATTTCTGCTACGTTTTTCTTCTGTTCCTGAAATACCTATATGTTGGAGATGCATCCTTTATGCTTGTTTGTGTTTGAGCTTTGATGCGCTGGAAATTCCCCACAATAAATATTCTTGCAGCCTTGAAACACTCGTGTCATAACTACAATTTTGTCCTTAAGGAAATAAGCAAAACTACAAGTCCCATAATCCCTGGCGACAATAGAAATAGGACACTCAAAGGCCACTTCCAGCTGGTAAGCTCTTGGGCCCCAGCAGAAGCGTCACAATATATATATATATATATATATATACATACACACACCCATGTCCCCACATAGGACATATGTGGAGAGAGAAAGATTCATCTAATAACAAGAAGGGAGATACCTGCTTGAGAAGATGTTTAGAGAATCCCTTCTCCCTGGTTATAAGTGAGAGAGCTAAGGGAGTGCTCTCACTGGCAAGGAGAAGTTTAGAGTCCTCTAAGAACTCTAGCCCTTGAATAACCAGGAATGGAAGCCTACATTGAAAAATGCAGAGGATGTTTTTAATCTGCAGAAAGTAAATCTGAATCCTTCGATAACTCCAGCAGGATAGCTGGAGAAGATGCAATGAGATAAAATACCATATTTACCCTTCTAAGAGGGCAAAATGAGTATGGCGCATTCTTGT
The DNA here is from genome assembly GCA_033557465.1 of Ichthyophis bannanicus. NCBI lineage: Eukaryota > Metazoa > Chordata > Amphibia > Gymnophiona > Ichthyophiidae > Ichthyophis > Ichthyophis bannanicus. The sequence goes on along the minus strand of CM066035.1, from coordinate 505,812,782 downwards.
GCTCAATATGAATTACGCCATGATGGAAGGAAAATACAGACAAGGACTGGCCGTTACTGAAAGAAAAACCATCCCTGGTGAGGGGAGATTACATATTGGGGGCTCGTCTCTCGGATTTCACAGCAGACCTCCAGTTGGGTAAGTAATAATTTTGTATAATACATTAAGTAGATTTCAGACAGAGTGAGACAGGAAAATCAATAGCCCTTGTGACCATTTACAATTTTGTTTTGTGGGTTAGACAAGGTGAGACTTTTAGTGTCAAAAGGCTCTGTAAGAATCTAGAATTTTAAGGACATTACACAGAGTGGCTTGCAATTGTCTTATTTTTATGTATAGGCTTGCTACAGATTTTATATAGTATTTGAACTGCTAAGAACATACAGAGTTACACAGTTAAATATTCCCTCATAGAGTACAATATACATCTTTCCTGGTAACACTAATGTACCCTCCTGTCTATTTGACTTTTATTTCTCTCTCTTGTCAGTATATATCTTGGTGTGAGCAGGAATATCTGACAATGTTAATCTTTCTCCCTTTTAACTTCTATTTCTCTGTCTCCTGTCAGTAACTATCTTACTGAGAGCAGGCTTGCAGCTGGCTGCAACTGATACAATTCTGTTAATCTACTCCACCCTGTTAAATAGGTGTGAAATACCTTTTAAGTTAGCATTCCTCCTTCTAAGGTTACACATTTTAGATAGTCCAACTACAGCCTTTCTGCAGTATCTAATATGGAAGCATTTGATTTTAAAGAACTTACAGAAATTCTAATTTCATATTGTAAGAGAAAAGGAGGTCCATATGAAGGGGAATTCCCTGACTCATGGTATAATATTCAAAAACGAATGTTAAGCCATGATCATGAATTCAAAAAGAAAACAAATAAAAGAAAATGCCTCTTCATCCAGGGCATGTGCAGGGGACTAATTAGCATGAAAAAAGAAAACTCTGAACTGACTTCTCAGTGTAGCCAATTGATCAAAGAACTGGAGGAGGCACAAAGTTGTATTTCTATTCAGAGAACTCAAGTGATTCAAGCCACAAATTCTTTTATAACTGTTAGTGAACAATTAGAAGCACTTAAACTTGAATTGAGGCACGTTAAAGATCAAGTGGCCTTTGCAAGAAAGTCAACACCTACCCCTCCCTCAGCACCATATGCCTATGAGCCATGCATACCAGCTAGAGAGAAACAAAAGAACAAAGATACACCCATTCCCTATGCCTATGACACACCTTATCAGCAACAAAAGAATACTAAAGTATGCATAGTTGGACTGAGGAATGGCAAAAACACAGATGAATCACAGCAGGAAAATTCAGATAGTTTATCTCAGCCAGAACCCAGCAATCTCTGTCAGGAGAATAATTCAGATGACTTAGACATGGCAGCCAGTACAGAACTCAAAGCACCAGTTAAATTAATGTTCCAGGAAAATTTAAAAGATAGAGATATTGAAAAAATAGTTGAGAAAATTGGCACTATGCCTCTTAATGTAAATCAGTGGGTTAAATGGGCGATTGATATTCTGATTCACTGGGGTCTAGGGAAATACAGAAGAAAACAATCAGACTTTGATAGACTTATGCATCTGGCTCTAGGGCCACACTATTACAGGGTTGGCTCTCTCACTCACCCATACCAGTTGGTTAAAAGGGGTACTGAGAAACTATTTCACTGTTCCCCAATGCAAGTATTTAAAATTATTTCACCTTTACCAGATGATACACTGGAACAGTTTGCATATAGAGCCTGGATTTTAAAAGCAGTTCTTAATGAGCAGGAGTCCTGGCCCAAAGCAGAAGATTATGGGGAGAGCATGCATAAGGAATTTTTATTAGAATTGCTATCCCCTGAGATTACAAAACACCTTCTGTTATTTTCTGAAGACCCTGAAGCAACCCCTTTTGATACTCTAATGCTCAGAATTGGGTCTGTTTGGAAGACCCAGCCCTCGCAGGTCATTACAGTATCAGAGGCACGGAAGTGGCAGGCCAATGAATCCTCTCAGTACATAAGAAACACAGACAGAGGACACACCCCTAAGTGGCAAGCTGAAGGATCCTCTCAGTACACAAGAAACACCGACAGAGGCCACGCCCCTTGGAGAGCACACGGCAGAGGTACTTTTAGAAACTCCTCAGGTTACATCCCCTTTCAAGAGCTCAAAGCACAGAGAGATGGGCTAGAAAAGGAAAAAACTAAATGGGAACAAGATAAACATACACTGCAGATAGAAATAGATAAATTAAAACAGGATTTACAAGCAGCTCAGGACAAACACAAGGCTAGGGCATAGGGATGTCCTGACTTCTTGAGTTCAGATATCAAAATGTCTCAAGCCTTCATAGCCCAGCCTGCCTCCTTTATCTCAGCAGAGGACTCAATTCCAGAGCCTCTGGGTGATGAAATGGATACAGGCCCAGGACACAATTTAAGGCTTGTAACACCCTTGATACTGGACTCTTGTGCACGCCCCAATGTTATCAGTAGAGTAGGGGGTCAGGATAAATTAGCTTTGATTGACACAGGGGCTGGAATTAGTTTTACAAACAGAGCTTCTCCCACTGCACATCAGAAAAATATGGAAATTTATGAAATTCAAGGAATTAATGACACAGCTTCCAAATGTGTGGCTATCCCAGTTAAATGGGGTATCCCTGTGCACAGTGAACAAAATAAGGAAATGTTAGAAACCACTGCCTCCACTATAGTGAACACACCAATAGAAATAATTGGAATTGATGTTCCCAACCAGTTAAATTTGGTGGTGGATATGGCTAATCTTAAATTGTGGCAGTATTCAGGAACTTCAAGTGCTTCTAAAACTTTAATGCATGAAGTCATTCCCATGCAGTTAGCAACTCAGTGCACTAAGGCAACTCAACAGTATGATCTGTGTGTAATTCCTTCAGAGGTGGCTGATATTCCAGTCTGGCCTCAAGACAAGTTAGATTGTGGGAAAATGCACACAGAAATACTGTTGGAAGGTGAGGATCCTCTACCACAAAAGCAATACCCAGTACCTCATCAGGCTATAGAACCAGTGACTAAAATTGTGAAGATACTGGAGGAGAGGGGTCTGATTAGACCTATTTCTTCCACATGCAATTCACCAGCCTGGCCGATAGTTAAACCAGGGGGTTCCTTCAGGCTCACTATGGACTTCCGTGCCCTGAATCAAGTTTCAAAATCTGTAGTGCCTGTGGTAGCCTCATACCCTGAAATGATCTCTAAACTGAATCCCAAATGTACAATTTTCTCTGTTTTAGACATATCCAATGGGTTTTGGAGTCTGCCCCTGGCCCTTGAGTGCCAGTACAAAACAGCCTTTCAGTGGCTGAATAAACAATATGCATGGACTGTGCTTCCACAGGGATATAAGGATTCCCCCTCAATATTTCATGAATACATGAAGGAAGCCCTGTCACTAGTGTCTTGCAGAGATGAGACCTAGACCAAACCTCCACTTTGTAACTGCACAGTGGGAGGGACCATACTTAGTTACTGATACCTTAGGCCCAAGCCTATCCTAATGCACGACAACCAGCAGTACTGGAAACACATCACCCAGTTAAAACCATATGGGTAATATGTGTTTTATCAGTCTTTGTTTTCAGATACCACCTGAAGACAGCACGGACAGCTGCTTTATGAAGACAGCACGGACAGCTGCTTTCTGAACAAAAGTCGCTTGAGGACGGTAACTATTTACTCCTGCTGTATAGTTGACATGTGTTTAATAGTTATGTAAATAAGTAGTTAGTTATGTAAATAAGTAGTAGAAATTATTAATTTTGTTTGTTTGTTTTGTTGTTACATAGTATAAGTGGGCAGTATTAGTTTACTCCCTAGTAGAGTGAAACAAGTTAGCTTTTATTATGTCTCGGTTTGCTGTTGTTCTTGTATCTGCTCTCTTCTACTCAAGTCTCATTACAGGAACTATCATCCGAATATGCACGATTGGCTGGGCTAACTCCACAAGTGGGGTATATCGTTATCAAGAAATACCCCCACCGTTCCCGGAAGGAAAGGATCTGGCCATCCTGAGTTTCTGTTCGGTACAGGACAAGCCAGTGTTCTATTCATTAAACATCACTCAAGTACAGTGGGAGCCACCAGTTTCCACTTCTCTAGAAAGGACACAAGAATTGAGGGCACGCCCAGAACGTTACTTTCTAGGTCCTCCTGCTTTGATTTTGTACAATATTTCCTGTCAGGACAGAGGTACCTGGAAAATAACTTATACATGGGTTTTGAGTGATCAACAGCACATCACTGAGACTTCATTCCTTTTGGATGTATCTTGTTTACCTACCACCCCTCATCCCACCCCTCCCACCACTTCTGCTCCTCCTGTACTCTACCTTTCTGATATCCACCTATTTCAGGAAGGACATCCATTTCAGATTAAATATGATGCACCACACGATGTTTTATATGATGTGAAATACCATTTTCTTACTTGGCATCTATTTCCCAAATTGTTTCTAGTTACTCACAAATATCCAAATTGCTCTCAGTTTGTTGCCAACCACATACAAATGCTCAATACTTGGTTTGATATGCAGTCAGTAACACCCAGAGCTAAGCAATTTTGACACAAGCGTGAATTAATTGATACAATTTTAGGTGGCACAGGGACTGCACTGGGTGCCCTTAATGTAATTGATATAGAGGTGCTCCGTAATAAAATGGGATCCACTGCTCAGCATGCTGCTGATGGTTTTACCTCACAACATATTATTAATGAAGCTTCCTCTAAACTGTCCAATGTAGTTGTAGATACCTTTGTTCTTATATCTCCCATTATAGAACAGAAAATTGTTACCTTAGCACATGGAGAATATAGATTGGGAAAGAATATTTCCTGGGCTCTTGCCTGTGATCAAGTACAGATCGAGCTTATTACTATACTAAAGGAAATTCTGATCACTGCTAAGTTAGGACACTGGCCACCATCTCTCACTCATATGGCTAGTACCAAAATACCGGAATTTGCTATAGCTCACCTTGATTGGTGGACAGTTAGTGTTCCCATTTGTTCACCACAAGGCTGCTCTATCTGTACTTTGATCCCATGGTCAGGACAACACACAGTTATTTATCCTGTTGTTAATATTGGGGTGCAATTTGATAATATGCTTAGGTATCCTGTGGACCATCTCACATGGGTACAGCCACTGGACGACACCTGGACTTCATTCAAGCCGATGGACCCCAGTTTGTGTGAGCAGACTACATTTCAGTTCAAGTGTCAACCTCACCAGTTTTTAAAGAGGCTGACACCTCCTGCTGGAACAATTCTTCCTCTTGCTCCCTGACTGTTAAGCTCTCATATCCCCTGACTACCTTGGAGCTGGACACTTTTGTTTTCATCTGTTCTTTCCCCAGAAAGTCTCTTTTTCAATTGCTCCCAGAATGCATGACATTCGCCTTCCCAAGAACACTTTGTTGTACAGTTCAAACTATTTACCAAACAATACCTGGTGCAGTCATACACCACTGGTCTCCCTCACCATTAATGGGACAACTTATTCCACACCGCTGGTTACCAATGACTCTATGGACATTCCAGACTTTATCTCATATGCTGTGCATCCATTACCACTTGGCATGGGAGAAGAGACACTACATAAACTGCTCAACTTTACAGAACTCCATGCCTATATTGATCACCTTAAAACAACATCCACTGAAGTGAATCACACCATCGCCTATGAGAATGGACACATTCAACAAATTGTTGGACACTTGCTACAAGATGCTCATGTGTCTGTGTGGGAATTGTTATTTGGTTACTCACCTACTGCTGATCATGTCTTTAATGTATTTATTCACCCTATTATTATTTTAACTGCTGTACAAATATTGCTATGCATTATCATAATTTTCCTGTGCTGTAAGATGAAAAAAATGTACATTTCCGTGCAGCGCATGTCATACAGAACAACAACATTTTAAGGTAGTTACACTGAACCTCTCCAGCATCCACCCCTACATCCAGGCTAACTTGGCCTGCTAATTTGGCTAATTCGGTATTTCCTATTACACTGAATACCAGAGTCAGCTGCAGTCTAGTATTGCTTCCTATCCTCACTCATAGCATCCTGGTACCGTTTGGTTTTAGCCTCCTTAAATATTCCTGCAGACCTTATGCACTGTTCACTCTCTCTAAGACGGGTATGTAAGTGGCATATTGGGTTCCCCCCCCCAGTAGTGGCTGCTCAACCTAAGACACGAGGTTTGGACTCATAAGGAGACCTGTTTATCTCTAGAACACTAGAGACAGTACTAGAGACAGTACTGTGCAGGACAGGGGACCTGCTAGACATAGCAAGGTATTTAATACAGGAGGTATTCGACGAGCTGCCTACTATCAGGTAATGGCAGCTGGGACAGGTACCACAGGTTTGCTTCCACCAATTCCAGGCACAAATAATAAATAAAAATAAAAAAGGTGTGGGAGATGTCAGCATACATTTCATGCAGCTATGGACTCTGTTTAATTCAGTCTAAACTCTGACCCCTGGGTGACGTCAGTCTCTAGGACCTGGCTGCAGCCCCTCCTTGCTAAATCAAGAAGGGCAGACCTTAAAGGGAGTGGCCAAAGACAATAGCAGACCTCAAGGGGAACTGCTGGAGAGGCACTATAAAGGACAGACACACTTCCTGTCTCTCTCTCTCTCTCTCCCTCCTTCATCGGACAGGTTTGGACACTACCATGAGGCTCTGATACTCAACTCCCTTCACCCCTCCCCTCTCTCTCTCTCTACCCACATGTTCTGGCCTACCATGCGGCCCTGACCCACAGGTTCTGGCCTCTATCTCTCTCACACTTCACACATGCACACACACAGATTCAGTGATGCACACTGAAACAGCTCGGTAACAATCACTATATACCTCTGTTCAATACCTATGTATTAAGCCTATTTTTACATAAAAACCTTTCTCCAAGCCACACCTGTTTGCTTGTCTTATTACAATACCCTCCTGCGTCTGTGAAGTGAAATGAACCCAGGACCAAGCGGAGACTAGACCAGAGATTACATATTCAGAAGATTACAAGGGGGTCCACTGGAGATGTGAACCAACCAAGGGAATTGGATAATTCTTTAGGTCTTCACTTAATCAAAGGCCTGTGTCCTTTATTGAAGGAGACTTTAATGGAAAATGGTAAGGGCAGGGAAGAACCCAGTAGTCATGACTAGGTAAAGCCCTTCTTAACCATCTTGAATTATTTGCTCTCTAACAAAGGCCCATAGTGCAGAGCTGCTCTGTAGAGATGCAGAGAGCATGTTGCAGGTTAATTAGAAGAAAAAACTGGCTGTTTAAGAGCCAGTATGTAACCTGAACTACTCCGCCAAGCCCAAGATTGGGGAAGGCTAAGGATAGGAGGTAAGGTGTCTGCAACAATGGCCAGAAATGTTCTTAGCCTGTCTGGGCTAAGTAGTAGTAGTAAGGCCAGACAAGATTGATATTGGAGATCAAGCTCTGGTTGCTTGGAGCAAGTCAGTGGTCTAACCACTAAGAGCCCCTCCAGTTCTAACTATTGTTAGGGCATCAGAAGTCGTCTTAGGTCCCAAAATTGGAAAAAGACATACAGACATAAGTAGGAGTGGTAAGACTCCGTCATTGTCTGAGAAGCTGCTAGCAAAACAAGAATGCAAGGGGGAGACAACTCTGAAAAGAAAACTAGGGGCTTAGGGATAAGCCTTCAGTTAAGTGGTATCACTCTTACAGACCAAAAGTCTTAGTAAGAGGGACAGAGTTGAGAAAGACTTACGATGGAGTAAATCTTTGAAAAAGTAATATGAGACATGCTGAAACAGGAGAAAAGTCAAAGGTAAAGGTATAGCAACCTTATTGACAGCTGTTACTCCTCTGTGTACTTCAGAGGAAGAGGAGTAACTTTACTACCTGTAAAGCATAATCATGTTAAGAAGCTCTATGAGCTAAAAGTCAGGATGTCTCTTTAAGAGAGACATGTGTAAATTTTGGGATGGAGCCAATGTAGATGCTTGTAATGGTAAGAAGCAAACTACAGGTTCTAAACCTCAAACAGGAAGAAGGATTCAGTGAAGAGTCCATCAGCAACCCTGCGGCTGCTGGGTTTGGTGAAGCGGTTGAGGTTGCTGTTTCTTCAGCCTGGTTTGATGTTTCCCTTGTTTGGAAACAGCTGCATGATGGGTAGAGAATGAATAAAACTCTTTCCCCTTGGGGGAAGAAAGTTTGGTAGAAGATTTCCTACCACCTGGGATAGAGGAAGGTGTTAACAATCCTTTGAAGGCAACAGTGTCAGTGGTTAATTGAGCAACTTGGTGTAAAGTCTCTTTGTTAAAGAGATTCTCTCCAGTACAAGGAGTATTACCCAGGCTTTCTTGTACCCATTTATCCAAGTCGGAAGCTTGGAGCTAGGCTATGCGTTGTGCCCCTATGGCTATAGCAGATGTTTTGCTAACAGACTCAAAACAGTGCAGGGTAGCACGAGTAAGAAACCTAGAGATATTTTGAACATGACTAACCAGTAAAGAGTAGTCTGGTCTTTTGTGATCTTGAAGAAAAGGAGTCAAAAACAGGAAACCGTTTGTGACCTCTTCAAGAGATAGTCCCATATAGAAAATATATGAGAGAATTCTTGTTGAAAACATGGATGCCTGGAAGCTTTTACGTCCAAAGGTATCCAAAGTTCTAGACTCACGACCTGGCGGATAAGAAGAGTGCCTTTTAGCACTTTTAACATGCCTCATTGCTGATTCCACAATAGAATGATGTGGAAGTTGAGTCTTTTGAAAACCTGGAGAAGGGGGCACCTTGTACAGAGAGTCAGTGGCCCTTGAAGGTGGGGATACCTTTAAAGGAGTTTCCCACATTCTAAGTAAAAGATCCTGTAAGGTTTGATGCAAAGGAAACATGATGATCTCCTTTGGGTTCTCAGGGATATACAGAAGCTCTGAATCCCCTGGTGCAGGATCTTGACCAGGTATAGAAATGGCAAGTAACCTTGCCATATCAAGCAGGAATGCTTGAAAAGAAATTTCCCCAGAAGGGGATCCTTTATCATGAGGAGTAAAGGTTAGATCTGTTGAAGATCTAGTCTTGGCACTAATGGATTGATCCATTGGAGTACCCGACCCGAAAGGGTGGAGCATCGGATTGTCCTGAAAAGATAGTCGTCGGTACCTCTCGAGGTCGGTGCCGTGACAAATCGGTGGAAAACTATCCATGCCAGGGATGGACTCCAAACTCGGTACCGAAGGAAGCGAGCTTGTGGAAGTAAGCATGGAAGGCACTGGTACCGATGCGAACGTAGAAAACGGTACCGGCAGTGGTATCGCAGGATCAGTCTGAGGTGACCCTAATGGTACCAAAGGTACCGAGAGCGGCAGACTTTGATCTCCGGAACAATGTCTTCGGCATCGTTCGAGGTCGATACCGAGACGAGTCGGTACCCAATCGTCCAGGCTAGGGATTGATTCTAGACTCGGCATCAAAAGCAGCGAGTCAATCGAAACAGACCTGGAGGGTACCGACGTGGATACTAGAATCGGAACCGGGATCGATACCGATGCTGGAAGATCGGTCTGTAGCGGCTCTAGCGGCACCAAAGATACTGAGAGCGCTAGACTGCGATCATCGGTGTGGAATGTTTCATCCAACACCATTGCAGGTACCGGCACCGCTCAAAGCGGATACCACCACCGAGCATGGCTCAGGTATGTTCACCGAGGTAAAAACCCCGGGAACAACCTGAAACCCCGTTAATGCTTTGGAGGCCGAAGACTCCCGCCGGGGTTTTAAAGCCAATATGTCCTCGAGGGCAAGGCCAGAGGCATCTTGATGATGAACATGAGATCTACCACCCGAGGACTGGCTAGTCTTTACAGACTTTTGTTTGGTTACCTAATCCTGTGAAAAAGAAGTTGTAGCTGGTACCCTCAGGTCTAATGGGAACCGCGTATCGAGTTGAGCTCGATGCTGAAGACTTCTTCTAGAAATACTACTGCAGGAGGGACACTCCAGCAGATGGTGTTCAGGACCCAAACATGGAAGGCACCAATTATGGGTGTCTAAAACTAATTTGGTACCGCCACAGTTGAAACACGTTTTAGTGGCTGGCGTTTCCATGAAGGAAAGTGAAGAGGCCTAGCAGGCTGAAACCCATCAGGCACTAAACAGGGAAAAAATTCCCTACAAAAGAAAAAATTTGTAGGAGAAAAGAAGAAAACACTGGCGGTACCGGTGCGTCGAGGGAAGGCAGACGCGACCACAAGAAAAAACAAAAATAAAGGAAGAATTTTCTGCGGTGACAGGAGTACGTCCTGCCGGCTCCACGGAAAAACGAAAACTAAGGAGAGGCAGCTGGGAAAGGCAGGAAGGCAGCACACAGGCATGATGGGATGCTCCCAAAGGCTTTTCTATTGGACGCTGGGGAGCGTTCCTGCGCGGGCTCTGTCGGTACCGACGTCACCCATATCTGAAGACTACATTCCTGCTTGTTCCTGGAGATATATGTACAATATATAACTGATACACAGACATCAGTCACTCTACAGTCCATAACCACTCTTCCTATCTATCTACACACCCACTCATACATACCCTGATACTCTGTTGCGAAACACTTTACCATGGCTGTTTCAAAGTAGTATTCCACAGAGTTACTCCTAAATCTGCAAGTGAAGTAAAGAGAAAATAGTGAAGGATTTATTTATTTAACAATTCTTATATACCGCACTATTTGTTATCAGTGCGGTTTACATTTAACAAAGAATACTCAGATCAGAGAAGACTGATTGAGTTTACATTATAACAGGGAATAGAACTTGGAGAACATGGGTAACTATTTACATATTGACATCTATCAGGATAGATGCGGAATACATGAAACTATATACATAAAGATATGGTATAACAGATGATACTTGATCTAAAAGTACGTAAGATGCTTCCAGGCTGGCGAGAGAAAGCTTGGGGCTTGAGCGTTATGTTGTGTAGGGGGCTCTAGTAGGGGATGGGGGATGGTTTCTTGGAGTCGGGGTAGCATCTTGAGAGAAATGGAGCAGAAAGAAGTGGTGTTTTATTGCTTTCCGGAATTGTAGAAGGTCTCGGATCGCTGTAATTTCTGGAGGGAGGTCGTTCCAACATTTTGGTGCGTAGTGGGCAAAAGTTCTTCTCCTGGTTGTTTGTGAGCACTTTATGGAGTCTTTAGGGATAGTCAAAGTGTTGTCTGTTGCTGTCCTTCTGGTTCTAGTTTTTGGAGTAGGTGTGATAAGTTCCTTGAGAGAATTGGGGGCGATGTTGTTGATAATCTTGAATGTTATTAGCAGAATCTTATATGTTAGCCTGGAGTATATCGGTAACCAATGGAGATCCTTAAGTATTGATGTGATATGGTCTGATCTGGCTAGACCGCAGAGGACACGGGCGGCGGCGTTCATAGCTTGTTGGAGAGGATTGAGAGTGTTCTTTGGTAGGCCATACAAGATTAAGTTTGCGTAATCAAAATGTGGTAGTATGAGGGCCTGGAAGATGGTTCGGAAATCGTCAGCAGGTAGCATAGGTTTGAGATGTCTCAGTGTTCTAATTTTATTGTAGATGGACCTGGTGATGTTTTTTATGTGTTCCTTGAAATCGAGATGCTGGTCCAGAGTAATGCCGAGATAGTGTATGGCATTACGGCTTGGAAGCTCCGCATCTCTTACTCTTAGGATGGAGGGAGGAGAGAAGCTTTTGTTCCTTGATATGAAGAGTACCTCTGTTTTCTTGAAATTAATGTGGAGGTTTTGGGTAGTTAGCCAGTCTGTGATTGCGTTGAAGCTGTTGACAAGGTTGGTGAATTCCGGGTGTTTGACTTTGAACGGGGTAAATAGCAAAACATCATCGGCGTAGATTAGGGTAGAAATATTGAAGGATCGGATGATGTTGCATATCGGCTGCATATAGATATTGAACAGCAGAGCCGATAGGGAGGAACCTTGTGGGACACCTTGTTGTTGGTGGAATGGTGCCGAAGTTTTAGAACCAACCCGGACTTGTTGCCAGCGATCCGATAGGTAAGATTTACATCACTCCCAGGCAAGGCCGTGAATGCCCTTTTCCAGGAGGCGGGTAAGTAGCTGGTTGTGATTGACGGAATCGAAGGCTGCTGAGATATCCAGGAAGATGAGGGCGAAACCATTTTCTGTGTTGTCAATTCCTCTATTCAGGGTGTTGGTGAGGGTGGTGAGCAGTGTTTCTATTCCATGCGATTCTCTAAAACCGTGCTGGCAGGGGTCGAGGGGGGCTGCTATGTCTATATGTTGTTGGGTTTGTCTGTAGACGACCTTCTCGATTATTTTAGCGAGTAGAGGAATGCTCGAGATGGGTCGGTAAGATTCTGTCTTTGATGGGTCGAGTCTGCTGTTCTTTAGGAGGGGTCTTATTGAAGTTTGTTTGAGTAAAGAGGAGAATGAGCCGGTTGCAAAAGATAGACGGATGATGTTTAGTAGAATTGGGCTGAGTTCAACTCGAAGGGTCCCGATCCAGTGGGCTGGGCAGGGGTCGTTTGGGGCTGTTGAGGTGTTGATGCTGGCAATGAGGTCTTGCATATTCTTCTCAGCAGGAGGGGTAAAATGTGTGAGTGATGTTTGTGAGGTGGGAGTTTGGTAGGGAGGGGACACTGTTGGTGCTGGCTGATTACTTGCTGTGCGGGTTTTGGATTTGCGCACGTCGGAATCTCACTGGGGGGATTTGGTACATTTTGGGGGGGGGAGGGTTCCTTGATTAGGGATTTCGCTAGGTTGAATAGGTCTCTAGGTTTATTGATTGAGCGTTGAAGGAGCTGGGCGTGGTATTCACTCATTCTGAGGTAGATCCTCTCACGGTGAGACTTCAGGAGTTCAAGGTAGGCTAATTTGTGGGTCTGGGATCGGGAGCGTCTCCACTTCCTCTCGTGCTTCCTGAGTTTGATGAGGGAGGCGCGGAGTTCTGCTGAGAACCATGGAGCATGTTGTCTTCTACTTTTTTGAGTTATTGGAAGATGTTGGGTGGGCGAATTCTTTCAATGTGTTGTTCCAGTTGGTGATTGCTTCATCAAGGTTGGCAGACTTCTGATGTAGGGTCGGAAGAGCCTTTTTGGAGAACTCTTCTATGGCAAGAGGTCTGGGGCATGGTGTGGCTGAGGGTCTAGTGGCATCACTGTGTGGTGCCGGAACATGTTGCGAGGGTATTTGGAAAGTAATCAGGTTATGGTCGGACCAAGGGACAGGACTGATTGAAATGTTGAAGTCCGATTTGTGGCTAACTGCAGTGCTAGGGGCAAAGATTAGGTCTAATAGGTTTCCTTTTTGGTGCGTTGGAGCCGTCACCAATTGTTTGACTTGTAAATCTTGCATTGCATCCAGGAAGGCCGCTGCTTGGTCGGGTTTCAGGGATGGTAGGTTGAAGTCACCGAGTAGCCAGTTGGGATTGCGTGGGTTGGTTGGGTTGCAGGCTAGGTCAATGAAGGTAGAGATGTCATCTGGAGGTGAGGAGGGGGCTCTATATATAAGGTTTATGGTGATGAATTTATTTGCTATGGAGACGATGTCGGCGTGTGTATTACTCTTGGAGGAAAACAGTTGAAATTTTAGATCTGTTTTGGCTAGGATAAAGACCCCTCCGCCTTTGCGGTTGGATCTATGGCAGGTGTAAATGGAGAAATTAGGAGGGATAAGTTGATTTATAAGAGCAACATCGGAATCAGACAGCCAGGATTCTGTCACCATGAGGAGGTCTAAGTTGTGAACAGCTATAAGATCAGTGATGACGGGCCATTTCTTGCAGACAGAGCGGGAGTTTATGAGTGCGCATTTGAGGACTTGATGGTGGGTTGCTTTGGTGTATTTAGATTGAATAAGGTCTACATACAAGAGGTGCGAATGACGAGGCTGATGTGGTAGACCTGTGGCTGAGTGGAAGGGGTTTTCCTGGGTTTTTTTACCCAGATGGTGAATGGTGGGGATATGACTGTGTCTATCTACTAGGGCGAGGGAGTTTTGTATGGCGTTTGCCAGGAGGAAGAGCATGGTGAGATTAAGTAATGCGTAAGCCATGGTGGGATATAAGGGGCTGAGGCAGGTTTTGCGGACTGGGGAATTGTGGCAATATAGAGTAGTTGCAAAGTTACAGAGTTACTGAGAATGACGTAGCAAACCACATTAAAGACTTACTTAGAATTGTAGGCTACAAAGTGACAGAATTGTAGTTTGCAATAAACAGGTGAGAGCCTAAGTGAGATATACTGAATGAGAAACTGTTATAATGTTACAGAAATATTGTGAAATACAGGCTATTAGGTAACAGGGTTGCTAATCACATTAATCCTGAAGGAAAACATGAATGAGATTCAATTAATAAGAGTACCTTGTTCTTTCAGAAGCGAAATGCTCAGGTCAGTATGTGAGAGAGCTCCGGAAAACTTGCGAGGGAGACCAGAGCTGTGGCCTTTCGTGCCACACCGAAGGGCCACGCCAAAGGGCCCTCTGGCGAGGCCCTCCGGCGCGGGCCTGCCTGGAGGCGGGCTGCTTTTGAACTGCTGCTGCTCCTCCTCCCACAGCCCCGATTGGGCTGGAGCACCTGAGCAGGGCAGCTGGCTTCAGCGATGACGGTGCTCTGATTGTGTTATGCTTTAAGTGTGCACTTTTCAATTTCTTTACTTTTAGAATATTTCTATATTCTTTCATTTCTGGAGTGGAGAGCAGCAGTTCTCAAAATGTAAGTCGTGTTCCCGCTGAGTCACAAAAAACATATTTGACACCATTAATGTGGGTTATTTAGCAAAAGGCTCATTCCATTAATTGTTAGCAACTAACCTGAAAATGAACAAACAAGGTCCACAGTGCCTTTCTCACAGAATGTCAGTTCCTCAATCCCTAACGACAGGCTACCTTTAAAATAAAAAGGGGAAAATGGAAAACAGATTGTCAAAGGACAACTCATTTTTTTCTTTTTATGGGCAACCGGCCTTTTTGGTTTTGTTGTTTTGCTCGTTTTGTTTCTAAAGAAAGACAACTCAGAAATAATAAAAATCGGCAATGCATTGGCCACTATTGGAGAGAGGGCGAAGGACTTGATGGACCTGTTGTCTCGCTCAGTACAGCGCATCTTATGTTTTTATAAGATGGATTCTAACCTCAAAGAGATTTCTCAGCATGGTGTGATCAAACCTACTGTTGTGTCATGAACCCCTCCACATCACAGCTTTGCAGATTTCTTCCGTGAAGGTCATATGAACATAAGATAAACCATACTAGGCCAGACCAAGGGTTCATCAAACCTAGTATCCTCTTTCCAACAGTGGACAAGTATCTGTCAAGTTTCCAAAAGGTATACAAGATTCCATGATGCTTGTCCCAAGGGTAAGCAGTGGATTTTCCCAGTCCACTTTAATAATGGTTTATGAACTTTCCTCGAAGAATTCGTCCAAACCTCTATTAAACTGAACTGCATTAACAGCTCTTATTGTATCTTCTGGTAACAACGTCTAGTGTTTGATTACGCGTTAAGTGAAAAAATATTTTTTCACAATTTGTCTTTAATGTGCTACATTGTAGCTTCATTGCATGTCCCCTAGTCTTTCTACTTTTTGAAGGAACAAACAACCGATCTATGTTTACTCGTTCCACTCCATTCATTATTTATAGGCCTGTATTATATTTCCCCTCAGCCGTCTCTTTTCCAGGATGAAGAGCCCTAACCTTTTAAGCCTTTCCTCATAGGAATATCCTTCCATCCCCTTTACCATTTTGGTCTCTCTTCTCTGTACCTTTTCCAATTCTGCTATATCCTTTGTAAGATGTGGTGACTGGAACTGCACACAATATTCAAGATGCAGTCGCATCATGGAGCGATGCAGAGGCATTATAATATCTTTGGTTTTGTACTCCATTAGTTTTCTTATGATTCCTAGCATTCTATTTGCCTTTTTGGCCATGGCTGCATACTGCGCAGAGCGTTTCAACGTATTATCCACGATGATTCCCGGATCCTTTTCTGAGGTGGTGATTCCTAATGTGGAACCTTGCATCGTGTAACTGTAGTTTGGGTTCTTCTTCCCTAAGTACGTAACTTTGCACTTGTCCACATTAAATTTCAATTGCCATTTGGATGCCCAGACTCCCAATTTTTCAAGGTCCTCTAGTAATTTTTCACAGTCCTCTTATGTTTTAACAACTTTGAATAATTTTGTCTTATCTGCAAATTTGATCACCTCACTGATTTTCCCCATTTCCAGGTCATTTCGGGCCCAGCACAGATTCCAGCAGTACTCCACTATTCACCTTTCTCCATTGAGAAAATTTGCCATTTAGCCCTATTCTCTGTTTTCTATCTTTTAACCACTTCTTAATGCATAACAGTGCACTGCCTCCTATTCCATGACTTTTTACTTCCCCCAAGAATCTCTCTCGATGCCTCCAGAACCACCATGTCAACTGGCTCAACTATATCTACCTGTCTATTCACACCTTCAAAAAAATAGAAGATTAGCGAGACAAGATTTTTCTTGGCTAAATCCATGTTGGTTTTCTGCCATTAAACCATGATTATCTATATGTTCAATAATTTTGATTTTTATAATATTTTTATTTATTTTATTTAACAGTTCTTATATACCGCGCTATTTGTCATCAGTGCGGTTTACATTAAAACAGTATCACACTTGGTCAGTCAAGTCTGGTCTACGTTTACGTATAACAGGGCTTTAACATGGAGGTAAACTGGGGGAAACTATATACATTTAAACAAATTAGCTGTCGGTGCTCAATTCGCTATAGGTGACATCTAGCAGACTTACAATCGAGTTAAGATTCTAGCATATCTATGTTGTCAGATAGCATGGGTTTGAGACTGTGGAGGTGGGGGGGGGGTGAGGGGAGTGGACATTAAGATGTGTGAAGTGCACGAGGAACAGGTGATGCTTGAGGGCCTTTCAAAACTGCTTGAGGTCCCTGATTGCTCTAATGCTGGGAGGGAGTTTGTTCCAGCACCTGGGGGCGTAGTTGACAAATGCCCTATTGATGGTTGACTGGTTAAGTTTTGTAGACTCGCTTGGTGTGAGTAGGATGTTTGCGGCTAGTGATCTCCTAGATCTGTTGTTCGTGGGGTGTGCTAGGTGGTCAGAAATTGATGAAGGTGATATTTTATTAAAGGCCTTGAAGGTAATGAGGAGGGGCTTAAATGATATTCTACAGCTGATTGGGAGCCAATGGAGTTCTTTTAGAATGGGGGAAATGTGATCATTCCTAGAGGCTCCACACAGGACGCGGGCCGCCGCATTCATAGCTAACTGTAAAGGGTTTAGGGTAGTTTTAGGGAGGCCATGCAGAATTATGCTAGCATAGTCGAAATGCGGTGTAACTAACGCTTGGAAGATGGTGCGGAAGTCATCTGACTCCATCATGGGTCTCAGGTGCCGCAGGGTTTTGATCTTGAAGTAGATAGCTTTTACCGTGCGTTTAATGTGATCCTTGAAATCCAACTGTTGATCCTGTATCACTCCTAGATAGCGTATGCTGGACTTGACTGGAAGTTCTGCGTCCTTCACTTTTAGTGTTGGTGGAGGTGAGAAGCGTTTATTTCTTGTGACTATTAGGACTTCTGTTTTTTTGAGGTCTTTGCGCAGGTTATTATTGAGTAACCAATCTGTTATTGCACTGAAGCAGTTGACTAATGGTGTATAATCCGGGCAAGTGACAGTTATAGGTGTAAACAACAGCACGTCGTCTGCGTACATGAGGCAAGATATGCCGAAGGATCTGGTGATGTTACAAATTGGCTGCATATAAATATTGAAGAGCAGTGAAGAAAGGGAGGAACCTTGTGGTACTCCCTGCTTCTGCTGGAAGGGTTCAGATGTATTATTACCAAGTCGAATTTGCTGCCATCTACCTTCTAGGTAGGATTTGCACCAATCCCATGCACGGTCATGGATTCCTTTTCATGAAGCCGCCTAAGGAGTTGCACGTGATCTACTGAGTCGAACGCTGCCGCTATATCAAGGAAGATTAATGCAAAGCCCTTCTTGATGCTGTCTATCCCATTGATAAGTGTGTTGGTTAATGTAGTTAGGAGGGTTTCCACACCATGGGCGTCCCTGAATCCATGTTGACAAGAGTCTAATGGGGAAGATGAGTCTATGTGCTGCTAGATCTGTCTCTGGGTCATCTTCTCAAGAATTTTAGCTAGAAATGGGATACTAGAGATTGGTCGGTAAGAATCCTCTTTCTTTGGGTCCAGCTGGTTGTTTTTTAGTAATGGTCAAATGGATGTATGCTTGAGAGCATCAGGGAAAACTCCAGTTGCAAAGGACCACTGTGCAATGTTGGCTATGAATGGACTGAGCTCTGAACGCATTGTTTTGATCCAGTGAGCTGGACATGGGTCAGTTGGAGCAGTCGTGGTGTTGATGGTGGAGATAATGTCCTCAATGGTTTTTGCTGAACGAGGTGAGAGTTTGGTGAGTGGAAACTGCATGTGGGTAGTCTGGGGGGGTTCTTGGGATGTGGCGGAAGCTATTTTTACTGCTTTGGATTGAATGTAATTTGCATACTCCTGGGGCTGAATACTTTCTTGTTGTGGTGGAGATGGTTAGTTGGTTAAGGATTTTACTAAGTTGAATAGGTCACGTGGCTTATTTAGTGAGTGGTTGAGGAGCTTAGCATGGAATTCCTTCCTCTTGACCCATGTTGATTCCTGGTGGAGTTTCAGATATGCTAAGTAGGTGACTTGGTGATCGGTGCTATGGGTAAGTCGCCATTTTCTCTCTAGTTTTCTCAGGTGGAGTAGGGAAGATCGAAGCTCAATGGAGAACAATGGAGCAGACTGCTTTTTAGCGGCTCGGTTGACGGGCATTGAGTGTTTGTTAGTGGCCGGCTGTTGAGCATATAAGGAGAGGATGTCATTCCAGTTGGAAACCATTTCGTTGAGGTTGGCTGTTGATCTGGCTAGTTTTGGCAGTGCATAGTTTGTGATCAGTTCTCTGTCAAGCGGCTTGAAGCGTGAGGTTTTTGGCATTTTGCTTGTGTTTGAGCGGCTGCCTGTGGTTTGTTGCGCTGGTATCTGAAATGATATCAGGTTGTGGTCTGACCAGGGGACAGGAATGTTGGAGAGCTCAATTTGGCTTATATTGCTCGTAACTGTAGGAGGGACGAAGAGTAGATCCAGGAGGCTCCCTCGTTGGTGGGTGGGACTATCTAAAATTTGCTTGTAGTTAAGGTTGCTCATTGCATCTAGGAAGGTGTTAGCTAGTGCAGGTTGGATAGAAGCGAGATTAAAGTCTCCTAACAGCCAATTTGGTTTGATGGGGTCTTCAGGATTGCAGGCTAAGTCAATAATATCTGAGAGCTCATCTGACGCGGCGCCTGGTGCCCTGTAAATGAGGTTGATAGTATTAGTTTTGTTGGTGATAGTTAGGGTGTTCAGGTGCTGTGTGCTCTTGGTTGAGATGGTCCGATATTGTAACGCAGTTTTTGCAAGTACAAGAACACCTCCTCCTCTTCTGCCTTCTCTGTTGCAGGTGTAGATTGAGAAGTTAGGTGGTGTCAGTTGGTTTAGTATGACATTGTCAATGTCTGAAAGCCATGTTTCAGTGACCATGAGTAAATCAAGGTTGAGGTTGGCCCCATTGTATGCAAACATATCTCATGCATATTCATTATGATACCCTGAAAACCTGACTGGTTTGCGGCCCTCCAGGACTGGAGTTTGAGACCCCTGCTTTAGAGCATAGCCAATTTCCTTATTGAAGATAAGAGAGAAGGGTACCCAGAGAAATCATTCTGAACTTTTCTTTGACCAGATATGCATTCAGATCCCTTAGGTCTAGAATGGGATGGTATCCCCCCCTGTTTTCTTGGGTATCGGGGAATGCCTGGAATAAAACTTTCGTCATCTTTGCTTAGGTGGCAAGAGCTCGGTCTCAATCTAAAGATCAAACAAGACGGCGGTGATTTCTTTCCGAAGAAGTAGATCCTGATACTGAGAGTCCAAGGCATGATCCCTCAGTGGGTTATTTGGAGGCATGTCTAATAGATGCAATTTCTACCAGCTTTGGATAATTTGCCTAACCCACGTGTCTGAAGATATAGCATAGTTACTCATCTGTAACAGGTGATCTCCAGGACCATTGCAGGAATTGAGTCTTCACATATGGGTATCCTTGGCACCGACAGAGCCCACGCGGGAACGCTCCCCAGCTTCCTATAGGAAAGCTTTTGGGAGCATCCCACTGCGCCTGCACTGCTGCCTTCCCGATTTTCCAACTCTCCCTCTTCAGTTGGGTTTGTAGCGGAGACAAAAGGAGAGAAGGAAAGAAGAGAGAGAGAGAGAAAGATAGAGATACAACTCCTAGGGAAGGTGGGTGGGTTGTAAAGACTTAATTCCTGATGTTCCCAGAGATCAACCTGTTACAGGTGAGTAACTATGCTATCTCCAGGAACAAGCAGGAATGTAGTCTTCACATATGGGGACTTCCAAGCTTAGAGGTGCCAGGGAGATGACCCCAGAGAGCAGCTAAACCCAGGATGAGGTGGGTCATGATTCCTCCCAAGGATCTCTGGTATCGAAACCCGGGATGAGGGGTAGGAGTTGTTCTAAGTCTGAAAGAGATGCTGGAGAACAGCCTGGCCAAACGAGGCATCCCGACGGGAGTCCTTGTCTAAGCAGTAACGGACCACAAAAGTGTGAACCAAGGACCAAATGGCTGCTTTGCAAATGTCATCGATGGACACCGAGCGAAGGTTGGCCATAGAGGCAGCCATTGCTCTAACATTATGAGCTGTGATATGACCTTCGAGAGAAAGTCCCTTACTCTCATAGGTAAAGGATATGCAGTCTGAAATCCACCTGGAGAGTGTTCTCTTGGAGACTGGTAACCCCAGGTGGCTAAAAACAAAGGCAATGGCGGCTTCATGAGCTGTCCGAGGACGAGATTTAAGTCCCATGCCAAGGGTGGTGGCTTAATGGGAGGATTAGTTATGAGTAGACCTCTCATAAATCACGCTACAAGCGGCTGAGAGGAGACAGGTTGTCCATCAAAGGGCTTGTGGAAAGCTGCAATGGCACTAAGGTGGACTCTTACTGAATTGGTCTTGAGACCAAAGATGGAGAAGATATTCCAGTAATGCCTCTACGGGAACTGAAAAAGGATTAAGTTCCTTCTTTGAACACCAGATAGAGAACCTTTTCCACTTAAAGGCATAAGCCCGCCTTGTGGAAGGTTTCCTTGAGGTCAAAAGGATATCCTTAACCTGTTGAGAGAGGTTGACATCCTGGAATTCTAAGCTCTCAGCAACCATGACATCAGGTGCAAAGACTGAGGATTAGGATGCAAAACTGTCCCATCCTCCTGGGATAGAACATCTGGAGCACATACCAAGTCCAGAGGCCTGGCTTGAGAGAGACATAGAAGCAGTGGATACCATGTCTGTCGTGGCCAGCGTAGTCCTATGAGGATCATATGGCCCCTGTCTCTCTGGAGTTTGAACAGAGTCTTGAGAATAAGGGGAATGGGTGGGAAGGCATACAGGAAGTCCTGACCCCAGTAGAGGTGGAAAGCATCCCTTGTCTGACTGTTCAGAGCCGGAGTACTGGAACAGAATCGAGGAAGTCTGGCGTTCTGAGGACTTTCAAATAGGTCTATATCTGCGGCTCCCCAGATTCAAAAGCTTCGAGTAATCTGTTCTGAAGCAGCAGTACTCGACTGAGTTTGTCTGCCAGGAGATTCTGTGTGCCTAGGAGATACACCGCCAGTAGGTGAATCTGAAGGCCTCTTGCGAAGGACCAGTGGTGTAGAGCTTCGTTGCACAACACCTGAGAGCCTGTTCCACCCTGTTTGTTTACCTAGAACATGGCTACCTGATTGTCCGCCTGGACAAGGACTGTCTTGTAATGCAGATGGTCCTGAAAAACTCAAAGAGCATAGAAGATGGCTTTGAGTTCCAGTAGATTTATGCAAAGACAAGTCTCCTGTTTGGTCCAGAGACCTTGAGTGAAGAGATTGTCCATATGAGCCCCCCAACCTGACTTGGATGCATCCGTCGTCAAGGTAGCTTGGTGCAGTGGCTGCTGAAAAGATGACCCTAAGAGAAGGTTTTCCAGTGTTTGCCACCACTGAAGCGACGAGATTAGATGTACAGAGTTTCTGATTTTGTCCCTCAGACGACCTGACGCCTGTGTCCACTGAGAGGATAGGGTCCACTGAGCTGCTTGCATGTGTAGGCGAGCATAGGGGAGTCACATGTACAGTGGACGCCATATGCCCCAGCAACTGAAGCATTTCTCAAGCAGTCAGGAAAGTTTTCATAGCTGCTTGAGACGCCAGTTGAACTATTCGAGTGCAGTGGGGTTGTGGAAGAAAAGCCTTTGATTGCCTTGAGTCTAGAAGAGCCCCTATGAACTCTAGAGACTGAGAAGGGGTGAGATGGGATTTTGGGAGATTTATGACCAATATATACATATACCAGATATTGCAGGATTTGCATCATGCAGGAAAGAACTGAGCTGGCTTCTGGTTGGTGCTCGGATTAGCCAGTCGTCTAAATAGGGGAAGACAAATATCCCTAGAATCCTTAAAAATGCTGCTATCACTGCCATGCATTTTGTGAAGACTCTTGGGGCTGAAGCCAGGCCAAAGGGTAGAACTCTGTACTGGTAATGTCTCCCCTGAAAGAGGAATTGAAGAAACCTTGTGTGCTCTGCATGAATAAGGATATGTGTATAGGCGCCTTAGGTCTAGATAACATAGCCAATCCTGACTCTGAATGTAAGGGAGGAGTGTTCCGAGAGAGATCATTTTGAATTTTTCTCAGAAGAGATATTTGTTTAACTCCCTGATGTCCAGTATGAGCCTGTATCCTCCTGTTTTCTTTGGAATAAGGAAGCAGGGGGAGTAAAAGCCCAGACCTTGTTGAGAAAGAGGTACCTCCTCAATCGCTCCCTTAGCAAGGAGTGAGGTGACCTCTTGACACAAGAAAATGGTGAGGGGGGGGGGGCGAGAACTAAACTCTCCTGGAGAAGAGAGAGGGGGCATACTGTGGAAGTGGAGTTTGTACCCCTCTGTCACTATGGAGATAGTCCAATGTTTTGATGTTATCTGGCGCCATCTTTTGGCAAAGTAACACAGTCTGACTGGGATGTTGACTGGCTCTGGTATTTCTAGAGGAAGGATGACTAGGTTCTCTAGGAATGAGTCAAAGACCTTGCGGAGGCTGTGACTGCTGTGCTGGTTGAGCTCTTGGGACCTGAGCCTTCCTTTGCTGTTTCGTCTGCTGCTGTCCCTTCTGGGGAGCATGGACTGGACAGTGACCAGCTTGGGTGTAAGACGGATAAAATTTATTTTTCTTGTTGAAAAAGGGTTTCTTAACTGTCTTTTTCTTAGCTGGGTTGGCAGTGGTCCTGGATAGTCTATTTTAAGTAGTGTTCTCGGACTCAAGCTGAGAAGCTTTATCCTGCCAGTCCTTGCCGAACAGGTTTTCTCCTGTACAAGGAATATTTTCCAGCTTATCTTGCACTAATAGAAATAGCAGAGGTTCTGCTAATGCATTCGAAACAATCAAAGGTTGCCCTATTCATGAACTTAGATACATTTTGGGCATGTTTAACAAGAGTAAGGAAATAAGCGCTCTTGTCATCGGGGAGAAGAGGAGCCATGAGTTCCAAATCTTTAGCAACCTCTCGAAGAAACATACCCATGTAGATTAAGTAAGAACTTATTCTGGCCGACAGCATAGAGGGGCCTGAAAACATTGACGCCCAAAGGCATCGAGAGTCCTTGCCTCACGGCCGGAGGATTAGAGGAATGTGTCATAGCACTTTTGATCCGGCGCATCACTGATTCCACGACCATAGAATGGTGTGGTAACTGCGTTTTTTGGAACCCGGGACACTGCAGTACCCGGTACACTGTATCAAATCTTCGGGAATGAGGAGACACCATTAAGGGTGTTTCCCACATTCAAAGCATGAGATTATGCAGAATCCGGTGTATGGGAAGGGTTGCAGCCTCCTTGGGGGCTGTGGGATACTGAAGAAAGAGTAGTTACTCACCTGTAACAGGTGTTCTCCAGGAGCAGCAGGAATCAGTCCTCACATATGGGTGACATCGGCATCGATGAAGCCCTAGCGGAGCATTTCCCCAGCTTTCCATGAAAGCCTTTGGGAATGCAGGCACGCATACGCGGTTCCCTTCCCGCCTTAAGGTGCCATCTTACCTCAGTCAAATGACATAGCTAAAAACAGCACACAAAAAAATGCAAAAACAAACTATGTACAACTGCAACTCCCAAGGGAGGAGGGAGGGTTGTGAGGACTGATTCCTGCTGCTCCTGGAGAACACCCGTTACAGGTGAGTAACTACTCTTTCTCCAGGACCAAGCAGGAAGTCAGTCCTCACATATGGGTGACTCCCTAGCTCTGGGCTACCAGGAACCCAGGCTGAACAAAACGACTCCCTCTAGTCCCAGCAGCACAGAAAGGCTTTAGACTGACAGAACCTCCACCAGTAGCCCAACAGAGGGCAGGAGGGCAGGAGTTGCCTAAACCTCAAAGAGATTCCGGAGTACTGCCTGGCCAAAAGCACTGTCCCTACGGGACTCCCTCTCCAGACAGTAATGGGCCGCAAAAGTCTGGCTTGAAGACCAAGTTGCAGCCCTGCAGATGTCTACCAACGGTACAGAGCAGAGATGAGCCACTGAGGCAGCCATTGCCCTGACACGATGGGCCGTGACCCGACCCTGCAAAGGAAGGTCAGCCGCCCTGTAAGCCCAGGTGATACAGTCAGCCACCCAGATGGACAAGGTACGCTTGGACACAGCTAACCCCAACTTATTAGGGTCAAAGGATATGAAGAGCTGAGTAGCCCTTCTGTGCCCCTGCGTACGGTCAAGGTAGAAGGATAAGGCCCTCCTACAGTCCAGGGTATGCAGAACTGCTTCAGCTTGGCTTGCATGAGGCCTAGGGAAGAATGTTGGAAGAACCACCTCCTGGTTGAGGTGAAAAGAGGAAACAACCTTTGGGAGGAACTTAGGGTGAGTCCTGAGGACCACCCTGTTCCTATAAATTCTGGTGTAAGGCCTGTCACAGACCAGGGCCTGAAGCTCACTCACTCGCCTGGCCGAGGTCAGGGCTATCAGGAAGAGAGTCTTCCAGGACAGGAAGCGGAGAGGACAAGTAGCCATCGGCTCAAAAGGTGGGCGAGTCAATTGTTGCAAGACCACATTCAGCTCCCACTCAGGAGCAGGAGGACGGATTGGAGGCTTGAGCAAAAGCAAGCCCCTGAGAAAGCGGGACACCAAAGGGTGAACCGACAGAGAATGTCCTTCCACCAGTGAGTGGTGAGCTGATAGAGCTGAGAGGTGGACCCGAACAGAATTTGACTTAAGTCCCTGATTGGACAAGTGCAGTAGGTACTGAAGCACTACTGGTACTGTACAGGAGAAAGGATCCTCTGTACGTAGCTGACACCACACAGAAAACCTCTTCCATTTAAGAGCATAGGTTTTCCTAGTGGACTGTTTCCTAGAGGCTAGGACAACCTCCTCAACTTCCTGAGGTAGGCCCCAGGGAGCCAAAACTACCCTTGCAGCCTCCATGCCATCAAATTGAGAGCTTTGAGGTTGGGGTGAAGAAGGGAACCCTGATCCTGAGAGAGAAGGTCGGGTTGCAACCACAGAGGCAGTGGGGGGTCTACTGCCAGCTGAAGCAGAAGTGGAAACCAAGGCTGTCTCGGCCACCTGGGAGCCACCAGCAGGACCGAGGCCTTGTCCTTGAGAATCTTGAACAGAGTTCGGGCCACCAGAGGTGTGGGAGGAAACACATACAGGAGGCCCTGAGACCAGGAAATCAGAAAATCATCTGCTGCTATCCGCAGAGGATGCGGTTGCCGGGAGCAGAACTTTGTCAGTTGTTTGTTCAGAGGACTTGCAAACAGATCTATGGATGGAAGTCCCCATTTCAGGAAAATCTTTTGAACTACTAAAGGATGGAGCTGCCACTCGTGGGGCTGCAGAATTCTGCTCAACCTATCGGCCAGGCAGTTGTCCTGGCCTGGTAGGTATACCGCCTTGAGAAGCATGTTGTGCTTGAGGGCATAGGAGCAAAGGGCCTGCGCCTCCTGACAAAGGAGCCTCGACCCAGTCCCGCCCTGTTTGTTTACATAAAACATGGCTACCTGGTTGTCTGTCTGAACCAGGACAGATTGATGAGCCAGGGCAGGAGAGAAAGTTTTGAGTGCTAAGCGAATAGCCCTGAGTTCTAGGAGATTGATCTGCTGTGCGGTTTCCCAGGGAGACCACAGGCCCTGGGTGCACTTGTCCAGACAATGAGCCCCCCAGCCTTGCAGGGAGGCGTCCGTGGTCAGAACCACTGTATACCCAGGAATCTGAAAGAGACCCCTTTCAGTAGACTGGGTGGGTGTAGCCACCAGGTGAGGGAGTCCAGAAAGAGTCTGGACACCCTTATCCTGTCTCTGAGGCTGCCTGTGACCACTGATTCCGAAGGCACCACTGAGCAGGCCTCATATGGAGCCTGGCATTGGGGGTCACATGAACTGTCAAAGCCATGTGGCCAAGAAGTTTCAGGCAGAGTCTGGCGGAGACCAGTGAGCCGCTGAGAAACTGGTTTGCCAGGTCCATCAGTCTTTGGGCCCTGTCTGCTGGCAAGAATGCCTTTGCCAGGACAGAGTCCAGCCTTGCTCCTATGAACTCCAAGTTCTGGGAGGGGAGCAAAGTGGACTTTGCGAAGTTTATGACAAACCCCAAGCTTTGAAGAAGAGCAATGGTTCTGAGAGTGGCTTGTTGGGCCTCCTGGCACGTCTGACCCCTGAGGAGCCAGTCGCCCAGATAAGGGAAGACAAAGATTCCTTGATTCAGCGGAGAGACTGAATGAATTAGCGGAGAGACTGAATGAATTCTTTGCTTCGGTCTTTACTGAGGAAGATGTAGGGATGTTACCCATGACTGAAGTGGTATTTAAAGATGCGGAAGAGTTGAAGGAAAGAGTAGTTACTCACCAGTAACAGGTGTTCTCCAGGAGCAGCAGGAATCAGTCCTCACATATGGGTGACGTCGGCGCCGATGGAGCCCTCATGCAGAGCATTTCCCCAGCTTTCAAAGAAAGCCATTGGGAATTGCAGCGCGCATGCACGGTCCCCTTCCCACCCAAGGGTGCCATCTTGCTCAGTCTGATGACATAGCTAAAAGACAGCAAAATAGCAAAAAATAAATCATATGACTGCAACTCCAAGGGGAGGAGGGAGGGTTGTGAGGACTGATTCCTGCTGCTCCTGGAGAACACCTGTTACAGGTGAGTAACTACTCTTTCTCCAGGACCAAGCAGGAAGTCAGTCCTCACATATGGCACTCCCCAGCTTAAGGCTACCAGAGACCCCAAGCTGAAAAAATGAGCTCCCTCTACAGCATCAGTACGTAAGGAAGGAATCTTCTCTGATAACGCCCCCGACCGGTAGCCCAACATCAGGGCCGGAGGGAAGGAGTTGCCTAAACCCCAAAGAGATTATGGAGTACTGCCTGTCCGAAAGCACTGTCCCTGCGGGACTCCCTCTCAAGGCAGTAATGGGCTGCAAAAGTCTGGCTTGAAGACCAAGTAGCGGCCCGGCAGATGTCTGCCAACGGAACAGAGCGGAGATGAGTCACTGACGCAGCCTTCGCCCTGACACAATGAGCCGTGACTTGACCCTCCGACGAGAGGCCGGCTGCCCCATAAGCCCACGCGATACAGTCAGCGACCCATATGGACAAAGTACACTTGGAGACAGGTAACCCCCAACTTATTGGGGTCAAAAGAAATGAAGAGCTGAACAGCCCTTGGTGCTCCAGTGTACGGTCAAGGTAGAAGGATAAGGCCCTCCTACAGTCCAGGGTATGCAGGACCATCTCAGCCCGGTTGGCATGCGGCCTGGGAAAGAAAGTCGGAAGAACCACCTCCTGATTGAGGTGAAAAGAGGAGACAACCTTAGGGAGAAACTTAGACTACCCTATTCCTGTAGAACCTAGTGTAAGGAGGATCAGACACTAGCGCCTGAAGTTCACTTACTCGCCTAGCAGAGGTAAGAGCTACCAGAAACAAAGTTTTCCAGGAGAGAAAACGGAGAGGACAGGTAGCCATAGGTTCAAAGGGCGGACAAGTGATCCGCTGTAAGACCACATTTAAATCCCACTCAGGGGCCGGTGGACGTAGAGGAGGCTTAAGCAGGAGGAGGCCTCTGAGGAAACGAGCCACCAAAGGGTGGTTGGAAAGAGGCCTTCCGTCCACCGGCGAGTGGTGCGCTGAGAGAGCACTGAGGTGAACTCTGACAGAATTGGACTTAAGGCCTAGATTGGAGAGGTAAAGCAAATATTGCAATATTAACGCTACCAAGCACGAGAAGGGATTCTTGCTGTGCTGAGCACACCAGGCGGAGAATCTACGCCACTTAAGAGCGTAGGATTTCCGGGTGGATTGCCTTCTAGAGGCTAAGACTATGTCTTCCACCTCCCTAGGCAGTAGTAGGGGAGCCAGAGCTACCCTTTCAGCAGCCAGGCCATCAGATGAAGGGATTGAAGGTTGGGGTGTAAGAGAGATCCCTGTTCTTGAGACAGGAGATCGTGTTGATTCCCCAGAGGAATAGGAGTGTCCACCGCCAGTTGCAGCAGAAGTGGGAACCACGGTTGCCTCGGCCACCTGGGGGCTATCAGAATCATGGAGGCCCCGTC
Source organism: Ichthyophis bannanicus (assembly GCA_033557465.1). NCBI lineage: Eukaryota > Metazoa > Chordata > Amphibia > Gymnophiona > Ichthyophiidae > Ichthyophis > Ichthyophis bannanicus. The sequence continues at coordinate 505,784,042 of CM066035.1, read as the reverse complement.
CTTGAGTACTCTGAACAGTGTTCTGGACACTAGTGGCGTGGGAGGAAACGCATACAGTAGCCTTTGGACCACGGGAGCAGAAACGCATCCGCTGCTACTCTGAGAGGATGCGGTTGTCTGGAACAGAATCTCGGTAGTTGCCGGTTCAGAGGACTGGTGAAAAGATCCATGGTGGGAAGGCCCCACCTCAGAAAGATCTGCTGAACCACCAACGGATTCAATTTCCATTCATGTGGTTGCAGGATCCTGCTCAGTCTGTCCGCCAGGTAATTCTCTTGACCTGGGAGGTAGACTGCCTTAAGAAGGATTCCATGATTGACAGCCCAGGAGCACAGCCGTTGTGCTTCCTGACAGAGAAGGAAGGAGCCTGTGCCTCCTTGCTTGTTCACGTAAAAAATGGCAACCTGATTGTCTGTCTGGACCAGTACAGACTGGTGAGACATGAGATGGGAGAAGGCCCTCAGAGCTAAGCGTATCGCACGCAGCTCCAGGAAATTTATCTGCTGTGCAGCCTCCCAAGGGGTCCAGAGAACCTGAGTACATGCCCCTTGGCAATGCGCTCCCCAACCTTGAAGAGAAGCATCGGTTGTCAGCACTTGAGAGTGCGGAGGGGTTTGAAAAAACACTCCGAGCACCAGATTCGGAAGATGAAGCCACCATTGCAGAGAGGAGGCAAGCAGTGTGGATATTCTTACTGAGTCTGCAAGGCTCCCCGTGGCCTGATGCCACTGAGTTCGAAGGCTCCACTGAGCAGGCCACATATGCAGGCGGGCATTTGGGGTTACATGAACCGTGGAAGCCATATGGCCGAGAAGTCTCAGGAATTGCCTGGCGGAGACCAGGGAATTGCTGCGAAACTGCCTGGCTAGAACCATTAATCTGTGGGCTCTGTCCAGGGGCAGAAAAGCCTTCGCCTGAAGGGTGTCCAGCCTTGCTCCTATGAACTCCATGTTCTGGGACGGGAGCGAAGTGGAATTTGCGAAGTTTATGACAAACCCCAAGTGCTGAAGGAGAGCCACAGTGCGAAGGGTGGCTTGACTGGCCTCCTGTCAAGACTGGCCCCTTATGAGCCAGTCGTCCAGGTATGGGAACACAAAAAGACCTTGAAGCCTTAGGTAGGCAGCCACCACCGCCAGGAACTTGGTGAACACCCTGGGGGCGGAGGTTAGGCCAAAGGGTAGTACTCTGTACTGATAGTGGTTTCCTCCCATAACAAATCTGAGATATTGTCTGTGGTCTGGATGAATAAGGATGTGAGTATAAGCATCCTTTAGATCTAAGGAGAATAGCCAATCTCCCTGCTGGAGGTAGGGCAGCAGGATTCCAAGGGTAAGCATCTTGAACTTTTCCCTCTCCAGGAACTTGTTGAGGTTTCGCAAGTCCAGGATGGGTCTGAGGCCTCCTGTTCTTTTTGGTACCAGAAAGTACCTGGAATAAAAGCTGTGACCTCTCAGGTGGTGGGGCAACGGTTCCACAGCCTGTTCCTTTAGCAGACTTGATAACTCCTGGAAGAGTAGGTCTCTGTGCAGAGGGGGTCTTGGAGGCTCCAGTGGAAAAAAGGAGAGAGGTACCTGGTGAAAATGAAGAAGATAGCCCTGTTGGACTATATGGAGTACCCAGGTATCTGATGTGACGGCTGACCACCTGTGGGTAAAGAGGGCCAGCCGGCCTCCTGTGCTGATGTGAGCCAGCTGAGGAGGAGAGGCTATGCTTTCTGAGTCAAAAACCCCCGCCCTGCTGTGCAGGAACCGGTGTAGGTGGCTTGGGGGCCTTCTGCCTACGGGGCCCATGACCCTGCCCCTTGACCTGTTGACCCTGTTGGGGAGCTGCAGAGGCCTGATAATGAGGGTATTGTTTATAGGCAGATGTCTTCCTTGGGTAAAAGGTCTTTTTTCCCGAGCCCTTCTTCTTCTGAGAAGGGGCAGAGGTTTTTCTGGACAGCCTAGTCCTGGTCAGAGTGTCTCGGTCTCGAGTTCAGCAGCCTGTTCAGCCATGGGTTTGCCAAAAAGGTTTTCACCTCGGCAGGGGACATCGACCAACTTGTCCTGTACCCATGGCTCAAGGTCGGATGACTGTAGCCAAGCCTGTCGGCGGGCACCGATGCCGGCCCCGGCTACTCGGGCCGAAGCCTCGAAGCCATCGTAGGCTGCTCGAGAGATAAACTTCGAGCACTCTCGAATACCAGTGGACAAGGCCTGGAACCTCTGCAAAGGTTCCTCGGAAAGACCAGCAGAGAACCCGGCAATCTCCTTTGCCAGGTCTCGAAGGTACATGCCCATGTAGAGCTGGTACGTCTGGATACGGCAAGCAAGCATAGAGCCCTGGAAGCACTTCTTACCAAGGGCATCCAGGTTCCGGGCCTCCCGGCTGGGAGGCACCGAGGAGTGCATCTTCTGACTTTTCAGTCGATGCATGGCCGATTCCACAACTATGGAGTGGTACGGTAACTGCGCCTTTTGGAACCCGGGGCTCTTGCGGACTCGATAGATGGAATCGACCCACTTGCTTAACACCGGCGTCGAGGCAGGGGTCTCCCACATGGGGAAGAGCAGCCGCTGCAGCATCGGAGGAACCGGAAAAGTAAAGGCCTCCTTCGGGGGAGAGTCATACTGGAGGGCCTCGAGCTCCTCGGCTCGAGGCTCCTCCTCGGGATCCGCGGGGAATGCCAAGGCCTTGGCCATATCCCGCACGAAGTCCGAGAACCAGGTATCCTCCAGTGGGGATCGTCTCCCAGGTTCGGACTCCGGTGAGTCCGATGGGACACACAGAGTCCGAAAGGTGTCGGGTGACTCTTCATACTCCGTCTCCCAGCCCGACTCCTCGGAGGAGGAATCGAGTGGCTCCGGTCGGGCGGGCACCGATGCCCTCCGCCCCGACGCCAAGGGTACCGGCGTTGACGACCTCGGTCCCGAACGGGAGGCCGAGGGAGACCGTGGCCGAGGATCGACTCGAGGTCGCATGGACTCGAGGATTGGCTCGGCCTCCGGGGTTGACTTGGACGTCGATGTCCCGGTGGTCGGGGCAGATGCACCAGTGAGACCGGAGATCAGTGCCCGCTGCTGCTCCATGAAGGCAGCCAAGCTGCTCTCCAAGGCCGTCAACCTGAGTCCGAGCTCAGGAGACTCAGCAGCCCCCGACTCGGGCCCCGACGGCATCGGGCTCGACGTCGGCTCCCCTGGAGGAGAGTCCACGAGGACTACAGTACTCACGTGCCCAAGAGACTCCATCTCGAGACGAGGTTGCTTGGCAGACCTCTCCGACTTCGAAGACCCGGGACGGCGGTCGGGGCTATGCGACCCGGCCCTCGAGGAACCAGGTGCGTCCGCCGACGCCACCCTCGTGGGTTTTTTCTTCCTGCGCTGCTCCCGCGAAGGAGACCCTCGCTCAGAGGAACCCCGACGCTGCTCGGGGCCAGAGTCCCGAGACGTCGAGGCCTCTGACGAGGTCCGGGCCCGTCTGGACGCAGAGTCAGAGAAGATTCTGTCCTTTTGGTGCTGCCGACTCCTCAACGCCTTCGAGGACATTATGCCACACGGACCACAGATCATCGGGTCATGATCGGCTCCGAGGCAGCGGAGGCAGCAGTCATGTGTGTCGGTAAGAGACATAAGTTTCTTACACAGATCACACTTTTTAAACCCGCTGGCAGCCATCGGGGGGAAAAGGGCCCCTGCGAGGTCGAAAGACAGGGCTGCCAGTGAAAAAGAAAAATGGCGTGAACGCTAGTCACGAAGTACAAAAAACGAAAGAAGAGAGAGTGGGCTCGATATGGGCGTATCGGGCCCAGGCGGGAAAAGGATCGGCTTCGAACCGAAGAAGGAAGACAAAAACAGGGAAAATCAACTTTTTCCTCGGCGAAAAACGAACTACGTCCGTCGGGCTCCGCGGAAAAAAGAAGACTGAGCAAGATGGCACCCTTGGGTGGGAAGGTGACCGCGCATGCGCGCTGCAATTCCCAAAGGCTTTCTTTCAAAGTTGGGGAAATGTTCCGCACGAGGGCTCCGTCGGCGCCGACGTCACCCATATGTGAGGACCACTGTTCCCTCTAAGCTGTGCGCGTGTGCGCGCGCACACACCTCGCCGAGCGAGCGCACATACTTTACAACAGAGCACACAAAAATTACGGTTCTGATTCTGATAGAAACCAACACAGACATCTTAAAATTTAAAAGTTGTTGTGTATTTATGGTTTTCAGAAGTTCTACAATATTTTCTAGTGCAATCAATGTGGTGTACATACTGTATTCTGACGTGTAGTCAAATTTTAAAGTATATAACTCCGAGTGTCATTATGTGGCGCACAAAAATTTAACCTTCCTTCAAAAGCTGTACAGCTGATATTTTATGTGCACACAGCCTACAGAAAATTAGAGGGAACATTGGTGAGGACTGACTTCCTGCTTGGTCCTGGAGAAATATCGATACATCGGGAACATGTATTAGAACTATTAGATAAACTAAAGAGTAGCAAATCACCTGGGCCGGATGGTATACATCCAAGGGTGTTGAAAGAACTGAAATATGAGATTGCAGACCTGCTATTAGTAATCTGTGAATTTACTTAAAATCATCTGTAATACCTGAAGATTGGAAGATCACCAATGTAACGCCAATTTTTAAAAAGGGTTCCAGGGGTGATCCGGGAAACTACAGACCGGTGAGCCTCACGTCAGTACCGCGAAAAATGGTAGAAACCATCATAAAGAATAAAATTACTCAGCATGTAGATAGTCATGGCCTAATGGGAGACAGCCAACATGGTTTTAGACAATGAAGATCTTGTCTTACTAATCTCTTATGTTTTTTTAAAAGTGTGAATAAACAGGTGGGCAAAGGTGAGTCAGTTGATATAGTGTATCTGGACTTTCAGAAAGCCTTTGACAAGGTCCCTCATCAGAGACGTTTGGCAAAACTAAAGAGTCATGGGATAGGAGGCAGTGTACTACTGTGGATCAAGAACTGATTAAAAGATAGAAAGCAGAGGGTTGGGCTAAATGGCCAATTTTCCCAATGGAGAAAAGTGAATAGTGGTGTACCCCAGGGATCTGTGCTGGGTCCGCTGCTTTTTGATATATTCATAAATGACCTGGAAAGTGGAATAACTAGTGAGGTTATCAAATTTGCAGATGACACAAAACTATTTAAAGTTGTTAAAACCCAAGAGGATTGTGAAAAATTGCAAGAGGATCTTGATAAATTGGAAGACTGGGCATCAAAATGGCAGATGAAATTTAATGTGGACAAGTGCAAAGTTATGCACCTAGGAAAGAACAACCCACACTATGGTTACACGATGCAAGGTTCCACATTAGGAACCACCACCCAGGAAAAAGATTTAGGCGTCATTGTGGATAGCACGTTAAAATCCTCGGCCCAGTGAGCAGCAGCAGCCAAGAGAGCAAATAGAATGCTAGGTATCATAAGGAAAGGAATGGAAAATAAAACAAAAGATATTATAATGCCTCTATATCATTCCATGGTGAGACCGCACCTTGAATATTGTGTGCAATTCTGGTCGCCGTATCTTAAAAAGGATATAGCGTTATTAGAAAAGGTTCAGAGAAGAGCCATCAAAATGGTAAAGGGGATGGAAGGATACTCCTATGAAGAAAGGCTAAAAAGGTTAGGGCTCTTTAACCTGGAAAAGAGACGGCTGAGGGGAGATATGATAGAAGTCTATAAATTAATGAACGGAGTGGAACGGGTAAACGTAGATCGATTGTTTACGTTATCAGAATATAGAAAGACTAGGGGACATGCAATGAAGCTACAGGGTAAACTATTTAAAACTAATAAAAGAAAAAGCACAGTTACTTACCTGTAACAGGTGATCTCTGGGAACAGCAGGAATAAGTCTTCACATATGGGTACGTCGGTACCGACGGAGCCTGCGCGGGAACGCTCCCCAGCGTCCAATCAGAAAGCTTTTGGGAGCATCCCTCAGCGCCTGCGTGCTGCCTTCCCGCCTTTCCAACTGTCTCTCCTCAGTTGCGTTTTATAGCTGAGACAAAGAGAGAGAAAGAGGAAAGGAAAGATAGATAGAGAGGTACAACTCCTAGGGGAGGTGGGTGGGTTGTGAAGACTTATTCCTGCTGTTCCCAGAGATCACCTGTTACAGGTAAGTAACTGTGCTATCTCCAGGAACAAGCAGGAATGAGTCTTCACATATGGGGACTCCCAAGCTAAGATGCCAGGAGCCCTAGCATGTTGGAGATTGAAACATGCTATACCTCATATGGCCAGGCATCCTGAGGATGGAGGGTAGGAGTTGAAAAAAGAGAGGAGCTGTATTAAACAGCTAACATAAGATAGGACTACAGGCAAGGAGTCCTTGTATGTATGATAATTATCATGAAATATATTGAAATAAACAATTGCAATATAAAGCTCACCTACTGGATTGCAGGAAGTAGAGAGGATGATGGAGTCTACTGGGAATCCAGTAGAGGAATCTTCAAGGTGACCTCACTGAAGTGAAGGTGAAGGTCAAAATCTGGAAGTGACAGGTGACCCCAGGATTAGACTGGGGTAGTACAAAAACGGTAGATCTTTAGTGGGAAGCTTTATGGAAAAAGCTGAAAACTCTTTTGGCTACAGAGTTATTTACAGTGAGGAGCAAAAGAGGAAGACTGACCGATTTGGACAAAACTGGCCTAGTCCTTGAGGGAAGAAAGGATATGGAAAAATCCCGTATTCCCAAAGAAAGGACAGGTGTCTGAGGAGTTGAAACCTCAGATCTACTGAAGATCCATCATGTCTTTCCTAACTGGTGAGAGGTAGGAAGATATTGGAGCATGGAGCTTCAGAGATACTTAAACCTAGGATTATGGTAGGAGCTGTGAGAACCACAGCAGCGGTGGTGTGCATAATACCCCAAAAACACTGTGGAACAGCATGAACATGGGCAAGTCCACTGTCTGGAACATATAGGAAGGGAAAAACCTTTATGAGCATAGACAGTTAGGAAGATAAGTACGTAAATACATATCTACCTATAATAAAGTATCTCGACAGATACACATATATATGTATATATATGTGTGTATATTATTATTTATTATTTAGCTGTATTTATATCCCGCTTTTCACCGGGTCAAAGCGGTCAATTGGGGGATACATTTAACACGAGGGGATATGAGAGACATACGCTAATACTTACAGGGAGCATGGGAAATGGAGGGTTAAGTGGCTTGCCCAAGACCACAAGGAATGCCTATAGGACTAGAAATCCCAGTCCCTCCGGCCTGAGATTGCTGTCCCCAGGTGGGACTTGAACCCCCGGCCCTCCGGCCTGAAGTACCTTGTCCTAACCACTAGACCACTCCTCCCTGGGTATATATATAGATATATATATATATATATATATATAGTGAGATCTAGAGGGGCATAACATATGCACACTTAGCTGACAGACAGATATATCTATAGAGATGTATATAGATAAATACATATATATATATGAATATATAGGTTTAAAGATAGATGCCTGCAATGAAGCAGACAGAGCTATGCATATTAGGGCATTCACATGGAGATGTGAAGAGGAAAGATTCATCCAAGAACAAGAAGGTGGAACCTACTTGAGAAGATATATAGAGAATCTATTCCCCAAGGTTATAATGGTGCAGGAATGCTATCCAGTGAAATAACCCGGATGGTTACGTGAAAAAAAAGAGGATAATATCAGTCTGTAAATAGCAAGTCCTGAGTCCTGCAGAACTCTAGCATGGTAAATGGACAGAAAACACATAGAATGAGATACCAGGTTGACCCACTTGAGGGACAAAAGAGGGTATCATGTGGTTTTTTTAGTTAAAAATGTGCTGTCCATGAAGGATTAGGATACCATGAGGACAAGCTGCAAGGAAAAGAGAGCATATTCCCTGTAGGAATTGGAGAACTCTTTAGACTTTCACGTAGAGAAGGCTTATGTCCTTTGTTTTAAAAGGAGATAGTAGGGTATGAAGAACCCTCACAGTCATGGGGCATGACTGAGGAAGCCTTTTTCAACCATGTAGGATAGTCAATAGAGAAAAAACCCAATGCTCTCTAGCAAGGGCCCATAGTGGAAAGCTTCTCTGTAGGATTGCAGAGAGCATTATGCAGGAGAATTGGGAGATAGAACTGGCTGATGGAGAAAACCAGCAGCCACGTCAACTATGCTGCCAACCCAAAGGATCGGAGATGGCAAGAATAGAAGATAGTGTAATAAGCCTGTAGTGATAAGGATTATCCAAGAAAGATGTAAGAACTGTCTTGGAATCACTACTAAGGCTAGATAGAAAGCAGTGGAAGACAAGACTGGAACTTGTGGAAAAGTACGAGTAGTCAAATCACTGGAACTCCTGCATGGGCAGCTACTGAATAGGACAACAGAGAGATTCTTTCTGTGTCAAACAGAGAGAACAGACTGAACAAAAAGAGAATGCTGTCTCTGTCTGCAGAGCTGCCCAGACAAAAGAAGGGAGTTTACTCAGAAGAAGAAACTCCACAGTGGAAAGAAAGACAAGAAAAGTCTTTCAATGGTATGGTACCACTCTTACAGGGGAAGAGGGTAGAGATAGAAGAGCTGAAGAAGGACCTACCATATGGTAAGTCCCTGGAAGGAAAAAATTCATGGTGGTACAGAGAAACTATCTTGTGATAGTTGTTAAACCTCTCTTCTTGTCAGGAAGAGGAGGAAAACCCTGTAACCTATAGACATGAATATCCTGACAGTTCAGCATACCAAAGAGCAAATGGATTTCCTGAGAATAGGAATCCCTGTGCAGAGTTTTGAATGAAAAAACAGTGAAAAACTTCTGCTGAAAAGAAGTTAACTGTAAGTTATAAAGAGACTAATCAGAACCCTATGGTTACTGGGTTTATTCAGCCTGGCTAGAGTTTGGATTCTTCAGACCAGGGTGAGGCTTCCCCTGCTTGGGAACATCTGAATGATGGGCAGGAGAAGAGTAAAACCTCTTTCTTTTAGGGAAAGAAGGTTTGGTAGGGCATTTCCTACCTACTGGGGAAGGAGAAGGCTTAGGATTGCCTTCAGAAACAGGGAAGTCAGTGGAGCACTGAGCAACCTGATGTAAAGACTCCTTATTGAAGAGATTTTCTCCAGTGCAAGGAGTATTACCCAGTCTTTGTTGTGCCCATATGCTCAAGTCTGAAGCTTGGAGCCAGGCTCTACGACGTACCCCTATGGCTATAGCAGAGGTTCTGCTAACAGACTCAAACGAGTCTAGGGAAGCACGAGTAAGAAACCAAGAAATATTTTGGCTATGACTAAGAAGTGAGGAATAGTCTGTAGCCTTGGGCTCTGATAGAAAAGGAGTTAAAAGAGATAATTTCTTTGTAACCTCCTGAAGGGATAGACTCATAAAAAATATATGAGAGAATCCTTGTTGCCAGCATAGATGTTTGGAAGGTTTGACGTCCAAAGGCATCCAGTGTCCTAGATTCACGACCTGGCGGGTAAGAAGAGTGCTTCTTCTTGCTTTTCCCTTTCCTCCTTGCTGATTCCACTACAATGGAATGATGGGGAAGTTGAGTCTTTTGAAACCCTGGAGAGGGGGGCACCTGATATAGAAGAACAGTTGCTCTAGAAGGTGAGGAAACCTTCAAAGGTGTTTCCCACATTCTTAGACGAAGATCCTGCAAGGAGTGATGTAAAGGAAGCATTATATTTTCCTTTTCTCCAGAAAAAAAGAGAGCCTTGAGCAGGATCATAGCCAGGGGTAGGAATAGCAAGGAATGTTGCTATATCCAGGAGAAAATTCTGAAAAGAAGGATCTCCAACGGGAACCGTCCCTGGACAGGCTAGATCTGAAGAACTAGCCTGGGCACCAGAGATGCTACTTGAGAATGTAGGATTAGAAGATCTTACCCGGTGCAGAAAAGGATCCCTAAGGGATGGATGCTGATACTGGAGGTCATGACGTGAGACCGTCAGAACTGCCTCGTCCATGCCAGGTATCGACTCCAAACTGGGTATAGAAAGGAGCGACTCGGTTGAAAGAAGCATGGAAGGAGCTGACCCCGATGTTACCTGTGCCGGAACAGAAGACGATACCGACATCGAAGCAGTCATCGGAGGCTGCTCAAGTGGTATCGAGGAAACCGAAGGCCTTTGGTAATTACCCTCGGTACCGAGCATCCAGAACCGGTAAGCATCGGATCCGAGACGTGTCGGTAACCAGTCTTCCAGACTGGAAATCGATTCCAGACTCGGCATCGAAGGAAGCGAGTCTATCGATGCATGTCTGGACGGTACCGGCATCGGTAGTAGTATCGGCGGTGATACCGATACTGGAAAGTCAATCTGGGATGTATCGAGCGGTCCCGAAGGTACCGAGAAAACCAGATGACGATCCCTGGTGAAGAGTGGATCGCTCAACACCAGTGCCGATGCCGGGGTATCGGTACCGCTCGAAGCAGATGCCACCACCGAGAATGGCTCAGGTATGTTCTGTGGAGGGTGAGCCCCAGGAACAACCTGAAACCCCTGAAAGGCTTTGGAGACCGAAGACTCCCGCCGGGGTTTTGAAGCCAATGGATCCTTGAGGGCAAGGCCGAAGCCGTCATCATGCTGTGCATGAGACCTACCACTCAAGGATTGGCTAGTCTTAACAGACTGTTTGTGGGTTACCTGATCCTGTAGAGAAGAAGAAATGGTCGGTGCCCTACCACTGGAAGGGAACTCGGTATCGACTGAGGAGAGACAGTTGGAAAGGCGGGAAGGCAGCACGCAGGCGCTGAGGGATGCTCCCAAAAGCTTTCTGATTGGACGCTGGGGAGCGTTCCCGCGCAGGCTCCGTCGGTACCGACGTACCCATATGTGAAGACTCATTCCTGCTTGTTCCTGGAGATTATTTCTTCACTCAACGTGTAATCAAACTCTGGAATTTGTTACCAGAGGATGTAGTAAAGGCTGTTAGTGTAGCTGGGTTTAAAAAAGGTTTGGACAAGTTCCTGGAGGAAAGGTCCATAAACCATTATTAAAAAGGGACCCAGGATATCAATGCTTGACCCAGTACAAGCATTGCGGAACCTGTGTCTTTTGGGGAAACTGCTAGGTACGTATGACCTAGATTGGCCACTGTTGGAAACAGGATACTGGGCTTGATGGACCTTGGTCTGACCCAGTATGGCATATCTTATGTTCTTATGATTTCTTAGGTAGGCCGCCACCACTGTCAGGCATTTGGTAAAGACTCTGGGAGCAGAGGTTAGGCCAAAAGGCAGTACTCTGTACTGGTAATGGTTTCCTCCCACAATGAACCTGAGGTACTTTCTGTGGTCTGGATGAATAAGGATGCGAGTGTACGCATCCTTTAGATCTAAGGAGCATAGCCAATCTCCCTGCCGGAGGTAGGGCAGAAGTGTTCCAAGAGTAAGCATTTTGAACTTTTCTTTCTCTAGGAACCTGTTGAGATTTCTGAGGTCCAAGATAGGTCGAAGGCCACCGGTTCTTTTGGTTACCAGGAAGTATCTGGAATAGAACCCTCGACCGTGCATGTGGAGGGGCACAGGCTCCACCGCCTTGTCCACCAACAGACCTTGGAGCTCCTGCAGGAGAAGATCTGTGTGCAGGGGAGGCCTTGGAGGCTCCCCTGGAAAATAAGGAGGAGGCAGTTGGTGAAAGTGTAGTGCATAGCCCCTGTGGACTATGTTTAACACAGAACTGTCCCCAGTGATGCGGGGCCACTGGTGGGCAAAGAGGGAGAGGCGAACTCCTGTGCAGGGTTGGGAGAGCAGGGACGGAGAGGCTATGCTGGAGGAGTCAAAAAACACCACCCTGCTGAGTGGGAGCAGGGGTCGGAGGCTTGGGGGTCCTCTGCCTACGGGGCCCATTACCCTGCCCCTTGGCTTGCTGACCCTGAGGGGCAGCTTGGGCAGCCTGGAATTGAGGGTACTGTTTGTAGGCAGTGCCCTTCCTCGGGTAAAGACTTTTTACCCGAGCCCTTCTTTTTGTGAGAAGGGGCAGAGGTCTTTCTAGACAGCCTTGTCCTCGCAAGGTGCTCGGTCTCGTGCTGTGCGGCCTTCTCAGCCATGGGCTTGCCAAAACGGTTTTCACCTCGGCAAGGGACATCGACCAACTTGTCCTGAACCCATGGCTCGAGGTCCAATGACTGCAGCCACGCCTGGCGTCGAGCTGCGATGCCGGCTGCCACAACTCGGGCCAAAGCCGCGAAGCCATCGTAGGCAGCATGGGACATAAACTTGGAGCATTCCCAAATCCCCGAGGACAAGGACTTGAATCTCTGCAAGGGTTCCCCGGAGAGACCAGCAGAGAACCCGGCCAACTCCTTGGCCTGGTCCCGCAAGTACATGCCCATGTACAGCTGGTAAGACTGGACACGGCAAGCAAGCATCGAGCCCTGGAAGCACTTTCTACCAAAACCATCGAGGTTTCAGGCCTCCCTGTCAGGAGGCACCGCGGAGTGCATCTTCTGACTTTTCAGACGATGCATGGCCGATTCCACCACCATGGAATGGTGTGGTAGCTGCACCTTTTGGAACCCAGGGCTCTTTCGGAGTCGATAGATCAAATCGACCCGCTTGCTCAGAACCGGCGCCGAGGCCGGTGCCTCCCACATTCGGAAGAGGAGCCGTTCCAGCATCGAAGGTACCGGGACAGTAAGGCCTCCTTCGGAGGAGAGTCGTACTGCACAGCCTCGAGCTCCTCGGCTCGAGGCTCTTCCTCAGGGTCCACCGGAATAGCCAACGCGGTGGCCATATCCCAGACAAACTCAGAGAACCGGGTATCCTCCAGAGGGGACCTACTCCGGGGCTCAGACTGCAGTGAGTCCGACAGGACGCACCGAGTCTTGAATGTGTCGGGGGACTCCTCATCCTGCGTCTCCCAGGCGGACTCGTCTGACGAGGAGTCGGGGTCCGACCTCGCAGGGCCTGGGAGCACCCGCCCCGACGCCGGGGCCACCGGCATCGACGCCCTCGGTCCCGAACGGGAGGTCGAGGGAGACTGCGACCGAGGTCGACCTCGAGCCGCGAAGGCCTCGAGTATCGGCTCGGTCTCCGGGGTCGACTTCGATGTCGATGTCCCAGTGGCCAGGGCAGATGCGCCAGACAGGCTGGCCATCAGCGCCCGCTGCTGTTCCATGAAGGCAGACAGTCTGCACTCCAAGGCCGACATCCTGAGACTCAGCTCCGGAGACTCAGCAGCCACAGACTCGGGCCTCGTCGGCACTCGGGGAGGAGAGTCCATGAGGACTACGGGACTTACGTGTGTCGGCAGACTCCGGCTCCACGCGAGGAACCTTGGCAGACTTCTCCTGTTCCACGGGCCCGGGGCGACGGTCGGGGGTCTTAGACCTGGCCCTTGAGGAGCCAGGGACCTCTTCCGACGACACCCTCTCGAGCCGTTTCTTCCTCTTGCGTTCCCGGTCGGGGGACCCCCTGTCCGAGGAGCCCTGACGGCGCTCGGGATCAGAATCCCGAGATGTCGAGGCCTCAGATGAGGTCCGGGCCCGGCCGGAGGCCGAGTCAGAGAAAAGCCTTTCTTTCTGCTGCTGGCGACTTCGAAGTGCCTTGGAAGACATCTTCCCACATGGTCCACACGTCTTAGGGTCGTGATCAGGACCGAGGCACCGAAGGCATCAGTCGTGTGTGTCGGTGAGAGACATTAACTTCTTACACCGATCATACTTTTCAAAACCGCTGGAAGCCATCGGGGAAAAAAGAGCCCCCGCGAGGTCAAAGACCCGGCCTTCCAGGGAAAAAACAAAAAGGGCGCAAACGCCAGCCACTAAGGGCAAAAACCGAAAAAGAAGAAAACAGGCTCGATACCGGTGTACCGAACCCGGCGGGAAGGGAACCGGCGTCGAACCGGAAGAAAAAACAGCGAGAATCGCCGAAAAAATCTAACTTTTATCCGGGATGACAGGACACACATCCGGTGGGCTTCACAGAAAAAGAGAGACTGAGGTAAGATGGCACCTTTAGGCGGGAAGGGAACCGCGCATGCGTGCCTGTATTCCCAAAGGTTTTCATGGAAAGCTGGGGAAATGCTCCGCTAGGGCTTCATCGATGCCGATGTCACCCATATGTGAGGACTGACTTCCTGCTTGGTCCTGGAGAATTTCATGTTCTTCAGCTCTCGGTTCCTTTTCGGGGATCATGGTGATCGAGAGGCCCCGAGCCACATCCCGTATAAAGTCTTGAAAAGACATGTCCTCCGGAGGAGACATCTGCCGTTGTGGCAAAGGAGAGGGATCCTCCGGAAGAACCGCTCTGGTATCGATGGATTCATCAGAATCATCGGATTCAGAAGACTCGAAGTATCGATGGGCCGGGTGCTCCTGTACTGCCTGTTGTCAGTACTGGTCAAAGTCGGCATCTGAATGCCTTGATACCGGACCCTCTATGCCGAACACCAATTCTAGGGCTGGCATGGGTGGTAGCATGGTTCCCCCCCAGTGGTGGAAGAGCCGGCTGGCAACTCTGGGGTCCAGCTGATACTCATGCGGCTGGAGGACCCTGCTTAATCTGCCGGCCTGTGCGTTATCCTGGCATGACTGGACAACATAGGAGCAGAAGGCCATCGCCTCGCGGCAGAGGGCGTGGGACTCCAAGTCCCCCTGCTTGTTCACATAGAACAAAGCCACCTGGTTGTCTGTTTGGACCAACACTGGTTGGCGCCATAGGAGGAGGCAAAAAGGCTCGGAGTGCTAGGTGTATCACCTGCAATTCCAAGAGGTTGATCTGCTGGTTGCTCTCACTCTGCAACCAGCTGCCCTGGGTGTGGAGGTCCTCACGGTGGGCTCCCCATCCCAGCAGGGAGGCATCCATCATGAGAACCCTTAAGGGGCATGGAGTCTGGAAGGGTATCCCTGCATTGAGGTGCTGGGGATTTTGCCACTAGGTCGGGGATTTTGCCAACCAGCGGGTCACTACAACTCTGTCGCGAGGCAGCCTGTGGCCTGCGTCTACTTGTCCCAAAGGCACCACTGTGCGGTCCTCATGCGGAGGCAGGCATCTGGGATGACATGGACTGTGGAGGCAGGCATCTGGGGTGACATGGACTGTGGAGGCCATGTGTCCAAGTAGGCACAGCAGCAGCCAAGCGGACACTGAGGAACGGCGTTGTATGTCCAGGGCCAGAGCCCCGAGCTGGGCAGCTCGGTCTCCTGGAAGGAAGGCCTTTGCCTGGAGGGTCTCTAGTCTTGCCCCAATGAACTCCAGACACTGTCGGGAGGAGGTGGGACTTGGGGTAATTTATTACAAACCACAGACTTTGCAGGACCTGGATGGTACGTGTGGTTGCCTGCTGCACTTCTGAGGCCATGCCTGCCTTTACAAGCCAATCGTCCAGGTAGGGGAAGACGAACACCCCCTGGAGGCGGAGGAAGGCTGCTACGACTGCCAGGCACGGTGAAAACCCTAGGGGTGGAAGCCAAGACAAAGAGCAGCACCCTGTACTGGTAATGGCTGCCCCCATCCATGAACCTCAGATACTGCCTATGGTTGAGGTGAATGAGGATTTGTGTGTAGGCATCCTTCAGCTCCAAGGAGAATAGCCAATCTCCCTGCTGGAGGTAAGGCAGCAATGTCCCAAGGGAGAGCATTTTGAACTTCTCGCTCACCAATAATCTGTTCAGATTGCGCAGGTCAAGGATGGGCCTTAGGCACCCTGTTTTTTTTGGTACGAGGAAGTACCTTTCATAAAACCCTTTGCCCCTGAGATGGTGGGGAACTGGTTCTACCGCTCTGTCATCGAGAAGACCTGCCGGTTCCTTCAGTAGAAGATCCAGGTGAAGAGGAGACCTGAGGGGCTCTCCTGGAAAAAAAGGAGGAGGTGTCTGGGCCAGGTGGAGGAGGTAGCCCTCCTTGACCTCCTTGGGGTGGAGAGGCTATGCCCAAGGAGTCAAAAGCTCTCTCCTGGTTGGGCCGGGGCCGACACCTGGGGCTTGGGAGCCTTCTGCTTACAGGGGCCATGCCCATGTACCTTGGTCTGCTGACTCTGCTGGTGAGTCGGGAGACCTGAAAAGGAAGGTTGGTAATTTCTGTAAGCAGCCCCTTTCCTCAGGTAGAAGGGCTTTTTAACCAGAGCCCTTCTGTCATGGAGGGGTAGCGTTCTTTTTAAAAAGCCTGGTCCTCATCATGAACGCGGTCTCCAGCTCACCGGCCTTGTTCGTCATGGGTTTGCTAAAGAGGTTCTCTCTTTGGCATGGGACATTGACCAATTTGTCCTGAACCCATTGCTTAAGGTTGAAGGACTGTAGCCAAACCTGGCGTTGGGCACTGATGCCCGCCGCCACTACTCGAGCCCGTGGTAGGCTATCTGAGACAGACTTGGAGCACTCATGGATGGTTTTGGCCAGGTTCTTGAACCGCTGCAGGGGTTACTCTGAGTAACTAGCTGAGAACCCGGCAAGTTCCTTCGCCAGGTCTCTCAGGTACATGCCCATGAACAGCTGGTATGCCTGGATCGGGCCGATGAGCATCAAACTCTGGTATCACTTTCTGCAGAGGGGGTCCAAGGTGAGTTCCTCCCCACCCGGGAGTACTGAGGCATCCATCTTCTGACTCTTTAGATGACGCATGGCTGACTCCACCACCATGGAGTTGTGTGGCAGCTGTGACTTCGGGAAGCCCGGGCTCCGGCGGACTCGCTACATCAAGTCGAGCCACTTGCTCACCACCGGCATCGATGCAGGTGTTCCCCATATATGGAGCATTAGCCATTCCAGGATGGGTGGAATGGGTACCATAAGTGATTCCCTCAGAGGGGCTTCATATTGGAGGATTTCTAGCTCCTCAGTCTGAGGGTCCTCCTCCCATTCCATCGGGAACACTAGGGCCTTGGACATGACCCTGACAAAGTCGAGGAATGCCATGTCCTCTCAGAATAGTCCATCGAGGACTTGAGGGAAGGATGGCTTGTGGGCTCCAGGGCTGATTCCCGCCCGCAGCCCTCGGAGGCCCTGTGGCCGGAGCCGAACGCACTAGCTGGGGGAAGATCACGGCCCTGTGGAATGGGAGCCAGATCGAGACTTCGGCCAATGATCAGCTCGGCCTCTGGGGACGTTCTCGACATTGAGGGCTCAGTGGTCTGGGTGCAGGAACCGGTGGTACCAGATAACAGAGCCCACTGCTGGTCCATGAAGGCAGACAAGCTGCGCTCCAGGGCCGCCATTCTGGACTCCAGGCCAGAAGGCTCCGTATCTATCTGCACAAGCACCGAAGGAATCGGTTTCCCTGAAGGAGAGTCTTCAACGAGGATGGTGTCAGGCGACCGAGGCTGGCCGGAGGTAGAGTCCTTTCAGGAGATCTTCGCAGGTCGTTCCTTCTCTGATCCATCAGATGAGTGTCTAGAACTGTGGGACCTGACTCAGGGATTACCTGGCCCATCTGAGCCATCCAGGGACACCGCCTTCGAGGTCTTCTTCTTCTTGGGTTCCCTCGAGGGAATCCCCCTTTTCAAGGAACCATGGCATCAGTCGGGGTCCATAAGGCTACTCCAGGATTCTGCAGTTTCGGTGGAGGCCTTGTTCTTCGGAGGTAGCAGGAACTACAAGAAAAACGTATCATGCTACTGCTGGCAGCTCTTGAGGGCCTTGGTGGACATCTTCTTACAGAGGCCGCCATCCCAAGCAACGAAGGCAGCAGTTGGGTGTGTTGGTCAGGGACATTATTTTGGCACACTGATCAAACTTTTAAAACCACTGGTAACCATGAGAGAAAACATTATCCCAGCAAGGTCAAAGACCAGCGGTGCCCCAGTTGGAAAAAAAGGTGCGAAGGTGCCAAGAAGAAAGAAAAACTACAAACCCAAGACTCAATGTCGGGGCAGTGGGCTCAGGCAGCAGGAAGATCTAGCATATCTAGCATTACACAGAGAGAAAATAAGTGAAAAAAGGAAACAATATCACTCAATGATTCTAAACAGATCATTGAATAAAACACATGACCTATTTAATATAGTAAAATCACTAACAGGTGACCCATCACCAGCAAGCACACATTTGCCTCAACCACAGGATTATTCGGACTACTTGCAATCCAAAATGATCCAATCCAACATGACCTCATCTAACTGCAGCTCGTCCAACGTACTTAGTACACCAAAACCTACAACACTACTCAACTTCACCGCAGTATCTACTAGAGAAATTGAAGATACCATTGCCTCCATCAATCTCACCACAGCTCCCAATGACCCCTGCCCAGCAAGTTGGATAAAGGAACTTCGACATGAACTAAGCCATGTATTATGTAAAATAACCAACCAATCACTATCAAGGGGCATCTTCCCTCAGAGTTTAAAACATACATCGATCAGACCCCTGCTAAAGAATAATCGCCTTGATACATCCAAAGTTGAATCATATAGACCTATATCAAGCATCCCACTGCTTGCTAAGATCATCGAGAAAATAGTCCAGCGTCAGATCCATCAGCACATCGATGACGAGGCACCCCTCGATCCAGCCCAACATGGCTTCAGGGAATCGCATGGAGTAGATACCATCTTAACTACCCTATTCGACAAGCTAACCACGGGAACAGACAACATACACCAAGGTTTCGTCCTCATCTTTCTCGATATTGCCGCCGCATTTGATTCTGTAAATCATAAGATACTCTTACAACGCCTCCAAGAAAAAGGATTACTGGGAACCGCATTACAATGGTGCGAATCATACCTAACCAACAGATGGCAGCAAGTAAAAACAGGTAACACGTCCTCTGAACCATTCTTACAGAAGCAGGGAGTGCCACAGGGATCATCCCTGTCAGCCCTACTATTTAACATTTATATGCAGCCTATCTGCTCCCTGATACGCTCACTAAATGTAGAATGTCTCGTATATGCTGATGACATACTACTATACATTCCATTTACCATAGAACAACCTGATTTTTCCCCTATCATCAGATGCTTTGATGCAGTGGCTGAATGGCTTCTCACACAAAACCTGAGGATTAATCACAGCAAGACTGATGTCCTATTTGTCACAAGGAATCAGAAATTCAACCCACCACCCAACCTGCAAGTTAAAAACGCGGAACTCAAGACAAGAGACACAATTCGCTACCTAGGCATCACCCTAGATCAGCGATTGGATATGATAACCCACGTAAAGACCGTCACCAAAGCAATATACCACAAAATACGAACCCTCCGCCACCTCCGTCCACTACTGGAATTTCCAGACTATCGAACCATATTTCAAGCCCTAGTGATCCCACATCTAGATTTTGCAAACACCATCCTCCATGGTCTTCCACAAGCAACCCTCAACCCACTCCGGCTGGCCATGAACTCTGCTGCTAGGGTTCTTACAGGGACATCAAGACTGGAACATATAACCCCAGTAATGAAAAACCTACACTGGCTGCCATTACAAGCCCGAATTCAATACAAAGTACTGGTCATGACCTTCAAGGCACTGAAGAATCAATCTCCCACACCAATCAGTAGACTGCTCAATAACACACCCAACTTTAGAGACAGAAGAACTACACTACTGAACATGCTAACTGTACCTAAGCTCACTACAAGATGTACAAAGACAACTACCAATAGAGCTTTTTCAATTTATGCCCCGACAGCCTGGAATGAACTTCCGGCTAGTATTCGTTCCATAACCAGCCTCACCGCCTTCAGAAAGGCAATAAAACACCACCTGTTTCTAATGCACTATCCTGAAACCAGGCCCGAAAAACATAAGTCTTGTACACTCACACCGCACATTTACTGCCCTATCACACAACATGAAAATGGCTAGGTACTCCTCTCTCCTAGATCTACACACTCCCCCACCTGACCTATAATTGCCCACGGTTTACTGGAATACTTAACTCTATGTAAATAATTGTATATACCATGTGAATAGTTCCATATATACCATGTGAATAGTTTTCCCTGTTATCCCAGTTTGATTATGCCTTGTTCTATGTAAGCACATTGTAATATATAATGCATTGTTGCTCTGTTCAGTTTTACCGTAAACCGCGCTGATTTCAATAGCGCGGTATATAAAAAAAAAAAAAAATAATAATAATAATAATAAAAAAGAGAACCGGTGCACTACCGGAGGAGAGTATGAAACTCAGGTCGAGAAAATCAACTTTTTCCGGGGGAAGCAGACAGACGTCTGAAGGGCTCTGTGGAAAAAAGGAGATGGCAAGATGGTATCCTTGGGTGGGAAGGGGACAATGCCTGAGTGGTGGCATCTCACATAGGCTCTCTTTGAAAGTTGGGGGATGCTTCCACGAGGGCTCCATTGGCACCAACATCACCCATATGTGAGGACCAACTTCCTGCTTGTTCCTGGAGAACACAATTTTCTGCTCATGGAACTGTCAAGAACCTTCCAGGACATGATGGGAAGAAGAAAATTAATCCAAGAAGTCTTCAAAGGTTAGTGTGAACTGATGGAAAAATACCACATACATCAACCAAAGAGCTTAAGGTTGACCTGGAGCAATCTGGAGTGGTGGTTTAAACCCGCACCATATGCCACGCACTAAACTACAAAAAGGACTTCATGGGTGAAGGCCAAGGAAAAAAACAAATGCTCAAAGACAGACATTAAAAAGGCACGCCTGATTTGCCCAAACCCACCTTGAGAAACCACAATCCTTCTGGGAAAATGTTCTGTGGATAGATGAAACCAAACTTGAGCTCTTTGGCAATGCAGACAAGCGATACATTTACAGGTGAAGAAATGAAGCTTATAAGGGAAAAAACCTCCCTTCCTACAGTTAAATATGGTGGAGGTTCCATAATGTTGTGGGGCTGTTTTGCTGCCTTAGGAACTGGAGGCCTGGAACATATTAAAGTAATCATGAAGTCAGCTTTGGAGAGAAATGTGCTACCTAATGTCAGAAAGCTAGGTCTGGGTCGAAGGTCATGGGTCCTCCAGCAGGACAATGACCCAAAACATACATTCCAAAAGTACCAAAAAATGGGTAAAAAGGAATAAATGGAATGCTTTAAACTGGCCAACAATGAGTTCTGATCTCAATCCAATTAAGAATCTTTGGCAAGAGCTAAAAACTGCCATTGGTAAAAGGAATCCTGGAAGCATTCATAAGCTGGAACAAATCGCAGTTGAAGAGTGGGAGAAACTACCAGCAGGCAAATGTATGAAACTTACAGGTGGCTACATGAAACATTTGGAGGAAGTCATCACTGTCAAGGGTTGTGCAACCAAATATTAGTGAAGGGTGCCATTAATCCTGTCCAAGTCCTATTTCTGTTTCTCAGAAATTACTCCGTCTAAATTGCATAGGCATCTTTTTTTGTTGTACCTTTGAATATACTATTAAAATATTATGATGACATGCAGTTGGAATATTTCCAGTTATTTCTCAAGATATTGTACACTACTACATACCTAAAATGCAAGGGGGCCAATAATATTGACCACAACTGGATATCCTTTTCCTGGGTAGTGGCTCCTAATATAGAACCTTGTATCATGTAGCTTTAGTTTGAGTTGTTCCCCTTCAAGTGCATAACTTTACACCTGTCCTCAATAAATTTCATCTAACATTTGGATGCCCAGTCTCCCAATTTCTCAAAGTTCTATTGCAATTTTTTACAATTCTCTCGTGTTTAACAACTTTAAGGAATTTTGTCTTGTCTGTAAATTTGATCATCTCACTCTGTTCCCAGTCCACAATAGGACACTGCCTCCTATCCCATGACTATTCAATCTCCTCAAGAGTCTCATGAGAGATCTTGTCAAAGGCTTTCTGAAAATCCAGATACATTAAAGTCCACCAGCTCATCTTTATCTGTCTATTCACACCGCCAAAAAAATATAGCAGAATGTTGAGGCAAGACTTCCCTTTGCTAAATCCATGTTGGCTTTGTCCCATTAAACTATGACTATCTATATACTCAGCAATTTTGTTCTTTATAATGGTGTGTACCATTTTGCCTGGCACTGACATCAGTCTAATATGGAACTCTTAATAGGCGTTACCTTGATCACTTTCCAATTTTCAGGTACTATAGACTATTTTAATGACAGTTTTTAAATTACTTACAGTAGATCTGCAATCAGGGATGGCTCTATAATGAGACCGAGTGAGGCGGTGGCCTCAGGTGGCAACATTTTGGGGGTGGCAAAACAAATGCTCCCAAAAAGGCCGCCTCACTTGGCCTTCAAAATTTAAACAAAAATAAGGGCTGGACAAGCAGCTGCCAATGCTTCTCAGCAGCGGCAGAATCAACTACCCCGCAGCCCCTCCCCCTGTTGCCCTGGAAGAGCTCTGCTGTTGCCTGACCGATGCCCCGTCTCACCTTTGCAGAGCCGTGGGAAGTTACAGAGTTTCTCTTCTTTCCTGTGACTCTGTTAAAGTAGAGCCCACCAACACTGAGGGTAAACGAGGCATTTCCTGTCTTGTGCGGTCAGGCAACAGCAGATCTCTTCCCTGGAGGGCTTGGACTGGAAATCGGTTGAGAAGGTCTGGGGCGGGGCGGGAGGCGGGGTTAACACTGGAAATAGTCTGATTGCGATTAGGACTTGTAATGGGCTGATGGGGATTAAGACTAGAAATGGGCTACAACTGTAAATAGGATGATCGGAGGGGCTAGGACTGGTAATGAGCTGATGGGGGGGTAAGGATTGGTAGTGGGCTGACATTGTGAGGGTTAGGACTGGTAGTGGGCTTATGGGGGCGGCTAAAATTGGAAATGGGCGCTTAAGGGAGGCTAGGACTGGAAATGGGCTTATCAAGAGGGTTAGGACTGGTAATAGACTGATGGGGGGAGGAGAGAGATGCTGGCACTGGAAGACTAGGGGCTAAAATTGGAAATGGGCTGATGGGGGGAGGAGAGTGCTGCTGGCCCTGGAAGAAAACTAGGGGCTAGGACTATGACTTCAAATGGGCTGATGTGGGGGGATGGGAGAATAGGACTGGAAGGGAGCAGATGCTGAGAGGGTGTGCTAGGGGAAGGAGGGGGCAGGAAGAGAGCTGACACTGGGGAAGGAGGATGATGGAAGGAAGCTGACACCTGGAGATGGTACTGAAGGGGGACTGGAAGGGAGCTGACACTTGAGGATGGGACTGGTAGGTGGCCGGGTAATAGGGAGGAGGCTGGAAGGAGGGGGAGCACTGGGGCTGGAAGGGAGCTGACATGTGGGGATGGTACTGGATGGGGATGGACAGAGGGTAGGGTGACTAGAAGGGAGCTGATGGGAGGAGGGGGTGGCACTGAGAATGGAAGTAAGCTGATCCCTTCGATGGTATTTGGAATAGAAGGGGCTGGACAGTGGGAAAGGACGGAAACTGGAAGGGAATGGACAACAGAGTCAATCCTGGGAATGCAAGGTGGTTGACATTGGAAAATACCGGGAGGGAAGGACTGGGAAAGGGGGCTGAAACTGGGGAGGGTTACTGGGACTGGAAAAAGGCTGATCGAAACAAGTGAAAAAAACAAAAGAAGAGATAAGAAATGGCAGATGGACCGTAGACCATAGAAAGAGAGCTAAGAGAAGACAGGAAAGCAGAAGCCTCAGTTGGGGGACCAGCATGATCAGAGAACAAAACACGTAGTTACTCACCTGTAAGAGGTGTTCTCCAGGGACAGCAGGCATTAGTCCTCACTTATGGGTGACATCAGCACCGACGGAGCCCACACGGAGCAATTCCCCAGCTTTCAAAGAAAGCCTTTGGGACTGCTACCATGCATGCGTGGTCCTCTTCCCGCCCAAGGGTGCCATCTTGTTCAGTCACGTCCCTTAGCTCGAGCCCTACCAAGCAGATGGCAAGGGAAGGACAAAAATTCAGCAACCCATCAGGGGAGGCGGGAGGGTAGTGAGGACTGATTCCTGCTGTCCCTGGAGAACACCCATTACAGGTGAGTAACTACGCTTTCTCCAGGAACAAGCAGGAAGTTAGTACTCACTTATGGGACTCCCTAGCTACAGGCTACCGAACCTGTAACCAAAAAATTCCTCCGCGAGGCCATAAGCAGAAGCCTAAGCCCGAAGGAGCCCGAGTCCTCGGGGTGAAGCCCTCGGTAGCCATGAAGAAAGGTCAGAGGGCAGGAGTTACTTATACCCTGAACAGATTACGGAGTACAGTCTGGCTGAATGCGCTGTCCCAGCAGGACTCCCTCTCCAGGCAGCAGTGGGCAGAGAAGGTGCTGGTAGAAGACTGGGTCGCTGCCCGGCAGATGTCCATTAGGGGCACGGAGCGCAGCGAGGCCACCAAGGCCGACTTGGCTCGGTCCCCATGAGCGGTGACTCGACAATCCAGAGGGACGCCCGCCTTCGCATGGGCGAAGACAATGCAATCCGCCACCCGAAATGAGAGGGTGCGCTTGGTGACTGCTTGCCCCTGCCGATTGGGATCATAGGTCACAAAACGTCTGTCAGACTTGCGGTGAGTCTGGGTACGCTGCAAGTAGAAGGCGGCGAGGGCCCACTTGCAGTCGAGGGTGTGGAGAGCCGCCGACGCCTGGTCCGCTTAGGGCCTCGGGAAGAAGGTCTGGAACACAATTTCCTGATTGAGATGAAAAGCCGACACGACTTTAGGTAAGAATTTTGGATGAGTCTGGAGGACCACCCGGTTACGGTAAAACCTGGTGTAAGTTGCACCAGCCATGAGCGCCTGAAGCTCACTGACTCGGCGAGCCGAGGCCAGCACCACCAGGAAGGCCACCTTCCAGGACAAATGCCGAAGTGAACATGTCGCCATCGGCTCGAAGGATGGATGGGTGAGCTGTGTGAGCACCACGTTCAAGTCCCATTCCGCCGGAGGGGGACAGATGGGCAGCTTGGATAGCAAAAGGCCCCGCATGAAGCTTGAGACTAACGGTTGCCCCGAGAGGTTTTCCCTCGATAGGGAGATGATTAGCCAATACAGCGCTTAAATGAACTCTGACAGAGTTTGATTTCAATCCTTCCCTCGAGAGGTGAAGGAGGTACTGCAGAACCCACCGAACCAAGCATGAGAAGGGGTCGATCTAGTGCTTTGAGCACCAGCTGGAAGAGCGTTTCCACTTAAAGGCGTAAATCCGACTAGTGGAGTCCTTCCTCGAGGCAAGAAGGATTTCCTCGACGTCCTCGGGAAGGGCCAAAGAGGCTAGAGAGACCCGTTCAGCCACCAGGCCATGAGGGATAGGAAGGTTAGGTTCGGGTGGAGAACCCGACCCTCCTCCTTTGTTAGCAGATCCCTGGCCGAGCCCAGGAGAAACGGAGGTTCCATCGATAGTCGGAGAAGGAGCGGGAACCAGGGCTGCCGAGGCCATGAGGGGGCAATGAGAATCATCGATGCCCTGTCCCGCTGAACCTTGAACAGAGTCCTCGCAATGAGGGGAAAAGGAGGGAATGCATAGAGGAGACTGGAGGACTAGTCCAGGAGAAATGTATCGGGGCCCTCCCTGTCCGGATGCGGTACCGGGCCGCAAAAGCGAGGGAGCTGTGTGTTCTGAGGGCTGGCAAAGAGGTCTATCGCTGGAGTACCTTGGGATACAGCCACCACTCGTGGGGGCGAAGCATTCTGATGAGTCTGTCTGCCAGGCCATTCTCCTGACCCGGGAGGTACGCTGCCCTGAGGGATGTCCTCCGTCAGGCAGCGAAAGAGAAAATGAGAACCACTTCGCTGCAGAGGGAGCATGACCCCATGCCCTCCTCTTTGTTGATGTAGAACATTGCTACATGGTTGTTGTTCTGTACTAGAACCGACTTCTCACTGAGGAGATCGAAGAAGGCCCTCAGGGCCCACCGGATGGCCCGGAGCTCAAGAACGTTTATCTGCTGCTTAGCCTCCGTGGGTGATCATCGCCCCTGCGTGCATTGAGACCCGCAATGGGCTCCCTACCCTAACAGGGAAGCGTCTATAGTCAGCACCACATCGTGCTGTGGGGTCTGAAAGGGCAATCCTCGCAGGAGGTTAGCGGGGGTTCTGCCACCAGTTTAGGGACAAGCGGAGGTCGGGGAGAACCCTGACTGGGTCCCTGAGGTGTCCAAGGGACTGGCTCCACTGGGCACTGAGACACCATTGAGCCGCCCGCATGTGCAGGCGAGAGTAGGGAACCACATGCACGGTCGAGGCCATGTGGAGACGTAGCATGGACCAAGTGGTAACCTGGTGGACGCTTTGGGCATGAGCCGCCAGAGCTCGGAGGCGAGTGGAATGATCCACCGGCAAGAAGGGGGGACAAACCAAACAGAGCACCAAAGTACCTGCAGCAATCAACTGGGAACAAAGAAGTTGGTACCAAGACTGGCGGATTTTCAGGTATTGACAAAACCTTTTCTTTTATTAACCCCAACGCGTTTCGGCCATGGGCCTTCCTCAGGGGGATTTTGGGAGACAAACCTTTAAAATCCTGACTGTATGAAAAAACTATTGCCATGCTTCAAGCAGAGAAGAGGATACCAAAATATCTCTGAGATTTGAATTCCTTTTATAGGCTATCAATAACTTGCTATCTTTTAGAAAAGGAACCGGATCTAAAATGTGCCATGCATCTCGTATAATGCGGGCAATGTCTTTCGAATACTCTGAAAAAGTGAGGGTACAGAATATATTTTTATGCTGTATAGGAGGGCGACTTTGTAGAAGAGAAGCCCTGTCTGACGAGCTCGCTCGCTGCAAGGCTTTCTGAATGCAAGCAGAAGGATATCCACAATCGGAGAACCTCATACTCATATCATTTACATGTTGTTCAAAATCATTATCTGTAGTGCATAGTCTTCGTACTCTTAAAAATTGGCTGGTGGACAAATTCTCTTTTAGTGCCCAATTGTGAAAACTGCTAAAATGTAAAAGAGAATTGTGATCAGTAGGTTTCCTATATATTGTGGTGGCAAAGCCATGAGGTGTATTTTTAATTAGAATATCCAAATAAGCAATTTGATCTGTACTGCATGCAGATTCAAACTGTAAATGGGGATCCAAAGAATTCAGCCATGATAAAAAGATGAGCAAATCTTAATGGGTGCCCTTCCAGATAAGAAACATGTCATCTATGTAGCATTTCCACATGTACACCTGCGTTTGATATGGATACGTGGTTAGAAATGTCTTCTCGAAATTCGATACATATAAGTTGGCAATATCCGGCGCTATTGCAGAACCCATTGCTACACCCTTGATTTGTTGATAGTAGAAGTCTTGGAAACAAAAATAATTATGGCGTAAGACTAATGAGGCTATCTGCATCAAAAATCATGTGGGAGTGCGCACTGGTCTAGTGCGTGTTATGAGTGTATTCTCCAAAATAGAGCAGCCTCTTGGATATGTTTGTGTAGAGGGATTTTATATCTAGAATAACTAAAAGAATTCCATCATGAGTACCCTCATACGCATCTAATAATTGTATCATGTGCGAGGAGTCTCTAACATAAGGTATGAGTGGAATAAAGGGTCGAAGAAAAACATCTAAAAATTTGGACACTGGTTCTGTGGTAGGCTATGGTGTATAATAGCCTGCAAATATGAAAGGCCTGTAAGTTAGGCCCTGATTCCAACCCCCATCTGAGAAAAACCAAAGTTTGTGAAAGTTTGAGAAAACTGTTTTAAAACTGCTTAACAAGAAGTTTTCATGAATTCATAAATCCTTTATTATTCTCTTGAGTTCTGATGATAGAAATGTTTCAATACTTGCATTCCTGGAGCTAGAAATGACCTCGCAGTAGAATTGTATCAATAACTAGAAACTGTGCCATTGTTAGAACAATCCTAGAGGAGGGAACTGGGTGCTAGGCCCAGAAAGGGTCTCCGATTGGACAAGTGCAGGGGGCGCTGGGGCCAATAGAAAGTCTGCATGTATCAAACTGAAAAGAAATGTATAAAATGAATATGTTTCTGTAAGAATTTTGCTCAGTCCTTTTGAAGCTTGACTGTCTGAGCCTTGTGCACAATAAATTGGCTTGGACCCTGCAATTGACTCCTGGATTTATTCGTTGTTTGCACTTCGCTGCTACATATTCTTGATACGTTGGCCGGGAATGTGCGAGTAGTGGATGGTATGCAAGTGAATATTCCACGTATTTCGCCTCCAGGTTTGGTCCAGTTGGAACCATGTCTGTCCGACCGCAGGGGAAACCTCGGGCGCCACCGGTCCTCTTGTATCGGGGAGGGTTCCGCCTTGCCTCGGCGGACCACTGGGTCAAGCTGGCCAACACCTCCGAACCCGAGGGGAGTCCAGGATCCAACCCATGAACTGGTTTGGTATCGCGAACTGGATCCGGTGAGTAGACATTTTCTTGTTCAATAGTCAGTGAAGCCTGGGGGAAAAAAAGCCTTGCATGAGTATGCGAGACTAATTTGGTATAGACTAACTGGGAAAGTCTTGCATAAGTGCGCAAGACGAGAGAACATGATCACTTCTCATAAGGGCGGTCCTAGTACGCTCCGCATAAGGGTCAGCGGAGCAGAAGCCATCAACCCTTTGGTTGGGTTAGTCAGTTAGTCAGTAAAACCTTGGGCATTTGAAAAATAATTTCTTGTTGCTGGCATGACTGTCTGTGTGACTGAGAGGTCTTGAAACATAGACCAAGTGAGAGCGGACTCCTGAGTAGCACAGTTCCTGGCCGGGCGACCACGCCCAGGTCGCGAAAAGGAGGAAGCATTTGGTGTTTGTCCCCCCATTGTTCTGTGGGCTGTATGGACCCCTTACCTGCAGCCATACTACCTACCCTTACTGTCTGTTGTTGTGTACGTCATTACGATTATGGGAGGGGTGGAGTCCACGCAAACTTCGTTGGAATGTATGATCAAGAATTTCCGTAAGGGATTTTCCGGAGACTACGGAATGAGAATGTCTCCGTCCCGATTAGAAATGCTCTGTGAAAGGGAGTGGCCAGTGTTAGCTACTTCATGGCCCCGTGAGGGCACCTTTGATATTGGTATAGTTTCCCGTGTTCATCAGATTGTACAAAAAATGTTCCCTGATCAGTTCCCCTACATAGACTCCTGGCTGGGTATTTGTGAGAGGCAGCCCTCTTGAATGAAGCGTTGCTATGAGGAATAGTGTAGAATATTAGTAGCAACCACCAGGGGGACCCGGAAGTTTGAGGAAGGGAAGCCATCTGTGTATTCTGCCTCAGAGTCCCCAGAAATCCTGGCCCGCTTACCCCAGTATCCATATAGGTTAGTTCCACCCGCTCCACCACCTGAAGCAGAATCTAATGAGGTGACCCAGCAATTACCGCTGCAGCAGCAAAAGAAGCCCACTTCCCCGAGTGATAGCCCCGAGTCAGGCCCAAGTATATCAGGAGGATCCGGGTCCCCTGATGATACTGGAAGCGGAGGCTCTCCTGCCAGTTCAGGGTCACCTGTTAAGAAAGCTTATACCCGAGAACCGTATGATTTAAGAAGTGTAACCCTGAAGAAGAAGAAGGAGAAAACAAGGCACCTAATGCCATTGCGCCAAGTACCTGGTCTACCTATCTTAAATGAACAAGGCCAGATGGCGCCAGGACCAGCCAGTCTAATCTATGTGCCTTTTTCCACTACTGATTTATTGAATTGGAAAACGCATTATGCGTCCTATACTGAAAAACCCCAAGAATTGACGGAGTTAGTGTCTAGTATAATGCAAACGCATCAGCCCACCTGGTCTGATTGCCGCCAGCTCCTGTCCACTCTCTTTACTACCGAGGAGCGAGCATGAATTGTGCAAGCAGCTATCCACTGGTTAGAAGAGAATCCCGTAGAAGGGGGGGGGGAATGAATCTCCCACAAGCAGCCGCTGCAGCTTTCCCAAATGAAGATCCTAGATGGGATCCGAATGACGAAAGGAGGGCAGCGGCCCTAACTCGATTTCGCCAGGCCTTGTTGCAGGGCCTGAGGAAGGGAGGCCAGAGGGCCATGAATATCGGGAAGGTATCAGAAATTATCCAGGGTCCGAATGAGAGCCCAGCGGCCTTCTATGAGCAGTTGTCTGAAGCTTATAGATTGTATACTCCATACGATCCAGCTGCCCAGGAAAATTTGCGTATGGTAAACGCAGCTTTTGTCAGTCAGTCCCAGAGAGATATAAAACGAAAATTAAAGAAATTGGATGGATTTGCAGGCATGAATACAGCCCAGTTGATGGAAGTTGCTCAGAAAGTGTTCGTGAATCGTGAAAATGAACGTGACAGAGAAAGTGAACGTAAGATGAAGAAGAAAGCAGATCTTCTTGCTGCCGCTTTAGTTGAACGACGTGAAGGAGGTTTTCCAAATCGAAGGAGCAGAGGACGTGGAAGGGGTCGTGAAAATAATTGGACCCCACTGGGTGCAAATCAATGCGCCCATTGCAGAGAAGAAGGACATTGGAGAAATGAATGCCCGTATTCTGACTCCACCCCCAGGAGGGGAGGAGGGAATCCCTGGAGAACAGGAGGTCGATTCCAGCGTCGTGGAGGAATGAACCGAGCACAGTTCCAGCGAGAGAGGGAAGAAGCTATTGAGGGAGTGGCAGTTGCAACGGGCTATGACATGGATGAAGACTAGGCCAGACCGGGCTCCAAGTTCACCCTGGGTCCCCAGGAGCCTATGGTCAGTTTGAAAATAGGGGACCAATATATGGACTTTATGGTGGATACAGGAGCCGAACATTCAGTGGTGGCAAGGCCGGTGGCCCCTCTTTCCTCTCGAACTGTCACCATTGTTGGGGCCACGGGGGCTAAGGCCACTAAGCCTTTCCTGCAGAACCGCACATGTGAACTAGGCGGACAGAAAATAACGCACCAGTTCTTGTATATGCCTGAATGCCCTATTCCACTTTTGGGCCGAGATATGCTTGCCAAGCTCCAGGCGCAAATATCCTTTGCTGAAGGGGGAGGAATGCAAATGACTGTGAACTCGAAGCCTGCTGGATTGATGATGCTGACTGTTCCCCGAGAAGAAGAGTGGCAGTTCTATAGTGCATCTCCAACCAAGTCAGCTAGTTCCTGTATACCCACCAAACGTTTAGCCCCACCTGGAGTATGGGCAGAAAATAATCCACCTGGCCTACCGAAGAACATAGCCCCTGTCATTGTCACCCTCAAGCCAGGAGCAGAACCAGTGCATGTGAAGCAATATCCTCTTCCTCGACCAGCTATTGAAGGTATCCACTGTCATCTAATGAAACTGCTGAAGTATGGACTTCTCAAGGAGTGCCAGTCACCTTGGAATACTCCCCTTCTCCCAGTCAAGAAACCTGGGACAGGGGATTACCGCCCAGTACAAGATCTGAGGCGGGTAAATGATGCAGCTGAAACTATACACCCAGTGGTACCAAATCCTTATACTCTCTTGGGACTGATCCCCGCTGAGGCTACTCATTTCACCGTCCTGGACCTGAAAGATGCCTTCTTCTGCATACGCCTGGCCCCCATCAGTCAACTTCTGTTCGCTTTTGAATGGCAAGACCCCACAACAGGAAGGCGGGGTCAACTTACCTGGACTCGATTACCCCTAGGATTTAAGAATTCACCAACTCTTTTCAGTGCTGCTTTAAATCAAGATCTCTCAAGCTACTCTGTGAACCCAGGACAAAGGGTTCTTCTTCAGTACGTGGATGACCTGCTCATAGCCACAAATTCAGAAAGTGAATGTCTACGAGCCACCAGTGAACTCTTGCACCTTCTAAATGAGGCTGGATACAAAGTCTCAAGAGCCAAGGCACAATTATGTCAAACTGAAGCTAAATATCTAGGATTTCCGTTGTCCAGCGGAATTCGACGCTTGTGGCCGGAACGCAAAGAAGCTGTATGTAGTATTCCTACTCCAACCACCAGGAGGCAAGTGAGAGCCTTCTTGGGGACCGCAGGGTACTGTTGTATATGGATCCCCAATTTCGCTCTGCTGGCAAAACCCTTGTATCAAGCTACCAAAGGAATGGAAAAGTCTCCATTGGAGTGGGGACCTGAACAGGATGCAGCATTTCGATCTCTAAAAACCACTCTGATGTCATCACCAGCTCTGGGTTTACCAGATGTTCAGAAACCTTTCCATCTCTATGTTCATGAGTCACAAGGAAATGCTCTAGGGGTGCTGACTCAATCTCTTGGATCTTGGCAACGGCCAGTAGCCTATTTGTCAAAACAGTTGGATGTGGTTGCAAAAGGCTGGCCCCCTTGTTTGAGAGTTGTGGCAGCCACAGCCCTCCTAGTGAGCGAAGCAGACAAGCTCACTCTGGGACAAAATCTTCAAGTTACTGTACCACACTCTGTTCTGACCCTCATGGAACACAAAGGAAGTTTCTGGCTTACAAATTCACGAATGTTGAAGTATCAGAGTATGCTGTGTGAAAATCCTCAGATACAATTGAAGGTCAGTCAAGCCTTGAACCCTGCTACATTGCTTCCAGTTGGTCCTGGCCCCCCCGATCATGACTGTTTAGAAATTATGGAAACTGTATTCTCAAGTCGCCCGGATTTGACTGATGTCCCTTTAGAGGACCCAGAACAGACTTTCTTTGTGGATGGAAGCAGTCTCGTTGTGCCGGGTATGCAGTGGTGACCCTTGATGCGGTAGTTGAATCCTCAGCACTGGCCCCAGAAACCTCAGCACAGAAGGCTGAATTGACAGAGCACTGACATTAGGAGAAGGGCTCCGTCTAAATGTGTACACAGATTCCAAGTATGCCTTCACAACCTTACATGCACATGGAGCCCTGTATAAAGAACGAGGGTTGATTACTTCAGGGGGAAAATCCATTAGGTATGGGCCCGAGATATTGATATTATTAGACGCTGTGTGGGCCCCTAAGCAAGTTGCAGTCATGCACTGTTGAAGTCATCAAGCAGGAATAGGAGAAATTGCCCGAGGGAATAGGTTTGCTGATGCCACCGCCCGAAAAGCAGCCACAACTGGACGAATATTGACCCAAAATACTTCAATGCAGGCAGCCTTATTCCCTGTGCCCCTTAGCTCATGGACCCCCCGATACACCACAAGGGAGTTAGATTACTTCTGTGAGAAGGAGGGGGGTGTCCTAACAGAGAAAGGTTGGATAGTGCTGCCACCTCTGGAGGGTAGCCCACTTCCAGGTTCCACAGTAATCCCTGAAGCGTTAGGACCGGCCTTTGTTCATGCTTTTCATCAGGCCACACATTATGGGAAGACTGCCATGGAAAGAGCCCTGAAACCTCATTTCTGTATTTCACTATTAGGACCCCTGTCTGCCTCAGTGGCTCATCAATGTTTAACATGTGCTAAGAACAATGCTAGGCAGGGTCCCAATCCACCTCCAAGAGTTCAATCGGTAGGAGTTACCCCCATGAGTGATGTTCAGGTGGATTTTACTGAAATGCCACGAGCGAATGGATATCACTACCTGTTGGTCTTAGTGTGCACCTTTTCTGGGTGGGTAGATGCTTTTCCCACTCGAACTGAAAAAGCCTGAGAAGTCACTAGAATTCTGCTCCATGAGATTATTCCCCGGTTTGGAATACCATTGACTATAGGATCAGATAATGGACCCTCATTTGTGTCCCAAGTAACCCAACAGTTAGCCCGAGCTCTACAGATACAATGAAAGTTGCACACAGACTATAGACCTCAGAGCTCAGGGAAAGTAGAACATATGAATAGGACCCTGAAATCTCAGTTGTCCAAACTTTGTCAAGAAGCACACTTGAAGTGGCTCCAGGTTCTCCCTATAGCTCTTCTTAGGATACGTTCCGCTCCAACCAAGTCTTTAGGAGTTTCCCCTTTTGGGATCTTGTATGGGCGACCCCCACCCATTGTACAGGGAATAAAAGGAGATATGAAACAGATTGGATCTGAAATTACTAGACAAGAACTATTGGCTTTAAGTTCTGTTTTGCAGAATCTCCACACCTGGGTACAAAATCGATTGCCCATCAATCTGACGGAGCCTCTGCATCCCTTCAAGCCTGGAGTGTCAGTGTGGATCAAAGAGTAGAGGAAGACACCATTGGCACCGCATTGGAAGGGACCTTATGTTGTCATCTTATCAACTCCAACTGCAGTAAAAGTTGCAGAGTTTGAACCCTGGATCCATCATAGTCAAGTAAAGCCGGCAGCCACTCCTGAATTTGGTCAATGGACTTCAGTAGATGACCCTGAAACTCCATTGCGGCTTACATTACGGAGACAACCAGCATTGTAAGAGTCTTTGGAATCTATAATCCTACCCCTGTCACACAGCGTGGCAGTCGATAGGTCTACATACAGCGGGAGCAGAAAAGAAGAGGAAGAAAAAGACTCTACGAGTTCATCGTTCTCAATATTTCAGTTAATCTCAAGAGACTGTAGTCATGATGTTCCTCTACTACTGTTTTATGGGGGCGGTAGCCCTGGGATCCCTGGAAAAGACTTTTGCCCTACCCCCTTGTGCAGCTTGTATAACTACCACCCGAACTGGGATAAAAGTTACTCAAACTTTACTTTATCATTCCTACTATACTTGCACTGGTATAGTTAGCCGATGTGTGTATAATGGTACAGAATTAAATATCTGTACGAAAGGGAAGAGCAAAACTTGCTTCAGTCCTCGTCAGAACCCTTCTTATTATGTACTGGAGCTGCGTTGGAATGATGAGGAGGGGGTCCTCATAAATGCCACACGACAACTCTCCGATCCCACAAAGCACAGTTACTTACCTGTAACAGGTGATCTCTGGGAACAGCAGGAATAAGTCTTCACATATGGGTACGTCGGTACCGACGGAGTCTGCGCGGGAACGCTCCCCAGCGTCCAAATAGAACGCTTTTGGGAGCATCCCACCAAGCCTGCGTGCTGCCTTCCCGCCTTTCCCAACTGCCTCTCCTCAGTTAAGTTTGAAAGCTGAGACAAAGAGAGAGAAAGAGGGGAAAGATAGAGACAGAGAGATACAACTCCTAGGGGAGGTGGGTGGGTTGTGAAGACTTATTCCTGCTGTTCCCAGAGATCACCTGTTACAGGTAAGTAACTGTGCTATCTCCAGGAACAAGCAGGAATGAGTCTTCACATATGGGGACTCCCAAGCTAAGATGCCTGGAGGAGTCCCAGCATGTTGCGAATCTGAGAAAGCCATGCTGTGTGATAGGACCTCAGGCATCCAAGGGATGGAGGGTAGGAGTTGAAGTAAAAAATGTGCTGTGGAACAGCTGGACCAAAGAGGACGCCTAGATAGGGGTCCTTGTGCAGGTGATATCTAGTAGTAATACTGAACTGCAATAGGCCAGAAAGGACCTCACCTGGTGGTATTGGAAAAGGTTCATGGAGGTTCAGATGGATATGCTAATATGAACCAGCAGAATATCCCCAAGGAGTACCTCAACGTAAGTGGAGGTAAGTAAACTGTGCAAAAGACAGTTTGAGGTCAGAATCTTTAGGGTGAGAAGAAAAAACCCCAGTGGAACTGGGGTAGTTCAATGAGGTAGGACTTTTGCGGAAAACGTGGAAGTCCTTATTAGATAAGACTGAAACTCTTTTGACTTTAAAGAGACATAGTTCTTATAGAAGAAGAGGAGCTTTGAAGATTCCTAAATTCAAGAACAAAGAAGGACAGAAGTATGAGGCATAGTAGCCTCCGATTTTCTGAAGAATCAGAATGTCCTTCCTGACTGAAGTCACATAGGAAAAAGAGAGTATAGAGGGCTTCAAATGTACCTAGATTGAAGGTCATGGTGTAAAGACCCCTTAGATACCACAGGGAGTGGTTGTTTATGGAGAACCCAAGGCATGCTGGAACAGCATTGAAAGGGTTAGAGAGTATCTGTCAGGGGTCGTAAGGAAATATATATATATATATATACACAAACCTAGGCAGACAGATAGAAAACCAATATATAGATATATATTTACCTACGATCATATATAGTAATATATATATATATAGATAGATATATAGATAGATAGGTAAATACATATATATCCATTATATATGAATATATAGATAAATGGGTACAGACATGCATATGTCTATATACCTGTATGTATATATATATATATATATATATATATATATATATATATATATATAAATAACCCAGTCTCCACATAGGGTATGTGGAGAGAGAAAGATTCATCTAATAACAAGAAGGGAGATACCTGCTTGAGAAGATGTTTAGAGAATCCTATTTCCCTGGTATGAGTAAGAGAACTAAGGGAGTGCTCTCATTGGCAAGGAGAAGTCTAGAGTCCTCTAAGAACTCTAGCCCTTGAAAAAAACCAGGAATGGAGACCTACATGAAAATGCAGAGGATGTTTTTAATCTGCAGATAGTAAGTCTGAATCCTTCCATAACTCCAGCAGGCAGCTGGAGAAAAAGATGCAATGAAATAAAAAAACATATTTACCCTTCTAGAGGGCAAAATAAGTATGGTGCATTCTTGTGCTCAAAATGAATTAAGCCATGAAGAATTGAGGATGGAAGGAAATACAAGACAAGGACTGGCTGTTACTGAAAGAGAACCAGCCTTGGTGAAGGGGTCCACTGGAGATGTGAAGCAACCCAGGGAATTGGATAATTCTTTAGGTCTTTACTTAATTAAAGGCCTGTGTCCTTTATTTAAGAAGACTTTAATGGAAATGGTAAGGGCAGGGGAACCCAGCAATCATGACTAGGTAAAGCCCTTCCTAACCATCTGGAATTATTGCTCTCTGACAAGGCCCCATAGTGTAGAGCTGCTCTGTAGATGCAGAGAGCATGTTGCAGGCTGATTAGGAGAAAAAACTGGCTGTTTAAGAGCCAGTATGTAACCTGAACTACTCCGCCAAGCCCAAGGATTGGGGAAGGCTAAGGATAGAAGGTTAGGTGATGTGTTTGCAACAATAGCCAGAAAAGGTTTTAGTTTGTCTGGGACTTCGTAGTAAGGCCAGAAAAAATTGATATTGGAGATCAAGCTTTGGTTGCTTGGTCCACCAGTTAGTGGTCTAACCACTAAGAGCCCCTGCAGTTGTAACTATTGTTAGGGCAGCAGAAGAAATCTTAGGTTCCAAGATTGGAAAAGATATACAGACATAAACAGGAGTGGTAAAACTCCGTCATTGTCTGAGAAGCTGCCAGGAAAACAAGAATGCAAGGGGAAGACAACTCTGAAAGAAAACTTAGGGGCTTAAGGATAAGCCTTCAGTTAAGTGGCATCACTCTTACAGACCAAATGTCTTAGTAAGAGGGAGAGAGTTGAAAAAAGACTTACAATGGGTAAATCTTTGAAAAAGCAATATGAGACATGCTGATACAGGAGAAAAGTCAAAGGTAAAGCATAGCAACCGTATTGACAGCTGTTACTCCTCTGTGTACTTCAGAGGAAGAGGAGTAACCTTACTACCTGTAAAGCATAATCATCTTAAGAAGCTCTATGAGCTAAAAGTCAGAATGTCTCTTGAAACGAGACATGTGTAAATTTAGGATGGAACCGATGAAGATGCTTGTAAAGGGAAGACGCAAACTACAGGTTCTAACCCCCAAACAGGAAGAGGATTCAGTGAAGAGTCTATCAGCAACCCTGCGGCTACTGGGTTTGCTGAACCTGTGGAGGTTGTGGTTTCCTTAGCCTGGTTGGATGTTTCCCCTGCTTGGGAACATCTGTATGATGGGTAGAAGATGCATAAAACTTTCCCCTCTTAAGGGAACAAAGTTTGTCAGTAGAATTTCTACAAACTGGGATAGAGGAAGGCGTAGACAAGCCTCTGAAAGCAACAGTGTCAGTAGTTAACTGAACAGCTTGGAGTAAAGCCTCCTTGTTAAAGAGATTCTCTCCAGTGCAAGGAGTATTTCCCAGTGTATCTTGTACCCATTTGTCCAAGTCTGAAGCTTGGAGCCAGGCTCTACGACGTGATCCTATGGCTATAGCAGAAGTTCTGCTAACAGACTCAAAAGAGTCCAGGGAAGCACGAGTAAGAAACCTAGAGATATTTTGAGCATGATTGACTAGTTTAGAAAAATCTGCTCTTTTAGGCTCTTGGAGAAAAGGGGTCAAAAGTAGAAAATCCTTTGTGACCTCCTCAAGAGATAACCCCATATAGAAAATATATGAGAGAATTCTTGCTGACAACATAGATGTCTGGAAGGTTTGGCGTCCAAAGGCATCTAAAGTCTTAGCCTCACGAACTGGCGGATAAGAAGAGTGCTTTTTAGTACTTTTAACACGCCTCATTGCTGCTTCTACAACAATAGAATGATGAGGGAGCTGAGGCTTCTGAAAACCTGGAGAAGGGGGCACCCTGTACAGAAGATCAGTTGCCCTAGAAGGTGGGGATACCGTTAATGGAGCTTCCCACGTTCTAAATAGGAGATCCTGCAAGGTCTGATGCAAAGGAAACATGATGACTTCCTTTGGAGTGCAGGGGATCTGCAGAGGTTCTGGATCCCCTGATGCAGGATATTGACCAGGTATAGAAATAGCAAGTAACTTTGCCATATCAAGCAAAAATGCTTGAAAAGAAATCTCCCCAGAGGGGAGTCCTCTAGGAAGAGGAGGAAGAACTAGATATGTTGAAGAACTAGCTCTAGTAACCACAGATTCATTCAGATTCTCTAGAATAGAAGATCTGAAAGGGTGGAACATCAGATTGTCCTCGAAGGATAGTTGTCGGTACCGCTGGAAATCGGTACCGCAACCCGTCGGTAGCAAATTGTCCATGCTAGGGATCGATTCCAAACTCGGTATGGAAGGAAGCGAGCCGGTTGAAACAAGCATGGGAGGCACCGACATCTAGATGATACCGATACATGAAGATCAATCTGTGGAGGCACTATCGGAACCGAGGTAACCGAATGTGGAAGACCTTGATCATCGGTAGAATGTCTTTGGTACCGTTTGAAATCGGTACCGAGACGAGTCGGTACCCAGTCATCCAGACTAGAGATTGAGTCTAGACTCGGCATCGAAGGAAGCGAGTCTATCAATGCATATCTGGAGGGTACCGACGTGGATACCAGCATCGGTACCAGCATCGATACCGATGCTGGAAGATCGGTATGTAGCAGCTCTAACGGCACCGAAGATACCGAGAGCATTAGACTGCGATCATCGGTGTGGAATGTTTCATCCAGCACCATTGCCGATGTCGGGGTACCGGTACCGCTCAAAGCAGATACCACCACCGAGCATGGCTCAGGTATGTTCACCGAGGTAAAAACCCCGGGAACAACCTGAAACCCCGTTAATGATTTGGAGGCCGAAGACTCCCACCGGGGTTTTAAAGCCAATATGTCCTTGGGGGCAAGGCCGGAGGCATCTCGATAACGTACATGAGATCTACCACCTGAGGACTGACTAGTCTTTACAGACTTTTGTTTGGTTAACTGATCCTCTGAAAAAGAAGTTGTAGTTGGTACCCTCGGGAACCGCGTATCAAGTTGAGCTCGATGCTGAAGACTTCTTTTAGAAATACTACTGCAGGAGGGAAACTCCAGCGGACGGTGTTCAGGACCCAAACATGGAAGGCACCAGTTATGGGTGTCTAAAATTAATTTAGTACCGCCACAGTTGACACACGTTGTAGTGGCTGGCGTTTCCATGAAGGAAAGTAGGGAGGCCTGGCAGGCCGAAACCCATCAGGCACTAACAGGAAAAAAATTCACTACAAAAAAAAAAAATTTTGTAGAAGAAAGAAAAAGAAAACACCGGCAGTACCGGTGCGGCGAGGGAAGGCAGACGCGACCACAAGAAAAACCAAAAATAAAAGCAGAATTTTCTGCGGTGACAGGAGAACGTCCTACCGGCTCCGCGGAAAAACGAAAACTGAGGAGAGGCAGTTGGGAAAGGCGGAAAGGCAGCACGCAGGCATGGTGGGATGCTCCCAAAAGCGTTCTAATTGGACGCTGGGGAGCGTTACCGCGCAGATTCTGTCGGTACCGACGTACCCATATGTGAAGACTCATTCCTGCTTGTTCCTGGAGATAAAGAGTAGTTACTCACCTGTAACAGGTGTTCTCCAGGAGCAGCAGGAATCAGTCCTCACATATGGGTGTCATCGGCGCCGATGAAGCACCAGTGGAGCATTTCCCCAGCTTTCTATGAAAGCCTTTGGGAATGCAGGCAAGCATGCGCGTTTCCCTTCCTGCCTAAAGGAGCCATCTTATCTCAGTCAAATGACATAGCTAAGAACAGAACACAAAAATGAAAAAATAAACTATGTACAACTGCAACTCCAAGGGGAGGAGAGAGGGTTGTGAGGACTGATTCCTGCTGCTCCTGGAGAACACCTGTTACAGGTGAGTAACTACTCTTTCTCCAGGACCAAGCAGGAAGTCAGTCCTCACATATGGGTGACTCCCTAGCTCTGGGCTACCGAGGAATCCAGGCTGAACAAGAGAACTCCCTCTAGTCTCAGCAGCAAAGAAAGGCTTTTCAAGGACACAACCTCCACCAGTAGCCCAACAGAGGGCAGGAGGGCAGGAGTTGCCTAAACCTCAAAGAGATTCCGGAGTACTGCCTGGCCAAAAGCACTGTCCCTACGGGACTCCCTCTCCAGGCAGTAATGGGCTGCAAAAGTCTGGCTTGAAGATCAAGTTGCAGCCTTGCAGATGTCTACCAAGGGCACAGAGCGGAGATGAGCCACTGAGGCAGCCATTGCCCTGACACGATGGGCCGTGACCCTACCCTGCAAAGGAAGGTCAGCCGCCTTGTAAGCCCAGGTGATACAGTCAGCCACCCAGATGGACAAGGTACGCTTGGACACAGCCAACCCCAACTTATTGGGGTCAAAGGATACGAAGAGCTGAGTAGCCCTACTATGCCCCTGCGTACGGTCAAGGTAGAAGGATAAGGCCCTCCTACAGTCCAAGGTATGCAGGACTGCTTCAGCCGGACTAGCATGAGGCCTAGGGAAGAATGTTGGAAGAACCACCTCCTGGTTGAGGTGGAAAGAGGAGACAACCTTAGGGAGGAACTTTGGATGAGTCCTGAGGACTACCCTGTTCCTGTAAATCCTGGTGTAAGGCCTGTCACAGACTAGGGCTTGAAGCTCACTTACTCGCCTAGCCGAGGTAAGGGTTATTAGGAAGAGTGTCTTCCAGGAGAGGAAGCGTAGTGGACAAGTAGCCATCGGCTCAAAAGGTGGGCGAGTCAGTTGCTGCAAGACCACATTCAGCTCCCACTCAGGGGCAGGAGGACGGATGGAAGGCTTGAGCAAAAGCAAACCTCTGAGAAAGCGGGACACCAAGGGGTGACCAGATAGAGATTGCCCCTCTACCAATGAGTGGTGAGCTGCTAGAGCTGAGAGGTGGACCCGAACAGAATTGGAATTAAAGCCCTGATTGGATAAGTGCAGTAAGTACTGAAGCATTACTGGCACAGTAGAGGAGAAAGGATCCTCTGTACGTAGGTGACACCACACAGAAAACCTCTTCCACTTTAGAGCATAGGTTTTCCTAGTGGACTGTTTCCTAGAGGCTAGGACAACCTCCTCAACTTCCTGAGGTAGGCCCCAGGGAGCCAAAACTACCCTTGCAGCCTCCAGGCCATCAAATTGAGAGACCGGAGATTGGGGTGCAGAAGGGAACCCTGGTCCTGTGTGAGAAGGTCGGGTTGCAACCCCAGAGGCAGTGGAGGATCCATCGCCAGTTGAAGCAGAAGAGGAAACCAAGGCTGTCTCGGCCACCTGGGAGCTACCAGCAGGACCGAGGCCTTGTCCTGTAGAATCTTGAAGAGGGTTCGGGCCACCATGGGCGTGGGAGAAAATGCATAGAGGAGGCCCTGAGACCAAGATATCAGAAAAGCATCCGCTGCTATCCGCAGAGGATGTGGTTGCCTGGAGCAGAACTTTAGCAGCTGCTTGTTCATGGGGCTGGCAAAGAGATCTATGAAAGGGAGACCCCATTTCAGGAAGATCTTCTGAACTACTGAAGGATGCAGCTGCCACTCGTGGGGCTGCAGTATCCTGCTTAACCTGTCTGAAAGGTAGTTGTCCTGGCCTGGAAGGTACACAGCCCTGAGGAGCATGTTGTGCTTGAGGGCAAAAGAACAAAGGTCCTGAGCTTCCTGACAAAGGATCCTGGACCCAGTTCCGCCTTGTTTGTTCACATAAATCATGGCAACTTGGTTGTCTGTCTGAATCAGGACAGACTGTTGAGCCAGGGTAGGAGTGAAAGCTTTGAGTGCTAATCGAATAGCTCTGAGTTCGAGGAGATTGATCTGCTGTGCAGCTTCCCAGGGAGACCAGAGGTCCTGGGTGCACTTGCCCATACAATGAGCTCCCCAGCCTTGCAGGGAGGCATCTGTTGTCACCACTACTGTGTACCCTGGAATCTGAAAAGACACCCCTTTCAGTAGGTTGGGTGGGTGCAGCCACCAGTTGAGGGAGTGCAGAAATGGTCTGGACACTCTTATCCTGTCTCTGAGGCTGCCTGTGGCCTGTGACCACTGAGTCCAAAGGCACCACTGTGCAGGCCTCATATGGAGCCTGGCATTGGGGGTGACATGTACTGTCGAAGCCATGTGGCCAAGTAGCCTCAGGCAGAGTCTGGCGGAGACCAGGGAGCTGCTGAGAAACTGACTTGCTAAGGCCATCAACCTGTGGGCTCTGTTTTCTGGCAAGAATGCCTTTGCCAGGAGAGAGTCCAACCTTGCCCCTATGAACTCCAAGTTCTGGGAAGGGAGCAAAGTGGACTTTGCGAAGTTTATGACAAACCCCAGGCGTTGTAGAAGAGCAATGGTCCTGAGGGTGGCTTGATTGGTCTCCTGACCTGTCTGACCCCTGATGAGCCAGTCGTCCAGATAGGGGAAGACAAAGATGCCCCGATTTCTCAGGTAGGCCGCCACCACTGCTAGGCACTTTGTGAAGACTCTGGGGGCGGAGGTGAGGCCAAAAGGCAGCACTCTGTACTGATAATGGTTTCCTCCCACAATGAACCTCAGGTACTTCCTGTGGTCTGGATGAATGAGGATGTGAGTGTACGCATCCTTTAGATCTAAGGAGCATAGCCAATCTCCCTGCTGGAGGTAGGGCAGAAGGGTTCCAAGAGTAAGCATCTTGAACTTTTCTTTCACTAGGAACTTGTTGAGGTTCCTGAGGTCCAGAATGGGACAAAGGCCACCGGTCCTTTTGGGCACCAGGAAATACCTGGAGTAGAATCGTGACCTTGCAAGTGGGGAGGCGCAGGCTCCACCGCCCTGTCCACCAACAGACCCTGAAGCTCCTGACGGAGAAGGTCTGTGTGCAGAGGAGGCCTTGGAGGCTCCCCTGGAAAGTATGGGGGTGGCAGTTGGTGGAAATGGAGGGCATATCCTTTGTGGATTATGTCCAGCACCCAACTGTCTCCGGTGATAAGGGGCCACTGGTGGGCAAAGAGGGCTAGGCGACCTCCTGTGCAGGGTTGGGAGAGCAGTGGAGGAGAGGCTATGCTCAAGGAGTCAAAAAACCCCACCCTGCTGAGTGGTAGCAGGGGCCTGAGGCTTGGGGGTCCTCTGCCTACGGGGCCCATTACCCTGGCCCTTGGTTTGCTGACCCTGGGGGGCAGCTTGGGCAGCCTGATATTGCGGGTACTGTTTGTAGGCAGTGCCCTTCCTCGCG
This sequence comes from Ichthyophis bannanicus, assembly GCA_033557465.1. NCBI lineage: Eukaryota > Metazoa > Chordata > Amphibia > Gymnophiona > Ichthyophiidae > Ichthyophis > Ichthyophis bannanicus. Next base: position 505,740,673 of record CM066035.1, on the reverse strand, counting down.
TAAAAGGGCTTTTTACCCGAGCCCTTCTTTTTATGAGAAGGGGCAGAGGTCTTCCTCGACAGCCTTGTCCGGGTGAGGTGCTCGGTCTCGAGCTGAGCGGCCTTCTCGGTCATGGGCTTGCCAAAAAGGTTTTCACCTCGGCAAGGGACATCGACCAACTTGTCCTGAACCCATGGCTCGAGGTCCGATGACCGCAGCCATGCCTGGCGTTGAGCCGCGATGCCGGCTGCCGCTACTCGGGCCGAAGCCTCGAAGCCATTGTAGGCGGCGCGGGACATGAACTTCGAGCAGTCCCGAATCCCCGAGGACAAGGACTTAAATCTCTGCAAGGGTTCCCCGGAGAGACCAGCAGAGAATCCGGCCAACTCCTTGCCCAGATCCCGCAAGTACATGCCCATGTACAGCTGGTAAGACTGGATACGGCAAGCAAGCATCGAGCCCTGAAAACACTTTCTACCAACGCCATCTAGGATTCGGGCCTCCCTGCCAGGAGGCACCACGGAGTGCATCTTCTGACTCTTTAGACGATGCATGGCCGATTCCACAACCATGGAATGGTGTGGTAACTGTGCCTTCTGAAAACCAGGGCTCTTACGGAGCCGATAGATCGAATCGACTCGCTTGCTAAGAACCGGTACCGAGGCCGGTGCCTCCCACATACGGAAGAGGAGCCGTTCCATCATCGGAGGAACCGGGACAGTAAAGGCCTCCTTCGGAGGAGAGTCATACTGCTGTGCCTCGAGCTCTTCAGCTCGAGGCTCTTCCTCGGGATCTGCCGGAATAGCCAAGGCAGTGGCCATATCCCGGACGAACTCCGAGAACCGGGTGTCCTCCGGGGGGGACCTACTCCGGGGCTCAGACTGCGGTGAGTCCGAAGGGACGCACCGAGTCTTAAAGGTGTCAGGAGACTCCTCGTTCTCCGTCTCCCAAGCCGACTCGTCCGAGGAAGAGTCGGGGTCTGACACCGCGGGGCCCTGGAGCACACGCCCCGACGCCGGAAGCACCGGTGTTAACGCCCTTGGTCCCGAACGGGAGGTCGAGGGGGACCGCGACCGAGGTCGACTCCGAGCCACGATGGACTCGAGTATCGGCTCGGTCTCCGGGGTTGACTTCGACGTCGATGTCCCGTGGTCGGGGCAGATGCGCCAGACAGGCTGGCCATCAGTGCCCGCTGCTGCTCCATGAAGGCAGAGATTCTGCTCTCCAAGGCTGTCATCCTGAGACTCAGCTCGGGAGATGCAGCAGCCACCGACTCGGGCCCCGGCGGCACCGGGCCCGACGTCGGCTCCCTGGAAGGAGAGTCCACGAGGACTACGGGGCTTACATGTCCAGCAGACTCCAGCTCCACATGAGGAACTTTGGCAGGCTTCTCCGGTTCCACAGGCCCGGGTCGATGGTTGGGGGTCTTAGACCTGGCCCTCGAGGAGCCAGGGACCTCTTCCGACGACGCCCTCGCGAGCCGTTTCTTCCTCTTGCGTTCCCGGTCAGGGGACCCCCTGTCCGAGGAGCTTCAACGGCGCTCTGGATCGGAATCCCGAGATGTCGAGGCCTCAGACGAGGTCCGGGCCTGGCCGGAGGCTGAGTCCGAGAAAAGCCTTTCCTTTTGCTGCTGGCGACTTCGTAGTGCCTTGGAAGACATTTTTCCACAGGCCCCGCACGACTTAGGATCGTGGTCGGGGCCCAGGCACCGAAGGCAGCAGTCGTGTGTGTCGGTGAGAGACATTAGTTTCTTACACCGATCACACTTCTTAAAACCACTGGAAGCCATCGGGGAAAAAAGAGTCCCCGCGAGGTCAAAAGACCAGCCTTCCAGGGAAAAAGAGAAAAAAGGGCGTGAACGCCAGCCACGAAGGGCAAAAACCGAAAAAGAGGAATTAGGCTCGATACCGGTGTACCGAACCCGGCGGGAGGGGAACCGGCGTCGAACCGGTAGAAAAAGAGCAAAATAAAATCGCTGAAAAATCTAATTTTAACCGGGAAAACTGGACACACGTCCGGTGGGCTTCACAGAAAAAAAGAGACTGAGGTAAGATGGCACCTTTAGGCGGGAAGGGAACCGCACATGCGTGCCTGCATTCCCAAATGCTTTCATAGAAAGCAGGGGAAATGCTCCGCTGGGGCTTCATCGGCGCCGATGACACCCATATGTGAGGACTGACTTCCTGCTTGGTCCTGGAGAATACGTTATCCTGAATATTGATGCCTGCGATGTGATAAACAGGAATGCCTACTACAAGTGTGGGTCTTGGGAACAGGCCTACTATTATGATGATAAATATATGTGTCCTGAAGGAGCATACGGATGGGGACGGTGTACTGGAACGTATTCCCCAACCGTCTACAGCAAATCATCTAAAGATGCCTACTACTGTCCAAAGTGGGAATGTGTGTATTATGCTACTTGGTCTGGTGGGCCTACTGGACGAGATGGAGATAATTGAAAAGCCAGTCTGGAAAGATTATCATTACCTGAGCCTCAGAAGTGCAAGAAAGGTGCCTGCAATCCTCTACAGCTCCTCATACTTAACCCTAGCCAGTGGAAGCAGGGGTACAGAATTGGATTACGTATAGCGGGAGGAGGCACAGATCCTGGAACTTTCATACGCATACAGCTAAATACTAAGATCCATGTATCTGCACCTTATCGAATACATCATACTTTCTATGAGGCCATGCAGGCGGAATTTGCAACCCCTCACACCTCCCAAAACTTGTTCATCGAACTCGCTGGGGCAGTAGCATCTAGTCTCCACATCTCTGATTGTTTCTTCTGTGGCGGAACTAAGATGGGAGACCAATGGCCCTGGGAGGCGCAAGAAGTGAACTATTCCATTCCTTACAACCAGACTGCTCTACATAATACTACTAGTGAGTGGATACTGGCTCACCCTATTGTTGGTAACTTGTGTTTTGCTCGTACAGGACCACAGTTTACCATGCTAGTCGGACAGCTGGTCTGTCTCAATCAGAAGTTTTACAACAGTATCACTAAGCAGACATCCTGGTGGTCGGGGGTAAACTCTCCAGAGCCCTCCAACCCTTTAGTCCTCTTTCCTACTCTTGCCAAGATCTGGACTAATCTGGCTTCTCATAGTACCTGGCAAGCTCCACCCGGACTATATTGGATTTGTGGAACTCGAGCATATGCTAAGCTTCCTCACCATTGGGGAGGAGCATGTGTATTAGGAACTATACGACCTTCCTTCTTTCTTTTGCCCATTTCCCATGGAGAACAACTGGGTTTCCCTGTGTACAAGAGTCGACAGAAACGAGAGGCCTTGAAAATAGGCCAATGGGACAAATGGGATGATGAGGAGTGGCCACCTGAGAGAATTATTTCGTACTATGGACCCGCCACTTGGACACAAGATGGGACATGGGGATATCGTACTCCTGTATATATGATAAATTGTATTATACGCTTACAAGCTGTTGTTGAAATAATAACTAATGAAACTAGTAAAGCACTAACTCTTTTAGCTAAGCAAAGTACACAAATGCTTACAGCTATTTATCAGAATCGTTTAGCTCTAGATTATTTACTAGCAGTTGAAGGTGGAGTATGTGGAAAATTGAATCTAACTGTTGTTTGCAGATTGATAATAATTGATAATAATTGATAATAACAACAACATATTGACATAGCAGCCCCCCTTGACCCCTGCCAACATGGCTTTAGAGAATCGCATGGAATAGAAACACTGCTCACCTCCCTCACCAACACTCTCAAGAGGAATTGACAACACTGAAAATGGTTTTGCCCTCATCTTCCTGGATATCTCTGCAGCCTTTGATTCCGTCAATCACAACCAGCTACTCACCCGCCTCCTGGAAAAAGGCATCCACAGCCTTGCCTGGGAGTGGTGTAAATCCTACCTGTCGGATCGCTGGCAACAAGTCCGGGTTGGTTCTGAAACTTTGACACCTTTCCACCAGCAACAAGGTGTCCCGCAAGGTTCCTCCTTATCGGCGCTCATGTTCAATATCTATATGCAGCCGATATGCAACATCATCCGATCCTTCAATATTTCCGCCCTAATCTACGCGGACGATGTTCTGCTATTCACCCCGTTCAAAGTCAAACAACCGGAATTCACCAACCTTGTTAACTGTTTTAACGCAATTACAGATTGGCTAACCACCCAAAACCTCCACATTAACTTCAAGAAAACGGAGGTACTTTTCATGTCAAGGAACAAAAACTTCTCTCCCCCCTCCAGCCTAAGAGTAAGAGATGCGGAGCTCCCAAGCCGTAATGCCATACGCTACCTCGGCATCACTCTCGACCAACACCTGGATTTCAAGGAGCATATAAAAAACATCACCAAGTCCATATACAACAAAATCAGGACACTGAGACTTCTCAAACCTATGCTACCTGCTAACGACTTCCGAACCATCTTCCAGGCCCTCATATTACCACATCTAGATTATGCCAACCTAATCTTGTACGGCCTACCAAAGAACACCCTCATTCCTCTCCAACAAGCCATGAATGCCGCTGCATGTGTCCTCTGTGGTCTAGCCAGATCAGACCACATCACACCAATACTCAAGGATCTCCATTGGTTACCAATACACTCCAGGCTAACATATAAGGTTCTTCTAATAACATTCAAGATTATCAACAACATCGCCCCCAACTCTCTCAAGGAACTTATCACACCTACTCCTAAAACTAGAATTAGAAGGACAACAACAGACAACACTTTGACTATTCCCAAAGACTCAATAAAATGCTCCCAAACAACCAGGAGAAGAACATTTGCCTACTATGCACCAAAATGTTGGAACGACCTCCCTCCAGAAATCAGAGCAATCCGGGATCTTCTACAATTCCGGAAAGCAATAAAACACCACCTCTTTCTTCTCCATTTTGCCCAAACCGCCACCCCGACTCTAAGAAACCATCCCCCTTCTCCTACTAAAGACTCCTTCACAACATAACGCTTAAGTCCCAAGCTACCACTTGTCAGTCTTGAAGCAATCTACGTACTTTCAGATCAAGCATCAACTATTATGCCTTATCTTTATGTATATAGTTTCATGTATTCCTCAATCATCCTGATACATGTCAATATGTAAATAGTTTCCCATGTTCTCCAAGTTTTATTCCTTGCTATAATGTAATTTCAATCAGTCTTCTCTGATCTGAAAACTTTGTTAAATGTAAACCGCACTGATAACAAATAGTGCGGTATATAAAAATTGTTAAATAAATAAATAAATAAATGGACAGGTTGTTGAAGATATAGCTACTCAAATGCGAAAACAAACATATGTGCCTGTCCAGACATGGCATGGTCTGAAGCTTGATGGGTGGGTTGGTTCAGCGTTTTCATGGTTAGGTGGTCTGAAGACCCTTGTGTTTATTGTATTATTCATGTTGGCTGTATGCTTGCTGCTCCCATGCCTATTACCCCTTTGCCTACGTATGATAACCTCAGTTATTGATAGCACTGTAGAACGGAAGGCAGCTACAAAAGTTTTAGCTATGTGGCAATATGATCTTGATCTTGGGAAAAGGCGGTATAGAAGAAAAGCATAAATAAATAAATAAAAAATATTACCCTATACCCCACAATGATGCTTTTACGCAAGTATAATATGTGATTTAATTCTCACCCTTTTTCACTTGCGGGTGAGAATAATCAAAGGGGGGAATGTGGTAGGCTATGGCCTATAACAGCCTGCAAATATGAAAGGCCTGTAAGTTAGGCCCTGATTCCAACCCCCATCTGAGAAAAAACAAAGTTTGTGAAAGTTTGAGAAAACTGTTTTAAAACTGCTTAACAAGAAGTTTTCATGAATTCATAAATCCTTTATTATTCTCTTGAGTTCTCATGATAGAAATGTTTCAATACTTGTATTCCTGGAGCTAGAAATGACCTCGCAGTAGAATTGTATCAATAACTAGAAACTGTGCCATTGTTAGAACAATCCTAGAGGAGAGAACTGGGTGCTAGGCCCAGAAAGGGTCTCCGATTGGACAAGTGCAGGCGGCGTTGGGACCAATAGAAAGTCTGCATGTATCAAACTGAAAAGAAATGTATAAAATGAATATGTTTCTGTAAGAATTTTGCTCAGTCCTTTTGAAGCTTAACTGTCTGAGCCTTGTGCACAATAAATTGGCTTGGACCCTGCAATTGACTCCTGGATTTATTCGTTGTTTGCACTTCGCTGCTACAGTTCAAACAATGATCCGATAGCTGATATAATGGGTCTACCTGGCGAGTTATGAAGAGATTTATGTATTTTGGGAAGGACATAAATAGTTGGCATAACGGGACTAGAGACGGTGAGAAAGTCCCTCTCTTTTTTTGTTAAATAACCAGCCTCAATCATAATGTTTCCTGTTTTCGGAGGAATCCAAGTGGAAGGTTTATGAATTACGGAGGGGTCACAATAAGTGTCAGTATGGTTATCAAAAAAATCTTTAATTTGTAGCTTCTGAAAGAACTTAAAAAGTTCTACTTGGGTATTAAATGGATCGTATTTCTTGGTGGGAACAAAAGACAAGCCCTTATTTCTTTTTAAGTTATGGTCACTTATTCTGTACTTGGGGAGGGTCTGTGTTATTAGTGTGTGACCAAGACCAGATGTTCTGTTAACATGGAGTTTGTATGTAGGGATATGTACTGTAGTAATCTGAATTGTTCAGCTTTTCAAATAGGTATTTGGATATTCCAGGGCCCACTGTAGAATTTACAGTGATGCTTTTTTTGGATGGCTCCTTATGTGAGTTTTGGAAGTTGGTGCTGATATGGTATGATATGGTAGATTTGCTGTATAGATACTCAGTGAGTTTGTTGTAGGGTTTTCTTTTAGTTCACAATATGCCTGGTACTGGAGAATGTTTTTTGTTGTTAGTGAAATGATCAGTCAGATTTTTTTTTTTAAGATATTGAGTTCTGTGAGTGAATGTCCTGGTTCTGCTCTTCACCCATTGTTGAAGGGGCTGCTGTGGATGCAAAATATATGTTAAAAAAGAAAAAGAAAAAACCATATCGCAGTTTATAACAACAAAATAAAAAGGAGTTATAATTTAGCTTTATAAACTGTGTTGTGGTTCTCGCTCTCTTTTAGCTCCTTGGTGTGCAAACATCTTGCATTTCCCTTCATATTATCTAATTGGCTATTTGGTTTGATTCAGTCCCTGACTGGAGTTTTGAGAAAGCCCCCCACCCCCCGTCATCCTTCACTTCAGGCAGCATATTGCCTGGAGCTGCCCCTGTCTGCATTTTCATTATTGAGTTCTTTCAGCTTCCTGGGAAGTATGCCATCCGAGTCAGGCTAATTTGCTACTCTTCAATTTTTCAATTTGTCAAATTGCCCTATTATACTTTCCAAGATTTGTTTCAATTATTCTGATTCAATATATTTAAATATCATTTCTGGCATGGTATTTCCCCAAGTCTTCCTCAGTAAAGATTGAAGCAAATAATTTATTTAATCTCTCCAATGGCCTTGTCCTCCCTTATTGCCCCTTTTATTCCTCACAGGCTTTTTTCTTCTAATGTACGGTACCTGAAAAAGTTCATGCTTTAAGTTTTTGCTTCTAAGGTAAGCTTCTTTTTAAATTCTCTCTTTGCCTACCTTATCAGTGCTTTCCATCTAACTTGCCAGTGCTTATACTGTACCTTGTTTTCTTCATTCGGATCCTTTTTCCATTTTTTGAAAGATTTTTTTTATTGGCTGTGTCAGCCTCTCTCACCTCACCTTTAAACCATGTTGGTGGTAGTTTGACCTTCCTTCCACCTTTCTACAGTAATGAATATATCTGGTCTGGGCTTCCAAGATAGTTTTTTTAAACAATGCCCAAGCCTGAGTTAAACTATTAAACCTTTGCAACTGCTACTTTTAGTTTTTTCTTATACAGTTTCTTCATTTGTTCATAGTCTCCCTTTTTTAAAGTTAAATGCTAGAGCAGTAGATTTCCTTGCTGTTCTCCCCTCCATTTATTAAACCAAGTGGTCCCAACATCTCACAACAGATCCTGTGTTCCTCGCACCCACGTAACATGCCTAATGATTGAATCACCAAATAAACAGCCATCCTAACCCTTCCCGTCTGGGCAGAAGCCTCTGAAGACATATACTTAGTGCAAGAGGATAGCGTAGTTACTCACCTGTAACAGGTGTTCTCCAGAAACAGCAGGAATCAGTCCTCATATATGGGTGACGTCGACGGAGCCCCCAAGAGGAGCAAATCCCCAGCTTTTGAAGAAAGCCTTTGGGACTGCATCACGCATGTGCGTTCCCCTTCCCGACCAAGGGTGCCATCTTGCTCAGTCAAATGACATAGCTAAAAAGACAGCAAAAGGATAAAAATTAATCAAGGGACTGCAACTCCAGGGAAGGGAGGGTGGGTCATGAGGACTGATTCCTGCTGTCCCTGGAGAACACCTGTTACAGGTGAGTAACTACGCTTTCTCCAAGAACAAGCAGGAAGTCAGTCCTCACATATGGGACTCCCTAGCTATAGGCTATCGAGAACCCATAACTGAAAAATAGGATCCCTCTAGAAGAGCCACAGCAGCCATGATAGGAGTTCAACCGAGAATGTAACACTCTGGTAGCCTGACACCAAAGGGTCGGAGGGTAGGAGTTGCCTAAACCTCGAACAGATTATGGAGTACAGCCTGGCTGAAAGCACTGTCCCGTTGGGACTCCCTATCCAGGCAGTAATGGGCTGCAAACGTCTGGCTTGAAGACCAGGTTGCAGCCCGGCACATGTCTGCCAGCGGAACAGAGTGGAAGTGAGCCACTGATGCGGCCTTAGCTCTGACCCGGTGGGACGTGACTTGACACTGCAACGGGAGATCGGCTACCCCGTATGCCCAGGCGATGCAATCCGCCACCCAGATGGACAATGTATGCTTGGAGACCGGCATTCCCAGCTTACTAGGGTCATAAGAGACGAAGAGTTGAGGAGCTCTTCGATGTCCCCGCGTACGCTCCAAGTAGAAGGCCAACGCCCTCTTACAGTCCAGGGTATGCAGAACTGCTTCTGCCCGACTGGCATGGGCCTGGGAAAGAAGGTCGGAAGCACCACCTCCTGGTTGAGGTGGAAGAGGAGACCACTTTCGGCAGGAACTTGGGGTGCGTGCAAAGTACCACCCTATTCCTATAGAACCTTGTGAACGGTCTATCGGACACCAGAGCTTGCAGCTCACTCACTCGTCTAGCTGATGCGAGTTCCACCAAGAAAAGCGTCTTCCAAGAAAGGAAGTGAAGATGGCAAGTAGCCATCGGCTCAAAGGGTGGGCGAGTAAGCTGCTGCAAGACCACATTCAGATCCCATTCGATCGCCGGGGGGGGGGGGGAGAACCGGGGGTTTCAGCAGAAGCAGACCTCTCAGGAACCTGGACACCAAGGGGTGTACAGAGAGAAGTTGCCCTTCCACTGGAGAGTAGTGTGCTGATAAAGCACTAAGGTGAACTCAGACCGAGTTTGACTTGAGGCCTAAATCGGAAAGGTGAAGCAGGTACTGCAACACCACAGCCACCTGGCAGGAGAATGGGTTCTCACTCTGCTGAGTACACCATACCTCAAACCTACGCCACTTAAATTCGTAGGTTTTCCTAGTCGATTGCCTTCTAGAAGCCAGCAGCACATCCTCTATCTTTTTTGGGAGGAGAAGTGGTGCAAGGATTACCCTTTCAGCAGCCATGCCATCAGGTTGAGGGACCTGAGGTAGGGATGCAGAAGTGAGCCCCCATCCTGCGACAGGAGATTGGGTGGAAATTTATTTTATTTTATTTTATTTATTTAGTTTAAACTTATATACCGCTACTTCCAGCGATCCCAGAGGAATTGGAGTCTCCTCCGCCAGTCGCAGGAGGAGTGGAAACCAAGGCTGCCTCAGCCACCTGGGGGCCACCAGGATGACCGAGGCCTTGTTCTGAAGGATCTTGAATAAGGTCCGAGCCACCAGTGGCATGGGAGGAAACGCACATAGGAGGCCCACCAACCAGGATATTCGGAAAGCATCTGCAGCTACCCTGTGTGGGTGCGGCTGTCTGGAACAGAAACGGGACAACTGGTGATTTTGAGGGCTCGCAAACAAATCTATGGATGGTTGCCCCCAGCACTGGAAGAGTTGCTGGGCTACATTGGGATCCAGTTGCCACTCATGCGGCTGGAGAATTCTGCTTAGCTTGTCTGCTAGGAAGTTCTCCTGACTTGGTAAGTAAACCACCTTGAGGAACATACCCTGGCTGACTGCGAAGGAGCATAGGTCCAGGGATTCCTGGCCTTGTTTGTTCACATAGAACATCGCTACTTGGTTGTCTGTCTGAACCAAGACAGATTGATGAGCCAGGGTTTAGCAGAAGGTCCGAAGAGCTAGGCGGATTGCTCGAAGCTCTAGGAGATTGATTTGTTGTGTGCTCTCCCATGGAGACCACACATCTTGAGTGCAGACCTGTTGGCAATGTGCACCCCATCCCAGCAGGGATGCATCCATAGTCAGCACCCCTGAGTGTGTGGGAGGCTGAAAAGGCACTCCCTCCAGAAGGTTGTGAGGTTGAAGCCACCATTTTAAAGACTGTATCAGGCGATTGGACACCTTGATGTTGTCTCTGAGTCTGCCTGTGGCTTATGTCCGCTGGTCCCTGAGGCACCACTGAGCTGTTTTTTTTTTATTTATACTTTTCTTTTATACCGCTTTTTCCCAAGATCAAAGGCGGTTTACAAATAACATAATGAACAGTTTACAATTAACATATTGAACATTGTTTTACATAGAACATAGTATTTTCTTTAAACTATGTACAATTAACTTTTCATGAACAATAACATGGAGCATATAATTATACATATGCTGTTCTCATGTGGAGTCGAGCATTGGGTGTCACATGCACTGTGGAGGCCATGTGACCCATCAGGCGCAGAAAGTGTCTTGCTGAGATGCGGGATCTGCGACTCATTTGCTGCACTAGGGCTACCAGTCTTTGAGCCCTGTCCTCTGGTAGATAAGCCCTTGCCTGAAGGGTGTCTAACCTTGCCCCTATGAGCTCCAGTCCCTCAGTGGGAACCAGAGTGGACTTTGTGTAGTTGATCACAAAGCCCAGGTGCTGAAGCAACTGGATAGTGCGAGACGTGGCCTGTTGGGCTTCTAGAGCTGACTGGGCTCTGATGAGCCAGTCGTCTAAGTAGGGGAAGACAAATACCCCTTGATTCCTTAGAAAGGCCGCCACCACCGAAAGGCACTTTGTGAATACCCTGGATGCCGAGGATAGGCCAAAGGGCAGCACTTTGTACTGAAAATGGTTTCCTCCCACTACAAATCTTAGATATTATCTGTGGTCTGGGTGAATCAAGATGTGTGTATGCACATCTTTGAGATCTAAGGAGCATAGCCAGTCTCCCTGGCGGAGGTAAGGCAGCAATATTCCAAGGGAAAGCATCTTGAACTTTTCCCTCACCAGGAACTTGTTTAGGCTTCGCAGGTCGAGGATAGGTCTTAAGGCCTCCAGTTCCTGGAGTAGAAGCCTGTGCCCTGTAAGTGGTGAGGCACCGGTTCTACCACCTGATCCTTGAGAAGACCTGTTAACTCCTGCAAGAGGAGGTTGCTGTGAAGAGGGGGTCTGAGAGGCTCCCCTGAAAAGTAAGAGGGAGGCACCTGGCTGAGATGTAACCGATAGCCCATTTGGACTATCTGGAGAAACCAGGTGTCTGCTGTAATAGCTGGCCACCTGTGGGCATACAGGGTCAGCCTTCCTCCTGTGCAGGGTCTCGCGTCCTTTGGAAGAGAGACTATGCTCTGCGAGTCAAAAACCCCCTCCAGGCTGGGCCGGAGCCGGTGCCTGGGGCTTGGGGGCCTTTTGCTTATGCGGGCCTTGCCCCCGTCACTTGGCCTGCTGCCCCTGCTGGGGAGCTGGGGAGGCCTGATACGTGGGGTAGTTTCGGTAAACTGATCCTTTCCTCTGGAAAAAGGGCTTCTTACCCGAGCCCTTCTTCTTAGAAGGGGCAGAAGTCTTCTTTCTCGAGTCTTGTCCGGGTCAGGTACTCGGACTCGATCTCGGCAGCCTTCTCAGTCATGGGCTTGTCAAAGAGGTTTTCACCTTGGCAAGGGACATTGACCAACTTGTCCTGAACCCATGGCTCCAGGTCTGACGACTGTAGCCATGCCTGGCGTCATGCACCGATGCCGGCCCCCGCTACCCGGGCCGAAGCAGTCATAGGCTGCTCGAGTCATAAACGTCGAGCAGTCTCTGATCCCAGTGGACAAAACCTGGAAGCGCTGCAAAGGTCCCTTGGAGAGACCAGCAGAGAACCCGGCAATCTCCTTTGCCAGGTCTCGCAGGTACATGCCCATGTCTATAGCTGGTACGTCTGGACTCGGCATGACAGCATCGAACCCTTGTAGCACTTTCTGCCGAGAGCATCCATGTTGCGGGCCTCCCGGCCAGGAGGCACCAAGGAGTGCGTCTTCTGGCTCTTGAGCCGGCGCATGGCCGATTCCACAACTATGGAGTTGTGCGGCAGCTGTCCCTTTTGGAATCCAGGGCTCTTGCGAACTCGATAGATGGAATCGATTCGCCTGCTGAGGCCAGTGTCTCCCACATTCGGAGCATCAGCCATTACAGAATGGGGGGGCACCGGTACAGTAAGGGCTTCCTTTGGAGCAAAGTCATACTGCAGGACCTCGAGCTCCTCAGCTGGAGGTTCCTCCTCGGCATCCGCTGGGAATGACAAAGCCTTTGCCATGTCCCGGACAAAGTCCAAGAACCGGGTGTCCTCCGGGGGTGAGTGTCTACGAGGTTTAGATCCCGGGGAACCTGACGGGACGTACTTGGTACAGTGGGTGCCCGGGGACTCCTCGTCCTCTGCCTCCCAACCGGACTCCGAGGAGGAGTCGATCGGCTCCGGCCTCGAGGGCTTCAGTCTCGACCACCCCAACGCAGAGGGAATCGTCGTCGACGACCTCGATCCCAAATTGGAGGTCGAGGGGGACCTCGGCCGAGGATTGACTTGAGACCTTATTGTGTCAAGGATCGGCTCGGCCTCCGGGGTCGACTTGGATGTCGAAGTCCCGGTGGTCAGGGCGGATGGACATGTGAGACCGGCCATCAGCACCCACTGCTGGTCCATGAAGGCAGACACGCTGCGCTCCAAGGCCGCCAACCTGAGACCGAGCTCAGGAGGCTCCACAGCCCCCTGCTCGGGTCCCGACGCCGGCTCGCCCGGGGGAAAGTCAACGACGAGGACAGTGCTTACCTGCCTCGGCACCTCTGGGTCCTTTCGAGGGAGTTTGGCAGGCCTTTTTGACTCCGAGGATCCGGGGCAGTAAGCCGGGCTCAGTGACCGAGCCCGCGAGGGACCAGGCCGTTCAAAGCTCTCAGATGACACTGCCCTCACGGACTGTTTTCTTCCTCCGGTGTTCCCACGAGGGAGACCCCCTTTCAGAGGACACCCGATGGGATCAGATAGCTCCCGAGAGGTCAAGGCCTCTGACGAGGTCTGGGCCCGGGCGGTTGCGGACTCGGGAAAAATCCTGTCATATTGCTGCTGCCTGCTCCTCAATGACTTGGAAGACATCTTTTTGCTCGGGCCACAGACCACGGTGTCATGGTCGGGCTCGAGGCATCGGAGGCAGCAGTCGTGTGTGTCGGTGAGAGACATTAGTTTTGTGCACCGATCACACTTTTTAAACCCGATGGCAGCCATCGGGGGAAAAAGGGCCCTTGCAAGGTCGAAGGACCGGGCTGCCAGCTAAAAAGAAAAAAAGAGCGCGAACACTAGTCACTAAGGACAAAAACAAAAAAATAAACCGGACTCGATACCGGTGTACCCAGCCACAGGCGGGAAGGGGAACCGGCGTCGAACCGGCAAGCAGAAAAACACAATTTTTCAACTTTTATCACTTTTTCCACGGGGGAACTAGGACGACGTCCGTTGGGCTCCATGGAAAAAAGGAGATTGAGCAAGATGGCACCCTTGGGCGGGAAGGGGACCGCGCATGCGTGATGCAGTCCCAAAGGCTTTCTTCGAAAGCTGGGGATTTGCTCAGCATGGGGGCTCCATCGACATCACCCATATGTGAGGACTGACTTCCTGCTTGTTCCTGGAGAAATTTTATTCTATGGAGGACAGGTTCTGGCTACAGGATCATTTCTTGCCATACCAAGCTGATGATCTTCCAGACGACCTCTTTCTTCCAAGGAATCACTGAGGCTGCCAGATTGAAAGTGGGACTTTCTGTTTACGTTTCTATAGGTCTCCTCTATATACCTGTCTTCTTCAGCTCTAGGTCTGCTACTCTAGCCTCCAGAGATTGGACTCTTTCACTGAGAGCAAGGTGCTCTTTGCACCGAGTGTACACATATGACCTCCCAACAAATGGGAGATAATCATACATGAAGCATTCAGTGCAAAAGACTGGTCAGCCCCCATCTTTGCTAATGGACTGCTGTCTTCATCTTTGTATTAGCGAGCTAGTTATTTAGAGGTTTTAAGGGTGTATGGATATCTAAACTAATATAAAGGCCTTTAAGGTTATTTGCTTCCATATGAACTGCTAACTATCTAAGGGGTAATCACTTCTTGATGAAAAAATACTGTGGTGTCAAATTTTACACTCTCAATTAGAAGAACTAATTATAAATTAAGGGATGTGCCTGGTTAGGTGAGAAAAAGACAATCTTTTTTATTTTAAGACTTTAAGGGCCTATCTAAATCTACCAGAAGTTATTTAAAAACCCCTAAAGCAGCAGTTCCCAAACTTGGGATCAGGACTCCAAATGGGGTCATATCATCAGTGGATGGGGGGTCACAAAAACATGGCCATTTCCTCCGTATCTCTGGACTTTTACTGTGAACCATGCCAAGTCACCAGTTAGCATGTGGCCTGTGAGCCAGTGAACATTCCAAGGCCTTTGTCCCTTCCTGGGGAAGCTTCCTGTTAGGCTGGAATACTGAGATCTGTAAGCACAAACTGACATAAGACACTCTGTGCTGACTGCAGCTGCTGCTGTCTTCCTGCTTTAGTTGAGTAGTGGGAGGGGAAGGAGGCTAAAGATCTGACACTTTGATTTCATCTTCATCTGGGGTCACGTGTATTTTCAGTTGTTAAAATGGAGTCATATGGGATAAAAGCTTGAAAAGCACTGCTCTAAAACAAGCAACTATTTGCCTGCTTACTTTTTTTTAAGACTATAATGGTGAGGTCACGTGATGCGGTGAGAACAGCCGGACGTGTCTTTGCTGGGCTCCCCTTGCTAATCCTGCAACCATTGGCATACCCAAGTTTTTCTAAGCCCACCATATTGCTGGGGGGAGAAGGGAGACAATCCCGCAGCCCTGCATGTCTCTTAAAACCAACACGGTTGCTGAATAGCAGCCCGCGCGATCTGCAAAGACAAGGAGAAGGTTCGGGGGGGGGGGGGGGGGGAAGATGGCCATGTGGCCGGCCCCGGCTCTCCCGCAAAGGAGGCATTGGTGGAGGAGATTACAGACTCCATTGTGGCAGCCCTTTCAGGCAAGTTTGACCAAGTCTTTGTTAAACTGGAGGGGAATGCCCAAGTGCTGGAGGGGTAAAATAAAAGACAAGGAGAAGTGGAGAATCTACTCCACTGGTATGCTGGGCAACTTGAACTATGCTCTCTCTATTTTGTGACTTTCTCGTGTTCCCTAACCTGCTGATTCTATATGCTCCCATCCCTATATTTGATTCTTTATTGACATTTGATTTGCCCTTCTTGTCTCTTTTGTACTCTGCTCCTCCTTTCTTCCTCATTTCGGGTACATTACTCCCAAGTCTTATATTGTTATAATGAGGCCTTTACGTAATCTAGCGAACCTTATCTATGTCTTCCCTAGTTCTGGTCTCCCTAGACGTACTTCTCGCTCTCTTAGGCTTCCTGCGCGCCCTAATTATTTCTCTCACGTTAGGTCTAGGTCTTCTCGCAACTTATCTAACCTAGTTCTGATTCCTCTTCTCTCCCCGTCTGCCCTCCCCTTCTCTTGTGCCTTATGGAACGCTCATTCTATCTCTAATAAACTTGCTTTTGTTCATGACCTTTTTATTTCCCGCTCATTTCACCTCTTTGCCCTAACTGAGACCTTATTTATTTTATTTTTATTTAGCATACATTTGTATACCGCTGCTTCCAGCGATCAGTAGCGGTTTGATTACAGAAATGAATTTGTCAAATCATGACAGGAATTTTTGCGGTATACATACATTGATTTGAAGGGAAAAGCACAGCACACAGTGAAAGGTCTTACGGAGAGGAGTCAGAATTTACATATGCACATATTTACATAACTGCAACCATGTTTCATTGGGAGGTATCTTTTATACCCCCGGGCCTATATCAGATTGTATTGACACTGGAAAAGATGTGTCTTGAGTTTCTTTCTGAAATCCATAAGGTCTTTGATCGCTCTTAGCTCTGGTGGTAGTTGGTTCCAGATACTTTTGATACTTTTGCCCCCTCATACCCCGTCCTGTTAGGCGTTCTTCTCCTCAGCCCTGGCTCTCCCCTATTGCCTGCTTTCTGTGCTCTTGCGCCCGCTCTGCTGAGCGTGCCTGGCTCAAATCCCGCTCTTATCCTGACTTTCTCCACTTTAAATTCATGCTCTCCTCCTTCCAATCAGCCATTGCACTTTTCAAACAAATTTACTTCCTCAATCTGACTAATTCTCTTTCCTCTAATCCTCGTCGTCTCTTTAGCACACTCAATTCTCTCCTCAGTGTGCTTCCACCCCTGATTCCTCCCTCCCTTTCTGCCCAAACCTTGGCTAACTACTTCCATGACAAAATCCACACAATCACCCTCCAGTTCCCCTCCTCACCCTCTTCCCCCCCTATTTCCCATTTCTCCCCTCCCCAAACTTCTGTCACCCTTTCTTCCTTCCCTATGCTCTCTGACGAGGAAACGGCGCTCCTTCTCTCTTCCTCCAAACCTACTACCTGCTCTTCTGAACCCTTCCCCACCCACCTCCCTAGCTCCATCTTTTCATCTCTCGTCCCTTCTATTTCTCATATTCTTAACCTCTCTCTCTCCACTGCAACCTTCCCTTCTGTTTTCAAGCATGCTGTGGTTACACCCCTCCTCAAAAAATCTTCACTTGATCCCACTTGTCCTTCTAACTATCGTCCTATCTCTCTCTTTCCTTTTGTCTCTAAACTATTGAGCGTGCAGTCTATCACCGTTTAATTTTAATTTAATTTAATTAACAGGTTTTTCTATACCGCTTCTTCCATTGATCAGATGCGGTTTACATATAACAACAATTAACAGAGCAGGCTGTTTTACATATAACAGTAGCAACTTGAAGGCTACATTTACAAATTAACAGTTAACAATTAACAATTAACAATTAGAGAACTATTTACATTTGTACAGGATTAAACTATATACAGGGTTATTTGTTGTTCAGTTTTCAATATCTTATTTTATTGCCACAGTACCTTTTCCCTTATCTTAATATGTATCAGCTATGGTAGAGTTATCCTTTATCAAGCTGGGCGGTGCTGGGTGAGTTTGCTTCGGAACCATAGTGCAGTGTGAATAGATGAGTTTTGAGTCTTTTTCTAAACTCCATGATTTCAGGTAATTGTCGTAGTTCTATTGGAATTGCGTTCCACAATGTGGGGGCTGCGTGGGAGAATGCCTTTTTGTTAGTGGATTTTTTAGCCTTAATGAATTCTTTTGGTACTGTTAGTTTATTTAGCTGGTCTCTCCTTTGGGGATTATGGGTGGGTTCTGTCTTGATGAGGTTGTTTATTGTCCATGGTGCGGTTTTATTTATGCCTTTGTAGGTGGTTAAGAGAGTTTTGTATTCTATTCTGCTTTGAATTGGGAGCCAGTGTAAATATTCTAAAATCGGGGTAATGTGTTGGAAAGGTGGGGCCTTCGTAATGGTCCTTGCTGCCGCGTTTTGTGCTAATTGTAGTTTTTTTACGGTTTGCTTAGTTACACCAAGTAGGATTTGATTTGCGAAGTCGAAATGGGGGGTTATGATAGCTTGTATTACTTGTTGAAAATCCTGTAAGAGCATTAGGGGGCGGAGTTGCTTTAATATTTTCAGTTTAAAGTGGACTTTTTTTTGTTATATTTCTTACGTGAGTATCCATGTTAAGGTGTCTGTCCAGAATAACTCCCAGATAACGTATTTCATCTTTCAGTATGATGTTGTTATTCTGCAATGTTATATGTGCTGGGGGAGTGAAAGTTGTGCTTTTTGTTACTATTAAAGCTTCTGTTTTTGCGTGGTTAATGTAGAGGTTTTTTTCACTTAGCCAGGTGGTTATTTCATTGAGGCATTCATTAATTAGTTGTATGGGAACGTTAGGTATTTTGAAAGGGACATACATCATAATGTCATCCGCGTATAGGTGATAGAGGACATTAAATTTTTTAAAGATATTACAAATAGGTTTTAAGTAGATATTAAATAGTAACGCTGATAATGCTGATCCTTGTGGGAGGCCTATTTCTTGATTGTATGTTTCAGAAGTGAGGTTACCGATTTGAACCGTTTGAGTTCGGTCTGTTAGGTAAGAGGTGAACCATTTTAGAACTGTCGATTTTATACCTATTTGCCTAAGGTTATTAATCATTGTTGTATGGTGTTACACTGTCAAAGGCTGCGGAGACATCAATGAATATAAGTAGGAAAGCATGTTTTGAGTTGTCTATTCCTCTGACAAGCGTGTCAAATAGAACTGTTAGGAGTGATTCAACGCCATGTCTTGGGCGGAATCCATACTGTTGTTCATCAAGAGGGGCTGAGCTGTCAATATACTCTTGAGTTTGGAGTTGTACTGCTTTTTCAATTAATTTGGCCATAAACGGGATACTTGATATGGGTCTGTAGGATTTAGGTGATGATTTGTCAAGGGTGGAGTTTTTGAGGATTGGGCGGATCTGTGCGTGTTTTAGTGTAGGGGGTAGGTATCCATTTTTTAGTGAAAGATTTATTATTGGGAGTATGAATTGCGATAGTATGTCTAGGGAATTCTTTATCCAGTTCACTGGACACGGGTCAAGTAGAGATGTGGTTGTGTTGATATTGTTGATTAGGTTTTTGAGCTTGACTTTGGTGAGGGGTTGGAATTCGGACCATTCGTCTGTGTTAATTATATGAGAAGTATTTACTGGTGTTGGTAGTAAGGGGTGAGATGTTGTTTTGTTCTTGTAGTGATTTGCCAATGTCTGAGGCGTAATGTCCGTGATTTCATTGCTGGAGTTGTGAATATTATTAGTCAGTTTTTGTACTATTGAGAAAAGTTCTCTGGGTCTATTTATTGCGTTATTTAGTATAGTGGTATGATAATTTTTCTTGGCCTTGTTTATTGCGTCTTTGTACTTATTAAGGAGCGTAAGGTATATATCTTTTGTGATTGTGTCTTTATTTTTCCTCCATTTACATTCGGCTTTCCTTAATTTCTTTTTCAGTAGTTTTAGCTCCTTGTTGTACCATGGGGTTTGATTGGGCTTGGATTGTGTGTTTTTCTTAGTTATTTGTTTTTTCGCTGCTGCATTATTAATAGTTTTGTGCCAGTTGGTTACTGCATCATCTAGGTCTAGTGGAGAGGTAGACAAGTTAGGAATTATGAGGTCAAGGAATTCTTCTTCATTGTATTTATTGAATCTTGAGGTTGGTGCATTATTTTGAGTTGTCTTGATTTCCTCTCCTCTCATACCCTCTTGGATCCTTTACAATCCGGCTTCTGTCCCCTACACTCCACTGAAACTGCTCTTACTAAGGTCTTGAATGATTTGTTCTTGGCAAAGTCCAAAGGCTTTTACTCTGTCCTCATTCTTCTTGATCTCTCTGCTGCCTTCGACACTGTTGACCATAACCTTCTTCTTATCACCCTATCCTCACTTGGATTCAAAGACTCTATACTATCTTGGTTCTCTTTCTATCTATCCCATCGCTTTTTCAGTGTGTGCTTCGATGGCTCCTCCTCCTCTTCAACCCCACTAACTGTAGGAGTTCCTCAGGGTTCCGTCTTAGGTCCACTCCTCTTCTCTCTCTATACCCAATCCCTTGGCACCCTTATCTCTTCCCATGGCTTTCACTATCATCTCTATGCCGACGACTCTCAAATCTATCTTTCTGCACCTGTTATCTCTCCTGATATCCAGTCTAAGATCTCACTCTGCCTCTCTGACATTGCTGCCTGGATGTCCCACCGCCACTTAAAACTGAACATGGCCAAAACTGAGCTTCTTATCTCTCCCCCCCGAATGCTTCCCCTCCTCTTTCCCCTTTCTCTCTCTCTGTTGATAATTCTGTACTCCTCCCTGTTTCTTCAGCACATAACCTTGGTGTTATCTTCGATTCCTCTCTCTCTTTCTCTTCACATATCCAGCTCATTGCTAAAACTTGTCGTTTCTTTCTATACAATATTTCCAAAATTTGCCCCTTCCTCTCTGTTGACACCACTAAATTGATTGTCCACTCCTTAATCACCTCCCGTCTTGATTATTGTAACGTTCTCCTTGCCGGCCTCCCTGCAAGCCACCTCTTTCCTCTTCAGTCAATTCAACACTACACTGCTCGACTCATTTTCCGCCAGTCTCGTTTTTCCCCCCTCACTCCTCTCCTCATGTCGCTTTATTGGCTTCCCATCCGTCTCCGTATCCAATTTAAACTTCTCCTCCTGACCTATAAATGTATTCACTCTTCTGCCCCCCAGTACCTTTCATCTCTCATCTCTCATCTCTCCTTACACCCCATCTCAGTTGCTTCGCTCTTCTAACAGTCTTCGTTTATCTGTGCCCTTTACTCGTACTGCCAATTCCAGACTTCGCTCCTTCCAACTGGCAGCACCCTTTGCTTGGAATAGTCTTCCTATCTCTGTGCGCCAGGTGTCCTCCCTGGCCATTATCAAGTCCAGACTAAAATCCCACCTTTTCACTATTGCTTTCCATTCCTGTCTTACCCTATCTAGATCTCTCTATCGACATTTGCTTACTTTGTCCTGTAAATTTTTGTTATTTGTATTATGTAACTTATTTTGTTTTCTGTCTTATTAGATTGTGAGCTCTGATGAGCAGGGACTGTCTCTCTTCTATGTCTGTACAGCGCTTCGTATGTTGCGGCGCTTTGTAAGTCTTTAATAATAATAATAATAATAATCGCATAGCAGCAGTGGAAGGGGAGACGGACAATGCTCAGGCTGCCCTTGCTAAATTGTGCAAACTGGTAACCCTCCACCAAGACAAAACTGATGACCTGGAAAATAGGAGTAGAAAGAGCAATCTTAGGCTGGTGAGGATCCCAGAGAATATAAAGGATGTGGAGCTGCATGGGTTCCTGGAAACCTGGCTCCCTGCGACCCTGGAGCTGGGGGAGGACTGTCGGCCATTAACCATAGAAAGGGTGCACTGCCTAGGGCTGCGAAGACCTGACAGGGAAAGGCCACGAGTGGTGATTGCCAAATTTTTGAACTTCCAACGAAGACTGTATGTTCTGTGTGGCCAAGGGCCGAAGTACGCCTCCTACACACTAAGGACTGAAAATTCTAATCTTTCAGGACTATTCTACTCAGCTGGCCCAGCAGTGGAAGTTGTTTGACCCGATGTGCTGTAGTCTCTATGGGGCTAATATAAGATTTACTCTACAATATCCAGCGCATCTGCATGTCATTCATAATGGTTTTTGATACTGTGGACTCTGCCACGACCTTTGTAAACACAATTCTGCCCAGTACTCTAGGATCCTCTAGTTAAAGGAGCAGTAGACAACCAGTGGACATAAAAGACTGGTAGCTGTGGAGATGCTGGGGTAACGGCCCTTCCACTTGGGACTGGTTTTTGGGGACAAGCTCAGACCTGGCTAATCGGGAGGCTACATTGATCTTAAGAAATGGGAGCCGACCCACTGTCTCACTCTGGGGGAACCTTTTCGAGATGGAATCATCTGTGGACAGACTTGGGTCTGGACTTTGAACCTTTAACACCAGTGTGAGGAGTGGGCAGCACGAATGGACCATCTATTTCTACATGGTATTCTCATCCCCTTAAATTGTTTATGGTTTGCAAATAGTTATGTTGGGAGGAGAGAGTACTGGGGCAAGTGCTGCATGGAGCCAGGAGAGCACGTGGTGACATATAAGGGGATTGATTTGGAAGGAGGCGGAGGGAGCCCTATGCTCATACTGTGACCCTAATAGAGGAATGGTGTAAGAGGGATGGAGTAAGAAGAAAATAGGGGTATGGACAGATGAATGTATAGCTACAGTGGTGTGCAAAAGTCTGGAATCACTTGTGAGTTTTGCGTTTTTCGTACTTTCTAACATTTTTTTTTAAATTTTGCGTTAGTCCAGCATATTGATCTTTCTACCACGTTAAAAGAGATACATTTGGCTATTAGAGTTGACTTTTTTTGCATTCCTTGGTTCCAATTTAAATACTTTACAGACACTGGGAGATATCTACTGCGATTTTTGTGGATCCTGTGTCAAAACTGGATCGAGATTATCCAATATGCACACATTATTTCTGACCAATCAGGAGACTGGTTTTACTAACCAATCACAATGCAGATATCTAGCCAACAGTGCAGCTATAAAAACGCGTGGAATTTTTGAATTTCATACACTTTCTGGATCGACCATGAAGATGACTCAGACCCTGACGTTGGAGGGGCATGTTTGTGTGTCCTTTATGAGCGAGGAAGGATTTTCAAGCCGTCAGATAGCCAGGAAAGTTGGCTGCAGTCAGAGCGCTGTTGTTAAGATTGTACAGAAGAAGAAAGAAACGGGTTCAGTGGTGGACAAGCCTCGTTCAGGTCGTCCACGTGTATCAACATCACGCCAGGACCATGTACTACAACGCATTTCATTGACAAATCGCAAGTTGACCTCTTCTCAGCTACTTCGAGAGTAGTCAGACAAGAGTGAGGTCAGTGTTAGCTCATCAACAGTTCGTCACCGGTGCCTGCAGTTTGGTCTCCGGGGCTGCAAAGCACGGAATAAGCCACTGATGACTGACATACAAAGGCGCAACTGGATCGTGTGGGAGAGAAAGCACTCAACCTGGTCGACTGAAATGTGGAAAAAGGTGCTATTCAGCGATGAAAGCACCTTCTGCCTATTTGGTAACCAGGCCCACACCTATGTGAGGAGATTTCCTGGAGAGGAATTCATACCTGAGTGTCTCAACCTCACTGTGAAGCATCCTTTGAAGGTCATGGTCTGGGGCTGCATGGCTGCCAGTGGCGTTGGACGTCTTCACATCATCGATGGAATGGTCAACGGGGCCAAGTACATCACCATACTGCAAATGTGCATGGTGCCATCAGCACACTAGCTGTTTCCTGGCCAGTTCCTGTTCCAAGATGACAATGCACCCTGCCATCGCTCCAGACAGGTGATCAGCTGGAAGCAGCGGAACAACATCAAGTCAATGGACTGGCCTGCCCAGTCTCCAGATCTGAATCCAGTCGAGAACCTGTGGCATAAGGTGGCCTTGGAAATATCCGAGAGGCATCCGACATCAAAGCGTGAGCTGATTGAGTCACTCATTGCAGCTTGGAACCGCGTTGTCACCAACGATCACCTTGTCAGACTGGTTTATTCAATGCCGACAAGGTGCAGTCAGGTGATCAAGAACAAAAGGTGGCCCATCAAATACTGAGCCATCACTGACACATAAAAACGGCCTTTTTCAAGGCCACATACATTAATTTGAAGGAAACCTGGTGTGCGTCCAAAATATTTTAAAGCATACTTACAATACTATATCGTTGGCCAACGATGTACATTACGCGATTTTCACAGAAAATCTATCAACAGGACAACTATGGGGAACAAACTCAGAAATAAGGGCCAAACCAATACTAAAAGTTGGCCCTAATAGCCAAATATATCACTTATCATGAGATACACAGAAAAAGCCACTGGGAGGAAAAAGAAATTAAGATATAAGGTCACAAAGTTGAAAAAACGTAAAACTTACAAGTGATTCCAGACTTTTGCACACCACTGTAGAACCTTAGAGGGAGGTGAAAGTAAGCTAGTCTGTACAGGGCTGTGTATACAGCCAGGGTATTCAACAATATAGTACTAGCCCTAAGAAAGAGTTAATACCATTCAGAGCTTTTTACTCAGTAACATCCTTGAAAGACTCTGCTAGGATAATTAGGTGAAAGGTTCCTAATACTATAAACACTAGTCTATGTTTATTGAAGATAAGTAAAGGGCAAGTTGTCTCCCAGTCTCGGGTTAGAGATATCAAACTGTCAGTATCAGAATTAATTAGAATTAATGCCTACATAGTTATGTCTGGGAATACATGTATGTCTCCTCATGATGACCTATGCTAATGAGAACTGAACTATGATGTTATGAATATACGTGATGCTTGACGTAGAACAATAAGGTGGAAATCATGCTGTGTAATGGAATATTTACCTATAAATAAAGTGGCCTAAAGCTATTAGAGTAAACAAAGGCAGTAGCCTAGTTTGCTTTCCCAAAGCTTTGGTTGCTTTTATAATACCCTGTTTACTTCCATGTTAATTTTCCTGTTACTTGTAATAGGTCTGTTATATCTGACCAATTGTTGTATTGTTTCAATGTAAACCGCACTGATGACAAATAGCGCGGTATATAAGAAAATTAAATAAATAAATAAATAAATAAGTGTGTTGTGTATTATTCACTGAGTTTTACAGATTCCCTTCTCATTGCTTTGTGTGTGGATTTCCGTTACCCAAGAACCTGGTGTGTTGCCGGTGAGGGGAGGTGCAGAGTACACTTTCAGTTGGTGCCGTGCCAGATATGGATCTCTGCATTCAAGGCAAGGGCAGAAGGTGCCAGAAGATTTGTGAGAATTGCCAGTAGTGGGTAATCTGTTAAGTAGACAGGCTCTGTCGCAGATGCGTGAATGGCATGACAGAGCGAGGGCTTTAGTGTTTAAGAAAGGTAGCCCTTATTGTATGCTTCTATTGTATGTATGAGAAGCATGGCTATGTTGCCATCGATTCCGTAGCACATAGGGATTCAGTGACAAAAGGTAATGTGAATTTGCGGTTTCCTTTGGAGGGAACTTTCTCTGTAGATAAGGTCTATTGCCTGAGATATGAGTTAGAGGTTAAAGGTAAACCGTGCAATAGTCATTGTGCTTACATGGTGGGAACGGATGGTACATGATGAAAAACATAGGAATGTTTATGTTTTGAAACAAAAGTTGTTTGTGTTAGGAAATGTAACTAATGACCAGCTGAGTGAGTGAGGATCACTCGTGTAGCAGTACTAAGAGAAAAAAATGCTTAAAGAGAAACAGAAGTTAGGGGGAGTAGAATTGTGTATTTTGGATATTTGGAATGTCTCCCAGCTCCCAGTAATTGAGAGCACGTTTGTACCAAGAAACGGAAAGTGTTGTACTTGTAATAAGAATCTTAAAAGTAGCAATAGGTCATAGTGTTTCTGTTGCGAAAGAATTAAGTGTTTCTGATGAACTTATTGATAAAATTGAGAGAGATTTGGACAGACATTATGAAACCTACAAAGAGGAGTGTGATCAATTATATTATGATCTAGGCTCTATTCAGGACGTTCTACACCAGCAACATAATTTATGTTCTGGCACTGTTAAACTGAAGCAGCTGTGGGAAATGATATTGTGACTACTTAAAGAAGTGTTTGATTTGACTAATTACAGGGATAACCCTGGTAGATTTGTGTCTTTATGGTCTCAAATAATTAACAGTTATAATCCCACTTGGGCAGCTCTAGATAATTTGCTCAGAACTGTGTTTTTTTAATCCAGCTGATTTTCATAGGGTCACTCATCCAGTTCGTGACAGACCCTGTGATAGATTTTCAAAAGAAGACTCAAAGAGATAATTTTGTTTTTGTGTAGAGAAAAATTGTTAGAATCCCTTAAAGTAGTATGCAAACCTGTAAAGGATTGGTTGAGATTAACATCTCTAAGGCAGGATAGGGGTGAAAAGGTTACAGATTTTCACACTAGGTGTATGCTATCAAATTACTGCTCACTCAGTTTATTCCTGTTTGGGATGTACCTTTTGTTCTTTCTTCTTGTCTGGGTCCAGCCTTCGTTGCGAGTGTCTGGGAGGGTATTGAAAATTAGGTTTGGTATTAAGAGACAACTGCACACTCTGGCCAAGTGGAACGGATGACTAGGACAATCAAAGGTCACTTGCGCACTATGACACAGGATTGGGCTATAGATTGGACAGAAGCCCTTCCTTTTGCCCTTATGGCAGTGCATAATTCCCCCAGCCTGACACCATACAAAATAGTTACTGGACATCCAGCTACTTCTCCACATGAATTGGCCGTAATCCTGGATCCTCAACTGTTGCGCAGCAATATTTTGACTTATTGCTCATGATTGCACTCAGTCCTGTCTGTTTCCCCCTTTATTGCAGGTTACTCCTCAACAAGATACTCTTTCAGAGTTATCACATCCAGAATTGAAGCCAGGAGATTGGGTCCAGCTTGTAAAATGGAAGGACATTCTCGTTGGATACATCTTACACAGTGTAAAAAGGCTCCTTCACAGGATCCAGAAGGTGGTTCCCTGCATCAGTGAATCAAGAGATTGCAACGCAGAGACTCATTAGACAACAGTGATATTGCAGAAAGGACTATCGTGATTAAGTGCTTTTTGAATGGACTAATTATGCAAAACACCTTCTTCCAGCATCTATACTGCTGCTTAGGTAGATAAAGTTAGTTTGAATTAGTGTTTTACTGATATATAAGCAATGACCTTTTGGCACTTAACCTCTACTTCATGAAGAGATTGAGAATTAGAGGGTAGTTATAGCTATAGTATATATCTTCATAGTATTAAGAAGGGTAGTTGTGTTTTCATTTTGTCTTAGAACATTTATTTTTGGAGTAATTATAGTTTCAGATATTTAGAGGTTTGCTAAGAATGTTTCCTTATCTGGTCTTAGGTGTGCTGTGGCATATTATTGTTAATGAAGCAGTACTGCATTTAGAATCTTGGGAATGTTATGGGGAATACCCAAATATTTTTGAGTCACATTTACACTCAGTTACAGCAGACATTTTAATCTAATGGTCTCATACAAACACAGAACCTAGAGTAGTTAGCTCTATGCCTTTAAAGTCCCCTCCAATATGTTTTATGGCTCAAGGTACAGGGAAAAAGGTGGGGGACACTCCATGGAACATCTGTAGAATAATAATGTTACATAATTCTTCCATCTGGTGTAAGAAATCCCACGTACGGAAATCCTATATTTCCGTAGTACAATTAATGCAAGTTCAAGGGAATCGGAATCAGGTGCATGATGATGACTTGTTACAATATAATAGTTCTGGCTACACTTTGAATGACTCTTGTTCAGACCTGAACATACCTAACTGGAGTTTCCCTTTGTTAGGGTATTACCATCCCTGGGAACGTAATTTATCTGTTGGAATTGAAGAAATGAACATTACTCAGTGGGCTTTGAATAATTGTACACAGAATATATCTTGCCCCCACAACTTGACAATTTGGGAAAATGGATTAGTGGCTTTAGAAGGGGATTATTTTGTGTGTGGTAATCTTGCATATACAGAATTTCCTAGAGGCTGGTCAGGTACTTGCTATGTTGCCCAGTTAGACACCCCGTGGGCGTTTTTTTACCTTACCAAAATATTACTTTATCATCAACCCTGAATAATTCTTTAAGAAGAAAAAGGGATGTTTCTCCTCAGGATAAAGCCATAGCGGCTGCTCAGCAGCTGGTAGACTCTACAAGTCCTTTAACTAAATCTCAGATAGATGTATTTACAGGTACTGTTTGGCTCTCAATTTTTGGAGCCATAGCATCCACCAGAGAATATGGTACCCAGATTATGCGATTACAGGCAGTTGTTGAACTTACAGCCCTGGATCTCACTGAGGCAATTAGTGTGTTACAAGGTGCAGTGGACAAGGTGTTTGCTTATGCAGCCCAGAATCGCATGGCTTTAGATTATCTCCTAGCGAAGGGAAATGGCGTGTATGGATTAATTATTGATTATTGTTTGCTTGATGATGAAGGAAAAATAATGAAAGGCCTACTAGATAAGATTAGAAATCGTACTTTTGTTCCAAGTACTAGTTATGTAAGATCTTTTTCTGATTTTTTGATTCTGTTTCTTCTTTCTGGAGTTCATTATCTAGGCCCCTTGCAAGGCATGTTAGCATCATTGTTTGGTTTTTGGGCATTCTCATTTTAGGAGCATTAATTCTCTGTGTAATATCTGCTTGCTGTAAGAAAGGCTAAACAAGAACCTGCCTAAAATCAAGATTATACTCCCCATTACAATAAATACATACAACTTAAATGAATAATCATTCCATTCCAATGCATTGATACCCCACTTGTATATAGTTACAACTGAGTTAGAGACAGTTCCTCAGTTTAAATTGTTACACAATCTGTGTTAGTTGATTTATTGAACTATTCCGCATAGATTTTACATACACTTTGTTGTTTCAAGTTAAGATGTTCATTGTAAAAAGTTATAACTGTTCTATGTAAAACAAGCTCTGCATTGTTAATTGTTGTTAAATGTACACCGCAACTGATCGCTGGAAGATGCGGTATATAAATAAGTGTTAAATAAATAAATAAAAATCAGTGGACTCACTGACCCCTAAAATGATGTTACAGATAGACCCAGGATCTAGTTACAATCCTTCCTTAATATCAATGTCTGAGTTTCCTTACCTTTGAAATGATTCTTTACAGAATCAGAGGAGGGACTGAAAGTAAGCTAGTCTGTACAGGGCTGTGTATACGGCCAGGGTATTCAACAATATAGTACTAACCCTAAGAAAGAGTTAATACCATTCAGAGCTTTATACTCAGTAACATCCTTGAAAGACTCTGCTAGGATAATTAGGTGAAAGGTTCCTAATACTATAAACACTAGTCTATGTTTATTGAAGATAAGTAAAGGGCAAGTTGTCTCCCAGTCTCGGGTTAGAGATATCAAACTGTCAGTATTAGAATTAATTAGAATTAATGCCTACATAGTTATGTCTAGGAATACATGTATGTCTCCTCATGATGACCTATGCTAATGAGAACTGAACTATGATGTTATGAATATACGTGATGTTTGACGTAGAACAATAAGGTGGAAATCATGCTGTGTAATGGAATAGTTACCTATAAATAAAGTGGCATAAAGCTATTATGGCAGAGTAAACAAAGGCAGTAGCCTAGTTTGCTCTCCCAAAGCTTTGGTTGTTTTTATAATACAAGTATGTTGTGTATTATTCACTGAGTTTTACAGATTCCCTTCTCATTGCTTTGTGTGTGGATTTCCGTTACCTAAGAACCTGGTGTGTTGCCGGTGAGGGGAGGTGCAGCGTACACTTTCAGGGAGTAAGGGGGGGAGGGAGGGTTCGAGAGGCTAGAGGAAAGGGGCATATTAGGGCGACTGGAGTATGAATGGATTTGGGGAGAGTTGGTGGGAAGGGGTGGAAGGGGTCTCTAGGCTGGGGGGGGGGTCCCTGGAAAAATGGATCATACAAACATTTTAGCCTAGAAGATGGGACAGCTGGGAACTGAGGTGAGAGTAATATCCTAGAATGTTTGTGGGCTGGGGAGCCCCATTAAGAGGTAGAAGGTCCCCTGGGCACTAGTGTGCCACAAAAGTGAGATAATGATGATGCAAGAGACTTACCAGTCAGAGATTGAGCTAGGGAAGCTTCAGTGGAAGTAAATGGGGTAAGTATTTGGAGCCACAGCGATTGGGAGAAGGGGTGGGGTAGCCATTCTTATCTGCAACTCTGTCAATTTTTAGTCCCAAAAAGTCACCCAAGACCCAGGGGGGGCACTATATATTAGTTGAGAGTACATTATAAGGGAAGGAGGTGATCTTGGGGAGTGTCTACGGCCCGAATATGCCGGACCCTGTTTTTTTCTCTCAACTAGCTGCAGAAGTTGACCAACTTCTGACCACCAGCTGATTCTGGGAGGGAATTTTAATGGGGTCATCGAACCTGTGTTAGACACCTCAGGAGGCCCAGCCAGTGGGAGGTGGCTCACCACTAAAGTTCTGTGACAGTTTATCAACCGCTGTCAATTTATTGACGTATGGAGAGTTTTGAACCCACAAGAGGGAGACTTTACCCATTTATTGAGAGTGCATGGTATGAGTGTATGCCTCGGCTACTTTGGGGCCTCCTTGGAGGCCGGAATCGACACCCTGGATATCTCAGACCACACGCCCATATGGGTAGATCTTGGGTGGAGGGAAAAGGCCAATGGGGTGAGGTTGTGGAGATTCCCCCTAGAATTTGCTAGGGATGAGGAGTTCTTAACCTATTTACAACAGCAATAGGATGATTACTCGTTGTACAACCAAGTTCACTTAGAAAACCCAGAGCTGTTTTGGGCCGTTTCTAAGGCAGTCATTAGGACTATTATTGCTTATACTGCTAAATGACAGCAGACTATAAATGCCCGGATGCTCCGCCTTGAAAGACCAGTGTGTATGGATAGGAGACTCCTGGCCCATCATCTCTCCAAAGCCAATAGGGCTTGTTTGATGACTTCTCGGGTCTCTTTGAATACAGGTTTACATCAGCACAACCTTAAGTCTATACTATACTACAAGTTTCAATTATATCAATATGGTGATAAAGCTGGTAAGATGTTGGCTTGCTGCATATAGGGGGTTCAGGGGTCTTGTTTTATACCGGCTCTCCAGAATGCAAGAGGGGATGTCTGTACCTCTACGCTTGAAGTCTGGCAAATATTGAAACAATTTTATAAAACCCTCTATACTAGAGAGGAGGCACCCCTCGAGCAGATTGAAGATTACCTCTCACAAGTTTCGGTGCCATCTTTGGCAGAAGGGAAGGCAGACAGTTTAGGGAGTCCAATTACGGGGGCGGAAGTGCAGGCTTATATCTTTATTTATTCTTTATTTAAAAACTTAATATACTGCCAAGACCATAGGCATATGGCGGTTTACAATAAAACCAAAGAGATACTGCTGAGAAAGGAATGCTATATTACAGACAGGAAAGAGATAGTGAAAGGAAGAAGGAAGGGAGGATAACCCAGGAACGAGAGGAAACAAGCAGAACTAGACATTATCGGGGAGGAGGGGGAAAGAGGGGAGGGGGGATGGGAGATTGAAGGCTGAGCAAAAAAAATGGGTTTTAAGTCTAGCTTTAAAAGTGGGAAAAGAAAGCTCAAGATGAAGTGCAGATGGGTAGAGAATTCCATAAGCGGGGACCAAGGAAGAAAAAAGCCGAAGAGCGTGTAGATTCCAAATGAGCCTGGGAAGGGGAAGGAAGAAATAATCGATTGGTGTGAATTGAACTGAGGATTCTGGGGGGGGGCAGTGAAAGTGAACTAGATCAGAAAGGTA
Source organism: Ichthyophis bannanicus (assembly GCA_033557465.1). Taxonomy (NCBI): domain Eukaryota; kingdom Metazoa; phylum Chordata; class Amphibia; order Gymnophiona; family Ichthyophiidae; genus Ichthyophis; species Ichthyophis bannanicus. Next base: position 505,709,338 of record CM066035.1, on the reverse strand, counting down.
AAGCGAAGTACCAGTGTGGAGTGCTTTGTGTACGAAAATAAGAATCTTGTATTGAATCCGAAAAGGAATAGGAAGCCAGGGCAAACGAATGAAAAGGGGGGTGACATAATCAAACTGTGTAGCGTGGGTGAGAATACGGGCAGCAGTATTGTGTACCAACTGAAGCCTATGCAGTTGGGTAAGGGGAAGACCAGCCAAGGACGCATTACAATAATCTAAACGTGAAACAACAAGTGAAAGAAGCAGTGTAGTCAGAGAAGATGGGGAAAGGAAAGGACGAATCGCACAAAGCTGTCTTAGAGTGTAGAAAGACCGCTGAATGACAGAAGAAATGTGATCTTTGAAGGTCAGGGCAGAATCGAGAGTCACACCAAGATATCGTAGTGAAGTGACCATAGGGATAGGTGCAGTTGATAGAAGTGGAGTAAGAGAGGGGGGCAGGTTTACCAGCAGTGAACCAGATAGCTGAGGTTTTTGACAAGTTAACATGTAGGAAATTATCGGAAAACCAGGAAACCACAGCAGAGAGACAGATGTTAAGTGGACCAAGATCAGGAGTGATGGAGTCAGTATGATGGAGTCGAATGATGTCTTTAGCGTAATAGTATGCTGAAATACCATGTTGCTGAATTAGTAAGGCGAGAGGGGCCAAGAAGATGTTAAACAGTAGCGGAGCTAAAACAGAACCCTGGGGGACACCACAGATAAGGGGTGTGGAAGGAGACGAATCGGTGCCAGAAAGAACTGAGAAAGACCGTTTGAAGAGAAAGGAGTGAAACCAGCAGAAAACTGTGCCAGACAGACCAACAGTATGAAGGTGAGAAAGAAGGGTACAGTGATCAACGATGTCAAAAGCGGCAGAAAGATCGAGTGAGAAGGTGGCTGCTTGTCGGACTCTGGGACCTGATGGATTCCAAGCTGAATATTATAAACTTATGCAGAATAGAGTTATCCTAAGTATGGAGAAGTCCAACTCGCTGGCTTTCAATGGGGGAAATAAAGTACAATGAGAATATCACCCGCATCACTGTCTTACCCAAGCAAGGTAAGGATCTTCAGACGGCAGCCTCTTATCGGCCCATTTCTGCTCACTTCTGATCTTAAGGAGTTTAGGAAGATCTTAGCCAACAGATTGTCAGTGCATCTCCCAGATCTTACTCATCCCTGCCAGGTAGGTTTGTACAGGGGAGATATCCTGTGGGGAACATTCACCAGATTTTGACTTCCCAAGAATGGACTCACTACCATAGGTTGCCCTCCCTTCTTGTAAGCTTTGACACTGAAAAAGCCTTTGACAGGGTCAGCTGGTGATATCTGTTCACAATCCTAGGAACCTATGGGCTCAGTGATGGTCTTATGCAGGGAGTTAAAGCCTTGTATAACTCCACTAAGGCAGGGATTGTTGGATTGACAGAGTACTTTGGGCTGGAACAGGGAACAAGACAGGGATGCTAGCTGTCCTTGCTAGTTGTCTTATCCTTGGATCCTCTTCTGCGGAAGATACCACCTTAGCGGGGACATTACAGGGGTAGTTATTGGGAAGGAATGCTTTAAGGTTGCCACCTTTGCGGGCCATCTTTTGGTTTATTTGACCAACCAGGTGGGGTCACTAGAAGCATTGTTTGTGGAAGCTGAACAGTATGGAAAGTTATGATGAAATCGGAGACATTGGATATGTTAGGAATCCTATAAACTAAAGGCCTGGGGGGGGGAGGGGGGAGATCGCTTTAAATACCTAAGGATATGGCTAGCTACTAACCCCCAGCACCTATATACTATTAATATCCCAGCTTTGGTTAAAGAGATAGGGGAACGTTTATGAGATTGAAAACCACTACCCCAGGCACTATTGGGGCGCATAGCTCTATACAAGATGGTAATATTCCCAAAGCTCCTTTATGTTCTTCAACTTCTAACAATCTGCATACTCCATAGAGACCTTCGGGTATTGCAGAAAGCGATCACCGCCATTTTGTGGAGAGGGAAGAAACTATGTATTGGGTTTGGGAAACTAGCTGGGCCATTGAGAGGGGGGTGTATGCCTCCAGGACATAACATAATATAACGAGGCCCATCTTCTTCAACATGTTCGGAATTGGCTGGGGGAAACTTCTGTATTTACGCCACCAGAGCTGGATGGCACCCTGGTAGCTCCTTATAGTTTGCAATCCGTCCTACATGCAGCGATGAGGGAACTCCCAAAAGTGGCCCAGGTAAATACAGTGCTACGAGCAGTACACGTGGGATGGCACACTTTATGCAAAAGGCTGGGCACTCACCCACACAGTTCAAAGTACCTACCTTTCCAGGGTAATATATCATTTTCCCCCAGTGTAAACTCTAAGGCTTTTAAGTTGTGGGGCGAGAAGGGACTGATATCTCTCCATCAGGTCTTGGACAAGGAGGGAGGACTTCGCCCCTTCGAGGGGCTACAAAACCGGTATACACTACCCAGCACTCATATTTTTGCCTACTTGCAATTTAGGCACTATGTACAAGGACTTAGTTCAGGGACTCTAGCTCAGGAATCCCAGACCAAATTAGAGAACTTTTTTGAGTTTGAAACTCGAGAGTGGATCTCCATTGCTCAATACAGTGGTAAACTGCGCAACCTGGAGGGGCCGGATGGGCACGAGACATATATAACCAAATGGGAGTCTGAACTTTCTACCAATCTGCAAGGGTTACCCTGGGAGGCCACAGTAAATAAAATTTGGGGGGTGGTTCAGGGGCCAGGTTTAGGGAAATGAGATATAAAATTCTGCAGAGGGTTTACTTCCCATCTAGGACAGAGAAAACGGGGATGACTGCCCAGGGGATGTGCCACGATGTCAACAGGCCCCAGGGCCAAACAGTGCATTTTGAGACACTGGAGATAGGCAGCTAGACCTAGTATTTGGTAATGGTGACTTGCATGGCATGAACTGGCACTTTGGGAAGCAACAGTTTCCAGAGGTGGGGGGAACCAAAGATGTCTTCCTCAACATATGGGATCTGTATTTAGCCTATCTTAATCCACGTGCCTGGAATGACCTTCTCACTCTCTAGGGTTCTAACTGACTAGTTGAGTCCTGCTTCTTTTACATGGGCTAACGTGGACTCTGGTCTCTCAAGGGAAGAGGGAGAAGGGGAAGGATCTGATTTGGAATCCCTTAGGACGGAGCAGAATTCACCCATCCTGAGGGTTCATCTTACATGGCTATATTAGGGGGGAGGGGGAGGGGGAGCGGGGAGGGGGCTAAGGGCTAGGGAGGGTTTGAGGGGAACAAAGGGGGAAAATAACAAAACCTGATTCTCAACTAAAAGGGCACCACTACTGTGCAATTTGGTATGGGGGGAGCTGTGGGTATTCACTCATCCAAAAAAGCGTAGTTACTCATCTGTAACAGGTGTTCTCCGGGGAAAGCAGGAATCAGTCCTCACATATGGGTGCCATAAGTGCTAACGGAGCCCTCTGGAAGCCTCTCCCCATCTTTCAAAAAAAGCCTTTGGGAGATACACCACACATTCATGGTGCATTTCCCACCCAAGGGTGCCATCTTCCTCAGTCTAATGACATAGCTAAGATGGCAAAAATAAAAAAGGGTAAAGGAGCAACTCCAAGGGGAGGATGGAGGGTTCTGAGGACTGATTGCTGCTGTCCCTGGAGAACACCTGTTACAGGTGAGTAATTACGCTTTCTCAGGGAACAAGCAGGAAGTCACTCCTCACATATAGGACTCCCCAGCTACAGGTTATCAAGAACCTGTAAAACAAAAAATGACACAGCGACCAGGAAAGGGCGAGTCGTGATCAGCAGCAGCTGAATCCCTACTGAGAGACTCTCGCAAGACTCAAGTGTCCAGCAGGGAACCAGCACTCAGGTAGCCTGAACACAGAACAGTTGGAAGGCATCCCGAAGAGATTACGAAGTATAGTCTGGCCAAAGGCACTGTCCTGTTGGGACTTCCTCTCCAGGCAGTAGTGAGCTGCGAAGGTATGGACCAAAGACCAGGGGGGTCTTGAAGAACTACAAAAGGGGACTGCTACTTTTGGAGAGAGATCTGCAATTGTAAGTATTTACTTCTGGGAATTTTTCTAAATCTTGTGGAAAAAAGAATTCTTTAGATCAAAGCTGATTAATCTCTGAACCCAGTGTAATTGTTAAATCAGTCGGGGCCTAGTAGCAGTAAGAGTTTGCAGTTTAAATTTAAAACACAGCAGAGAGCTTTCTGGTTAAATTTAGAACTCAACACTCCCTCTATCAAAACAAGGGTTTTGGGACTCCCCTTGGAGATTGGTCACAGATTAACTTAGAAGCACATGACAGGGTACTGTGCAGCAGCCAGCTTTTAATGTCTTCTTTCCCTCCCTCCCTCCCCGACACCCATCCACCCCTGGGATAATTTAGATTTATAGATGCTTAAACCTCTTAAAGGAAAGGAGATGCCATATTCAATATCAGGTGCAGCTGTTTATTCTCATCAGCATACATTAAGGACCTGAGATTAACTAAACTTCAGGTGAACAAAGTACATTAAACGTATTAGGTATAGTTTTATTTGTATAAGCATCCCTAGCAACCCTTAGTAAGTAAAGAAAAATATCTAAACACAACGTTAAAGCGAAGATGCAGACAGCAGTCCAGCAGCGAGATGGAGGCTTTCCAGTCTTTTGCACTGAGTGTCACATGTATGATTTTCTCCCAATTGGTGAGTGATCTTACGTGTGCACAAGGTGCAAAAAGCTCTTTGCTCTCATGGAACGAGTCCGATCTCTGGAGGAAAGAGTAGCAGATTTGGAAGACATAAGGAAGACAGAGAGGTACATAGAGGAGACCTACAGGGATATAGTCCAGAAGTCCTACCTCCAGTGTGGCAGCATCCCTGTTGCCATGGAGGAGAGAGGTCAAGTAACAGGACAGCATTTCACTGGTGTGGCAGGAAGTGATCCTATAGCTAGGATCTGTCCTCCAGGTGATGGAAAACCATCTCGCATCGAGGAAGTTTCTCCTGGGCCATGTGCTCATGAGGGAAGGATTAGGACACCAACTATAGTTGGTGATTCAATCATTAGGCATGTAGATAGCTGGGTGGCTGGTGGACCTGAGGATCGCCTGGTAACATGCCTGCCTGGTGCGAAGGTAGAGCACAGTTACTTACCTGTAACAGGTGATCTCTGGGAACAGCAGGAATTAGTCCTCACATATGGAATAAGTCCTCACATATGGGTACGTCGGTACCGACGGAGCCCGTGCGGGAAAGCTCCCCAGCTTCTTAGAATAGAAGCTTTTGGGACCTCCCACTGCACATGCGCACTGCCTTCCCGCCTTCCTGAACAGCTCTCCTCAGTTTCGAGTTTATAGCTGAGTCAACAGAGAGAGGACAGGAAGATAGATAGATAAAAGATACAACTCCTAGGGGAGGTGGGTGGGTTGTGAGGACTAATTCCTGCTGTTCCCAGAGATCACCTGTTACAGGTAAGTAACTGTGCTATCTCCAGGAACAAGCAGGAATAAGTCCTCACATATGGGGACTCCCTAGCTTAGATGCATGGGATCCCCTGTAAAGGTTCGCCATCTTCGTATGGATCTCAGGCATCCATTCTGGGAAGGTGGGCAGGAGTTGTTTAGGAATGGAACAGGTGCTTGAGGACAGCCTGGCCAAACAAGGCATCCCGGCGGGAGTCCTTGTCCAAACAGTAATGGGCTGTGAAGGTATGAACCGAGGCCCAGGTAGCGGCTCGACAGATCTGATCTATGGAAACAGAGTGCAGATGAGCCATAGAAGTTGCCATGGCCCTCACATTGTGAGCAGTGACATGGCCTTCCAGAGAAATGTTTTTGCTCTGGTAAGCAAAAGAAATACACTGAGCAATCCAATTGGAAAGTGTACGCTTGGAGACTGGAAGTCCCAAATGGGAAGGATCAAAGGCCACAAAAAGTTGAGAAGACTTTCGATGTGGCTGAGTCCTATTAAGGTAAAAAGCGAGAGCTCTTTTACAATCCAGAGTATGAAGGTTCCTCTCTGCATTGGATGCATGAGGAGCTGGAAAAAAGACAGGTAGATATACCTCTTGATTAAGATGAAAAGGCGAGACCACTTTAGGCATAAAGTGGGGATTCGTCCTAAGGACCACCTTATCATGATGAAATCTTGTGTAAGGTGGATTAGCCACTAAAGCCTGCAGCTCACTGATGCGGCGAGCCGAAGTGACTGCAATGAGGAAGATGACCTTCCAGGAAAGAAATTTCAAGGAGGTGGAAAACATTGGCTCAAAAGGTGGCTTCATAAGTTGACCGAGCACTAGATTCAAATCCCATGCGACCGGGGGTGGTCTGATGGGAGGTTTAGTGAGAGTCAGGCCTCTCATGAATCTTGCAACAAGAGGATGAGAGGAGATAGGTTGTCCATTTATATGTTTCAAGGATGCTGCAATAGCACTTAAATGGACTCTTACCGAATTCGTCTTGAGGCCTGCATTGGAGAGATGCAGGAGATAATCAAGAAGAGAATTCAAAGGAAGTGCCAGAGGGTCAAGACCCTGCTGAGCACACCAAATGGAAAAACGTTTCCATTTGAAAGCATAGGAACGCCTGGTAGAGGGTTTCCTAGAGGCAGAAAGGATATCTTTCACTGGTTGGGAAAGATGAAAGTCTTGAAGGTTTAAGCCTTCAGTAACCAAGCACTGAGGTGAAGGGATTTGGGGTTTGGGTGCCACAAAGTCCCCTCCTCCTGAGACAGGAGGTCTGGCGCAGCTCCCAGATCCAAGTAGGATCCCTGGGAGAGCTGTAGAAGTAGAGGGAACCACACTTGGCGTGGCCAGCGTGGAGCTATGAGGATCATAGTTCCATGATCCCTCTGGAGTTTGAACAGAGTCTTGGGAATCAAAGGAATGGGTGGAAAGGCATATAGGAATGCCTGATTCCAATTCAGGAGAAAGGCGTCCGTAGCCTGAGCTCCCTGACACGGAGTTCTGGAACAGAACCGGGGAAGTTTGGCATTCCACGGACTTGCAAAGAGGTCTATGTCCGGGGTCCCCCATTCCTGAAAGATTCGGTTTATTTGGTCCAAATGTAGGGACCATTCGTGTGGCAGCAGAACTCGACTGAGCCTGTCTGCCCGAGAGTTTTGAACTCCTGGGAGATACACTGCTAGCAGGTGAATCTGATGCTCTCTGGCGAAGGCCCATAGTCTTAGAGCTTCGTTGCAAAGCGACAGAGAGCCCGTCCCTCCTTGTTTGTTTATGTAAAACATGGCCACCTGATTGTCCGTCTGAACTAGGACAGTGAGGTTGGTTAGGAGGGAGTGGAAGACCTTGAGGGCAAGGTAAATTGCTCGCAGTTCCAGAAGATTGATATGAAGGGTGGTCTCCTGTAGAGACCAAGTGCCCTGAGTGGAGAGAGTTTGCAGATGGGCTCCCCACCCTGTTTGGGAGGCATCTGTTGTGAGGGTTGCTTGGGGTAGCAATGGTTGAAATGGAGCCCCCAACAACAGATTCTTGGTGGAAGTCCACCAGTGGAGGGACCAAAACAGACGATCGGAGGTTTGTATTTGGTCTGAGAGCGCTCCTGACGCCTGAGTCCACTGAGTGGCCAGGGTCCATTGAGCTGCTCTCATATGAAGACGAGCATAGGGCACCACATGCACTGTGGAGGCCATATGACCCAGTAGGCGTAGCATTTCCCTGGCTGTCAAGTGAGTGCTGGACTGAGCTTGGGAGGCCAAACTCAGGAGGCGCTGGCCTCGAACATGTGGAAGGTAGGCCCTTGCAGTGATGGTGTCCAACTGGGCCCCTATGAATTCTAGAGATTGAGTAGGGATGAGTTGGGACTTGGGAAGGTTTACTACCAGTCCCAGATACTGCAAAAGGCTCCTTGTGTGGTCCAGGGAAATCTGGGCCTGTGACTGAGTTGGAGCTCGGATGAGCCAGTCGTCCAGATATGGGAAGACAAAGATTCCCATGCCTCTTAGAAATGCGGCTACGACTGCCATGCATTTTGTGAATACTCTTGGAGCAGAGGCTAGACCGAAGGGGAGTACTCTGTATTGGAAATGTGTTCCCTGAAACAGAAAGCGAAGATACTTTCTGTGGGATGGATGGATGAGTATATGTGTATACGCATCCTGTAGGTCTAGAGAACAAAGCCAGTCCTGACCCTGGAGGTAAGGAAGGAGAATGCCGAGAGACAGCATTTTGAATTTCTCCTTGAAGAGAAATTTGTTCAATTCTCTCAGATCTAGGATTGGTCTGAATCCCCCTGTCTTCTTTGGAATGAGAAATAAGGGGAGTAGAAACCGGACCCTTGTTGAGGAAGAGGAACCTCTTCTATGGCCCCTTGGGCAAGAAGAGAGGAAACCTCTTGACCCAACAGGGTTAGGAGAGATGGGGGAGAATTGAATGGTCTCACCATATGATGGGGAGGAAGGCTGGAGAAATGAAGTTTGTAACCCTCTCGAATGATAGAGAGGGTCCATTGTTCTGTTGTGATTTGTTCCCATCTGGGAGCAAAGTGAACCAACCTTCCGGGTATGGTGAGAGGTTCTGGTTGTGTTAGAACCAGAAGTGGCAAGTTCCCTAGGAGCAAGTCAAAACCCCTGAGGGGTTGGAGCCTGCTGAGCTACAGTAGCTGCTGCAGGCTTAGCTCGTGCTTGTTTGGATTGCTGACGCTTAGCAGTATAGCGAGGTTGAGAAGACTGCTGGCCAGTATTTGAAGCAACTCTGGCCTTCTTATAGTAAGGCCTTTTAAAAGACTTTTTCTTAGTAGGAATTGAAGTGGACTTTGAAAGTCTTTCCAAGGTGGCATTTTCAGCATCCATCTGGGTGGCTTTGATTTGCCACTCTTCCCCAAATAAGTTCTCACCTGTACAGGGCAGATTCCGTAAGCCATCTAGAACCCAAGGTTCCAGATCAGAGGCCTGGAGCCAAGCAAGACGTCGGGCTGCAATAGCAATGCCCGAAGCCCTACTGGCTCCCTCAAAGGAATCATATGCTGCCCTATTAGAGAACTTAGAAACCTCTAAGAGTTGTTTCACTAGGGAAAGGAATCCCTGCTTTTTATCCTCAGGGATAAAGGGGGCAAAATGCCGCACCTTTTTGGCAAGTTCCTCCAGGAACATGCCCATATAGAGACTGTAGGAATTAATCCTGGCTATAAGCATACTAGCCTGGAAAATTTTCCTACCAAAAGAGTCCAAAGTCTTACATTCCCGTCCTGGAGGGGTGGAAGAGTGCCTTTTGGTACTCCTAATCTTCTTCATTGCAGACTTCACCACAATAGAGTGGTGGGGCAATTGAGTCTTTTGGAAACCAGGAGAAGGAGGGACCCTATACATGGTGTCCAACCTACGGGAATAAGGAGACAAAGTCAAAGGATTTTCCCAGAAATCCATCAGTTGTTCTTGAAGGATTTCATGGATAGGCAGGGTAACTGCCTCCTTAGGGGCCTTTGAGTATCCCAAAATATCCAGTTTTTTGGATCTGGGTTCCTTTTCAGAGGATGTGGTAATAGAAAGGGCTGTAGCCATATCTAAAACAAAGTCCTGGAAGGACAAATCCTCCGGAGGGGACATTCTCCTTTTAGGAGAAGAGGGCTCCTCAGGTAAGTTGAGTGAAAACTCAGCAGAATCATCAGAGGAATGAAAATCCTCAGAGGAATCGGTGCTTTCCTCTAACGCACGATACGCGTACCGATCGGTATCGATATCGGGCGTATCGGGTATGGAACCGGTATGGAGCGAAAGCCCATACGGTACCGACTTGCGTTTAGAGGTGGACGGCCTCGATACCGGCATGGCGGACGATACCGGTATCGGGCCCGGAACCGCTGAAAGCGGAACCGATGGCGTTGCAGCTTTAATGAAAGCCATGACGGCCTGCTGCATGGACTGTACAGTATCGCCCATGGACGCCATAGCTGCCTGGATGTCGGTACCGGAGTGACCCGGTACCCCAGAGCAGGCTAACAGGTGATCTGTCGAGGCCGTAGCATCGATATCAACCTGAGACCCCTGAATTGGCGTTTTTGGAAGTTGGACTTCCCGCCGGGGTTGTTTGGCTGGGGCAGGGTCCTCAAGTTCTAAGCTAAGAGCCTCTCGATGCTTTGAAGGAGATTTGCTCTTTGAGGACTTGCCCACAGAAGGTTTGGTTACCTGAGATCCATCCGGAGAAGAAGACCTGGATGACTGTGATGCTGTATTCTCTGAAGCAAACAGCACATGGAATTTGTTGGCCCGGTTCTGCAGCCCACGTTTAGACATGTGGGAGCAAGATGGGCAGTCCGGTATGGAATGGTCAGGCCCCAAACATTTCAGACACCAGTCATGGGTGTCTGTGACTGAAATAACAGCATTACATTTGGTACACTTCTTAAATCCAGGGGCTGGCTTCTCCATGAGGAGAAATTGAGTAGGCCGAGAGGCCTCTCTGAAGTGACCAAAAAGCTAAAAAATAAGAAAAAAGAATTATAATTTTTTAAAGAAAGAAAGAAAAGACCGGCGATACCGGTATCGGTATGGGGAAGGCAGGTACGCGGTCTAAAGAAACAAATAAAATAACAATTTCTTCAGCGGTGACAGGAACACGACCTGCTGGCTCCGCGGAAAAAGAGAAACTGAGGAGAGCTGTTCAGGAAGGCGGGAAGGCAGTGCGCATGTGCAGTGGGAGGTCCCAAAAGCTTCTATTCTAAGAAGCTGGGGAGCTTTCCCGCACGGGCTCCGTCGGTACCGACGTACCCATATGTGAGGACTTATTCCATATGTGAGGACTTATTCCTGCTTGTTCCTGGAGATCGGACCTCACGCGCTATCTAGACAAGGTCTTAGATAGTGCTGGGGAGGAGTCTGCTGTCTTGGTACATGTCGGTACCAATAACAAAGGAAAATGTGGTAGGGAGGTTCTGGAGAATAAATTTACGCTTTTTGGTAGGAAATTAAAATCCAGAACTTCCAGGGTAGCATTCTCCGAAATGCTTCCCGTTCCACACGCAGGATGCAAAAGGCAAGTAGAGTTCCGGAGTCTCAATGTGTGGATGAGACCATAGTGCAAGGATGAGGGTTTTGGATTTCTTAGGAACTGGGGAACATTCTGGGGAAAGGAGGGCCTCTTCCGAAGGGATGGGCTTCACCTTAACTGGGATGGAACCAGGCTGCTGTCATTAACTTTTAAGAAGGAGATAGAGCAGCTTTTAAACTAGATAATAACGGAAAGCAGACAGTCGCCCAAGAGCGCATGGTTCGGAAAGAGTAGTTACTCACCTGTAACAGGGGTTCTCCAGGAGCAGCAGGAATCAGTCCTCACATATGGGTGACATCGACGTCGATGAAGCCCTGCGGAGCATTTCCCCAGCTTTCCATGAAAGCTTTTGGGAATGCAGGCACGCATGCGCGGTTCCCTTCCCGCCTAAATGTGCCATCTTGCCTCAGTCAAATGACATAGCTAAGAACAGCACACAAAAAAGTAAAATAAACTATGTACAACTGCAACTCCCAGGGGAGGAGGGAGGGTTGTGAGGACTGATTCCTGCTGCTCCTGGAGAACACCTGTTACAGGTGAGTAACTACTCTTTCTCCAGGACCAAGCAGGAAGTCAGTCCTCACATATGGGTGACTCCCTAGCTCTGGGCTACCAGGAACCCAGACTGAACAAGAGAACTCCCTCTAGTCCCAGCAGCATAGAAAGGCGTTAGACTGACAGAACCTCCACCAGTAGCCCAACAGAGGGCAGGAGAGCAGGAGTTGCCTAAAACTCAAAGAGATTGCGGAGTACTGCCTGGCCAAAAGCACTGTCCCTATGGGACTCCCTCTCCAGACAGTAATGGGCCGCAAAAGTCTGGCTTGAAGACCAAGTTGCAGCCCTGCAGATGTCTACCAACGGTACAGAGCGGAGATGAGCCACTGAGGCAGCCATTGCCCTGACACGATGGGCCGTGACCCGACCCTGCAAAGGAAGGTCAGCTGCCCTGTAAGCCCAGGTGATACAGTCAGTCACCCAGATGGACAAGGTACGCTTGGACACAGCTAACCCCAACTTATTAGGATCAAAGGATATGAAGAGCTGAGTAGCCCTTCTGTGCCCCTGCGTACGGTCAAGGTAGAAGGATAAGGCCCTCCTACAGTCCAGGGTATGCAGAACTGCTTCAGCCTGGCTTGCATGAGGCCTAGGGAAGAATGTTTGAAGAACCACCTCCTGGTTGAGGTGGAAAGAGGAGACAACCTTTGGGAGAAACTCTGGATGAGTCCTGAGGACGACCCTGTTCCTATAGAACCTGGTGTAAGGCCTATCACAGACCAAGGCCTGAAGCTCACTCACTCGCCTAGCCGAAGTTAAGGCTACCAAGAAGAGTGCCTTCCAGGACAGGAAGCGTAGTGGACAAGAAGCCATCGGCTCAAAAGGTGGGCGAGTCAGTTGCTGCAAGACCACATTCAACTCCCACTCAGGAGCAGGAGGACGGATTGGAGGCTTGAGCAAGAGCAAGCCTCTGAGAAAGCGGGACACCAAGGGGTGAACCGACAAAGATTGTCCTTCCACTAGTGAGTGGTGAGCTGCTAGAGCTGAGAGGTGAACCCGAACAGAATTTGACTTAAGTCCCTGATTGGAAAAGTGCAACAGGTACTGAAGCAATACCAGTACAGTACAGGAGAAGGGATCCTCTGTACGTAGCTGACACCACACAGAAAACCTTTTCCATTTGAGAGCATAGGTTTTGATAGTGGACTGTTTCCTAGAGGCTAGGACAACCTCCTCAACTTCCTGAGGTAGGCCCCAGGGAGCCAGAACTACCCTTGCAGCCTCCATGCCATCAAACTGAGAGCTTTGAGATTGGGGTACAGAAGGGAACCCTGATCCTGAGAGAGAAGGTCGGGTTGCAACCCCAGAGGCAGTGGGGAATCCACTGCCAGCTGAAGCAGAAGTGGAAATCAAGGCTGTCTCGGCCACCTGGGAGCCACCAGCAGGACCAAGGCCTTGTCCTGAAGAATTTTGAACAGAGTTCGGGCCACCAAGGGCGTGGGGAGGAAACGCATACAGGAGGCCCTGAGACCATGGGATCAGAAAAGCATCTGCTGCTATCCCAGAGGATGCGGTTGTCTGGAGCAGACATGTGGCAGCTGTTTGTTCAGTGGACTGGCAAACAGATCTATTGAAAGAAGACCCCATTTCAGGAAAATCTTCTGAACCACCAAAGGATGGAGCTGCCACTCGTGGGGTTGCAGAATTCTGCTCAACCTGTCAGCCAGGTAGTTCTCCTGGCCTGGGAGGTACACAGCCTTGAGGAGCATGTTGTGCTGGAGGGCAAACAAGCAAAGGTCCTGTGCCTCTTGACACAAAGGTCCTGTGTCTGCTTGTTCACATAAAACATGGCCACCTGGTTGTCCGTCTGAATTAGGACAGACTGATGAGCCAGGGCAGGAGAGAAAGTTTTGAGGGCTAATCGAATAGCCCTGAGTTCCAGTAGATTGATCTGCTGTGCGGCTTCCCAGGGAGACCACAGGCCCTGGGTGCACTTGCCCAGACAGTGAGCCCCCCAGCCTTGCAGGGAGGCGTCTGTGGTCAGTAACACTGTGTACCCAGGAATCTGAAAAGGTACCCCTTTCAGCAGATTGGATGGGTGCAGCCACCAGTTCAGGGAGTTCAGAAATTGTCTGGACACCCTTATCCTGTCTCTGAGGCTGCCTGTGGCCTGTGACCACTGAGTCCGAAGGCACCACTGTGCAGGCCTCATATGAAGCCTGGCATTGGGGGTCACATGTACCGTCGAAGCCATGTGGCCAAGAAGCCGCAGGCAGAGTCTGGCGGAGACCAGTGACCTGTTGAGAAACTTTTTTGCCAAGTTTATCAGTCTTTGTCCTCTGTCTTCTGGCAGGAATGCCTTTGCCAGGAGAGAGTCCAACCTTGCCCCTATGAACTCTTAAGTTCTGGGAGGGAAGCAAAGTGGACTTTGCAAAGTTTATTACAAACCCCAAGCTTTGAAGAAGAGCAATAGTTCTGAGAGTGGCTTTGCGGGCCTCCTGGCACATCTGACCCCTGATGAGCCAGTCATCCAGATAGGGGAAGACAAAGATTCCCTGATTTCTCAGGTAGGCCGCCACCACCGCCAGGCATTTGGTAAAGACCCTGGAAGCGGAGGTGAGGCCAAAAGGCAGTACCCTGTACTGATAATGGTTTCCTCCCACAATGAACCTGAGGTACTTTCTGTGGTCTGGATGAATGAGGATGTGAGTGTATGCATCCTTTAGATCTAAGGAGCATAGCCAATCTCCCTGCTGGAGGTAGGGCAGAAGGGTTCCAAGAGTAAGCATCTTGAACTTTTCCTTCTCTAGGAACTTGTTGAGATTCCTGAGGTCTAGAATAGGTCGAAGGCCACCGATTCTTTTGGGAACCAGGAAATACCTGGAGTAGAACCCTCGACCGTGCAAGTGAGGGGGCACAGGCTCCACCGCCCTGTCCACCAACAGACCTTGGAGCTCCTGAAGGAGAAGATCTGTGTGCAGGGGAGGCCTTGGAGGCTCCCCTGGGAAGTAGGGAGGAGGCAGTTGGTGAAAGTGAAGTGCATAGCCCCTGTGGACTATGTTTAACACCCAACTGTCCCCAGTGATGAGTGGCCACTGGTGAGCAAAGAGGGCGAGGCGACCTCCTGTGCAGGGTTGGGAGAGCAGGGACGGAGAGGCTATGCCTAAGGAGTCAAAAAACCCCACCCTGCTGAGTGGGAGCAGGGGCCGAAGGCTTGGGGGTCCTCTGCCTACGGGGCCCATTACCCTGCCCCTTGGCTTGCTGACCCTGAGGGGCAGCTTGGGCAGCCTGAGACTGAGGGTACTGTTTGTAGGCAGTGCCCTTCTTCGGGTAAAAGGGCTTTTTACCCGAGCCCTTCTTCTTGTGAGAAGGGGCAGAAGTCTTCCTAGACAGCTTCGTCCTTGTGAGGTGCTCGGTCTCGAGCTGTGCAGCCTTCTCGGCCATGGGCTTGCCAAAAAGGTTCTCACCTCGGCAAGGGACATCGACCAACTTGTCCTGGACCCATGGCTCGAGGTCCGATGACTGCAGCCATGCCTGGCGTCGAGCCACGATGCTGGCTGCCGCGACTCGGGCCGAAGCCTCGAAGCCATTGTAGGCAGCGCGGGACATGAACTTGGAGCATTCCCGAATCCCCGAGGACAAGGACTTGAACCTCTGCAAAGGCTCCCTGGAGAGACCAGCAGAGAACCCGGCCAGCTCCTTGGCCAGGTCCCGCAAGTACATGCCCATGTACAGCTGGTAAGACTGGACACGGCAAGCAAGCATCGAGCCCTGGAAGCACTTTCTACCAAAACCATCGAGGTTTCGGGCCTCCCTGCCAGGAGGCACCACGGAGTGCATCTTCTGACTTTTCAGACGATGCATGGCCGATTCCACCACCATGGAATGGTGTGGTAGCTGTGCCTTTTGAAAGCCAGGACTCTTCCGGAGTCGATAGATCGAATCGACCCGCTTGCTCAGAACCGGCGCCGAGGCCGGTGCCTCCCACATCTGGAAGAGGAGCCGTTCCAGCATTGGAGGAACTGGGACAGTAAAGGCCTCCTTCGGAGGAGAGTCGTACTGCAGGGCCTCGAGCTCCTCGGCTCGAGGCTCCTCCTCGGGGTCAGCAGGGATAGCCAACGCGGTGGCCATATCCCGGACGAACTCCGAGAACCGGGTATCCTCCGGAGGAGATCTACTCCGGGGTACAGACTGCGGTGAGTCCGATGGGACGCACCGAGTCTTGAAGTTGTCGGGGGACTCCTCATCCTCCGTCTCCCAGGCGGACTCGTCCGATGAGGAATTGGGGTCCGACCTCACGGTGCCTGGGAGCACCCGCCCTGACACAGGAGGCACCGGCGTCGACGCCCTCGGTCCCGAATGGGAGGTCGAGGGAGACTGCGACCGAGGTCGACCTCGAGCCTTCATGGTCTCGAGTATCGGCTCGGTCTCCGGGGTCGACTTCGATGTCGATGTCCCGGTGGTCGGGCAGATGCGCCAGACAGGCTGGCCATCAGTGCCCGCTGCTGGTCCATGAAGGCAAACAGTCTGCTTTCCAAGGCTGTCAACCTGAGACTCAGCTCAGGAGACCCAGCAGCCCCCGACTCGGGGTCCGGCGCCTCTCTAGGAGGCGAGTCCATGAGGACTACAGGACTTACGTGTCCAGCAGACTCCGGTTCCAATCGAGGAACTTTGGAAGGCTTCTCCTGTTCCACGGGCCCGGGGCGACGGTCGGGGGTCTGAGACCTGGCCCTCGAGGAGCCAGGGACCTCCTCCGACGACGCCCTCGCAAGCCGCTTCTTCCTCTTGCGTTCCCAGTTGGGGGACCCCCTGTTCGAGGAGCCACGACGGCGCTCGGGATCCGAATCCCGAGATGTTGAGGCTTCCGACGAGGTACGGGCCCGGCCGGAGGCCGAGTCAGAAAAAAGCCTTTCTTTCTGCTGCTGGCGACTTCGCAGTGCCTTGGAAGACATCTTTCCACATGGTCCACACGTCTTAGGGTCGTGATCAGGACTGAGGCACCGAAGGCAGCAGTCGTGTGTGTCGGTGAGAGACATCAGCTTCTTGCACCGATCACACTTTTTAAAACCGCTGGAAGCCATCGGGGAAAAAAGAGTCCCCGCGAGGTCAAAGGACTGGCCTTCCAAGGAAAAAGGAAAAAAGGGCGCGAACGCCAGCCACGAAGGGCAAAAACCAAAAAAGAAGAAACGGGCTCGATACCGGTGTACCGAACCCGGCGGAAGGGGAACCGGCGTCGAACCGGAGAGAAAAAATAGCGAGAATCGCCAAAAAATCAAACGTTTTTCCGGGATGACTGGGACACAAGTCCAGTGGGCTTCTCGGAAAAAGAGAGACTGAGGCAAGATGGCACCTTTAGGCGGGAAGGGAACCGCGCATGCGTGCCTGCATTCCCAAAAGCTTTCATGGAAAGCTGGGGAAATGCTCTGCAGGGCTTCATTGACGTCGATGTCACCCATATGTGAGGACTGACTTCCTGCTTGGTCCTGGAGAACAATGTATCCTTGAAGGATACTACCAAAAAAATGAAGTTAGGGCACATCAGCAGAGAGGTTCCAATAAAGACAAAGGTAGCCCAAATGTCCTTGAGTACAGAGCAGACAGAGCTTAAAGATTCCAAATTACCCCTACCTACCGATAACCAGATTAATATGAATAAAATACAGTCTCTAAAATGCTTGCATGCAAATGCTAGAAGTCTAAAAAATAAGATGGGAGAGGTAGAATATATAGCACTAAATGAGAAGTTAGATATGATTGGTATCTCAGAGACATGGTGGAAGGAGGACAACCAGTGGGACAATGTGATACCTGGGTACAAACTATATCGTAATGATAGAGCTAATCAGATTGGTGGAGGGGTTGCGCTCTATGTTAGAGAGGGCATTGAGTCACAAAGGATTAAAGTTTTGCAGGAAACAAAATTTCTGTAGAATCTCTAAGGATTGAAATTCCATGTAAAAAGGGGAAGGCGATGACAGGGGGGTGTACTACCGACCGCCTGGCCAGAATGAACAAATGGATGATGAAATGCTCAAAGAAATCAGGGAACCTAACAAAAGTTACAGAACAGTAATAATAATGGGTGATTTCAATTACCCTGGTATTGACTGGGTCAGTGTTACTGCAAGAAAATGCTAGGGAGATAAAGTTTCTAGATTAAATAAATGACTGCTTCTTGGAGCAGCTGGTTCATGAACTGACCAAAGGGGAAGCCATTTTGGACTTAGTCCTTAGTGGAACACCAGATCTCGTGCAAGAGATAAGAGTGTTGGGGCCACTTGGCAATAGTGATCATAGCATGATCGCGTTTGATTTAATTAATGGAGAAGGGATTGTAAGAAAATCCACAGTACTACCTTTTAACTTTCAAAAGGGAGACTATGATAAAATGAGGAAAATAGTTAAGAAAAAACTAAAAGGAGCAGTTGCAAAGGTCAAAGACTTACATCAAGCTTGGGTGGTGTTTAAAAATATTATCTTGGAAACCCAGACCAGCTGCATTCCATGCTTTAAGTAAAGTGGAAGGAAGTCCAAACAACTGCCAGCATGGTTTAAAGGTGAGGTAAGAGAGGCTGTTGCCAAAAAAGCATCTTTCAGGAAATGGAAAAAAGAGCCAAATGACGAAAACGGGAAACAGCACAAGCACTGGCAAGTTAAATGCAAGGCATTGATAAGGCAGGGAAAGAGAGAATTTGAGAAGAAACGCTGTAGAAGCAAAAATGCATAATAAAGACTTTTTCAAGTGTATTCTTAGCAAAAAACCTGTGAAAGATTCAGTTGGACCATTAGATGATAGAGGGGTAAAAGGGGCAGTAAGAGGGGACAAGGCTATAGCAGAGAGACTGAATGAATTCTTTGCTTCTGTCTTTACTGAGGAAGATGTAGGGCTGTTACCCAAGACTGAAGTGGTATTTAAAGGAGATACTGCAGAGGAATTGAAAGAAATATTGATACACCGGGAAGATGTATTACAACTATTTGATATACTGAAGAGTAGCAAATCACCTGGACCGCATGGTATACATCCAAGGGTGTTGAAAACTGAAATATGAGATTGCAGACCTGCTATTAGTAATCTGTCATTAAAATCATCTATAATACCTTAAGACTGGAGGATGGCCAATGGAAAGCCAATTTTTAAAAAGAGTTCCAGGGGTGATCCGGGAAACTACAGAACGATGAGCCTGACGTCAGTACTGGGAAAAATGGTAGAAACCATTATAAAGAACAAAATTACTCATCATGTAGATAGTCGTGGCTTAATGGGAGACAGCCAACATGGTTTTAGACAAGGAAGATCTTGTCTTGCTAATCTGTTATGTTTTTTTGAAGGTGTGAATAAACAGGTAGACAAAGGTCGGTTAATATAGTGTATCTGAACTTTCAGAAAGCCTTTGACAAGGTCCCTCATCAGAGACTTTTGGCAAAACTAAAAAGTCAATGGATAGGAGGCAGTGTACTATTGTGGCTCAGGAACTGGTTAAAAGATAGAAAGCAGAGGGTAGGGCTAAATGGCCAATTTTCCCAATGGAAAAAGGTGGATGGTGGAGCACCCCAGGGATCTGTGTTTGGTCCGCTGCTTTTTGACATATTCATAAACGACCTGGAAAAGAGAATAACGAGTGAGGTTATCAAATTTGCAGATGACACAAAATTATTTAAAGCTGTTAAAATCAAAGAGGATTGTGGAAAATTTTAAGAGGATCTTGATAAATTGGAAGACTTGACATCCAAATGGCAGATGAAATTTAATGTGGACAAGTGCAAAGTTATGCACCTAGGAAAGAACAACCCAAACTATGGTTACACGATGCAAGGTTCCACATGGGGAACCACTACCCAGGAAAAAGATTTAGTTGTCATCGTGGATATGTTGAAACCCTTCACCCAGTGTGCAGCGGCGGCAAAGAGAGCAAATAAAATGCTAGGTATCATAAGGAAAGGAATGGAAAAATAAAACAAAGGATATTATAATGCCTCTGTATCGCTCCATGGTGCGACCGCACCTTGAATATTGTGTGCTATTCTGGTTGCTGTATCTTAAAAAAGATATAGCGTTATTAGAGAACGTACAGAGAAGAGCCACCAAAATGGTAAAGGGGATGGAAGGATACTCCTATGAAGAGAGGCTAAAAAGATTAGGGCTCTTCAACCTGGAAAAGACACGTCTGAGGGGAGATATGATAGGGGTCTATAAATTAATGGAGTGGAACGGGAAAACGTAGATCAATTGTTTAAGTTATCAGAATATAAAAAGACTAGGGGACATGCAATGAAGCTATAGGGTAACCTATTTAGGACTAATAAGAGAAAATATTTTTTCACTCAACTATAATCAAACTCTGGGATTAGTTACCACAGGATGTAGTAAATTGCTGTTAGTGTAGCTGGGTTTAAAAAAGGTTTGGAAAAGTTCCTGGAGGAAAGGTCCATAAACCATTATTAAAAGGGACACGGGATATCACTGCTTGACCCAATACAAGCATTGAGGAAACTGTGTCTTTTGGGGTAACTGTTAGGTATTTACGACCTAGATTGGCCACTGCTGGAAACAGGATACTGGGCTTGATGGACCTTGGTCTGACCCAGTATGGCATATCTTATGTTCTTATGGGTAGCGTGGCAGATTTCAGTCACAGGGACAGAACACAGATTTGCCATGGAAGTAGCTATGGCCCCAACACGGTGCACCATGACCTTCTGGTCGTGAGATCCCTGCCTGCTCATAAGCAAGGGTAATGCAGTCCCACACCCAAGTGGACAGAATTTGCTTAGTCACTGGGAACCCCAGACAGCTGGGGTCATAGGATTCGAAAAGCTGAGTCCATTGCAGGTAAAAGGACAGGGCTCTCTTACAATCCAGATAGAGGAGAATGGTCTCCATCCTACCGGCGTGAGGCCTTGGAAAGAAGGTGGGGAGTACCACTTCCTGGTTGAGGTGGTATGGGAACATCACCTTCGGCAGACACTTGGAGTGCGTGCGGAGCACCATCCTGTTCTTGTAGAACCTCATGTAGAGGGGATTCTGCCATCAGAGCCTAGAGCTCCCTGAAGTAAGTGCTACCAGGAAGACGACCTTCCAAGATAGGCACCGGAAGTGGCAGGTAGCCAGAGGCTCAAATGGAGGCTTAGTGAGGTGCGAGAGCACCACATTGAGATTCCACTCAGTCACTGGGGAGCGGACGGGGGGTTTGGATAACATGAGGCCCAGCAGGAATCAGGACACAAGTGGCTGAGCCGAGAGGGGTTTTCCCTCAACGGAATGGTGATGTGCTGCAATGGTGCTCAGGTGTACTCTGACCGTATTGGACTTAAGTCCCACCTGCAATAGGTGAAGCAGGTACTGGAGCACCACTTGTACGCCCAGGACCAGCCCCAGGCTTCCGAGGCCATTCTCACTGAGATGCTTGGGTGCATACGGAGAGGAATGGCCAGCAGAAGAAAGGAGGTGATAGTGCCTCTGTCTAAGTCTTTGGTGCGACCTTATTTGGAGTATTGTCTGCAATTCTGGAGATGGCACCTTCAAAAGTATATAAACAGGCTGGAGTCAGTACAGAGGGTGGCTACTAAAATGATTAATGGTCTTCATTATAAAGAATATGAGGACAGACTTAAGGATCTTAAAATGTACACCTTAGAGGAAAGGCGGGATTAGAGGTGATATGATTGAGACGTTTAAATACCTCCGTGGCATAAATGCATAAGAGGAGAGCCTCTTTCGACTGAAAGCAAGCTCTACTACGAGGGGACATAGGATGAGGGTGAAAGGGGATAGATTCAGGAGTGATATGCGAAAATATTTCTTTACGGAAAGAGTGTTGGATCTGTGGAATAGTCTCCCAGTGGAGGTGGTAGAGATAGAGTAGTTACTCACCTGTAACAGGTGTTCTCCAGGAGCAGCAGGAATCAGTCCTCACATATGGGTGACGTCGGCGTCGACAGAACCCCCATGCGGAGCATTTCCCCAGCTTTCAAAGAAAGCCTTTGGGAATGCAGGCACGCATGCGTGGTCCCCTTCCCACCCAAAGGTGCCATCTTGCTCAGTCTAATGACATAGCTAAAAGACAGCACGAAAAAGAAAATGAACTATATACAACTGCAACTCCAAGGGGAGGAGGGAGGGTCGTGAGGACTGATTCCTGCTGCTCTTGGAGAACACCTGTTACAGGTGAGTAACTACTCTTTCTCCAGGACTAAGCAGGAAGTCAGTCCTCACATATGGGTGACTCCCTAGCTCTGGGCTACCAGGAACCCAGGCTGAAAAATAGAGCCTCAACAACAGTGAGAGAATCTGCTCTAAGACCACACCTGGGCCGGAGGGTAGGAGTTGCCTAAACCTCAAAGAGATTACAGAGTACCGCTTGCCCAAAAGCACTGTCCCTACGGGACTCCCTCTCGAGGCAGTAGTGGTCCGCAAAAGTCTGGCTTGAAGACCAAGTAGCGGCCCGGCAGATGTCAACCCAATGGAACAGAACAGAAGTGAGCTACTGATGTGGCCTTCGCCCTGACCCGGTGGGCCGTGACTCGACCCTCCAGGGAGAGGCCAGCTGCCCTGTACGCCCAGGCGATACAGTCTGGCACCCAAATGGACAACGTACGCTTAGTGACAGGCAACCCCAATTTATAAGGATCAAAGGAATGAAGAGCTGAGAAGCCCTTCTATGCCCCTGCGTACGTTCTAGGTAAAAGGACAGCGCCCCTCTACAATCCAGGGTATGCAAGACAGTATCCGACCTATTGGCGTGCAGCCTGGGAAAGAACGTCGGAAGTACCACCTCCTGGTTGAGGTGGAAGGAGGACACTACCTTTGGAAGGAACTGAGGATGAGTCCGCAAGACTACCCTGTTCCTATAGAAACTGGTATACGGCCTCTCCAAGACCAGGGACTGAAGCTCACTCACCCGCCTAGCCGAGGTGAGTGCCACAAGGAACAACACCTAACAGGAGAGGAAAGGTAAATGGCAGGTTGCCATCGGCTCAAAAGGTGAGCGAATCAGTTGCTGCAAGACCACATTGAGATCCCACTCAGTGGCCGGTGGGCGAATAGGAGGCTTAAGCAGAAGCAGACCTCTGAGAAAGCGAGACACCAGAGGGTGGCCTGAGAGAGATTGTCCATCCACCGGTGAGTGGTGAGCTGAGAGGGCACTGAGGTGAACCCGGACAGAGTTGGACTGGAGTCCTAGGTTGGAAAGGTGGAGCAGGTATTGTAGCACCACCAGGACCGAGCAGGAGAAGGGGTCCTCTTGCTGTTGAAAACACCAAGAAGAGAACCTATGCCACTTCAGAGCATAGGCCTTCCTAGTTGAATGCTTCCTGGAGGCCAACACCACCTCTTCAACCTTCCTTGACAGGAGCAAGGGAGCAAGGACTAGCCTTTCAGCAGCCAGGCCATCAAATTGAGGGATTTGAGGTTGGGATGCAGGAGGGACCCCTGATCCTGAGTCAGAAGGTTGGGTTGCAATCCCAGAGGAAGTGGAGTATCCACTGCCAATTGCAGAAGAAGAGGGAACCACGGCTGCCTGGGCGAACTGGGGGCTATCAGCATCACCATGGCTCGATCCTGCTGGATTTTGAATAGAGTCCGGCCCACCAGCGGCATGGGAGGAAAAGCATACAGCAGGCTCTCTGACCAGGGGATCAGGAATGCATCTGGTGCTGTTCTCAAGGGATGTGGTTGCCTGGAACAGAACCTGGGTAGTTGCCTGTTCAGCGGACTGGCAAAAAGATCCATGGTCGGAAGACCCCACTTCAGAAAGATCTGTTGAACTACCAGAGGATCCAACTGCCACTCGTGAGGCTGCAGGAGTCTGCTTAGCCTGTCCGCCAGGTAGTTTTCCTGGCCGGGGAGGTAGACCACCCTGAGGGTCATGCCGAGGAGGAATCGAGCGGCTCCGAGTGGGCGGGCACCTACGCCATCCGTCCCGACGCCGAGGGAACCGGTGTCAACGACCTCGGTCCCGAACGGGAGGCCGAGGGTGACCTCGGCCGAGGATCGACTCGAGATCGCATGGTCTCGAGGATCGGCTCGGCCTCCGGGGTCGACTTGGACGTCGATGTCCCGGTGGTCGGGGCAGATGCGCTGGTGAGACCGGCGATCAGCACCCCCTGCTGCTCCATGAAGGCAGACAATCTGCTCTCCAAGGCCATCAACCTGAGTCCAAGCTCAGGAGACCCAGCAGCCTCCGACTCGGGCCCCGACGGCGTTCGGTCCGACGTCGGCTCCCCCGGAGATGAGTCCATGAGGACTACAGTACTCATGTGACTCGGGGCCTCCGACTCTACAGGAGGATGCTTTGCAGGCCTCTCCGACTCCGAAGACCCGGGACGGCAATCGGGGCTATGCGACCTGGCCCTCGAGGAGCCAAGAGCATCCACTGATGCCACCCGCTCGGGTTTCTTCTTCCTTCGGTGCTCCCTCGAGGGGGACTCCCTTTCAGAGGAGCCCCGACGATGCTCGGGGTCAGACTCCCGAGACATCGAGGCCTCTGACAAAGTCCAGACCCGTCCAGAGGCAGATTCAGAGAAGATCCTCTCACGCTGGTGCTGATGGCTCCATAATGCCTTGGAAGACATTTTGCCAGAGGGGCTACAGACCGTAGAATCATGGTCTGGCCCCAGGCACCGGAGGCAGCAGTCGTTTGTGTCGGTGAGAGACATCAGTTTCTTGCACAGATCACACTTCTTAAAGACACTGGCAGCCATCGGGGGGCAAAGGGCCCCTGCAAGATAAAAAAATTGGGCTGCCAGGGTAAAGAAAAAAGGCACGAACTCAGTCTCTAAGGATAAAAACCAAAAAAGGAGATCCGGGCTCGGCACCGGTGTACCGAGTCCTGGCGGGAAAGGAACCGACGTCGAACCGAAGAAAAAACTCGACCTAACGCAGAAAAATCAACTTTTTCACGGGTGACAAAGACAGGCGTCCGTAGGGCTCTGCGGAAAAAAGAAGACTGAGCAAGATGGCACCTTTGGGCGGGAAGGGGACCGCGCATGTGTGCCTGCATTCCCAAAGGCTTTTTTTGAAAGCTGGGGAAATGCTCCGCATGGGGGCTCCGTCGACGCCAACGTCACCCATATGTGAGGACTGACTTCCTGCTTGGTCCTGGAGAAGAGGGCAGTATCTGAATTCAAAGAAGCATGGGACAAACAGAGAGGATCTCTAAAGGAAAAAAGGGGACTGTTGTAGTGGTTGATATGGAAGGACAGACTAGATAGGCCATGTGGTCTTTTTCTATCGTCATGTTTCTATGTTTCTAAGTACAACTATATTCACAAGTGCAACTACTGTATATGCAATGTTCTGTAGCGAAACAGTACAGCAGCCGAACATCTGTGAGGCTCTTCTTAAACAGCTGTCTAAGAGTAACACAGTGAGGGTGGGTCCTAGACTGGTCTAGCAGGATTCCAGGAAAGGAAAGTAAGAGTAAGTGAAATTTCTCCTTCCAATTCATCCTGCTAGACCAGTCCAGACAAGTGGGCAATACCAGAGCTACCCCATCACCTTAGGGTGGGAAGAAACATCCACCGCCATGACCCAGGCTCCAAAATGCGCCGCATCATTTGCTTGGAGATCAAGGCGGTAATGCCAAGCAAAGGTGGAAAAGCAGGGCCAGGTAGCTGCTCGACAAATATTGAGGGGATTGACATGCAACTGCTCCACCCAAGATGTTTGGGTCAGACGTCCGAAAGGAATTGGTCAACTTGAGGTAACGCTTAAGTACGTGGCTGACGTCAACTGCCCTGAGTCCATGATTGCTTCCCGAGCACTGATCCTTAGAGAAGGAGGGAAGCATGATGGCCTGATTAACATGGAAGGTCGAAGCGACCTTTGACAAAAAGGAGGGGACTGCACAAAAGGACATCCCTTCCGAGAAGGAGAGGAAGGGGTCCTGACAGAAAAGAGCTTGCAGCTCCGAAACACATTTTGCTGAAGCGACGGCCACAAGTAACCCCACCTTCAGGGACAAATCCTTGAGGGTAATGTGTTTGAGAAGCTCAAAGGGAGGCCTCATGAGGCAGTTCAGTACAAGGGTAAGATCCCATGGGGACACGACCGGATGCACTGGAGGACACAAGAAGTGGATTCCATGGAGAAAGTGGCTGACATAAGAGTGTGAGACAATGGAATGGCCCGCCACGGGCCCACAGAAGCAAGTGAACACAGCCACCTGTATTCGCAGGTAGTTAAGGCAAGACCCCTGCCATAAACATCCTGCAAGAATGCCAGAATATCAGGTATCTGCAATTGCCAGGGTGAGAGATCGTTCTGTGAGCACCAGGTTTCAAAGAGATGCCAGACTCATGCATAGGCTAAAGAAGCAGACAACTGATGGGCCTTGAGGGGGTTTTCCACAACATGCCTTGAGTAGCCCTTGCGAGCTAGCTACTGCCTCTCATGAGCCAAGCTGTAAGCGAGTAGGGAGCCAGGTTGTCCAGCCAGACCGACCCATGCCGCAGGAGCCCTCTACGTGAGCCGAGGGCCAGGGAAGGCTCGACCATTAGGTGTACCAGGTCTGCATACCATGGCCAGTGAGGCCAGTGAAGTGCTATAAGAATTACCTGTCCTGGGTGTGCCTCAATGTGATGCAGCACTCTGCCAATCATTGCCCAGGAAGGGAACACAGAGGAGTGGTAAAGTGGGCCATGGCTGGACCAACGTGTCCAGGCCTCTGGATTTGGAATCCCTCCTGCGGCTTTAGAAGATTGAAACCTTGGCATTGGATGAGGTCGCCATCAGGTCGACACTCTGTCGGCCCAATTGATCTATTATCCACAGAAATACCCAGGGCGCAAGTTCCCACTCACTGGGGTCAAGAGCGTGGCTGCTCAGAAAGTCAGCCTATGTGTTGTCAATACCTGCAATGTGTTGTGCCAAGGCTATCAGCAGGTGTTTCTCTGCCCAAGAAAAGAGAAGGGTTATCTCCTTCACCACTTCTGGACATTTGCCTATTGAGGTAGGACACTGTCGAGGAATTGTCACAGAGGATGCGAACCGCCCAATTGCTGTGGTGCAGCAAAAAGACCAAGAGGGTCAGGCGCACCACCCAGGCCTCAAACCTGTTGATGGCCCATGTGGATTCCCAACAGGTCCAGGAGTTCTGTGAGGTCTGGTCATAGAAATGGGTTCCCCAACCAGTGAGATTGGCATCGGTTGCCACCACAATCCATTGCAGGCACTCCAGGACGACTCCCTGGAGAAGATTGGTCAGGTTGAGCCACCATCCAAGACTGTGATGAAGCAGACATGGAAGTGGGAGCTGAATGTTGAACTCCTGCAAGACTGGGGACCACCGAGACAGGAGTGAGTGTTACGAAGTTCTCATATGCGCTCATGCTCACGCCCATGGGACTACCTCGATCATGGCTGCCATGGCACAGAGGATCTTGAGACAGTCCCACACTCGAGGGCAGACATGCATTAGGAAGGCATAGAGCTGCTCGGAGAACTTGCGGAAGCAATCCTGGGTAAGGAAGACTCTTTTAGAGAATCTGGTGTTGAACCGAACCCTGAGAAATTCTAGGGATTTAGAAGGGTGCAAGCAACTCTTGGCATGATTGATTACCTACCCAAGACTCTCCAGGAAGGCCTCCACTCAGGAGATCGTGGCGAGCGCATCTGCGTGCAGCTTTGCCCTGATAAGTCAATTGTCAAGGTAGGGGTGGACGCGAAACCCTCGACCATGCAAAGCAGCCATGACTATAACCACGACTTTGGAGAAAGTGCGAGGCACTGTGGCCAGCACAAAGTGAAGGACATGGAATTGGAAGTGTTAGCTGAGCAAGGCGAAACACAAAAACATCGATGGGAATATGGAAATAGGCCTTGACGAGATCTAAGGACGCCAGGAATTCTCCTTGCTGCACAGCTTGGATGATTGACTGGAGTGTGTCCATGCAAAAGCGAGGAATGTGAAGGGAGCAATTGACTCCCTGGAGGTCAAATGGGCACTAGGAGCCATACTTCTTGAGTATGACAAAATAGATGGAATAGTGGCCAGACCCTCTCTTGGCCGGAGGAAACGGACAAATGGCCTGAAGCTGGAGCAGGTGTTGAGGTGTGCTGCCCTTGACCACCCATTTTTGGTGGGATCCCCAAGGTGAAACTAGAAAGGCTTCTGTGATAGGTGTGGCGCATTCGAGAGCACAGCCTCAGCGGATTATGCTTAAGACCCAGTGGTCGATAGTGATGCAGGTCCACTCATGGGAGTAAAGGGTCAGGTATCTGCCCATCAGGTGGCGTCAAGTGGGGCTCGATAGCATCAGTGGGAGGAGTTGGATCCAGAGAACTTGCTTGAAGAGGAGTAATAATCCTTGGTTCGATGGAATCCTTGAAAGGGTTGCAACTTTGCTCCAAGTATGTTGGACGAGGAGGCTGAGAACTTCCTGGTCCGATACCACTGCGAGTCTCAAAAATGAGACCGAGAGAAGGAGAAGAAAGAGGTATTAAGGCGTGAATGGCAAGTGGCTGACCTAGGTTTATCCTCAGACAGACACTGGGGGCTTAACCTCTCCCAAAATCCTTGACGAGTTTTTCAAGGTCCTCCCCAAAGACGAGCTTGCCCCTGAAAGGGAATTTTGCAAGGTGGCCTTTTAATGCTGCATCCGCGAACCAGTGATGAAGCCAAAACCAACTGTGTGCAACAGTGGCAGCTACCATGGAACAGGCTTTCAGCCAGGCTGTACTCCGTAACCTTTTCGAGGTCTAGGCAACTCCTACCCTCCGACCCTTTGGTGTCAAGCTACCAGAGTGTTACTCTCTCAGTTAGATTCCTATAGTGGCTGCTTGCGGCTCTCATAGAGGGAGCCTAGTTTTCAGCTATGGGTTCTCGGTAGCCTATAGCTGGGGAGTCCCATATGTGAGGACTGACTTCCTGCTTGTTCCTGGAGAAAGCGTAGTTACTCACCTGTAAGAGGTGTTCCCCAGGGACAGCAGGAATCAGTCCTCATGACCCTCCCTCCCCCCCCCCCCCCTTGGAGTTGCAGTCCTATTATTAATTTTTATTCTTTTGCCATCTTTTTAGCTATGTCATTTGACTGAGCAAGATGGCACCCTTGGGCGGGAAAGGGACCGTGCATGCGTGATGAAATTCCCAAAAGCTTTCTTTGAAAGCTGGGGAATTGCTCCGCACGAGGGCTCCGTCGGCGCCAACGTCACCCATATGTGAGGACTGATTCCTGCTGCCCCTGGAAAACACCTCTTACAGGTGAGTAACTATGCTCTCGCTTCGCTCCACAGCACTACTCTCCTGGCTTCACTTCTTCGAACCTTTTGAAGGGATTGCTGTCACCAAAGCCTCCTTCCCGGGCCTGACACGTGGCTCTCGCTAGAGACGGCGGACATTTTAGCAGATCTTCCACTCTACTGCAGCTGCCTGTGGCCTCTGAGACACATTGTTCAGCACAGCACTTCCTCTCAGCGGACGAAGCTGTCCAGGCACAATGTCCTCATCGTTCCCATGCTGTTTAGTCTGTGGTTGGAAGCGCGGGTACTTAGTTGGCCGCATTTGCGCTGCCTGTGCCACAGATCCGGGTGAGACCTAATTATTCAGTCGCACTCCCCTGGACCACATTGAGGGGCCCAGGGAAAAGCATCTCAGAGCTCTTAGTCTCCCCCGTCCCTGCATCTACTTTTTCCACATCTTTACCCATGGATGCCTCCCCACATGCCCTCGTCTGCTTCCCCAGCCTTCGGGGATGGAAGATCCTTCCCAAGCAGCCTCCAAGGCGGATTCAGATGAGTTTATGGCCCTTTTCAAAAAGGCATGGGAACTCTGGAAGAGTGAAACAGTCACGTCGAGGGCTACGGCTTCCTCCTTAATCTCACACAACTTTCCTATAAGCAGTCTAAGGAGGCTCACACATCCAAAGACAGGGCACTTTGGTCCAAAGTTGTTTCTTGGGTTAGTGAGGATGGGGATTCTTCCTCTCTGGATGACCCTGATTGCCTCTCGGCCGATGACAGCCTTAACAGCACTTTAGGCAGCAAGGATGGGGAGTGTTCTCCCCCGAAGGATCTAGTAGAGGATCAGGAATCTCAAGATGTCCACTTGTTTTATTGAGACGAGCTACTCCCGCTTCCAAGTGATTTGGTTGAAGCCACCAGGCCAAGACCTGTACCAATCTTGTGGACACTTTGACTCTGTCTCGGAGTCTGCCTGTGGCTTGTGTCCACTGGTCCCCGAGACACCACTGAGCGGTTCTCACGTGAAGGCGGGCATTCGGTGTCACATGCACCATGGAGGCCATGTGGCATAGGAAATGTCTTGCTGATATCTGAGACCTGCAGCTCACTTGATGTGCCAGGGCCAGACGTCTCTGTGCCCTGTCCACTGGCAGGTAGGCCCTCACCTGAATGGTATCTAGGTTGGCCCCAATGACCTCTAGTTGTTGAGTGGGGACTAGGGTGGACTTTGGATAATTGATCACAAATCCCAGATTTTGGAGCACCTGAATGGTGCGATCTGTGAATTCTGAGGAAGGCCGCCACCACCGCCAGGCACCTTGTGAATACCCTGGGGGCGGAGGCTAGGCCAAAGGGAAGCACTCTATACTGGTAGTGTTTTCCCCCTACCACAAAGTGTAGATATTGTCTGTGGTCTGGATGAATTAGGATGTGTGTATACGCATCCTTCAGGTCTAAGGAGCATAGCCAGTCTCCCTGGCGGAGGTAAGGCAGCAATATTCCAAGGGAAAGCATTTTGAACTTCTCCCTCACCAGGAATTTGTTTAAGTTGTGCAGGTCAAGGATGGGCCTTAGGCCTCCTGTTCTTTTTGGTATTAGAAAGTACCTGGAATAGAAGCCTTTGCCCTGCAGGTGGTGAGGTACCGGGTCTACCGCCTGGTCCTCGAGGAGACCTGCCAAGTCCTTCAGAAGAAGGTCCCAGTGAAGGGAAGACCTGAAAGGCTCTCATGGAAAGTAAGGGGGGAGGCACTTCGATCAAGTGAAGTAGATAGGTTCTACAGATAGTCCATCAGGGCTAAGTGTCTATGGTGATGGCCGGCCACCTGTGGGCATACAGGGCAAGCCTTCCCCCTGTGCACTGCCTTTCTTCTATGGTGAGAGGGGCTATGTTCTGGGAGTCAAAGGCCACTACCAGGCTGGGCCAGAGCCGGTGCCTGGGGTTTGGGGGCTTTGTGCTTATGCGGGCCGTGCCCCTGTCCCTTGGCCTGCTGCCCCTGTTGGGGAGCTGGGGAGGTCTGACATGAGGGGTAGCAGCACCCTTCCTTGGGAAAAAGGGCTTCTTCTCCAAGCCCTTCTTTTTAGAAGGAGGAGAAGTCTTCTTCGAGAGCCTTGTCCTGGTCAGGTACTCGGACTCCATCTCAGCAGCCTTCTCGGTCATGGGTTTGCCAAAGAGGTTCTCACCATGGCATGGGACATCGACCAACTTGTCCTGAACCCATTGTTCCAGGTCTGACGACTATAGCCATGCATGGCGGCGTGCACCGATGCCAGCCGCAGCCACTCGGGCCGACGCCTCGAACCAGTCGTAGGCTGCTCAAGTCATGAACTTCGAACACTCATGGACTCCGGTGGACAGGGTCATGAAGCACTGCAAAGGTCCCTCGGAGAGTACAGCTGAGAACCCGGCGACCTCCTTCGCCAGGTCTCGCAAGTACATGCCCATGTACAGCTGGTAAGCCTGGATCCGACATGCCAGCATAGAACCCTGGTAGCACTTCCTGCCAAGGGCGTCCAAGTTCCGGGCCTTCCTGCCAGGAGGCACTGAGGAGTGCATCTACTGGCTCTTGAGCCGGCACATGGGCAATTCCTCAACCATGGAGTTGTGCGGTAGTTGAGCTTTTAGGAACCCAGGGTTCTTGCGGACTTGATACATCGAATCGAGCCGCCTGCTTATCACCAGCACCTAGGCCGGCGTCTCCCACATCCGGAGCATCAGTCGTTCCAGGATTGGAGGCACTGGTACAGTAAGGGCTGCCCGAGGGGGGAAAGTCATACTGGAGGATCTCTAACCTTTTGGCTCGAGGCTCCTCCTCGGACTCCGTGGGGAATGCCAAAGCCTTTGGACATATCCCTAACGAAGTCCAAGAACAGTGTGTCCTCTGAGGGGGGGGACCTCTTCCGAGGTTCAGACCCCGGGGAGTCGGAGGGGACATACTTGGTCTTGTAGGTGTCCAGAGACTCCTTGTCCTCAGTTTCCCAGCCCGACTCCGATGAGGAGTAGAGTGGTTCTGGCCTCGAGGGCTTTGGCCTCGACAGCCCCGACCCCGGTCCCGAATGGGTGGTAGAGGGGGACCTCGGCCGAGGATCGACTCGAGCCCGCATGGTCTCGAGGATTGGCTCAGTCTCGAGGATTGGCTCGGCCTCCGGGGTCAACTTGGACGTTGGTGGCCCGGTGGTTGGGGCAGAAGGACCGGTGAGACTGGCTATCAGCACCCGCTGCTGGTCCATGAAGGCAGACATGCTGCGCTCCAAGGCCACCATTCTGAGACCGAGCTCAGAAGGCTCTGCAGCTCCCGGGTCGGGGCCCAACGCCGGCTCTCCCGGAGGAGAGTCCTTAACGAGGACAGTGGTTACCTGCCTCGGCTGATCCGGGTCCCTTAGAGGAAGTTTCGTTAGGTGCTCCAACTCCGAGGATCCGGGCTGACGGTCAGGGCTCTGCGACCGATCCCGCGAGGAACCAGGTTGTTCGGAACCAACCAACGACACCACCTTAGAGGATTTTTTCTTCCTCCGGTGTTCCCATGAGGAAGACCCCCTTTCCGAAGACACACGACACTGCTCAGGCTCAGAGAGCTCCTGAGATGTTGAGGCTTCGGATGAGGTCCAGACCCGGGAGGGTACGGACTCACCAAAACTCCTGTCGTGCTGCTGCTGGCGGTTTCTCAAGGCCTTTGAGGACATTTTCCTGCACGGGCCACAGACCTTCGGGTCATGGTCGGGCCCGAGGCAACTGAGGCAGCAGTCATGTGTGTCAGTGAGGGACATTAACTTTGTACACCTATCACACTTTTTGAACCCGCTGGCAGCCATCGGGGGAAAAAGGGCCCCTGCGAGGTCAAAGACCTGAGCTGCCAGTGAAAAAGAAAAAGAGCGTAAAGGCTAGTCACGAAGGACAAAAATCGAAAAACTTGACCGGACTCGATAACGGTGTACCAAGCCAAAGGCAGGAACGGGAACCGGTGTCGAACTGATAGAAAAGAGAAACTTTTCAAGTATTTTTAAACACTTTTTTCGCGACGGCACAAGGACTACGTCTGAAGGGCAGCGCAGAAAAAAAAAAGACTGAGCAAGATGGCACCCTTGGGCGGGAAGAGGACCGCACATGCATGATGCAATTCCCAAAAGCTCTCTTTGAAAGCTTGGGATTTGCTCCACACAAGGGCTCCGTCGGCGCCGACGTCACCCATATGTGAGGACTGACTTCCTGCTTGTTCCTGGAGAAAGCAGTTACTTACCTGTAACAGGTGATCTCTGGGAACAGCAGGAATAAGTCTTCACATATGGGTACGTCGGTACCGATGGAGCCTGTGCGGGAACGCTCCCCAGCGTCCAATCAGAAAGCTTTTGGGAGGATCCCACAGCACCTGCGTGCTGCCTTCCCGCCTTTCCAACTGTCTCTCCTCAGTTGAGTTTTATAGCTGAGACAAAGAGAGAGAGCGAGGGAAAGGAAAGATAGATAGAGAGATACAACTCCTAGGGGAGGTGGGTGGGTTGTGAAGACTTATTCCTGCTGTTCCCAGAGATCACCTGTTACAGGTAAGTAACTGTGCTATCTCCAGGAACAAGCAGGAATGAGTCTTCACATATGGGGACTCCCTAGCTATAGATGCCAGGGAGAGACCCCAGAAGTTGTGGGTCTCTGAGAAGGGCTCCACTTTCCCCCATGGATCTCTGGCATCCTACCAGGGATGGTGGGTAGGAGTTGATTAGGTATGGAACAGGTGTTTGAGAACAGCCTGACCAGACAAGGCATCCCGGCGGGAGTCCTTGTCTAAGCAGTAATGGGCTGTGAAGGTATGAACCGAGGCCCAAGTGACTGCTCGACAGATGTCGTCAATAGACACAGAGTTCAGATGAGCCATTGAAGTTGCCATGGCCCTCACATTTTGAGCAGTGACATGGCCCTCCAGAGAAAGGTTCCTGCTCTGATAGGCGAAAGAAATACATTGGGCTATCCAGTTGGAAAGTGTTCTCTTGGAGACTGGTTATCCCAAATGAGAAGGATCAAAGGCAACAAAGAGTTGGGAAGACTTTCTATGTTGCTGTGTCCTCTGTAAGTAAAAAGCCAGAGCTCTTTTACAGTCCAGGGTATGAAGGTTCCTCTCTACACTTGATGCATGAGGTCCTGGAAAAAACACAGGTAGGTAGACCTCCTCATTAAGGTGAAAAGGCGAGACCACTTTAGGCATAAAGTGTAGATTAGTCCTAAGGACCACCTTGTCATGATGGAACCTTGTATAAGTTGGATTAGCTACTAGTGCTTGCAATTCATTAATGCGGCGTGCTGATGTGATTGCAATGAGAAAGATAACTTTCCAAGAAAGGTATTTCAAGGAGGTGGTAGCTAAAGGTTCAAAAGGTGGCTTCATAAGCTGGCCAAGAACCAAATTTAAGTCCCATGCCACCAGGGGTGGTCTAATGGGAGGCTTTGTTAAAAGGAGGCCTCTCATGAACCTTGCTACAAGAGGATGAGAGGAAACAGGTTGTCCATTTAGAGGCCTGAGGGAAGCTGCAATAGCACTCAAATGGACTCTTACTAAATTTGTCTTAAGGCTTGCATTAGACAGATGAAGGAGATACTCCAGCAACGATTCCAGAGGTATAGCACGGGGGTTAAGACCCTTGTCAGAACACCAGATGGTAAACCTCTTCCACTTGAAAGCGTAAGAACGTCTAGTGGAAGGTTTTCTGGAAGCATAAAGAACATCTTTTACTTGTTGTGAAAGAGGAAGATCCTGGAGATCTAGGCCTTCAGCAACCAAGCCCTGAGATGCAGAGATTGGGGATTGGGATGCCACAACTTTCCGTCCTCCTGAGAGAAAAGGTCTGGAGCAGACCCTAACTCTAGGGATGGAGCTTGAGAGAGATGTAGAAGCAGAGGGTACCACACTTGCCGTGGCCAATGTGGAGCTATGAGAATCATGTGGCCTCTGTCTCTCTGAAGCTTGAACAGGGTTTTGGGAATCAGGGGAATGGGTGGAAAGGCATACAGGAAGTCTTGACCCCAGTGAAGGAGGAAAGCATCCCTTGCCTGAGCCCCCTGAGCCGGAGTTCTGGAACAGAACCGGGGAAGTTTGGCATTCCACGGACTTGCAAAGAGGTCTATGTCCGAGATTCCCCAAATTTGAAACATTTTTGACACTTGGTCCATATGTAGGGACCACTCGTGTGGAAGCAGAACTCGACTGAGTCTGTCTGCCCAAGAGTTTTGAACACCTGGAAGATAAACTGCCAGGAGATGAACGTGATGCTCTCTGGCGAGGGCCCACAGTCGCAGAGCTTCGCTGCAAAGCGACAGAGAGCCAGTCCCTCCCTGCTTATGTAAAACATGGCTACCTGATTGTCCGTGTAGATAAGGACTGTCTTGTGGCTGAGCAGGGTGTGGAACACTCGCAGAGCAAGGAAGATTGCTCTGAGTTCCAAGAGATTGATATGTAGACAAGTCTCCTGTGGGAACCAGATGCCCTGGGTGGAGAGGTCCTGAAGATGAGCTCCCCAGCCCACTGGTGAAGCATCTGTTGTTAGAGTTGCTTGGGGTAGAGGATGCTGAAAGGGGGAACCCCAGCAACAGGTTTTGGGAGGACTTCCACCATTGGAGGGACAAAATGAGGCGACTTGTGTTTGCTATTTTGTCTGATAGGCAGCCTAATGCCTGGGTCCATTGGGTGGATAAAGTCCACTGAGCTGCTCTCATGTGAAGGCGAGCATATGGTACCACATGAACGGTGGATGCCATGTGGCCTAGCAGCTGTAACATCTCTTGAGCAGTTAGAAGGGGTTTTAACTGTGCTTGAGAAGCTAACTGCATCAGGCGAAGGCAACGGGCCTGGGAGAGATAGGCCCTTGCCCTTGTAGTATCCAGCAACGCCCCTATAAACTCCAGGGACTGAGTAGGGGTCAAATTGGATTTTGGGATGTTTATTACCAGCCCTAAATATTGCAGAATACGCATTGTGCAGGTTAGAGAAGTCTTGGCCTCTGATTGAGTGGGAGCTCGAATGAGCCAGTCGTCCAGGTAAGGGAAGACAAATATTCCCAGGGTGCGCAGAAAAGCAGCAACCACTGCCATGCATTTCGTGAACACCCTTGGTGCAGAGGCCAGACCAAAAGGGAGCACTCTGTATTGATAGTGCTTCTCCTGAAAAAGGAACCGAAGGAACCTTCTGTGAGTTGGATGGATGAGAACATTAAGTGTACGCATCCTTGAGATCTAGAGAACAAAGCCAATCCTGACTCTGAAGGTATGGCAGCAGAGTTCCTAGAGAAACCATTTTGAATTTCTCTTTGACTAGGAATTTGTTCAACTCTCTGAGATCTAAGATGGGCCTGAAGCCCCCTGTTTTCTTTGGGATAAGAAAATAGGAGGAGTAGAACCCTGTGCCCTGTTGTTGAGAAGGCACCTCCTCTATTGCCCTCTGGGCAAGAAGAGTGGCAACCTCCTCCTCCAAGAGGCTGAGGAGGGAGGCTAGAGAGTTGAACTGGTGCACTCTTGTGAGAAGAGGCAAGCTAGAAAAATGAAGTTTGTACCCCACTCTTATGATGGAGAGTGTCCAATGCTCTGCTGTAATTTGCCCCCATCTGGGAGCAAAGTGACATAACCTTCCTGGAATGGTGGATGGCTCTGGACCTTCTAGAGCCAGGAAGACTAAGTTCTCTAGCAGAAAGTCAAAGGCCCTGAGGGGGCTGAGATTGCTGGGCTGGAGCAGGCCTCGCAGCCTTTGACTTGGTTTGTTTGGAGGACTGCTGACGTTTGGAAGAGAACTGAGCTGCAGAAGATGCCCGCAGGATAGAATCTTCCCTTTTTAGAAAAAGGTGTTTTCTTGAACAACCTTTTCTTAGCAGGAGCAGCTGTGGATTTGGATAGTCTATCCAAAGCAGAATTTTCAGCATCCATCTGATTGGATTTTGCCTGCCAATCCTTACCAAACAGATTCTCTCCTGTACAAGGGATATTTCCCAATTCATCTTGGACCCAGATCTCCAAATCAGATGCTTGAAGCCAAGCAATCCTACGTGCACCTATAGCTATAGCTGAGGCTCTGCTTACGCATTCAAAGGAGTCGAAAACTGCACGGTTGGAGAATTTGGAGATATCCTGGGCATGTTTGAGCCCAGTGAGAAATTCTTGCCTTTTATCATCGGATATAAAAGGACTTAAAGTCTGCAAATGGTCAGTAACTTCTTTTAAGAACATGCCCATGTAGAGACTATAAGAATTAATTCTCACAGCAAGCATGGAAGCCTGGAAGACTCTTCTTCCAAAAGTATCCAGGGTTCTACATTCACGTCCTGGAGGATTAGAGGCATGTCTTTTGGCACTCTTAATCTTTCTCATTGCAGACTCAACCACAATAGAGTGATGAGGAAGTTGAGTTTTATGGAAACCAGGACAGGGAGGGACACAATACATGGTGTCCAACCTGCGAGAATGAGGAGAGGTGGTTAGAGGTGCTTCTCACATCCTTAACATGAGATCATACAGAATCTCATGAACAGGTAAGGTAGCTGCCTCCTTAGGAGTTTTAGGATATTGCAAAATATCTAACTCCTTGGCTCTAGGCTCTGACTCTGGGGCCACTGTAATAGAGAGGCCCCGAGCCACCTCTCTGATAAAGTCTTTAAAAGACAAGTCCTCTGGAGGAGACATCCTTCGTTTAGGAGAAGACTCCTCCTGTGGAAGAAGCATCACTGCATCGACAAACTCTTCAGAATCCTCAGAGTCATCAGAGGAATCGAAGTATCGTCTGTCTGGATGCTCTTGCAATGCCCGATACCCATACCGACCGGGGTCGGTATCGGGAATCACCGGTACTGGGGTATCGGTACCGGAGGGCTTCAGAGGACAAAGTACCGGCATAGCGGACACCGATGCCGATGCCACCGGTACCGGGATCGGTACCGATGGCGATGCTAGTGCTGGTACCGGCGGAGTAGTATGTTGCGGTACCACGGGCGTCAATGCCACAAGGAAAGCCGCCAGACTGCGTTCCATGGACAGAATTCTCTGATCCATTGACGCCGCCAATGCCTGGAAGTCGGTACCGGTGGAAGCCACCGGTACCCCAGGGCATGGCACCAAGAGATCTGTCGAGGCTACGCCATCGAGATCATCTTGGAACGCCGATGATGATGCTTTAGAGGCCGAAGCCTCCCGCCGGGGTAGTTTTGCCGGTGCAGGATCCTCGAGGGCAAGGCCAGAGGCATCTCAATGCTTAGAAGGAGATCTACCCTTCGAGGACCGGCTAGATTTATGTTTAGTTACCTGAGATCCATGTGAGGAAGATGAAGCCCTGGAAGACGTCGATGCCATCGAAGCTGCATCAGAGGGAAACAGGGTACTGAGCTTGGCAGCTCAGTTCTGCCGACCTCTTTTAGACATCATGGAATAGGACACACAATCTATTATGGAGTGGTCAGGACCTAAACATTTTAGACACCAGTCATGGGTGTCGGTGACAGAAATAGTACCGCCACATTTTTTGCATTTTTTAAAACCTGAGGCAGGCTTTTCCATATTTAAGGAAAAAGGTTTGGGGCCTAAGGCCCAAAACTGAAGTTCACCTGAAGTGGAAAAAAGGTTTTTTTTGTTTGTTTGTTTTTTAAAGAAGAAAAGAACAAGTACCGGCGGTACCGGTACAGCGTCGAAGAAGGCAGACGTGACAGAAAAGAATAAAGAAAAAATAAGGAAATTCTTCTGCGGTGACAGGAACACGATCTTCTGGATCCGCGGAAAAAGAACAACTGAGGAGAGACAGTTGGAAAGGCGGGAAGGCAGCACGCAAGCGCTGTGGGATGTTCCCAAAAGCTTTCTTATTGGACGCTGGGGAGCGTTCCCGCGCAGGCTCCATCGGTACCGACGTACCCATATGTGAAGACTTATTCCTGCTTGTTCCTGGAGATTGACTGCTACAGAAGGAAATCAGAAGGGCAGACAAGATGACTACCACAATCAGCAAGATCCGCACGTCGGGCTCTCTAAAGATGAAAAGGGCGGGAAAGAGCTGCAAATAGTGGTAAGGCTTTGGAACGACGGGGAGGAACTGAATACAATGTGGCCTGAAGCGAACCGGGTGGGGGGAGGGGGAAGGGGGAGTGTGATACACTCACTAGAAACACAGAAATATGACGACAGAAAAAGACCACATGGCCTATCTAGTCTGCCCTTCCATATCAACAACTACAACAGTCCCCTTTTTTCCTTTAGAGATCGTCTGTGTCCCATGCTTTTTTGAATTCAGTTACTGTCCTCATCTCTACCACCTCCACTGGGAGACTATTCCACGGATCCACCACTCTTAACGAAAAGAAATATTTCCGCATATCACTCCTGAATCTATCCCCCTTCACCCTCATCCCATGTCCCCTCGTAGCAGAACTTGCTTTCAATTGAAAGAGGCTCTCTCCCTGAACATTTATGCCACAGAGGTATTTAAACATCTCAATCATATCACCTCTATCCTGCCTTTCCTCTAAGGTGTACATATTAAGATCCTTAAGTCTGTCCTCATATGCTTTATAATGAAGACCACTAACCATTTTAGTAGCCACCCTCCGCACTGACTCCATCCTGTTTACATCCTTTTGAAGGTGCATTCTCCAGAATTGCACACTATACTATAAATGAGGTCGCACCAAAGACTATCACCTCCTTTTTTCTGCTAGCCATTCCTCCATATGCACCCAAGCATCCTTCTAGCTTTTGCTGTTGCCTTTTCTACCTGTTTAGCTACTTTAAGATCATCAGACACAACCATGCCCAGGTCCTGCTCTTCTTTAGTGGACAAAAGTACTTCACCCCCTATACTATATTACTCCCTTGGACTGCTGCAGCCCAAATGCATGACCTTAAATTTTTTAACATTAAATCCCTGCTGCCACATTCTAGACCATTCTTCAAGCTTAGCTAGATCCCTCCTTATGTTATCTACACCTTCCTGGGTATCTACTCTATTGCAGATTTTGGTATCATCCGCAAAAAGGCAGATCTTACCCGACAGCCCTTCCGCTATATCACTAACAAAGATGCTAAAAAGAATCGGACCAAGGACAGATCCCTGGGGCACACCACTGGTAACATCCTTCTCCTCCTCAGAGTGAGCTCCATTTACCTGTACTCTTTGTCGCCTCCCACCCAACCAATTTCTAACCCAAGCGATAACTTTAGGGTCCATCCCTAGAGTGCTCAGTTTGTTTATAAGTCGCCTGTGAGGAACAGTGTCAAAGGCTTTACTGAAATCTAAATACACCACATATAGGGCTCTCCCTCGGTCCAACTCCCTGGTCACCCAGTCAATGAAATCAATCAGATTTGTTTGACAAGACCTGCCTCTGGTGAATTCATGCTGCCTCGGATCCTGTAATCCGCTGGACTCCAGAAACCTCACTATTTTCTCCTTCAGCAGCGTTTCCAATAATTTATTCACCACCGAAGTTACACTAACCAGCCTGTAGTTTTCAACCACATCCTTACTTCCGCTTTTGTGTAAAGGCACCACATGAGCCTCTCTCCAGTCCTTTGGCACCACTCCTGACTCCAACGAGGCATTGAAAAGGTCAGTCAGTGGAGCTGCTAGAACGTCCCCAAGTTCCCTCAGTATTCTAGGGTGTATCCCATCCGGTCCCATCGCTTTGTCTACTTTAAGTTGAGCAAGTTTCTCACGAACACAGTCTTCTGAAACTTGTTCAAGATGTCCCTCGCTTCTGTTGCTGTTTGTGGGTGTTTTCTGAGGTCCTGCTCCTGGTTCTTCATCGGTGAACACAGAACAGAAATATTTGTTAAGCAATTCCGCTTTATCCTCATCAGCTTCTACATATTCCTCCCCTTCACCCTTGAGTCTGACAATACCACTTTTGCCCTTCCTCTTCTCACTAACTTATCTGAAAAATGTCTTATCCCCCCATTTTATTGCATTGGCTATTTCCTCCTCTTTTTGAATCTTTGCTTTCCTGACTACGTTGACTTCAGCCATTCCCGGAAGAGCTGTGCTGAGAAACTGAATGCTGAACTAAATCCTAAACTATATATTTTTTTCCTTTTTATAAAATAAGAAAAGGCTACTGCAGTTCAGATTGATATACCAGAAGACACTGAAAGCTTGTCCCACTGCCAGTCCAGGCCACTATTCACAGTGGGGAGCAAAACTAATCCTTCTGATCAGGTGCTTAACCCAAAAAGATATGTGGGCAGCTCTCGGGGAGGCACCTCCAGTGTGCCCCGGAAACCTTTGCTAGCCTGAAAAAGCACCTTGGAACAACACACTCAGAGTGAAGTGCCAGAAGCAGCAAAAGAGGCAACCATCATCTGCTTAAGACAGAGAAATATTGAAGGTGACCCCTAGGGGAATCACTATATGTAAGGACTGAGTCATCTGCTGGCAGGGGGATATAACCCACTCGTCTGCACTCATCTAAGCAGGATGAATTGGAAATAATTGAAATTGAACATGGCCAAAACCAAACAGCAGTGAGACATCCAGGCAGCGATGCCAGATAAGAGAGCAGAGAATCGGGACTGGATTGCCAGAGATAGCAGGTGTAGAGAGATAGATCAGAGACGACAGCTTAAGAATGGTACTGAAAACCATGGGAAGAGATAAGTGCACCTAGGGAAGGGGAGCACTTTGTACTGGAAGTGCTCTCCCTGCACCCTGAAATGAAGGTACTTCCTGTTCTTGGGGTGGACTGGAATGAGGGCATAAGCGTCTCTGAGATTCAAGGAGCATAGCCAATCGCCCTGCCGGAGGTAGGGCAGCAGGACGCCAAAGGAAAGCATTTTGAACTTCTCCCGCACCAGAAAAATGTTCCGATTTCTAAGATCAAGGATGGGGCACAGGCCCCCCGCCCTCTTCTGAACAAGGAAATACCGGGAATAAAATCCCTGACCCCGGAGGTGTGGCGGAAATCTTTCGACTGCTTGATGAACAAGGAGGTTGTTCAGTTCTTTCTGTAAGCAAGCCTGGTGCGAGGGAAGACGAGTAGGTTCCGCCGAGGAGAAGAGAGGAGGGAGTCTGTCTAGACAAAGACGATACCCATCTCGGATCACCTGCAAGACCCAGGTGTCCGATGTCATAGCCACCCATTCGGGGGCGAAAAGGGACAGGTGTCCTCCCACAGGAGGAAGATTCCCCGAGCGGCGAGAGGCTATGCTTTCGGTGTCAAAAACCCGGGGCTGGCTGGGGTGGCGCCGGTGGCTGGGTCTTGGGTCCCTTCAGTTTCCGGTGACCCTGGGCACCCCCTTTTCCCCGAGTACTGGTTGTCGGCACAGGGGTAGGCGGGTATGGTGGAAATCTCCAATAGGGGAGCCCTTTCTTCTGGAAGAAAGGCTTTTTGCTGTGCTGCTTCTTCCGTGGGAGTGAGGAGGTACTGCCAGAGAGACGGGTGTGAGGCACGAACTCCATCTCGATCTCGGCTGCCTTGTCCTCCATGAGCTTGCCGGACAGTTGTTCACTGAGGCAGGGGACATCTAGGAGTTTCTCCTGGACCCACTGCTCCAGGTCTGAAGATTGGAGCCACACCTGATGACAGGCTCCAATGCCAGGTGCTGCTACACGGGCGGAAGACTCGAACCTGTCATATGCGGCACGGGA
The DNA here is from genome assembly GCA_033557465.1 of Ichthyophis bannanicus. Lineage (NCBI taxonomy): Eukaryota > Metazoa > Chordata > Amphibia > Gymnophiona > Ichthyophiidae > Ichthyophis > Ichthyophis bannanicus. The sequence goes on along the minus strand of CM066035.1, from coordinate 505,667,086 downwards.
AAGGTATTTCAAGCAGTCTGCGACCGACCTCAGGAGTGTCTGGAACCTGAGAAGGTGCTCCCTACCAAGGCCCGTGGAGAACCCACCAAGCTCTTTGGCGAGGTCGCATAGGAACATACCCATATACAGTTGGCATGCCTGGATGCGGCCCGCCAGCATGAATCCCTGGTAAGCTTGCACCCAAGGGCGTCGAGGGCATGGGACTCCCTACCAGGCTGGACTGAAGAGTGTGACTTCGGGCTCTTCTGTTTCCGCATCGCGGACTCGACTACCATGGAGGTGTGAGGAAGCTGGGTCTTCCGAAACCCCGGGCCATGCTGGACCCTATACATGGCATCGAGTCTTTTACTGACAATAGGGACGGAGGCAGGTGCTTCCCACATGCGAAGAAGCACCTGAGATAGGAAGTACGGTACCAGAACCGTAAGGAACTCCCTGGGTGGAGACTCATACTGTAAAATGTCAAGTTCCTCCACCCTCAGCTCCTCCTCAGTCTGCGTCGGCAGATTGGAGGCCCGAACCATATCCTGCACAAAAGCCAGGAAAAAGGTGTCCTCGGGAGGCGACCGTCTTTGCGAGGCAGGCGGGAATGGGTCAGAGGGGAAATCCCTGTGTGCGTGGATCTCCAGGGAAGTGTCCCTGTCCGATTCCAAGCCCGAGAGGTCCGAGAAAGAGTCCGAAGGGACCCAAGACCCAGCTGATCCCACGCCTCCTGGTTGAGGCCTGCTTGGAGCCGGAGGCACTGGCTCTGGAAAACCTCACCCCAGAGGAACTGGACGGCAAGCGAGACCGGTGCCCTCACGATGCCTGTGTCTCTCGGGTGTTTCCAAGGCTGTTTTCGAGACCCCGGTCGGGTGACCCTTGGTTTCAGAGCGCTAGCCAGCCATGCTGGGCAAAAATGCCTGCTGGGCAGCGAGGAAGGCAGAAATGCTGCACTCCAGTGCCAGCATACGAGACTCCCACTCGGGAGTGTGTCCCTGCAAAGCTGGGGTTTTCCGGGTCTGGAATGGAGGAGGAGAGGGGGTCCTCACCGGGACGACCCTCGGCAGATCAAGCGCCATCGCCGGAGGCCTCTGTGTCCATATGAGATACCTTTTGAAGCTGCTCCTTGTCTGACTCTCGGGAACGCCGGCTGGGGGGCTAAGGGAGCGCGAGACCGCTTGCGCTTGTCTGGAGCCCCCGACAGCGACTTCGAGGTCGTCTTCTTTTTCCATTCCACCTTAGGCGAACCATGATCAGAGTGAAGCCTGGGGCGCAGGGTCACTACGGGGGACCCCGCAAGTGGTGGATCGGTAGGGTGAGGTGCCACCGAGGATCCCAGGGCTACCTTGCGGAAAATTTCATCCGATTTCTGCTTGCGGCTGAGCAAGGCCTTACCGGACATTTTCTTACAAAGCGAGCAGAGCTCCGGATTGTGGACAGCCCCCAGACATCATAGACAGCAGATGTGGGTGTCCGTGAGCAACATATTTTTGGAGCATCTGTCACATTTCTTAAAGCCGGTGGCCATGGAGGCACAAAGGGCCCCTGCGAGGTTGAAAACCCTTGAGGCCAGCAGTTGGAAAAAAAAGGGCGCGAAAATGGCCCAAAAGAAAAACACTAAATAGAAATTAAAAAAGAAGTCCCCTAGCCCACAGCCGAAACAGGGGCGAAGGGGGAGCGAAGGAAGAGGACCGGTGCTATTGGAAAAACGGCCGAATCATGAACAACTTTTTCTGAGGGATGAGGACGTGCGACCGAAGGGCTCCATGGAAAAAGGGAGACTGAGAAAGATGGCACCTTTGGACGGGAAGGGGACCACGCATGCGTGGCAATCCCAAGGGCTTTCTTTCAAAGCTGGGGAATTGCTCCGCGTGGGCTCTGTCAGTGCCGACGTCACCCATATGTGAGGACTGATTCCTGTTGTCCCTGAAGAACAACTGTTAAAGGTAAGTAACTATGCTTTCTCTAGGAACAAGCAGGAAGTCAGTCCTCACTTATGGGTGACGGCACAGATGAAGCCTGCGCGGACCATCTCCCAAGCTTTCAAAGAAAGCCTTTGAGAATGCTACCACACATGCGTGGTTACCTTCCCGCCCAAGGGTGCCTTCTTGCTCAGTCAGATGACATACCTTAGGCAAAAGAAAAAAAGATAAAGGAAGCAACTCCAAGGGGAGGAGGGAGGGTTGTGAGGACTGATTTCTGCTGTCCCTGGATAACATCTGTTACAGGTAAGTAACTATGCTTTCTCCAGGAACAAGCAGGAAGTTAGTCCTCACATATGGGACTCTCTAGCTCCAGGCTGTCAGGGCCTGAACCACGACAGCAGCAACGGTGACCCAAGGAAGGTCGTGAATTGCAGAAGGTGAGTCCCTACCAAGGGACTCTGCAGACCCCAGCATCCAGCATCACCATAACTCCGGCAGCCTCTACACAGAAGGATTGGAGGGCAAGAGTTGCCTATAAACCGAGAATGCTTCTGATCACTGCCTGCGATCATATGGACTGAAGACCACCTGGCGGCCTTACAAATTTCTTGCACTGGCACTGTGTGTAGGTTGGCCACTGAAGTGGCCATAACCTTCACATGAGCCGTGATCTGGTGATTCACATAGAGGCCAGCTCATTCATAAGCCAGGTGGACAGGGTTTGCTTGGTCACAGGGGAGAAAGGCCTTGACCCGCAGTGTGTCAAGCTGGGCCCCTATGAATTCCAGGTCTTGGACTGGGAAGAGGCTGGACTTTGGGTAGTTGATGATTAACCCCAAATGCTGCAGGGTGTGGATAGTGAGCCTTGTGGCCCAACTGACCTTGAGAGGTGTGCTGCCTCTGATGAGCCAGTCGTCCAGGAAAGAGAAGACGTGGGCCCGTTGGAGGTGCATATGGGAGGCCACAAGCGCCAGGCATTTTGTAGAGACTCTTGGAGAGGAGGCGAGGCCAAATGGTAGCACCCTGTACTGGTAGTGCAGCCCCCCCCACCCACGAATCTCAGGTAATGCCTGTGGGAGGGGTGGGTCAGGATGTGGATGTAAGCATCCTTGAGATCCAAGGAGCACAGCCAGTCTCCCTGGCGGAGATAGAGCAGCAGTGTTCACAGGGAGAGCATCTTGAACTTCAACCACACCAGGAACTTGTTCAAGCTGTGCAGGTCCAGAATGGGCCGGAAGCACACTGTTCTTTTTGGGATAAGGAAATACCTTGAGTAGAACCACTTTCCCCAGAGGTGTTGGGAGTACAGGTTCCACCGCCCTGTCCTTGAGCAAGCCTGCAAGTAATGTGGCGAGCAAGGCCTGGCAGAGGAGAAGCTGTGGTGGCTCTCCTAGGAAGAAGTTTAGAGGATTCTGCTGTAGATGGAGCAAGTGCCCCTCCTGCACCACCTACAAAACCCATTGGTCTGTGGTGATGCTGGCCCATCTGTGGGCGAAAGAGGCCAGTCGACCCCCTGTTGGGCGGGAGCTGGTGCCTGGGGCTTGGGAGCCTTGGGTTTCCTAGGCCGGTGTCCCTGGCTTTTTGATTGTGAGGCCTGGTAAGGCTGCACTGAGTAAGGGTGGTAATGGCCGGTTTGGAGGTAGCCCTTTTTCCCCCAAGAACTTTTTCTGGGGAGGGTTGAGGTCTTTTTGGACAGCCTCTGCCGGGTCACTACCTCAGCCTCAATTGCCGCAGCCTTATCAGACATCGGTTTCTCGAATAGGTTCTCACCATTGCAGGGGACATCCAGCAACATTTCCTGCACCCACTGCTCCAGGTCAAAGGTCTGTAACCATGCCTGGCGCTGAGCGCCGATGCTGGTGGCAGCCAGCAGACTCGAACCCATCATAGGCGGCACGAGAGAGGAATTTAGAACAATCCCGGATGCCTGCTGCTAGGGACTGGAACCATTGCAGAGGTTCCTGGCGAGGCCAACTGAGAACCCCGAGAGTTCCTTTATCAGGCACTTAAGCTACATCCCTATGTACAATTCATATGCCGGTATTCGGCACCAGAGCATGGTGCCCTGGTAGCACTTGTACCCCATGGCGTTGAGGATCTGGGCTTCCCTGCTGAGGGGAACTGAGGAGTAGGTCTTTTGACTCTTCAGTTTTTGCATGGAGGACTTCACCACCATCCATTTGTGGGGGACATGTGGCTTATGGAACCCGGGGCCCTTCCAGACGCGGTAGATGGCATCCAGGTGCCAACTGACCACTAGCACTGAGGCTGGGGACTCCCACATCCGGAAGAGCAGTCTTTCGAGGATGGGTGGAACTGGCACTTTGAGAGTCTCCTTGGGAGGGGACTGATATTGTAGGATCTCGATCTCCTCAGTGTGCGGGTCCTCCTCAGACTGCGTCTGGATCGAGAGAACCCGAGCCATGTCATGAACAAAGTCATGAAAGGCCACATCCTCAGGCAGGTAGTAGCGCCAAGACTCCGGGGGAGATGGCTTGGAGGGAATGTCCCGGTGTTGGGAGGTCTCCGGTGAGGCCTCATCCTCGGTCTCTCAGTCAGAGCCCGAGGGCATCGAGGAGTCAGTCCCAGGGGCAGCTCCGAGAAACCAGGACCCCCGGAGGACCTGGGGTCGGACTCCCAGAAACTCACCGGAAAGGACCGGATCCCCGAGGAGCATAAACGAGACCTTGATGGACGCCTTAGACTTACCCAAAGCCAGTGGCACTCGGTACCAAGATAGACGCCTGGAGGCTCCCCTAAGGCCTCGGGGGGGGGGGGGGGGCCGGTGTCGGGGCCAATGATGCGGGGAGGCCCGACATCAACGCCCGCTGCAAGTCCAAGATGGAAGATAGGCTCTGTTCCATGGCCAATATGCAGGACTCGAGGCTTGATGGCTGTGCAGTACCCGGTGTGGACACCAAGGCCCTCAGGTCCGATGCCAGCACTCCAGAGAGTGTCCTTGAAGAGGCCTATAGGCTCGCGGGTCCCGGTGTGGTCTCTGCTGGCCGAGGACTCTTGTCTCAAAACTTTCTGAGGGCGCTGCTCGGAGTCGCCCGAGACCCAATGAGGAACCTTGCCAGGTTTGATCGGAGGCACCTCCTTCGGGACCTCCTTCTTCTTTTTAGGAGGGTCCGGGGCCGCATTGGAGGAGCCGCCACTGCTGGACTCAGAGGACACCCGGACCTCTCGCGAGGGGCCGGCTTCGGGGCTCGGCGATGGGGAAACCGGGGCAAAGTCAGATCTTGGAAACAGCTTCCTCTGCAACTCAAATCACCTCCTATTGGTTTTAGGGGTCATGGCCTGGCACTGGTCGCAGGTGGAACTGTCGTGGTCCGAAGCCAGGCAGTGAATGCAGCAATCATGAGTATCAGTGACTGAAATAGTCTGACTGCAGCGGTCACATTTTTTGAACCCACTGGGAGATATGGTGGGAGGACCCCCGGGTGAAAAATGGTGCGAAGGCCAGTCGAGATAGAACCTCGAGGAAACACGAGAAAAAGGGGAGCTGAGATCGGCACCAGTGGTGCTGCCTCGAGGCGGGAAGGGAATCGGTACACAAACTGGATAAATGGAAAGAATTATAGAACTTTTTCCAGGACAGTAGAGGACCACATCCATTGGGCTCTGAGGAAAAAAGGAGACTGAGCAAGATGACACCTTTGGGCGAGAAGGGGACCATGCATGCGTGGTAGCATTCCCAAAAGCTTTCTTTGACAGCTAGGGAGATGCTCTGCACGGGCTCGGTCGTTGCCGATGTCACCCATATGTGAGGGCTGACGTCCTGCTTGTTCCTGGAGAAATATATATATATATATATATACACACACACACATAAAGAGTGAAAGAGTGAAAGAGTAAGAGTGGAAACAAAATGGCTGCCTGCAGGACTTATAGGACAACAAAACTAGGAGGACTAACAGCTAGTAGCTGAATTCCACAAAACAACCTGCTGGTGAGAATTAAGAATTGCATATTGCTTTACAGTGACTGAGGAAACCCTATGCCATTTTTCTAACTTTCTACTCACTTTATTCCAGTAAACTTCAGAAATGAAAATAACGTAGTCTGACGGACTGCAGAAATTAACAGGAACTAAGGTAATCCAGCATAATGATACCAATGCAGAAACTCCAGCACATGTGGAAAAGGTTTCTCTGTGCTGAAAAGTTCTACAAAGAGTGCTTCATTATACTTTTTCTGTGCCAGGTTCCATTAGATAAGGTCACTTAGTTTTTACCATGTTCACATATTTGTTTTGTATGACTGATTATATAATGGACAATAAAGGAAATAAAAGAGGTTTTGAAAAAGCACTAAATTGCACAATCTGTGCTGCCAACATAAAGGACGTGTATGATAGTCTTAATGTTCCCACCTATTATTGGAAGTGCTAAATGTACAGTGCCTGGTCACTGGGCGTATCAGAAAGCACTCACGAATGATATAAGAACTCCATAATGATGATCTGCTTTCTCAATCACAGGAAGTCACTGTGGCTTCTAGCTGAGGAGTATTGGCTTCAATCAACAAGAGACCAAAAAAAAGGCAAGAAATTGTCTGAATGATGGTCTTTTGATGCCACTATCCAAGCCACTTCATGGCAGGCATTTGTGAAGGCTGGCAGTGCAGGATGGATAGTTCATGACAACTTTGAGAGACAGCTCACTGGGGGTCAAAAGAAAAAAGCTCAATGATGACTGTGCTGGGTTTGGTAAAGGAATTCCAGAACGTTTCAGACCTTGAAATTTGATCCATATCTATCTATCTACACACACATATATGGAAATGCATACTATCTTCCTCTATCCTGCCATACATTGTAGTTCCTTTTCTAAACCCCCCATTGATTTTGATTTTCTAAGTTGCTTTGTATGTGTGCCAAAAGCAGTATATCAAATTTTAATAAACCATAAGTTGTTGTTAGTCAAGTCAGTGTCGACTCATAGTGGCCCTCTGTATAGTTGTCCTAAACCATGTTCACATACAAAAGGGGAGGGGGTGAAGAGAGCTTTAAAAACAGACCTTTCCAGGACATATGAGGTACACTTTTCTTGTTTAGATCTTGGTCATCTTGTGGTGTTCTGTCCACTTGAATGCCAGAATCCTCTCTGCTAAGTGGCTCCTGAGCATCCGCTTCCTCTTCACTGCTTTCAGACCACTCCTGTCACAAGTTAAAATATAAACGTCATTTTAAAATAAACATTTATGTTTACAATTAAATTCATTACACACCTGTATAATTATTCAGTTAATAGCTACATTTTTATCTCCCATTCTTCCTCTCTTCATCCCTCCCCACAATCTCCCTTCTCTCATGTTGAAACTTGATACTATGCTGGAATCACAATGCAAGATGGAAGCAGGAAGGAGAGAAAGGAGCTATCAAATACGGGTGGTCATGTCTCTTCCCACAGCCTACTGCTCGGTAACAATAGGCTGTGGGAGATGCATGAAGCAGTGCTTCAAAAACGTACTTCCGGCCAACCACTGTGGCCTACTGGCACTGATGTGCTAGTGCAGTTCCAGTGATTAACTTAGCAGCATTAAGATCTGTTTTGAGTTGGAAAAGCATAGTTATTCATCTTTAACAGGTCTTCTCTGGGGAAACCAGGAATCAGTCCTCACATATGGGTGACATCGGAGCCCTCACAGAAGCATCCCCCAGTTTTCAATGAAAGCCTTTGGGAGTTGCCACCACGTATGCGTTGTGCCCTAAATGCCCAAGGGTGCCATCTTGCTCAATCAGATGACATAGCTAAAAACAGCAAAAAGAAAAAGATAAAGAACAACTCCAAGGGGAAGAGAGAGGGTTATGAAGACTGATTCCTGCAGTCCCTGGAGAACACCTGTTACAGGTGAGTAACTACGCTTTCTCTGGGAACAAGCAGTAAGTCAATCCTCACATATGGGACTCCCTAGCTATAGGCTACCTAAAGCCCGTCAGAAAAAAACACAGTCACCCCAAGGGGAGCCGTGAGTAGCAGCAATTGAGTCCGCAGAAACAGACTGCAGTAGAACCCGTGTGTCCGATGGAACCAACATTCCGGTAGCCTGAACACAGAAGGGTCGGAGGGTAGGAGTTGCCTAGACCCCGAAGAGATTACAGAGTATGGCCAGGCAGAAGGAGCAGTCCCATCGGGGCTCCCTCTCCAGGCAGTAATGAGCTGTTAAGGTATGGACTGAAGAACAGGTGGCAGCCCAGCAGATGTCCAACATCGGGAAAGAGCGCATGTTTGCCACAGAGGACACCATGGCCCTGACAATGTGTGTCGTGACTCGGCCATCCAGCGTGAACTCAGACTGCTCATAAGAGAGGGTGATGCAGTCCGCAACCCAAATGGACAGTGTTCGCTTGGTCACCGCTTCCCCCAGCCGACTGGGGTGGTAGGAAACAAAGCTGAGCAGCTTTGCGGTGACCCAGTGTACGTTGAATGTATAAAGGGACCGGGCCCTCTTACAGTCCAAAGTCTGAAGGATGGTCTCCGACTTGCTGGAGTGAAGCCTGGTTGAGGTGAAAGGAAGATACCACCTTTGGAAGGAATTTGGTGTGCGTGCATAGCACGATCCTGTTCTTGAGGATCTGGTATATGGTTCTTCTGCCACTAGAGCTTGGAGCTTGCTGACCCTGTGAGTAGAGGTGAGTGTCACAAGGAACATGACCTTCACGAGAGGTACCTCAGGTGGCAAGTACAAAGGGGCTCAAATGACAGGCAGGTGAGCAACGCCAACACTACGCTGAGGTCCCACTATGTCACTGGAGGGTGGACAAGGAGTTTGGACAGCAGGAGTCCTCTCAGGAAGCGGGTCAACTGAGGCTGGACCGAGAGGGACTTGCCCTCAACTGGATGGTGGTGCGCCGCTAGGGCACCAAGGTATACCCTTGATGAAGTTCAATTTCAGCAAGGATTGTGAGAGATGAAGAAGGTAATGCAGCAAATATCTGCACCAGGCAGGAGAACGGGCTTACCCGTTGCTCTGCGCACCACATCGAGAATCTGCGCCATTTGAAAGACTACAAAAGGAGACTGCTACTTCTGGAAAGAGATCTGCAATTGTAAGTATTAACTAATGGGAAGTTGTCTAAATATTGGGGAAAAAGGAATTCTTTAGATTAAAGTTGATTAATCTGTGAACCCAGTGTATTTGTTAAATCAGTCAGGGTCTAGTAGCAGCAAAGAGCTTTCAGTTTAAATGTAAAACACAGCAGAGAGCTTTCTGGTTAAATTTAGACCCCAAGACCCGCTCTATCCAAGCAAGGGCTGTGAGACTCCCTCTGGAAATTGGTTACAGATTACCTTAGAAGCACAGGACAGGGTACTGTGTAGCAGCCAGCTTTTAATGTCTTTTTTCCCCTCCATCCCCGACACGCACCCACCCCTGTGATAATCGTAGCTTTAAAGGTGCTTACACCTCTTAAAGGAAAGGAAGTGCCATATTCACTCTCAAGAGCATATCCTCATCAGGCATACATTAAGGACCTGAGATTAATGAAGCTTCAGGTGAACAAAGTACATTAAACATATTAGGTATAGTTTTATTAGTATAAGCATCCACAGCAACCCTTTGTAAATAAAGAACTTAAATATCTAAACACAACCTTAAAACGAAGATGCAGACAGTAGTCCAGCAGCAAGATGGGGGCTTTCCAGTCTTTTCCATTGAGTGTCACATGTATGATTTTCTCCCAGTTGGCGAGGGGTCTTACATGTGCACTAGGAGAAAGGAGCTCTTTGCTCTCAGGGATTGAGAGGGTAGCAGACTTTAAGAACATAAGAAAGACAGAGAGGTACCTAGATGAGACCTACAGGGATACAGTCCTGAAGTCCCACTTCCAGTGTGGCAGCATCCCTGTTGCCATGTAGGAGAGAGGTCACGTGACAGGAGAGCATCACACTGGTGTGGCACGAAGTAATCCTGTAGCTCGGACCTGTCCTCCAGGTGATGTACAACCCTCTTGCACCGAGGAAGTTTCTCCAGGGTCATGTGCCCATGAGGGAAGGGTTAGGCACATGACCCTGGAGAAACTTCCTCGGTGCGAGAGGGTTGTACATCACCTGGAGGACAGGTCCTAGCTACAGGATTACTTCGTGCCACACCAGGGTGATGCTCTCCTGTCACGTGACCTCTCTCCTACATGGCAACAGGGATGTTGCCACACTGGAATTGGGACTTCAGGACTGTATCCCTGTAGGCATGTAGATAGCTGGGTGACTGGTGGACATGAGGATCGCCTGGTAAAATGCCTGCCTGGTGAGAAGGTAGTGGACCTCACGCGCCACCTAGACAAGGTCTCAGATAGTGCTGGGGAGGAGTCTGCTGTCTTGGTACATGTCGGTACCAATGACATAGGAAAATGTGGCAGGGAGGTTCTGGAAGCTAAATTTAGGCTTTCACGTAGGAAGCTGAAATCCAGAACTTCCAGGGTAGCTTTCTCCGAAATGCTTCTCGTTCCACGTGCAGGACCCAAAAGGCAGGCACAGCTCTGGAGTATCAATGCCTGGAGGAGACAATGGTGCAAGCATGAGAGTGTTGGATTTGTTAGGAACTAAGGAACATTCTTGTGAAAGGAGGAGCTCTTCCGAAGGGATGGGCTTCACCTTAAACGGGATAGAAACAGCTTGCTGGCATTAACCTTTAAAAAGGAGATAGAGCAACTTTTAAACTAGATAAGAGGGGAGAGCAGACAGTCGCTCTAGAGCGCATGGTTCATAACAATGTATCCTTGAAGGATACTACCAAAAGAATGAAGTTAGGGCATATCAACCAGAGAGGTTCCAATAAAGACAAAAGTAACCCAAATGCCCTTGAGTACGGAGCAGACAGAGCTTAAAGATTCCAAATTACCCCTGCCTACCGATAGCCAGATTAATATGAATAAAATACAGTCTCTAAAATGCTTGTATACAAATGCTAGAAATCTAAAAAATAAGATAGGAGAGTTAGAATATATAGCACCAAATGAGAGGTTAGATATGATTGGTATCTTAGAGACATGGTGGAAGGAGGACAACCAGTGGGACACTGTGATACCTGGGTACAAACTATATTCTAATGACAGAACTGAACAGAATGGTGGAGGGGTTGCGCTCTATGTTAGAGAGGGCATTGAGTCACAAAGGATTAAAGTTTTGCAGGAAACAAAATTTGCTGTAGAATATCTATGGACTGAAATTCCATGTAAAAAGGGGAAGGCGATGGCAGTGGTAGTGTACTATCGACCGCCTGGCCAGAATGAACAAATGGACGATGAAATGCTCAAAGAAATCAGGGAAGCTAACAAACGTTACAGCACAGTAATAATAATGGGTGATTTCAATTACCCCGGTATTGACTGGGTCATGGTCATGGCAGGACATACTAGGGAGATAGTTTCTAGATGAAATAAATGATTGCTTCTTGGAGCAGCTGGTTCATGAACAGACCAGAAGAGAAACCATTCTGGACCTAGTCCTTAGTGGAACACCAGATCTGGTGCAAGAGATAAAGGTGTTGGGGCCATTTGGCAATAGTGATCATAGCATGATCGCATTTGATTTTATTAATGGAGATGGGGTGGTAAGGAAATCCACAGTACTACCTTCTAACTTTTGAAAGGGAGACTATGATAAATTGAGGAAAATAGTTAAGAAAAAACTAAAAGGAGCAGTTGCAAAGGTTAAAGACTTACATAAAGCTTGGGTGTTGTTTAAAAATACTATCTTGGAAGACCAAACCAGCTGTATTCCACGCTTTAAGAAAAGTGAAAGGAAGTCCAAAAAACTGCCAGCATGGTTTAAAGGTGAGGTCAGAGAGGCTGTTGCCAAAAAAGCATTTTTCAGGAAATGGGAAAAAAAAGAGCCAAATGACGAAAACTGGAAACAGCACAAGCACTGGCAAGTTAGATGTAAGGTATTGATAAGGCAGGCAAAGAGAGAATTTGAGAAGAAGCTTGCTGTGGAAGCAAAAACTCGTAATAAAGACTTTTTCAAGTACATTTGCAGCATAAAACCTGTGAGAGAGTCAGATGGATCATTAGATGATAGAGGGATAAAAGGGGTACTAAGGCCATAGTAGAGAGACTGAATTATTTGCTTCGGTCTTTACTGAGGAAGATGTAGGGATGTTACCCATGACTGAAGTGGCGGCCAAGAGAGCAAAAAGAAAGCTAGGTATCATAAGGAAAGGAATGGAAAATAAAACAAAGGATATTATAATGCCTCTGTATCGTTCCATGGTGTGACCGCACCTTGAATATTGTGTGCAATTGTGGTTGCGATTATCTTAAAAAGGATATCGCATTATTAGAAAAAGGTATAGAGAAGAGCCACCAAAATGGTAAAGGGGATAAAAGGATACCCCTATGAAGAGAGGCTAAAAAGGTTAGGGCTCTTCAACCAAGAAATGAGATGGCTGAAGAGAGATATGTTAGAGGTCTATAAATTAATGAATGGAGTGGAACGGGTAAACATAGATCCATTGTTTACGTCATCAAAATATAGACATGCAATGAAGCTACAGGGTAACCTATTTAAGACTATTAAGAGAACATATTTTTTCACTCAACGTTTAATCAAACTCTGGAATTTGTTACCGGAGGATGTAGTAAAAGCTGTTTGTGTAGCTGGGTTTAAAAAAGGTTTGGACAAGTTCCTGGAGGAAATGTCCATAAACCATTATTAAAAGAGACCTAGGATATCACTGCTTGACCCAATACAAGCATTGTGGAACCTGTGTCTTTTGGGGAAACTGCTAGGTACTTATGACCTAGATTGGCCACTGTTGGAAACAGGATACTGGGCTTGATGGAGCTTGGTCTGATCCAGTATGGCATATCTTATGTTAAGCCCTCCTGGTGGAGGTCTTGAGGGATCTCTTCCACTTCTCCAGAGAGACTGAAAGGAGCTAAGGTCACCCTTTCAGCAGCCACACAGTTAGTGATAGGGACCCTAGGTTGGGTTGCTGGAGAGAGCCCTTCTCCTGAGACAAGAGATTTGGGGAGCCCCCCAGGGGGATCGAAGATTCTACTGATAATCGAAAGAACAGTGGGAACTATGGCTGCCTGGGCCACCTTGGAGCCACCAGAATCAGCGACGCTTTGTCACTAAGAGCCTTGAAGAGGATGTTGGCAATTATCGGCGTGGGTGGTAAGGTGTACATGAGGTCTTCCGACCATGGAATGAGAAACGCAACTGCAACCACCCGGGATGGATGGGGCTGACAGGAGCAGAAGCGGGGCAACTAGTGGTTGTCCGGGCTAGCGAAAAGGTCCAACCATGAGGTCTCTCAGAGTTGGAAGACCCAGGTGGCTACTCTGGGGTCCAGCTGCCACTCGTGCGCTTGGAGGACCATGCTCAGCTTGTCTGACATGATGTTGTCCTGGCCTGGTAAGTATACAATCTGTAGGAGTATTCCCTGACGAACTGTGTAGGAACAGAATGTCATCGCTTCACGGCAGAGGGTGCGAGACCCTGTGCCCCTCTACTTGTTCACAGAGAAAACTGCCAATTGATTGCCTGTTAGGATCAGCACTGACTGGTGCCTCAGGCAGTGGCAAAAAGCTTGGAGGGCTAGATATATTGCCCGAAGCTCCAAGAGGTTGATCTGCTGGTTGCCTTTGGGCTCCCTATTCCAGCAGAGAGGCATCCGTTGTGAGGACTCTTCGGGGACGGAGTTTGGAAGGGCATCCCTGCTTGAAGGTATTGCGGATTTTGCCATAAAGTCAGAGATTCTGCCAACTGATGGGTCACTGAGACTCTGTCTTGGAGTTGGCCTGTGGCCAGAGCGACCCTCATGTGCAGATGGGCATCTGGGGTGACATGGACCGTGGAGGCCATGTACCTGAGTAGGCACAGCAGGAACCAGGCCGACACCAAGGGACGGTGTTGTACATCTGCAGCTAGTGACCTGAGATGGTCGACCTGGTCTAGGGGAAGGAAGGCCCGGTCCATTGGGAGGTGGTTTATCATGAACCCCAGATGGTGTAGGACGTGGATGCTGTGTGCCGTAGCTTGCTGTATCTCTGTGGCCGTGCCTCCTTTTATGAGCCAGTCGTCCAGATAGGGGAAGACAAATACCCCCTGGAGGCAGAGGTAGGCACCAACTATTGCCAGACACTTGGTGAAGACCCTGGGAGCGGACGCCAGGCCGAAGGGTAGAACCCTGTTATGGTAGTGGCCTCCCCCCACCATGAAGTGAAGGTACTGCCTGTAGCTAGGGTGAATGAGGATGTGGGTCTATAAGCATTCTTCAGATCCAAGCAGCATACCCAATCTCCCTGCTGGAGGTAAGGCAGCAATGTTCCAAGGGAGAGCATCTTGAACTTCTCCCTCACCAGGAACTTGTTCAGGTTCTGCAGGTCCAGGATGGGCCATAGGTCCCTTGTCCTTTTTGGCACAAGGAAATATCTGGAGTAGAACCCTTTGCCCCTGAGATGTTGGGGTACTGGTCCACCACCGTATCCTCGAGAAGGACCGTGAGTTCCTGCAGTGGGAGGTCCCGGTGAAGGGGAAACCTGGGGAGCTCTCCCAGAAAGAAAGAGGGAGGTGTCTGTGCCTGGTGGAGGAGATAGCTCTCCTTGACCACCTGGAGTGCCCAGGAATCGGTGGTGATGGCTGGCCACATGTGGGCATAGTGGATCAGACGTTCCCCTGTGGGCCGCTATCCTCCTTGGGGTACAGAGGCTATGCCCAAGGAGTCAAAAACATCCCCCAGGCTGGGCAGGAGCCGACGCCTGGGGCTTGGGAGCCTTCTGCTTACGAGAGCCTTGCCGATGTCCCTTGGCCTGCTGGGGAGGCCTGAAAATGTGGGTAGTTTTTGTAAGCAGCCCCTTTCCTCGAGTAAAAGAGCTTTCTACCCGAGCCCTTCCGGCAGAGAGGGCCAGCAGTGTTTTTAGACAGCATGGTCCTCGTCATTTACTTGGTCTCCAACTTGGCGGCCTTTTCAGTCATGGGTTTGCCAAAGAGGTTCTCCCCTTGGCATGGGACATCGATCAATTTGTCCTAAACCCTTTGCTCGATTTCAGAAGACTGCAGCCAAGCCTGGCATTGGGCACCGATGTCTGCCACAGCTACTCTAGTCGCCAACTCAAAGCCATCATAGGCTGCTCGAGTCATGAATTTGGAGCACTCACGGACATCTTTGGACAGGTTCTTGAACCGCTGCAGAGGTTCCTTGGGGTGACCAGCCAAGAACCCAATGAGCTCCTTCACCAGGTCTCTCAAGTACATGCCCATGTACAGCTGTCAGGGCTGGACCTGACTGCTGAGAATCAAGCCCTTGTAGCACTTTCTGCCAAGGGTATCTATTCCCTACCCAGGGGCACCAAGGAGCGCGTCTTCTGGCTCTTCAGCCAAAGCATGGCCGCCTGCACTACCATGGAGTTATACACCAGCTGTGCGTTCTGGATGCCAGGGCTCTGGTGGACCAGATACATCGATTCGAGCCGCTTGCTCACAATGGGCACAGACACCGGTGTCTCCCACATATGGAGCATTAGTCATTCCAGGATGAGTTGCATGGGTAAAGTAAATGATTCCCTTGGTGGGATCTCGTATTGGAGTATTTCTAGTTCTTCCATCTGAGTGCCCTTCTACGATTCCATCGAGAATGCTAGGTGTTCTGACGTCCCGCACAAAGACGAGTTACACCATGTCATCGGGCGGGGACTGACACCAAGGCTCGGAGAGTGGTGAGTCCGAGAGGATGTCGCAGTGGCGACAGTCTAGGGACTCCTCGTCCTCAATCTCACACTTTGAGTAGTTGGTTGAAGACTTGAGGGAGGGGCAGCCCGCGGGCTCTGGGCCTGAGCCCTGCCCATGTCCCTCGGAGGCCATATGGCTGGTGCCATGTGCGCTAGCCAGTGAAGACCTTGGTCCTGTCGAACAGGACTCTGATCTAGACCTCAGCTGAGGAACAACTCAAGGTCGCATGGTGATCTAGGCGAAGAAACCAGTTGTGCCAGACAGCAACACGCACTGCGGGTCCATGAAAGCAGACAGGCTGCGCTCCAGGACCGCCATTCTCGTTTCCAGTCCAGAAGGCTCCACAGCTATTGGTGCGGGCACCAATGCCAGTTCCCCCGAAGGTGAGTACTCAATGAGGATGGCCTCGGGGATCTGCGGCATCAACTGGTGTCCACAAGGTTGCCACGGGAGTCGTGGCTTCAGAAAGGGCCTCGGCTTTTGGAGGTACCAGAGACTCCGGGAAGAACTTATCGTGCTGCTGCTGGCGGCTCTTGAGGGCCTTGATATACAGTTTCTTACACAGACCAAAGGCCACGGGATCATGGTCCGCCCCTAGGCAGCAGTAGTGTGCATCGGTAAGCGACATGATTTTTGCACACCTATCACACTTCCTAAAGCCACTGGTAGCCATGGTGGGGAAAAAGTATCCCAGCAAGGTCAAAGATCCACGGTGCTGCCAGTTCGAAAAAGGCGCAAAGGCACCAAGAGGAAAAAATATCTACGGACCCAAGGCTCGAGTGGCAGGAAGAGGACCAGTGCACAACCGAAGGAGAGTATGAAACTCAGGCACAAAGAAATCAACTTTTTCTGGGGGAAGCAGACAGACCTCTGAAGGGCTTTGCAGAAAAAGGAAACTGAGCGTGGTGACACCTCCCAAAGACTTTCTTTGAAAGCTGGGGAGATGCTTCTGTGAGGGCTCTGTCGGCGCCGATGTCACCCACATGTGAGGACTGACTTACTGCTTGTTTCTGGAGAAAGCATAGTTACTCACCTTTAACAGGTGTTCTTCGGACACAAGCAGGAATCAGTCCTCACATATATATGGGTGACGTCGGCACCAACAGAGCCCTCGCAGAAGCATCCCCCCCAGCTTTCAAAGAAAGCCTTTGGGAGATGCTACCATGCATGCATGGTCTCCTTCCCGCCCAAGGGTGCCATCTTGATCAGTCAGGTCCCATAGCTAGAGCCCTACTCAGCAGATGGCCAGGGAAGTAAAACAAAAATGGTAATTCCAAAGGGGAGGTGGAAGGGTAGTGAGGAACCAGAGCTGTCGAAGCCACGAAGGAGCCACGAAGATCACCGAGGCTCAGTCCCTCTGGATCTTGTGGAGGGTCGCAATGAGAGGGGTGGGAGGGAACGCATACTGAAGCCCGGAGATCCAGTTCAGGAGGAAAACATCTGGGGCTACCCTGCTCGGGTGCAGTATAGGACTGCAAAAGCAGGGAAGCTGCGCATTTACCCAGCTGGCAAACAGATCCAAAGACGGAGTCCCCCAGCGGTGGAATAGGTGGAGAATCACCACTGAGGCACCACTCATGTGGGCGAAGGAGCCTGCTGGGTCTGTCCACAAGGACATTGTCCTGACCCAAGTGGTACACCGCTTTTAGGGTCATGCCCCGGCGTATGGCGAAGGAGCAGAGGAGGACTGCCTCCTGACAGAGTAGGCGGGAGCCCGTACCCCCCTCCTTGATTATGTAGAACATCGCGACCGTCGGTCTGCACGAGCACCGACTTGCCACACAGGTGATGCTCGAAGATCTGCTGCTGAGATTCCTCGGGTGTCCACTGCCCCCGAGTACGGAGATTGCCGCAGTGGGCTCCCCAGCCCAACAGTGAGTCATCTGTCATCAAGAAGAGCTCGTGTTGTCGAGTCTGGAAGGGCATGCCTCTAAGGCGGCTTTGGGGGTTCAGCCACCAATCCAGGGAACTGGAGAGGCTGTGGAAACAGAAAAGGGAGGCTTGGGACCACTGCACACTGAAGCACCATTGGGCCGCTCGCATGTGCATGCGAGCGTCGGGGATGATATGGACAGTCGAGGCCATGTGCCCTAGAAGATGCAACATGGCCTGCGCCGAGACTCTGGACCGGCTTTGGACCTTGGCGGCCAGAGCGCAGAGACGCTCCACGCATGCTCGAGGAAGGCCATCGCCATTACCGTGTTGAGAACAGCGCCAATGAACTCCAGGGTCTGCACCGGCTCGAGGTAGGAATTGGAGTAGCTGATTGGGAAACAGAGGCACGCGAGGAGAAGGACCATGCGCGATGCCGAGAGATGAGCGTCCTCTGCTGATGTGCCCATGATGAGCCAGATGTCCTGGTAAGGGTAAACTGATATGCCCTTGTAGCCAGAGGTGGGCTGTGGCCTTTGACAGTCATTTTGTTTAGACACGCGGAGCAGATGGTGAGCCTGAAAGGGAGCACTCTCAATTGGAAGTGCTCCCCTTGCACTCTGAAGTGCAGGTACTTCATGCGCTTGGGGTGAACCGGAATGTGGGTGTAAGCGTCTCTGAGATTCAAGGAGCAGAGCCAATCGTCCTGCAGGAGGAAGGGCAGCAGAACACCAAGCGATGGCATCCTGAACTTCTCCTGAACCAGAAATTTGTTCAGATTCCTGAGAAAGAGGATGGGGTGCAGGCCTCCCATCCTCTTCAAAATGAGGAAGTACCGGGAGTAAAACCCCCAACCTCGGGGGTGCGGCGGAACTCTTTCGACCGCCTGTGGACTAAGAAGGTTGATCAGCTCTTGCTGCAAGCAAGTCTGGAGTGAGGGAAGCCGAATAGGCTCCGCTGGGGAGAAGGGCGGAAGGAGTCTGTCCAGGCGAAGATAACTGTCCCAGATTACCTGAAGGACCCAGGTGTCCGATGTAACGGCTGCCCATTTGGAGGCGACAAAGGGTAGTTACTCACCTGTAACAGGTGTTCTCCAGAGACAGCAGGAATCAGTCCTCACTTATGGGTGACGTCAGCACCGACGGAGCCCGTGTGGAGCAATTCCCCAGCTTTCAAAGAAAGCCTTTGGGATTGCTACCACACATGTGTGGTCCTCTTCCCGCCCAAGGATGCCATCTTACTCAGTCAGATCCCATAGCTAGAGCCCTACTAAGCAGATGACAAAGGAAGAACAAAAATGGCAACTCTTAGGGGAGGTGGGAGGGAAGTGAGGACGTATTCCTGCTGTCCCTGGAGAACACCTGTTACAGGTGAGTACGCTTTCTCCAGGAACAAGCAGGAAGTCAGTCCTCACTTATGGGACTCCCCAACTACAGGCTACCAAACCTGTAACCCAAAAGCGCCTACATGGCTGTGAGCAGAAGTCGATGCCCGAAGGAGCCCAAGACATCAGATCCAAAGTACAAGCCTGGCTGAAGGCGCTGTCCAGGTGGGACTCCCTCTCAAAGCAGTAGTGAGAGGCGAAGGTATTCGTCTAAGATCAGGTCGCAGCCCGGCAGATATCCGTCAGAGACACTGAGCGCAGCGAAGATACAGAGGCTGCCTTGGCATGGACACCATGCGCAGTGACCCGCCAATCCAGCGGGGCCCCAGTCTTTGCCTGGGCAAAGGTGATGCAATCTGCCACGCAGATGGAGAGGGTGCGCTTGGTGACCTTCTAATTCTCAGATGGGTGGGATAGTAGGTGACGAAGAGCCAGTTTGACTTGCAATGACCCTGGGTATTCTGCAGGCAGAAGGCGAGAGCCCTCTTGCAGTCGAGTGTGTGCAGAACCACCGATGTCCGGTCGGTGTGAGATCTCGGAAAGAAAGTTGGCAAGACTATCTCTTGATTGAGGTGGACGTCCGAGACAACCTTCGGTAGGAACTTGGGGTGGGTACGGAGAACTACCCTGTTCCCATAGAAGAGGTGTCAAAGTGAGCATGTCGCCATTGGCTCGAAGGGTGGCTGCATCAGTCCCACTCCGCCGGTGGAGGCCGGATGGGGCATTTTGACAGTAAGAGACCAAGGGCTGGCCCGAGAGGGGCTTGCCCTTGACCGGGAAGTGGATAGCCGAAATGGCACTCAGGTGAATTCTGACCGAGTTAGATTTCAGTCCCACCTGCAAGAGGTGAAGGAGGTACTGGAGAACCCACCTGGTAGAGCAGGAGAATGGGTCAATCTGGAGCTCAGAGCACCAAACCAGAAAACGCTGCCAATTGAAGGCATAAGCCCGCACAATCTCCTCGACCACCCCCGGGAGGTGCAGTGGGGCTAAGGAGACCAGTTCAGCTGCCAGGCTGTGAGAGATAGCGAGGTGAGATTCGGATGAAGCACCCGGCCCTCTTCCTGTGTTAGGAGGGCTGGGGCACAGCCCAGAGGAATCGGAGGCTCAGAGGAAAGCCGCAGAAGAAGTGGGAACCAGGACTATCAAAGCCATGAGGAAGCCACGAGGATCACCGAGGCTTGGTCCCGCTGGATTTTGTGAAGGGTCCTCACGATGAGCGAGGTGGGAGGGAAGGCATACAGCAGCTTGGAGGTCCAGTCCAGGAGAAACGCATCCGGGGCCATCCTGTGGGGGTGCGGAACCGGCCCGCAGAAGCGGGGAAGCTGCATGTTCACCGGGCTGGTGAACAAGACCAGGGACGGAGTCCCCCACCATTGGAACAGGAGGAGAGCTACCTCCAGGTTCAGGCACCACTCGTGGGGTCTAAGGAGCTTGCTGAGTCTGTCTGCGAGGACGTCGTTCTGGCCTGGGAGGTAGACCGCTCCGAGGGTCATACTTCGGCACACAGCGAAGGAGCAGAGCAAAACCACCTCCCAGCAGAAGAGGCGAGAGCCCATTCCTCCCTCCTTGTTTATATAAAACATCACGACCTTGTCGTCAGTCTGTACCAGTAAGAGTAGTTACTCACCTGTAACAGGTGTTCTCCAGGAGCAGCAGGACTCAGTCCTCACATATGGGTGACGTCGGTGCCGACGGAGCCCCCGTGTGGAGCATTTCCCCAGCTTTCAAAGAAAGCCTTTGGGAATGCAGCGCGCATGCGCGGTCCCAATCCCGCCCAAGGGTGCCATCTTGCTCAGTCTGATGACATAGCTAAGACAGCAAAAAACAAAATAAATCATATGACCGCAACTCCAAGAGGAGGAGGGAGGGTTGTGAGGACTGATTCCTGCTGCTCCTGGAGAACACCTGTTACAGGTGAGTAACTACTCTTTCTCCAGGACCAAGCAGGAAGTCAGTCCTCACATATGGGACTCCCCAGCTTAAGGCTACCGGAGATCCAAAGCTGAAAAATGAGCTCCCTCTAGAGCCTCAGCACGTGAGAAAAGAATCTTCTCTAATAACGCCCCCGAACGGTAGCCCAACACCAGGGCCGGAGGGTAGGAGTTGCCTAAACCCCAAAGAGATTATGGAGTACCGCCTGCCCGAAAGCACTGTCCCTGCGGGACTCCCTCTCAAGGCAGTAGTGGGCTGCAAAAGTCTGGCTTGAAGACCAAGTAGCGGCCCGGCAGATGTCTGCCAACGGAACAGAGCAGAGATGAGCCACTGACGCAGCCTTCACCCTGACACGGTGAGCTGTAACTCGACCCTGCAAGGAGAGGCCGGCTGCCCTGTAAGACCAGGTGATACAGTCTGCTACCGATATGGACAAAGTATGCTTGGAGACAGCTAACTCCAACTTATTGGGGTCATAAGAGACGAAGAGCTGAACAGCCCTCCGGTGCTCCCGCGTACGGTCATGGTAGAAGGACAACGCCCTCCTACAGTCCAGGGTATGTAAGACCATCTCAGCCCGGCTGGCATACGGCCTGGGAAAGAAAGTTGTAAGAACCACCTCCTGATTGAGGTGGAAGGAGGAGACAACCTTTGGAAGGAACTTAGGGTGAGTCCGTAAGACTACTCTGTTCGTATATAACCTAGTATATGGAGCATCGGATACTAGGGCTTGAAGCTCACTTACTCGCCTTGCCGATGTAAGAGCTACCAGAAACAACGCTTTCCAGGAGAGAAAGCGCAAAGGACAAGTAGCCATAGGCTCAAATGGTGGGCAAGTAAGCCGTTGCAAGACCACATTCAAATCCCAGTCAGGGGCAGGTGGACGCACTGGAGGCTTAAGCAAAAGCAGGCCTCTGAGGAAGTGAGTCACCAAAGGGTGGCTGGAGAGAGACTGACCTTCCACCGGTGAGTGGTATCTGAAAGAGCACCGAGGTGAACTCGAACAGAATTGGACTTGAGGCCCAAGTTGGACAGGTGAAGCAAATACTGCAGCAGCGCTGGTACCAAGCATGAAAAAGGATTCTTGTTGTGTTGAGCACACCAGGTAGAGAATCTACGGCACTTAAGGGCATAAGACGTTCGGGTGGACTGCTTCGTAGAGGCCAAGACCACGTCCTCCAGTTCTCTAGGCAGTAATAAGGGTGCTAGAACTACTCTTTCAGCAGCCAGGCCATCAGATTGAGGGACTGGAGATTGGGGTGTAAAAGAGATCCCTGCTCTTGAGACAGGAGATCTGGTTGCATCCCCAGAGAAAGAGGAGTGTCCACCGCCAGTTGCAAAAGGAGTGGGAACCACGGCTGTCGGGGCCATCTGGGAGCCACCAGAATTACTGAGGCCCTGTCCCGGAACACTTTGAACAGTGTCTTGGGCACTAGAGGCGTGGGAGGAAAGGCATATAGGAGGCTTGTAGACCACGGAATGAGAAACGCATCCACTGCTAATATCAGAGGATGTGGTTGTCTGAAGCAGAACCTGGGCAGTTGACGGTTCAGAGGACTGGCAAAGAGATCTATAGTTGGAAGACGCCATCTCAGGAAGATCTGTTGAACCACTAAAGGATTCAACTGCCATTCGTGCGGCTTCAGGATCCTGCTCAATCTGTCTGCCAGATAATTCTCTTGCCCTGGGAGATAGACCGCTTTGAGAAGAATGCCGTGATTGACTGCCCAGGAGCACAGGCTCTGCGCTTCCTGACAGAGAAGGTGGGACCCTGTGCCCCCTTGTTTGTTCACATAAAACATAGCAACTTGATTGTCCGTCTGAACTAAGGCGGACTGGTGAGAGATGAGATGAGAGAAAGTTCTCAGGGCTAAGTGAATAGCTATCAGTTTTAAGAGGTTGATCTGCTGCGCGGCCTCCCAAGGAGACCACAGGCCTTGAGTACTTGCTCCCTGGCAATGTGCACCCCGACCTTGAAGAGAAGCATCGGTTGTCAGCACCTGAGAGTGTGGAGGTGACTGAAAAGGCACCCCTTGCACTAAATTCGGAAGATGACGCCACCATTGTAGAGAAGACTCCAGTAGTTTGGACACCCTCACTCTGTTCGTAAGATTTCCGGTGGCCTGTTGCCACTGAGTTCTGAGGCCCCATTGAGCCGGCCATATGTGTAGGCGGGCATGTGAAGTCACATGGACCGTGGAAGCCATGTGGCCTAAGAGTCTCAGGAATTGTCTGGCGGAGACCAGAGAATTGCTGTGGAACTGACTGGCCAGAGCCATCAACCTGTGGGCCCTGTCTATGGGTAAAAAGGCCTTTGTCTGAAGGGTGTCCAGTCTTGCTCCTATGAACTCCATGTTCTGTGAGGGGTGCAAAGTGGACTTTGCAAAGTTTATAACAAACCCCAGATGCTGAAGCAGAGCAACAGTGCGGAGGGTGGCTTGATTGGTCTCCTGTGGGGATTGACCCCTGATAAGCCAGTCGTCCAGGTATGGAAAGACCAAAAGGCCTTGAACCCTGAGGTAGGCCGCTACCACCGCCAGGCACTTGGTGAATACCCTGGGGGTGGAGGTTAGGCCAAAGGCAGTACCCTGTACTGGTAATGGTTTCCTCCCACTACAAATCTGAGATATTGTCTGTGGTCTGGATGAATGAGGATGTGAGTATAAGCATCCTTTAAATCTAAGGAGCATAGCCAATCTCCCTGCTGGAGGTAGGGCAGCAGGATTCCAAGGGTAAGCATCTTGAACTTTTCCCTCTCCAGGAACTTGTTTAAATTCTGCAACTCTAGGATGGGTCTGAGGCCTCCTGTTCTTTTTGGTACCAGAAAGTACCTGGAATAGAAGCCTTGACCACTCAGGTGGTGGGGCACCGGTTCCACTGCCTGTTCCTTTACAAGACTTGCTAACTCCAGCAGGAGTAAGTCATTGTGCAGAGGAAGTCTTGGAGGCTCCCTTGGAAAATAGGAGGGGGGTACCTGGTGGAAGTGGAGGAGATAGCACTTCTGGACTATACTTAGTACCCAGGTATCCCTTGTGACGGCTGGCCACCTGTGGGCGTACAGGGCCAGCCAGCCTCCTGTGCTGATAGGGGCCAGCTGAGGAGGAGAGGCTATGCCACTGGAGTCAAAACCCCGCACCCTGCTGTGCAGGAGCCAGAGCTGGTGGCTTGTGGGTTTTCTGCCTACGGGGCCCATGTCCCTGCCCCTTGGCCTGCTGACCCTGTTGGGGAGCTACAGAGGCCTGAAAATGAGGGTATGTTTTATAGGCAGATGACTTCCTTGGGTAAAAGATCTTTTTTCCCTGAGCCCTTCTTCTTCTGAGAAGGGGCAGAGGTTTTCCTGGACAGCCTTGTCCAGGTAAGAGTCTTGGTCTCGAGTTCTGCAGCCTTTTCAGCCATGGGCTTGCCAAAAAGGCTTTTACCTCGACAGGGGACATCGACCAACTTGTCCTGCACCCATGGCTCGAGGTCCGATGACTGTAGCCAGGCCTGACGGCGTGCACCGATGCCGGCCGCGGCTACTCGGGCCAAAGCCTCGAAGCCATCATAGGCTGCTTAAGAGATAAACTTCGAGCACTCACGAATACCCGATGACAGAGCGTTGAACCTCTGCAAAGGTTCTTCGGAGAGACCAGCAGAGAACCCGGCAATCTCCTTTGCCAGGTCTCGAAGGTACATGCCCATGTACAGCTGGTAGGTCTGGACACGGTAAGCAAGCATAGAGCCCTGGAAGCACTCTTCAGATGATGCATGGCCGATTCCACAACCATGGAATGGTGCAGTAATTGTGCCTTTTGGAACCCGGGGCTCTTGCGGACTCGATAGATGGAATCGACCCGCTTGCTCAAAACCAGCGTCAAGTCCGGCGCCTCCCACATGCGGAAGAGGAACCGTTCCAGCATCAGAGGAACCGGTACAGTAAAGGCCTCCTTTGGGGGAGAGTCATACTGCAGGGCCTCGAGCTCCTCGGCTCCTCCTCGGGATCCGCGGGGAAGGCCAAGGCCTTGGCAATATCCCACACGAACTCCGAGAACCGGGTATCCTCCAGGGGGGACCTTCTCCGAGGCTCAGACTCCGGCGAGTCCAATGGGACACACCGAGTCCAAAAGGTGTCGGGTGACTCCTCATCCTCCGTTTCCCAGCCGGACCCCTCGGAGGAGGAATCAAGCGGCTCTGGTCGGGCAGGCACCGATGCCATCCGCCCCGACGACGAGGGTACTGAGTGGGAGATCGAGGGAGACTTTGGCCGAGGATCGACTCGAGAGCGCATGGACTCGAGGATCGGCTCGGCCTCCGGGGTCGACTTGGACGTCGATGTCCCGGTGGTCGGGGCAGATGCACCGGTGAGACCGGCGATCACTGCCCGCTGTTGTTCCATGAAGGCAGCCAAGCTGCACTCCAAGGCCGTCAACCTGAGTCCGAGCTCAGGCGCTCGGGGCTATGCAACTTGGCCCTCGAGGAGCCAAGTGCGTCTACCGACGCCGCCCTCACAGGTTTTTTCTTCTTGCGATGCTCCCGCGAGGGAGACCCCCTCTCAGAGGAGCCTTGGCGCTGCTCGGGGCCTGAGTCCTGAGACGTCGAGGCCTCTTACGAAGCAGGGGCAACAGGGAGGATGGGAGTGGACAGGTGCTACCGGAAAAAAGGCCAAAAGGCCGAAAAGACAAAACCTTTTCCAAGGGACAAGGACATGCGTCCAAAGGGCTCCGCGGAAAAAGGGAGACTGAGCAAGATGGCACCCTTGGGCGGGAAGAGGACCACACATGCGTGGCAGCAATCTCAAAGGCTTTATTTGAAAGCTGGGAAATTGCTGCGCGCGGGCTCCGTCAGTGCCAGCGTCACCCATAAGTGAGGACTGACTTCCTGCTTGTTCCTGGAGAAAATTAGATGAACCTGTGATGAATTGTCAGTACTCACATGACTTTAATCAACCAATGAATGATGGCTCTAATGTTTAAAATGGCTACATTCACTCCCTGTTCCACTTTTACAATGGTGAATACAAGAGAGCTGCCTGAGAACATCAGGAAAGTAATTATCACCAAACATGAAGCTTAAAAGGGGTACAAGGACATCGCTAAAGACCATGGAATTCCTGTGTCTATGATTCGCAATGTTATTAAGATGTTTTCTGCTCATGGAACTGTCAAGAACCTCCCAGGACATTTGTGCAAACTGTTGGGAAAATATTATGTACAACATCCAAAGAGCTGAAGAATGACATGGAGCAATCCGGAGTGGTGGTTTCAAGCTGCACCATACACCGCTCATTAAACAAAGAAGGACTTCATGGCCTCAAGCCAAGGATCACCCCACTGTTGAAAGACAGACATTAAAAGGCATGCCTGATCTTTGCCCAAACCCACCTTGAGAAACCACAATCCTTCTGGAAAAATGTTCTGTGGACAAATGAAACCGAACATGAGCTCTTTGGCAATCCAGACCAGCGATACATTTACAGGCAAAGAAATGAAGCTTATAAAGAAAAAAAGCGTAGTTACTCACCTGTAACAGGTGTTCTCTCCAGGGACAGCAGGAATCAGTCCTCACTTACGGGTAACGTCGCACCGACGGAGCCCGCGCAGAGCAATTCCCAAGCTTTCAAAGAAAGCCTTAGGGATTGCTGCCACGCATGCATGGTCCTCTTCCCGCCCATGGGTGCCATCTTGCTCAGTCCGGTCCCTTAGCTCGAGTCCTACCAACCAGATGGCAAGGGAAGGACAAAAATTAAGCAACTCATCAGGGGATGTGGGAGGGTAGTGAGGACTGATTCCTGCTGTCCCTGGAGAACACCTGTTACAGGTGGGTAACTATGCTTTCTCCATGAACAAGCAGGAACTCAGTCCTCACTTATGGGACTCCCTAGCTACAGGCTACCAAACCTGTAAAAAAAAAAAATGCCTCTGCGGGGCCATGAGCAGAAGACTAAGCCCGAAGGAGCCCTAGCTCTTGGGTCCTCAGGGCAAAACCCTCGGTAGCCATGAAGAAGGGTCACAGAGCAGGAGTTGCTTATACTCCGAACAGATTGCGGAGTACAGCCTGGCCGAAGGCGCTGTCCCGGCGGGACTCCCTCTCCAGGCAATAGTGGGCGGCAAAGGTGTTCGTAGAAGACCAGATTGCCGCCTGGCAGATGTCCATCATGGGCACGGAGCACAGCAAGGCCACCGAGGCCGCTTTGGCTTGGACCCCATGAGCAGTGACCCGATGATCCAGAAGGACGCCCGCTTTCGCATGGGCGAAGGCGATACAGTCCGTTACACAAACAGAGAGGGTGCGCTTGGTGACTGCTTGCCCCTGTCTATTGGGATCGTAGGTCACGAAAAGTCTGTCAGACTTATTTATTTAACTTTCTTATATACCGCACTCTTTACGCCAGTGCAGTTTACATGTAACGCAATTATGCAGAGCAGGGGACTTCACTGCATTTACATTATAACAGGGGGTTTCGTACAGGAAGCAAACGAACAGGGTAACTATGTGCAAATAAACTATCAACATAGGTACATGTATCAACATATGTACATGGACTTGCGGTAAGTCTGGTTATGCTGCAAGTAGAAGGCGAGGGCCCGCTTGCAATCAAGGGTGTGGAGAGCCACTGACACCTGATCGGCGTGGGGCCTCGGGAAGGTCGGGCGCACTATCTCTTGGTAGAGATGAAAGGCTGACACGACCTTAGGTAAGAACTTAGGATGCGTCCGGAGGACCACTCTGTTCTGATAAAACCTGGTGTAAGGGGTACCAGCCATGAGTTCCTGAAGCTCACTGACTCAGCGAGCCAAGGTCAGCGCCACCAGGAAGGCCACCTTCCAGGACAAGTGCCGGAACAAACATGTCGACATAGGCTCGAAGGGTGGACGAGTGAGCTGCGTGAGTACCACGCTCAAGTCCCATTCCGCCGTTGGGGAAATGATAGGCGGCTTGGATAACAGAAGGACCCGCATGAAGCAGGAGACTAGTGGCTGCCCCGAGAGAGGCTTTCCCTCGATAGGGAGATGATTAGTCGATATGGCGCTCAAATGAATTCTAACAGAGTTCGACTTCAGCCCTTCCCTCGAGAGGTGGAAGAGGTATTGGAGAACCCACCGAACCAGGCAGGAGAAAGGGTCAATCTGGTGATCCGAGTACCAGACAGAGAAGCATTTCCACTTGAAGGCGTAAGCCCACCTCGTGGAGTCCTTCCTCGAGACAAGGAGGATTTCTTCGACCTCCTCCGGAAGGGCCGGGGGGCTAGAGAGACCCGTTCAGCCGCCAGGCTGTGAGGGATAGGGAGGGTAGATTTGGGTGCAGTACCTGACCTTCCTCCTGTATCATCAAGTCCCTGGCAGAGCCCAAGGGAATCGGAGGCTCCAACGACAGCCGTAACAGAAGTGGGAACCACTAGGGAGCCACAAGGATCAGCAATGTCCCGTCCCATTGGTTCTTGAACAGAGTCCTCGCAATGAGGGGAAAAGGAGGGAATGCATGTAGGAGACTGGAGGACCAGTCCAGGAGAAATGCATTGGGGCCCTCCCTGCCCAGGGTGCTGCATTGGGCCCCTCCCTGCCCAGGGTGCTGCACCGGGGCCCCTCCCAGGGGGTCCCACCGAGGGACTGGCTTCATTGGGTACTGAAACACCACTGAGCCGCCTGCATATGTAAGCAGGAGTGAGGAACCACAAGCAGGAGTGAGGCCATGTGGCCCAGGAGGCGTAGCATGGACCAAGCGGTGACCTGGTGAGCATTCTGGATGCGAGCCGCCAGGACCCGGAGTTGGGTGGAGCGGTCTACAGGCAAGAAGGCCATGGCCTGCCGAGTATTGAGGCGCGCCCCGATGAACTCGAGAGCCTGCGTCGGCTCAAGGTGAGACTTTGGGTAGTTGACCAAGAACCCCAAACTCTTTAAGAGGAGGACAGTGCTCGACATCGCTTGCCAGGCTTCCTCGACGGATGAGCCCGTAATGAGCCAGTCGTCGAGGTAGGGAAACACTGACATGCCCTGGTGCCGAAGGTAAGCGGCGGCCAAGATGAGACAATGTGCTAAGACCCGTGGGGCAGATGCAAGGCCGAAGGGGAGCACCCTGTACTGGAAGTGCTTTCCCCGCACCCTGAAACGCAGGTACTGTCTGTGTTGAGGGTGGATCAGAATATGGGCATTAGCGTCCTTTAGATCCAAGGAGCATAGTCAGTCACCCTGCCGGAGGAAGGGCAGCAGCATGCCAAGAGATAACATCTTGAATTTCTCCCACACCAGGAACTTGTTTAGCCTGCGGAGGTCGAGAATAGGCCACAGACCCCCTATCTTTTTTGGGACGAGGAAGTATCGGGAATACTCGAAGCCCCGACCTCGAAGGTGGGGAGGGACCTTCTCGACTGCCCACTGGTGCATAGGGGGGTGAGGAGGCTCCGCCGGGGAGAAAGGGGGTGGGAGCCTGTCGAAGTGGAGGTGATAGCCCTCCCGGATGATCTGGAGGACCCAAGTGTCCGAGGTGATATCTGACAAAGCCTGGACGAAACTGGACAGGCATCCCCCTATGGGCTGCTGTATCGCCGGAGGGTGAGGGGCAATGACGCTGGCATCAAAACCTCTGAGGGGGTTGCGGGGCAGCCGGCGTCGGGTCCTTCCGTCCCTTAGGTTTCCGGTGACCCTGGCCAGACTTCCCCTGCACAGGGGTGGCTGGGTACAGCGGGTAGCCGCGGTACTGGAGGCCTTTCCTGGGGAAGGTGGTCTTCTTGGAAGGCTGCTTCTTCCGAGGTAGCGTCGAAGTCTTGTGAGAGAGATGGGTCCTAGTGACATACTCCGACTCGATCTCTGCCGCCTTCTCCTCCATCGGCTTACCAAAAAGTTGCTCGCCAAGGCAGGGCACGTCCAGGAGCTTCTCCTGTACCCACTGCTCCAAATCTGAGGATTGGAGCAAAGCCTGGCGGCGGGCTCCAATACCCGTGGCCACCACCCAAGCCGAAGTCTCAAAGCCATCGTAGGAGGCTCGAGAGATATACTTGGAGCAATCAGCTATTGATTTCGACAGTGTGCAGAACCTAACAAGGGGCTCACCCTCGAGGCCTGCAGAAAAGCCTCCAAGTTCTTTCGCCAAGTCACGGAGGAACATACCCATATATAACTGGTATGCCTGGATGTGACAGGAGAGCATGGAACCCTGATAGGCCTTACAGCACAGGGCAACAAGGCCTCTCAAATTTCGGCCCGGTGGTACTGATGAGTGGAACTTCGGGCTTTTCTGCTTCCTCATGGCTGATTCCATCACCATCGAAGTGTGTGGAAGTTGAGTCTTACGGAAGCCTGGGTCCCGCTGCACCTTGTACATTGTGTCAAGGCACTTGCTCACGATAGGGATCGAGGCCGGGGCCTCCCACATGCGGAGCAATAGCCAGGAGAGAATCAATGGCACCAGTACGGTGAGGGATTCCCTGAGTGGGGCCTCATATTGAAGAATATCGAGTTCTTCAGCACGAGGGTCTTCCTTGGCCTGGGTGACCAGGTTGAGGGCCCGGAGCCATGTCCTGGATAAACACCAGAAAGGAGGTGTCCTCGGGTGGTGAACACTGCTGGAGACCAGGCGGCGAGGGGTCCGACGGAAGATCCCAGTGAGTGCAGGTCTCTGGGGATGTGTCCCCATCGGACTCCCAGTCCGAGAAATCGGTGGAGGAATCCGAGCCGGGCGGTTCACCCTGTCCGATGGCCGGCGGTCTGGTGCCCTGGATGACCTTGCCCCTGAGGAACGGGAAAGCGAGCGAGACCGACGTCGAGGAACCTCACGAGGCTTGTGGCTCTTAGGGGTTTCTTGGAAAGATTGGGGTGTCCCATGCGAGGGACCCATGGTCTCTGGCCGCAAGTCAGAGAAGCTGGCCGTGAGCACCTGCTGGGAAGCAATGAATACAGAAATGCTGTGTTCTAGCGCCAGCATATGGGACTTCCAAATGGGCGTGCGGCCCTGGGATGCCGATACCGGGGTCAGCGGATCGGGTGTTGAGGAGGAGAGGAGGTCCTCACCAGGACGGTCCTCGGGAGACTGGGCACCTTCGCCGGAAGCCTCGGTTTCTCTGCGAGGTACCTTGCAGGGCTGCTCCTTGTCCAACTCTCGGGAACGCCGAATGGGGCTAAGCGACTAGGTGCAGGAGGGCTCACGCTTGTCGGGGGCCCGGACGACGACTTCAAGGCCGCCTTCTTTTTGCACCGTTCCACCTCGGGGGACCCCTGGTCCAAATGCCGCCTGGAACGCGGTGCTGAAGGGGAAGAACACACCGGAGGGGAGACGACCGAGGGTGCCACTGGGGACTCCGAGGCAGCCTTTCGAAAAATGTCTTCTGACTTCTGCTTACGGCTGAGCAGGGCCTTAGAGGACATTTTTTTACAGAGCGAACAGAGCTCTGGGTCATGGTCGGCTCCCAGACAACTTAGACAGCAGTCATGAGTGTCTGTAAGCAACATGTTCCTAGAGCATCTATCACATTTTTTAAACCCGGTGGCCATGGGGGTGAAAACGGCCCCTGAGAGGTCAAAGACCCACACGGCCAGCAGTTGGAAGAAAAAAGGGCACGAAGCCTGGGAAGAAAAAATTTAGGAAGGATATTCCCGCAGGCTCCAAAAGGGAGCAAGGGGAGGATGGGTAGAGGACCGGTGCAACCGAAAAAAAGATATAGCCTGTTAAGGCGAAGAATATGAAAACTTTTTCCGAGGGATGAGGACATGCATCCGAAGGGCTCCACGAAAAAAGGGAGACTGAGCAAGATGGCACCCTTGGGCGGGAAGAGGACCACACATGCGTGGCAGCACTCCCAAAAGCTTTCTTTGAAAGCTGGGGAATTGCTCCGTGCAGGCTCCGCCGGTGCCGACATCACCCATAAGTGAGGACTGACTTCCTGCTTGTTCCTGGAGAAACACCCTTTCTACAGTTAAATATAGTGGAGGTTCCATAATATGGGAATATTTTTCTGCCTCAGGAACTGGAGGCCTGGAATGTATTAAAAGAATCATGAAGCCAAACGATTACCAAAAGTATCTTGGAGTGAAATGTGCTACCTGGTGTCAGAAAGCTAGGTATGGGTCGAAGGTCATGGGTCCTCCAGCAGGACAATGACCCAAAACATACATCCGAAAGTACAAAAGAATGGGTAAAAAGGAAAACAAATTGATTGTTTTAAACTGGTTAGCAATAAGTCCTGATCTCATTTCAATCAAGAACTTTTGGAAGGAGCTGAAATCTGCCATTGGTGAAAGGAATCTTGAACATTCATAAGGTGGAACAAATCACAGTTGAAGAGTGGGAGAAACTACCAGCAGACAAATATAAGAAACTTATAGATGGCTACAAGAAACGTTTGGAGACTGTCATCATTGCCAAGGATTGTGCAACCAAATATTAGTGAAGGGTGCCATTAATCCTGTCAAAGTCATATTCTGATTTTTTTTCACAGAAATTACAAAGTCTAAGTTGCACAAACATCTATTTGTTGTAGACCTTTGAACATACTATTAAAATATTATGTTAACAAAGTTGGAATATTTCCAATTATTTTTCAAGATATTGAACACAAGCTAAAATGCAAGGGTGCCAAAAATGTTGGCCACAACTATATATGCCCCAGTCCATCCTCTGCGCTCACTTCATGACAACAGACTTTATATTCCTCCTCCTCCTTCTAGAGCAAAACTTGCATCTACCCGGCAATCTGCATATTTTCCATTCTAGCCCATTATCTCTAGAATGTCCTCTCCTTTATGTCTTGAAGCCAACTTTAAACTCTTCAAGAAGGCTTTGAAAACACATTGTTTTTTAACGGCATTTCAAGTACCTTAAACTTGGCAACCACTGCGTCTTCCAGCACAGCACACCTCCTATCATGTCTCCCTCCCCTCTCTCCCCTCTACATCCTACAGCACTGTCTTTTTTTCCTCTTTCCTAATATAATTGGAGTTCTTTTCTTTTAATTTCTAAAAGGTTATTGTAAACCACATTTATTTATTTATTTACATTCCCTTATATACCGCACTATTCTGCATCAATGCGGTTTACATTGAACAAACTGAAATTACATTGAACAGGGCATTATAACTTGGAGATAACTATTTTTTTTTACAGGGAACATGGGCTATGGAGGGTTAAGTGGCTTGCCCAAGACCACAAGGAGCACCTGTGGGACTAGAAACCCCAGTCCTTCCGGCCCAAGGTTGCTGTCCTCTGGTGGGATTTGAACCCCCGACCTTCCAGCCTGAAGTACCTTGCCCCAACCACTAGGCCACTCCTCCACTCCACTCCACTCCACATTGCTTCTGTGCATAAATGCAGTATATTAAATAAAGATAAACAAACTTTGGTTTTCCTCTTTCCTAATACAGAAGTCCTCAGTATCTTCAGGTATTCCTGGTTTGGGTAGTACAGCCCTCCAAGCCTGTATTGCTGTTGCACTGACACTCTTCAGAGGTGTCATAAGGCCTTCCAGCCTGTCCTGCTGCTTTGTTGCTATTTCTGGGTGTTCTACCATCAACTTGTGCTGCAGTTCCTAATAATTAAAGAAGAAACTGAATCTAGCGTGTGCGGAGACACTGCCAGCCTAATGGTATTGACTAACCTTGAGCTCTCTCTTCAAAGTTCTTTTCAAATTTCCATTACTATACTTGTTGGCCCAGCCCCACCATGAGAGTATTTATTTTCTTAGCCCATACAAAGTGCCTTAGGAAGAAACCTTTAGCTTTTACTGAATGACTAGAATGCATTCCCTCAGTGCCTTCAGGTGTTCCTACTAGGGATAGGGCCTTTTAGTGTAATTTTCTACTCTGCTGGTTCTCCTCGGGTGTTTCAGATCCTTGCAGTGGATCTTGGTGCTGTGCTGGTCCTTTTGGGATGTTTTGGGGGATGTATGCCTTTCCTGCACCTAAACTGGCCCTCTGTGTATGTTCCGTCACCCGCTTTGGCATGCAGTTCCCATCATAGTAACAATAATGACAGCAGATAAAGCGTAGTTACTCACCTGTAAAGCATAGTTACTTACCTGTAACAGGTGATCTCTGGGAACAGCAGGAATAAGTCTTCACATATCGGTACGTCGGTACCGACGGAGTCTGCGCGGGAACGCTTCCCAGCATCCAATCAAAGAGCTTTTGGAAGCATCCCACCACGCCTGCGTGCTGCCTTCCCGCCTTTCCCAACTGCCTCTCCTCAGTTAAGTTTTAAAGCTGAGACAAAGAGAGAGAGAGAGGAAAGGAAAGGAAAGATAGAGATACAACTCCTGGGGAGGTGGGTGGGTTGTGAAGACTTATTCCTGCTGTTCCCAGAGATCACCTGTTACAGGTAAGTAACTGTGCTATCTCCAGGAACAAGCAGGAATGAGTCTTCACATATGGGGACTCCCAAGCTGAGATGCCTGGAGTCCTAGCATGTCATAGGTTGGAACATGCTATACCCCACAACACCAGGCATCCTGAGGATGGAGGGTAGGGGTTGAAGAAAGAAAGATGCTGTAGAACAGCTAACCCAGCATAGGACTGCAGAAAAGGAGTCCATGTGTGGATGATAATTGTCATCAATGATATTGCAAAGAATATTGCAATATGGACCTCCCCTGACAGGATTTTATAGAAGTATAGAGGTTCATGGGATCTACTGGGAAACCCAGTAGAGGAACCTCAAAGAAGACCTCACTGTAAGTGGAGGTAATAAACCTGTAGGAAAAACAGTGGAGCTCAGAATCCTGAAAGGTAACAGGTAACCCCAGAAGGAAAAACTGGGGTAGTACAAAAACGGTGGGCCTTCAGCGGAAGGCTTTATGACAAAAACCCAACTCTTTTGGCAGAAGAGTGGCACACTCTTAGAAACAAAAGAGAAAGGCTAACTGATTTGGACAAACAGACACAGTCCTTGTGGGGAGAAAGGGTATGGGAACCCCTTGTATCTCAAAGAAAGGACAAACGCTGGAGGTGTTAGAACCTGTGATTAGCTGAAGATCCGCAATGTCTCTCCTAACTGGAGTCAGCTAGGAGAGATATTGGGACATGGAGAACTTCAGAGGTATCTAAACCGTAAGGTTATGGTGGAAGTTGTGAACTACCACCGAAGTGGTTGTGGAACCCCAAAAAAGAATGGGGAAACCCCATCTGTCAGAATCATATAGTTATATGAGCCTGGACAGTCAGGTAGATAAATACAAAAAACATATCTACCTATAGTAGAAAATCTCAAGAGATAAATATAGATATAGATATAGTATATATATATATATATATATATATATATATATCTCATATAGATATAGAAGAATATATCTATAGTGAGATATGAAGGGCATAAAATACACACCAATGATAGGCATAGACATCTGTAAGATGTATGCTATAGGTATGAATATATATAGGCCTCTATATGGGAGTCTGCAATGCAGCAGACACAGATATGCCTACACAAATGGTATTGACATAGGAAAAAGTGGAAAGGAAGATTCATCTAATAACAAGAAGGTGGAACCTACTTGAGAAGATATATAGAGAATCAATTTCCACTGGTTATGAGCTACAGGGATGCTAGGTAGTGGAATAACCAGGATGGTTACGTGAAAAGCAGAGGATGATATCAGTCTGCAGCCAGCAAGTCCTGAGTATTCTAGAACTCTAGCATGGTAAGTGAACAGAAGACGCATAAAAATGAGATACCCAGCTGACCTGCTTAAGGGCAAAAAGGTATCATGCGTTCTTACCATGAGGACGAGCTGGAAGGAGAAAACATATTCCCAATTGGAAATACTATGGACCAAAGCAGGGAATTAGCAACTCCTTAAGTTTGCACGTAAGAGGAGGCCTATGTCCTTTATATTAAAAGGAGAAGTTTTCTAGTCATGGGAGACATGACTGAAAAAGCCTTTTTCAACCATCTAGTACAGCTGTTAGAGAAAAAGCCCCCCATGCTCTCTAGCAAGGGCCCATAGTGGAGAGCTTCTTTGTAGAATTGCAGAGAGCATGATGCAGGAGAAAGAGGAGATAGAACTGGCTGCAGGAGAGCCAGTACCTATGTCAACTAAGCTGCCAAACACAGGGGTATGGAGATGGCAGAAAGAGAAGACAATCCAACAAGCTTGTAGTGAAAATATTTCCAAGACAGATGACAGCACTGACTTGGAGCCACTACTAAGACCAGACAGAATGTTAGTGGAGGACAAATCTGGTTGCTGATGGACAAGAACCAGTGGTCCAAACATTAAGGCTCCTGCATTGGCAGCTGCTTGCCAGACAGCAGAAAGAATGGCACTGGAAATAAAGACAGAAAGAATGGTACTGTTTAAAACAGAAACAGACAGAACAAGAGTAGAAAACTCTGGACATGTCTGATGAACTGATGCAAGGCAAGAATGAAGAAGAGGAGTCAACTCAGAGAAGAGAACTCCGCACTGGAAAAGTAGCAAAACTAGAGAGGCGGAAGAAAAAGCCCTCCAGTGAAGGAATACCGCTCTTACAGAGTAAAAACCTTGGTAAGAGGATAAAAAGAATAGAGCTGAAGAAGACTTACAAAATAGTAAGTCTATAGAAAGGAAAAAAGACATGCTGGCACAGAAAACTATCGTTTGATAGTGGTTAGACCTCTTTCCCTAGCAGGAAGAAGAGGAGAACCCTGTGATCTAGAAGCATGAACATCCTGACAGCTCAGAGAACATAGAAAGAATGGATGTCTTTGGGAAGAGATCCATGTTTAGGATTTAGAATGACAGCAGTGGATTGCTTCTATTGAGAAGAACTAACTGTAGATTCTAACCCCAAGAGTCACAAGCATCTGATGATGATTGATCAGAAACCCTGCGGTTGCTGGGTTTGCTGAGTCTGGTGAGAGGTTGGATTCTTCAGACCAGGATGATGCCTCCCCTGTTTGGGAACATCTGTATGATGAGCAAGTGATGAATAAAACCTTCTTCTCCTGTGGGAAGAAAGTTTAGTAGGACATTTCCTACCTACTGGGACAGAAGGTGGTGTAGAACAACCCCTAGGAACAGGTAAATCAGTGGACAACTGAGTAACCTGACGTAAATACTCCTTGTTGAAAAGATTTTCTCCAGTGCAAGGAGTATGTCCCAGTCTTTGTTGTGCCCATTTGTCCAAGTCTGAAGCTTGGAGCCAGGCTCTACGTCGTGCCCCTATAGCTATAGCAGAAGTTCTGCTAACAGACTCAAAAGAGTCTAGGGAAGCACGAGAAAGAAACCAAGAGATATTCTGGAGATGCTTAAGCAGTGAGGAATAGTTTGTACTCTTGGAATCTGGAAGAAAAGGAGTCAAAAGATGTAAGTGCTTTGTGACCTCCTCAAGAGATAGACTCGTATAAAAAATATATGAGAGAATTCTTGCAGAAAGCATAGATGTCTGGAAGGTTTGACGTCCAAAGGCATCAAGTGTCTGAGACTCACGACCTGGCGGATAAGAAGAGTGCTTTTTCTTACTCTTTACCCGCCTCATTGCTGATTCCACTACTATGGAATGATGAGGAAGTTGAGTCTTTTGAAACCCTGGAGAGGGGGGCACCTGATATAAGAGATCAGTTGCCCTGGGAGGTGGGGGTACCCTGAAAGGTGTTTCCCACATTCCTAGAAGGAGTTCCTGCAAGGAATGATGCAAAGGAAGCATTATGTTCTCCTTTGCTTTGGTAGAAAGAGAGCCTTGTGCAGGATCATGTCCTGGGATAGGAATGGCAAGAGATCTTGCTATATCCAGGAGGAAACTCTGAAAAGAGGGATCCCCAACAGGAATTTCCCTTGGACAGGTTAGATCTGAAGAACTAGCCTGAGCACCGACAGAGGCATCCAAATATATAGGAATAGAAGATCCTGCACAGTGCAGTGTGGAATGCTTAAGAGATGGTTGCTGGTACTGGGTATCATGAGCAGCAACCGTCCTAACCACATTGTCCATGCCAGGTATCGACTCCAAGCTTGGTATAGAATGGAGCGATCCTGTTGAAAAAAGCATGGTAGGAGTTGACCACGATGCTACTGTGGATACCGGTACCGATGTCAATACCGGTACCGATGTCGGAGTCGAGCCCGACAAAGACATCGGAGTAGTCATCTGTGACAGTTCAATTGGTACCGTGGTGATCGAAGCCATCCGGCCAGTATCCTCGGTACCGGAGCACCGGTATCGATCAATGTCGGTACCAAAAGCTATTGGTACCGAGTCTTCTAGACTAGAGATCGATTCCAAACTCGGCATCGAGGGCAGAGAGCCTGATAAGCGAAGCATGGAAGGCACCGACCGCAAAGGGGAACCGAGCCTTCGGTACCGCCGAGAGCCGGTACCAAGGCGAGTCGGTACCCAGTCCTCCAGACTGGAGATCGATTCCAGACTCGGCATCGAAGGAAGCGAGTTTATCGATGCACGTCTGGAGGGTACCGACAGCAGTGGTAGTATCAGTGCTGGTACCGATAATGGAAAGTCAGTCTGGGGTGTATCTACCGGTCCCGAAGGTACCGAGGACGCCAGATGATGATCCCTGGTGAGGAGTATTTCATCCAACACCAGTGCCGATGTCGGGGTATCGGTACCGCTCGAAGCGGATGCCACCACCGGACACGGCTGAGGCATGTTCTGTGAGGGGTGAACCCCAGGAACAACCTGAAACCCCTTATTTGCTTTGGAGACCGAAGACTCCCGCCGGGGTTTTGAAGCCAGTGGGGCCTCGAGGGCAAGGCCGGAGCCGTCTACATGCTGTGCATGAGACCTACCACTCGAGGACTGGCTAGTCTTAACAGACTGTTTGTGGGTTACCTGATCCTGTGTGGAAGAAGGGGACGGTGCCCCGAAGTTGGAGGGCAACCGTGTATCGAGGGAACCTCGATGTTGAAGACCTCTTTCTCACCAAACTGTTGTCAGGACCCAAGCAGGTTAGACACCGACTTCAAGGGTCTAAAAATAAAGTTGTACCGCCACAGTCTGAACATTTCTTGGAGAAAGTGTCTGGCAGTTCCATGAAGGAAAAAGAAGAGGCCTAAAAGGCCTAAGAGACCGTGGGACACTATGAAGAAAAAATATCCCGTGGAAAAGGAAGATTTTACAAGAAAAGAAGAGAAAACACCGGCGGTACCGTTGGCGTCGGGAAGACAGCCGCGACCATAAGAAAACTAAGAAATAAAAACAAGAATTTTCTGCGGTGACAGGAGGACGTCCTGCCGGCTCCGCGGAAAAACTAAAACTGAGGAGAGGCAGTTGGGAAAGGCGGGAAGGCAGCACGCAGGCGTGGTGGGATGCATCCAAAAGCTCTTTGATTGGATGCTGGGAAGCGTTCCCGTGCAGACTCCGTCAGTACCGACGTACCCATATGTGAAGACTCATTCCTGCTTGTTCCTGGAGATAAGGTGTTCTCCAGGGACAGCAGGAATCAGTCCTCACTTATGGGTGACGTCGGTGCAGATGGAGCCCACGCAGAGCAATTCCCCAGCTTTCAAAGAAAGCCTTTGGGATTGCTGCCATGCATGCGTGGTCCTCTTCCCGTCCAAAAGTGCCATCTTGCTCAGTCAGGTCCCAGAGCTACAGCCCTACAAAGCAGATGGAAAGGGAAGGATAAAAAAATTTTCAACTCTTCAGGGGCGGTGGGAGAGTAGTGAGGACCGATTCCTGCAGTCCCTGGAGAACACCTGTTACAGATGAATAACTACACTTTTGCCAGGAACAAGCAGGAAGTCAGTCCTCACTTATGGGACTCCCCAGCTAACCTGTAAGCTAAAAACGCCTCCGTGAGGCTGTGAGCAGAAGCCGATGTCCGAAGGAAGCCAGAGTCCTTGGGCCTTGGGCCTTTTCGGGGCAATCTCTCAGTAGCTGCAGAATTAAGGTTGGAGGGCAGGAGTTGCTTATACCCCAAACAGACTACAGAATACAGCCTGGCCGAAGGCGCTGTCCCAGCAGGACTCCCTCTCCAGACAGTAGTGCGAAGCGAAGGTATTCACTGAAGACCAGTCGCAGCCCGGCAGATGTCTGTCAGAGGCACTGAGCGCAGCGAAGCCACCGATGCCACCTTGGCATGGATGCAGTGCGCGGTGACCTGACGATCCAGCGGGACGCAAGCCTTTGCCTGGGTGAAGGCGATGCAGTCCCCCCACCTAGATGGAGAGGGTGTGCTTGGTGACTCCCAGCCTCAGGCGGTTGGGATCATAGGCGATGAAGAGCCAGTCGGACTTACGATGATCATGGGTGCGCTGCAGGTAGAAGACAAGAACCCTCTTGCAGTCGAGTGTATGCAGGACCTCCAATGCTCGGTCGTCGTGAGGTCTCGGGAATTAAGTCGGCAGGACCACCTCCTAATTGAGGTGGAAATCCAAGACAACTTTCTGTAGCAACTTGGGGTGGGTGCGAAGGAACAACCTGTTCCTGTAAAACCTGGTGTAGGGGGCCTGAGCCATGAGGGCTTGAAGTTCGCTGACCTGTCGCGCCGAGGTCAGTGCCATCAGTAAAACCACCTTCCAGGAGAGGTGCCGGAGTGAGCACGTCACCATCGGCTCGAAGGGTGGCCGGGTTAAGCTGCATGAGCACAATGTTCAGGTCCCATTCCGCCAGAGGAGGCTGGATGGGGGGGGGTTGGAAAGCAAGAGGTCCCGTATGAAGCAGGAGACCAGAGGCTGGCCCGAGAGGGATTTACCTTTGACGGGCAAGTGGTTGGCCAAGACGGTGCTCAGGTGAACCCTGACCAAGTTGGACTTCAGTCCCACCTGGGAGAGATGAAGAAGGTACTGGAGAACCCAATGGGTGGAGGAGAACAGGTCGATCTGGAGCTCGGAGCACCACATCGAAAAGCGCCACCACTTCAGAGCATAGGCCCGCCTCATCGAGTCCTTCCTCGACACGAGGAGGATGTCCTCCATCTCCACTGGGAGGTGCAGTGAAGCTAAAGAGACCCGTTCAGTCGCCAGGCTGTCAGGGATAGCGAGACCAAGTTCGGGTGAAGCACCAGTCCCTCCTCCTGCGTCAGCAGACCTGGAGCACTGTCCAGGGAAACCGGAGGCTCCGACGAGAGCTGGAGTAGAAGCGAGAACCAAGGTTACCGAGGCCACGAAGGAGCCATGAGAATCACAGAGGCTCAGTCGCACAGGATCTTGTGGAGGATCCTCGCAATGAGAGGAGTGGTGGGGAATGCATACAGAAGCCCAGAGGTCCAGTTCAGGAGGAATGCATCGGGACCACCCTGCTGGGGGGTGTAGTATCAGCGCGCAGAAACGGGGAAGCTACGCATTTGCCGGGCTGGCAAACAGGTCTATGGATGGAGTCCCCCAGCAGCGAAACAGGTGGAGAATTACCTCTGGACTCAGGCGCCACTCGCGCGGACGGAGAAGCCTTCTGAGCCTGTCTACAAGGAGAATGTCATGGCCCGGGAGGTAGACAGCTCATAGGGTCATGCCCATGTGCACTGCGAAGGGGCAGAGGAAGACTGCCTCCCAATATAGGAGGCAGGAGCCCGTGCCCCCCTCCTTGTTTATGTAAATAGCTCATTCTGTAAATAGTTTGAACCAATCTCATGCATGCCCCCTTTCCCATTGTTCTATATAATATCTGCACATTACACTGTAAACCGCTTTGATTTTAAGATAATGCTGTATAGAAAACCTACTAAATAAATAAATAGAACATCGCAACTCTGTTGTCAGTCTGCACGAGCACCAACTTGCCCTTCAGGTGGTACTCTAAGACCTTCAAAGACAACTGGACCGCTCAAAGCTTGAGCAGGTTGATCTGCTGTCGAGATTCCTCGGGTGATCACCGCCCCTGGGTGCAGAGGTGGTCGCAGTGGACTCCTCAGCCCAACAGCGAGGCGTCTGTCATCAAGATGAGCTCATGCTGTTGAGTCTGCAAGGGACTTGACTAGGCTGCGAGACCCCCGGACAGGGTCCTGGAGACGGCCCGAGGACTGGGCCCATTGAGCTCTGAGGCACTATTGGGCTGCTCGCATGTGCATGCGAGTATGGGTAACGATGTGGACAGTCGAGGCCATGTGCCCTAGGAGACGCAGTATGGCCCGCACCGAGACCCTGGGCCGGCCTTGGACCTCAGCGGCCAGAGCGTGGAGCTGATCCGCGCATGCTCGAGGGAGAAAGACGGTCACACGTTCTGTGTCAAGAAGAGCGCCAATGAACTCCAGGGTCTGCACTGGTTTGAGATGGGATTTGGAGTAGTTGATCAGGAAACAGAGGCACTCAAGGAGGGGGGACCGTGAGCGACAACGAGAGGCAAGCCGCCTCCGCTGAGGTGCCCAAAATGAGCCAGTCGCCTAGGTAAGGGTAGGCGGATATGCCCTGCAGCCAGAGGTAGGACGCAGCCTTTGACAGACACTTGGTGAAGACTCGCAGGGCAGATGCGAGTCCGAAGGGGAGCACTCTGTACTGGAAGTGCTCTTCCTGCACCCTGAAACGCAGGTACTTCCTGTGCTTGGGGTGGACAGGAATGTGGACGTAAGCATCTCTGAGATCCAAGGAGTATAGCCAATCGCCCTGCCGGAAGAAGGGCAGCAGGACGCCAAGGGATAGCATTTTGAAATTCTCCTGCAACAGAAACTTGTTCAGATTCCTGAGATCAAGGATGGGGCGCAGGCCCCCCATCCTCTTCGGAACGAGGAAGTACCAGGAATAAAATCCCTAACTCCAGAGGAGCGGCAGAACTCTCTCGACTTCCTGTTGACCAAGGAGGTTGTTCAGCTCTTGCTGCAAGCAAGGCTGGTGTGAGGGAAGCCTAGTACATAAGAACATAAGAATATAAGATATGCCATACTGGGTCAGACCAAGGTCCATCAAGCCCAGTATTCTGTTTCCAACAGTGGCCAATCTAGGTTATACGTACCTAGCAGTTTCCCCAAGGGACACAGGTTCCACAATGCTTGTATTGGTTCAAGCATTGATATCCTGGGTCCCTTCTTAATAATGGTTTATGGACCTTTCCTCCAGCAACTTGTCCAAACCTTTTTTAAACCCAGCAACACTAAGCCTTTACTACATCCTCCGGTAACAAATTCCAGAGCTTGATTACACGTTGAGTGAAAAAATATTTTCTTTTATTAATCTTAAATAGTTTACCCTGTAGCTTCATTGCATGTCCCCTAGTCTTAGTATATTCTGATAAGGTAAACAATCGATCTACGTTTACCCGTTCC
This sequence comes from Ichthyophis bannanicus, assembly GCA_033557465.1. Classification (NCBI taxonomy): domain Eukaryota; kingdom Metazoa; phylum Chordata; class Amphibia; order Gymnophiona; family Ichthyophiidae; genus Ichthyophis; species Ichthyophis bannanicus. Next base: position 505,624,217 of record CM066035.1, on the reverse strand, counting down.
ACTCCGTTCATTAATTTATAGACTTCTATCATATCTCCCCTAAGCCGTCTCTTTTCCAGGTTAAAGAGCCCTAACCTTTTTAGCCTTTCTTCATAGGAGTATCCTTCCATCCCCTTTACCATTTTGGTGGCTCTTCTCTGAACCTTTTCTAAAATCGCTATATCCTTTTTAAGATACGGCGACAAGAATTGCACACAATATTCAAGGTGCGGTCTCACCATGGAACGATATAGAGGCATTATATCATCTTTTGTTTTATTTTTCATTACTTTCCTTATCATATCTAGCATTCTATTTGCTCTCTTGGCCGCTCCTGCACACTGGGCCGAGGGTTTTAACATGGTATCCACAATGACGCCTAAATCTTTTTCCTGAGTGGTGGTTCCTAATGTGGAACCTTGCATCGTGTAACCATAGTTTGGGTTGTTCTTCCCTAGGTGCATAACCTTGCACTTGTCCACATTAAATTTCATCTGCCATTTTGATGCCCAGTCTTCCAATTTATCAAGATCCTCTTGCAATTTTGCACAATCCTCTTGGGTTTTACCACCTTTAAAAAGTTTTGTGTCATCTGCAAATTTGATAACCTCACTCGTTATTCCACTTTCCAGGTCATTTATGAATATGTCAAAAAGCAGCGGACCCAGCACAGATCCCTGGGGTACACCACTATTCACCTTTCTCCATTGGGAAAATTGGCCATTTAGCCCTACCCTCTGCTTTCTATCTTTTAACCAGTTCCTGATCCACAATAGTACACAGCCTCCTATCCCATGACTCTTTAGTTTTGACAAAAGTCTCTGATGAGGGACCTTGTCACAGGCTTTCTGAAAGTCCAGATACACAATATCAACCGATTCACCTTTGTCCACCTGATTATTCACTCCTTCAAAAAAACATAACAGATTAGTAAGACAAGATCTTCCTTGTCTAAAGCCATGTTGGCTGTCTCCCATTAGGTCATGACTATCTACATGCTGAGTAATTTTATTCTTTATGATGGTTTCTACCATTTTTCCCGGTACTGATGTCAGGCTCACCGGTCTGTAGTTTCCCGGATCACCCCTGGAACCCTTTTTAAAAATTGGTGTTACATTGGCGATCCTCCAATCTTCAGGTATTAGAGATGATTTTAATGATAGTTCACAGATTACTAATAGCAAGTCTGCAATCTCATATTTCAGTTCTTTCAACACCCTTGGATGTATATCATCCGGCCCAGGTGATTTGCTACTCTTCAGTTTATCTAATAGTTGTAATACATCTTCCCGATGTATCGATATTTCCTTCAATTCTTCTGCACCTTTAAATACCACTTCAGTCATGGGTAACATCCCTACATCTTCCTCAGTAAAGACTGAAGCAAAGAATTCATTCAATCTCTCCGCTATCGCCTTGTCGCCTCTTAGTGCTCCTTTAACCCCTTTATCATCTAATGGACCAACTGACTCTCTCACAGGTTTTTTGCTACGAATGTACTTGAAAAGGTCTTTACTTCGTGTTTTTGCTTCCGCAGCAAGCTTCTTCTCAAATTCTCCCTTTGCCTGCCTTATCAATGCCTTGCATTTGACTTGCCAGTGCTTGTGCTGTTTCCAGGTTTCGTCGTTTGGCTCTTTTTTCCATTTCCTGAAAGATGCTTTTTTGGCAACAGCCTCTCTGACCTCACCTTTAAACCATGCTGGCAGTTTTTTGGACTTCCTTCCACTTTTCTTAAAGCATGGAATACAGCTGGTCTGGGCTTCCAAGATAGTATGTTTCAACAACAGCCAAGCCTGATGTACGTCTTTAACCTTTGCAACTGCTCCTTTTAGTTTTTTCTTAACTGTGTTTTCCTCATTTTATCATAGTCTCCCTTTCGAAAGTTAAAAGGTAATACTGTGGATTTCCTTACTATCCCTCCTCCACTAATTAAATCAAAGGCGATCATGCTATGATCACTATTGCCAAGTGGCCCCAACAACCTTATCTCTTGCACTAGATCTGGTGTCCCACTAAGAACTAGGTCTAATATGGCTTCCCCTCTGGTTGGTTCATGAACCAGCTGCTCCAAGAAGCAGTCATTTATTTCATCTAGGAACTCTCCCTAGCATGTCCTGACGTGACACTGACCCAGTCGATACCGGGGTAGTTGAAATCACCCATTATTATTACTGCACTGTAACTTTTGTTAGCTTCTTTGATTTCTTTGAGCATTTCATCATCCATTTGGTCATTCTGGCAAGGCACTCGAGAGTACACCCCCACTGCCATTGCCTTCCCCCTTTTACATGGAATTTCAATCCATATAGATTCTACAGCAGATTTTGTTTCCTGCAAAACTTTAATCCTTTCTGACTCAATGCCTTCTCTAACATAGAGAGCAACCCCTCCACCAATTTGATCAGCTCTATCATTACGATATAGTTTGCACCCAGGTATCACAGTGTCCCACTGGTTGTCCTCCTTCCACCATGTCTCTGATATTCCAATCATATATAACCTTTCATTTAGTGCTATACATTCTAACTCTCCCATCTTATTTTTTAGACTTCTAGCATTTGCATACAAGCATTTTAGAGAATGTATTTTACTCATATTAATTTGGCTATTGTTAGACATGGGTAATTTGGGATCTTTAAGCTCAGTCTGCTCCATACTTGAGGGCATTTGGGCTACTTTACTCTTTTGTGGAACCTCTCTGCTTTTGGTAGTATCCTTCAAAGATACATTCTTCCGAACCATCCGCTCTTGGGCGACTGTTGGCTTTCCCCTAATATCTAGCTTAAAAGCTGCTCTATCTCCTTTTTAAAGGTTAATGCCAGCAGCCTGGTTCCATCCCGGTTAAAGTGAAGCCCATCCCTTCCCCAGAATGATCCCCAGTTCCTAACAAATCCAAAACCCTCATCTCTGCACCATTGTCTCATCCACGCATTGAGACTCCGGAGCTCTGCCTGCCTTTTGGGTCCTGCGCGTGGAACAGGAAGCATTTCGGAGAACGCTACCATGGAAGTTCTGGATTTCAACTTCCTACCTAAAAGCCTAAATTTAGCCTCCAGAACCTCCCTACCACATTTTCCTATGTCACTGGTACCGACATGTACCAAGACAGCAAACTCCTCCCCAGCACTATTTAAGACCTTATCTAGGTGGCGCGTGAGGTCCGCTACCTTTGCACCAGGCAGGCATGTTACCAGGTGATCCTCACGTCCACCAGCCACCCAGCTATCTACAAGCCTAATGATCGAATCACAAACTATAACGGCTGTCCTAACCCTTCCCTCATGGGCACATGGCCCTGGAGAAACTTCCTCGGTGCGAGAGGGTTTTACATCACCTGGAGGACAGGTCCTAGTTACAGGATCATTTCCTGCCACACCAGGGTAATGCTCTCCTGTCACTTGACCTCTCTCCTCCATGGCAACAGGGATGCTACCAGACTGGAGGTGGGACTTCAGGACTATATCCCTGTAGGTCTCGTCTATGTACCTCTCTGTCTGTCTTATGCTTTCCAAGTCTGCTACTTTAGCCTCTAGAGAACGGACTCGTTCCCTGAGAGCAAAGAGCTCCTTGCACCTAATGCACACGTAAGACCTCTCACCAACTGAGATAAAATCATACATGTGACACTCAATGCAAAAGACTGGAAAGCCCCCATCCCGCTGCTGGACTGCTGTCTGCATCTTAGTTTTAAGTTTGTGTTTAGATCTAAGTTCTTTACTTACTAAGGGTTGCTATGGATATTTATACTAATAAAACTGTACCTAATATGTGTAATATACCTTGTTCACCTGAAGCTTAACTAATCTCAGGTCCTTAGTGTATGACTGATTTGGGTAATGAGCTTCACCTGAGAGCACCTCCTGTCTTTTAAGATGTGTAAGTACCTATAAAGCTACGATTATCCCAGGGGTGGGTGGGTGTGGGGAGCGAGGGAGGGAAATAACACTTATTAAAAGAGGGCTGCTACACAGTACCCTGTCTTGTGCTGCTGAGGTAAGCTAAATTCTGATTTGATTTAAATTATAGCTCTTAGCTGCTGCTAGGCTCTAACTTCTTATGAAAATTTAAACTACAAGCTCTCTGCTGGGTTCTAAATTTAACCAGAAAGCTCTCTTCTGTGTTTTAAATTTAAGCTAAAAGTACTTTGCTGATGCCAAGCCCTGAGTGACTATTAAATTTAGACTACAAGCTCTCTGCTGGGTTCCAAATGTAACCAGAAAGCTCTCTTCTGTGTTTTAAATTTAAACTAAAAGTACTTTGCTGTTACTAGGCCCTGGAGTGACTATTAAATTTAAACTACAAGCTCTCTGCTGGGTATGAAATGTAACCAGAAAGTTCTCCTCTGTGTTTTATATTTAAACTTAAACTGCTGCTACTAGGCCCTGACTGATTTAACAAAAAAATAGTGGGTTCACAGATTAATTAGCTTTAATACAAAGAATTCCTTTTAGAAAATTACCAGAAGTATATACTCACAGTTGCAGATCTCTCTTCAGAAATAACAGTCCCTTTTTCTAGTCCTTCAAGACAGAGTAGGCTCCGCGGGGGAGAAAGGAAGAGGGAGTCTGTCTAGACGAAGATTATACCGTCCGGATCACCTGCAAATTCAGGTGTCTGATGTAATAGCCGCCCATTCGGGGACGAAAAAAGACAGGCGTCCGCCCACAGGCGAAAGCATCCCAGGGGGGGTGAGAGGATATGCTTTCGGCGTCAAATCTCCGGGGCTGGCTGGGGTGGCGCCAGTGGTTGGGTCTTGGCCCCTTGGGTTTCCAGTGACCCTGAGCTCCCCCTTTGCCCTGAGCGCTGGTTGTCGGCGCAGGGATAGGGGAGTATGGTGTGTACCCCCCGGTAGGGGAGCCCTTTCCTCTGGAAGAAAGGCTTTTTGCTGTGCTGTTTCTTCCATGGAAGAGAGGAGGTTTTGCGAGAGAGACTGGTGCGAGTCACGAACTTCATCTCGATCTTGGCTGCCTTGCCCTCCATGGGCTTGCCGAGCAGCTGTTCGCCGAGGCAGGGGACATCCAGGAGCTTCTCCTAGACCCACTGTTCCAGGTCCGAAGACTGATGCCATGCCTGGCATAAGACTCGAACCTGTCATATTCGGTGCGGGAAAGGTATTTCAAGCAGTCTGGGACCAACCTCAGGAGGGTCTGGAACATGAGAAGGTGCTCCCCACCAAGGCCCGTGAAAAACCCGCCGAGCTCTTTGGCGAGGTTGCGAAGGAACATACCACCCATATACAGTTGGTACGCCTGGATGCGGCACACCAGCATGGATCCCTGGTAAGCCTTACGCCCGAGGGCATCAAGGGCACGGGATTCCCTACCAGGCAGGACTGAAGAGTGCAATTTTGGTCTCTTCTGTTTCTGCATCGTGGATTCAACTACCATGAAGGTATGAGGAAGTTGGGTCTTCTGAAACCCTGGGCCGTGCTGGACCCTATACATGGCATCAAGTCTTTTACTGGCAATAGGGATCAAGGCAGGTGCTTCCCACATGTGGAGAAGCAGTCGGGATAGGATGGACGGTACTGGAACCATAAGAGACTCCCTGGATGGAGACACGTACAGCAAGATGTCAAGTTCCTCTGCCCTCGGCTCCTTCTCGGTCTGCGTCGGCAGATTGAGGGCCTGAGCCATATCCCGCACTAACCCCAGGAAAGGTGTCCTCGGGAGGCAACCACCTTTGCAAGGTGGGCGGAGATGGGTCAGACGGGAGATTCCTATGGGAGTGGGTCTCCGGGTAAGTGTCCCTGTCCGATTCCCAGCCCAAGAGGTCCGAGGAGGACTCTGAGTCGGGCTGATCCCCGCACCCCGTGGCCAAGACCCGCTTGGAACTGGAGGCACTGGCTCTGGAAGACCTCGCTCCCGAGGAATGGGATGGCGTGCGAGACTGGTGCAGAGGACCCTCATGAGGCCGGCGGCTCACGGTGGTTTCCAAGGTAGTTTTCGGGATCCCAGTAAGGTGACCCTCGGTCTCAGGGCACGAGCCAGCCGTGCTGGGCAAAAGCGCCTGCTGGGCAGCAAGGAAGGCAGAAAAAAGGGTGCAAAAAGGGCCCAAAAGAAAAAACACCCTCCATGAAACCTAGCTGCAAGAATCACATAGCTGTATGATTTACCGCTGACCTGCACAAATCATTAATACACCTTAGGAAACTAGAACGCCGCTGGAGATGTTCAAGACACATTAACGATCAAACTGCATACCCGAATAACTTGCATCAGCACCGTAAAGCAGTCAACAATAAGAGAAAGAAATACCACACCAGCACCCTCATGCGCTCTCTCAACAAACCTCAAGAGCTCTTCAACCTCATCAAATCCCTCTCTTAGGATGCATCCTCACACGAGCCAACAAGTACTCCTAGCCCAGAGGCCTTCGCCACATACTTCCGAAGCAAAACCACTTCAACTTCACCCGACTCAGACTGGTCTGACTTGGACAACTCGCCCAGACACTTCTCTCCCCCTGGTAGCACACCCACACCCACGCTAACGCTAGAAGGATTTTATCCATACTCCCTTGAACAAATATAGAATATCATCTGCGGAATCAACACCACCACCTCCCCAACTGATCTATGCCCAGCTTTCTGGATCAAACAGGCACAATCCAACCTTAGCCCTGTCATAGCCAAAATCACTAACCTTTCACTTTCCAAAGGCTTTCTACCACCGCCTCTCAAAACCACCTCCATTAGACCACTCATAAAGAACAAGCTAAATCCATCGGAAACCAGAGCATACAGACCCATATCCAGCCTCCCCTTCTTGATCAAAATACTAGAAAAGATTATCCACCAACAAATCCAGAGCCACATTGACTCCTATGCACCTCTGGACCCTCAGCAACAAGGGTTCCGTCAACAACACGGTGTGGAAACCCTATTGACGACTCTCCTGGACAGACTCCACACAGGCCTAAACAAGAGAAAACAAGGATTCATCCTAATATTCATGGACATTGCCTCTGCTTTCGATACAGTCAACCACAATCTCCTACTTACCCACCTGCATCAAAAAGGCATAAGGAACCAAGCCCTCAACTGGTTCAAGTCATACCTGTCTGATCGCCAGCAACAAGTCCACATAGGATCCCAGTCATCCAAACCATTCCAGCAAACGCAAGGAGTCCCACAAGGCTCATCCCTCTCCTCCTTACTCTAACATTTATATTCATTTATATTCAACCTATCTGCGCCATTATACATTCATTCAACGTTTATTACCACATCTATGCCGACGACGTCCTACTCTATGCTCCTTTCTCCATAGACAACCCCGACTTTTCGTCCATTACAAAATGCTTCAATGCTGTCTCGGACTGGCTCACTACCCACAATCTGATGGTTAACAGTAAAAAGTCAGAGGTCTTATTCATAACTAAAGACCAAGCTTTCACCCCACCAACCTCCCTCAGGGTAAAAGATGTCGTACTCACGGCTAAGCAAGAAGTACGTTACCTTGGAGTCATCTTGGACCAACATCTAAACTGGGAAGCCCAAATACAAACCATCACCAAGGCTGTCTACCATAAACTAAGAACCTTCCGACATCTACACCCGCTCCTCGAACCCTCGGACTTTCACTCAGTATGCCAGGCCCTTATCTTTCCTCACTTGGACTATGCCAACATAATCTACCATGGCCTGCCAAAGAACGCTCTTCAGCCACTACAACTAGCCATGAATACAGCCACCCGAACACTTCTGTCTGCCTCAAGATTCGAACACAATACGCCTCTTTTGATCCAGCTACATTGGCTCCCCATAACAAGTCGACTGGTTTACAAAGCCCTGTTACTCACTTTCAAGTCTTTGCACAGAATATCCGCCACCTCCCTCACAAACCTCATACAGCATGCCCCTGAAAACAGAACCAGAAGATCATACATGGTGAACTCACTCGTCACCCCCTCAGCGATAAGGACATACACCCAGTCAACTAAAAATCGCGCCTTTTCTATCTATGCACCAACACACTGGAATGCCCTACCTCCAGCAATCCGTGCCATCACAGACCTTACAGCCTTTAGGAAGGCCCTAAAGACATACTTATTTCAACTAGCCTATGGCCAGCCACCCTGAACAAAACCTATGTACAGATCGCTTCTAGTCCCCCTACCTGCATATTCCAAGTTCATCTCCCTGTATTCACATCTAATTTAGATTACGTGTTACTTACTGTTACTTATTTTATTTTAGTTCAATGTAAACTGCTCTATACAAATTGTTCCATGTAAACTGTTTTACTGTTTTTCTTTTATGTAAACCGCACTGATTTCAAACAGCGTGGTATATAAAAGCAAATAAATAACTAAAGAGAGTCAAAAAAGGGATCCCCTAGCCCACAGCCGGAGCAGGGGCAAAGGGAAGGATGGAAGGGGACCGGTGCAACCGGAAAAGAGGCCAAAAGGCCTAAGTCACAAAAACTTTTTCCGAGGGAAGAGGATGTGCGTCCAAAGGAGTCTGCAGAAAAAGGGAGACTGAGCAAGATAGCACCTTTGGGCGAGAAGAGGACCATGCATGCGTAGCAGCAATCCCAAAGGCTTTCTTTGAAAGCTGGAGAATTGCTCTGCACGGGCTCCGTCAGTGCCGACATCACCCATAAGTGAGGACTGACTTCCTGCTTGTTCCCATAGAAAGACTGTTATGGCCCATTTCGGATGGTATATATTCCAGGGTGCTGAAAAAACTGAAAAATGAGATGGTAGACTTACTAGTAGCAATCTGTGAACTATCATTAAAATCCTCTGTAGTACCTGAAGATTGGAGAATAGCCAATGGAACACCAATTTACAAAAAAGGTTTCAAGGGGTGATCTGGGAAACTACAGACCCATGAGTCTGATATCAGTACCAGGCAAAATGATAGAAAGCATTAAAAAGAATAAAATTACTTTACATTTTTATTTTTATTTATTTATTTAAATCATTTCTATACTGTGCTCTTTAAAATCAGCGCGGTTTACAGATAACATCAATTTGTACAAAGCGGCGGAACATGCAATGTACATTACAGAGAACAGGTACTGCAACTTGGGTTACAAACTGGGGCAACTATATACAACTAAGCTGTTGCGTCCCCGGTGTGTTTATGGGGACACGACATGCTCTGGACTATTTACAATCTGGATAGCTATTTTTGGCTGGGGCGTTGTTTTGCTGGGTGTGGGTTGCGTCAGCATGACGTGGATGTGCTGATGGTGCCATTAAGATGGGTGGAGGGTATGTTGGGTTGTGAAATATGTCTTACTAATCTGTTATATATTTTTGAATGTGTGAATAAACAAGTAAAAAGTGAGCCAGATGATATACTGTATCTGGATTTTCAGAAAGCCTTTGACAAGGCTCCTCATGAGAGACTCTTGTCTGAATTAAAAAGTCATAGGATAGAAGACAGTGTACCATTGAGGATCAGGAACTGGTTAAAAGATAGAAAGCAGAGGGAAGGGCTAAATGGACATTTTCTCAATGGAGAAAGATGAATAGTGGAGTACCCCAGGGATCTGTGCTGGGACTGCTGCTTTCTAACAATCATAAATGACCTGGAAATGGGAATAACGAGTGAAGTGATCAAATCTGCAGATGTCACAAAATTATTCAAAGTGGTTAAAACACAAGAAGATTGTGAAAGATTTCAAGAAGACCTTGAAGACCGTGTCCAAATGTCAGATGAAATTTAATGTGGAAAAGTGCAAAGTTATGCACTTAGGGAAAACAACCCAACCTATAGTTTACACAATGCAAATTCCACATTAGTTACCACCACCCAGGAAAAGGATTTAGGTGTCATCGTGGATAATATGCTGAAACTCTCTGCCCATGCCGTGTGCAGCCACAGACAAGAAAGCAAATAAAATGCTAGAAATCAAGGAAAAAAATGGAGAATAAAATAAAGGATATTATAATGCCCCTGTATCACTCCATAATGCAACCATACCAGGAATACTGTGTGCAATTCTGGTTGCCATATCTCAAAAAAAAAGGATATAGCAAAATTAGAAAAGATGCCGAGAAGAGCCACCAAAATGGCAATAGGGATGGAAGGATATCCGTATGAGGAAAGGCTTAAAAGGTTAGGGCCCTTAAGCTTGGAAATAATACAGCTAAGGCAGGATATGTTAGAGATCTACAAAATAATGAGTGAAATGGAATGAGTAGAAGCTAATAGGAGAAAATAGTTTTTCACTTAGGAATATCATTTTTATTATTTCGCATTACAACTTTAAGCAACAAATTAGCCAGCATAACATTGTACATGAAACAGACATAAGACATCCAGCTGCAAACAACTTGAATCCACTCCGCAGCCTTGAAATCAGTGAGGCTGACAGTAACACAAACTAACAGAGCCATAACCAACAGCCAAGTTGCCACCCTTCTACCACCTATCTACCTTCTAACCCTCCCACCCCCCAACCCATCTCCTATCAAGTCATAAACTCATAAAAAAGGCAATACATTCCAATAGGCTCCTTAACAAGGACTCCGACAATCCTCCTCTACATAAAAACAATAGTAGCATTTATTACTCTAGTGTGGTAGGCGAAGGCCTATGATCCATGGTGTCTGAAATAAGCAGACAGGTCTAAATAGCTTGACCTGTAAATGAAGCCCGTGGAGAGGCCCATAGGAATTGCACATTCCCCAGAATGCTGCTACTATAGAACTGAAACTTAACAAAGCACAATCAGCTTAGCTGAGCAGAATCAAAACTCAGAAAAATATAGAAAAATAAGTTTAATTGCTATTGATAAGAGAGTACAGCTGCTATGGAATTAATTAACTCTACTGAAAGAAAGGTTATAGTGCCCCGCTTTCCCACATGTGCTAACTAGTTAAATGGCCTTGGAAGAGAAAAGTATCTAAGTTTGTGAACTGACCATTGTAATTGGGACTATAAGGGGGGTAAGCAGGTGCTAAGCCCAGTCGAAGGACATCATTGGATAGCCATATCGGTACCGGAACCAATAGAAGGTGTACGGGAGGGTACCGGGACCAATGAAATGTTTGCCTATGTCTAGAATGGAGAAGAAATCTATAAAAGTTGTTGTTTTGCTAGAAACCTTTGCTCAGCCATTTTGAATTTGATTCTGCTTGAGACTTGTGCACAAATAAATGATTTGGACCTTCTGAACAGACTCCTGGTATCATTGGTTTGTCTGCGCTCTGCTGCTACACTAGCAGTCTTTAGGGACCTTCGATTACATACAGCTGGCGCTATGTACATCTAAGAGTCTACTCCTGTCTCCCCGTGGTCCCTTCTAAATGTGACCCCCTCCCCCCACCCCCTCCCCTTACGCTCAAGTCCCCCCCCCCCGTTCCCCCTCCCTCCCCTCTCAGTCCCTCCAACACTCTCACTCACACACACACACATTCGCCTTCCCCATCACTCTGCCACACTCCCCTCTGGGCTTCTTCGATTAGTTGCCCTAACTGGCACCATCCGCCAGATGTTACAACACTCTGCCTGCTTACGTCCTCCCAACACCTGCCCCGTTCTTTGCTCCATGTCCCTTAAATCAATCATCCCTTGGTGCCATTCTCCTATCCCTGGGGGCTGATCAGATACCCACTGTCTAAGGATACATTGCTTCGCCACCAGGAAGCCCTTATCATACAATTTTCGACAGTGAGTCACTAATAAGCACCCCTCCTCCCCTATGATTCCAAATAGACACCACTCCAATGAGAGTGACCCTACCTGCTGCCCCCACTGCCCTAATCGATCCTGCACTTGTTGCCAGAAACTTTTAATCCGCGTACATAGCCAAAAGCGATGTAGGAGTGTCCCCTTATCCAGCCCACAGAGCTGACACACATCCGTCGAGAGCAGTCCCATTTTCTTCGCTCAGACATTAGACACATATGCCCTCCACAACAACTTGTACTGAGTTTCTTGCATCCGGACCGAGTCCGAGATCGTTTTTATATGCTGGAAAGCCTCTTGTAACATTCCTACCGTGACACCCGAGGCACCATCTCGCACCCACCGCGTAGCTAACAACTCCAAAGCTCCCAGCTCTCCCCCTGGGCACAACTCGGCACGCAGCGCTCTCATGGACGTCCGCCCATCCCAGTCAGCCAGGAAGTCCCAAATGCCCTCAGCGAGCCAAGTCTGCCCATGCCTCTTCTGCAGGACCCCTATGTAATGACAGGCCTGCAAATAAAAATAAAACATGCGTTGCTCTAGGTTAAACCTCTGAGCTAGAGTTTGGAAGGACTCTACCTCCCCGGACCTCGGCATTCTCAATTGTCTGACGTACTCCACCCCCTTCTGCAGCCAATGCGTAGGAGCGCCACCTTGTCACCCCGGCACAAAGTCACCGTTCCCCGTCAGGGGTAGACAATCCATTGCGTGCCAGCTCAGCCTCTTTTGTTGACACACCTGCCTAAGGACTCTAGTGTACCCCTTGCCCTTCCAGGCCGGTGGAAGATCTTTATCAGCCACATGCAGGAGGTATGCTCTGTGAAAAGGTTCCGACATCTGGTCAACCAACCCCAGAGGTAATATTTCGGACGAACCTATAATGAGGTCTTTCAGCGGCCTAAGGCGGCAAACAAGATTGTAAGTCTGCAATGACAACAAGCCCGCGCCCCCCTCCTCTCTGAGTCTCATCAGTACTGCCATCGCTATACGAGGCCTTCTCCCCCTCCAAATAAATCTAGCTATATGCTTCTGCAATACTGCCAGATCCCTGCGCGACAACCACACTGGCAGATGCCGCAATAGATATATCCACCTTGGCATCTCTATCATCTGGAGTAATGCTACACGGCCCATAATTGAGATGGGGAGGTCTTTCCATTGCTGCAGGTGGGATATGGTGTTGGCTAGCATCGGAGCAATATTAACCTCATACAGCTCTGCAGTGTGGGCCGGAATTTGGATTCCAGGATAGCGGAACTTTCCAGATGCCCAGAGCAGTGGGAATGCCCCCTTCCATCTCGGCTTTACCCAACCTCCTACATCCAAGACCAGGGATTTACTCTTGTTTATGCATAGCCCTGAGAACATTCCAAAGACAAATGATGCGAACCCAACCTTGTTGCAAGATTGTAAATAGTTACCCCCTGTTATCCAAGTTTTAAACTCCTGTTCATTGTAAACACAGAGTACCCAAGGAAATGTGTAATTCTATGTTCATTGTAAACCGCACTGATGTTGAATAGCGCGGTATAGAGGAGACTGGAAATAAATAAATAAATAAAAATAAAGTGGTCAATCATCCTTAAGGCACACTCCAAGGACTGTTGTGGGTCCTCCAAGCACAACAACATATCATCAGCAAACGCACTCACTTTGATACCTCCACCTCTCCATTCTATACCTCTCACCTTCTCCGCCCCAATGTGAGACAGTAACAACGGTTCTAGCTGTAACACAAACAGGAGGGGAGATAATGGACATCCCTGACGAGTCCCCCGTTGCAAAGAGAAGGTCTGAGAACATACCCCTCCACTAGTTACACAAGCCAGCGGGTCCATATATAGCGCTCTTACCCATTCAAGAAAAGCCCCTTCAAATCCAAATCTAGTCAACACCTCAAACATGTATGACCAAGATACCTGATCGAAAGCCTTTTCGGCATCTAAGCTTACCAGGATCAGGGGTGTAGCCTGCCGGAGACAGTTCTCCATTCCTAGCAGTACCTTACTAATGTTCGAGAAGGCATCTCATCCCTTGACAAAGCCCAACTGGTGACTGCCAACCACTCCAGCTACGACCTTCTGCAACCGGGCTGCCAACACCGACGCCACTTTCTTCATATCATAGTTTATTAACGATATTGGCCGATAAGACGCGGGATCTACCGGATCTCTGCCCTGCTTAGGTATGATAGTAATCGCTGCTGTTCGCATATCCCTAGGAAAAAACCCCCTCTCCAACACTTCCTGATAAAGGGCCATCACCGTAGGTGTTTCCTGTGTCATCAATATTTTGTAAAACTCTGTCCCATGACCTTCTGGACCCGGGGCCTTATGTGGCTTACCTGCTTTGATTATTCTCTGTATCTCATCCCCCGCAATAGGTTTGTTAAGCTCCTGCAGGTCTGCAGCCGTCAGCTGTGGAAGTTGAATTGCATCTAGGAACTTTCGTTCATTCACTCTATCTTCCCCCTCAGGCGAATACAGGTCTTGATAGTATTGCCTGAAGACATGAACTATCTTTCCGGGCTCTGTCTGTTGTACCCCGTTCCTGTCCTTGATGACGGCTACGCTCTGAATACCACCTCTCTCCTTCACCAAACGCGCTAGGAGCCTCCCCGCCCGATCTCCATAGCGGAACAATTGATGCCGATAATACTGCATGGAGTGTACTGCCCTCTCCTGCAAAGCCTCATTCAAGGCTTTCTGCACTTCCAAGTAGGCCCGCAGGCGCTGTGGCTCTACTAGGGCTACTCTTTTCGCTTCCTGGAGTCGTTGCGCCAGCTCCAAGATCAGTGCATTGACTCTCTTCCTTTCCTTAGCTACATAGGCTATTATATGTCCTCTGAGGACCACTTTACCCGCTTCCCAAAAAGTCGCTACGCTTACTTCAGAGGCCTCATATCGCAAATATTCCTCCCAGTGCTGAACCAAATATTGGTGGAATTTTTCATCCTGCCACAAATGTCTGGGAAAGGACCATTTCGTCCCACCACTAGTTCTGCTTCTCCAATCCATAGTCACCCTAGCATGGTCAGATACCACCATTGGCTCAATCTCCACTTTAATCACTTTCCCAAAACTCTGTTTTGCAACAAGGATATAATCAATCCTAGACCACGTCTAATGTGCTCTCGACAGATGCGTGTAGTCTCTTTCCTCTTCATGCAGAATTCTCCAGGCATCAATCAAACCTCCCATATTGCAAAGATAACCCACTCCCTTATTTGACCACTTCGTACTCCCACCCTTCCCATCTCCCAGTGACTTATCTAGTGCAGGGTCATGCAGGCAATTAAAGTCTCCCGCCAATATCACCGGTACTTTGGGCGCCCACAAGAGCTTACCCAACAGCAATTTGAAGAACCAGTGATCATAACTGTTTGGTGCATAGACATTTCCCAAGAACAGTTCTTCCCCTTGGATTTTGGCATGCAGAAACACAAATCTCCCTTGTGGGTCAGACTCCTCCCTAATAACCTCCACCGTAACCTCTTTGGAGATCAAGATCGCCACTCCTCTCTTCCTCCCCCCTAGCGAAGCCGTGTAGATCTGACCCACCCAATCTTTTTTCAATTTCGCATGCTCTTTTTCCCCCAAGTGAGTTTCTTGCAACATCGCTATGTGGGTTTTCCCTCTTTTTAGGGTTTGCAATATTTTTGTTCGTTTTACCGGTGTGCTTACTCCTCCCACATTCCACGTGGTAATCCTCAAATCATGGCCCATAGACCCCCTTCTTAAGCAAATGTACAGATGACACCCCCTCCCACACATTTGCAGTCCCATGGTTGCCCAGCCTCAACCCCGAACTGACCGGTTCTGAAAGTGCATACATCCCTCCCCACTCATGTATGAGCCACTTACGCACTGCCTCCCGGGCCTCATCACCCCCATGCAACCTTACCCACAAATACCTGACATCCCCTGCCTTGCACACCCCCATGCACTCCCCCACTACCCTTACCCCTGCCCCATGCACCCTGTATCCCCAACACACACACCCTTTGTGACCCATCAGAAATTGCACTCACACCCTCAGCACTCACGCTGAGGTCCGATCCCAATACGATGCCGCAGGGCTGCCCCGGGCCTCACGTTTACTCAGCCCACACCCCCAAGACAAAAGTCCATATCATAAGTCCAGCTTGGAGCCTGAGGCCCCTGCGTCCACATCTCACCGAACTCCTCTCAGTCTGCCCAGCAGCGCAGCATGCCAGCCGGGTCTCCACTGCCCCTTCAGGTCTCCAACTCATTCTCTGCCTCTCTCCTCGCCGCTGCCGGCAGACCCACCAAAAACTGCGATGCTGCTTCTGCCGTTGTAAAGACATAGTTCTGACCCTGATCTGTAACTCTTAGGGTCGCCGGGAACACTAGAGTGAAGCGTATCTTCTGCTTGAATAGAGCTGCACAGATAGGGGTAAACTCCTTCCGTTTCTCCGTGACCAAAGCTGAATAGTCCTGGAATATAAGCAGTCTGTGGTTCTCCAATTTCAGTTCCCCCTGCCGCCGATAAGCCTGCAGTATTTGAACTTTGTGTTGGAAATTCAGCAGCTTCATAATTACCACCCTAGGCCTCTGTTGGTCCACCCTCTTCGGGCCTAGGCGGTGTGCACACTCAATGTCCAATTTGCATACCAGTGCCATGAGGCCTAGCTCTTTGGGTAGCCATTCTCCCAGTAGTGGTAAAAGCATGTTCTCCGTGTGCTCTTCAGGCACTCCCACTATTCTCAGATTATTCCCCCTCGATCTGTTCTCCAGAACGTCTATTTTGGCTTGTAGGAGGCTGATCTGTCTTTGCTGCTCTTTGTGCTCACGTTCTTGTTGACCTCCCTCATCTTCGATATTGGAGACCCGCTGCTCCAACTCCTCCACCCTTCTTCCAATCTCCGTCAACGAGTCCCCCAGAGTCTCCAGCTTCTTAATCACCTGATCAAATTTCAGCTCTAGCAACTTTGCCACCTCTCTAGCCAGATCTTCTGAGCCTGACTCCATGCTTTCCACGCCCGGCAATGGCGGCTGCGACGTCGCCGCTTGCAAGGCCCCCGACCTGGCCGCACGCTCTCGGTCTTTTTTCTGCGGGGTAGCCAGCATTCCGTCAGTTCTGGAGCCACGTTTCATGCCAGCAAGCTGTACTCGCTCAGCCTGTTCTAACAATCTTGATTTTCGTGGGTATTAACTATTAAAAGTTAGATTCTTGCTCGAGGCAGCCCCGGAGCGAGCAGAAACATGTCTCGCTCACTCACGCATCACGTGGGATCTCCATAGTTTTTCACTTAATGCGTAATCAAACTCTGAAATTCGTTACCAGAGGATGTAGTAAAATCTGTTAGTATAACTGATTTAAAAAAAAAGGTTTGGACAAGTTATTGGAGGAAAAGGCCATAAACCATTACTAAAGATAACTGGGGAAATCAACTGCTTGCCCTGGAATAAACAATGTGACATCTATATACCTTTTTTGGGAACCTTACAGGTGCTTATGACCTGGATTGGACGCTATTGTTAACAGGATACTGGACTTGATGGACGTCGGTCTAACCCAATATGGCATAACTTATGTTCTTATGTCTGCCCAGTAAGGTGGCTAGAGTGGTACCAGCAGCTTTGTGCAGGTAACTCCCTTAATGGTAGGTATTCCCCTGTCCCCAGAGGGCTTACAGTCTAAGTTTGTATCTGGAACAATGGAAGGCTAAGTGATTTGTCCAATGCCACAAGGAGTGCTTGTGGGATTTGTCCAATGGAGGGTTAAGTGACTTGTCGAAGTCCAGGAGAAACTGACCCCACCGTGGAGATGGAGAGGGGCGAGGCGGGGCACCATCAGCCTATCACAGTCATCGAGCCGAGCTCTCTTCAAAGTTCTTTTGAAATTTCCACTTGTTTGGCGCTTCTAGCAGAGCAGGTCAGCGCAGCTACTGTTGTACCCCTGACTGAAAAACTGCACTCCTAACAGGAGGAATGTTCATGGAGTGCTAAGGGATGAAGGAAACACTCATGTAGCAAGCCTGATAGTCAAATTAACCATAGATAACATGGAGTGAAAGATTGCCCTCACATCCTCCACAATTCACCTTATTCTCAACCCAGACAAGATCTAAGCAAACTGGTTTATCGGCTCTAGTCCATGCCCATCGCTCTCCCCTATGCTTTCAGGCACTCCCATCTCACTAGTATCTTCCTTCCGGTATCTCGGTGTTATCCTCGACTCCTCTCTAATTTTCCACGTTCATATTAGTGCTATTGTTAGCCGTTCTTTCCTCTCACTGCCTCAAATGTCTCTCTAATTACTCTAATTTTATCTTAGGTCATGATACGCCTAGTCTACTGCAATGTTACTCTCGCTGGCCTCTTCAACTATGAGTTACAATGCCTTCAACTCATACACAACACTGCCGTGAAAATATTAACACATGCCTCCCATTCTAATCATGTAACTCCGCTCCTAGTTCAGTTTCATTGATTCCCTGTACCTTAACACATCCAATACAAACTTCTTACCCTGGTCCACAAAACATTTTATACAGATATACCCCATTACCACTCTTTCCTTATTATTCCACACATGCCATACCACATTCTTTGTTCCATTCATGCTAACTTTCCTTCTGCCTCTCAAGCTAGGACTTGAATCCACTCACCACTCTGCTTTCTATTTTCTTGGTTTAAACCCCTGGAATGCCTTACCCTCTGACCTCAGATTAGAACAGTCCTATACAAAATTCAAGTCCCAGCTCACAACACTGTTCCATTCCCTATCTGACCCCACTAGTTCCCTCCTGCATTTACCTCTCTTTCTTCAGTCTCTAACCCTGCTTTTCCTTAGGTATGAATGCAGATTTTTTAAATGCCATCCACTGAAGTTCCTTTCAACTTTCTTTGATTTTATTGTAAACTGCCCTGCTGCTAACATGAAGAACGGTATATCAAGTTTTAACAAACAACCATAACATAAATATAAACATACTGCACTTGGCTTCTATTGTTCTTCTACCATAAGTATTAGTCTTTCATTTTAGGGCCTTACAGTCTGCTACATTGTTCTCTCAACTCTTCTGAGCTGCCACTGCCAGTGCTGCCACTCCATTCCTACTGCTTTTGAGGCCTTTACCACAGCGCATTCTGACATTTAAATGTCTCAGCATGTCATCTACGCAGTTCATGAGTGCTTCTTCCACACCAGGGGATCTTCCTTTATACTTAAGGTTTTGCGGATGGGACCAAATTTCTCAGTGCAAGGACTCTAACTTGCAGGCACACAATTTAGCTGAACTCATCCTACATGTGCAGGCTGCGTTCATGCATCCTCTTGGAGCATTTTAGGACCTTCCAGCCTAATTTGGTGCTGTGCTGGTCCTCAATCCGTGTTCCTTTGACTTCAAAGCAATGTTATTGCTGCTTTAACCCACTCATACTGCCTTGGCATCATCTGGATAGTATTATGCTCCTTTACCCCTCTGCCCAAGCTTTAGAGTCTTCCCACCAAAGTTGGTACCATTTTATTGCTCTCAAAGTGCCTTGGTATGCTTCCAACAATTTCAGTGCTGCTTTGTCCTCTTCCACTATTCTAAAGTGTCCATACTGTACTTTGCACCACTTATCTCTTCTGAAGGTTTACCTCTCTTCCGGTGCTGTGGGGCATTTATGACACTCTTGATTATGTGCAGTGTCTTGCCTTTATTACAGATGCCCGCCATTACGTTTTTTGCAGGTTTGATTGAAAATGGATGGCAAGTCTCATTGTTCCACTATAAACTAGGTTTCCCCAGAGACTTGAAAGGGGACTAATGGGACAAATACATGAATAGTTAATCTTCAGAATACTAACCAAATGCAGTCCAGTAATGAATATTAACCAATATGAATATTTCTGGCAAGTACATCCCTAAGGCTTAAGAAGCTAAATTTAAGAAAAGTTTATTACTCTATTATTCTAGTTGCTACAAGGCTTATCTCAAGGCTCAGCCTTATCTTCACTGCTATTTAACATTTTCATTCAACCCTTATGCACGCTCATTTATTTATTTTATTTATTTTTATTTATTTGAGCACATTTTTATACCGCTCCTTCCAGTGATCAGCAGCGGTATACATCTAACAATTAACTCTGCATAGATTTAGCAGTTACATAAAACTGTAGGATAATAACATTAGAACATTAGGATAACTCAATAAGTAGAACAATAATAACTGTATACATAAAACTGTAAGATAATAACTTTTGAACATTAGGATACACTCATAAAACAACATAAAACCCACTATCATCTGTACGCAGATGACATCCAGATATGCGTCTCATTCTCCATCACCAACCCGGACTATTCCAAAATCAGCAATTGCCAAGAAGAATCCATTCAATGGCTCAATGACCACAACATGCACATCAACCCCAGAAAAACGGAAGTCCTCATCATCACAAACATCCATCCTTCAGCCCACCATCTCCAATCAAGCCGGCCAACCTCACCCTACAGGTCAAACAATTCATAAAATACTTAGTCCAGTGTGACGCCTATCACCTCAACTTCCAACACCACATTAAACAAGCTACCAAGATAGCATACTTTAAAATGAGAATGCGATACCTCCACCCACTTCTGGTCTCTAACAATTTCAGGAACGTATGCCAAGCCCTCATCACTCCCATCCTGGACTATGCAAACATAATTTACCAGGGCCTCCCTAAAGCCATGTTATTACCCTTACAGCTTGCTCAAAACTCCGCAGCCACTCCCACTCTGAAAGCCCTACACTGGCTCACCCAGCCAAGTGAGACTCAAGTATAAAGTAGCTCTAAGTGTATTCAAGATCATTCACCAATTCTCTGCAAGCATCCTCTGTTCCCTTCTTCAACAACCACTCCACAAGAGATCAACACATTCCACCAACAACTTCCTCTCGGTTCCAGATACTTTTACCCAATCCAACAATATAACTTTCAACAGAGCCTTCTCATTCTATGCCCCACTCCAGAACTACAGACCTTCAAAGATCTCACCTAATTCCGGCGTGTTAAAAAACACCCTCTTCTTGGAACACTTCGGCACAGACTCTGAACTACCCCCCTATCCATCAGATGCGCACCGGAAAACTCCATAGCACCATCATAAAGAGTAGTAACTCACCTGTAACAGGTGCTCTCTGGGAACAGCAGGAATCAATCCCCACATATGGGTGATATCGGCACCGACAGAGCACACAGAGCATTTCCCCAGCTTTCAAAGAAAGCCTTTGCGAATGCTACTACGCATAGGTGGTCCCCTTCCCGCCCAAGGGTGCCATCTTGTTCAGTCAGATGACATAGCTTAGGCAAAAACATAACAGATAAGAGGAGGCAACTCCCAGGGTAGGAGAAAGGGTTGTGAGGACTGATTCTTGCTGTTCCTGGAGAACACCTGTTACAGGTGAGTAACCACACTTTCTCTAGGAACAAGCAGAAAGATAATACTCACATATGGGACTCCCTAGCTCCAGGCTGTCAGAACCTGAACCACAACAGCACCAACGGTGACTGCCAGGTCCAGAAGACGAGTTCTTATCCAGAGACTCTGCAATGCCCAACTACCCTCGTCGCTATTAGTCCAGTAGCCTGATCGTCGATGGGCTGGAGGGCAGGAGTTGCCTATACACAGAGTATGCTAGGGATTAGCGCCTGGCCAAAGGCACTGTCCCTGCGGGACTCACTCTCTAGGTAGTAATGTGCTGCAAAGGTATGCACTGAAGACTATGTGGCGGCCTTGCAAATTTCAGTCACTGGTATCGAGCGCAGGTTGGCCACCGATACGGCCATGGCCCTGACTCAACGAGCAGTGATCTGGTGCTCCAGGGAAAGGCCAGCCTGCTCATAAGCACAGGCGATGTAGTCCGCCACCCAAGAGGACAGAGTATTTTTTGTTACAGGCAGCCCCAACTTATTGGGGTCGAACGAGACAAAGAGTTGAGGCGTTCTGCGCTGGTCCCTGGTCCTATGAAGATAGAAGGACAGGGCCCTCTTGCAATCCAAGGTATGCAAGACAGACTCAACCTTGCTAGCATGAGGCCGTGGAAAGAAGGTAGGGAGAACTACCTCCTGGTTGAGGTGGAAAGCAGACACCACCTTAGGAAGGAACTAGGGATGCATACGCAGCACCACTCTGTTCATGTGGAACGGAGTGTAGGGAGGATCCGCCACCAGGGCTTGCAGCTCGCTCACCCTGTGAGCAGAGGTCACGGCCACCAAGGCGGCCACTTTCCAGGAGAGGTACCTCAGGTGACAGGTGGCCATAGGCTCAAATGGCAGTCTGGTGAGTTGGGACAGCACCACATTGAGGTCCCATTCTGCAGCCGGAGGGGGGCCTAGACAACAGAAGGCCCCCTGAGGAATCTGGAGACCAGGGGAAGAGTCGAGAGAAGCTTTTCCTCTACAGGGTGGTGGTTCGCAGCTACAGCACTGAGATGCACCCTGACTGAATTAGATTTCAAGCCTTTTGAGTACGGGAGATGCAAAAGGTACTGCAATACGAGCTGTAGCTGGCAGGAGACTGGATTCACTTTCCTGTCTGCGCACCAGATGGAGAACCTCTTCCACTTGAAGGTGTAAGACCTCTTGGTAGAGGGCTTTCTGGAGGCAAGGAGGTCCCTTGGAGGTAGAAAGGGGCCAAAGCTACCCTTTCAGCAGCCATGGCCTAGGCGCTAGGGCTCTCAGGCTGGGGTGCTGGATGGAGCCCTCCTCCTGCGATAGGAGGCCTGGGGTATCGGGGCTGTCACTGACAGCGAGAGCAGCAGAGGGAACCAGGGCTGCCTGAGCCACCTGGGGGCCACCAGGATCACTGAGGCATGATCGATCCAGATTTTGAACAGACACTTGGATATCAGGGGGGGGGGGGGGTCGGCAGGAATGCGTAAAGCAGGCCCTGCGACCATGACATCAGAAATGCATCTTTGGCCACCTTCCCGTGGTGTGGCTGAGGGGAGCAGAATTGCAGAAGCTGTGTATTGTCCGGAGAGGCGAACAGGTCCAAGCAGGGCCTGCCCCAGAGTCGGAGAGCCTCTGGGCCACCTCAGGGTCCAGGAGCCACTCTGGCCCAGTAGGTACACAGGTCTTAGGATCATGCGGTTGCGCATCTCAAAGGAATAGAGTGCTACAGCCTCCTACACAGTCTAGAAATGTGGTAGGAAAGACCAAGTATGATTTATTGTACCATAGACTTTAATAAAACGCCAAATTGACCCGACACAGGCCGCGTTTCGTGTAACCTTCTTCAGGGGTAATATGGAGAACTAGGGTCATAAATATAAAACATAGAAAACATTATACATAAATAACCAAAAAGAAAATGTGATAAATACAACATTAAAAGTCAATAAAAACATTTAAAAATGTATCAGAAACATCTGAACAAATGATGAAACTTTTAAATAATAAACTATATAAAAATAGATGAATAAAAAGATAAGTATAATAAACCATGAACTGAAAATGACAGTACCAGGTGTATCTATCCAAATATAATTGAAATCATAAAAATATATACAATTATAAGGATAATAATCACAAACAGCATAAATTAAGAGACAGAAATCATTGATAAAAAATTAAACCCCTAACAATAATAACCATGGATAACAATAAATAATCCAAAATATAAAATTAATTACATTTAACAATAACTAAATTAAAATGAATTTAATAAATACTATTAAAACAATATTATACTAAAAATATATAAAATGTAACATTAAAAAATATATTATGCTAAAAGTAATATAAGGGTGTGACAATATCAAATACTTATGTGCAAAACCATAAAGTTATCTTAGAGACGGGATAAAGCTCGAACCGATATTCTTGTGCTGAGAAAAGAATGAATTGACAAGAGAACGAAAGCAGGAGTGAGCCGCTGACATTGACCATGCAGCATGAGCATTGTTTCTATATTTTCAAAAGACTTAATAATAAAATTGAAATAATGAAGACACCTTAATATACATTTATTCATCTATTTTTATATAGTTTATTATTTAAAAGTTTCATCATTTGTTGAAATGAAATTTAAAATTATGTGAAAATTTCTTTTGTTTCAGGGACTTGTTTCTTAAAAACAAATTAAGGGTGTAGCCATGGGGTCCTCAATGGCCCCTGATATTGCAAATTTATAAGTATTCCAATTTGAAGAAACATTTTTGAAGGACCATTTATATAAGGACAATATCAAACTCTGCATCCAATACATAGATGATATTTTGATTTTGTGGGATGGGAGTGAAGAGGTCCTTTCTAGATTTAACCAATGGATCAATAATCTTGATAATAATCTAAGATTTCAGTTACATATGATTATCAGCAAATACCCTATTTGGATTTATTGATCAAGAAAGAAGCTAAGCATTTGGTTACCTCTTTATATAGGAAGCCCACGGACCGTAATCATCTGTTGCATTTCAATAGCTTCCATAATCTGGCATTAAAGAGGAACCTCCCCATTGGTCAATACCTAAAGGCTAAAAGGATCTGTACTAACAATCAAGATTTCAATATACAAGCAGAAGAAATGAAGACAAGGTTTACAGCCAGGGAGTATCCCCCTAAGTACATTAATCAAGCGTACATCATCTCATGAGCTTCTCCTTAAGCCCAATAGAAAGAAGGAAGAGGTCGGTATGGTATGCCCCCTCTTATATTCCACAATTTCTCGTGACATTGTTAAGATACTGCAAAATGAATGGCATCTTATTCAATCACTTCCTGGTTTTCATGACACACCTTTGACTATAGCCCATCAGCACTAACTGAATGTCCATTCCTTTCTAAGTATAAAGGACAATTTCAATGCGGTCGCTGTTCAGTTTGTATACATGCATTACCAGTAAGGAATTTTTCATTCATCCTTTCTCCAACAAGAAATTTTTCATTAATGACTATTCAAATTGTGAGACTACCCATGTAATATACGTGATACAATGTCCATGTAAAAAACGTTACGTATGCAAAACTATATGCAACATTCGGGTTAGAATAGTAGAACACAAGTGCAATTAAAAGGGGAGCAATGGAAAAACCCTTAGTAGCACATTGGCATGAATAGGCACACAAGGTAACAGATTTAAAGTTTTCTGTCATTAAAAACGTGAAAATGAATTGGAGAGGTTGTGATATAAACAAGACTATAATGAGATTAGAACAGAAGTATATTTTTATGATGAACTCCTTGGCTCCTAATAGTTTAAATTTAGACAGTGATTTGTCAGAATTTCTTTTGGTAACAAGTTTGGTTAGTCATCCGTTTCACAGCACATACATATAGCCAATGCTGTTTGGGATTTTCAGAAGTCTATATTAGCATAGTAGAAGGTTTTTGTCAGACATCAGTTAAACCTGTATATGTTACATATTAGTTTTCAATAATTATGATATACATGTCATCGTAGTTTTTACACGTTTTAAATGAAGGTTTCTCTCAATTCATACAACTGAAAATTAATATAGTTTCATAATTTTTTGGTATGTATATTTTCAGCGTTTTTTCTGATCAGTAGTTTTGAGAAGATAATATAATTCAAATAATCTTTACATTACTAAGACAATAAATATCCTTGTTCCAATGAAAGACAATACAATTCATACATTTTTTTATACATCATACAGACAACAATTATCTATGGTTTAATATAAGGGAGTTTATGACTACATGGCCCAAATATTGAATGCCTTTCTTCCTTTTTTAAAATATTGTTGGTCATCCGTCTGGAGTTATAGGTTCTAATATTGTAGGTTCCTTCCCCTCAAATATATTATAAGCTTTTTCATAAATATATTTGTCCCTATGGTTCCCATTTTTATGGTAAGGTTTTCAATTCGGGGTGATTAACTCACACGTCACGTTTCCGTTGGGTTTTTCTCCCCATATACTGGCGTTTTCCAAAGCTTTTTACAAAAAGTCTAGTGAAGCCGTCTTAATGTTTTTTTTTCTTTACAGTGGCAGTTTACTTATAACCTCACGAAAGTATCAGTGAAGTGCCCTCAGCGGGTCATCGCTCAGCGCTTACAATTCAAGGTACTTTTTACAGGTTGAGGTTTTTCTTATTTCACTTATGTATGATACTGTGCTTATTAAATAACCACATTGTATGATCTGTAGACTAGGACGAGCTCAACTAGGCCCCAAATGCAGATTGGATATAATCAGTGAGGTAGATGAAACAGCGGCTGATAAGCAAATTTATACACCTATGATTTATCCAGGATATGCAGATTTGGAGCTGTCAGATTCAGAGACAGACAGCGGATCGGGATCAATAATATCCATTGGAATAGAACCAAAATCAGCTATACATGAAACAGGATTATAGAAATCTAGCTTGCTGTAGGGCCTAGAAAATACAGGTCTGAATTGCATTTCAAACTATCTCTTTAAAAGACACTTCTGCTTCTAGACTTAGCAAATAGAGCTTAGCAAACAGTTTGTGTAACAATAGATATTAGGTCAGATTGAAGTTCCTTAATTAAATAGAACAGAGGGTGAAGTTGCTCATCGTGCAATCTGATAGGCTAAAGCAGTTACTGGGTCAGGCTGTGCTGCTCTTGTGAAACTGGCTCTAATTCAATTAGTAAATATAACGGATACAGTTTGCTTAACTAATAGAACGTCAGCAAGAATTATAAGTAACTAATTAGCTTTCTCCTGAATAGAAGAATCACAGCGACACCTACTGAATTTAGTGAACATAGTTATGAGACATAACTTCTGCTTTCTATATAATAATGTTGTCTATGTTAGCAAAAATTATGTACACGTGGAATTTGGAAAGCACCAGATGTAATTAAAGATTAACTGAATCAGTTGATATTTCCCAAATAAAAACAGAAGCTCTACAGAACCATCTTTGAAGAGACTTGATGGATATGTCAAATTAGACTCCATGCGTTTCTTCCCTATAGAGCTCAATAGAGATTGATTAATTAATTGATTGTGTCGTGTCTTTCTTTCCTGTTGAATGGTACAGGGATATATAAGAACCCAGGTATTTTGTGTGTGTGGGATTCCAGACCCCAGGTGGGTAAAGAGTCAACATGACCCAAAATGCCATCGCGGACAATTCATTTTACTGATTGTATAATTGGGTTCCACGGATTCATTTGAGGTTGATAAAATCAAAAAACAATTGGCATCTTCCTGGTTTTTAAATTTATGCATCCCCTGTGACTTTTTATATATAATGATTATTTATTTTTCTTTATAATACAATGTTTTTAATACTTTGTCACACCAAAGAATTTTTAAACATGTGCACACACTATTTATATACTGTTTATATAATGGTTATATATACAGTCCTTACTGGAGCTACTATGTCCATTTTAACATTGTTAGGTTTTAAATATTGTTCCATTTTTAAATATTGTCCGGTTTTAGTATTTGTCGTGTATACATATGATGCCATACTTTCTTAATTTCACATTCGTCAGCTTTAATTTTTACGGTTATCATTGTATATTAAGATGTCTTCATTATTTCAAATTTATCATCAAGTCTTTGAAAATTATAGAAACAATGCTCACGCTGCATGGTCAGTGTCATTGGCTCACTCCTGCTTTCGTTCTCGTCAATTCATTCTTTTCTCAGCACAAGAATATTGGTTCGAGCTTTATCCCATCTGAGGTATTTAAATACCTTTATGGTTTTGCACATTTGATAGTGTCACACCCTTATATTACTTTTAGCATAATATAGTTTTTAATGTTACATTTTATATATTTTTGGTACAATATCATTTTAATATTATTTACTAAATTAATTTTAATTTAGTTATTGTTAAGTCATTAATTTTATATTTTGGATTATTTATTGTTATCCATGGTTATTATTGTTATGGGTTTCATTTTTTATCAATGATTTCTGTCTCTTAATTTATGCTGTTTGTGATTATCATCCTTATAATTGTATGTATTTTTATGATTTCAATTATATTTGGATAGATATACCTGGTACTGTCATTTTCATTTCATGGTTTATTATACTTATCTTTTTATTCATCTATTTTTTTTTTTTTATTAAAAGGCTTCCAAAGAATACAGAACATCATAAACCACAAAGATCTTCAAAGAAAAAGCAACAATAATAACATAACGCCAGATCACAGTGGCAGTCAACAATATGCCTTCATTTTTGCAGTTTTAAAATAAGGAAACAGAGAGCAGTGACCCCCCAACCTCCCGTCCTCCCCCCCCCCCCGACACCACCCTAGCCCAGGACCCCCCTCCCACCCAACCTCCCAATCCCCCCCCCCCCCTCTATGGCTCTCTAACGTTCAAGTACGGGGAGGGTGATGAGGATCAGATACACTCAAGGGGCTAGCTCCCTTTAACGTTTGCAAGTTCCCCTCCTCTTATCCAGCACAGTCACGCACCATAACGAGAGACAAAAGGCGCCCACACCAACTCAAAGCACGTCAGGCGCATCCTATTAACCGCTACCCCTCGTTCCATAGTATACATATCCCACATTCGTTCCAGCCAAGTCTGAAAGGAGGGGGCCAAGGCACGCTTCCAGGCTGCTGCAAGGGATAACCTAGCTGCATTCAGACCATGGAGAAGTAAAGCAAGCTGTGGAGCCCGTGCTCCTGGCACCGCGGCCCCAAACAGGAAAATCCCCGGATCCCAAGGGACACTCACTCCCAGAAGCAATTGCATCCGAAATTGGATACCCCTCCAATAGGCGCGAATGCGGGGGCAGTCCCACCAAATATGCCCTAGTGTACCCCGATGCCCACAGTTGCGCCAGCAGAGGTCCACCGCGCCAGGATAGAAGCGTGCGATCCGCGCCGGAGTCATGTACCAGCGGTACAATATTTTATAATTGGTCTCACGGGCATTAATCGCTACCGCACTTTTCCACAGGTGAGTTTCCACCCTTTCCCACTGCTGCTCAGTATAGGAAAGGTTCAGGTCGGAGTTCCAAAGTTCCCTGTGTCTGGTAGAACACGAATGGGAGCCCTGCAAGTGAGCATACAGGGTCGCCACGAGTCCCTTAGTGGTAGTGCACCCCTCACAATAACGTTCCAAATCGGTCAGGGCCCGCACTACTTGGGGCCGAACATGTTTGGATCGAACCCAGTGTATCACTTGCAGATATTGATAATGTTGCCTGGCCGGAATGTCAAATTCATCTTGTAACGCACGAAAGGGTTGTAATTAACCATCATCAAAAAGCTGTCCGACCCTACTAAGGCCGTGATGTCCCCACTGCCGAAAAACTGCATCACTTAACCCTGGAGGGAAAGAGGCGTTATCTACTATAGGAGCTAAAGGGGTTAAGTCCATGTCGCGAGATCGAAAATGCCGATCCCAACAACGGAGGGTGTGAAGAATATAGGGATTGCTAGTGCGCTTACCACAGCGTAATTTCGGGCCTAACCACAGCCAATCTCCCAAGCCAGCTCCCCCCGCCAAATTCATTTCCAGTTGCACCCATCGCTTAGTGCTATCAGCAATCATCCACTCCACCCCGCCCGGGATTGCGCCGCCGCATAGTACCAATATAAATTGGGCATGCCCATACCTCCAGAGCGCGTACGGGCATAAAGAACCGGTCGCGCCAAGCGTGGACGGCGATAATGCCAAATAAATTTCATGAGCAACTGCTGCCAGGTTGCCAAAGTGGCCCGCGCGATGGGAAGCGGCAAAACCTGAAAAAAGTAAAGGAAGCGGGGAACAACCACCATCTTAACTACGGCTATACGCCCGAACCAGGAAAAGAGCAAGCCCTTCCATACTTCTAGATCCCGCCGAACCTGACGAAGCAAGGGATCATAGTTGGCCTTAAAAAGGTCTGCCTGCACCCCTAGGTAACGTAGAGCTCCGGACACCCAGCGAAGAGGGTAAGCCGCCTGGAGCTCCGCACAAACCGCCCCGGAGACCCCAACATTCAGAATCTCCGATTTAGTGTAATTGATTTTGAAACCGGATACTCGCGCGTAGTTATTGAACAGCTGCATCGCAACTGGAAGGGAGGTGGACGGGTCCACCAGGGACAGTATGATGTCGTCCGCAAAAAGCGCAATCCTATAATCCTCAGGGCCAATGTGAACCCCCCTCAAGCCTAGATGTTCTCGGAAGCTCTGGGCCAAGGGTTCCATCGCGAGAGCAAAGAGTAGGGGCGAAAGAGGGCAACCCTGTCGCGTGCCCCGTTCCAACAGGAAGCGTCTCGAATGTCCTCCATTGATCCGAACACACGCCTGGGGCATCTGATAAAGACTGCAAACCCAACAGATATAATTAGAGCCGAAGCCCATTTTCTCCAGAACACACCATAAGTATTCCCAGTCAACCCGATCAAAGGCTTTTTCTGCATCAATCCCCACCAGCAGAGCTGGTTGTGGGTCCCGTTGGGCGACATGAATGACCTGCAACAAACGCCTAATGTTGTCTGCCGCCTGGCGCCCTGGCACGAATCCCACCTAATCCGGGTGAACCAGGCCCGGAAGGACCCGATTCAGGCGCGCCGCCAATACAGAAGCAAATATTTTAACGTCAACATTTAACAGGGAGATGGGGCGGTATGACGCTGCGTCGTGCAATGGTTTACCAGGTTTGGGTATCATCACGATCAATGCCTCACGCTGGGATGGTGGTAAAGAAGCCCCTCCCAAGATCTCGTTGAACAAGATAGTCAAGGTTGGCGCCAATTGCACCCAAAACTTCTTATAATATTCTGCTGGGAAGCCATCACTTCCTGGCGCACTCCCAGTTTTCAATCGTCGGATTGCGGTTTCCACTTCATCTATCGTTAATTCAGAGTCTAGCTGAGCCCGGTCAGGGTCGGAAAGACGCGGCAGACCAATCCCCCGCAAATAGTCCTGTACACGATCCCGCTCAAAAGGCTCCGCCTTATAAAGCTGCTCCAGAAAGTCAGCAAAAAAATCGCGTATCTCCCGGGAGATAACCCTCTTCCGTCCCCCAGCGTCACGCAGTTCGCGTACCACTCGCACAGATTGTTGTTGGCGAAGACGCAAGGCTAGGAAGCGGCCTGTTTTGTTCCCATGCTCATAAAAATTTTGTCGTAACTTGCGGCGCTTATTATCTAATTCTTTCTGCAAGCACGCATCCAAGGTGGCTCGAGCTGTCCTCCACTGGCGCAGGACCTGTCGCGAACCAGTTCGGGCGTGCTCCGAGCCCAAGCGGGTAGCCTCCGCCACCAACTGGTCGCGTTCACGCATCCACTTTTGGCGCGTGCCGGCCGCCTCCGCCACGAGTTGACCACGAGCCGTAGCCTTATAAGCCTCCCACACCGTGGAGAGAGGAACATTCCCAGAGTTGTTAAGCTCAAAAAATTCCGTAATAAAACGGACATGATCCTGCACTGCGCCCTGCCGTCGTAGGAACCTCACATCTAGGCGCCAAAGCCTCTGGTGCTCACTGTACAAGCCAGGTGGAAGAGCAAGCCAGCACGGGGCATGATCTGACCAAGTCAGCGCTCCATGTCCAGCTTTCACTCTCCCGTCCATCAGGCGCTGATCCAATAGAAAATAATCAATGCGAGTATGAACCTGATGGACCGGAAAGTAGTACGTATAGCTTCTTTCCCCCCCATGGGTATCCCTCCAGACGTCCCTCAGACCTAAGTCAAGCATGAGGCTTTGCAGGGCCCTGGCT
Source organism: Ichthyophis bannanicus (assembly GCA_033557465.1). Lineage (NCBI taxonomy): Eukaryota > Metazoa > Chordata > Amphibia > Gymnophiona > Ichthyophiidae > Ichthyophis > Ichthyophis bannanicus. The sequence continues at coordinate 505,592,965 of CM066035.1, read as the reverse complement.
GATCCCCCCACTCACCCCCCAACACGACTTGTGGAATCCAGGTGGGGCACCAGGTGCGTGTTACAGTCCCCCCCCAGAACAATAGGACCTCTTGCAAAATCCGCCAATGAGGCTTTCAATCGTGCAAAGAAGGCCCCTTGACCTGTGTTGGGAGCGTAAACATTAGCCAAGGTGAGCAGGTGCCCTTCTAGACGGATATTCAGGAAGAGCCACCTCCCCAAGGTATCTTGTTTTGTCTCCTCTATCTGTAGAGAGAGGCTCTGGTGAAACATTAAGGCCACTCCCCGTTTCTTCCGTCCCTGTGCATCCGAGGCCACCCGCACCTCAGTATACGGGGACCTCCTTATCCAGCCCTGCTTACAGTTCTGAAGATGGGTCGCCTGTAGGCAAACAATGTCCCCCTGCAAAGTGCGCAATTCGGAGAACAGGAGGGATCTTTTCCTCGGGGAGTTAAGGCCCTTAACATTCAAAGAGACAAAGCGCACCATTAGCAGTTACAATCCACTCCCTCGTTGCCGCCCGCTATCCAAAAGGTCCCAATGGTAGCTCCCCCTCATCAAACCCAGGGAATTAGTTAGCCGAACCCATCCATTCCACTTTCCAAGAACAAAGGCCATAGTCCCTCCTCCCAAGCCCAAGCACACCCCCCAATTCCATATTAATAAAAAGCCCCCCCCACCCATCTCCCCCCCCTTCCTGTCAATACCACCTGCCTGTTTAAGTTATCACAGGACATGGTAAATTGACCACAAACCCCGAACCCCCCAGAACCCCTTAAGGCAAAAATTCAGCCTAAACAGTGAAGAACAGAGATAAACATACCCCCCACTACTCCTCCACCTCCCCCGGATCATCAAGCTCATCATGCCCCTCTGCCAGAGCAGTAACAGCAACAAAACATTTGCATATCATCCGCTGCCCCCCATATACCAAAAAAGAAAAAAGAGTGGGGACCCCAATCTAATTCCCACCTCCAGGCATCCGAAAGGTCGGGGGCCCACAGAATAGGACTCCCTAAAAAATAAAAAATAAAGAGGAACTCCTCAAGTGCACAGAAAGGAATCAAGTGGGCTTGCCCACCCGAGTCCACCGGGAGTGCTGGGGTTTAGGGGGCAGCGGGTGAGGCTGGGCATTGTCATCTACTAGGCCCGCCTGGCGCTGGGCTCGCCAAGCTTCAGTGTAATCTTTTGCAGAGATCTTTTTGTTGCCCAAGAGAAAGTTCATCCTAAATGGGAAGGACCAGGAATAGCGAATCCCCTTGATGTTCAGGACCTCGGAGACCGGCTTCATCTCTCTCCGCCGCGCCAGGGTGAACGTCGAGAGGTCCTGATAGATAGACACTGTCGCATCTTGAAATTGGACCGTCTTTTTCTCCCGGCCTCGCCGGATAAGAAGCGCAGCATCAGTGTAGCGCAGAAATCTCGCAATAACATCGCGAGGTTGGTTGTTAGGGGGTTTCCCCAAAGCGCGGTGAACTCGCTCAATTTCCATACCAGAGGCGTGTGCAGCCAAGTCCTCCGTCGAGAGCAATTCCGCTATTAGCAATTTAAGTATAGTTGGTAGGTCTTCTCCACCCCTTGCCGCCTCTGGGATGCCACGGAAACGCACATTGTTGCGGCGAGAGCGGTTTTCAAGGTCATCAATTTTATAAGTCAGTTCCATGGCTTGCGCATGTTGCCGGTCTAGAGCACATTGTAAATCCATCAACATCCCATCTTGTTCTACCATCTTGGTCTCCACGTCTTCCACTCGAGCTCCCAGCTCCTTGATGTCAGTCCTAAGCTCAGCGACATCTTTCAGCAGGTCCTCTCGTAGCGCGCGAAACTCATTAGCTAGTTCCGCAAAGCCCCTACGGAGTTCTTGTTTGAGTTGAGCCGAGGAGAGGAGTTTATGTGGATCCAAGTCCTCCTCGCTGACGGTCTCATCATCAGAACCTGATGGGAGGGGTTGTTCGTGGGGGCTACTGGGGGCTCCGGACTTGCTCTGCAGGCGTTGAGAGGAGCGCATCCCCTCCCGAACCTCTGAGCTCTTAGCTTTAGCAGCCATTTCACAAAGTCTCCAAAGACTCACAGTGTTAGGAGAGAGGTGTATCCAATGCCAGCAAAGAAGAAAAAGTGGGCACCCCAAGGAGACAGCAGCATCCAGGCTCTCACAAATCTTCAGCACAGTTGCCTCCACATAGTGTCAGGAAACGGGTATAGGCAATGCCAGCAAAGTATAGGGCACTGGGTAATTAGCGAGACAGCAAAAAGAAAAGAAGGAGAAAGCTGTCCCAGCCCTCCCAGGGCAACAGGTGTTTAATAGGGCCCCCAAGTTCCACTCAGAGGGGACATAAGCTTCTGCGGGGCTCCAAGCTGTTAACAAATAGCCCCTGTCTCCCACTCCAGATGTAGGTACAAAATATAAGAAGCAGGAAAGTGGGCGCCCGGACTTACCCCCCTCGGGGCAATTCGTAGAGGCCTAGGATGATGGCCCACTCCGGCAGCTGCCACGCGGTCTCCACGCCGATTCGGCAGGTCTCGCAGACAAGATTGAGGCCTCTCCGTGTGCTGCAGCAATGTTTGGAGCAGTTGCCTCCCCCAACCAACGGGCTGCCGCACGATGCACAGTGCAGCGCCCAGGAAGTTGCCGCTCAATCGTGCAGGGCTCCGCTCCGGAATTAGACCCGCGTAGGGCTCTTCTGTTATCCGCGGGAGCAGGCAGGGCCAGGGCCGTCGACGCGTGGAGGCACTCAGCAGGCCGCACTCCCGGAGCAACCCCCAAGATGGTCCAATCTGCTGGAAGCCCGCTAAGCCGCCGAATCTCAGCTCCGAGGAGGACCTCTTTACTCACGCCGATCCAGGGTAGGCAGAGGGGGGCAGTTTGCTAACGTTAGCGCATGTTTGCTATGATTTTGAAGCTGTGAGGACGGAGCTCTAACAAAGTGCGGCCATCAAGCTGCGGGTTCACGAGCGCCCCCCTTATTCATCTATTTTTATATAGTTTATTATTTAAAAGTTTCATCATTTGTTCAGATGTTTCTGATACATTTTTAAATGTTTTTAATGACTTCTAATGTTGTATTTATCACATTTTCTTTTTGGTTATTTTTGTATAATGTTTTCTATGTTTTATATTTATAACCCTAGCACGCCATATTACCCCTGAAGAAGGTTACACGAAACACGGCCTGTGTCGGGTCGATTTGGCGTTTTATTAAAGTCTATGGTACAATAAATCATACTTGGTCTTTCGTACCACGTTTCTAGACTGTGTTCCTTCCATTTGACGTGTGCTACAGCCTCCTGACAGAGGAAGTAGGAGCCCATTCTGCCCTTCTTGTTCATGTAGAACATTGTCACCTGGTTGCCATCTATATAAGGATCGAAAGACCTCGGAGCAGGTGGCAGAAGGTCCGCAGGGCCAGAAAGATGGCCCGAAGATCGAGGAGGTTGAACTGCAGGAGAGACTCCTCAGAAGACAATTAGAAGACTACAAAAAGGGGACTGCTACTTCTGGAGAGAGATCTGCAACTGCAAGTATTTACTTCTGGGAATTTTTCTAAATCTTGGGGAAAAAGAATTCTTTAGATTAAAGCTGATTAATCTGTGAAAAAAAGTGTAATTGTTAAATCAGTCAGGGCCTAGTAGCAGCAAACGTTTGCAGTTTAAATTTAAAACATAGCAAAAAGCTTTCTGGTTAAATTTAGAACCCAAGACTCCCTCTATAAAAGCAAGGGCTTTGGAACTCCCCCTGGAGATTGGTCACAGATTACCTTAGAAGAACAGAACAGGGTACTGCATAGCAGCCAGCTTTTAATATGTCTTCTTTCCCTCCCTTCCTCCCCGACACCCAACCACCCCGGGGATAATCATAGCTTTATATGTGCTTAAACCTCTTAAAGGAAAGGAGATGCCATATTCAGTCTCAGGTGCAGCTGTTTATTTTCATCAGGCATAGATAAAGGACCTGAGATTAATTAAACTTTAGGTGAATAAAGTACATTAAACATATTAGTTATAGTTCTATTAGTATAAGTATCCCCAGCAACCCTTAGTAAGTAAAGAACTTAAATATCTAAACACAACCTTAAAGTGAATGATGCAGACAGCAGTCCAACAGCGAGATGGGGGCTTTCCAGTCTTTTGCACTGTGTCACATGTATGATTTTCTCCCAGTTCATGAGGGTTAGAGTAGTTACTCACCTGTAACAGGTGTTCTCCAGGAGCAGCAGGAATCAGTCCTCACATATGGGTGACGTCGGCGCCGATTGAGCCCCCGTGCGGAGCATTTCCCCAGCTTTCATAGAAAGCCTTTGGGAATGCAGCGCGCATGCGCGGTCCCCTTCCCGCCCAAGGGTGCCATCTTGCTCAGTCTGATGACATAGCTAAAAGATAGCAAACATAGTAAAAATAAATTATATGACTGCAACTTCAAGGGGACGAGGGAGGGTTCTGAGGACCGATTCCTGTTACTCCTGGAGAACACCTGTTACAGGTGAGTAACTACTCTTTCTCCAGCACCAAGCAGGAAGTCAGTCCTCACATATGGGACTCCCTAGCTCAGGGCTACCAGAGGCCCCAAACTGAAAAAATGGGCTCCCTCGAGAGCCTCAGCATGCAAGAACAGAATCTTCTCTGATAATGCCCCCAACAGGTAGCCCAACACCAGGGCCGGAGGGTAGGAGTTGCCTAGACCCCAAAGAGATTATGGAGTACCGTTTGCCCGAAAGGACTGTCCCTTCGGGACTCCCTCTCAAGGCAGTAGTGAGCCGCAAAAGTCTGGCTTGAAGACCAAGTAGTGGCCCGGCAGATGTCTGCCAACGGAACAGAGCGGAGATGAGCCACTGACGCAGCCTTCGCCCCGACACGGTGAGCCGTAACTTGACCCTGCAACGAGAGGCCGGCAGCCCTGTAAGCCCAGGCGATGCAGTCAGCTACCTATATGGACAAAGTATGCTTGGAGACAGCCAACCCTAACTTATTGGGGTCATAAGAGACGAAGAGTTGAATCGCCCTCCGGTGCTCCCGCGTATGGTCAAGGTAGAAGGACAACGCCCTCCTACAGTCTAGGGTATGCAAGACCATCTCAGCCCGGCTAGCATGAGGCCTGGGAAAGAAAGTCGGAAGAACCACCTCCTGATTTAGGTGGAAGGAGGAGACTACCTTGGGAAGGAACTTAGGGTGAGTCCGTAAGACTACTCTGTTCCTATAGAACCTAGTATATGGTGCTTCTGAGACTAGGGCCTGAAGCTCACTCACACGTCTTGCTGAGGTAAGGGCTACCAGAAATAGCGCTTTCCAGGATAGAAAACGCAGAGGGCAAGTAGCCATAGGTTCAAATGGTGGGCAAGTAAGCCGCTGCAAGACCACATTCAAATCCCAGTCAGGGGCAGGTGGACGCACTGGAGGCTTAAGCAAAAGCAGGCCTCTGAGGAAGCGAGCCACAAAGGGATGGCCGGATAGAGAGTGGCCCTCCACCTGTGAGTGGTGTGCTGAAAGAGCACTAAGATGAACTGTAACAGAATTGGACTTAAGGCCTAGGTTGGACAGGTGCAGCAAATACTGCAGCACCACTGGTACCAGGCATGAGAAGGGATTTTCGTTGTGTTGAGTACACCAGGTAGAGAATCTACGCCACTTAAGGGCATAAGACTTTCTGGTGAACTGCCTCCTAGAGGCCAAGACTACGTCCTCCACTTCCCTAGGCAGTAGTAAAGGCGCTAGGACTACCCTTTCAGCAGCCAGGCCATCAAATTGAGGGACTGGAGATTGGGGTGTAAGAGAGATCCCTGCTTCTGAGACAGGAGATGGGGTTGCATCCCCAGAGGAAGAGGAGTGTCCACCGCTAGTTGCAACAGTAGTGGGAACCAGGGTTGCCTTGGCCACCTGGGGGCCCCCAGAATTACTGAGGCCTTGTCCCGGATCACCTTGAATAGTATCTTGGACACTAGAGGCGTGGGAGGAAACGCATATAGGAGGCCTGTAGACCATGGAATGAGAAACGCATCCGCTGCTACTCTGTGAGGATGCGGTTGTCTGGAACAGAACCTGGGAAGTTGACGGTTCAGAGGACTGGCAAAGAGATCTATGGTTGGAAGACCCAATCTCAGGAAGATCTGTTGAACCACTAAAGGAGATTGCTCAATCTGTCCGCCAGGTAATTCTCCTGACCTGGGAGATAGACCGCCTTGAGAAGAATGCCACGATTGACTGCCCAGGAGCACAGCTTCTGCGCCTCCTGACATAGTAGTCGGGACCCTGTGCCCCCTTGTTTGTTCACATAGAACACAGCAACTTGATTGTCTGTCTGCACCAAGACGGACTGGCGAGAAATGAGGTGGGAGAAAGTTCTCAGGGCTAAGCGGATAGCTCTCAGTTCTAAGAGATTGATCTGCTGTGCGGCCTCCCAAGGAGTCCACAGGCCTTGAGTACATGCCCCTTGGCAATGCGCACCACAACCTTGAAGAGAAGCATCGGTTGTCAGAACATAAGATAGAGCTGTTAGTGTTACTCTGTACTACATCAAAGAAGTGCACAATATATCGTACTCAGACTCGTGGCTAAAGAGGTCTCAGAAACCATAGGCTGCCATTGTTTTTAAAATCTACAATGGACTGATGCCTAGATGCACATCAATGACCCCATTCTTGAACTGATAGCCAGTAATGATTTTTTATGAAAAGTTTATCTGATTCAATACGTTATTTTCATTGGCAAGCTTTCATATCTATATAATGAACCAGTGAACCAGTGCTTATCTGTATGGTAGAATCCTATGGTTTCTGAGACCTCTTTAGCCACGAGTCTGAGTACGATATATTGTGCACTTCTTTGATGTAGTACAGAGTAACACTAACAGCTGTACTTCTACTCTGACAAAAGTGACCATTTCCACATTTGTTATCTAGAACATAAGATATGCCATACTGGGTCAGACCAAGGTCCATCAAGCCCAGTATTCTGTTTCCAACAGTGGCCAATCTAGGTCATACGTACCTAGCAGTTTCCCCAAGAGACACAAGTTCCACAATGCTTGTACTGGGTCAAGCATTGATATCTTCGGTCACTTCTTAATAATGGTTTATGGACCTTTCCTCCAGGAACTTGTCCAGACCTTTTTTAAACCCAGCTACACTAACAGCCTTTACTACATCCTCCGGTAACAAATTCCAGAATTTGATTACACGTTGAGTGAAAAAATATTTTCTTTTATTAGTCTTAAATAGTTTACCCTGTAGCTTCATTGCATGTCCCCTAGTCTTTCTATATTCTGGTAACGTAAACAATCGATCTACGTTTACCCGTTCCACTCCGTTCATTAATTTATAGACTTCTATCATATCTCCCCTCAGCCGTCTCTTTTCCAGGTTAAAGAGCCCTAACCTTTTTAGCCTTTCCTCATAGGAGTATCCTTCCATCCCCTTTACCATTTTGGTGGCTCTTCTCTGAACCTTTTCTAAAATCGCTATATCCTTTTTAAGATACGGCGACCAGAATTGCACACAATATTCAAGGTGCGGTCTCACCATGGAACGATATAGAGGCATTATAATATCTTTTGTTTTATTTTCTATTCCTTTCCTTATCATACCTAGCATTCTATTTGCTTTCTTGGCCGCCGCTGCACACTGGGCCGAGGGTTTTAACATGGTATCCACAATGACGCCTAAATCTTTTTCCTGGGTGGTGGTTCCTAATGTCGAACCCTGCATCGTGTAACCATAGTTTGGGTTGTTCTTCCCTAGGTGCATAACCTTGCACTTGTCCACATTAAATTTCATCTGCAATTTTGATGCCCAGTCTTCCAATTTATCAAGATCCTCTTGCAATTTTTCATAATCCTCTTTTGTTTTAACAACTTTAAATAGTTTTGTGTCATCTGCAAATTTGATAACCTCACTCGTTATTCCACTTTCCAGGTCATTTATGAATATGTCAAAAAGCAGCGGACCCAGCACAGATCCCTGGGGTACACCACTATTCACCTTTCTCCATTGGGAAAATTGGCCATTTAGCCCTACCCTCTGCTTTCTATCTTTTAACCAGTTCCTGATCCACAATAGTACACTGCCTCCTATCCCATGACTCTTTAGTTTTGTCAAAAGTCTCTGATGAGGGACCTTGTCAAAGGCTTTCTGAAAGTCCAGATACACAATATCAACCGACTCACCTTTGTCCACCTGTTCATTCACTCCTTCAAAAAAACATAACAGATTAGTAAGACAAGATCTTCCTTGTCTAAAGCCATGTTGGCTGTCTCCCATTAGGTCATGACTATCTACATGCTGAGTAATTTTATTCTTTATGATGGTTTCTACCATTTTTCCCGGTACTGACGTCAGGCTCACCGGTCTGTAGTTTCCCGGATCACCCCTGGAACCCTTTTTAAAAATTGGTGTTACATTGGCGATCCTCCAAAGTTCAGGTATTAGAGATGATTTTAATGATAGTTCACAGATTACTAATAGCAGGTCTGCAATCTCATATTTCAGTTCTTTCAACACCCTTGGATGTATACCATCCGGCCCAGGTGATTGGCTACTCTTCAGTTTATCTAATAGTTTTAAGACATCTTCCCGATGTATCGATATTTCCTTCAATTCTTCCGCACCTTTAAATACCACTTCAGTCATGGGTAACATCCCTACATCTTCCTCAGTAAAGACTGAAGCAAAGAATTCATTCAGTCTCTCCGCTATCGCCTTGTCGCCTCTTAGTGCTCCTTTAACCCCTTTATCATCTAATGGACCAACTGACTCTCTCACAGGTTTTTTGCTATGAATGTACTTGAAAAGGTCTTTATTTCGTGTTTTTGCTTCCGCAGCAAGCCTCTTCTCAAATTCTCTCTTTGCCTGCCTTATCAATGCCTTGCATTTGACTTGCCAGTGCTTGTGCTGCTTCCAAGTTTCGTCATTTGGCTCTTTTTTCCATTTCCTGAAAGATGCTTTTTTGACAACAGCCGCCTCTCTGACCTCACCTTTAAACCATGCTGGCAGTTTTTTGGACTTCCTTCCACTTTTCTTAAAGCGTGGAATACAGCTGGTCTGGGCTTCCAAGATAGTATTTTTCAACAACATCCAAGCTTGATGTACGTCTTTAACCTTTGCAACTGCTCCTTTTAGTTTTTTCTTAACTGTTTTCCTCATTTTATCATAGTCTCCCTTTCGAAAGTTAAAGGGTAGTACTGTGGATTTCCTTACTGTCCCTCCTCCACTAATTAAATCAAAGGCGATCATGCTATGATCACTATTGCCAAGTGGCCCCAACACCCTTATCTCTTGCACTAGATCTGGTGTTCCACTAAGGACTAGGTCTAATATGGCTTCCCCTCTGGTCGGTTCATGAACCAGCTGCTCCAAGAAGCAGTCATTTATTTCATCTAGGAACTTTATCTCCCTAGCATGTCCTGCTGTGACACTGACCCAGTCGAAGCCGGGGTAATTGAAATCACCCATTATTATTACTGCACTGTAACGTTTGCTAGCTTCCTTGATTTCTTTGAGCATTTCATCATCCATTTGTTCATTCTGGCCAGGCGGACGATAGTACACCCCCACTGCCATCGCCTTCCCCTTTTTACATGGAATTTCAATCCATAGAGATTCTACAGCAAATTTTGTTTCTTGCAAAACTTTAATCCTTTCTGACTCAATGCCCTCTCTAACATAGAGCGCAACCCCTCCACCAATTTGATCAGTTCTATCATTACGATATAGTTTGTACCCAGGTATCACAGTGTCCCACTGGTTGTCCTCCTTCCACCATGTCTCTGATATTCCAATCATATCTAACCTCTCGTTTAGTCCTATATATTCTAACTCTCCCATCTTGCTTTTTAGACTTCTAGCATTTGCATACAAGCATTTTAGAGACTGTATTTTATTCATATTAATTTGGCTATTGGTAGACATGGGTAATTTGGGATCTTTAAGCTCTGTCTGCTCCATACTCGAGGGCATTTGGGCTACTTTACTCTTTTTTGGAACCTCTCTGCTTTTTGTAGTATCCTTCAAGGATACATTCTTCCGAACCATGCGCTCTTGGGCGACTGTCGGCTTTCCCCTATTATCTAGTTTAAAAGCTTTTCTATCTCCTTTTTAAAGGTTAATGCTAGCAGCCTGGTTCCATCCCGGTTAAGGTGAAGCCCATCCCTTCGGAAGAGCCCCTCCTTTCCCCAGAATGTTCCCCAGTTCCTAACAAATCCAAACCCCTCATCTCTGCACCATTGTCTAATCCACGCATTGAGACTCCGGAGCTCTGCCTGCCTTTTGGGTCCTGCGCGTGGAACGGGAAGCATTTCGGAGAATGCTACCCTGGAAGTTCTGGATTTCAACTTCCTACCTAAAAGCCTAAATTTAGCTTCCAGAACCTCCCTACCACATTTTCCTATGTCATTGGTACCGACATGTACCAAGACAGCAGACTCCTCCCCAGCACTATCTAAGACCTTATCTAGGTGGCGCGTGAGATCCGCTACCTTCGCACCAGGCAGGCATGTTACCAGGCGATCCTCACGTCCACCAGCCACCCAGCTATCTACATGCCTAATGATCGAATCACCAACTATAACTGCTGTCCTAACCCTTCCCTCATGGGCACTTGGCCCTGGAGAAACCTCCTCGGTGCGAGAGGGGTTTACATCACCTGGAGAACAGGTCCTAGTTACAGGATCACTTCCTGCCACACCAGGGTGATGCTCTCCTGTCACGTGACCTCTCTCCTCCATGGCAACAGGGATGCTGCCAGACTGGAGGTGGGACTTCAGGACTATATCCCTGTAGGTCTCGTCTATGTACCTCTCTGTCTGTCTTATGCTTTCCAAGTCTGCTACTTTAGCCTCTAGAGAACGGACTTGTTCCCTAAGAGCAAAGAGCTCCTTGCACCTAGTGCACACGTAAGACTTCTCACCAGCTGGGAGAAAATCATACATGTGACACTCAATGCAAAAGACTGGAAAGCCCACATCCCGCTGCTGGACTGCTGTCTGCATCTTAGTTTTAAGTTTGTGTTTAGATCTTTAAGTTCTTTACGTACTAAAGGGTGCTATGGATATTTATACCACTAAAACTGTACCTAATAAGTTTAATATACCTTGTTCACCTGAAGCTTAATTAATCTCAGGTCCTTAGTGTATGACTGATTTGGGTAATGAGCTTCACCTGAGAGCACCTCCTGTCTTTTAAGCTGTGCAAGTACCTATAAAGCTGTGATTATTCCAGGGGAGGGTGGGTGTGGGGAGGGAGGGAGGGATATAACACTTATTAAAAGAGGGCTGCTACACAGTACCCTGTCCTGTGCTGCTGAGGTAAGCTATATTCTGATTTGATTTAAATTATAGCTCTTTGCTGCTGCTAGGCTCTAACCTATTATGAAATTTAAACTACAAGCTCTCTGCTGGATTCTAAATTTAACCAGAAAGCTCTCTTCTGTGTTTTAATTTAAAACTAAAAGTACTTAGCTGATGCTAGGCCCTGAGTGACTATGAAATTTAAACTACAAGCTCTCTGCTAGATTCTAAAGTTAACCAGAAAGCTCTCTTCTGTGTTTTAATTTGAAACTAAAAGTACTTTGCTGATGCTAGGCCCTAACCTATTATGAAATTTAAACTACAAGCTCTCTGCTGGATTCTAAATTTAACCAGAAAGCTCTCTTCTGTGTTTTAATTTGAAACTAAAAGTACTTTGCTGATGCTAGGCCCTAACCTATTATGAAATTTAAACTACAAGCTCTCTCCTGGATTCTAAATTTAACCAGAAAGCTCTCTTCTGTGTTTTAATTTGAAACTAAAAGTACTTTGCTGATGCTAGGCCCTGAGTGACTATGAAATTTAAACTACAAGCTCTCTGCTGGATTCTAAAGTTAACCAGAAAGCTCTCTTCTGTGTTTTAATTTGAAACTAAAAGTACTTTGCTGATGCTAGGCCCTAACCTATTATGAAATTTAAACTACAAGCTCTCTGCTGGATTCTAAAGTTAACCAGAAAGCTCTCTTCTGTGTTTTAAATTGAAACTAAAAGTACTTTGCTGATGGCTAGGCCCTGAGTGACTATGAAATTTAAACTACAGCTCTCTACTGGGTATGAAAGGTAACCAGAAAGTTCTCTTCTGTGTTTTAAATTGAATCTTAAACTGTTGCTACTAGGCCCTGACTGATTTAACAAAAAATAGTGGGTTCACAGATTAATTAGCTTTAAAAGAAAAAAATTCCTTTCAGAAAAATTCCCAGAAGTATATACTCACAATTTCAGATTTCTCTCCAGAAGTAACAGCCCCCCTTTCTAGTCCTTCAAGACTCAGCACCTGAGAGTGTGGAGGTGCCTGAAAAGGCACGCCTCGCACTAGATTCGGAAGATGAAGCCACCACTGCAGAGAGGACTGTAGTAGGCTGGACACCCTCACTTTGTCCGTGAGGTTTCCTGTGGCCTGGTGCCACTGAGTCTTGAGTCCCCATTGAGCTGGCCTCATGTGTAGATGGGCACTTGGAGTTACATGGACCGTGGATGCCATGTGGCCTAAAAGCCTCTGGAATTGTCTGGCGGAGACCAGAGGATTTCTGCGGAATAGCCTGGCTAGATCCATCAATCTGTGGGCCCTGTCTACTGGCAGAAAGGCCTTTGCCTGAAAAGTGTCTAGGCGAGCTCCTATGAACTCCATGTTCTGGGAGGAGTGCAAACTGGACTTTCCGAAGTTTATGACAGACCCCAGGTGCCGAAGCAGAGCAACAGTGCGAAGGGTGGCTTGATTGGCCTCTTGCAGAGATTGACCCCAGATGTGCCAATCGTCCAGGTATGGGAAGACAAAGAGGCCTTGAACCATGAGGTAGGCCGCTACCACCGCCAGGCACTTGGTGAATACCCTGGGGGCGGATGAAAGGCCAAAAGGCAGTACTCTGTACTGACAGTGGTTCCCTCCCACAACAAATCTGAGATATTGTCTGTGGTCTGGATGAATAAGGATGTGAGTATAAGCATCCTTTAGGTCTAAGGAGCATAGCCAATCTCCCTGCTGGAGGTAAGGTAGCAGGATTGCAAGGGTAAGCATCTTGAACTTTTCCCTCTCCAGGAACTTGTTCAGATTTCGCAAGTCTAGGATGGGTCGGAGGCCTACTGTCCTTTTTGGTACCAGGAAGTACCTGGAATAGAAGCCCTGACCTCTCAGGTTGTGGGGCACCGGTTCCACTGCCTGTTCCTTCAGAAGACCTGCCAACTCCTGCAGGAGTAAGTCCCTGTGCAGAGGGCGTCTGGGAGGCTCCCCTGAAAAATAGGAGGGGGGTACCTGGTGGAAGTGGAGGAGATAGCCCTTCTGGACTATACTTAGAACCCAGGTATCCCTTGTAACGGCTGGCCACCTGTGGGTGTACAGGGCCAGCCGGCCTCCAGTGCTAATAGGGGCCAGCTGAGGAGGAGAGGCTATGCCTTTGGAGTCAAAATCCCCCTCCCTGCTGAGCAGGAGCAGGAGTAGGAGGCTTGGGGGCCTTCTGCCTATGGGGCCCATGTCCCTGCCCCTTGGCCTGCTGACCCTGTTGGGGAGTTACAGAGGCCTGATAATGAGGGTACTGTTTATAGGCAGATGACTTCCCCAGGTTAAAGGTCTTTTTTCACGAGCCCTTCTTCTTCTGAGAAGGGGCAGAGGTTTTTCTGGACAGCCTTGTCCAGGTAAGAGTCTCGGTCTCGAGTTCTGCAGCCTTGTCAGCCATGGGCTTTTCACCTCGGCAGGGGACATCGACCAACTTGTCCTGCACCCATGGCTCAAGGTCCAGTGACTGTAGCCAGGCCTGACGGCGTGCACTGATGCCGGCCGCGGCTACTCGGGCCGAAGCCTCGAAGCCATCATAGGCTGCTCGAGAGAAACTTCGAGCACTCACGAATACCCGAGGACAGAGCATTGAACCTCTGCAAAGGTTCCTCGGACAGACCAGCAGAGAACCCGGCAATCTCCTTTGCCAGGTCTCGAAGGTACATGCCCATGTACAGCTGGTAGGTCTAGACACGGCAAGCAAGCATAGAGCCCTGGAAGCACTTCTTACCGAGGGCATCCAGGTTCTGGGCCTCCCGGCCGGGAGGCACCAAGGAGTGCATCTTCTGACTTTTCAGACGATGCATGGCCAATTCCACAACCATGGAGTGGTGCGGTAATTGTGCCTTTTGGAACCCGGGGCTCTTGCAGACTCGATAGATAGAATCGACCCACTTGCTTAAAACCGGCGTCGATGCCGGCGCCTCCCACATGCGGAAGAGCAACCATTCCAGCATCGGAGGAACCGGAACAGTAAAGGCCTCCTTCGGAGGAGAGTCATATTGTAGGGCCTCGAGCTCCTCAGCTCGAGGCTCCTCCTTGGGATCCACGGGGAATGCCAAAGCCTTGGCCATAACCCGCACGAAGTCCGAGAACCGGGTAGCCTCCAGGGGGAACCTTCCCCGAGGCTCGGACTCGGGCGACTCCGAAGGAACGCACCGAGTCCGAAAGGTGTCGGGCAACTCCTCATCCTCCGTCTCCCAGCCGGACTCCTCGGAGGAGGAATCGAGCAGCTCTGGTCGGGCAGGCATCGATGCCATCCGCCCCGACGCCGAGGGTACCGGCGTCGACGACCTCGGTCCCGAACGGGAGGCCGAGGGGGACCTTGGCCGAGGATCGACACGAGCTCGCATGGACTCGAGGATTGGCTCGGCCTCTGGGGTCGACTTGGACATCGATGTCCCAGTGGTCGGGGCAGATGCACCGGTGAAACCGGCGATCAGTGCCCGCTGCTGTTCCATGAAGGCAGCCAAGCTGCTCTCCAAGGCCGTCAACCGGAATCCGAGCTCAGGAGACTCAGCAGCCCTCGACTCGGGCCCCGGCGTCGGGCCCGACATCGGCTCCCCTGGAGGTGAGTCCACGAGGACTACAGTACTCACGTGACCCGGGGACTCCATCTCCACACGAGGTTGTTGTGCAGGCCTCTCCGACTCCAAAGAACCGGAACGGCGCTCGGGGCTATGCGACTTGGCCCTCGAGGAGCCAAGTGCGTCCACCGATGCCGCCCTCGTGGTTTTTTTCTTCTTACGATGCTCCCGCGAGGGAGACCCCCCTTTCAGAGGAACCTCGACGCTGCTCGGGGCAGGAGTCCCAAGATGTCGAGGCCTTTGACGAGGTCCGGGCCGGAGTCAGAGAAGACTCTTTCCTTTTGGTGCTGCAGACTCCTTAACGCCTTAGAGGACCATCTTCCCACACGGGCCACAGATCATCGGGTCATGATCGGGTCCGATGCACCGGAGGCAGCAGTCATGTGTGTCGGTGAGAGACATTAGTTTCTTACACCGATCACACTTTTTAAACCCGTTGGCAGCCATCGGGGGAAAAACGGCCCCTGCAAGGTCAAAAGACAGGGCTGCCAGTGAAAAAGAAAAAATGGCGCGAACGCTAGTCACTAAGGACAAAAACTGAAAAAGAGATCCGGGCTCGATACCGGTGTATCGGGCCCAGGCGGGAAAGGGAAATCGGTGTCGAACGGAAGAAAAACAGGTCAACGCAGAAATAAATCAACTTTTTCCTCGGGTGAAACGAACATACATCCGTCGGGCTCCGTGGAAATAAGAAGACTGAGCAAGATGGCACCCTTGGGCGGGAAGGGGACCACGCATGCGTGCTGCATTCCCAAAGGCTTTCTATGAAAGCTGGGGAAATGCTCCGCACGGGGGCTCTGTCGGCGCAGACGTCACCCATATGTGAGGACTGACTTCCTGCTTGGTCCTGGAGAACTTATGTGTGCACAAGATGCAAGGAGCTCTTTGCTATCAGGAAACGAGTCCGATCTCTGCAGGCAAGAGAAGCAGACTTGGAAGACATAAGAGAGGCAAAGAGGTAAATAGACAAGACCTACAGGGATATAGTCCTGAAGTCTCAACTGCAGTCTGGCAGCATCCCTGTTGCCATGGAGGAGAGAGGTCACGTGACATAAGAGCAACACCATGGTGTGGCAGGAAGTGATCCTGTAACTAGACCTGTCCTCCAGGTGATGTAAAACCCTCTCACACCGAGGAAGTTTCTCCAGGGCCATGTGCCCATGAGGGAAGGGTTAAGACAGCCGTTATAGTTGGTGATTCGATCATTAGGCATGTAAATAGCTGGGTGGCTGGAGGACGTGAGGATCGCCTGGTAACATGCCTGTCTGGTGCAAAGGTAGCAGACCTCACGCGCCACCTAGACAAGGTCTTAGATAATGCTGGGGAGGAGTCTTCTGTCTTGGTACATGTCGGTACCAATGACGTAGGAAAATGTAGTAGGGAGGTTCTGGAGGCTAAATTTAGGCTTTTAAGGTAGGAAGTTGAAATCCAGAACTTTTAGCATAGCATTCTCCGAAATGCTACCCATTCCACGCGCAAGACCCAAAAGGCAGCCAGAGCTCCGGAGTCTCAATGCGTGGATGAGACAATGGTGCAAGGATGAGAGTTTTGGATTTGTTAGGAACTGGGGAACATTCTGGGGAAAGGAGGGGCTCTTCCAAAGGGATGGGCTTCACCTTAACCGGGATGGAACCAGGCTGCTGGCATTAACCATTAAAAAAGAGATAGAGCAGCTTTTAAACTAGATAATAGGGGAAAGCCGACAGTCGCCCAAGAGCGCATGGCTCGGAACAATGTATCCTTGAAGGTTACTACCAAAAAAATGAAGTCAGGGCACATCAGCAGAGAGCTTCCAATAAAGACAAAGGTAGCCCAAATGCCCTTGAGTACATAGCAGACGGAGCTTAAAGATTCCAAATTGTCCCTGCCTATCGATTACCAGATTAATATGAATAAAATACAGTCTCGAAAATGCTTGTATGAAAATGCTAGAAGTCTAAAAAATAAAATGGGAGAGTTAGAATATACAGCACTAAATGAGTAGTTAGATATGACTGGTATCTCAGAGACATGGTGGAAGGAGGACAACCAGTGGGACATTGCGATACCTGGGTACAAACTATATCGTAATGATAGAGCTGATCAGATTGGTGGAGGGGTTTCACTCTATGCCAAAGAGGGCATCACAAAGGATTAAAGTTTTGCAGGAAACAAAATTTTCTGTAGAATCTCTATGGATTGAAATTCCATGTAAAAAGGGGAAGGCGATGGCAGTGGGGTTGTACTATCGACCGCCTAGCCAGAATGAACAAATGGATGATGAAATGCTCAAAAGAAATCACGGAAGCTAACAAAAGTTAAAGAACAGTAATAATAATGGGTTATTTCAACTACCCCGGGATTGACTGGGTCAGTGTCATGGCAGGACATGCTAGGGAGATAAAGTTTCTAGATGAAATAAATAACTACTTCTTGGACCAGCTGGTTCATGAACAGACCAGAGGGGAACCCATTATGGACTTAGTCCTTAGTGGAACACTAGATCTGGTGCAAGAGATAAGGGTGTTGGGGCCACTTGGCAATAGTGATCATAGCATGATTGTGTTTGATTTAATTAATGGAGGAGGGATGGTAAGGAAATCCACAGTACTATCTTTTAACTTTCAAAAGGGAGACTATGATAAAATGAGGAAAATAGTTAAGAAAAAACTAAAAGGAGCAGTTGTAAAGGTCAAAGACTTACATCAAGCTTGGGTGTTGTTTAAAAATACTATCTTGGAAGCCCACACCAGCTGTATTCCACACTTTAAGAAAAGAGGAAGGAAGTCCAAAAAACTGCCAGCATAATTTAAAGGTGGGGTCAGAGAGGCTGTTGTTGCCAAAAAAGCATCTTTCAGGAAATGGAAAAAAAAGAGCCAAATGACCAAAACTGGAAATAGCACAAGCACTGGCAAGTTAAATGCAAGGCATTGATAAGGCAGGTAAAGAGAGAATTTGAGAAGAAACTTGCTGTGGAAGCAAAAACGCGTAATAAAGATGTTTTCAAGTACATTCGTAGCAAAAAACCTGTGAGAGAGTCAGTTGCACCATTAGATGATAGAGGGGTAAAAGGGGAAGTAAGAAGGGACAAGGCTATAGCGGAGAGACTGAATGAATTCTTTGCTTTGGTCTTTACTGAGGAAGATGTAGGGATGTTACCGAAGATGGAAGTGGTATTTAAAGGTGATACTGCAGAGGAATTAAAAGAAATATCTATACACCAGGAAGATGTATTACAACTATTTGATAAACTTTAGAGAAGCAAATCACCTGGACGGAATGGTATACATTCAAGGGTGTTGAAAGAACTGAAATGTGAGATTGCAGACCTGCTATTAGTAATCTGTGAACTATCATTAAAATCATCTGTAATACCTGAAGTTTGGAGGATCGCCAATGTAATGCCAATTTTTAAAAAGTGTTCCAGGGTGATCCGGGAAACTACAGACCGGTGAGCCTGACGTCAGTATCGGGAAAAATGGTAGAACCCATTATAAAGAACAAAATTACTCAGCATGTAGATAGTCATGGCTTAATGGGAGACAGCCAACATGGCTTTAGACAAGGAAGATCTTGTCTTACTAATCTATTATGTTTTTTTGAAGGTGTGAATAAACAGGTAGACAAAGGTGAGTCGGTTGATATAGTCTATCTGGACCTTCAGAAAGCCTTTGACAAGGTCCCTCATCAGAGACCTTTGGCAAAACTAAAGAGTCATGGGATAGGAGGCAGTGTACTATTGTGGATTAGGAACTGGTTAAAAGATAGAAAGCAGAGGGTAGGGCTAAATGGCGAATTTTCCCAATGGAAAAAGGTGAATAGTGGAGTACTGTAGGGATCCGTGCTGGGTCCGCTGCTTTTTGACATATTCATAAATGACCTGGAAAAGGGAATAATGAGTGAGGTTATCAAATTTACAGATGACACAAAACTATTTAAAGTTGTTAAAACCCAAGAGGACTGTGGAAAATTGCAAGAGGATCTTGATAAATTGGAAGACTAGGCATCAAAATGGCAGATGAAATTTAATGTGGACAAGTGCAAAGTTATGCACCTAGGGAAGAACAACCCAAACTATGGTTACACGATGCAAGGTTCCACATTAGGAACCACTACCCAGGAAAAAGATTTAGGCGTCATCGTGGATAATATGTTGAAATGCTCCGCCCAGTGTGCAGCGTCAGCAAACAGAGCAAATAAAATGCTAGGTATCATAAGGAAAGGAATGGAAAATAAAACAAAGGATATTATAATGCCTCTGTATCGTTCCATGATGTGAACGCACCTTGAATATTATGTGCAGTTCTGGTCGCCGTATCTTAAAAAGATATAGCATTATTAGAAAAGGTACAGAGAAGAGCCACCAAAATGGGGAGGAGTGGCCTAGTGTTTAGGACAAGGTACTTCAGGCCAGAGGTCCAGGAGTTCAAGTCCCACCTGGGACAGCAATCTCAGGCTGGAGGGACTTGGATTTCTAGTCTTATAGGCACTCCTTGTGGCCTTGGGCAAGCCACTTAACCCTCCGTTGCCCATCAGTTTGATTGAAGGATAAGGCGCTATAGAAAACTGGTTATATAAAAAAAAAGGGGATGGAAGGATACTCCTATGAAGAGAGGCTAAAAAGGTTAGGGCTCTTCAACCTGGAAAAGAGATGGCTGAGGGGAGATATGATAGAGATCTATAAATTAATGAATGGAGTGGAACGGTTAAACGTAGATCGATTGTTTACATTATCAGAATATAAAAAGACTAGGGGACATGCAATGAAGCAACAGTCTATTTAAGACTAATAAGAGAAAATATCTTTTCCCTCAATGTGTAATCAAACTCTGGAATTTGTTACCAGATGTAGTAAAAGCTGTTAGTGTAGCTGGGCTTAAAAGAGGTTTGGAAAAGTTCCTGGAGGAAAGGTCCATAAACCATTATTAAAAGGGACATGGGATGTCACTGCTTGACCCAATACAAGGATTGAGGAACCTGTGTCTTTTGGAGAAACTGCTAGGTACTTACAAACTGGATTGGCCACTGTTGGAAACAGGATACTGGGCTTGATGGACCTTGGTCTGACCCAGTATGGCATATCTTATGTTTTTATCCCTGAGTGCGCTGGCTACCCCCAATGCCAAGTCCTCGACTACCTTGGGATCCAAATGAGCGACCGAGGACGAGGCGCTTCCCGAGACCTCCTGGCATCGGGATGTTCTCTTGGAGTCCTCACCCCCAAGGCCTCGACGCCACTCCCCACCCGAGAACGTGGCATTCCATGATTTTGTTCGGGACATGGCCCAGGCTCTCTCGCTGCAGATGAAGTTTGAGGAGAACCCGCGCACCGAGGAGCTGGAAATTTTGCAGTACGAGTCTCCGCCCAAGGAGACTCTCGCAGTCCTGATCCAGCCCATCCTTGAGAGGCTCCTGCTCCGGACATGGGAGATGCCGGACTCGGTGCTGGTAGTCAGCCGGCGTATCGATGCCATTTACCAAGTCCAGACGGTTTTGGGGTTCCATAAGCCTCAACTCCCCCACAACTCAATGGTGGTGGAGTTGTCGATACAAAGGCTGAAGAGTCAAAAGCACCCTGGTTGGACCCTAAAATGATTGACTAGTTTAGAAATTGGTTGAGTGGGAGGCGATAAAGGGTACAGGTAAACAGAGCTCAGTCGAGGAGAAGGTTACCAGTAGTGTGCCGCAGTGATCTGTCCTGAGTCCAATTCTTTTTAACATCTTTGTTAGTGATATTGGGGAAGGGCTGTCAGATAAGCTTTGCCTGTTTGTGGATGATACCAAAAGCTGCAGTAGAGCTGATACCCAGGAAAGAGTAGATAACATGAGGAAGGATCAAGCTAACACTGAGGAATAGTCAAGAATTTGGCAGCTGAGATTTCATGCACCTGGGTTGCAAAAATCGAAGGTAGTGGTACAGTGTAGGGGGCGAAGTATTTCTGTCTATGAAAGAAAAGTGAGACCTAGGCGTGATTGTTTCTGATGATCTTAAAGTGGCTAAACAGGTAGAAAAGGCAATGGTGAAAGCTAGAAGGATGCCTGGATGCATAGGGAGAGGAATGGCCAGCAGAAAAAAGGAGGTGATAACGCCTCTGTGTCTCTGGTGAGACCACATTTGGAGTATTGTGTGCACTTCTGGAGACCACACCTTCAAAAGGATATAAACAGGATGGAGTCTGTGCAGACAGTAGCTACTAAAATGGTTAGCAGTCTTCGTTATAAAGCATATGGAGACAGACTTAACTATCTTTATAGGCATACGTTAGAGGGAAGGCGGCATAGAGGAGATCTGATAGAGATGTTTAAATACCTCCATAGCATAAATGCAGAAGAGAGCCTCTTTCGATTGAAAGCAAGTTCTGCTATGAGAGGACATAGGATGAGCATGAAAGGGAATAGACTCAGGAATAATATGCGGAAATATTTTTTTTATAGAAAGAGTGATAGATGCATGGAATAGTCTCCCAGTGGAGGTGCTGGACATGAGGACTGTACCTGAATTCAAGAAAGCATGGCACAGAAGATCTCTAAAGGAAAAAAGGGCAGACTAGATAAGACAGAAACATGACTGCAGAAAAAGACCACATGGCCTATTATCTTTTTAATTTTAATTTTATTATAATCATTATTGTTTTACTTTTATATTGTTAAATTTGTTTCATGTGGAATGGTGTGCAATATTTTTATGTATATTTTCTTCACCTTATAGAATGGTTTAAACCAGTTCTGTGGTCATTAAGCTGTTATAAATAACTTTCTATTTCTACTTATATATCACTCTCTTCCAACAGAATCCAGAGTATAAAACACATCAAAAATGATTACCATCATCTTCTCAAGTACAATAAAGAAATATATACAATTACATGAGTGTTTTTCCTTTAAGCTTTGTTTTTTCCCCTCCTCAAGAATAGAGCATTCATGACCTTAGGTGCGCTCTCACTCACTGCTCTGCTTTCAGCAAATAAATAGAGATGTAGACAGTCCCCTCTCTTCTCCTGACATTAATCTACTCTCTTCAGTCATGTGCTTTTATTTGCAGTACTCAATTACTTACAGGTGTGTCTATATCTGGATCAAAGACAATTTCTTCACCTTCCATTAAATATTTTCCCCAATCAAATTCTTCTTTTTCTGCAACACAACATAATTAGCATGGTTGTAATCATAAAACAAATAGGAAGCATGGAACAAAGCTAGCCAATGAGAAGACAGATTCAGCAAGTATTACTGTGCTAATACAGGTTTGTTGATTACACAGGTACACTACCAAAAAACTGCCTCCAGTTTTGCAACTGATTCCTATAGATTTTGGGGTGCTGAATCCAGGAAAAATAGCCAAAATGTTCCATCACGTCACGTTTTCTTACAAAATTAGATTTCTTACCCATATAAGGAATGTTCACATAATTTCTTTTTAGCCGACTGCGGTTTATTTTCTTGGCCCAAAATAGAGGTTGTAATGGTTAACTAACTAGAAACACTCCTTCATGATATTTTAGAGTGTTTTGTATTCATTTTATACATTAACAGGACAATTGGGAGGCGGGGGGCTAAATCCAGTACTCGCGCTGGCGCATGTTCTTTCCTGTTCGCCTCGCCTCGTTCGCTCGCTCAAACACGGTGGTTGCGACATGAACGTTCCTGTCAAATTTCAGTTTCTTGCAAGTTCATTATTACCTTTTGTTTGCTCAGTCGTAATCCAGCTTTATTCCGAAGTGGTTCACTACAGTTGTAGTTTGCAGTGCTGTGTATTTGTGATGGCTCACAGAGCCAGAGGTTGTGTCAACTCTCCGGACAGCTTTTGTTTTATTTGTGGGGAATATACCGTGAAAAAGCGGCAGAGGAACATTTCTGCATTTATTAAAAAAGTATATTTCGCCTATTTCGGTTTGAAGTTAGGCGATCAAGACAAACCGTGGGCTCCTCACAAAGTGTGCAAGACATGTGAGGAAGATCTACGCTTATGGATGAAAGGTAAAAAACAAGCATTTCGTTTCGGAATACCTATGATGTGGCGTGAACAAAGAGACCACAGCAGTGACTGCTATTTTTGCTCTTGCATTGTGAAGGGATACAACTTAAAAAATAAGAACGTAATAAGTTACCCCAACCTTCCCTCAGCAATTAGGCCTATGCCTCATAGCAACGAAGTACCTGTGCCTGAACCACCAAAATCTTTGGATCATATTTGTGTGGACGGTTCTGATCATGATGAGACTCATCAGATGGCTTTTCCCGATGAGTCCAGTACTTCCGAGTTTGAAACTGAACCAGATCCGAAACCTGAACTTTTCTCCCAAGCTGAATTGAATGATTTAGTCCGGGATTTAGGACTCCCAAAAGATGCTGCCCAACTGCTAGGTTCTCGGCTTAAACAGAAAAATCTATTGTCACCAGGAACAACTTTTTATTGGTACCGCAACAACCGCGAGACACAATTTTTGAAGTATTTCAGCAAAGAGGAAGATTTGGTATTTTGCAACGATATATACGGAGTGATGGAAAAGTTTAAACTCAAGTATGATCCTGCTGAATGGCGGCTGTTCATTGATTCATCAAAAGACAGCATAAAAGGTGTTCTTCTTCATAATGGCAACACATTCGCTTCAGTTCCTATTCCTCACTCTGTTATTTTCCAAGAAAAATACGAGAATTTGGCCCTGATTCTTCAGAAGATTCGTTATGATGAGCATAAGTGGATGATTTGTGGAGACTTTAAAATTCTATCCATGCTATTAGGGCAGCAATCCGGTTTCACCAAATATCCCTGCTTCCTTTGCTTGTGGGATAGCCGGGCCCGCGACCTACACTGGGGGAAAAAAGACTGGCCAATTCGGGAGTATTTGAGACCCGGTGAGAAAAATGTTCTTCATGAGAGCTTGGTACCTCGTGATAAAATTCTATTACCACCTCTCCACATTAAGTTGGGTCTCATTAAGCAATTCATCAAGTCCCTTCCAAAAGATGGTGAGTGCTTTCGGTACCTTTGCTCAAAGTTCCCCCGACTTTCTGAAGCAAAGCTAAAGGAAGGAGTGTTTGTTGGCCCTGATATAAGGAAACATTTCAGATGGAGCATTCGCTGAAACGATGTCTGAGAAGGAAAAAGAAGCCTGGGATTCCTTCAAGGATGTTGTTCTCAAATTCTTGGGGAACAGGCGGGATGAGAACTATAAGGATATTGTTGCCAGGATGCTCAATGCCTTCAAAGAACAAGGCTGTAACATGAGCCTGAAAGTCCATTTCTTGCACTCCCATGTGAACTACTTTCCCGAAAACCTGGGGGCGTACAGTGAAGAACAAGATGAAAGGTTTCATCAGGACATCAAGGACGCAGAGAGAAGGTACCAAGGAAGATGGAACACCACTATGATGGCTGATTTCTGCTGGTTGCTGCTGCGGGAAACCCCAGATGAAAAATACGCCAAGCAGCGCACCAAGAGAAGCATTCGGGGGAAGAAGAAACGGGCCCACCAGGAGATTGATTGACCCAAGAATGACTTTAAAATCTAAACTGTGTTGACAAATATCGTGTTTTTACTAAACTTTGAAATAAAAATTTGCTAGTTATTACCACAGTGTCGGATCTCATTTATTAGAATTTTATTTTCACACCATCGGGTGTTTGTCTTCATGTATTGCAATGGTGCGGTTTGCGTTTTCTATTCTTACATACATACCTGTACAACATTTTTTGCACATTTCTTTGCTTTGCTTTGTGTCTAACCTCGCTCTTATATGCTCAATGTTTGTGCACATGTATGTGGCTGTTTTAAGTGCAGACAATTTTGCTACCATCACAGTGTGTTTTGTTGACATTACTCTATTCTTATGTGCTGCCTTGTTACAATTTTCTTTATTCTTATTTGAATAACTACTAAACAATTAGTATAAAGAATTCATCCAAGAAACTTTTATCTCGATCGCACTCAATCTGAAACGTTCACCTCAAACTGCTACCCCAATGTAGCAAAAAATCTGTACGTGATGGAGCAAATTGGTTACCAGATTTGGATTCAGCGCACCAAAAAAACGTAAAAATCAATCGAAACATTAGAGGCAGTTTAAAAAAAAATTTTTTTAGTGTGCCTGTGTTATACTTCCAAGCAGGGCCAGCCAGTCCATTAGGCGAAGTAGACAGTAGCCTAGGGCAGTAGACCCTAATGAGCAGCGGCAGCTCAGCGGCTACTTCAGCACCTTGGCGGGCTTTGAAAACCCCATGCAAAGTTATGATTTTATTTTATTTTATTTTATTTAAAGTTTCTTTTATACCGCACTATTCGGCATCAGCGCGGTTTACATGGAACAAAAACATCTCAGTACATTTAACAAGTATGAGTTTACAGATAACAGTTTAAGAACTTGGATAACTGGGATACTCTATTTGTAGAACCATTCCATAAACTATTTACATAAGATCAACAAAAACATATGTATTTAAATTTACATGAGATCAACAACATAAATATTTCTAAGTGTATATACAACTGCATTGCGTAATTTTAATACATTTGGGTTTTTGTTAAGCATTTTGTTAAGCATTGATCAGCCGCTCTGGTCCCTTCCAACAGAAAGGTGTGTTTAAGGGGAGGAGCAGGAGCAGGAGCAGTAGGCCGTGAGCGTGCATACATGCAGGTACTTTAAGGCCTGAGGCCGTGCTGAAGTGGCAGTTCGGCCACCATTTCAGTACAAGGAGGGATTGCTGTGTCGCCTCCCTCACAGGTGAGAAGATGGATGCCAAGGGGGGTGGCATGGCGAGCTGGATGGGCCGAAGTGTGTGTGGGGGGGGGGGGGAGGTGACACAGAGAGCCTGCCTAGGGCAGTAGAAACCCTTGGGATGACCCTGCTTCCAAGAACAGACATACATTAGTAGGTTAATAACCGGGCAATACATACATCAGTTTGTGTTATCTGGATACTCCACTGATGAAATAAGGGAACAGAGCTGCGGCGAGCACATTGTCATCGCCAGAAAATAAGACCTCTCCTTAGTGAAAGCCATTCTAAACATTACCATGTATAAAAAGATGACTAGCTTCCACCTCCCATTCTCCCTGGCAGTTAGATTTATGACGAGTACTGCCGGAACATAACAAGCACACCTTCCCAATTTCAGCAGCAGCTCCTCTTCCATCTCCTATGCTTCCTTATTACAAAGGAATTATAGACCACGGAGGAGGTGAGTGTACCGATATACACTTTGGCCTGGTATTATACCAACCCCCTTCAGAAACTGAGATGAACCTGAAGAAAGAGAGGGAGACCCAGGGCCAGCCCATCCACTAGGCAAACTAAGCAGTCACCTAGGGCGGCAGACCCTGGTGGGCAGCTTCATTAATCCAACCACCTGGGAAGCTGCTTGAGCGCCGTGGCGGGCTTTAAAACGCCCATGCATGTGCACGCAGTTCTGGCATGCCGTTCCTGCCCACCCTCCAAGAAAGTTGCATCAGATGAGGACCAGGAGTGGCAGGCCGTGAGCCCGCATGCAGTTTAAGGCCCAATGAAGCACTGAAGCGGCAGTTCAGCCACCGCCATTTCGGCGCAAGGTGGGGCGGCATGGCAGGCTGGAAGAGAAGGAGATATGAGAGAGGGAGGGAGGAAGGGGCATAGAGGGATAATAAATACTATACCACCTGTATCCACCTTTTCAAAACTCTGTATCTGTCTGTGTGGAAGAGCAACTGCCTAGTACCCAAAAGATCAAGGATTTGATTCCCACTGGTGCTCCTTGTGACCTTGAGCAAGTCACTTAACTCTCTATGGCCTCAGGAAGAAATGGCCTGGCAATCTACTTTCAGTTATACACTGCAAACAAAACCCAGAGGCTGCTGGATCACCAGGAGTCAGCACTGGTTTGAAGGCACTTAAAAAAGAAAGAAAAAAAGATGTATCTATATGGAGTAATCTAGTGGTTAGGGCAGCTGCCTGGAATCTAAAAGGCCAAGGTTCAAATCCCACTAACATTCCTTGTGACCTTGGTTAAGCCACTTAGGCCATTGCCTCAGGTACAAATTTAGATTGTAAGCCCTCTGAAGACAGGGAAATAACTACTGTACCTGAATGTAACTCACCTTGAGCTGCTACTGGAAAAGTGTGAGCTAAATAATGTATGAAATTCCATTGCATTGCTTTTTCGTATATGTCCACACTGAATAACACGACAATTTTGTGTTCAGGATATCTAGTCACCCTATGCTTCTCAATCAACTTACTAGGTTTTGCTACATTAAAGAAATCATTTCATAGCAACTCTACATCACCGTTTCATAGCAATGAGAACGGCAACACATTCAGACATTTAAAACTTTATAAATGTTTATATTTCATCCCTCTATTTATTTATTTATTTATTTATTTATTTAATTCTCTTATATACCGCGCTATTCTGCATCAGTGCGGTTTACATTGAACAAACTGAAATTACATTGAACAGGGCATTATAACTTGGAGATAACTATTTTACAGGGAACATGGGCTATGGAGGGTTAAGTGGCTTGCCCAAGACCACAAGGAGCACCTGTGGGACTAGAAACCTCAGTCCTTCCGGCCCAAGGTTGCTGTCCTCTAGTGGGATTTGAACCCCCGACCTTCCGGCCTGAAGTACCTTGCCCCAACCACTAGGCCACTCCTCCACTCCACTTCTTCTGAGAGCCTTAAAAGTGAGAGAGAGAAGAGTTTTAAATTTGGCCTCAGAGTGTATTGGTAGCAAGTGAGGTTCTTGCAGAAACGATATAATATAGTCACATTGCTTTCGACCTTCTATAAACTCTACTGCAACATTCTAAATTAATTGGAGTTGTTGCAGAACCCTCCATGTTTATACCAATGTACAGCACATTACAGTACTCCAGCCATGGCATTATGATGGCATGGACCACCGTGACCCAACCTACTTTTTTGATTCTTGGAGAGAGACTGCATAGTTGCCATAAGTGACAGCAAGGTTAAATTAGACTTACCTGCTAATTGTTGTTCCTTAAGGAACTCTAGTCCAGTCCCGGAACCATAGAGTTTAGAATCTCCTCCAGCAGCCTTGGAGACTGAAATACATCATCGCTTTGCTGGCACCAGTATAAGTAGGCAAGGACCGCCCCTTCTCACCAGTACCTATTGACAAAGCACACTCAGCAGAGCAACAAATAAGTAGATTAAATAAGAATACATTCAACCCGTCAAACACAAGTTAGTTTTGGTTATAGGTTTTGTCTTGCTGTTTTTGTTTTTTGAACGAAATGTACAACCTGAAACTGTAAGCTGGCTAGCTAGCAGCGCTATGGAAGAGGACCCCCAAAGGCTCCATTCTGTGCTTCTTGACAACCTACACCAGCTAAGGTAACAAACAGACAGGGAGGGATTCTGGACTGGACTAGAGTTCCTTAAGGAACAACAATTAGCAGGTAAGTCTAATTTAACCTTCCTTTTCGTCTCTCTTCTCCTGACATCACCACATCCAGTCGATAATGCTTCGCAAAGGAATGCAAGGACGACCAAGTCGCCGCCCTACAAATGTCGTCGACCGGAACTAAACTGAATTCCGCCCACGACGCTGCCTGCGCTCGGGTCGAATGAGCCCGAAGACCCTCAGGAACCAATCTACCCTTCAGAAGATATGCCAAAGCAATCGCTTCCTTCAACCAATGAGAAATAGACGCTTTCACCACCGCCTTTCCTTTACGCGGCCCACCGAAGGACACAAACAGCCTGTCCTACCTCCGAAAGGGCGCCGTCCTAGAAAGATACTTCTTCAGAACTCGCCTAGCGTCCAATCGATGCAACTTGCCCCCCGAATGCTCCTTTTGCCGCTCAGAGAACACCGAGAGTGACACCACCTGGTTCACATGAAACGCGGAGACCACCTTAGGCAAGAACGCCGGCACCGTACGCAGAACCACCTTGTGATCGTAAAAAGAGAGATAAGGCTCCTTGCAGGAAAGCGCTTGCAATTCTGAAATCCTCCGCACAGAACAAATGGCCACCAGAAAAACTGTTTTCAACGTGAGATCTTTCAGAGAGGCCTTGGACAGCGGTTCAAACGGCGCACTGATCAAGGCCTCCAACACCAAATTCAAATCCCACGGTGGCACAGCACAGCGCCGTGGCAGACGCATGAGCAGCGGCGGACGCATGAGCAGCACCGCCCGCAAAAATCTCCGAATGTCTCCATGAGTACCGAACACCTGACCTTGGATCTTACCATGGTAACAAGCGATGGCCGCCAGCTGCACGTGCAAAGAGCTCGCCGCCAAACCCTTGTCCACGCCATCCTGCAAAAACGAAAGGATCTGAGACAACGAAGCTCGCAAGGGGTAAACACTGCGCTCCGCGCACCAGGCCTCAAAAATGCGCCAAACCCTGATGTACGCTAGGGAGGTAGATCGTCTACGCGCCTTTAACAAAGTGGAAATGACCGCTGCCGAATATCCCTTCGCCGTCATCCGAGCCCTCTCAAGAGCCATGCCATAAGCGAGAACCGATCCACCTGGGGCATGCGTAACGGACCCTGACGCAAGAGATCGTCCCACTGAGGTAACCTCCACGGCCGGGCCGCCAGGAGCCGCACTAAATCTGCGTACCACGGTCATCTGGGCCAGTCTGGCACTACCAGAATCACCAGGCCGCAATGCCTCTCTATGCGCTGCACCACCCGGCCTATCAGAGCCCATGGCAGGAACACACAGAGAAGACCGCTTTCCGGCCACCGCTGCGCCAGAGCGTCGAGGCCTTCCGACATCCGCTCTCGCCGCCTGCTGAAAAAGCACGGTACCTGCGCCGACTCAAAGCTCGCCATGAGGTCCATCCGAGGGACCCCCCAACACCTCACCAACAACGCAAACACATCTGGGTGGAAAGCCCACTCCCCCGGGTCCACCCTGCGGCGACTGAGAAAATCTGCCTCGACATTGTCCACTCCGGCCACGTGCTGCGCTGACAGACCCGCTAGATGTCGTTCAGCCCAAGCTAAGAGAAGTCCGACCTCTTCCTCCAGCATCACGCTGCTGGTGCCGCCCTGCCGATTTATGTAGGCTACGGTCGTCGCATTGTCTGACAGAACCCGAACTGCCTGCTGACTGAAGCGCTCTTGAAACGCCCGCAGAGCCAAAAACACCGCTCTCATCTCCAACCTGTTGATGGGCCATTCTGTCTCTATCAGCGACCACCGCCCCTGGGCAAACCTGCCCTCGTAATGCGCCCCCCACCCCTGAAGACTGGCATCTGTGGTCAACAGTCTCCAGGATGGAGTTTCCAAAGGCATGTCCGCAGCCAAGTTCTCCAGCCGCAACCACCAAAGAAGATCCAGCCGCATCTCCGGCGGACAGAGCAATCATCGGGATAACGCATCTCGCTGATGAGACCAACGCCGAAGAAGCACGCTCTGCAACCGACGCATATGCGCCCTGGCCCAGGGCACCACCTCGATCGTGGCTGCCATCGTCCCTAGCAACTGGAGATACTGCCACGCCGTTGGAGCCGCCCTGGACAAAAACTGCCGTACCAGTCGCCTCAGCCCCTGCACTCTCTGATCTGGCAGAAACACTGCGGCCTGCCCCGTCTCGAACCGCGCTCCCAAGTATTCCAAGGACTGCGAGGGAACTAACCAGCTCTTTGCAAAGTTGACCACCCAGCCGAGGCTCTCTAACAGCTTTACGACCCAGGCCGTGGCGTCCATACTCTCTTCCCTTAATTTCACCCGAATCAACCAATCGTCCAGGTAAGGATGCACGAGTACTCCCTCCTTGCGAAGCGCCGCCGCAACCACTACCATGATCTTGGTGAACGTCCGCGGCGCCGTAGCAAGCCCGAAGGGCAACGCTTGAAACTGAAAGTGTCCCATGGGGACCGCAAACCGCAGGAACCTCTGGTGCTCCTGTCGAATCGAGATATGCAGATACGCCTCCGTGAGATTGAGCGACGTTAGGAATTCTCCCGGCCTGACCGCCACAATGACGGAACGCAGTGTCTCCATCCGAAAGTGAGTGACCCAGAGACACTGACTTACCCTCTTCAAATCTAGAATAGACCGAAACGTTCCTTCCTTCTTTGGCATCACGAAATAGATGGAGTATCGATCGGATCCGCACAGATCCGGCGGAACGGGAACCACCGCGCGGAGCTGCAGCAGCCGCTGCAGCGTGTCTGAGACCGCGTGCCGCTTGAGAGGAGCTCTGCAAGGTGACTGGACAAAGGAATCTAACACGGGACGGTGAAGCTCTAGCGCATACCCCTCTCGGATGACCTCTACAACCCACTGATCTGATGTAATGTGGACCCAGGCAGGGTAAAACTCCCGCAATCGCCCCCCCCCCCCACCCCACGGGAACTACCTCCACCTGAGTCTGCCTTTTTTCATTGCGACTTTTTAGCGGAAGGGGACTGGGAAGGGGGAAAAACCTCTGCCGGTGCCTCGGAAACCCTGAAACCCCTGGCTTTGAATCGGAAACCTTCCACGATGGGTCTGGCTAAAACGAGACGATCGAAACCTACGAAAGTCTCAAGGGGTTCCCCGTGGCCCCGCAATAGTCCGTACCTGCTTCGGCTTATCCTCCGGAAGGCGACCCCCTTATACTCTCCAAGAACTTTGACCAGCTTCTCCAAATCCTCCCCAAACAGCTTCCCTCAAAATGGTAGCTTGCTGAGGCGAGTCTTAGAGGAACTGTCGGCCTCCCAATTCCACAACCAGAGATACCTACGAGCCGCTACCACCGAGGCCATACTCTTAGCCAAACCGCAGATCAGATCATAGTGGATGTCTGCCAAATAAGCGGACCCGGACTCCAAACGCGCTCCATCCTCCACCTGCGCAGCAGCCAGATCCCCCTGCAATCTCTGGGCCCAGCGCAAACAGCCTCTCGCCACCCCCGCCCCTGAGGCCTGCACTGAGAGAACGCACACATCAAAAACCTGCTTCAATAGCGTATCTAATTTCCTGTCCTGCACGTCCTTCAACGCTGCCGCCCCTTCCACCGGGATCGTAGTTTTCTTAGTAACCGCCGATACCGCTGCATCTACCTTTGGAGAGCGAAATAGTTCCCTATCGGAATCTGACAATGGATAGAGGCGCGCCAAGGCCCAGGAACCCTTCAGGGCCGACTCTGGCGAATCCCACTCTTCCTGAATCATACTCCGAAACACTCTATGCAGAGGGAAGACCCGCTGGGACGTCCGCACCGCCTGCAACAAGGGATCCTCCAGAGTATCCTCCGGCCCCGCCGTGAGTCTCGGCTATCAAGGCCGGTAGTTCCTCGCGCCGAAAGACTCTGACGACCCTACTCTGCTGTTCCGCGTCAGGTAACTCTCCTTCCTCCAACTCCTCACCAGAGAGTTCCTCCAAATCCGCGTCTTCTGTTACCAGATCGTCCCCCAGGCGCGACGCCGGGTTCTCATCCCCCATCCCCTTGCTAATCTTCGAGGGAGGGATGCCCTCCTCAGGCAGGACCAGGGACCCTCGCTGCTTCTGGCCTCCGATCCCCGAGACTGCGAGACCATCCCAGGCTGCAAAAGCGCAAAAGCCTGCTGCATGAGGGCAAAGAAATCCGGCGGGATCACCGGAGACGACCCCAGAAGATGCATCCCCTGCGCACCAGAGGACCCCTCACCTGAGGACGACCACGGCCCTGGCACCAATGGGTCTAGCGACGGAGGCAGGACATCCCCTGCACTTGATGGACCTGCCTCCGGCACCACGGCAGTAGCTGTTGCCGTACTCTCCATCACCGCAGACTCCAGTGTGCAAGCCCCACACACCCCTGAGTCTGCCAGCAATCCGCGCCTTGCGCCACACACCACACAGCGCGGTTTTGCGGGCATACTAACTTTCAAAATGAAAAGCCCCAGAGCCGGAGCTCCTCTGTCAAGCCAGTCAGGCCTGCGGTTCTGTGCTCTTAGTCTTTTTTTTTTTTATTAAGGCAACTGCCGCCCCCCCCCCCAAGAGAAGAATCTCCTAGTCCGCTACTAAAACAAGGGCTAGAAACGGGCAAAAACACCCCCAAAACAAAAAAGTAAAATCTAAAATTAAAAAGAATACCCCCGGGTTACCAACACAAAATGGCCGCCGCCACCGCTGTTTTCCCGCTCGTTTCCACGCAGCCAGCCACCCCGACACTACCAAAGAAACCTGCGGCCTACCCAAGCGCCTAACGCGCTCACGGCCCCGTGATTTTAATAAAGGACAGCTCCCTCACTCACCGCTCTGTCCCAGCAGAGAGAGAACAATCACCAGCCGCGCCGGAGCTCAGCCGAACCGCGGCTTCAGCTCCGACGCCTGGAAACAAGCAGGGCTGACTCGCGCAAGCCTGCGGCGCTGCCGGTAAGCCTTCCACCTGCTCCTCACCCTTAGAAGCGGGTTCGGGAGCAGGGAGGCACACAACTTAATCCTGCCAAGTTCACTGCAGCAATGCTCGTTTAAGCCCCGGGGCCTGTAAAAGGGAGGGGGGGGGGCTGAAGAGGGAGATGGAGCCAGAGGAAGAACTCTTCAGCAAAAGCCCTGCTCCTGCAACAAACAGCAATGGACAAATTAAACTAAAGAATTCTAAAATAATCTAAAATTAAAATTCAAAAGAAAATTTAAACCCAAGCACTCCAGAAATTAGAAAAGGGGATGTATCCAATCTAACTCTGCTTATTTGCTTAGACTGAGCCCAACCCAGGCTCAGAATTTCCTTCAGCTGCTTGGAGACTGAAAGTACTGGTGAGAAGGGGCGGTCCTTGCCTACTTATACTGGTGCCAGCAAAGCGATGATGTATTTCAGTCTCCAAGGCTGCTGGAGGAGATTCTAAACTCTATGGTTCCGGGACTGGACTAGAGAGACGAAAAGGAATGGCTTTTAAAGATTTCCTACATTTATGAGATTAAACAGGTGTTCAGTCCAGTTACATCCCAAAGTTTCTGGTTATGGTGCATTCATACTTCCCAACAGGAATTTCAATGTCAGGCACCTGACTGCTTGTGTTTTACTCATCATTCTTGAACTAGGAGTGGAGGAGTGGCCTAGTGGTTGGGGCAAGGTACTTCAGGCCGGAGGGTCGGGGGTTCAAATCCCACTAGACGACAGCAACCTTGGGCCAGAAGGACTGGGGTTTCTAGTCCCACAGGTGCTCCTTGTGGTCTTGGGCAAGCCACATAACCCTCCATAGCCCATGTTCCCTGTAAAATAGTTATCTCCAAGTTATAATGCCCTGTTCAATGTAATTTCAGTTTGTTCAATGTAAACCGCCTTGATATCATGAAAGGCAGTATATAAAAAATGTTAAATAAATAACTGTTATTAGGCGGGCAGTCAATTTCCTCAAAGGTGTAGTTAAGTCTGGTTTAATGGGTATGAGTAGCTATACATCACACAAACTCCTGTGCAGATATGTAGAGCCTATTCTATAAAATAAAGTATGAGCATATTTTACTTTATAGAATAAGGGCGTTAAGT
The DNA here is from genome assembly GCA_033557465.1 of Ichthyophis bannanicus. Lineage (NCBI taxonomy): Eukaryota > Metazoa > Chordata > Amphibia > Gymnophiona > Ichthyophiidae > Ichthyophis > Ichthyophis bannanicus. The sequence continues at coordinate 505,558,706 of CM066035.1, read as the reverse complement.
GCTGAAATACATATGGCAAATCTAGGTGCAGCCACTTACATCAACCCTAGTCCTCTTGTAAATGCTCACATCTAGATCTGTAAAGAAGACACATACGTTAGAGTATTTTATTAAAACTTATGGATGTAAATTTAGACCTTGCCCACGTTCCACCCGAGCTCAGTTCTTGTGTCCACCCAACAAAGTACATGCAATGCAATATACATGCACATTTACAGAATAATGACCGCCCAAAGTGCATGCATATGAACTTTAGGGACTTAAGGGCAAAAATAGCGTGTAACTTTCCACATGTCCTTTATAGAATAGCCCCATCTGTGTAAATATAGAACTGTGTATCCACCAACCAAACACCAACTCAGTTAGCAGTCTGAGGTAAATATTGAGCAAAAATGTGACAATACGGATCCCTGTGGTATCCCAAAGGTCAACACCTGCAGTGATGAGGAGCATGGACTACTGTCTGTTTGACAGATAGGAACTTAACCAGGGAAATATTTTGCACCATCAATTTCTGTTTCAACTATTCTAGTATGATATTGTGGACCACATTGTTAAAAGCCGCTCAGAAATCCATTAGCATTAACAAAAAGGTAGATCGTCTCTCAGAGTTTAGTGGAGATCTTAGTCAGATGGACCATTTGATGATTGAGGGATAAAAGGGGCACTAAAAGAGATGCAAGGCCATAGCAGAGAGAATAAATGATTTCTTTGTTTCAGTTTTTATTGAAGATGATGTAATAAAATTTCTCCTTGGACAAGCAGGATGTGTTAGCCACACCTGGTGACGTCCTCCGGGCGACGCCACAGACGGAAGTGCTCTCTAGAGCACAGAAACCTTCTGAGCATGTGAGAGTGGTCCCACCTCCCCGGCCCGCCCCTAGCCAGGCCAGTCTTTTTTCTTCCACCTTGCCTCAAGACGGATCTTCCAGCTCTCCAAACTTTCATCAATCTACAGAATGACCAAGCCGCGATTTAAAAAATGCCCACTACTGACACTCACAATTGCTGTGTCCGATGTCTTGCAGCTAACCACAGAGTGGAGGACTGTTCCAACTGCTCCAGGATGTCTCCCAGGGCACGAAAATACAGGAGCCACGCTCTCAAGGACTTTCTGGCCTCCACGAGTGAACCGGCGCTGACTACACAGGCCCCAGTCGTCTTCCTCCCGGATCTCCTTCATCTGACCTGCCTGAGTCTGTGCTACCGGCACGGGATGTGCCCAGCAGGGCCTCCATCCCTGGCCGCCCAGCAGGATCGAAGAACTCTTCGCCAAAGCAATCGGCCTCCAAGTCTGCCTGGACGCCCGCTGCAGCCCCGGAGGTGACCTCAAGGTAACTCTGAGCCTCCTCGTGGTTCCCCTGCATGGCTTGCATGGTGGCCCAGCTCCCAAAATGGCACCGGCAACGTGCTCCCTTCAAGCTCCACCCACCCATCGCTGATTGGCCTGGTTCTGGAACTACCCAGCAAATCGGCTCTGGTTTCCCACCACGCTGACGCCACAGCTCCTCCTCAGGGTGGGACTCCCCCTCACGTGCCTAAGTCATCATGCCAACAAAACTCATCACGCTGATGGAAACCCTCAACGGAGCAGAGAGGACAGCCACAAGAGAGATTGCAGCAATGGCAGGAGCACCAGCAGCCACAGGGGGAGGGACCGCTGCACCGAGAACTGGCAGGAACGCAGCAGGCACAAGCGGAAGCACCATGTTAGCACTAACGAGGGGAGCAGAGCAGACAGATCACTCTTCAGGTATCACAAGAAGGGAAGACACAGGCGAGGCTCCAGATCCAGCTCCTCTAACTCCTCATCCCCCAAAGGTCACAGGAGGCGGGGCTCATTGGAGGCAGGTACCTCTGCAGCAATCCTGCAACTCTTCACACACCTTGTCAATCAGACCGCTGCTACCAGCACAGCTCACCCTCCAATGTTCCTTGCCTGTCCCCACCTGTCCCGGCAAGCCCTCCGCGGACACCCACCCAGACACGGACACTGTCTCCTTCCTAGGATTTTCCTTCCAGTGGGAGCGATGAAGAAGAGTCAGGGTCAGCACCCCTGGGCTCCTCGGCCTCTAAGGACACACCTAGTGACAAACACCCTGCGGATGACTCCAGGGAACAACAGCAACAAAACCCCCCCGAGGAAATCACCTACCCCAAGTTTCTAAGGAAGGTGATGGCAACGCTAAATCTCGCCCCAGAAGACATATCAGGCGAGCAGAAACCTGACGTCCTAAAGTACCTCAATGCTCCTAAGCCCGCTCTGGCCTTGCCCATCCACCGGAAGCTGTGTGATAATCAACTGGCACTGTGGCAGACTCCGGCCTCAGATCATGCCTGCTCCAGGAAATTGGACACTAAATAGCAAGTCCATCTGACTTCAGGCTTCAACAAAACACAGCTTGCGCACTAATTTATTGTCGTGTCATCTGCCTTAAAAAGGGTCAAATCTTCACGCACCCACGCCAACCACCCACCTGGTAGAGACCCTAAACGTATGAATGACATGGGGAAGAAAGTCTATCAAGGAGCAATGCTCGGCACCAGAACAGCTGCGCATCAATTCCAACACATCCTTTTCCAGGATGTGATGATGGCGAACCTCAAAGGTCACTTAGCTGCCCTCCCAAAGGATTCACAGCTGGCAGCTTCCGCCACCCTGCAGGACCTTGCTGAATGCAGCAAACACCTTGTGAGCACGGCCTCTGACTCCTTCGACACGGCCATCAGAACCGCCGGCATAGCCATCTCGGCCAGGCAATGGGCATGGCTGCGGGTCTCCGGACTAAGGGAGGATACATGAAGGAAAAGTTCAGGATGTACTTCCTCAACTCCATTTGACTGCTCATCAGGGCCGGGGACTGGCTTAAGAACATAAGATATGCATACTGGGTCTGACCCAGGTCCATCAAGCTCAGTATCCTGTTTCCAACAGTGGCCAATCTAGGTCATACGTACCTAGCAGTTACCCAAAAGATACAGGTTCCACAATGCTTGTATTAGATCAAGCAATGATAGCCTGGATCCCTTTTTATTAATGGTTTATGGACCTTTCCTCCAGGAACTTGTCCAAACCTTTTTTCAACCCAGTTACACAAACAGCCTTTAGTAGATCCTCCGGTAACAAATTCCAGAGTTTGATTACATGTTGAGTGAAAAAATATTTTCTTATTTGTCTTAAATAGTTTACCCTCTAGCTTCATTGCATGTCCCCTAGTCTTTCTATATTATGATAACGTAAACAATCGATCTACATTTACCCGTTCCACTCTGTTCATTAATTTATAGACTTCTATCATATCTCCCCTCAGCCGTCTCTTTTCCAGGTTAAAGAGCCCTAACCTTTTTAGCCTTTCTTCATAGGGGTATCCTTCCATCCCCTTTACCATTTTGTTGGCTCTTCTCTGAACCTTGTCTAATAACGCTATATCCTTTTTAAGATACGGCGACCAGAACTGCACACAATATTCAAGGTGCGGTCTCACCATGGAACGATATAGAGGCATTATAATATCTTTTGTTTTATTTTCCATTCCTTTCCTAATGATACCTAGCATTCTATTTGCTCTCTTGGCCACCGCTGCACACTGGGCCGAGGGTTTTAACATGGTATCCACAATGACGCCTAAATCTTTTTCCTAGGTGGTGGTTCCTAATGTGGAACCTTGCATCGTGTAACCATAGTTTGGGTTGTTCTTCCCTAGGTGCAGAACTTTGCACTTGTCCACATTAAATTTCATCTGCCATTTTGATGCCCAGTCTTCCAATTTATCAAGATCCTCTTGCAATTTTCCACAATCCTCATGGGTTTTAACAACTTTAAATAGTTTTGTGTCATCTGCAAATTTGATAACCTCACTCGTTATTCCCTTTTCCAGGTCATTTATGAATATGTCAAAAAGCAGCGGACCCAGCACAGATCCCTGGAGTACATCACTATTCACCTTTCTCCATTGGGAAAATTGGCCATTTAGCCCTACCCTCTGCTTGCTATCTTTTAACAAGTTCCTGATCCACAATGGTACACTGCCTCCTATCCCATGACTCTTTAGTTTTGCCAAACATCTCTGATGAGGGACCTTGTCAAAGGCTTTCTGAAAGTCCAAATACACTATATCAACCGACTCACCTTTGCCTACCTGTTTATTCACAGTTTCAAAAAAACATAACAGATTAGAAAGACAAGATCTTCCTTGTCCAAAGCCACACTGGATCTGCAGGAGGAATACTCGCATGTCCCAATCCACAAAAACGCACAGGAAATTCCTATGCTTCAAAGCGCTGGGGCAGCACTATCAGCACCAGGTGCTTCCCTTTGGCCTATCTCCGGCACAGAGAGTCTTTACGAGGTGTGTAGCCGTTGCCGCTGCACACCTCCGGAAACAGGGCATCGCCATCTTTCCCTACCTGGATGACTGGCTACTCTCGGCACCTTCAGCTCCCAAGCTGCGGGCTGCAGTACTAACAGCGACACATCTGCTATCCATGCTGGGATTCCTCCTGTAAAGAGAGATGTCTCAACTGGACCCAGCCCAGACCACAGAATTCATCTGGGCCGTCATCAACACCTGTGTCTCAAAGGCCTTCCTCCTGAGGCAATGGATATCGGCGATAACGTCCCTGGCCAAAGAAATGTCAGCGTCCAAATGAACCACCGCACGTTCCATTTTATGCCTCCTAGGCCACATGGCAGCGATTACTTCAGTTCTCCTGCTAGCAAGAATTCATATGCGCAGCCTCCAGTGGCATCTGCGCATACATTGGAGGCAGCTCTCCCAGCCGCTCAGCACGTGCGTCCCCGTAGATGCCCGGGTTGTGAAGTGTCTACGCTGGTGGGCAGACCCGGACAACCTCGCAATGGGCAAGGACCTCCAGCCACGCAAACATCACTTTGTGCTAACCACGGACGCGTCCTCCACAGGCTGGGGAGCTCACCTATTGCACCTCAACACCCAGGGCACCTGGTCCATGAAAGAGCAGTCCTTCCACATCAACCTGCTCAAGCTCAGGGCCATCAGCTATGCGTTACAGACCTTCCTGAGACAGCTAGCGGGAAAGTCCAGGTGGCCATGTTTTACATCAACAGGCAAGGGAGCATGGGTTCCCGCTCCCTCTCAAGGAGGCTCTCACAACCTGGTCCCTCGCGCTGGACAACAACTGCGTTCTGCAGGCCGCCTACCTCCTCGGGAAACAGAATGCCATAGCCGACAAATTGAACAGACAGCTAGAACCCTACGAGTGGTCCCTGCACCCAGAGGTCGCGGACACCATCTTCCGATGATGGGGGACTCCCCACCTAGACCTCTTCGCGATGGAGCAGAACACGAAGTGTCCCCTGTTCTGCTCGAAGCGCCCGTTGCACAGAAGGCTGGCCAAGGATGCGTTGAACGTGCCCTAGGGGGATGGTCACTAACAAATGCCTTTCCCCCCACCCCCTGATCACAGCAACGTGGATCATCACGGACAAGGTGCACGTTCTACTGATCAACCCCTACTGGCCGCGACAGATGTGGTTCTCCCTACTGGTTCGCCTCGCTCGGGAGGCTCCAGTACAGCTGCCGCTGAGACCGGATCTGCTCACCCAGAATGGCGGGAACACGCTGCATCCCAAACTTCAAGCCCTTGCCCTGAGAGCCTGGAGATTGAGAGGACGAACTTCTCAGACCTCAACCTGCCTATGGAGGTGCAGCAAGTGGTCCCGGAAGCCAGGAGGCCACCCACACGCAAACCATACAGCCTCAAGTGGAAACGCGTCAACATTTGGTGTGCAGCCCAAGAGCTGAACCCAGTCTCCTGCCCTGTGCATATGGTCCTGCAATACCTCACCTCCCTCTTCGAGCTTCGTCTGAAATCTAAATCGATCAGAGTCCGCCTCGCAGCAATAGCATCCCTGCATGAGCACCGGAATGGTGCCGGCACAGGTTCCATTGCTACATTGCCCATCGTAACTGAGTTCATGAGAAGCCTTAATGAACCTCCGGCCCCCGATCCAGCCATCGGTACCGGCCTGGGACCTCAACGTTGTCCTGCAACAGCAAATGCAGGGACCCTTCGAGCCGCTGCAAACAGCAGAAATGAAGTTTATGTCATGGAAGACTCTCTTCCTAATCGCCATCACATCTGCCAGGAGAATCAGCGAACTGCAGGCCCTCGTGGCCCACCCTCCATACACCCAGCTCCATCACAACCGGGCTTCCCTTCACATCCATCCAAAATTCGCCCCGAAGGTGGCCACAGCATTCCATGCCAACCAATCCATCAAACTGCCTACCTCTTTCCAGTGCACCACTCATCCCCAGAGGAGCAGAGGCTACACACCCTCGACTGTGTCAGAGCCCTGCGTGCATATATCGACAGGACATCTACCATAAGACAAGGTGCACAGCTCTTCATGTCCTTTGACCCCAAAAGACCAGGGAACCCCATCACAAAACGCACGCTATCTCACTGGATCTCGGACTGCGTCGCGTACTGCGACCACAAGGCGTGTGCTCATCCAGGTGACAGGATTGGAGAGCACCAGCTACAGACTCTGGCCACCTCTCTTACTAACCTGCACGAGGTCCCTGTCAGTGACATCTGCAAAGCCGCTATTTGGTCCTTAAGGCACAGACCGACATGAGAGTTTTGGTAAAATTAAAAAGTTATGTGATAGGAGACAGTGTACTCTTGTGGATCAGGAACTGGTTAAAAGATAGAAAGCAGATGGTAGGATTAAATGGCTAAATTTGCCAATGGAGAAAGGTCAATACTGGAGTACCCCAGGGATCTGTGCTGGGTCTGCTGCTTTTTAACATATTCGTAAAAGACCTGGAAATGGGAATAACGAGTGAGGTAATTAAATTTACAGATGACACAAAATTATTCAAAGTTGTTAAAACCCGTAAGGATTGTGAAAAATTTCAAAAGGACCTTGATAAATTGGAAGACTGGGCATCCAAATGACAGATAAAATTTAATGTGGACAAGTGCAAAGTTATGCACCTAGGAAAGGACAACCCAAACAACTATGGTTACACGATGCAAGGTTCCATATTAGGAATCACCACCCAGGAAAAAAATGTAGGCGTCATCGTGGATAACATGTTGAGACCTTCCACCCAGTGTGCCGCAGCGGCCAAGAGAGCAAATAGATTGCTAGGTATCATAATGAAAGGAATAACGAATAAAAAGCATAGTTACTCACTTGTAACAGGTGTTCTCCAGGGACAGCAGGAATCAGTCCTCACTTCTGGGTGACGTCGACACCGATGGAGCCCGCGCAAAGCAATTCCCCAGCTTTCAAAAAAAGCCTTTGGGATTGCTGCCACGCATACATGGTCATCTTCCAGCCCAAAGGTCCCATATTGCTTAGCCAGGTCCCATATTACTCAGTCAGGTCCCATAGCTAGAGCCCTACTCAGCACATGGCAAGGAAAGAAAAACAAAAATGACAACTATTAAGGGGAGGTGGGAAGGTAGTGAGGACTGATTCCTGCTGTCCCTGGAGAACACCTGTTACAGGTGAGTAACTACGCTTTCTCCAGGAACAAGCAGAAAGTCCTCACTTATGGGATTCCCAAGCTACAGGCTACCGAACCTGTAATCCAAAAACGTCTAGGCGAGGCCATGAGCAGAAGCCAATGTAAGAAGGAAGCCAGAGTCCTGGGGCCCTCGGGGCAAGCTCTCAGTAGCTGCAGAAGAAGGATCGGAGGGAAGGAGTTGCTTATATCCCAAACAGACTAAGAAGTACAGCCTGGCCAAAGACGATGTTCCGGCGATACTCTCCAGGAAGTAGTGCGAAACGAAGGTATTTGCTGAAGACCAGGTCGCAGCCCAGCAGATGTCCGGCAGAGGCACTGAGTGCAGAGAAGCCACCAATGCCACTATGGCACGGATACCATGCACAGTCATGCAACAATCCAGCAGGGTACCGGCCTATGCTTGGGCAAAGGCGATGAAGTCCTCCACCCAGATAGAGAGGGTGCGCTTGGTGACTGCCAGCCCCAGACGGTTGGAATTGTAGGCGATGAAGAGCCGGTCAGACTTACGATGATCATGGGTGTGCTGCAGGTAGAAGGCAAGAGCTCTCTTGCAGTCGAGTGTATGCAGAACCTCCGATGCCCGATCAGCATGACGTCTCGGGAAGAAGGTCGGTAGAACCACCTCCTGATTGAGGTGGAAATCCGACACAACCTTCAGTAGGAACTTGGGGTGGGTGCGAAGGACCACCCTGTTTCTGTAAACCTGGAGTAAAGGGCCTCGGCCATGAGGTTCGCTGACTCGCCACGCCGAGGTCAGTGCCACCAGGAAAACCACATTCCAGGAGAGGTGCCGAAGTGAGCTCATCGCCATTGGCTCGAAGGGCGGCCGCACCAGCTGCATGAGCATGATGTTCAGGTCCAATTCGCCGGAGAGGCTGGATGGGGGGTCTAGACAGCAGGAGGCCCTGCCTGAAGTGGGAGACCAGAGGTTAGCTCGAGAACGGTTTACCCACGACGGGCAAGTGGTTGGCTGAAATGGTGCTCAGGTAAACCCTGACCAAGTTGACTTTAGTCCCACCTGGGAGAGGTGGTGAAGGCACTGGAGGACCCAACGGGTGGAGCAGGAGAATGGGTCGATCTGGAGCTCGGCGCACCAGATCGAAAATTGCTGCCACTTCAGGGTGTAGGCCGGCCTCGTCGAGTCCTTCCTCGATCTCCACTAGAAGGTAGAGCGAGGCACGAGAAACCCGTTCAGCCGCCAGGCTGTCAGGGATAGCGAGACAGAGTTCGGGTGAAACATAGAAACATGATGACAGAAAAAGACCACATAGCCTATCTAGTCGCTCCTTCCATATCAACAACTACAACAGTCCCATTTTTTCCTTTAGAGATCATCTTTGTTTGTCCCATGCCTTTTTGAATTCAGATACAGTCCTCATCTCTACTACCTCCACTGGGAGACTACTGCACGAATCCACCACTCTTTCCATAAAGAAATATTTCCGCATATCATGCCTGAATCTATCCCCTTTCACCCTCATCCCATGTCCCCTCGTAGAAGTACTTGCTTTCAATCGAAAGAGGCTCTCCCCACTGTGCATTTATGCCATGGATGAATTTAAACGTCTCAATCATATCACCTCTATCCCGCCTTTCCTCTAATGTGTACATATTAACATCCTTAAGTCTGTCCACATATGCTTTATAAAGAAGAACACTAACCATTTTAGTAGCCACCCCTCTGTACTGACTCCATCCTGTTTATATCTTTTTGAATGTGCGGTCTCCAAAATTGCACACAATACTCCAAATGAGATCGCACCAAAGACTTATACAGAGCACTATCACCTCCTTTTTTCTGCTAGCCATTTCTCTCCCTATGCACCCAAGCATCCTTGTAGCTTTTGCTCTCGCCTTTTCTACCTGTCTAGCTACTTTAAGATCATCAGACACAACCATGCTGAGGTCCCGCTCTTCTTTAGTGAACAAAGGTACTTCACCCCTATACTATTTTCCTTCCTTGGATTGCTGCAGCCCAAATGCATGACATTGCATTTTTTAACATTAAATCCCAGCTGCCAATGCCTCTGTATCGTTCCATGGTGCGACCGCACCTTGAATATTGTGTGCAATTCTGGTCAACGTTATCTTTAAAAGGATATAGCATTATGAGAAAAGGTACAGAGAAGAGCCACCAAAATGGTAAAGGGGATGGAAGGATACCCCTATGAAGAGAGGCTAAAAAGGTTAGGGCTCTTCAACCTGGAAAAGAGATGGCTGAGGGGAGATATGATAGAGGTCTATAAATTAATGAATGGAGTGGAACAGGTAAACGTAGATCGATTGTTTACGTCATCAGAATATAAAAAGACTAGGGGGACATGCAATGAAGCTACAGGGTAACCTATTTAAGATTAATAAGTGAAAATATTTTTTCACGCAACGTGTAATCAAACTCTGAAATTTGTTACCGGAGGATGCAGTAAAAGCTGTTAGTGTAGCTGAGTTTAAAAAAGGTTTGGACAAGTTCCTGGAGGAAAGGTCCATAAACCATTATTAAACATAGAAGGCGGGACCCTGTGCCCCCTTGTTTGTTTACATAGAACATAGCAACTTGGTTGTCCGTCTGAACTAGGACGGACTGGTGAGAGAGAAGATGAGAGAAAGATCTCAGAGCCAAGCGGATAGCTCTCAGTTCTAAGAGATTGATCTGCTGTGCGGCCTCCCAAGGAGACCACAGGCCTTGAGTACATGCTCCTTGGCAATGTACACCCCAACCTTGAAGAGACGCATCGGTTGTCAGCACTTGAGAGTGTGGAGGTGTCTGAAAAAACACCCCTTGCACTAGATTTGGAAGATGACGCCACCACTATAGAGAAGACTCTAGTAGTTTGGATACCCTCGCTCTGTCGGTGAGGCATCCTGTGGCTTGGTGCCACTGAGTTCTGAGGCTCCATTGAGCTGGCCTCATGTGTAGATGGGCATTTGGAGTTACATGGACCGTGGAAGCCATGTGGCCTAAGAGCCTCAGGAATTGTCTGGCAGAGACCAGAGAATTGCTGTGGAACTGCCTGGCTAGATCCATCAACCTGTGGGCCCTGTCCACGGGTAAAAAGGCCATTGCCTGAAGGGTGTCCAGTCTTGCTCCTATGAACTCCATGTTCTGTGAGGGGTGCAAAGTGGACTTTGCAAAGTTTATAACAAACCCCAGGTGCTGAAGCAGAGCGACAGTGTGAAGGGTGGCTTGATTGGCCTCCTGTGGGGATTGACCCCTGATGAGCCAGTCGTCCAGGTATGGAAAGACAAAGAGGCCTTGAACCCTGAGGTAGGCAGCCTCCACCACCAGGCACTTGGTGAATATCCTGGGGGTGGAGGTTAGGCCAAAAGGCAATACTCTGTACTGATAGTGGTTTCCTCCCACTACAAATCTGAGATATTGTCTGTGGTCTGGATGAATGAGGATGTGAGTATAAGCATCCTTTAGATCTAAGGAGCATAGCCAATCTCCCTGTTGGAGGTAGGGCAGCAGGATTCCAAGGGTAAGCCATCTTGAACTTTTCCCTCTCCAGGAACTTGTTCAGATTCCGCAAGTCTAGGATGGGCCTGAGGCCTCCTGTTCTTTTTGTTACCAGAAAGTACCTGGAATAGAAGCCTTGACCCCTCAGGTGGTGGGGCACCGGTTCCACTACCTGTTCCTTCAGAAGACCTGCCAACTCCTGCAGGAGTAAGTCCCTGTGCAGAGGAAGTCTTGGAGGCTCCCCTGGAAAATAGGAGGGGGGTACCTGGTGGAAGTGGAGGAGTTAGCCCTTCTGGACTATACTTAGTACACAGGTATCCCTTGTTACGGCTGACCACCTGTGGGCGTACAGGGACAGTCGGCCTCCTGTGCTGATAGGGGCCAGCTGAGGAGGAAAGGCTATGCCACTGGAGTCAAAACCCCGCACCCTGCTGTGCAGGAGCCGGAGCTGGTGGCTTGGGGGTTTTCTGCCTACGGGACCCATGTCCCTGCCCCTTGGCCTGCTGACTCTTTTGGGATAGCTACAGAGGCCTGAAAATGAGGGTATGTTTTATAGGCAGATGACGTCCTCGGGTAAAAGGTCTTTTTCCCGAGCCCTTCTTTTTCTGAGAAGGGGCAGAGGTTTTCCTGGACAGCCTTGCCTGGGTAAGAGTCTCGGTCTCGAGTTCTGCAGCCTTTTCAGCCATGGCCTTGCCAAAGAGGTTCTCACCTCGGCAGGGGACATTGACCAACTTGTCCTGCACCCATGGCTCAAGGTCTGATGACTGTAGCCAGGCCTAACGGCATGCACCGATGCCGGCCGTGGCTACCCAGGCCGAAGCCTCGAAGCCATCATAGGCTGCTTGAGAGATAAACTTCGAGCACTCTCGAATACCCGATGATAGTGCGTTGAACCTCTGCAAAGGTTCCTCGGAGAGACCAGCAGAGAACCAGGCAATTTCCTTTGCCAGGTCTCGAAGGTACATGCCCATGTACAGCTGGTAGGTCTGGACACGGCAAGCAAGCATAGAGCGCTGGAAGCACTTCTTACTGAGGGCATCCAGGTTCCGGGCCTCCCAGCCGGGAGGCACCGAGGAGTGCATCTTCTGACTCTTCAGACGATGCATGGCCGATTCCACAACCATGGAATAGTGCGGCAATTGTGCCTTTTGGAACCCGGGGCTCTTGCGGACTCAATAGATAGAATCGACCGGCATGCTCAAGACCGGCATCAAGGCCGGCGCCTCCCACATACGGAACAGCAACCGTTCCAGCATCGGAGGAACCGGCACAGTAAAGGCCTCCTTTGGAGGAGACGACACAAGAGGCAGGAGACGTTGGATGAACTAATGCATCTTTATTGATAGGAACCCCAACGCGTTTCGGCAACACCTTCCTCAGGGGAATGGACACTAGGTTACTGCTTCTTGTATGTTTCTGGTCGAATCGGCAAAACAAACGAACCCGTATGTTATATGGCTAAAACCAAATAGATCAATCGGTGTACCGTCCTGACCAAGTACGTGAAGGAAAATCGCGGGAGCACGTTCTGCACTGAGCACATCAAAAGCATTGCTTTTGAATTGCTTTTGATGTGCTAAGTGCAGAACGTGCTCCCGCGATTTTCCTTCACGTACTTGGTCAGGACGGTACACCGCTTGATCTATTTGGTTTTAGCCATATAACATACGGGTTCGTTTGTTTTGCCGATTCGACCAGAAACATACAAGAAGCAGTAACCTAGTGTCCATTCCCCTGAGGAAGGCGTTGCCGAAACGCGTTGGGGTTCCTATCAATAAAGACGCATTAGTTCATCCAACGTCTCCTGCCTCTTGTGTCGTTTGGTATTGCTCGCAGGAGGCCTGCTCCTCCTTGTGGTTCCGACTCCTTTGGAGGAGAGTCATACTGTAGGGCCTCGAGCTCCTCGGCTCCTCCTCGGGATCCGCGGGGAATGCCAAGGCCTTGTCCATATTTATTTATTTATTTATTTACATTCTCTTATATACCGCGCTATTATGCATCAGTGCGGTTTACATTGAACAAACTGAAATTACATTGAACAGGGCATTATAACTTGGAGATAACTATTTTACAGGGAACATGGGCTATGGAGGGTTAAGTGGCTTGCCCAAGACCACAAGGAGCACCTGTGGGACTAGAAACCCCAGTCCTTCCGGCCCAAGGTTGCTGTCCTCTAGTGGGATTTGAACCCCCGACCTTCCGGCCTGAAGTACCTTGCCCCAACCACTAGGCCACTCCTCCACTCCTCCACATATCCCGCACGAAGTCCGAGAACTGGGTATCCTCCGGGGGGGACCTTCTCCGAGGCTCGGACTCCAGTGAGTCCGATGGGACACACCGACTCCGAAAGGTGTCGTGTGACTCCTTATCCTCCATTTTCCAGCCGGACCCCTCGGAGTAGGAATCAAGCGGCTCTGGTCAGGCAGGCACCGATTCCATCCACCCCGACACCGAGGGTACCGGGGTCGATGACCTCGGTCCCAAACGGGAGGCCGAGGGAGACCTTAGACGAGGATCGACTCGAGACCGCATGGACTCGAGGATCGGCTCGGCCTCCGGGGCCGACTTGGACGTCAATGTCCCGGTGGTCTGGGCAGATGCACCGGTAAGACCGGCGATCAGTGCCCGCTGCTGTTCCATGAAGGCAGCCAAGCTGCACTCCAAGGCCGTCAACCTGAGTCCGAGCTCAGGAGACTCAGCAGCCCCTGACTCGGGCCCCGACGGTGTTGGGCCCGACGTCGGCTCCCCCGGAGGGGAGTCCACGAGGACTACAGTACTCACGTGACCCGGGGACTCCATCTCCACACGAGGCTGTTTGGCAGGCCTCTCCGACACTGAAGACCCGGGACGGCGCTCGTGGCTATGCGACTTGGCCCTCGAGGAGCCAAGTGCGTCCACCGACGCCGCCCTCACAGGTTTTTCATCCTGCGATGTTCCCGCGAGGGAGACCCCTCTCAGAGGAGCCTTGGCGTTGCTCTGGGCCAGAGTCCCGAGACGTCGAGGCCTCTGACGAAGGCCGGGCCCGTCCGGACGCGGAGTCAGAGAAGATTCTTTCCTTTTGGTGCTGCCGACTCCTCAACGCCTTCGAGGACATTTTCCCACACGGACCACAGATCATTGGGTCATGATCGTGTCCGAGGCAGAGGAGGCAGCAGTCATGTGTGTTGGTAAGAGACATAAGTTTCTTACACCGATCACACTTCTTAAACCTGATGACAGCCCTGTGAGGTCAAAAGACAGGGCTGCCAGTGAAAAATAGAAAAATGGCGCGTACGCTAGTCACTAAGGACAAAAACTGAAAAAAGAAGTCTGGGCTCGATACCCATGTATCGGGCCCAGGCGGGAAAGGGAAACCGGCGTCAAACCGAAGAAAACAGGTTCCCGCAGAACAAAATCAACTTTTTCCTCGGGTGAAAACGAAACACGTCCGTTGGGCTCCGCGGAAAAATGAAGACTGAGCAAGATGGCACCCTTGGGTGGGAAGGGGACCGCGCATGCGTGCTGCATTCCCAAAGGCTTTCCTTGAAAGCTGGAGAAATGCTCCGCACAGGGTCTCCATCGGCGCCGACGTCACCCATATGTGAGGACTGACTTCCTGCTTGGTCCTGGAGAAAGTAAGATGTAAAGCATCCCGGAGGTGAGGACATAGAGAGGGTGGAAAGTAGACCAACAGAAAATGGACAAAGGAACATGAATGGAGGCAAATAAGAAAGTATGCTGGATACTGTATAGAGGGGGAGGTAACCTGAGTGAGTGAAAGGGAGGAGCGGACGAGTACTACAACCCCTCCTCCGGTGTGGCCGAAACGGGAAGTAAATAGGGTGTGGGGTAGGGATTGGAATATAGATTTGAAGGAGGAAGAGCAGGATCAAGCAGGGGGTATATGTGGATTAGAGGGGCTTGGATTGAATTATGGCTGTTGAAGAAGGACCTGGGGGTAGTAGATGTGTGGCAATGGATGCACAGGAATTATTCTGCACCCCATCAGAATTACTGAAGAATAGACTATATTTTTCTAGTCCAACAAATAGTATCTCATGTGATAGAGGCCAGAATTAAAAATATCACATAGTCAGAACATGCACCTATATGGGTGGAATTAGTAAATCCTACTTTGAGCGTAACGATAATGGTACAGTAGAGGATTCCACGATGTTGGATGCTTTTAAAGCTACCGATAGAGTTTTTCATAAGCAAAGCAGTACTGCTAAAGCAACAACAAGAGGCCCGGCTGAAGCCACTACAGGTGAGAATTGGGTAGTTGGAAAGGGATCATAAGCAAATGGGTAATCCAAAGACTTTGCAAGCTTTAATGGAGGTTGGGCGGCGGGGGGGGGGGGGGGGGACTTAATGGCTTGCTGGCTGATCAACTGGATTTTCACTCAATGTTACTGCGACTGAAATATTATGAGAAAGGCAATGAAGTGGATAAATTGAAAGCTTATTGCTTGAGGAAAATGCAGGCAGAGAGATTGGTACCTCGTGTTAAGAATAAAGTGGAAGAGATGTTGACCAGCCCTTATTACATTAGGGAGAGATTTGGGAAGTTCCTAGAAGGTTCTGTATACTTGAAATTCAAGAGAATGCAATAGCCAAGTACTTGGGAAATGTCCAATTTCCAATAGTGGACAGGAATGACATTAAGACATTAGATGGCCTAGTCACCTTGGAGGAAATTATGTTGGCATTAAAGTCTATGAAGAGAGGGAGGACCCCGGGCCTTGATGCACTAACATCAGAATTTTATAAAATGTTTGCTTTACAATTAGGACCTTACTTAGTTAGAATATATAATAAAAGTTCTGTAGGGGGGAACATTTCAACCATGCATGTTGAAAATTTGGATATTAGTGAATCCCAAGAAAAATAAGGATAGGATGGATTGTACCTATCAACTTATATCTCTCCTTAAAGTTAATGGAAAGATATTAGCTAAAGTGTTGGCAACATGGTTCAATAAATGTGCAGTTGAGTAAAGGTTTGGGTGAGCTTGTGCATGTAGACCAGGTTCATTTAATGCCAAAGAAGCAGGTGTCAGATACCATTACAAAAATCCCTGATCTGATTCATGTGGCATGAGATACTGGCCAAGAGGCCTTTCTTTTATCAATTGATGTGGTAAAGGCCTTTGTTGGCTCCACTGGTGCTTTATTGAGAAAGTATTGATCACAGCAGGCATAGGAGGGAATTTTCTAAAATGGGTGGCTAAAATGTATGAGGAGCCTTCTGCATGTGTTCGAGCGAATGGTGGAAGTTCGAAAATGTTTCCCCTGGAGAGGTGTACTCGCCAAGGTTGTCCTCTTTCATCTCGTATTTGCTCTTGCCATGGCTGCTAAGATCCAAGCAGATCTCAATGCTAAGCAGATACGAGGGACATCTGTGAAGTATAAGGTCTCACTGTTTGCAGACAATGTTTTGTTTTCCCTGATCTCTCTCCTTGATGACTTTGCCTACTTTCTTTGGGGTTTGAAAGAATATTCTAATGTTTTGGATGTTCAAGTGAGTATGGCTAAATCAGATACTGCATTCTAGATTGGTAGACAGGATGAAAGCGAGCTTTCCATTTTGGTGGTCTGTGAAGAAAGTAAAGTATTTAGGTGTATATCTGACTTTGAGTAGTAGAACTCTATATAATGCCAAATATGGGTCTCTGTTGGAGCAAATTAAAAAGGATTTGTTGGGCTGGACTCTTCTTTCCATTTCCTGGTTTGGTAGAATAATGGCTGACAAAATGAATATTTAACCAGACTGTTGTACATATTCCAAGCACTTCAGACCAGCTAATTCCACTCCCCAACCCATTCCAATTTTATCACGTCTTTCCTGCTGGCAACCATGCCGCTATCTTACCATCCTCATCCCTGAGTCTTGGTTCCTGTCTTATAACAGCAATCACCCAACCTCCACCATTGGAGTCAGCTTTTTCAGGTAGGAATCAATGTTCGCAGTATCAAGAATAAACCCATTCTAATTTGTGACTTTATTTATTTATTTATTTATTTAACAGTTCTTATATACCGCGCTATTTGTTATCAGTGCGGTTTACATTAAACAATATAATACTCGGACAGTCAAATCTGTTCTAAGTTTACATATTACAGGAGACATAACATGGATTTGAACTGGGGGAAACTGTTTACATTTTAACAGTTACCGAGCTGGTAAACTATTTACAATAAAGTACATCTTACTGCATACAATTGAATACAAATTCTACCTGGTCTGTGTTCTCAGTAATTATCATCTGCAAATGCTTGCCATTTGTGAAACCTGGCTCCAGGATGGTGATACTGCACACCTAAAGCAAATCCTTCCAAACCATTATTTCTCCACTCAGTTTTGTAACCGCCCTTTCAGATGCAGTGGAAGAATTGCCCTTCTGGCCCCTTCACAATAGCAATCAAAGGAAATCTCAAAGTCCACCTCAGCATACCTAGAATCATTAGTAGTTTTTAAAATGCTCTCTCCATTTCACTGCCTTGTTTTAATACCTAGCTCCTCCTATTCGTTCTCCTGCTTACGAAGCGTTACAACTCTTATCTGACTTTGTACCACTTCCCGGAGTCCTAGTAGTACTTGGTGACTAATATTCACCTCAATGACCCATCTTCCTCTATCAGCTTGGACTTCATCTTCTTTTTAACAGACCGCTCCTTAAACACCAAAGCCTTGACTAATCTATACCTGATCACTACCATCCCATCTTTAACTTACCAACCTTAGGGAAACTTCTCAAAAAGTCAGTTCATGAGCAAATATCCAGATTTTGGGAGTCAAACAACTCCTTTCACCCTCGACAGTCCGGTTTTCCACCAAAACATAGTACGGAGACTACACTTTTAGGACTAATCAATGAAGTAGTGTTCCACCTAGATAGCCTTTGCAACATTTTGATAGTCCAATTAGATCTAAGCGCTGTCTTTGATGTAACTGATCACACTTCTGTTCAATCTCATTAAAGACTCAGGATTAGTGTCCACTGCCCATATTCCTATTTGTCCCATCGTACTTTCCAGGTTTGTATTGATGGCCACTTCTTTCCTTCCCTCAGTCCTACAGTGTCCCTCAGGGATCCATCCTTGCGCCAACCCTCTTCAACTTATTCATTTCCCCTCTTGCTCTCTTTATTCAGGATCTTAATATTTGTAATTAATTTTATGGCGATGACATCCAAATTCATCAGCTCTCATGACACTTGGGATTGCCAATTTCAGCAGGGACTTGATTCTAAATTCCAGTCTATAGCAGACTGGCTCCATTTGAATAAAATGATCTTAAAACCCCCAAAAACTGAGGCTCTGTGGTTGTCCCACAACAAAGATCCACCTCCTTATTACCCGCACTTCTCTTCCACACTGATCTCTATAAAAAATAGTATTCATTCCCTTGGAGTTATTGAAAATGTTCACCTCATATTCCAACCCTTTATCTCAAAAACTGTTCAAAGTTGTTTTTTCGCACTGAGGAGGATTAAGTCAATGACAATACCTTGACAACACAGCCCTAAAGATGGTCCTTCATGCACTGATTATCAACAGAATTGATTACTATAACTCCCTTTTGGCAGGCATCACCTAGATTCAGCAAAAATGATTGCAAATGATACAAAACACCTCAGTAATGCTTATTTACAACGCCATACAATATGCACACATCATCCCATTGCTTCACGAACAACACTGGCTCCTGGTTTCCTTTTGAGTAAAGTTCAAAATCTTAATCATGATGCACTGCACTTATTATTCCGGTCTACCTGCATACTTGCACTTTCTTCTCATCCCCTACTGCCCTTCCCACACCCTTTGTTCTTCAAAACACAGAATTATTAGTTATCCCTACCAAGCGTACATTACGTCTTAAAACCTACTATTCCATGGCCTTTAGTTTTCTAGCTCCTCGCTTCTGGAACACTATGCCAACTGAACTCTGTACAGAATCTTATTTTAAAAAGTTCAAAGTTGGTCTAAAGATCTGGCTTTTTTCCTAAGCCTTTGACGGCTATTAGTCTCTTCCTATTTTTGACCTTCATGCCAAATGATGCCTTTCCCTCTCCCCACCTCCTCATGTTTTCTTGCCATACTGAGAACTCATGATTTCTCCTTGTCTCGTTGTTGTTGTTTTTGTTTTTTAATTGTTGTGCAAGATACAGCCCCCCTCCTTGATATCCTTCCCTTTTGTTCTTGTGCTTGTCTTGTCCTTCACTCTAGCCCAGAGGTTCCCAACTCCAGTCCTGGAGGGCCAAACACCATTCAGGCTTTCAGGCTGTCCCTAATAAATATGCGTAAGATGCATTTGCATGCACTGCCCCCATTGTATTCAAATTATCTCATGCATATTCATTAGGGACAGCCTGAAAACCTGAATGGTGTTTGGCCCTCCAGGACTGGAGTTGGGAAACTCTGCTCTAGCCTATATATTCTATGGTGTTCTGGAATACTGACCCTTCTTGTAAACCACCTTAAACTTCCTGCAGCTGTGTGGTATAACAAATCCTTGTAAATAAGCAAACAAATAAACTGACCCTGTTACTAGGTAGGTATTAATGGATTTAAAACAAAGAATATTCAGGTTTATATGGCAGAACAAGCATCCCTGCATGGTATGAGAGGTCTTATATCGTAGGTGTAGAAAGAGGGGATGGGGGTATCCAATCTTTTAAAATATTAAGTCTGCCAGTTATGTTCCACCACTGAGTGGGCCTGGTTGACAGATAAGCTACGGGTGAAGATGGAGCAAGCTTTGGTGGGTGAAACTCCATTGGTAACTTTACTGTGGACTCCTCCTTGTTTAAGGGACTACAAAGGAGGAATGTCCCTGTATATTGATCATACTCAGAGTTTGGGATGCTCAGTTTAACAGCAGATCTGACTATTTTTCAGTAAATATGCCAATCCAACACAATCTGATGGTGCATTCAAGAATGCAAAGGGATGTTTATAGGGCTAGGGAAGAAAGAGGATTGAAATTCTCGTGTCAGCTCTGAAATGATGGGAAATTTGTCAGCTTTATGGACCTACGGGGCCAGTACAGTTTACCTGTGGGTCATCAGATGGTTTACTTGCAACAGAAACATTTGCCGAGTAGTAGGATAATCAGGGATAACTTAGAGGAAGTGGAGAATATTTTATGTCTCTGCATGTATAGTGAAAATACTTAAGGACTGATTACCAAATTAAAGTGACACTTGAGTGGCTCCCAAGCCACTGTATTCTGCTACCAGGAATAGTGAGAGCAAGAACTGGGCATCAAATATATTGTGAAACAGTGGGAGTAATTGGAGAAAGCTTTGTCTAGAACCTCAGTGGCCGTTAATACTCAAGAAAATAGTTACAAAGTCCTATATTGCCCATTGCCCATGTTCCCTGTAAAATAGTTATCTCCAAGTAATAATGCCCTGTTCAATGTAATTTCAGTTTGTTCAATGTAAACCGCCTTGATATCATGAAAAGCAGTATATAAGAAAAGTTAAATAAAATAAATAAATACATATATAGATGGTATCTGATCCCTGTGCATCTTAGACACACATTTGTGGGGGCCTCTGATAGATGTTGGAGGCTACATGGGGAGATGGGAACTATGGGTCGCAATGCCACCTTTTGCCGAATAATACATTTTAAGATTTCCCACAGCTTCAACACCACAACTTCCCGACTAGACCCACGTCCCTC
Organism: Ichthyophis bannanicus; assembly: GCA_033557465.1. NCBI lineage: Eukaryota > Metazoa > Chordata > Amphibia > Gymnophiona > Ichthyophiidae > Ichthyophis > Ichthyophis bannanicus. The sequence continues at coordinate 505,538,055 of CM066035.1, read as the reverse complement.
TCCCTGGTTTAAGAATGCAAAAACGGAACTTGCCCCAATCATCCTCAAACTAATCTCAACTTCCTTCATTCCAGGCTACTTCCCAAAATACCTGAAAACTGCTTCCATCCTCACAATACTCAAAAACCCCAAACTTGATCCAAATCTACTCAGATCTTACAGACCTATTTCCAGCTTGCCATTCATTGAAAAAATTATTGAAACAAGTAGTCCTCCATCAAATGTACAACCACATTGACACAAATTACCCCTCGGACTGGCAGCAACAGAGATTCCGCAACCACCATGGAGTGGAAACTCTACTAATCTCTCTAATCGACTGACTCATCAAGGGCATAGAAAATTTACTGCCAGGTTTTATCCTCATCTTCCTGGACATTGCCTCTGCATTTGATACCTTATCCCATGACATCCTTCTTCAGCAACTATTTAATATAGGAATATGTGATACTGCCCCCAAATGGCATTGTCCAGAGAGGCGAACAGGTCCAGGCAGGGCCTGCCCCAGAACAGGAAGAGCCTCTGGGCTACCTCGGGGTCCAGGTGCCACTCATGTGGCTGGAGGACTCTGCTGAGCTTGTCCACCAGGGAGTTGTCCTAGTCCGGTAGGTACACAGCTCTTAGGGTCATGAGGTTGCATATCACAAAGGAATGAAGTGCTACGGCCTCCTGACAGAGGGAGTAGGAGCCCGTTCCAACCTGCTTGTCCATGTAGAACATGGGCACCTGGTTGTCCGTCTATATGAGGATCAGAAGACCTCGGAGCAGGTGGCAGAAGGTCTGCAGGGCCAGAAAAATAGCCTAAAGCTTGAGGAGGTTGATTTGTAGGACAGAATCCTTGGTAGACCGGTGGCCCCGAGTGCGCTGGTCCTCGCAATGCGCCCCTGAGTCCACTAGGGAGGCTTCCGTAGTCAGAACCCTTTGAGGTGTTTATGCCTGGAAAGGCATCCCCGCCCTGGGGTGGTGCGGGGACATCCACCAGGTAAGGGAGGCTGCCAGCTGCCGGGTGACCCATACCCTGTCCCCCAGTCCACCTGTGACCTGAGACCACTGAGACCGAAGAAACCACTGGGCCAATCGCATGTATAGGTGGGCTAGGGGCCTAACGTGCAACGTTGAGGCCGTGTGGCCAAACAAACGGAGGAACTGACAGGTCGGCACTGACCTTTAGGCTTGCACCTCCCCAGCCAACCACATCAGGCGGTGGGCTCTGTTTTCTGGGAGGAAAGCCTTGGCCAGCAGAGTGTTCAGCTGGGACCCTATAAATTACAGGGTCTGAGTTGGTGAGAGCCTGGACTTGGGGTAGTTGATGACGAATCCCAACTGATGGAGAGCGTGAATGGTCAACCTTGTGACCCAGTCCGCCTCCCCAGCGGTGCTGTCCCTGACGAGGCTGTCATCCACATAGGGGAAGACATGAGCTCCTTGAAGGAGCACATGTGTGGCTACTGTGGCCAGGCACTTTGTGAAGACCCTTGGGGAGGAGGCGAGACCAAAGGGGAGCACTCTGTACTAGAAGTGCAGACCTCCCACCACAAACCTCAAGTATCACCTGTGGGAGGGATGAATCAGGATGTGGGCATAAGCGTCCTTGAGATCCAAGGAGCAAAGACAGTCTCCCTGGTGGAGGTAGGGCAGTAGTGTTCCAAAGGAGAGCATCTTGAACCGCTCCCTCACCAGGAACCTATTGAGGTTGCGCAGATCCAGGATAAGCCGGAGGCCTCCTGTTCTTTTGGGGAAAAGGAAATACCTTGAGTAGAAGCCCCTGCTCCAGAGGTGGTGGGGCAAAGGTTCCACCGCCTTGTCCCTGAGCAGGTTTGCAAGCTCTGTGATGAGCAAGGACCGGTGAAGGAGGGGACGGAATGGCTCCCCTGGAAAGTAATCTGGAGGGCTTTGCTGCAAGTGGAGGGTATAAGCCTCTCTCACCACCAGCAGGACCCACTGGTCTCTAGTGATGGTGGCACAGCTGTCGGCGAAGGAGGCCAGTTGACCCTCTATGGGCTGAGGTGGGTCTCCTGGGGGAGGGGAGACCCTGCCCACAGACTCAAAGCTCCCTACCTGGCTGAGGGAGGGCTGGGTGCCTGGGGCTTTGGGGCCTTGGGTTCCTTGACCCTTTGGCTGTGAGGGTTGGTGAGGTTGACCCTAGTAAGACAGGTAATGGCTGGCCAAGGGGCAACCCTTTTCCCTTGGGAAAAAGGTCTTCTTTCCCGAGGGCTTCTTCCTGGGGAGAACAGAGGTCTTTTTGTAAAGTCTCTGCCAGGTAACTACCTTGGCCTCAATCTCGGCCACCTTATCCAACATTGGCTTCCCAAAAGGTTTCTCCCCATTGCAGGGCACGTCCAGGAGCTTCTCCTGCACCCACTGCTCCAGGTCTGAGGTCTGCAGCCACGCCTGGCACTGGCCACCAATGCCCGTGGCTGCCACCCAGAACCCATCATAAGCAGCTCTAAAGAGAAACTTAGAGCAGTCCTGGACAGCCCCGGTCAAGGACAAGAAGAGCTGGAGGGGTTCCCCTGCGAGGCTCGCCGAGAACCCCGAGAGCTCCTGGACCAGGCTCTTCAACTATATCCCCATATACAGCTCGTAGGCTTGTATATGGCACCCGAGCATGGCGTCCTGGTAGCACTTACGGCCCAGGGCATCGAGGGCCTGGGCCTCCTTGCCCGGGAGCACAGACGAGTAGGTCTTTTTGACTCTTGAGTCTGCAGCGATGACTCAACCACCATTGAGTTGTGGGAAAGTTGAGACTTATGGAACCCTGCACCCTTCTAGACTCGAAAAATGGCATCGACACGCCGGCTGACCACTGGCACCGAGGCCGGGGTCTCCCATGTCTGCAGCAGGAGCCTCTCGAGGATGGGCGGGATCAGGACTGTGAAAGTCTCCTTGGGCAGAGACTCATACTGCAAAATTTTCAGCTCCTCGGTGCACGTCCTACTTGGACTCTGTCTGCACCGAGAGAGTCTGGGCCATGTCCGAACAAAATCATGGAATGCCACATCCTCGGGAGAGAGGTGGCGTCGAGGCTGCGGGGGTGAAGGCTCTGAGGGAATTTCCCGATGCCGGGAGGTCTCGGGAGAAGCTTCGTTCTTGGTCTCCCATTCGGATCCCGAGGTAGTTGAGGACTCTGCCTCGGAGGTAACCCCGAAGAACCGGGGGACCATCCAAGGACCGGGGTGACCACCACAGACTCGCCAGGGAGTACCGGAGCCCCGAGGTCTGGGACCGGGATCTTGACCAGGGCTAAGGACTTGCCCGAGGCCAATGGCGCTTGGTGCCTGGTTCGATGCCACAGGGATCCCCCGCCTGTTGCAAGGCCAGAACAGAGAAGAAACTCTGCTCCATGGTCACCATACGGGCCTTGAGACCCGATGGCTCAGCAGCCTTCGGCATGGACACCAAGGGTCTCAAAGTCTGACACTGGCACTCCAGAGAGTGCGTCCTCCAGGAGGACTATGGGTTCCTGGACCCTGGCGCAGTCACTGCCAGCTGAGGGCTCTTGCCTCGAGACTTTGGGAGGGCGCTGCAGCGAGTCGCCAGAGTCCCGCCGCAGGATCTTCCCAGGTTTCATCGGCAACTCAGGAAGCCACAACTACTTCTTCTTAGGAGAGTCCAGTGACCTACCGGAGGACCCACTGCTGTGGGACTCTGAGGACACCTGGAAGTCCCTCAAGGAACCCTCTTTCAGCCTGGGAGAGGGGGACATCGGAGCAGAGTATGGCTTTGGGAACAGCTTCCCCTGCAACTCCGACCTCGTCCTGTTGGTTTTGGATGTCATGGCCTGGCACCAGTCACAGGAGAAGCTGTCGTGGTCCAGGCCCAGACAGCAGAGGCAGCAATCATGAGTATCTGTAACAGATATGGTCTGGCCACATCGATCACACTTTTTAAATCCACCGGGAGTCATGGTGGGATTACACCCAGCTGGAGTCGAGGACTCCCGGGCGAAAAAAGGCGCGAATGCTGGTCAAGAAAAAACCTTGACAAAAAAGGACCGCAAGGAGGCTGAGAACGGCACCGAGGTGCCCGACTCAAGGTAGAGGACAGTACAGGACCGAAGTTAAGAATATGGAAGGGAAAGAATCACTTTTTTCGGGAGAGATGAGGACCACATCCGTTGAGCTCCGCAGAAAAAAAGGAGACGGGACAAGATGGCACTCTTGGGCCGGAAGGAGACCACGCATGCATAGTAGTATTCCCAAAAGCTTTCTTTGAAAGCTGGGGAAATGCTCTACGTGGGTTCCATCGGCACAGACGTCACCCGTGAGGACTAACTTCCTGTTTATTCCTGGAGAAAAATAAAATAAAATAAAATAAATAGAAACAGATTTTTTTATACCACCTTATCCTTTTATCAAAGCGGTTTACAATGAAACTTCAGGTCATACAATTAACTAGTATAAATAACGAAAAATTAAACTGTTACAGCAAACCCTAGTTATATTAACATCAATGATGACGAACAATGTAAAACCTATGTACAGTAAAGGGACAGGTTCGATAGGTCATTAATACTATTTTTAGAGGTAGCCGGTACAGGAGGTGGACTGGATTCGCAGGGGTTCGGAATATGGTATTTGCTTAAACGTATGTGTCCAAATGATGTAATTCTTAAGCGATATGTCCGAAATGTTCAGTGTAAAGGTGAATTTTTATCTTTTTGAGGAAGTCCTTGATGTCTGTAGTGGTTCTGATATGTTCCAGCAGGGTGTTCCGTAGAGCTAAGGCAGAGAGAGAAAATGCCCTTTTCGAAGTGGTTTGGTTGGTTTTCTGGTGTGCGGGTGGGAAGACAATCATGCTTTTATTGTTGCTTCTCCTGGGATGCTTGCTAATGTCTCGCGTTATCACTTCTTGTAACAGTTGAGTGATGAAGGATTTTAAAGATTATGAGCAGTGTCTTGAACTTAGTCTGGGAGGATATAAGCAGCCAGTGGAGTTGGTTAAGTATGGGGGTTATGTGATCTTGTATGGAGCTTCCAGTGATGATTCAGGTGGCTGTGTTTTGTGCCATTTGGAGAGGGTATATGGAACTCATTGGTAGGCCTGGTAAATCGAATTACAGTAGTCAAATATTGGAGTGATAACTGTTTGAAATACTGAACGAAAATGATCCTAGCTAAGTAGTGGTTTTATATTCTTGAGGAGTTTCATTTTATAGTAGGTGTTTGCAGTGGTTCTATTGAGGATTGTGAAAAATTGCAAGAGGACCTTGATAAACTGCAAGACTGGGCATCCAAATGCAGATGAAATTAATGTGGACAAGTTCAAAGTTATGCACCTAGAAAAAAACAACCCAAACTATGGTTACATGATGCAAGGTTCCAAATTAGGAACCACCATCCAGTAAAAAGATTTAGGCGCCATCGTGGATAACATATTGAAACCCTCCACCTAGTGTGCAGTGGCAGCCAAGAGAGCAAACAGAATGATGGGTATCATAAGAAAAGGAATGGAGAATAAAACATAGGATATTATAATGCCTCTGTATCGTTCCATGGTGCGACCACACATTGAATATTGTGTGCAATTCTGGTCACCGTATCTTAAAAAGGATATAGGGTTTTATTTATTTATTTATTTTATTTAGACAGTTTTGTATACCGCCTTATCCTTCAATCAAAGCGGTCACAACACAATTGGGGGATACATTTAACACGCAGGGATATGAGACACACACTAATACTTACAGGGAACATGGGCAATGGAGGGTTAAGTGGCTTGCCCAAGACCACAAGGAGCATCTGTGGGACTAGAAACCCCAGTCCTTCCGGCCCAAGGTTGCTGTCCTCTAGTGGGATTTGAACCCCCGACCTTCCGGCCTGAAGTACCTTGCCCCAACCACTAGGCTACTCCTCCCTCCTTTTCTAATAGGGTTATTAGAAAAGGTACAGAGAAGACCCATCAAAACGATAAAGGAGATGGAAGTATATCCCTGTGACTAGAGATTAAAAAGGTTAGGGCTCTTCAACCTGGAAAAGAGACGGATGAGGGGAGATATGATAGAGGTCTATAAATTAATGAATGGAGTGCAATGGGTAAACGAAGATTGATTGTTTACGCCATCAAAATACAGAAAGACTAGGGGACATGAAATGAAGCTACAGGGTAACCTATTTAAGACTAATAAGAGAAAATATTTTTCACTAGACGTGTAATCAAATTCTAGAATTCGTTACCGAAGGATATAATAAAAGCTGTTAGTGTAGATGGGTTTAAAAAAAGGTTTGGACAAGTTCTTGGAGGAAAGGTTCATAAACCATTACTAAAGGGGACCCAGAATATCCACTGCTTGACCCAATACAAGCATTGTGGAACCTGTGTCTTTTGGGAAAACTGCTAGGTACTTCTGACCTAGATGGCCACTGTTGGAAACTGGGCTTGATGGATCTTGGTCTGACCCAGTATGGCATATCTTATGTTCTTATTTATGTGAAACTGGAAGCTGAGGTTTTGATCTAGGGTGATTCTGAGATACTTCACTTCTTTTTGCACCATCATTGTTCTGTATGAGAGGCAAATTGAACATATATATACAGCCAGTCTAGGACATCATAAAGACATTCAACGTCTACTACCACTTATATGCAGACGATATTATGATTTATGCCCCATTTACCACCACGAGCGACTACTCATCTGTTACAAACTGCTTCAATGCCATAGATCAATGGCTATCAGAACATAACCTAAGCATCAAATTCAAGAAGATGGAGGTCCTATTCCTCACCAAAAATTGCTCATTTCTCCCCCAAAGTCTCTAAAGATGGAGAAGGCTAACCTAGAGGTCAAGTCTGAAGTGAGATACCTCGGTGTCACCATTAACCAACATCTCACATTCCAACCACATATAAACAAAATCATCCAACGTATATACAACAAGCTGAGATCTCTCCACCATTTACGACCCCTACTCAAACCACATAATTTTCAGACAGTCTTCTGAGCAATGATTCTACCGCACTTCGATTTCGGCAACGCCCTCCTCCAAGGCCTTTCAAAAAGCTCCCTACACTCTCTACAACTTGCTCAGCATAGTGCTGTGCAAATTCTGACATGACTACCTCGAACAAACCACATAACACCCATCCTAATGGAGTTGCACTGGCTACCTCTCCTAAGCAGAATTAACTACAAAACACTCATGACAAAGTAATCCATCAATTATCCCCCTTTATACCCCAGAAAATCGCCAAAGGAGAAGTAACACATCATACCTTCTAATCCTTCATCCAGCATTAACCAAATGCAACCAGTCGACCTGCACTAGGGCATTCTCCCTGCATAACTCTTGTCTATGGAATGCTTTACCAAACTATATCAGAGACATTCATGACCTTGCTACCGGAAGTTGCTTAAGGCCCACCTATTTAAGGAACATTTCAACGGCATCATATGACCCGTTTCTCATCTCCTTATTCCTCCTACTCCCGCCCTCTCCCTTCCCCCACCTCAGTAAACCCTCAGATGTAAGCATCTCTCTAAATGTATATAGTTACACTGTTCTCTGTTATAAATAATCTTGTTTATCTATTCCATTTAAAACTATTCACTTTACAAGCAAATTGTTCTATGTAATGTTGTGTTCTCTGTAAACCATACTGATCCTTGGAAATGCAGTTAATAAGAAAAAATAAATAAGATTTCACACATGATGGAGTGGATTAACCATGGGATCCTGATATATTTCTGCTGTATAAAAGCTTTGTGAGAGGTGGAACATAAGAGAAAGCACAGTTACTTACCTGTAACAGGTGATCTCTGGGAACAGCAGGAATTAGTCCTCACATATGGGTACGTCGGTACCGACGGAGCCTGCGCGGGAAAGCTCCCCAGCTTCCCAGAAGGAAGCTTTTGGGGCCTCCCACTGCACATGCGCGCTGCCTTCCCGCCTTCCTGACCAGCTCTCCTCAGTTCAAGTTTATAGCTGAGACAATAGAGAGAGGAAAGGAAGATAGATAGAAGATACAACTCCTAGGGGAGGTGGGTGGGTTGTGAGGACTAATTCCTGCTGTTCCCAGAGATCACCTGTTACAGGTAAGTAACTGTGCTATCTCCAGGAACAAGCAGGAATAAGTCCTCACATATAGAAACATAGAAACATGACGACAGGAAAAGACCACAAGGCCCATCTAGTCTGTCCTTACATAACAACAACTACAACAGTCCACTTTTTACCTTTAGAGATCCTCTGTGTTGGTCCCATGCTTTTTTGAATTCAGTTACTGTCCTCATCTCCACCACCTCCACTGGGAGACTATTCCACGGATCCACTACTCTTTCCGTAAAGAAATATTTCCGCAGATCACTCCTGAATCTATCTCCCTTCACCCTCATCCCATGTCCCCTCGTAGCAGAACTTGCTTTCAATTGAAAGAGGCTCTCTCCCTGAACATTTATGCCATGGAGGTATTTAAACATCTCAATCATATCACCTCTGTCCCGCCTTTCCTCTAAGGTGTACATATTGAGATCCTTAAGTCTGTCCTCATATGCTTTATAATGAAGCCCATTAATCATTTTAGTAGCAACCCTCTGCACCGACTCCATCCTGTTCACATCCTTTTGAAGGTGCGGTCTCCAGAATTGCACACCATACTCCAAATGAGGTCGCACCAAAGACTTATATAGAGGCATTATCACCTCCTTTTTTCTGCTAGCCATTCCTCTCCGTATGCACCCAAGCATCCTTCTAGCTTTTGCCGTCGCCTTTTCTACCTGTTTAGCTACTTTAAGATCATCAGACACAACCACGCCTAGGTCCCGCTCTTCTTTAGTGGACAAAAGTACTTCATCTCCTATACTGTATTGCTCCCTTGGATTGCTGCAGCCCAAATGCATGACCTTACATTTTTTAACATTAAATCCCAGCTGCCAAATTCTAGACCATTCTTCAAGCTTAGCTAGATCCCTCCTCATGTTATCTACACCTTCCTGGGTGTCTACTCTATTGCAGATTTTGGTATCATCCGCAAAGAGGCAAACCTTACCCGACAGCCCTTCAGCTATATCACTAACAAAGATGTTAAAAAGAATCGGACCAAGGACAGATCCCTGGGACACACCACTGGTAACATCCTTCTCCTCAGAGTGAGCTCCATTTACTTGTACTCTTTGTCGCCTCCCACCCAACCAATTTCTAACCCAAGCAGTAACTTTAGGGTCCATCCCTAGGGTGCTCAGTTTGTTTATAAGTCGCCTGTGAGGAACAGTGTCAAAGGCTTTACTGAAATCTAAATACACCACATCTAGAGCTCTCCCTCGGTCCAACTCCCTGGTCACCCAGTCAAAGAAATCAATCAGATTTGTCTGACAAGACCTGCCTCTGGTGAATCCATGCTGCCTCGGATCCTGTAATCCGCCGGACTCCAGAAACCTCACTATTTTCTCTTTCAGCAGCGTTTCCAATAATTTACTCACCACTGAAGTTAAACTAACCGGCCTGTAGTTTTCAACCACATCCTTACTTCCGCTTTTGTGTAAAGGCACCACATGAGCCTCTCTCCAGTCCTTTGGCACCACTCCCGACTCCAACGAGGCATTGAAAAGGTCAGTCAGTGGAGTTGCTAGAACGTCCCCAAGTTCCCTCAGTATTCTAGGGTGTATCCCATCCGGTCCCATCGCTTTGTCTACTTTAAGTTGAGCTAGTTTCTCACGAACACAGTCTTCTAAAATTGTTCAAGATGTCCCTCGCTTCTGTTCCTATTTGTGGGTGTTTTCTGAGGTCCTGCTCCTGGTTCTTCATCTGTGAACACAGAACAAAAATATTTGTTAAGCAATTCCGCTTTATCCTTATCAGCTTCTACATATTCCCCCCCTGCACCCTTGAGTCTGACAATACCACTTTTGCCCTTCCTCTTCTCACTAATATATCTGAAAAATGTCTTATACCCCCATTTTATTGCATTGGCTATTTCGTCCTCCTTTTGAATCTTTGCCTTCTTGACTACTTTGCTAGCTTCTCTAAGTTTTTCCAAATACAGATGCCTGTCTTCCTCTCTCTGTGATCTCTTGTATTTCATGAAGGCCTCCCTCTTTTTCTTCACTTTTTCAGCTACTTCCTTCGAAAACCATAGCGGTCTCCTGTTCCTTTTGCCTTTATTTACCATTTTAACAAAAAGGTTAGTTGCCTTTAAAATACCCCCTTTCAGTTTTGCCCACTGTTTTTCTACATCCCCAGCTGTTCCCATCCCACTAACGACTCCCTGAGGTATTGGCCCATCTTTGCAAAGTTAGTCTTCCTAAAGTCTAAGATCTTCACCTTGGAATGGATTCTAACAGCCCTAGTCCTAATACTGAACCACACCATCTGGTGATCACTGGATGCAAAATGATCTCCCACTACAACATCAGAAACACTTTCACCATTGGTAAGCACCAAGTCCAGTATGGCCCCTTCACGTGTGGGGTCTGTTACCAACTGCCTGAATAGTTCTCCCTGTAGAGAATCCAGGATCTCCTTACTTCTAGATGATACTGCAGCAGGAATGTGCCAATCAACATCTGGCATATTGAAATCTCCTAGCAGTAGCACTTCCCCTTTCCTAGCAATGCTGCGTATGTCTTCAATTAACTCTCTGTCCACCTCTTCCTCTTGTGAGGGAGGTCTGTATATCACACCAATGCAAAAAGATTTCTCTTTCCCTCTTTCTAGTTTAACCCACAATGCCTCCTCTCTCCCTTTTAAGCTCTGTAATTCCAAAGCTTTAATAGTAGTTTTTACATATAGTGCCACTCCTCCTCCCCTTCTTCCTACCCTGTCCTTTCTGAATAAAGTATAGCCAGGTATAGTTACATCCCAGTCATGGTTTTCTGTGAACCATGTTTCTGTAACGGCCACTAAATCCAAGTCAGCCACTCCCACCAAAGCTTCAACTTCAGGGATCTTATTTCCCATGCTACGGGCATTAATACACACTGCTTTCCATATATTACCCCTGTTACCCATTTCCATAAAGGTATTTAATGTATCACCTACCTGGGGGCTTTCACTTACCTGGGGGCTTTCTTCACCCATCCCCAACGAATCTAGTTTAAAGCCCTCTTCAGTAGATTAGCTAGTCTACTACCAAAGATGCGTTGACCTTTCTTGGACTGATGGATGCCATCTCTGCTCTGCAACCCTTGGAAGAGCATCCCATGGTCTAGGAAACCAAAACGCTCTCGAAGACACCATCCACGCAGCCATGCATTCATCTCCAGGATGCGAGCCGCTCTGCCTTGGCCTTTACCCTCAACAGGGAGGATTGAAGAGAACACCACCTGTGCACCTACCTTCTTCACCCTCTGTCCCAGAGCCATGAAGGCCTCCCTAGCTAAGATGCCTGGGGGATCCCCTTCCAAGGGTTCGCCATCTTCGTATGGATCTCAGGCATCCATCCTGGGAAGGTGGGCAGGAGTTGTTCAAGTATGGCACAGGTGTTTGAGGACAGCCTGATAAAACAAGGCATCCCGGCGGGAGTCCTTGTCCAAACAGTAATGGGCTGTGAAGGTATGAACCGAGGCCCATGTGGCGGCTTGACAGATCTGATCTATGGAGACAGAGTGAAGATGAGCCATAGAAGTGGCCATGGCTCTCACATTGTGAGCTGTGACATGGCCTTCCAGAGAAATATTTTTACTCTGGTAAGCAAAGGAAATACACTGAGCAATCCAATTGGAAAGTGTACGTTTGGAGACTGGAAGTCCCAAATGAGAAGGATCAAAAGCCACGAAAAGCTGGGAAGACTTTTGATGTGGCTGAGTCCTGTTGAGGTAAAAGGCAAGAGCTCTTTTACAATCTAAAGTATGAAGGTTCCTCTCTGCACTGGATGCATGAGGAGCTGGAAAAAAGACAGGTAGATATACCTCTTGATTAAGATGAAAAGGCGAGACCACTTTGGGCATAAAGTGGGGATTCGTCCTAAGGACCACCTTATCATGATGAAACCTGGTATAAGGTGGATGAGCCACTAAGGCCTGTAGTTCACTGATGCGGCGAGCCGAAGTGACTGCAATAAGGAAAAGGACCTTCCAGGACAGAAATTTCAAGGAGGTAGAAACCAATGGTTCAAAAGGTGGCTTCATAAGCTGACCCAGAACTAGGTTCAAGTCCCATGCTACCGGAGGAGGTCGGATGGGAGGCTTAGTTAGAGTCAGGCCTCTCATGAACTTTGCAACAAGCGGATGAGAGGAGACAGGTTGTCCATTTATAGGTTTTAAGGATGCTGCAATAGCACTCAAATGGACTCTTACTGAATTCGTCTTAAGGCCTGCATTAGAAAGATGCAGGAGATAGTCTAGTAGAGAATTCAAAGGAAGTGCTAGAGGGTCAAGACCCTGTTGAGCACACCAAATGGAAAAACGTTTCCATTTGAAAGCATAGGAACGCCTCGTGGAGGGTTTCCTAGAGGCATGAAGGATATCTTTCACTGGTTGAGAAAGATTGAAGTCATGAAGGCTTAAGCCTTCAGTAACCAAGCTCTGAGGTGTAGGGACTTGGGGTTTGGGTGCCACAAAGTCCCTTCCTCCTGAGAGAGAAGGTCTGGCGCAGCTCCCAGGTCCAGGGAGGGTCCCTGAGAGAGATGCAGAAGTAGAGGGAACCACACTTGGCGTGGCCAGCGTGGAGCTATGAGGATCATCGATCCGTGATCCCTCTGGAGTTTGAACAGAGTCTTGGGAATCAAAGGAATAGGTGGAAAGGCATATAGGAATTCCTGACCCCAATGTAGGAGAAAGGCGTCGTTGGCCTGAGCTCTCTGACACGGAGTCCTGGAACAGAACCGGGGAAGTCTGGCATTCCACGGACTTGCAAAGAGGTCTATCTCCGGGGTTCCCCATTCCTGAAAGATTCTGCTTATCTGGTCCATATGTAGGGACCATTCGTGTGGAAGCAGAACTCAACTGAGTCTGTCTGCCCAAGAGTTTTGAACCCCTGGAAGATACACTGCCAGAAGATGAATTTGATGCTCTCTGGCGAAGGCCCATAATCTGAGAGCTTCGTTGCAAAGCTCCTGTCCCTCCTTGTTTGTTTACGTAGAACATGGCCACCTGATTGTCTGTCTGAACTAGGACGGTCAGGTTGACTAGGAGGGTATGGAAGACTTTGAGGGCAAAGAAGATTGCTCGCAGTTCCAGGAGTTTGATGTGAAGGGTGGTCTCCTGTGGAGACCAAGTACCCTGAGTGGAGAGGGATTGTAGATGGGCTCCACACCCTGTTTGGGAGGCATCTGTTGTGAGGGTTGCTTGGGGCAACAAAGGTTGGAAGGGGGCCCCCAACAACAGATTCTTGGTGGACATCCACCATTGGAGGGACCAAAACAGATGCTTTGAGGTGAGTATTTGGTCGGAGAGCGCTCCTGATGCTTGAGTCCACTGGGTGGCCAAGGTCCATTGAGCTGCTCTCATATGAAGACGAGCGTAGGGCACCACGTGTACCGTGGAGGCCATGTGGCCCAGAAGTCGCAGCATTTCTCTGGCTGTCAAGTGACTGCTGGACTGAGCTTGGGAGGCCAAGCACACCAGACGTTGGCCCCGGACTTGAGGTAGGTAGGCCCTTGCAGTGGTGGTGTCCAACTGGGCCCCTATGAATTCCAGAGACTGAGTATGGGTAAGTTGAGACTTGGGAAGGTTTACCACCAGTCCCAGATACTGCAGAAGGTGCGTTGTGCGGTCCAGGGAAATCTGGGCCTCTGACTGAGATGGAGCTCGGATGAGCCAGTCGTCCAGATATGGGAATACAAAAATTCCCAGACCTCTTAGAAATGCGGCAACAACTGCCATGCATTTGGTGAACACTCTTGGAGCAGAGGCTAGACCGAAGGGAAGTACTCTGTACTGGAAATGTTTTCCCTGAAACAGAAATCGTAGATATTTTCTGTGGGATGGGTGGTTGAGTTTATGTGTGTACGCATCCTTGAGATCTAGAGAACAAAGCCAATCCTGACTCTGAAGGTATGGAAGGAGAATGCCTAGAGAAAGCATTTTGAATTTCTCCTTGTACAGAAATTTGTTCAATTCTCTCAGATCTAGGATAGGTCTGAATCCCCCTGTCTTCTTTGTTATGAAAAAATAAGGGGAGTAGAATCCTGTCCCTTGTTGAAGAAGAGGAACCTCTTCTATTGCCCCTTGGGCAAGGAGAGAAGAGACTTCCTGATCCAACAGGCCCAGGAGAGATGGGGGAGAATTGAAGTGCCTCACCATGGTATATGGAGGAAGGTTGGAAAAGTGAAGTTTGTAGCCCTCTCTGATGATAGAGAGGGTCCAGTGCTCTGATGTAATTTGCCCCCATCTGGGAGCAAAGTGAGCTAACCTTCCGGGAATGGTGAGGGGCTCTGGTTGTTCTAGAGCCAGAAAGGTTAAGTTCTCTAGGGGCAAGTCAAAACCCCTGAGGGGGTTGAGCCTGCTGAGGAGTGGCAGACGCTGCAGGCTTTGACCCTGTCTGTTTAGGTTGCTGACGTTTAGCAGCAAAGCGAGGCTGAGAAGATTGTTGGCCAGTATTTGTGGAAAATCTGGCCTTCTTGTAGTAAGGCCTCTTGAAAGACTTTTTCTTGGCAGGAGTAGAGGTAGACTTAGAAAGTCTATCTAATGTAGCATTTTCTGCGTCCATTTGAGTGGCTTTAATTTGCCAGTCCTTACCAAATAAGTTCTCACCTGTACAGGGCAGATTCCGCAAGCCATCCAGGACCCAGGGTTCTAGGTCAGAGGCCTGGAGCCAAGCAAGTCGTCGGGCTGCAATAGCAATGCCCGAAGCTCTACCGGCACCCTCAAAGGAATCAAAAGCTGCTCTGTTGGAGAACTTAGAAACATCTAGAAGCTGTTTCACCAGAGAAATGAACTCCTCCTTTCTATCCTCAGGGATAAAGGAGGCAAAATGCCGTATCTTTAGGGCAAGTTCCCTGAGAAACATGCCCATATACAGACTGTAAGAATTAATCCTGGCTATAAGCATACTAGCCTGGAAAATTTTCCTGCCAAAAGAGTCTAGGGTCTTACATTCTCGTCTTGGAGGGGTAGAAGAGTGCCTTTTGGTGCTCTTAATCTTTTTTAGCGCAGACTTCACCACAATGGAATGGTGAGGCAGCTGAGTCTTTTGAAATCCAGGAGAAGGAGGGACCCGGTACATGGTGTCCAACCGACGAGAGTAAGGAGACAACGTTAGAGGAGCCTCCCATAAGTCCATCAAGTGTTCTTGAAGGATTTCATGGATAGGCAGGGTGACTGCCTCTTTAGGAACCTTAGGGTATCCTAAAATATCCAATTTCTTTGACCTAGGTTCTTTTTCAGAGGATGTGGTAATAGAAAGTCCTTTAGCTAGTTCTATAATGAAGTCTTGAAAGGACAAATCCTCTGGTGGAGACATTCTCCTCTTTGGGGAAGAGGGGTCTTCATGAAGAACTAGAGACAGCTCATCAGAGTCCTCAGAGGAGTCAAAAACCTCAGAAGAATCAGAGTATTCTCTATTTGCTTCCAACGCACGATACGCATACCGATCGGTATCGACATCGGGCGTACCGGGTATGGGATCGGTATCGGGTGAAAACCCGGATCCGGCATGCGGAACCGATCTGCGTTTGGAAGTCGATGGTCTCGGTTCCGGTATGGGAGACGATACCGGAACCGGACCCGGTACCGCTGAACGCGGTACCGAGGGCATCGCAGCATTAATAAAAGCCAACATGGCCTGCTGCATGGTCTGAACAGTATTGCTCATAGACGCCACTGCTGCCTGGATGTCGGTACCGGTATGGGCCGGTACCCCAGAGCAGTTTAACAGGTGATCAGTCGAGGCCGTGCCATCGATGTCAACCTGTAACCCCATAGATGGTGCTTTGGAAGCCAGAGCTTCCCGCCGGGGTTGTTTGGCTGGGGCAGGATCCTCAGATTGAAAAGTGAGAGCCTCTCGATGCTTTGAAGGAGATTTGCTCTTTGAGGACCTGCACGAAGAAGGTTTGGTTACCTGAGATCCATCCGGAGAGGAAGACCTGGATGACTGTGATGCTGGATTATCTGAAGCAAACAGCACATGGAATTTGTTGGCCCGGTTCTGCAAACCACGTTTAGACATCTGGGAGCAGGATGGGCAGTCCGGAATGGAGTGGTCAGGTCCCAAACATTTAAGACACCATTCATGAGTGTCTGTGACAGAAATAACAGCACTACACTTGGTACACTTCTTAAAACCAGGGGCTGGTTTCTCCATGAGGAGAATTTGTGTAGGCCTGAGGCCTAACCGAAGTCACCAAGTTGTGCAAGATAAAGATTTTTTTTTTTTTTTTAAAGAAAAGAAAAGAGAGACCGGCGGTACCGGTTTCGGTATGGGGAAGGCAGGTACGTGGTCTAAAGAAACAAACTAAAACAATAATTTCTTCAGCGGTGACAGGAACACGACCTGCTGGCTCCGCGGAAAAAGAGAAACTGAGGAGAGCTGGTCAGGAAGGCGGGAAGGCAGCGCGCATGTGCAGTGGGAGGCCCCAAAAGCTTCCTTCTGGGAAGCTGGGGAGCTTTCCCGCGCAGGCTCCGTCGGTACCGACGTACCCATATGTGAGGACTTATTCCTGCTTGTTCCTGGAGATAGCTGGTTACACATTCTTTTAAAACTACCAAGTTGGTAACAGTGGCATCTTCGAAGCAAGTGACTGCTCCATCTAGCCAGTGGTGGATAGGTTTCAGAAGGAGTGGAAGCCTTTTCATGTGGTGTATTGGAAATATCAATAGAATATTGTTGCTGCCCAATCCTGTTTAATAGACCTATGGAAGAGGAGTTGTCTTGTTTTCTTGGAAACTGTGTATTTGTTTAGAAAAAGAAAAATGTTTAAGAGTAGTCCAGCCATTTGGCAGATATTTTTGTAAGAGATGCACTGTTCATAATAATGTACTTGAAATTTGTAGGCATATTGGGTGACCTGTTTTTCTATGTTTATGTCGACTCTGACAAATTAAAAAAAAAAAAAAACATTCATTGAGAAATATCTAAAGTTTCTTCCCTGAAGCAACCTCTTTTTTCAGATCATGAGCCTTCAAATTGGCCCCCTGTAGAATTCCGAAGTATGTATGAGACGGTGCATACTACCAGGCGTTCACCTTACTAAGTATAACATTCTGACTTTTTTTCAAGCTTCGGCAACTGGCTATTAAAATTCTGCATAGAATAGAAGGCCATTACCTTAACTAACAAAAAATCAATCAATTATTCTTTAAATATATATATTTATTAATATTAGTGTACATATACACACACACACATATATACCGCTGATCTACAAGTCTAAGCAATTTACTTATAACAACTTGGCCGATAGGGTTTGCAAGTAACAAAGGTAATAGTTCTATGTATTTGCCAAGTTAACAATGAAATACTGTCTGTGCACGCGTGCACATTTGCGCACACACACACACACACACACACACACATACATATATATATATATATATATATATATATATATATATATAATGGAAAATGTGGTGAGAGCAAGTAATCTGAGAATTTTGAATTTTCCTATGCATAATTTACTGCCTTTTTAACTCCTATTAAGTACCTTAAAGAGGTTCTTGTTTTATCTAATTCTGATACTATGATGCTTTCTAAGTTATATTGCTTGACCGGAAAGAAGATATAGCGTAGTTACTCACCTGTGTTCTCCAGAGACAGCAGGAATCAGTCCTCACATATGGGTGACATCGGTGCTGACGGAATCCTCATGGAAGCATTTCCCCAGCTTTTAAAGAAAGCCTTTGGGAGATGCTTCCATTCCTGCCCAAGAGTGCCATCTTGCTCAGTCAGATGACATAGCTAGAGCCGACAAAGGAAGATGGCAAAATACAGCAACTCCACAGGAAGGAAGGAAGGAGGAAGGGTTGGAAGGACTGGAGAAGATCTGTTACAGGCAAGTAACTACGTTTTCTCCAGGAACAAGCAGGAAGTCAGTCCTCACATATGGGACTCCCTAGCTACAGGCTACCAGGAACCCGTAGAAAAACATGGCCAAGCGGTGAGCAGCCGCAAGCGAGTATGAGGAGAGACTCTAAGGACCCCAATCCAGGGAGAACCATCACTCCAGTAGCCTAAACACAGAAGGGTCAGAAGGTAGGAGTTGCCTAGACCCCAAAGAGATTACGGAGTACGGCCTGGCCGAAGACACTGTCCCGTTGGGACTCCCTCTATAAGTAGTAGTGAGTTGAAAAGGTGTGGACTGAGGAAAAGGTGGCGGCCTGGCAGATGTCTGCCATAGGGACAAAGCACAAGCTTTCAACAGAGGTTGGCCATAGCCCTGACATTGTGTGCCATGATTCAGCACTCCGAGAACCTAGTCTGATCATGGGCGAAGGCAATGCAGTCTGCCACCCAGATGGACAGGGTCTGCTTGATAACAGCCTCCCCAAGGCGACTGGGGTCGAAGGAAACAGCTGTGAGGCTTTGCAGTGGCCCTGGGTAAGTTGCAGGAAGAACAGGGCCCTCTTACAACCCAGGGTTTAGAGAACAGCTGCTGCCTTGTCGGTGTGGAGCCGTGGGAAGGTGGGGAGCACCACCTCCTGATTGACGTGGAATGTAGACACCATCTTCAGAAGGAATTTATGGTAGGTGTGAAGCATGATCCTGTTCTTGTAGAACCTGGTGTAGGGTGGCAGGAACACGACCTGCTGGCTCCGCGGAAAATGAAGAACTGGAGAGAGGCAGTTGGGAAAGGCAGGAAGGCAGCACGCAGGTGCTGTGGAATGCTCCCAAAAGCTTCCTAATTGGACGATGGGGAGTGTTCCCGTGCAGGCTCCGTCGGTACCGACGATACCTATATGTGAGGACTACATTCCTGCTTGTTCTTGGAGATTACCTTTTACAGGTGAGTAACTACGTTTTCTCCAGGAACAAGCAGGAAGTCAGTCCTCACTTATGGGACTCCCCAGCTACAGAGCTTGTAACCCAAAAATGCCTCTGCGAGGCCGTGAGCAGAAGTCGATGCCTGGAGTAGCCAGAGTCTTCGGGTCCCCAGGGTGAAGCTCTCGGTAGCCATCGAAGAAGGGCCGGAGGGCAGGAGTTGCTTATACCCCAAACAGATTACAAAATACAGCCTGGCCAAAGGCACTGTCCCGGTGGAACTCCCTCTCCAGGCAGTAGTGGACAGCGTAAGTGTTCACTGAAGACCAGGTTGCAGCCAGGCAGATATCCGTTAGAGGCACTGAGCGCAGCAAAGCCACCGACGCCGCTTTAGCTCAGACACCGTGCATGTTGACTCGCCGATCCATTGGGGCACCTGCCTTTGCTTGGGCAAAGGCAATGCAGTCCGCCACCCAGATGGAGATGGTGCGCTTGGTGACTGCCTGCCCCAGGCGATTGGGGTCGTAAGCGACAAAGAGCTGATCGGACTTGCGATGTTCCTGGGTATGCTGCAGGTAGAAGGCAAGAGCCCTCTTGCAGTCGAGTGTATGCAACACCGCTGATGCCTGGTAGGCATGCGGTCTCGGAAAGAAGGTCTGTAGGACTATCTCCTGGTTGAGATGAAAGAACCTGGACACCAAGCGGTGAACTGATAAAGAGTGCCCTTGCACCTGTGAGTGGTGGGCTGCCAGAGCAGAAAGGTGCACCCGAACAGAATTGGACTTAAGACCCTGATTAGACAAGTGTAGCAGGTACTGAAGCACCACTGGCACAGGATAGGAGAAAGGGTTCTCCTGGTGTTTATCACACCATAAGGAGAACCACTTCCACTTCAGGGCATAGGTCTTTCTGGTGGATTGCTTCCGAGAGGCCAAGACCACCTCTTCAACTTCCTGAGGCAGGCCCCAGGGAGTTAGCACTACCTTTTCAGCCTCCAGGCCATCAAATTGAGAGTTTTGAGATTGGGGTGCAGAAGAGAACCCTGATCCTAAGAAAGAAGATCGGGTTGCAACCCCAGGGGAAGTGGGTTGTCCACCGCCAGCTGTAACAGAAGCGGGAACCAGGGCTGTCTCGGCCATCTGGGGGCTACCAATATGACCGAGGCCCTGTCCCTTAGAATAATGAACAAGGTTCGGGCCACCAGGGGCGTGGGAGGAAACGCATACAGGAGGCCCTTGGACCATGATATCAGGAAGGCATCCCGCTGCGAATCTCGTGGGATGCGGTTGCCTGGAGCAGAACTGGGGCAGCTGCCGGTTCAGGGGACTGGCAAAGAGGTCTATGGATGGAAATCTCCATTTCAGGAAAATGTTCTGAACCACCAAAGGGTGCAGCTGCCATTCGTGAGGTTGTAGAACCCTGCTCAATCTGTCTGCCAGGAAATTTTCCTGGCCAGGAAGATAGACTGCTTTGAGCAGCATATGGTGTTGAAGTGCAAAAGAGCATAAGGCCTGTGCCTCCTGACACAGGAGCCTGGACCCCATGCCCCCTTGTTTGTTCACATAGAACATCGCCAACTGGTTGTCTGTCTGCACCAAGACAGATTGGTGGGCCAGGGTGTGAGAGAAGGCCTTGAGGGCTAAGCGTATCGCCCTGAGTTCCAGGAGATTGATTTGTTGTGTGGCCTCCCAAGGAGACCAGAGGCCTTGTGTGCACTTATCCAGACAATGTGCACCCCAGCCCTGCAAGGAGGCGTCAGTTATGAGTACCACAGTGGAAACAGGTACCTGAAAAGGAATTCCCTGTAGAAGGTTGGGGGAGTGCAGCCACCACTGCAGGGAGTTCAGGAAGGATTTGGACACCCTTACTCTGTCTCTTAGGCTGCCTGTAGCCTGCTTCCACTGAGTCCTGAGACACCACTGTGCAGGCCTCATATGCAGGCGGGCATTGGGGGTCACATGCACTGCTGAAGCCATGTGGCCCAGGAGCCGCAGACAGAGTCTGGCGGATACCAGGGGGTTGTCTAGAAACCGGCTTGCCAAGGCCATCAGCCTTCTTGCTCTGTCCTCTGGCAAGTAAGCCTTTGCTTGCAGGGAGTCTAACCGTGCTCCTATGAACTCCAGGTTCTGGGAGGGGAGCAAAGTGGTCTTTGCGAAGTTTATGACAAAGCCTAGTTGTTGAAGGAGAGAGACAGTACGGAGGGTGGCTTGCCTGGCCCCCTGGAGAGTCTGACCCCTGATGAGCCAGTCGTCCAGATAGGGGAAGACAAAGATACCCTGGTTTCTCAAGTAGGCTGCCACCACCGCCAAGCACTTTGTGAAGACCCGTGGGGCAGAGGTTAGGCAAAAGGCAGTACTCAGTACTGAAAATGGTTTCCTCCTACCACGAACCTTAGGTATTTTCTGTGGTCTGGATGAATGAGCATGTGAGTGTACGCATCCTTTAGATCCAAGGAGCATAGTCAATCTCCCTGCTGGAGGTAGGGCAGCAGTGTTCCAAGAGTAAGCATCTTGAACTTTTCCTTTTCCAAGAATTTGTTGAGATTTCTCAAGTCCAAAATGGGCCGGAGACCTCCAGTCCTCTTTGGCACAAGAAAGTACCTGGAGTAGAAGAACTGCCCCAGCTGGTGGGGAGGTACAGGCTCCACCGCCCTGTCTTGAAGAAGACCTTGCAGTTCCTGGAGAAAGAGTTCCTGATGCAGAGTAGGCCTTGGAGGCTCCCCTGGGAAGTAGGAGGGGGGTACTGTCACAGGGCCTACCTTGGCAGCGTACTGGACTGAGGTAGGTGGGACATAAAAACATTTAAGGTTTGGTTTGGCCAATAACTTACAGGGCCCAGGGACTTTCAGCCCTGGTAGCGTCCTTTGTTACCAAAATCCCACAGCAAACAAAAGGTCCGAGTGGAGGGAAAACAAAAGGCATTTATTTCCCCATTCATGCAAAAAGGTTCATATGCTTGGACACAAAAACGTCAAACACAAATTCCTTGCTTCAGGTAAAAGAAAAAGAAAGCATTAAAGGAAAACTGTTATCTTCACAGTAAATGGAATAGCAGGCAAACAAACAGTCTCAACTCCCAAGACCTAGCTTAGTTGCTCAGTAAAGACTCCAAGCTTCCTGTCTTACAGAAGCTACAGTCCATCTCAGTGTCTGATGCAAATTCCACCTGCATCGGTTCCCCTTCTGAAGCCTCTGAGCCTAAGTCAGCACTTGTTGGTAAGTTGTAATAAGGCTTTTTATATATCTTCTGCACAACCTCCCAATGCTCAGGGTTGAATACAGGGCGTCGGTCCTGCGCCCTCAAATACTGGGAACTGTCTTCCTTTTGCAAGTGTTTTGTCTTAGCTTTCTGTAAAGCTTGGTCACTAACAAGACTCTTAGTTGGTGCGTGTTTCTTGCACCTTATCTCATAAGCATTCTCACAAGGATAATATTCCTGTGCTCCCTGTACTCCCCATACATCAGCAGTTTGTACCCTGCTTTTATTTAAATATGGGTTACCTTTTCTTCTCGGCTTGTCTGCTCCAGGTGAGGTTTGAGACTTGCTCCGGTTGGAATCCTGCCCGGCCTGAGCAACAGGCCTTGAGCTCTCCCAGCGTCTTTCTGTTAGCTTTAGACCACAGTCACAGCCACGCCTTTGCCTCTCTGTACAACAAACACTCACTCTGGCTGGAGTTGTCCCACCTTCTCCACGGGGTCTCCTTTCTCCAAGCCAATGCGGCTGCTGCTGCCTCCTGCGGAACCGTGGTTCAGGGATTACTGCTCCTTCTGGATATCTAGCCCCTTCACTTGGATGTCCTGCCCAGCCTGCTGGTTCTCCTGGCAGTCCTCCTTTCCCAGGCCGTCCTGCCTGTGCCATTCTCCAGGGCTGTCCTGTCTCCTCAGGATATCCTCCTTTCCAGGGCTGTACCACTTTCCCAGCCTGTTCTTTCCCAGGCTGTTCTCCCTGTTCTGATTCCGCCTCCACCTGTTCTGGCTTCCAACCTTCCAAATTCCCTTTAAGAGGCACTCCTCTCTTTCTTGATTGGAAGCTAGCTGGCATTACCTCATGACCTAGGAGGTGTGGTTCCTCTGTTCCTCGGAGGTCCCTCCTGCTCCCCCCTATGTGGTTCCTCGCGATATTGCAGATTGTGCTTGACTTTTCCAGCATTTAAAACATTTTCTTCCCCTCTCAGAGGGTCTGCAGCATCACAGTACGTGATTGAAATGGAGCAGATAGCCCTTCTGGACTATGCTCAGTATCCAAGCATCTCTTGTGATGGGCGGCCACTGGTGAGCAAACAGGGCCAACCGACCTCCCGTGCTGAGATGGACCAGCAGAGGCAGAGAGGCTATGCAGTGGGAGTGAAAAACCCCCTCCCTGCTGAATAGGAGCAGGAGCTGGAGGCTTGGGGGCTTTCTGCCTACGGGGTCCATGTCCCTGTCCCTTGGCCTGCTGACCCTGCTGGGGAGCTGGGGAGGCCTGATAATGAGGAAAAGGTTTGCAGGCAAATGCCTTCCTCGGGTAAAAGGTCTTTTTCCCCGAGCCCTTCTTCTTATGAGAAGGGGCAGAAGTTTTTCTGGACAACCTTGTCCTTGTCAGAGTCTCGGTCGCAAGCTCAGCGGCCTTTTCGGCCATGGGCTTGCCGAAGAGGTTTTCAGCCCAGCATGGGACATCGACCAACTTGTCCTGTACCCATGGCTCGAGGTCCGATGACTGTAGCCATGCCTGGTGTCGAGCACCGATGCCAGCCGCCGCTACACGGGCCGAAGCCTCGAAGCCATCATAGGCCGCCCAGGAGATGAATTTGGAGCATTCCCGGATTCCCGAGGACAAGGACTTGAACCTCTGCAAAGGTTCCCCAGAGAGGCCAGCCGAGAACCCGGCTATCTCCTTAGCCAGGTCCCGCAAGTACATGCCCATGTACAGCTGGTAGGACTGGACACGGCAAGCAAGCATCAAGCCCTGGAAGCACTTTCTGCCGATGGCATCTAGGGCTTCAGGCCTCCCTGCCGGGGGCACCGCAGAGTGCATCTTCTGGCTCTTCAGACGATGCATGGCCGATTCCACAACCATAGAATGGTGTGGCAGCTGCGCCTTCTGGAACCCAGGGCTCTTTCGGACTCGATACATGGAATCGATCCGCTTGCTCAAAACCGGCGCCGAGGCCAGTGCCTCCCACATTCGGAAGAGAGCCGTTCCAGCATCGGAGGAACCGGCACAGTAAAGGCCTCCCGCAGGGGAGAGTCGTTCTGCAGGGCATCGAGCTCTTTGGTTTGAGGCTCCTCCTCGGGATCCGCAGGAACATTCAAAGCCTTGGCCATGTCCCTGACAAACTCCGAGAACCGGGTGTACTCTGGTGGGGACCTACTCCAGGGCTCGGACTGTGGTGAGTCCAAAGGGACACACCGAATCCGAAAGGTATCGGGGGACTCCTCGTCCTCCGTCTCCCACGCAGACTCATCCGAGGAAGAGTCGAGGGGCTCCGACTGTGCGGGCTCCGGTAACACCCACCCTGACGCCGGGGCCATCAGTGTTCATGCCCTCGAACGGGAGGTCGAGGGAGACCGCGACCAAGTCCGGACTCAGGCCTTCATGGCTTCGAGAACCGGCTCGGTCTCCAGGGATCAACTTAGACGTCGGCGTCCCGGTGGTCGGGGCAGATGCACCAGTCAGGCTGGCCATCAGCACCCGCTGCTGATCCATGAAGGCAGACAGTCTGCACTCCAAGGCTGTCAGCCTGAGTCCAAGCTCAGGAGACTCAGCAGCCACCGACTCGGGCCCCGGCGGCGCTGGGTCCGACATCGGCTCCCTGGGAGGAGAGGCCTCGAGGACAACAGGACTTACGTGCTCGATGGACTCCGGCTCTACACGGGATACCTTATTTATTTATTTATTTATTACAAGTTCTTATATACCGCACTATTCGGCATCAGCGCGGTTTACATTATAACATAAAGACCATAACAACAAGCTGTTTGGTTTACATCGAACAGGAGTACAAACTTGGAGAACCGGGGTAAACTATATACATGAGATAATTACATAGAAAAGAATAGAGTCTTAATAATATCAAGAACGGCATGGTGTGTTCATGAGTGGGTCACTTCCTCTGGTTCAATTGCTGGTAGGGTAGTATTGAAGGAAGAGGTGGTATTTGAGTGCCTTCCTGAACTGGAGTAGGTCAGTAATGGCCCTTATGTCAGAGGGTAGAGCGTTCCAGCATTTGGGTACATAGAAACTGAAGGCTCTGTTTGAGGTTGTTATGTTGCACTTTGTCAACGCCTTCGAGGTTGTCAGTAGGTTTACGGCTGTTGTTCTTCTGGATCTGTTGGGGGGTACAGTGTGAATCAGATCTGTGAGTGAGGAGGATGAGATACCCTTGATTGCCTTGAATGATAGTACTAGGGTTTTAAAGATGATCCTCCCATGGATGGGGAGCCAGTGAAGTTGTTTAAGAATGGGAGTTACGTGATCGCTTCTGGAGGCTCCGTAGAGGACTCTTGCTGCGGCATTCATGGCCATCTGTAGTGGGCTAAGAGTGGATTGGGGGAGACCTTGTAATATGGCATTTGCAAAGTCGAAGTGTGGCAGGATTAGTGCTTGGTATATGGTTCGGAAGTCATCCGGGTCCAACAGGGAACGCATATGCCTAAGCGAGCGTATTTTGAAGTATACAGCTTTAACTATGTTATTTATGTGATGTTTCATATCCAGACGTTGGTCCAATGTAACTCCAAGGTATCTTATTGTTTCTTTAGCTTGTAGGTCAGCTTCCTTGACACTGACGTGGGCTGGAGGGGTGAAGTTGGGGTCTTTGGAGATGAAGAGCACCTCTGTTTTTTTATGTTGAATGCGAAGGTTTTGTGATTGGAGCCACTCTGAGACCGAATTGAGGCAGTCTACCAACGGTGCCAGGTCTAATTGAGTTGTAGAGAAAGGCATATATAAGAGAATGTCATCTGCATATATCAAGCAGTTGACTTTGAAGGATCTTATGACGTCGCAGATGGGCTGCATGTATATGTTAAATAGTAGGGAAGACAATGAGGAACCTTGAGGCACACCTTGCTTTTGATGGAAGCGTTTTGACTCTTCTGTACCGGACTTCACATATTGCCATCTTCCATCCAGATAAGAGTTACACCATTCTAATGCACTGTTGCAGATACCTTTCTCTTTCAGTCGTCCGAGGAGAATTTCGTGGCTTACCGAGTCGAACGCCGCAGCGATGTCTAAGAAGACGAGTACAAATCCTTGTCGGATGTTGTTAATGCCTATGATAATGTCGTTGAATAGGTTAGTGAGAAGGGTCTCGACCCCATGATATTCTCTGAACCCATGTTGGCAGTGATCTAGGGGAGCTGGCTTCTCCAGCTCCAAAGGCCCGGGGCGGCGGTCAGGGGTCTGAGACCTGGCCCTCAAGGAACCAGGGCATCCTCCGACGCCACCCTCATGAGTTTTCTCTTCCTCTTATGCTCCCGACTGGGGGACCCCCTTTCAGAGGAACCCCGACGAAGCTCGGGGTCCGACTCCCGAGACGTTGAGGCCTCTGACGAGGTTTGGGCTCGACCGGAGGCAGAGGCAGAAAATATTCTCTCCTTTTGATGATGCCGGCTTCTGAGTGCCTTAGTAGACATCTTTCCACCCGGGACACAGACCTTGGGATCATGGTCCGGCCCGAGGCAACGCAGGCAGCAGTCGTGTGTGTCGGTAAGAGACATGAGCTTCTTACAACGATCACACTTTTTGAAACCACTGGAGGCCATCGGGGAAAAAAGGGCCCCCGCGAGGTCAAAAGACCGGCCCTCCAGGGAAAAATAGAAAAAGAGTGCGAACGCGTGCCACGAAGGGCAAAAAAACGAAAAATAGAGATCGGGTCAATACCGGCGTACCGGCATCGAACCAGACAAAAAGAGAACGAAAATCACAGAAAAAAAATCAAACTTTTCAGGGTGACACGGACTCACGTCCGTTGGGCTCCACGGAAAAAGAAAGACTGAGCAAGATGGCACCTTTGGGTGGGAAGGGAACCGCGCATGCGTGGGTGTATTCCCAAAGGCTTTCTTAGAAAACTGGGGAAATACTCCGCATGGGGGCTCCATCGACGTTGATGTCACCCATATGTGAGGACTGATTTCCTGCTTGGTCCTGGAGAAAGGAGGTACAGGCAGAGTGAGGGATTCCCTGTGCGGGGGGACTTGTACTTTAGAATGTCGAGTTCTTCAGCACGAGGGTCCTCCTCAGCCTGGGTGACCAGGTTAAGGGCCCGTGACATGTCCCGAATGAACACCAGGAAGGAGGTGTCTTTGGGTGGCGCACGCCGCTGGAACACGGGCGGTGAGGGGTCCAATGGAAGATCCCGGTGGGTACGGGTTTCCAGGGAGGTGTTCCCATCGGACCCCCACTCTGAGAAATCGGTCGAGGAGTCCGAGTCAGGCAGATCACCCTGTCCAATGGCTGGTGGCCTGGTACCGGAGGCCCTGGAAGATCTCGCCTCCTAGATACGGGAGGGCGAGGGAGACCGACATCGAGGGCCCTTACGAGGCCCGCGGCTCTCGGGTGTTTCCTGGACGGATTTGGGTGTCGCACGCGAGGGACCTGCAGTCTTTGGGCGCGAGTCAGCGAAGCTGGCGGTGAGCGCCTGCTGGGAAGCAATAAACTCATTAACACTGCGCTCCAGCATCAGCATGTGGGACTCCCACGTGGGCATGGAGCCCTGCGACGCCGATCCCGGGGTCACTAGGTCGGGCATTGAGGAAGAGAGGGGGTCCTCACCAGGACGACCCTCAGGAGATCAGGCGCCTTCGCCAGAGGCCTCTGCGGTGTACCTTGCAGGCTGCTCTTTGTCCGACTCTCAGGAACACCAAAGGGGGCTAAGTGACTGGGCGCAGGAGTGCTCGCGCTTGTCAGGAGACCCCGACAGTGACTTCAAGGCCTTTTTCTTTTTGCATCACTCCACCTCGGGGGACCCCTGGTCGGAGTGCCACCAAGAGCGTGGGGCCACAGGGGGGGAACCCACCGGAGGAGAGATGACCAAGGGCACCACCAGGGACTCCAAGGCAGCCTTTGGAAAAATGTCTTTGTACTTCTGCTTACGGCTGAGCAGGGCCTTAGAGGACATTTTCTTGCAGAGCAAACAGAGCTCTGGATCACGGTCGGCTCCGAGGCACCACAGACAACAGTCACAAGTGTCCGTAAGCGACATGATCCTAGAGCATCTATCCCATTTTTTGAATCCGGTGGACATGGGGGCAAAAATTGCCCCTGCAAGGTCTTAGACCCACGTGGCCAGCGGTTAGAGAAGAAAAAAGGGCACGAAGCCTGTAACGAAAAAATGAAAAGAGTATCCCTGATAGCTCTAAAAATAGAGCAGGGGAAGGACAGCAACCGGAAAATAGAGAAGCCTGTAACTAAACGTTTTCCAAGGGACGAGGACGTGTGTCCGAAGGGCTTCGCAGAAAAAGGGAGACTGAGTAAGATGGCACCCTTGAGCGGGAAGAGGACCACGCGTGGGTGGCGGCAATCCCAAAGGCTTTCTTTGCAAGCCGTGGAATTGCTCCATGTGGGTTCAGTCAGTGCCAACATCACCCATAAGTGAGGACTGACTTCCTGTTGCTCCTGGAGAATTAACTTTTTCCGGAGGGAAAAAGACAGACGTCTGTTGGGCTCCACAGAAAAAAGGAGACTGAGCATGATGGCAACCTTGGGCAGGAAAGGGACCACTAATGTGTGGTGGCATCTCCCAAAGGCTTTCTTTGAATGCTGGGGAGATGCCTCCATAAGGACTCCATTGGCACCAAGCAGGTAACAGGATGCAAGACAATGGACCACCCCGCCACTGGCTCTCCTAAAGCAGAAAAGAGCCACTGCCTAAACTTTCAGAGAACTAAGAGAAGGGTCTTTTGTCTAGACCCTCCTAAAGAAAGGCAAGCAAGGATAATATGTCCATTGAATCAGGTCTAACCTGACACTGACAGTGCCAATCTCTAAAAGACAATGAATGCATACATAAGTCAGGCCAGGCTGGTAGATACTCTCCAAGCCTTGAGGCGTATGGAAACCAAGGTTTGCCGTGGAGGCAGTCATGGCATGAACATTATGGGCAGTGACATGACCTTCAAGGGACAGTCCTGCTTTATCATAAGCAAATGAAATGCAATCTGTTATCCATCTAGAAAGGGTACGTTTGGATACTGGCAACGCCAAGTGGTTGGGATCAAAGGAGATGAATAACAGAGCCATTATGGTGCTCAGCTGTCCTTTGAAGATAGAATGCTAAGGCCTGTTTATAGTCAAGGGTATGGAGGGTTGCCTCTGCCCTAGAGGAATGAGGTCTAGGGAAAAAGACAGGAAGGTAAACCGATTGAATGAGATGGAAAGACACCACCTTTGGCATGAAATGTAGGTGAGTCCTAAGGACCACCTTATCATGGTGGAACCGGGTATAAGGCGGGTCTGCCACCAACGCCTGAAGTTCACTGATGCGTCTAGCTGAAGTGAGTGCAACAAGGAAGATGACCTTCCAAGAGAGAAACTTTAGTGAGATTGTGGTTACAGGTTCAAAAGGCGGTTTAAGGAGCAGTCTTAAGAAGACATTAAGATCCCATGCCAACAGTGGAGGCCTGATGGGAGGCTTGGTCAATAACAGCCCTTTCATGAAATGCCTTACAAGTGGTTGTGAGGAGATAGGATGCCCATCCAAGGGATGGTGAGAAGCAGCAATTGCACTGAGGTGAACACTCACCGAGTTCAACTTGAGACAGGAGGATGAAAGATGAAGATACTGAAGGAGAGATTCCACAGGAGCTGAGAAAGGATTAAGATCCTTCTGGGAACACCAAGTGGAGAACCTATACCACTTGAAGTCATAGGAATGTCTGGTGGATGGTTTCCTTGAGGCTAGCAAGATCTTAATCTTCCTCAAGAAGTAAAGCAGATCTTGCACCACTACGCTCTCAGCAGCCAAGCCATGAGATGTAGAAACTGAATTGGGATGAAGTGGCGTCCCTTCCTCCTGTGAGAGGAGATTGGGAGCTGACCCAAGACTCATGGGGCGAGTCTGGGACAGATGTAGCAGGAGACAAAACCACGGCTGATGTGGCCAACGTGAGCTATGAGGCCCCTATCTGCTTGAAGCTTGAAAAGTGTTTTGGGAATCAGGGGCATGGGAGGAAAGGCATAAAGGAAATCCTGACCCCAGTGAAGGTGGAAAGCATCCACCTGTTGGAGGCTAGACAAAAGGGTTCTAGTGCAAAACCTAGTAGCAAAAAACCTGAGAGAGAGTCAGTTGGTCCATTAGATGATAGAGGGGTTAAAGGGGCACTAAGAGGCGACAAGGCGATAACAGAGAGACTGAATGAATTCTTTGCTTCGGTCTTTATTGAGGAAGATGTAGGGATGTTACCCATGACTGAAGTGGTATTTAAAGGTGCGGAAGAATTGAAGGAAATATCGATACATCGGGAAGATGTATTGCAACTATTAGATAAACTGAAGAGTAGCAAATCACCTGGGCCGGATGGTATACATCCAAGGGTGTTAAAGGAACTAAAATATGAAATTGCAGACCTGCTATTAGTAATCTGTGAACTATCATTAAAATCATCTCTAATACGTGAAGATTGGAGGATCGCCAATGTAACACCAATTTTTAAAAAGGGTTCCAGGGGTGATCCGGGAAACTACAGACCGGTGAGCCTGACGTCAGTACCGGGAAAAATGGTAGAAACCATCATAAAGAATAAAATTACTTAGCATATAGATAGTCATGGCCTAATGGGACACAGCCAACATGGCTTTAGACACAGAAGATCTTGTCTTACTAATCTGTTATGTTTTTTTGAAGGTGTGAATAAACAGGTGGACAAAGGTGAGTCGGTTGACATAGTGTATCTGGACTTTCAGAAAACCTTTGACAAGGTCCCTCATCAGAGACTTTTGGCAAAACTAAAGAGTCATGGGATAGGAGACAGTGTACTATTGTGGATCAGGAACTGGTTAAAAGATAGAAAGCAGAGGGTAGGGCTAAATGGCCAATTTTCCCAATGGAAAAAGGTGAATGGTGGTGTACCCCAGGGATCTGTGCTTGGTCCGCTGCTTTTTGACATATTCATAAACGAACTGGAAAGTGGAATAACGAGTGAGGTTATCAAATTTGCAGATGACACAAAACTATTTAAAGTTGTTAAAACCCAAGAGGATTGTGGAAAATTGCAAGAGGATCTTGATAAATTGGAAGACTAGGCATCAAAATGGCAGATGAAATTTAATGTGGACAAGTGCAAAGTTATGCACCTAGGGAAGAACAACCCAAACTATGGTTACACGATGCAAGGTTCCACATTAGGAACCACCACCCAGGAAAAAGATTTAGGCGTCATTGTGGATACCATGTTAAAACCCTCGGCCCAGTGTGCAGCGGTGGCCAAGAGAGCAAATAGAATGCTAGGTATCATAAGGAAAGGAATGGAAAATAAAACAAAAGATATTATAATGCCTCTATATCGTTCCATGGTGAGACCGCACCTTGAATATTGTGTGCAATTCTGATCGCCGTATCTTAAAAAGGATATAGCGATATTAGAAAAGGTTCAGAGAAGAGCCACCAAAATGGTAAAGGGGATAGAAGGATACGCCTATGAAGAAAGGCTAAAAATGTTAGGGCTCTTTAACCTGGAAAAGAGACGGCTGAGGGGAGATATGATAGAAGTCTATAAATTAATGAACGGAATGGAACGGGTAAACGTAGATTGATTGTTTACATTATCAGAATATAGAAAGACTAGGGGACATGCAATGATGCTACAGGGTAAACTATTTAAGAATAATAAAAGAAAATATTTTTTCACTCAACGTGTAATCAAACTCTGGAATTTGTTACCGGAGGATGTAGTAAAGGCTGTTAGTGTAGCTGGGTTTAAAAAAGGTTTGGACAAGTTCCTGGAGGAAAGGTCCATAAACCATTATTAAGAAGGGACCCAGGATATCAATGCTTGACCCAGTACAAGCATTGTGGAACCTGTTTCTTTTGGGGAAACTGCTAGGTACGTATGACCTAGATTGGCCACTGTTGGAAACAGGATACTGGGCTTGATGGATCTTGGTCTGACCCAGTATGGCATATATAGGAATTACACTTACCTGGTAATTGTGGTTCCTTGAGTGACTCCAGTTTAGTCCTCAACCTCTGGGTAGTGAACCTCCTCCTGCAGCTTGGAGACTGGGCATGTCAAAAACTCAATACATCACTGGATATAGCCTGCTGGTCTCTCCCATCAGCCCCCTGTGAACTATTGACAAAGCAGACTCAAAGGAGCAAAAAATCAGTAACTTTTTTTTAAACTTATTATATTGAAGGGCACGCAGAACATATAACCTATCTACCTACTACTCCCCTTCCAGAAGGAAAGGGACTGCTTTCTGCATGCTCCCCTTTCCATCAAATGCCTAGCCCTAAACAATCCAGAGCAATATAGCAATATATATAACAATATCATAATATAATAATAGAACAATATAGCACAAAACAAATGGAAGCATCAAAACGACTGAACACCAGTGAAGGCCTATATCCACTTTTAACCTTGCACTTCCCCCAACAGAAAAACCACTGCTAAGACCCCATCCCTGGGCGGGAATGAGGACTAAACTGGAGTCACTCAAGGAACCACAATTACCAGGTAAGTGTAATTCCTATTTCCTTATCATTCCTCCAGTTTAGTCCTCAACCTCTGGGATGTATCAGAGCAGTAATCATTGGGAGAGAC
Source organism: Ichthyophis bannanicus (assembly GCA_033557465.1). Lineage (NCBI taxonomy): Eukaryota > Metazoa > Chordata > Amphibia > Gymnophiona > Ichthyophiidae > Ichthyophis > Ichthyophis bannanicus. Next base: position 505,505,517 of record CM066035.1, on the reverse strand, counting down.
CTTTCCAGCTGGATCTCAACACTGCCTCCCTGAAAATGGCATCCTTAGCCGCCAGAACATCTAGGTTGTAGTGCTTACTGAAAGTATGGAGAGACAACCAAGAGGCCTCCCTACAGATGTCCAATGGCGGAACCAAACTGTGCTCCGTCCAAGAAGATGCTTGCACTCTGATAGAGTGAGCTCGTAAGCTCCCTGGGACTATACAGTCCCGTAGAAGATAAGCCGATTCACGCTCCGCTCCAATCCATCCAGAAATGGACTCCTTCTCCACCGCTTCCCTTTGCGGGGTCCTCCGAACACCCCAAAGAGAGACGATCCGCCTTGTAAAAGTTTCTGAAACCTTTAAACACTGCCGCAGTGCTCTCTTGACGTCCAAACAGCGCAAGCTATGGTTTAATACGCTCCCCTTCGCTGCACCTAGCACTGGAAGAGAGAGCATTTTAGTTAGGTGAATGTAGAAACCACCTTTGGCAACAACGACGGAACCAGCCGCCAGGCCACCTTCTGTCTGGAGACAGACAAAAAACGATTCCTGACAGGTCAATGCCTGCAACTCCGAAAATTGCCTCGCCGAACAGATGACCATCAAACATACCTTCAAGGCAAAATCCTTAACCTATGCCTGTTGCAAGGGCCCCAAAAGGCGCGCTAGCTAATGCTCCTAAAACCAACTTGAGCTTCCCCGGTGGAATTAATATCCTACGACAGGGCTACAGTCTGGTAACCACCTGAGAAAGCGTACTATATCGACCTGTGCATGAGAGCCACTCCCTGTCCTTTGCCCCTAAAGCAAGACAGAGCTGCTAACTGAATTCTCCAGGACCTGCCTTTTACCAAACCCGTCCTGCAGAAAATTTAATACCAAGGGAACTGACACTGTTGTCGTGCGAGCGTGCCTCCGCGAGCACCTGCCCTCAAAGATGCGCCATATACGCACATATGCAAGGGACGTAGACTTTTTTTTTTTTTGCAGCAAGGTGGCAAAGACTGCTGTCGAGCAACTCTTTTTTCTTAAGCTTGCCCTTTCAATGGCCACCCCGTAAGCAAAAACCGATGCACCCGAGGCATTCGAAGGGAACTCTGTAGCAACAGAATCTCCAATGTCGGAAACCTCCATGGATTCCCGTCGAGCAACCGTATGAGGCAGGCATACCACAGGTGCCTCGGCCAGCCCAAGGCCCCCAACCACACGTTTCCCCGAAGCGCTTCGATACGCAGAACCACTCGACCTCTGAGTGCCCCCGGTGGAAAGACAGAGAAGACCGGACGACGGCCGCCGTTGAAACAGTGCGCCGAAGCCTTCCGACCTCCTTTCGCGTCATCTGCTGAAGAAGCGACCCGTTTACGCAGAGTGAAATGCTGCCCAACGCCGCCATGAGGTCCATTACTGGCTGTCCCCATATGCTACCGATCTGTGCGAACACCTCCGGATGCCACTCCCATTCTCTGGCATCTACTCGGACCCAGCTGAGGAAATCCGCCGTCACAATGTCCTTACCTGCAACATGCACCACCGAAAACGCTGGCAGCCAAAGCCCTATCCACACACACAGACCCTCTGCCGCGGCCTCTATGGCCACACTTCCGGTTCTGCCCTGCCGATTGACGTAGGCCACTGCCGCAGAGTTGTTGGACAGTACTCGCACCGCTCAATCTGTCACCTTAGCTTCGAACGCCTGCAACACCCGGCTTATCGCACACATTTCCAGTCGGTTGATTGACCACTGGGTCTCCTGTGTACTCCAAGAGCCTTGCGCGAAACGATCTCAGAACGTAGCAGAGTTTAACTAAGCTTTTGTCCAAGCTCCCGGAGGAAATGTCCATAACCTTTTATTAGCGAGAAGCTGGAAAATTATATATATATATTTTTTATACCAACTTTCACCAATTCAAGATGTTCTACAAGGCACACAACCCAACAGAGCGCCACATCTGTTGTACATGCAACGGAACCCTTAAAATTTGAGCATACATGAATCCACCGCTTGCCCAGATACAAGCATTGAGTAGCCTATTCGTCTTTTTGGAAACCAGCCAGGTCCTTAAAACCAGGATTGGCTACCCTAGGAAACAGGATACTGGACCTGAAAGAGCTTGGTCTGACCCAGTATGGCATTTCTCATATCCTTATAAATGGAACCTCCCCAAGGTCTCTGCCTTGGAAGTAACAGGCTGCGCCTGGCCCTATGACCCTGTGGCTAGCTCACACGGAGCAGTGAGGCCTAGTGGTTGAGGCAAGCTGCCAGAGGACCAAGGGTTTGAATTCCAATCGAGACCACCAACCTTGGGCCATAAAAACTGGGGTTTCTGGTCCCACAGGTGGTCCTTCTGGCCTTTGTTAAGCGACTTTACCCTCTGCCTCAGGTACCAAAACATAAATTGTGAGTCCTTCAGTGACAAGGGAAATAGAAATACCGTAATCGACTGTATGCCACCCTGACCTGTAGGCAATCAATATACTCAAATAAATAACTGACTGGGAATATGTGACCATAGCAAACACTGGCAGTGGAGAGACATCAGAGCTGGTACTGGTTCCTAGTCTTCCTTTCTCACTCTCCCAGTCCTTCTGCCAGCATTGAGAAAAGGCTGAGAATAGACTGTCCAGTGGGCCGGGGACCTTGCGCCCTGGACATCAGAGAGAAAGAGGGGCTAGGCTCAGGGAGCAAAGCCCAAAGAGAAAGGGAAACTGGTGACTGTGACACTGTAGCTCCTCCGGACGGCTCACTCCACAGCAGATCCCACGACTGCATCTCCAACCCCATGTAAAACCATGAGGACCTCACGCACTTTATTACAATCGACATCCCCCCATTACTGGAGAAATTACCTTAGTCTGATAATACAGTCTGAGCAAAGAAATGCAGTCTCACTCTGCAAAGAGTGCACCCAAAAATCATGCCTAAGCAATTGTGAGCACATACAAAAAGCACATCTACATATACGGGTGACCCAGCACCTGTCACCAAAACACAGTGCAGTGAGCACGCTTGAACATACGCTGAATGCATGGAGCATACACAGAGTATTGACTTCCTCTATGAAACCTTCCAGTGCCCTGGAGCGTTAAGCCCCAGACTGTGCTACCTAGACGTCCTTCTCTTCACCCTCAGCACGGGCCCTTTAACAAGATGGCACAGATGGGTCAGTGCCCCTGCTAAGTGCTTAAAGCCCTGCTCTGACAGCACAGGCTCTAGAAATAGATGAGAATTTCCTGGGAAGGGCATGCTAAATGGAACTATGAAACACACACAGGCCCCCTCCCCCCCCCCCCCACCCCGGCCTTCCTGCAGTCAACGAAATAGAAGTGGGATACACCGACAACCTTGCAAGTAGAGGTCTTAGAGGTTGCTGCCTGTGTGAACCTGATGAGGAATATGATTTTGTATTTTACCCCCCCCCCCCCAGGGATGGGGGCACTGAATACTATATGTGATTCATGAGAAGCGCTGCCATGCAGTGGCCTTTAGGGCACCAGAGCACAACAAACGATACAGAAGTTAAGAGCTTTAAATCTTGGTCATATAATCTTGATTTGCAGACAATTACAGTTGCTTGTTTAGTCACTAACCCCTGAGTGCCCATGAGGTGGCCCTGTGGTTATTTCTTCCCTGACTTGCAGAGAATGATCAATCTGATGATGGCTGCATACACACGGTCACAGAAAGGCACTATTGAGTGTATCAGCTGCCCTCTGGTGGCCACAGACCGTAGCACAGGCACTTTTTGGTTGACAGTTTAACTGTCATTATTATATTTTTTTATATCCTAAGGTTTCCTAAACCTGTCCCTGTGAAACCACAGGCGTTTGGGCAACTTTCAATATAGAATACACAAAAGCACACTTCCAGCCAGTCCCTCCTTCCAACTACAAGTTAGGGCTCTGCTCTTGAACTTAAAAGCTGTCAATTTGCCTAATATCCCGGGACTTAACAGATGCTCCTCAGAGACATGATTAGGAGGGAAAGAACATGTGGCATCAGAGATCAATGCCAAAACTGCTGTCCTATAAAACTAAGAATAAACTTAAAAATAAAGAGGCCTGACAACAGCCCCCTTAAGGCCGAGGAACCCCCTGAGCCTCAAAAAACCTACAAACAAAAGAAAGAAACACTAGACCTAAAAATCTAGCTATTCTGCCTGTTGTCTTCCTCACACACAGGCATCTCACTTCAACTCTCGCCATGCGGTCCAAATACCTAGAGAGAAAATGGCCGCCCCTTTGCCAACAAATTTTGGCGCCAAGAACAGCCGCCGTGGCAAAAAGGAGGCCTCAGCAGACCGACAGAGCCCGAAGGCCTTACCTGCAGGGTCGAAAGCCACGCAGCCTGCTCCTACCGCCTTGAATTCATCCGATCCTCAAGCCGCGCTGATGCACCTGGCAGCCGCTGCGAGGACCACTCAGCTGGTTCCACAGAGTAAAATTAAAATTCCGCAGCAACGGAGAGGCTCCGTCTCACACAGCTTCAGTGTGGCTGTACAGGTCCCGGAGCTCTCTCCCATACAGTCAAGGAAGAGAGATCCGCACCGGTGAATGCCTGCAGCAAGTGAAAATAACTGAGAAGGAGGGAAGGCGAGAGCTGCTACTAATTTAAAGAGTCAGGCTCAAATTTAAAATTACTGAAAATAAGGAAATTTGCTCCTAACAACTAAAGGGAACTAATCCCTGATTGCCAATTAACCAAAGGTAACTGAATTAAAAGTAAAATTAAAAGTAAATTAAAGGTAAAAATCAAAAGTAAAATCAGAATAGAATTTGTCACAATAAATGCTCCTTATCTGTTCCCCCAAGTGAGCCCAGAAGCTAGGCTCACTACGTCCTCCTGCTGCATGGAGACTGGACACACTGGGGGCTGATGGGAGAGACCAGCAGGCTATATCCAGTGATGTCATGAGTTTTTGACATACCCAGTCCAAGCTGCAGGAGGTGGTTCACTACCCAGAGGTTGAGGACTAAACTGGAGGAACGATAAGGAACTTATGTTCTTATGAGGTACTTTGGCATTTTGCGGAGTGGCAAAAAGGTCTATCTCCAAAGTTTCCCAGGTCTGAAAGATGTAGGAGATTATCGCCTGGCAGAGGGACCATTCATGCGGAAGGAGGATACGACTCAATCTGTCTACTAAGACATTTTGCTATCCTGGCAGATACACTACTTGGAGGTGTATTCGATGAGCAATGGCAAATGACCAAAGATGGAGAGCCTCCTTGCAAAGGGCCCAAGAGCCCTTCCCCCCCGCTTGTTCAGGTATAGAGTAGCTACTCACCTGTAACAGGTGTTCTCCAGGAGCAGCAGGAATCATTCCTCACATATGGGTGTCATCGGCGTCGATGAAGCCCCAGCGGAGCATTTCCCTAGCTTTCCATGAAAGCCTTTGGGAATGCTGGCACGCATGCGCGGTTCCCTTCCCGCCTAAAGGTGCCATCTTACCTCAGTCAAATGACATAGCTAAGAACAGCACACAAAAATGTAAAAACAAACTATGTACAACTGCAACTCCAAGGGGAGGAGGGAGGATTGTGAGGACTGATTCCTGCTGCTCCTGGAGAACACCTGTTACAGGTGAGTAACTACTCTTTCTCCAGGACCAAGCAGGAAGTCAGTCCTCACATATGGGTGACTCCCTAGCTCTGGGCTACCAGGAACCCAGGCTGAACAAGAGAACTCCCTCTAGTCACAGCATCAAAGAAAGGCTTTTCAAGGACACAACCTCCACTGGTAGCCCAACAGAGGGCAGGAAGGCAGGAGTTGCCTAAACCTCAAAAAGATTCCGGAATACTGCTTGGCCAAAAGAACTGTCCCTACGGGACTCCCTCTCCAGACAGTAATGGGCCGCAAAGGTCTGGCTTGAAGACCAAGTTGCAGCCCTGCAGATGTCTACCAAGGGCACAGAGCGGAGATGAGCCACTGAGGCAGCCATTGCCCTGACACGATGGGCCGTGACCCTACCCTGCAAAGGAAGGTCAGCCGCATTGTAAGCCCAGGTGATACAGTCAGCCACCCATATGGACAAGGTACGCTTGGACACAGCCAACCCCAACTTATTGGGGTCAAAGGAGACGAAGAGCTGAGTAGCCCTTCTATGCCCCTGCGTACGGTCAAGGTAGAAGGATAAGGCCCTCCTACAGTCCAGGGTATGTAGGACTGCTTCAGCCTGGCTTGCATGAGGCCTAGGGAAGAATGTTGGAAGAACCACCTCCTGGTTGAGGTGGAAGGAGGAGACAACCTTAGGGAGGAACTTTGGATGAGTCCTAAGGACTACCCTGTTCCTATAAATCCTGGTGTAAGGCCTATCACAGACCAGGGCCTGAAGCTCACTCACTCGCCTAGCCGAGGTGAGGGCTATCAGGAAGAGAGTCTTCCAGGAAAGGAAGCGTAGAGGGCAAGTAGCCATCGGCTCAAAGGGTGGGCGAGTCAGTTGCTGCAAGACCACATTCAGCTCCCACTCAGGAGGAGGACGACGGATGGGGGGCTTGAGCAAAAGCAAGCCCCTGAGAAAGCGAGACACCAAGGGGTGACCTGACAGAGAATGTCCCTCCACCAGTGAGTGGTGAGCTGCTAGAGCTGAGAGGTGGACTCGAACAGAATTGGACTTAAGTCCCTGATTGGACAAGTGCAGTAAGCACTGAAGCACTACTGGCACAGTACTGGAGAAAGGATCCTCTGTACGTAGGTGACACCACACAGAAAACCTCTTCCACTTGAGAGCATAGGTTTCCCTAATGGACTGTTTCCTAGAGGCTAGGACAACCTCCTCAACTTCCTGAGGTAGGCCCCAGGGAGCCAAAACTACCCTTGCAGCCTCCAGGCCATCAAATTGAGAGCTTTGAGATTGGGGTGCAGAAGGGAACCCTCCTCCTGTGAGAGAAGGTCGGGTTGTAACCCCAGAGGTAGTGGGGGATCCACCGCCAGTTGAAGCAGAAGTGGAAACCAAGGCTGTCTCAGCCACCTGGGAGCCAACAGCAGGACCGAGGCCTTGTCCTGAAGAGTCTTAAAAAGAGTTCGGGCCACCAAGGGCGTGGGAGGAAACGCATACAGGAGGCCCTGAGACCAGGACATCAGAAAAGCATCTAGTGCTATCCTCAAAGGATGCGGTTGCCTGGAGCAGAAGTTGGGCAGTTGCTTGTTCAGTGGACTGGCAAAGAGATCTATCCAAGGGAGACCCCACTTCAGGAAGATCTTTGGAACGACCAAGGGATGCAGCTGCCACTCGTGGGGCTGTAGAATTCTGCTCAACCGGTCGGCCAGACAGTTCTCCTGGCCTGGAAGGTACACCGCCGTGAGAAGCATGTTGTGCTTCAGGGCAAAGGAACAAAGGTCCTGAGTCTCTCGACAAAGGAGCTTGGACCCAGTTCCGCCCTGTTTGTTCACATAAAACATGGCTACCTGGTTGTCTGTTTGAATCAAGACTGAGCGGTGAGCCAGGGCCGGAGAAAAAGCCTTGAGAGCCAAGCGGATAGCTCGAAGTTCCAGGAGATTGATTTGTTGGGCTGCTTCCCAGGGAGACTAGAGGCCCTGAGTGCACTTGTCCAGACAATGAGCACCCCAGCCTTTCAGAGAGGCGTCGGTGGTGAGTACCACCGAGTATTCTGGCATTTGGAAGGGCATCCCCTTCAGCAGATGGGGTGGATGTAGCCACAAGCTGAGGGAGGCTAAAAGGGGTCTGGACACCTTTATCCTGTCTCTTAGGCGGCCTGTGGCTTGAGACCACTGACGAAACAATCTTATTTGGTCTTAAACTTTGGAGTAATATTGCTGTTGAGCCTATATAAATATATATTACTCTAATAATAGATACTGTAATTCCAGATAAAACTAAATAATGTTTCACTTTGAATCTTCTTTCACAATATACAAATGTAGAGAGATTATAACTGAAGCTTATCTGAATGCGTTTGAAAGACTTTTTTCTATTTGTGATGCGGGTCTCAGACTATCAGGAGCTCCTTTCATTGACAAAAGCCAGTGTTTGCTCCTATTGTACATCAACGACCCATTTTCTTGACGTTTTTTTTAAATAAATATATGAAAGTCTTATTCATCAAAAGGGGTGCTCTTTAACTCAGCCAATATTTAGACAATAAAAGCATAAAGTAGGCTTATCTTGAAATGTGGTTTCCCAACGCCAACCTCAGCGCTGCCGCGTTTCACGGACTGATTCCGTTTCTTCAGGGGCTGGTAAGCCTATTCTTTATGTTGTTTAACGTCATGCCCAGAAACCCCGAGTCATATTGTTGCAAAGAGTCAAAAAAAGAGTCAAAAGGCATGCGCGGCGTTTTTTTGACTCTTTGCAACAATATGACTCGGGGTTTCTGGGCATGACGTTAAACAACATAAAGAATAGGCTTACCAGCCCCTGAAGAAACGGAATCAGTCCATGAAACGCGGCAGCGCTGAGGTTGGCGTTGGGAAACCACATTTCAAGATAAGCCTACTTTATGCTTTTATTGTCTAAATATTGGCTGAGTTAAAGAGCACCCCTTTTGATGAATAAGACTTTCATATATTTATTTTAAAAAAACGTCAAGAAAATGGGTCGTTGATGTACAATAGGAGCAAACACTGGCTTTTGTCAATGAAAGGAGCTCCTGATAGTCTGAGACCCGCATCACAAATAGAAAAAAGTCTTTCAAACGCATTCAGATAAGCTTCAGTTATAATCTCTCTACATTTGTATATTGTGAAAGAAGATTCAAAGTGAAACATTATTTAGTTTTATCTGGAATTACAGTATCTATTATTAGAGTAATATATATTTATTGAGACCACTGAGTCCGAAGGCACCACTGTGCAGGCCTCATATGGAGCCTGGCATTGGGAGTCACATGCACTGTCAAAGCCATGTGGCCCAGACGTCTGAGGCAGAGTCTGGCGGAGACCAGGGGCTTGTTTAGAAACTGTTTGGCCACGTCCATCAGCCTGTGGGCCCTGTCTTCTGGCAAGAATCCCTTTGCCAGTTGAGAATCCAACCTTGCCCCTATGAACTCCAAGTTCTGGGAGGGGAGCAAAGTGGACTTCGCGAAGTTTATGACAAAGCCCACGTTTTGAAGCAGAGCAATGGTTCTGAGGGTGGCTTGTCTGGCCTCCAAGAATGTCTGACTCCTGATGAGCCAGTCGTCCAGATAGGGAAAGACAAAGATGCCTTGATTCCTCAGTTAGGCCGCCACAACTGCCAGGCACTTGGTAAAGACCCTGGGAGCGGAGGTCAGGCCAAAAGGTAGTACTCTGTACTGATAATGGTTTCCTCCCACAATGAACCTGAGGTACTTTCTGTGGTCTGGATGAATGAGGATGTGAGTGTACGCATCCTTTAGATCTAAGGAGCATAGCCAATCTCCCTGCTGGAGGTAGGGCAGAAGTGTCCCAAGAGTAAGCATCTTGAACTTCTCTTTCTCTAGGAACTTGAGGTTCCTGAGGTCCAGAATGGGTCAAAGGCCACCGGTCCTTTTGGGTACCAGGAAATACCTGGAGTAGAATCCGTGACCTTGCAAGTGGGGAGGCACAGGCTCCACCGCCCTGACCACCAACAGACCATGAAGCTCTTGTAGGAGAAGGTCTGTATGCAGGGGAGGCCTTGGAGGCTCCCCTGGAAAATATGGTGGAGGAAGTTGGTGAAAATGGAGGGCATAGCCCTTGTGGACTATCTCCAGCACCCAACTGTACCCGGTGATAAGGGGCCACTGGTGGGCAAAGAGGGCGAGGCAACCTCCTGTGCAGGGTTGGGGGAGCAGTGGAGGACAGGCTACGCTCAAGGAGTCAAAAACCCCCACCCTGCTGAGTGGTAGCAGGGGCCTGAGGCTTGGGGGTCCTCTGCCTACGGGGCCCATTACCCTGGCCCTTGGCTTGCTGACCCTGGGGGGCAGCTTGGGCAGCCTGATACTGAGGGTACTGTTTGTAGGCAGTGCCCTTCCTCGGGTAAAAGGACTTTTTACCCGAGCCCTTCATTTTATGTGAAGGGGCAGAGGTCTTCTTCGACAGCCTTGTCCGGGTAAGGTGCTCTGTCTCGAGCTGAGTGGCCTTTTCGGTCACGGGTTTGCCAAAAAGGTTCTCACCTCGGCAGGGGACATCGACCAACTTGTCCTGAACCCACGGCTCGAGGTCCGATGACTGCAGCCACGCCTGGCATCGAGCCGCGATGCCGGCAGCCGCTACTCGGGCTGAAGCCTCGAAGCCATCGTAGGCGGCGCGGGAAATGAACTTTGAGCATTCCCGAATTCCCGAGGACAAGGTCTTAAATCTCTGCAAGGGTTCCCCGGAGAGACCAGCAGAGAATCCGGCCAACTCCTTGGCCAGGTCTCGCAAGTACATGCCCATGTACAGCTGGTAAGACTGGACACGGCAAGGAAGCATAGACCCCTGGAAGCACTTCCGACCGACGCCATCGAGGTTGCGGGCCTCCCTGCCGTGGGGCACCGCAGAGTGCATCTTCTGCCTCTTCAGACGATGCATGGCTGATTCCACAACCATGAAATGGTGTGGTAGCTGTGCTTTCTGGAAACCAGGGCTTTTGCGGAGTCGATAGATGGAATCGACTCGCTTGCTCAGAACCGGCGCCGAGGCCGGTGCCTCCCACATCCAGAAGAGGAGCCATTCCAGCATCGGAGGAACCGGGACAGTAAAGGCCTCCTTCGGAGGAGAGTCGTACTGTAGAGCATCGAGCTCCTCGGCTCGAGGCTCTTCCTCAGGATCGGCAGGGATAGCCAAGGCAGCGGCCATATCCCGGACGAACTCCGAGAACCTAGTGTCCTCCGGAGGGGATCTACTCCGGGGCTCAGACTGCGGTGAGTCCGATGGGACACACCGAGTCTTAAAAGTAGCAGGAGACTCCTCGTCCTCTGTCTCCCAGGTGGACTCATCCGAGGAGGAGTCAGGGTCCGACCCCATTGGGCCCAGAGGCACCCGCCCCGACGCCGGGGGCACCGGCGTCGACACCCTCGGTCCCAAACGGGAGGTCGAGGGAGACCTCGACCGAGGACGACTTTGAGCTACGAGGGTCTTGAGTATCGGCTCGGTCTCCGGGGTTGACTTCGAAGTCGACGTCCCGGTGGTCGGGGCAGATGCACCAGACAGGCTGGCCATCAGTGCCCGCTGCTGCTCCATGAAGGCAGACAATCTGCACTTCAAGGCTGTCATCCTGAGACTCAGCTCGGGAGACGCAGCAGCCACCGACTCGGGCCCCGGTGGCACCGGGCCCGACGTCAGCTCTCTGGGAGGAGAGTCCACGAGGACTATGGGGCTTACGTGTCCGGCAGACTCCGGCTCCACGCGAGGAACTTTGACAGGCTTCTCTTGGTCCACGGGCCCTGGACGGCAGTCGGGGGTCTTAGACCTAGCCCTCGAGGGACCAGGGACCTCCTCCGACGCCGCCCTCGCGAGCCGCTTCTTCCTCTTGCGTTCCCGGTCGGGGGACCCCCTGTCCGAGGAGCTTCGACGGTGCTCGGGATCGGAATCCCGAGATGTCGAGGCCTCAGACAAGGTCTGGGCTCGGCCGGAGGCAGAGTCCGAGAAAAACCTTTCCGTCTGATGCTGTCGACATTTGAGTGCCTTGGAAGACATCTTCCCACATGGCACACACGACTTGGGATCGTGGTCAGGGCTGAGGCACCGAAGGCAGCAGTCGTGTGTGTCGGTGAGAGACATAAGTTTCTTACACCGATCACACTTTTTGAAACCACTGGAAGCCATCGGGGAAAAAAAGAGCCCCTGCGAGGTCAAAAGACCGGCCTTCCAGTGAAAAATGAAAAAAGGGCGCTAACGCCAGCCACGAAGGGCAAAAACCGAAAAAGAAATAAACGGGCTCGATACCGGTGTACCGAACCCGATGAGAGGGAAACCGGCGTCGAACCGGAGAAAAATAGCGAAAAATCGCCGAAGAAAAAAATCACTTTTATCCGGGAGAACAGGACACACACGTCCGATGGGCTTCTCGGAAAAAAAGAGACTGAGGTAAGATGGCACCTTTAGGCAGGAAGGGAACCGCGCATGCGTGCCAGCATTCCCAAAGGCTTTCATCGAAAGCTGGGGAAATGCTCCGCTGGGGCTTCATCGGCGCCGATGACACCCATATGTGAGTACTGACTTCCTGCTTGGTCCTGGAGAAAACACAGCTACCTGATTGTCTGGACGTGAACTCTGTGGCCTTGTAGTTGTTGAAACACTTTGAGGGCACTGAAGATGGCACGAAGCTCCAATAGATTTATCTGGAGCTGCAACTCTTGCTCTGTCCAGTGGCCCTGAGTGCAGAGAGAGTCCAAGTGGGCACCCCAGCCCAGTTTGGAGGCATCCGATGTCAGGATGATTGATGTGGAGGCATCTGAAAAGAAGGGAGTCAATGAGACTATCTGTGACTTGGATCTGTTCCTTAAAGGCCCCGGAGATCTGTTTCCACTGGGAAGCAAGAGTCCATTGAGCTGTCCGCATGTGCAGACGGGCATATGGAACTACATGCACTGTGGAGGCCGTATGGCCTAAAGGTTGGAGCATCTCCCTGGCCGGGAGATTGCCTCTGAGCCTTACTTGAGATGCTAGCTGCACCAGTCAAATACAGCGGTCCTGGGGCAGAAATGCCCTGGACCGTCAAGTATCTAAAAGAGCTCCTATGAATTCTAGTGTTTAAGTGGGAAATAGATGAGATTTTGGAAGATTTATCACAAATCCCAAATTCTGCAGTACCTGCATTGTACGACGGAGGGATAGATGAATCTCCTGTGAAGAGGCTGCCCTTATTAGCCAGTCATCTAAGTAAGAGAAAACGAATATTCTGAGCGTCCTTAGGATATGCGGCTATGATTATCATACACTATGTGAAGCCTCTTGGGGCAGAGGTGTGTCCGAAGGGAAGGACTCTGTATTGATAGTGATTATCTTGTAAGATGAAGCGTAGATACCTCCTGTGTTCTCGATGAATGAGGATGTGAGTACACGCTTCTTTTAGATCTAGAGAACAGAGCCAGTCCTGACTCTGGAGATAAGGAAGAAGGGTTCCTAGTGAGACCATTTTGAATTTCTCTCGGACTAGAAACTTGTTTAAGTTCCTGAGGTCTAAGATGGGTCTGTACCCTCCATTTTTCTTTGGTATGAGAAAGTAAGAAGAATAGAATCCCATCTGCTGTTGAGATGCTGGAACCTCTTCTATGGCACACTCTGACAGAACAGAGTTGATCTCTTGCTGCAGGAGAGAAGTGAGTGAGGGTTAAGAATGATGTTCCCCCACTAGAGTGGAGGGGGGTGCTTTGCAGATGAAGCTTACACCCTTCTCGCACTATGGTTAGTGTCCACTGCTCTGTGATAAGATGCCACCTATGGGCATAATGGCAAAGTCTGCCTGCTATGTGGAGGAGGTGGGGTTCCTCCAGAGGCAGAGTGGTTATGTTCTCTACGAAGAAGTCAAAAACAGGCGCAGATTGTGTCTGCGCAGATGGTTGGGGTTTAGAAGCCTGTGACGACTTCTGTTGCTTAGGAGGCTGTTGCTTCCTCTGGGTACCTTGAGGTTGGTATTGAGAAGCTGGGGGAGTAAGAAGGGTAAAATTTCTTCTTCTTACCATAGAAAGGCTTCTTTGCAGCTGCTTTCTTTTTGGCAGGGTTGGCAGTAGCTTTGGAAAGCCTATTGAGGGTTGTATTTTCAGACTGAGAGGCCTTATCTTGCCAATCCTTTCCAAACAGGTTCTCACAAAATACAGGGAATATTACCTAGCTTATCTTGAACCCGTCGTTCAAAATCTGATGCCTGGAGTCATGCAATCCTACGTGCTCCTATACAGATAGAAGTTGCTCTGCTAATGCATTCAAAATAGTCAAAGATTGCCCTGTTGACAAATTTGGAAACATTTTGGGCATGTTTGACTAATGTAAGGTAGTCTACCCTCTTATCATCCGGGAGAAAATGAGATATAGGAGCTGTAGGATATTGGAGAATATCCAACTCCTCTGCTCTGGGTTCTTTCTCCGATTTAAGAGTAATGGATAGTCCCTGTGCCATATCCGTGATAAACTCTTGGAAAAACATATCTTCGGGAGGGGACATACGCAGTTGCGGCGACAGTGAGGAGGAGACATCGCATCTCTCGGGCATCAATCGATTCATCATCCAAAGAATTGGAATCAGTAGAATCAAAGTATCGATGGAGCGATGCTCCTGTTCTTGGCAAGGTCCAGTACCGATCAAGATCGGTATCGGTTCCAAAGACTTGCCACACTGGTACCTCAGAACCAGGAACAGTCTCGAGAGCCAGTATGGGTGGAAGTGTGCCGAGCAGCATGAAGCCCAATGCAGACTGCATGGGCATCACTGATGGTACCGGTACCAATGATACCGCAGGTAATGACCTGACCGGTACTTTCGCCGCTTACAGAGCCACTAGAAGCCGCTCAATGGCCAGCATAAGCTGATCCATAGAGCTTGCCAATGCCTGGGTATCGGTACTGGAAGCATAGGCTACCGTTACAGAGTATGGCACCAAGAACTCTCCTGAGGTGGAGGCCTCAGGAGCATCCTCGACCCCTTCTGTGATTTTGGAGGGGAGGTCCTCCTGCCGGGATAGTTTGGCTGGTCGATCCAACTCCAGGGCAATGCCTGAGGCATCTCTATGTTTAGATAGAGATCTACTCTTGGAAGGACAGCCTGTCTTGTATTTCGATACCTGAGATCCATGTGAGGAAGACGATGTCCTCGATGATTTCGATGCGAGTGAAACTGCATCTGAAGCAAAAAGGGAGCAGAGTTTCGCAGCCCAATTCTGTAGGCCTCTCTTTGTCATCTTCTTGCATAGGGGACAATCAGATGGCTAGTCATTTGGGGCGAGGCATTTAAGACACCAGTCATGGGTATCACTAGCAGAGATAGTGCTACCACACTCGGAACATTTCTTAAAACCACTGGTTGGTTTTTCCATCGTGTCAGTAGACTAGAGGGAAAGCCTAGGCCTAAGATGGCGAGGATGCACCTGAAAAAACTAAAGGGGTTTTTTTGTTGGTTTTTTTTGAAAGAAAGAAATAGAATCTAAGATATCGGTTCTGGGGTAGACGGGAAGGCAGACACAGCCACAAAAAAAAAATAAAGAAGAAGAAATTTTCTGACATGACAGGATTTGCATCCTGCTGGCTCCGCGGAAAACAAGAACTGAGGAGGAAGAGTCACAAAGGCGGGAAAGGCGGCAGCAGCAACACAAGGGCAGTGGGGATGCTCCCAAAGGCTTTCCTATTGGATGTTGGGCAGCGTTCCCGCACGGGCTCCATAGGTACCGACATCACCCATATGTGAAGACTACATTCCTGCTTGCTCCTGGAGACAGATCATTTGTTTTGGGACTGCACCTGAAAAAAATCTCTCTCTAACTCTCTTCTACTGAAAAGCAGAAGTCGAGAGCAATACTAGTGTACAAAGAGTCATAGAACATAAAGATCTTGCTGAAGAACAGAACATCTAGTCTTGGAGAACTAGAAAAAGGGACTGCTACTTCTGGAGAGAGATCTGCAATTGTGAGTATATACTTCTGGGAATTTTCTGAAAGGACTTCTTTGTATTAAAGCTAATTAATCTGTGAACCCAGTGGTTTTTGTTAAATCAGTCAGGGCTAGCAGGAAACGTTTAAATTTAAATTTAAAACATAGAAGAGAGCTTTCTGGTTAAATTTGGAACCCAGCAGAGAGCTTGTAGTTTAAACTGAAGAGTCACTCAGGGTCTAGTATCAGAAAAGTACTTTTAGTTCAAATTTAAAACACAGAAGAGAGCTTTCTGGTTAAATTTAGAACCCAGCAGAGAGTATATAGTTTAAATTTCATAATAAGTCAGAGCCTAGCAGCAGCAAAGGGCTGTAATTTAAATCAAATCAGAATACAACTTAGCATAAAAGGCAAAACAGGGTCAGTACTCTGAGCAACAAATAAAGTCTTCTAGAGACCTTTACAAAGAGGCTTTCTACCTAGGGGGCAAGAGACCTGTGAAACACTTCCAATAGGTGTTAACACCAGGTGGCAGGTCAAAAGACCATTTTGAAAGACTCCTCCTATCCAAGCAAGGACTGTTATTCACCCAGGAAGTTGGTCACGGCTTACCTCAGAAACACAGGACAGGGTACTGTGTAACAGCCCTCTTTTAATAGGTGTTATTTCCCTCCCTCCCTCCCCAACACCCACCCACCCCTAGGATAGTCATAGCGTTAAAGGTACTTACACATCTTAAAGGAAAGGAGGTGCTCTCAGGTGAAGCTCATTATCCAAATCAGTCATACACTAAGGACCTGAGATTAATTAAGTTTCAGGTGAACAAGGTATATTAAACGTATTAGGTACAGTTTTATTAGTATAAATATCCATAGCAACCCTTAGTAAGTAAAGAACTTAAAGATCTAAACACAAGCTTAAAACTAAGATGCAGACAGCAGTCCAGCAGCGATATGGGGGCTTTCCAGTCTTTTGCATTGAGTGTCACGTGTATGATTTTCTCCCAGTTGGTGAGAGGTCTTATGTGTGCACTAGGTGCAAGGAGCTCTTTGCTCTCGGGGAAATGAGTCCATTCTCTAGAGGCTAGAGTAGCAGACTTGGAAAACATAAAGATAGAGAGGTACATAGACGAGACCTACAGGGATATAGTCCTGAAGTCCCACCTCCAGTCTGGCAGCATCCCTGTTGCCGTGGAGGAGAGAGGTCACGTGACAGGAGAGCATCACCCTGGTGTGGCAGGAAGTGATCCTGTAACTAGGACCTTTCCTCCAGGTGATGTAAAACCCTCTCACACCGAGGAAGTTTCTCCAGGGCCATGTGCCCATGAGGGAAGGTTTAGGACAGCCGTTATAGTTGGTGATTCGATCATTAGGCATGTAGATAGATTGGTGGCTAGTTGACGTGAGGATCGCCTGGAAACATGCCTGCCTGGTGTGAAGGTAGCAGACCTCACGCGCCACCTAGATAAGGTCTTAGATAGTGCTGGGCAGGAGTCTGCTGTCTTGCTACATGTCGGTACCAATGACATAGGAAAATGTGGTAGGGAGGTTCTGGAGGCTAAATTTAGGCTTTTAGGTAGGAAGTTTAAATACAGAACTTCCAGGATAGCGTTCTCCGAAATGCTTCCAATTCCACACGCAGGACCCAAAAGGCAGGCAGAGCTCCGGAGTCTCACTGCGTGGATGAGACAATGGTGCAGAGATGAGGGTTTTCGATTTGTTAGGAACTAGGGAACATTCTGGGGAAAGGAGGGGCTCTTCCGAAGGGATGGGCTTCACCTTAACCGGGATGGAATCAGGCTGCTGGCATTAACCTTAAAAAGGAGAAAGAGCAGCTTTTAAACTAGATAATAGGGGAAAGCCGACGGTCGCACAAGAGTGCATGGTTCGGAAGAGTGTATCCTTGAAGGATACCAAAAGCAGAGAGGTTCCAAAAAAGAGTAAAGCAGCCCAAATGCCCTCGAGTATGGAGCAGACAGAGCTTAAAGATCCCAAATTACCGATGTCTACCAATAACCAGATTAATATGAATAAAATACAGTCTCTAAAATGCTTGAATGCAAATGCTAGAAGTCTTAAAAATAAGATGAGAGTTAGAATATATAGCACTAAACGAGAGGTTAGATATAATTGGAATATCAGAGACATGGTGGAAGGAGGACAACCAGTGGGTCACTGTGATACCTGGGTACAAACTATATCGTAATGATAGAGCTGATCAAATTGGTGGAGGGGTTGCACTCTATGTTAGAGAGGGCATTGAGTCAGAAAGGATTAAAGTTTTGCAGGAAACAAAATTTGCTGTAGAATCTCTATGGATTGAAATTCCATGTAAAAAGGGGAAGACGATGGCAGTGGGGGTGTACTATCGACCGCCTGGCCAGAATGAACAAATGGATGATGAAATGCTCAAAGAAATCAAGGAAGCTAACAAAAGTTACAGCGCAGTAATAATAATGGGTGATTTCAATTACCCCTGTATCGACTGGGTCAGTGTCACGGCAGGACATGCTAGGGAGATAGAGTTCCTAGATGAAATAAATGACTGCTTCTTGGAGCAGCTGGTTCATGAACCGACCAGAGGGGAAGCCATAATGGACCTAGTCCTTAGTGGAACGCCAGATCTAGTGCAAGAGATAAGGGTGTTGGGGCCACTTGACAATAGTGATCATAGCATGATTGTGTTTGATTTAATTAGTGGAGGAGGGATAGTAAGGAAATCCACAGTACTACCTTTTAACTTTCGAAAGGGAGACTATGATAAAATGAGGAAAATAGTTAAAGAAAAAACTAAAAGGAGCAGTTGCAAAGGTTAAAGACTTACATCAAGCTTGAGTGTTGTTGAAAAATACTATCTTGGAAGCCCAGACCAGCTGTATTCCACGCTTTAAGAAAAGTGGAAGGAAGTCCAAAAAACTGACAGCATGGTTTAAAGGTGAGGTCAGAGAAGCTGTTGCTGCCAAAAAAGCATCTTTCACAAAATGGAAAAAAGAGCCAAACGACGAAACCTGGAAACAGCACAAGCACTGGCAAGTCAAATGCAAGGCATTGAGAAGGCAGGCAAAGGGAGAATTTGAGAAGAAGCTTGCTGCGGAAGCAAAAACGCGAAATAAAGACTTTTTCAAGTACATTCGTAGCAAAAAACCTGTGAATCAGTTGGTTGTATTAGATGATAGAGGGATTAAAGGGGCACTAAGGCGACAAGGCGATAGCGAAGAGACTGAATGAATTATCTGCTTCGGTCTTTACTGAGGAAGATGTAGGGATGTTACCCATGACTGAAGTGGTATTTAAAGGTGCGGAAGAATTGAAGGAAATATTGATACATCGGGAAGATGTATTACAACTATTAGATAAACTGAAGAGTAGCAAATCACCTGGGCTGGATGGTATACATCCAAGGGTGTTGAAAGAACTGAAATATCAGATTGCAGACCTGCTATTAGTAATCTGTGAATTTTCATTAATATCATCTGTAATACCTGAAGACTGAAGGATCGCCAGTGTAACGTCAATTTTTAAAAAGGGTTCCAGGGGTGATCCGGGAAACTACAGACCGGTGAGCCTGACGTCAGTACCGGGAAAAATGGTAGAAACCATCATAAAGAACAAAATTACTCAGCATGTAGATAGTCATGGCCTAATGGGACACAGCCAACATGGCTTTAGACACGGAAGATCTTGTCTTACTAATCTGTTCAGTTTTTTTGAAGGTGTGAATAAACAGGTGGACAAAGGTGAGTCAGTTGATATAGTGTATCTGGACCTTCAGAAAGCCTTTGACAAGGTCCCTCATCAGAGACCTTTGGCAAAACTAAAGAGTCATGGGATAGGAGGCAGTGTACTATTGTGGATTAGGAACTGGTCAAAAGATAGAAAGCAGAGGGTAGGGCTAAATGGCCAATTTTCCCAATGGAGAAAGGTGAATAGTGGTGTATCCCAGGGATCTGTGCTGGGTCCGCTGCTTTTTCACATATTCATAAATGACCTGGAAAGGGGAATAACGAGTGAGGTTATCAAATTTGCAGATGACACAAAACTATTTAAATTTGTTAAAACCCAAGAGGATTGTGGAAAATTGCAAGAGGATCTTGATAAATTCGAAGACTAGGCATCAAAATGGCAGATGAAATTTAATGTGGACAAGTGCAAAGTTATGCACCTAGGGAAGAACAACCCAAACTATGGTTACACGATGCAAGGTTCCACATTAGGAACCACCACCCAGGAAAAAGATTTAGGTGTCTTTGTGGGTAACATGTTAAAACCATCGACCCAGTGTGCAGCGGCGGCCAAGAGAGCAAATAGAATGCTAGGTATCATAAGGAAAGGAATGCAAAATAAAACAAAAGATATTATAATGCCTCTATACCGTTCCATGGTGAGACCGCACCTTGAATATTGTGTGCAATTCTGGTCGCCATATCTTAAAAAGGATATAGCGTTATTAGAAAAGGTTCAGAGAAGAGCCACCAAAATGGTAAAGGGGATGGAAGGATACTCCTATGAAGGAAGGCTAAAAAGGTTAGGGCTCTTTAACCTGGAAAAGAGACGGCTGAGGGGAGTTATGATAGAAGTCTATAAATTAATGAACGGAGTGGAACGGGTAAACGTAGATCGATTGTTTACGTTATCAGAATATAGAAAGACTAGGGGACATGCAATGAAGCTACAGAGTAAACTATTTAAGAATAATAAAAGAAAATATTTTTTCACTCAACGTGTAATCAAACTCTGGAATTTGTTACCGGAGGATGTAGTAAAGGCTGTTAGTGTAGCTGGGTTTGAAAAAGGTTTGGACAAGTTCCTGGAGTAAAGGTCCATAAACCATTATTAAGAAGGGACCCAGGATATCAATGCTTGACCCAATACAAGCATTGTGGAACCTGTGGCTTTTGGGGAACTGCTAGGTACCTATGACCTAGATTGGCCACTGTTGGAAACAGGATACTGGGCTTGATGGACCTTGGTCTGACCCAGTATGGCCTATCTTATGTTCTTATGTTCATCAACCTATTAGACAAGTAGATTGGACCTATCTTATGAATAGCTTTATGCTAAAACTAAAGGCTTAAACAAGGCTCATGCTTCTACTGGCAACCAATGAAGTTTTAGCAACAAAAGGGTCACTCTGTCCTTATAACTATAATGAGTGATCAATTCTGCAGAAATATTTTGAATCCATTGTCATTTATGTAAAAGTTAGTTTGGGCATTCCCAACAATACTGAATTACAATTATCCTTATGACTCAGGACTACTGGCAGGACCCCCGTCCGAAAATCTTGTGGTCTCAACACTGATCGCATTTGCCTCACCAATTTCAATCTGTACCTTGTCTTCCTCTGTATGTACTGAGCATATGATTCAAGGGTCATTAGAATCTATAATCACTCCCAAAGTATGCACTTAAAAGTATATATTCACTTTCTGATCCCCCAGTTGCACAAATTTATAATATCATCTAGAATCATAGCCTTCCCTATCCATAAGATTTCAGTTTTTCCTAGATTCAGAATCAATTTACTTCCTTGTAACCATTCCCTCAAAACACAAACCAGATGCCAATTGCTCTAACAGATCTTGAAAGGATTTCTTCATTGTTATAAAAAAATTAAACATCATCAGCATAAATATAAGGGGAAAATCCAAACTTCCTAATATGCTGTGCTAAAGGACTGAAATAGATATTAAACAGTAACTTGCCTGAAGCCCTGCCCTTCCATAGCCAATTAATTCAGTGCAATACCTGCGGTACTTTCATTCCAAGAAGAATCATTTGGAGCCTAAAAGCATGTCCTATATGCCGAAGGTCATCTGCCATGTATAACGAATTCTCAATGTGAATCAACCTCCAAATATCAAATGACTACAATATCAACAAAATATAATGAAAATCATTGATAAATGTACCATTGGGTGCTGTCGGTACCAAACCGCAATTCTCAATTGTCCAAAACTGAAATTTTTTTTGTCGGGGTCAGCCGGCACGAGCAGGAGAGATGACAACTCTCCCCTCAGCGTCGGCAGAGCCCTTTTTATTTAATGAGTAAATAACCCAAAATCACTTAAACAATGGTGTATCCAACACTTATCATATGAACAGGCGATATTCGTCCTCCATAAGTGAGCATCGGGTTTGAAGTTGCACGACATGCATGTTTCGGGCCCCCAAGAGCCTTGTGTCAAGTGTTCCCATTCAACAGTCGACATAATCGCCCTAAAGAAAAACGCCGAACCCAATGGTTCTTTATACGTAGCTATGATGGCCACCGATTAGATAATACCACGTCATAGGAGGAGTGTCTTGGGTAGATGTTCAAAGACATGTTCCCCAAGACCTAGTAGGGTGGCAAACTCTGACTAATGTAAAGCACAAAGGGAGAAGCGATCATATTGGGAGTCTTTAATCTACCCGATGTGGATTGGATTACTCCTTCTGCAAATCTGGAAAGAAGCAAAAAAATTGTGGACACTATCCAAGATGCGTTACTTAGACAAATGGTGAGGAACCAACCAGGAAAAGCTCAACGCTGGATTTGGTGCTCACCAACAGTGATAGCGTGTCTAATGTCTGGGTGAGTGCCCCTGTGAGCAACAGTGATCATCATTCACAAGGCACACTTACCCACACAATTAAAAATGCTCCCCCCAGCCTAATCATAAGCATACTGTACTTACTCAGTAATACACTATCTAGATCCCTCTCTGAAGCAACCAGCCCCAACTCAATTCTGATCATAAGAAGACATGGAAGGAGAGATCACAGCAACACACACCACTCACCCCCAGAACTCACACCCCCACCTAATCCACATACCACTTTTACACCACACCAAAACCAAGCAACTCCAAGATCCACGCAACCTTCGATGTGCCCTCATAAATGCACGATCAGTTCGCAAAAAGTGGCCAGTAATACCTGCCATCATATCACACCTCAACCTTGACATGCTCCTGGTGACCGAATCATGGCTCAACAACTCTGACTCAATCATCATCAACCAGCTCACCCCCTCTAACTTCACTTTCCATGCATGTCACAGAACTGACCGCAGGGTGGTGGCGCATTCATCATAGTTAAAACTGATCTACACTATCAAACAATCTGTTCCAACAGCTCAACTCACCTTGATACTATCTCTATTGCTAACAAATACAACACAATTAACCTAATATACAGATCTCCTTCCTCATCTACTGACGACCTGGCAACTATAATTGACATGGCATCTAACCCCCAAAATGCACGTAAGCCAAATTGGATACTAGGCGATTTCAATCTCCCAGCTCTACAGGATACCCACTCCAGAGCCCTACTCGAAGCTCTCAGCAACCTACACTATTGATCAGATAGTGGATGCCCCTACACACCAAAAAGGGAATACGTTAGACCTTATCTTCAAGTCCTAGACCAGGAATAAAGCCTGACCACAAGTTCAATGTAACCATCTCACCTGTACCATGGTCCGATCATAATTTAATCAGTTTCCAAATGCCATTATACCAAGACAGAGAAAACACCCCTGAACCAACTGAAAATACAATAGTACATTCCAGACGCTTCAGACATTTTGACGCTGAGGAAATCACCAAAAACGTCCTCCCCAACATCAAGACTACATCTCCAAATCTTGAAGAAATACTAGACTCATAGAATACCATCCTGAATACCTTTGCTTACGTACCTTCCCAAACGAAATCACAAGCCATAGAGCAGCAACCAAAGAAGAAGGGTTCTGCACCCTGGTATACCGCAGAATTAAAGACCTCTCTACGAGCCCTCAGGAAATTGGAAAGAAAGTGGCGACGCACTCGAGCCACATCAGACTTGACACTTTACAATTCCCACCTGATAGCCCATCGAAATCTTATATCCTCTAAAGTAAAAGAATACCACTCTGAACTGCTAAACCGATCACTGAACAAGCCTCATGACCTGTTCAACATAGTTAAGTCCCTAACAAAGGACCAATCAGCGTCACAACCAGTTCTGATACTCCCCCAAGACTATGCCGACTACCTGATAGCCAAAACCAACAACGTTAGTAAAGCCACACTATCTTCCCCCCACAATGAACCCACCCAAACAGCTCTCCACTTTCTCAACACCGTCTCCAAGAAGCATCGAGAGCATCATTTCCAGCATCAACGCCACAACGGCCCCTAATGACCCTTGTCCAGCTCTCTGGATAAAGTCACTACGCCATGACGTCAGTCCGATAATAGCCAAAATCATCGACCTATCCTTCTCCTCTGGACATTTCCCATTAAGCCTTAAGAAGTCATCCATCAGGCC
Source organism: Ichthyophis bannanicus (assembly GCA_033557465.1). Classification (NCBI taxonomy): domain Eukaryota; kingdom Metazoa; phylum Chordata; class Amphibia; order Gymnophiona; family Ichthyophiidae; genus Ichthyophis; species Ichthyophis bannanicus. Next base: position 505,481,778 of record CM066035.1, on the reverse strand, counting down.
CTTCTTAAAGAACGCCAAACTTGACGCCCAGAAGGTCGAATCATACTGACCCATATCCAGTATCCCATTTCTGGCAAAAATAATCGAGAAGGAGGTACAACAACAGCTGCAGGATCATATTGACTCTAATGCCCCCCTCGACCCAAGCCAACACGGTTTCAGAGCATCCCATGGTGTCGATACCCTCCTCACCAGCCTCATCAACACACTCATTACCGGGATTGACTCCATCAAACAAGGATATGCACTAATTTTCCTCGACATTGCCGCAGCATTTGACTCTGTAAACCACAAACAACTTCTAATTCGACTGCATGATAAAGGGATAAGCAACCTAGCATGGCACTGGTGCAAATCTTATTTAACTGACAGATGGCAGCAAATACGAACAGGAGCTACAACCTCTTTACCATTCAAACACTACGGAGTCCCCCAGGGCTCATCCCTCTCTGCACTCCTTTTCAATATTTACATGCAACCGATATGTGAAATAATTCGATCATTTAAAATCTCCTGCCTGCTCTATGCAGACGACGTATTACTCTTTACTCCATTCACAACTGAGACTCCAGACTTCACCCAACTGATAAACTGCTTCAATGCCATAACCGATTGGCTCCTCTCCCAAAGTCTCAAAGTCAACTTTAAGAAGACGGAAGTTCTATTTGTGACAAGAAACCAGTCCTTCATACCTCCGAAAACCATAAAGACAAGAGATGCGGAACTCTCATGCAGACCCTGCATCCGCTATCTAGGCGTGACCATAGACCAACAACTCAATTTCAAAACACATATCAACAACGTAATCAAACAAATATACCACAAGATACGAACCTTACGACATCTTCAACCCCTGCTACAAGCTGAGGATTTCAGAACAGTCTTTCAAGCTTTGGTGATCCCCCACTTTGATTACGCCAATGTCATCCTACACGGCTTTCCCAAAAATACGATAAGTCCCCTACAATTAGCAATGAATACAGCCGCAAGATTCCTGAGCGGAGCTTCTAGAGCTGATCACATCACCCCGATACTAAAAGACTTACATTGGCTACCAATATACTGTTGACTAACCTATAAAGTAACCATCATCACTTTCAAAATCATCAACAATATGGCCCCCACAGCCTTAATGGACCTCATCCACCCCATCACTGCGAACAGAGAAAGGAGATCATTTACAGCGAATATACTAACGATTCCCAGAGAAATAACAAAATGCACAAAGTCAACTAGGAACAGAGCATTCAAGCTATATGCCCCTAGCTGCTGGAACACACTCCCTGCACCCATTAGAGCCATCAAAGACCTAGCTCAGTTCAGAAGAGCGCTTAAACATCACCTCTTTCTCCTACACTATTCACAGCAATCTAACACGTCACCCCTTAAAATGCTATCAAGTATGAACACGTGAACCTTACCAATGGATGTATATACTATAATAACAGTCTGTAAATAGATGTAAATTGTTGTACATAGTTACCACTAGTTGAATTCCAAGTTAATCTACCCTGTTCATTGTAAGTGCTATGCTTTGACTGCACAAATCTGTTATATGTAAACCACGCTGATTTTTAAGAGTGCGGTATATAAGAACAAATAAATAAATAAATCATCACACGGTGTGGTCTGAGATAAAAGCCAAGGTGCAATCCAATCATAGCAAGCTCAAAGTCCTAAACTTCAAAAACACTGACTTCAACAAAATGACCGAGTACCTAAAGGAGGAGCTGACAGGGTGGAAGGGGATAAGGGAAGTGGAATTGCAATGGGCTAAACTAAAAGGGGCAATAAAAGGGGCAACAGATAAATATGTAAGAAAAGTAAATAAAAACAAGAGGAGAAGGAAACCTATTTGGTTTTCCAAAGAAGTGGCTGCTCAAATAAGGGGAAAAAAGCACAGTTTTTGCAAAATTCAAAAGCTTGCAAACAGAACACAGAAATGAATACAGGATCAAACTCAAGGAGACAAAAAGAAAAATAAGGATAGCAAAATCAAAGGCAGAGGAAAAGATGGCTAAAGATGTTAAGTGCGGCGACAAAACTTTCTTCAGGTATATTCGGGAAAGGAAGAAGATCAGAGGTGCTGGAAACGGACTCGTGGAAAATGACATTGATAAAATGAAATTACTAAACAAATATTTCTGCTCTGTTTTTACTAAAGAAAATCCTGGAGAAGGACCACCTGTGACTCCCAAATATAAAAATGGGAATGAGGTAGATACCACACCATTCAGAGAGGATGAGGTTTTAGAACAACTTGCAAAACTGAAAGTGGACAAGGCCATGGGACCGGATGGGATACATCCCAGGATACTGAAAGAACTCAGAGAGGTTTTTGCAGGGCCGTTAAAGGATGTTTTCAACAGATCCTTGGACAAAAGGAGAGGTTCCTCAGGACTGGAGAATGGCTGACGTCTTACCTCTACACAAAAGTGGTGACAGGGAAGAAGTGTCAAACTACAGGCCCGTGAGCCTTACCTCGGTGGTGGGAAAAGTAATGGAGGCACTCCTGAAAAGCGAATAGTGGACTTTCTCAAAACCAGCGGGTTACAGGATCTGAGGCAACATGGTTTTACCAAGGGACGATCTTGCCAGACAAATCTCATTGAGTTCTTTGACTGAGTGACCAGAGAACTGGATCAAGAACACGCAATGGATGTCATCTACCTGGATTTCAGCAAAGTCTTTGATGCTGTCCCTCATAGGAGGCTTATCAATAAACTCAGTAGTTTGGGGATGGGTCCCAAGCAATGTTCCCTCTAATTTTCTGTAGGCTGTGTGCGCATAAAATATCAGCTGTGCAGCTTTTGAAGGATGGTTAAATTTTTGTGCGCCACATAACGACACTCGGAGTTATATACTTTAAAATTTGACTAAACGTCAGAATACAGTATGTACACCACATTGATTGCACTAGAAAATATTGTAGAACTTGTGAAAACCATAAATACACAACAACTTTTCAATTTTAAGAACGTCTGTGTTGTTTTCTATCAGAATCAGAACCATAATTTTTGTGCGCTCTGCTTAGAGGGAACAGTGGTCCCAAGGTGGTAAACTGGATCAGAAATTGGTTGACTGACAGATGACAGAAGGTGATGATAAATGGAGCTCACTCGGATGAAAGGAAGGTGATTAGCGGGGTGCCTCAGGGTTCGGTCCTAGGCCCGGCACTGTTCAATATATTTGTGAGTGATATTGCTGAAGGATTGAATGGAAAAGTCTGTCTTTTTGCAGATGACATGAAAATTTGCAATGGAGTGGACTCCCCCGAGGGAGTGCTTAACATGAGGCGGGATCTGCAAAAGCTGGAGGAATGGTCTGATGCTTGGCAATTAAGATTTAATGCGAAGAAGTGCAGTGTCATGCACTTGGGTAGCAGAAATCCAAGGGAAATGTATGCGATAGGGGGCGAGAGGTTGGTGTGCACGGAGCAGGAGAAAGATCTTGGTGTGATTATTTCTGTAGATCTCAAGGTGGCAAAACAGTGCGACAAAGCAATGGCAAAAGCCAGGAGGATGTTGGGCTGCATACAAAGAGGAATTACCAGCAGAAAGGAAGAGGTACTTATGCCACTGTACAAATCACTGGTGAGGCCTCACTTGGAATACTGTGTTCAATTTTGGAGACCGTATCTTGCAAAGGATGTAAAAAGAATGGAAACTGTTCAGAGGAAGGCGACCAAAATGATTTGCAGCCTGCATCAGAAGCCTTATGAGGAGAGACTTGAAGACCTAAATATGTACACTTTGGAGGAGAGGAGGGATAGGGGAGATATGATTCAGACCTTTAAATACTTAAAGAGAAATAATGAACAAACAAACCTCTTCCAGAGACGGGGAAGCTGTAAAACTAGAGGGCATGACATGAAGCTGCAAGGTGGTAAATTGAGAGGCAATATCAGGAAATACTTTTTTACTGAAAGGGTGGTGGATGCTTGGAATGCCCTCCCGATGGAGGTGGTGGGGGCAAACACAGTGACAGAATTCAAAGTGGCCTGGGACAGACACAGTGGATCACTTTACAGCAACAAGATTAAATCAAAATAAACTGAACCATCTAATTTCTCAGCATATAGGGGTGCCCTACATGGAGCGATGGGGGGAGGAGCGGAGGGTTCACCCCTAAACAAAGAAACAAAGATATGGGGGGGTGCACCTGCTCCTCGTGGGTGCACCACTAAGCAAAGACATGGGTAGGGGTGCATATACTCCCTAAAAGATATGGGAAGGGGTGCACCTACTCCTGCCATATTGCTGGGCAGACTAGGTAGACCATACTGGTCGTTATCTGCCATCATGTACTATGTTACTATATGTTACTATGTTACTATGTAAAAGGTTTGTGCCTCAAAACCTTAATTTTGACCTAAATATGAAAATTAAAATTATCTAAAATACTACTCTGTGAAAGGTCAATCTTATCATATACAAAATGCACCATAATAATTGGTAATATTACCTACATCACAGAAGCAGGCGGTCTATATACTAATATAATTGTTAATATTTTACCACCAACTATTAAATATTCCACACTAGAATTAGTTGTCAGATACACTAACAACTCCTCCTCACACTTACCCACTCGCAGCTTAGAAAAAATGGCATAGCTTGAAACATACAATTGATTCATTATCACCATTTCATTGGCCATAAACCAGGATTCAGAAATACACAAAGCATCAGGTTGCCACTGAGTGACAATATCCAGAAGTAATCTTGTAGTTAACAGATCCGGCAATTAACACAATTTGCATATTCCCTAAAGGTGACAATGAGGACTTATGAAATTAAAACCAGCAGTTAATTTAACCTTTGCTATAGGACATAAGCGGCTGTAATCCTATTCATAAGCTTCAACGGCCAAGACATAGAACTACAGTAATACTTTGAGGGGAACTTTGAAGCAATGTAATACTTTAACCTAAATAAACTATACACAAATATAATAAATTTATATGAACTTCATACCAGTGTTCCATAATAATAGGATTACTCCATCCACAAAAGGGACTCACAGAGTAGTGTGTCCTTTGCCATGACGCATTGTCATCATACACCTATGTTGGCAAGCTGCAATGCGGTAGTTTTAAATGTCCACGCAAACTTTGAGTGAATCTATTGACATCACAAATAGACAGAACTCAAAACTTCCACGCCCTGGCAGAGAGGCAAACAAATGGTCAGATATATTAGCACAGCATACTTGACCGATAGGTCAACTGTGGAAAAAAAAGTGCTATCACACTGCACCACCATAGTGGTGGGTTTGAATGTCCACACAAACGTCAGGCGCACTCTACTGACATCACAAATGGGCGGAGCTTGACTGCCACACCTTGGCATAGAGGGAATTGACTGATAGGTCAACTGAATGATAAAACGCTCCGTCTGTGCTCTATAGCAAAGACTGTGGCAAGCCCTTTGCTGTGTGCATTTCCACTGGAAGTCTGAGCTCATGCAAAGTCACTTCCTATCTTTCCTTTCACACAGTCATTTTGAGTGTTTTGTCATTCATTTATATTTTTTGGCAACCTCATCTTACTGTTTTGGACCCAAGGAAGGGAATGTTAACACATTTCTTGACTAAGTTTCAAGAGGTATTTTAGTTCAATAAATAGCTGTCATCTTATATTTTTTGTTAATCTTTATTTCAAAAATTATCCAAAAACTGCTAGTAATTTTAGGAAAGCGTAGTTACTCACCTGTAACAGATGATCTCCGGGAACAGCAGGAATTTAGTCTTCACATATGGGTATCGTCGGTACCGAAGGAGCCTGCGCGGGAACGCTCCCCAGCGTCCAAAAGGAAAGCTTTTGGGAGCATCCCACAGCACCTGCGTGCTGCCTTCCCGCCATTCCAACTCTCCCTCTTCAGTTGAGTTTATAGCTGAGACAAAGGAGAGAAGGAGAGAAAGAGAGAGACAACTCCTAGGAGAGGTGGGTGGGTTGTGAAGACTAAATTCCTGCTGTTCCCGGAGATCACTTATTACAGGTGTGTAACTACGTTATCTCCAGGAACAAGCAGGAATATAGTCTTCACATATGGGGACTCCCCAGCTGAAAGATGCCAGGGAGACGGCCCCAGGAAGCTGCAAACCCATGGTGAGATGCGTCATGCTTCCTCCCATGAATCTCTGGCATCCAAACCCGGACGGTGGGTAGCAGTTGTATTGAGTCTGAAAGAGATGCTGAAGAATAGCTTGGCCAAACAAGGCGGAAGTCCTTGTCTAAAAAGTAGTGGGCTGTAAAAGTGTGCACTGAAGCCCAAGTAGCTGCTCTGCAGATGTCGTCTATAGACACAGAATGAAGGTTAGCCATAGAAGGTGCCATGGCTCTCACATTGTGAGCTGTGACATGGTCCTCGAGAGAAAGCCCCTTACTCTCATAAGCGAAGGATATGCACTGTGCAATCCAGTTAGAGAGAGTTCTTTTGTAAACTGGAAGTCCCAAATGATTAGAATCAAAAGCAACAAAAAGTTGAGAAGATTTTCTATGTTGCTGCGTTCTTTGCAGGTAAAAGGCTAAGGCTCTTTTACAGTCTAAGGTATGAAGATTCCTTTCTGCATTGGAGGCATGAGGCCTTGGAAAGAATACAGGAAGGTAAACCGCTTGGTTTAAGTGGAAAGGCAAGACTACCTTTGGCATAAAGTGAGGATGAGTCCTAAGAACAACCTTAGCATGGTGAAATCTTGTATAAAGAGGATCAGCCACTAAAGCTTGTAACTCACTAATGCGTCGTGCAGACGTGATTGCAATTAGGAAGATGACCTTCCAGGAAAGGAATTTTAGAGCTGTAGTGGCTAAAGGCTCAAAGGGCGGTTTTATGAGCTCTCCGAGAACAAGGTTCAAATCCCATGCCACCGGTAGTGGTCTAATAGGAGGTTTTGTTAGCAGAAGACCGCTCATAAATCTTGCTATGAGTGGATGAGAAGAAATAGGTTGTCCATTTAGAGGCTTGTAAGAGGCTGCAATAGCACTAAGATGGACTCTTACTGAATTGGTCTTAAGACCAGAATTTGATAAATGAAGGAGATACTCCAGTAACAATTCCAAAGGTATTGCAAGATGATTAAGTCCCTTTTGAGAACACCATATGGTAAACCGTTTCCACTTGAAGGTGTATGATCGCCTTGTGGCGGGTTTTCTAGAAACCTGAAGGATATCCTTTACCTGTTGAGAAAAGTTGAGATCCTGAAGTTCTAGGCTTTCAGCAACCAGTCCCTGCATCTCAGATGCAGGTACTGGGGATTCGGGTGCCATAGCGTCCCGTTCTCCTGGGAGAGAAGATCTGGAGCACATCCAAACTCCAGAGTTGTAGCACGAGAGAGATATAGAAGCAGAGGGTACCATGCTTGCCGTGGCCAACGTGGAGCTATGAGTATCATATAACCTCTGTCTCTCTGAAACTTGAACAGTGTTTTCGGGATGAGGGGAATGGGTGGGAAGGCATAGAGGAAGTCCTGACCCCAATGAAGAAGGAAAGCATCCCTTGCCTGACAGTTTTGAGCCGGAATTCTGGAACAGAACCGGGGAAGTTTGGCATTCTGTGGACTTGCAGAGAGGTCTATGGGGTACCCCAGATTTGGAATACTCGGGCAATCTGGTCCGAGTGGAGAGACCATTCGTGTGGCAGCAGTACTCGACTGAGTTTGACTGCCCAAAGGTTTTGAATGCCTGGAAGATATACCATGAGGAGGTGAATTTGATGCTCTCTGGTGAGGGCCCATAGTCGTAAAGCTTCATTGCATAACGACAGAGAGCCTGTTCCACCCTGCTTGTTCACACAGAACATGGCTACTTGATTGTCGGTTTGGACTAGGACTGTCTTGTAGCTGAGCTGGGCTTGGAATACTCGAAGAGCAAGGAAGATTGCTCTGAGTTCTAGGAGGTTTATGTGAAGACAAGCCTCCTCTGGGGTCCAGAGACCCTGGGTGGAAAGATCGTGCAGGTGGGCCCCCCATCCCAACTGGGATGCATCTGTTGTTAGAGTGGCCTGGAATAGGGGCTGCTGGAAAGGAAAGCCTATGAGAAGGTTTTCCAGCGATTGCCACCATTGCAGGGACGAAATAAGACGTTCTGAGTTTCTTATTTTGTCCGACAGGCGACCTGAGGCCTGTGTCCTCTGAGAGGATAGGGTCCACTGGGCTGCTCGCATGTGAAGATGAGCATAGGGAACCACATGTACAGTGGATGCCATATGTCCCAGTAACTGAAGCATTTCCTGAGCAATTAGGGAGGTTTTTACCGCTGCTTGGGAAGCTAGCTGCACTATGCGAAGACAGCGGGGCTGTGGAAGGAAAGCCCTTGATTGTTTGGTATCTAGGTAAGCTCCTATGAATTCTAGGGACTGAGAAGGAGTGAAATGGGATTTTGGAAGATTTATGACCAATCCCAAGTAATGAAAAACTCGCATTGTGCGAGTAAAAGCGGAGTTGGCTTCTGGAGCTGTGGGTGCTCATATGAGCCAGTCGTCCAAGTAAGGGAAGACAAATATCCCCAGAGTCCGTAGGAATGCAGCTACTACTGCCATGCATTTTGTGAAAACTCTTGGGGCAGAAGCCAGACCAAAGGGAAGAACCCTGTATTGGAAGTGTCTTCCCTGGAAAAGGAATCGAAGGAACTTCCTGTGATCTGAATGGATGAGTATATGAGTATAAGCATCCTTTAGATCTAGAGAACATAGCCAATCCTGACTCTGAAGGTATGGCAGAAGTGTTCCGAGAGAGATCATTTTGAATTTTTCTTGGAACAGATATTTGTTCAATTCTCTGATGTCCAAAATGGGTCTGTGTCCCCCTGTTTTCTTTGGGATGAGAAAATAGGGGGAGTAGAACCCTGTACCCTGTTGAGGTATGGGTACCTCTTCTATTGCTCCCTTGGGCAAGAAGTATTGTGACCTCCTGACTCAGAAGATTGGCAACAGGGGTTTGAGAATTGAACTGTCTTATGATTGTAGGAGGGGGCATGCTGTGAAAATGAATTCTGTACCCCTCTCGTACAATGGACAGAGTCCAATGTTCTGATGTTATTTGGTGCCAACTGGTGGCAAACTGACATAATCTGCAGGGGATGGTAGAGGGTTCTGGACCCTGCAGGGGCAGGAAGGCTAAGTTCTCTAGAAGAGAGTCAAAGCCCCTGAGGAGGCTGAGCCTGCTGAGCTGGCTGAGCTCTTGGGACTTTTGGTTTCTTCTGTTGTCTAATTTGTTGCTGTTGCCCCCTTTTGGGCAGCATGGACTGGACAGTGACCCTGCTGGGTATAAGAAGGATAAAACTTATTTTTCTTGTTGAAAAAGGGTTTTTTATTAGATCTTTTCTTTACTGGGTTGGCTGTAGACTTTGACAACCTGTCCAAGGTAATATTGTCAGAGTCAATCTCATTAGCTTTTTCTTGCCAATTCTTGCCAAAGAGATTTTCTCCTGTGCAAGGAATGTTGCTCAGTTTATCTTGTCCCCAAATTTCCAAGTCTGATGCCTGAAGCCAGGCAATACGATGTGCACCAATGGAGATAGCAGAGGTTCTGCTGATGCATGCAAAGCAATAAAAGGCTGCACGGTTGACAAACTTGGAAACATCTTGGGCATATCTGACCAGAGCAAGAAAATCCTGTCTTTTATCATCAGGAAGAAGGGGGCTCATAAGCTCCAAGTCTCCTGTAACCTCTTTGAGGACCATCCCCATGTAGAGGAGTAGCCTAGTGGTTGGGGCAAGGTACTTCAGGCCGGAAGGTCGGTGGTTCAAATCCCACTAGAGGACAGCAACCTTGGGCCGGAAGGACTGGGGTTTCTAGTCCCATAGGTGCTCCTTGTGGTCTTGGGCAAGCCACTTAACCCTCCATAGCCCATGTTCCCTGTAAAAATAGTTATCTCCAAGTTATAATGCCCTGTTCAATGTAATTTCAGTTTGTTCAACGTAAACCGCACTGATGCAGAATAGTGCGGTATATAAGAGAATGTAAATAAATAAATAAATGTATAGGATGTATGAGCTGATTCTAGCTGAGAGCATGGAAGCTTGGAAGCATTGACACCCAAAAGCATCAAGAGTCCTGGACTCGCGGCCTGGAGGACTGGAAGAATGTCTTTTTGCACTCTTTATCCTACGCATGGCCGATTCCACTACCATTGAATGGTGTGGCAACTGAGTCTTCTGAAAGCCAGGACAAGATGGAACTCGGTACATGGTATAGAGCAGGGGTCTCAAACACGCGGCCCGCAGGCCGCATGCGGCCCGCGAGAGACCCTTGTGCGGCCCGCGATGCATAGGGGGGAAAAAAAAACCGGCTTCTGCTGCTGCTGCCGCCGCTGCCGTGGCCGGCAATAGCAGCAATATCGCAAGTCCCGCGGGCTCCCCCCCACCCGGCAGATCCCTTCCTGCTTGCCTGCCAATGCTGCCAGTTCTCGGCTTCGGCTTTCAGAGCCGCGAAGGGAGAACTTCTCCCTCGCGACTCTGTTAAGCTCGCCGGGGCAGATGGGAAATTTCCCATCTGCCCCAGCGGGCTTAACAGAGTCACGAGGGAGAAGCTCTCCCTTCGCGGCTCTGAAAGCCGAAGCGGAGAACTGTCAGGCAAGCAGGAAGGGATCTGCCGGGTGGGGGGGAGCCCGCGGGACTTGCGATATTGCTGCTATTGCCGGCCACGGCAGCGGCGGCAGCAGCAGCAGAAGCCGTTTTTTTTTTAAAGTTTAATTTTCCCGGGGGGGGGGGGGGAGGGAGCAGGACTGGATGGGGGGGGAGCAGGACTTGATGGGGGGGGAACAGGACTTGATGTGGGGGGGGGGAGCGGAGCAGGACTTGTGGGGGGGGAGCAGGACTTGATGTAGGGGGGGAGCAGGACTTGATGGGGGGGAGCAGGACTTGATGTAGGGGGGGAGCAGGACTTGATGGGGGCTGGGGGGGTAGTACTGAAAATGGGGTGATGGGGGTTAGGACTGGTAATGGACAGATGGGGGTTAGGACTGGAGGTGGTCTGACTGGGGGCCTAAGACTGAAAATGGGGTTATGGGGGGCTAAGAATGAAGATGGGGCGATGGAAGGGTTAGGCCTGGAAGTGGGCTGTTGGGGGGCTTAGGACCGATAATGGGCTAGGGGGGGGGCTAGAACTGGTAATGGACTGGGGGGGTGCTATGACTGGAAATGGGCCGAGTAGAAGGGGGAGCTTGAACTGCAAATAGCTGATGGGGACAGGGTCTTGGAATGGTAATGGGCTGAGTGGAAGGGGGCTTGGAATGGAAATGGGCTGATGGGGAGGGGGGCTTGGAAAGGTAATGGGCTGTGAGGGGAGGGAGCTAGGACTGGAAATGGGCTGATGATGCGGGGACTAGAAGGGAGCGGATGCTGGGTTGGGCAGGAGCTAGAAGGGAGTTGATGTTGGGGGACGATTAGAATGGGATGGGGCTGGGAGAGTGAAATGGAGAGGGGAAATATATTTTGTGTGGGAGGGAAGAAAAATCTACAATTGGCCGGGTATTGGGAGAGTAAGTGGGGATTGAGGATGGAGGGGTAAAATTTGAGTGGATGAAATAGGAATGAGGAAAGAGCAAAATGAGAATGATTAGTATGTTAAAGCAGATGTAGAGAGAATGGAAAAAAACTAGGAAAGAAGAAAGGAGAAATGGACAGCAGACGATGGAGAGTTAGCAGAAGACACAAAGAAACCAGAAGAAAGTGACTGGAACAATTGCAACTGAAAAAAAAATGCACAAAAGGTAGAAAAATATCTCTTTATTTTGAATTTATTAACTGAAATATGTCAGCTCTTGGAAATGTGCATCTTTAACGTCTGCACTTTATTTAATACAAGAGGAAATCAATGTATAGTTTTATTTCTACAGTGTTGTACATTCTAAGTTTGGCTTTTGGGGTTCCCAGTTTAATTGTCTTCCTGTTTCTAAATTGTGATTCCTTGTTTGGTGATGGTGTATGTTCTGCATGTGTAACTGAGCTGAGGTATTCTGTTTATGTAATTCCTATTTGACATTGCCACTTGTTCTCTTTCCCGAGTAGGTCATGTATTGTTATTCTCTGAAATGTGTTGATTTAATATTTGCAGTGTTGCCTTTTGATAGTTAGGGTATGGTGCTTTGTGAGTCCTGGTAGTGCTGTTAGGACACGGCAGGTTTGCTATGGGTTCTAAATGGGCAGTGTTTCTAGTAGTTCCTAATGTGCCTGGCGGTTGGCACTGGTTTATAGTAATGTAGAAATCTTTTAGTCTTTCTTTATCCATACACTCATTAAGAGGCATGTTTACTAAAAGTTAGTGTATGGTAACATTATGCAAATATTTATGCAAATGATGCCCTTATGCAAATGATGCCCTTATGCAAATGAGGCCTGCGTCTTGTGCGGCCCCCGGGTTACTCTACAAGTCCTCATTTGGCCCTCAAAGCAATTTGAGTTTGAGACCCCTGGTATAGAGTATGCGAGAGTGTGGAGATGTGGTTAAAGGAGTCTCCCACATTCTCAGCATAAGATCATGAAGGATCTTATGAATGGGAAGAGTAGCTGCCTCTTTAGGAACTTTAGGGTATTGAAGAATCTCCAACTCTTCTGCCCTAGGCTCTTTTTCAGGAGCCACTGTGATTGCAAGTCCTCGAGCCACATCACGAATGAAATCCTGGAAGGACACGTCCTCTGGAGGAGACATTCAACGCTGAGGAGATGGATGCTCTGGAAGAAGTGTTCTGGTATCGGCAGAGTCATCGGAATCGGAAGATTCAAAATATCTCTGATCCCGATGTTCGTGCAAGGCACGGTACCAGTATCAATCGAAGTCAGTATCAAGGTGTCCCGGTACCGATCTTTCGATACCGGGGATGGACTCTAGACTCGGCATGGGGGGTATACCTGCCGAGGCCGGTGCCATTGGTACCGGTACTGGTGTCAGTACCAGTGCCTGTTGAACGGTCTGAAGCGGTTTCAACGATATCGAAGCCTTTAGAAGAGCCGCTAGACTGCGCTCGATATTGAGAAATCTTTGATCAAGATCAAGATCGAGGCTCCTGCCGATGCTTGGGTGTCGGTACCGGTAGAAGCAGCCGGGACCCCAGAGCATGGCGCCAGTAGTTTTGCAGAGGTGGAAGCCTCGAGAACATCCTGGAGCCCCGTTAATGCTTTGGAAGCCGAAGCCTCCTGCCGGGGCTGTTTTGCCGGTGAACTTTCCTCAAGGGCAACGCCGATGGCATCTCGATACTTTGAGGACCAGCTAGTCTTTGCAAACCTATGTTTAGCTACCTGAGATCCATGGGAGGAAGAAGCCCTGGAAGACGTCGATGCAACAGACATCGCATCTGCGGCAAAAAGGGTACCGAGTTTTGCAGCTCTATTCTGCAGGCCCCTCTTGGTCATCTTTCTACAGGAGAGACAATCCAATGGAGAGTGGTCAGGTCCTAAACATTTGAGATACCAGTCATGGGTGTCGGTGACGGATATGGTACCGCCACACTTAGAACATTTTTTAAAACCAGTAGCTGGTTTTTCAATTGTAAAAGAAAAATGGGCCTAGTGCCCAAAATAGCACCTAGCACCGAGAGGGAAAAAGGTTTCTGAAGAAAGTACTTCAGAAAAGATATATATATATTTATTTTTGCTTTAGTAAAGAAGAAAAGAGAACTGGCGGTACCGGTAGGCATAGAATGAAGGCAGACGTGACCACAAAAAACAAAGAAGTAACAAAGAATTTTCTGCGGTGACAGGGTATGAGACCTGTCGGCTCCGCGGAAAATGAAGAACTGAAGAGGGAGAGTTGGAATGGCGGGAAGGCAGCACGCAGGTGCTGTGGGATGCTCCCAAAAGCTTTCCTATTGGATGCTGGGGAGCGTTCCCGCGCAGGCCCCGTCGGTACCGACGATATCCATATGTGAAGACTACATTCCTGCTTGTTCCTGGAGATGCTCTTATATATATTGTGATATGTTATTTGTAGGCTTTATTATTTTTTATGATTATTTTGCTTACCCCTGCTTTCGCTTGGGATTTCCACGTAGTTGGTGTTAGAGGGAGAATCAGATAGACCAAGCAGAAAGAACAGAACTGCATAATGAACGTCAGTCTATAAGACAAAACAGAACATCATGTATCAGTGAATTAATCAAATGGTCTGTAAGATTACAGCAAATGGACTGAATAAAAGAATCAAGCAGCACATTTTTACCTTTAAACAAACTATTGTCCTCAAATCTAGGCATCCTACTTAATTATCTTTTTACAGACCTTTCAATGCCTTCCAATAATCCCAAACATGGGAAATTTTCAGCTGCTTATCTATTTTGGTCTCAGGGATAAAAAGAACTCCCTGTAAACATCTGCATGTCGATTTACGCGTATATACCTAGTTTTAAGCCAAGTTTGATTAAAACCTGGTAACCGTAATCTGTCTTTTATACAGTCTTTAGCTAAAAAATAAAACTAGAGAATCTGATGTCTTTAGTAGATCAAGTGTCTTTATTTGTTCAAAATGCCTGGGTCTTACTGACCAGGGAATGAAAATTCTGATGTTGCTCAGAAACTGACTTTGCTCACTTCTGAGCACAGTGCTATTTTTGAGCCAACAATGAAGATAGGATAGTACAACTAATTATAATGGGAAACTGGAGTTTCTAACATTCATGTTATGTTATAGTCATAATAAGGAGATAGACGTTTTTGGGAACTTGTTAATTTTAAAGAACCTGCATGAATAGTGGGAAATGGAGGAGTAATCTAGTGGTTAGAGTAGTGGCCTGATGACCAAGAGACCAGGGTTCAATTCCCACTGGCACTCTCTGTGGTCTTGGGCAAGTAACCTTTCCCTCCATTGCCTCAAAAGAAAGGCCTGGCAATGTATTTTGGGTCACACATGGCCAAAAAAAACAAAGGGTTGCTGGACCACCAGAAGTCAGCATAGATTCAACGGCACACAAAGAACATTTGCACTTTTGCATCAACAGTAATCTTCTGCTGAGAAAACTATATCAAATGAGAATGGGCAAGAAAAGGGATATCAACACTGACATTAGGGTGACCAACAGAGTATGAGGCCTTTCGGGGTATCGGAGTTTGATCAGTTGGCAAATCTTTGGAAACTGTCACACATCCCCAGATGTAGTCAAGTATGAGTAGTCATATTTGCAAGAGTGCTTAGCAGGTATGGAGGATGTTCTTTTATCTCTACTTCCAGCACCTTGAACCAATCAGCCCCTTGTCATTTTTTCAAATGCTCAAGTTTCCCGTGACCCCAGTAGCAAGTTGTTCAAGCTCTGATTCAACCACATGTAGATTATTGCAACATTTTATATTTAGGGTTACCTGCAGGTCTTCTTAAATCTTTAAAAATTATTTTTAACTTGGCAGCATGACACATACTGTGTTCTAGTCAAAGCTTTCATTTGCACGTCCTTCTGCATTGGTTACTCGACAGGCAGGAACCCAAGTACATGTCATATCAATAGAAGGCTCTCAGCAATGGAGTGCACTTGCAGACTATTTGCAAAGTGCTCATTCCATACATAGTTGGCGTGCATCATCAAGGAATGTTGTTTGTCCGTGGTAGAACCGCTCTCTCTTGTACTGTGTAGAAGGGCCCCTATGCAAAGAGATCATTCAAACCACTGGAACTGAAGTGTGCCTGTAGCTTTCTGTTTCGTTACAAAGCCAGAGACTTATCAGCCCCCCCCCCCCCCCTCATAGACTAGGATGAGAGTATAGGCATCTTTGAGATTTAATGTGCACAGCCAAGCTTCCTTCTTTAAAAACAGTAGAACCAAGTTTGAAGAAACAGAGTCTGGTGTGTCCAAGGATCAGGATGGTATGTAGATAACCTACTATCTTGAGAAATAGAAAGTAGCTGAAGTAGAATCTTAGTGACTTTCATGGGGAGGAACTGGTTCTATGACCTCTTCTGTAAGAAATGGGCATGGGCCCTGAGGAGACTTTTTTTTTGTTATCTTTATTTTAACTTTTCAACCAAACTCATCAACCATCAAACAGCATGAAACAAATGAATACAATCAGTGAATACCCCCCCCTACCCTACCCCCTCCCTCCCACGTCCACTAGGGTCTGAGCTAAATAGTAGTTACTCACCTGTAACAGGTGTTCTCCAGGAGCAGCAGGAATCAGTCCTCACATATGGGTGTCATCGGCGCCGATGACGCCCCAGTGGAGCATTTCCCTAGCTTTCTATGAAAGCCTTTGGGAATGCAGGCACGCATGCGCGGTTCCCTTCCCGCCTAAAGGTGCCATCTTACCTCAGTCAAATGACATAGCTAAGAACAACACACAAAAATGAAAAATAAACTATGTACAACTGCAACTTCCAAGGGGAGGAGGGAGGGTTGTGAGGACTGATTCCTGCTGCTCCTGGAGAACACCTGTTACAGGTGAGTAAAGCACAGTTACTTACCTATAACAGGTGATCTCTGGGAACAGCAGGAATTAGTCCTCACATATGGGTACGTCGGTACCGACGGAGCCCGAGCGGGAAAGCTCCCCAGCTTCCCAGAAGGAAAGCTTTTGGGGCCTCCCACTGCGCATGCGCGCTGCCTTCCCGCCTTCCTGACCAACTCTCCTCAGTTCGAGTTTATAGCTGAGACAATAGAGAGAGGAAAGAAAGAGAGAGAGAGATAGAACTCCTAGGGGAGGTGGGCGGGTTGTGAGGACTAATTCCTGCTGTTCCCAGAGATCACCTGTTACAGGTAAGTAACTGTGCTATCTCCAGGAACAAGCAGGAATAAGTCCTCACATATGGGGACTCCCTAGCTAAGATGCCCGGGAGATCCCCTGAAGGGTATGAGACCCTGAAAGGTTCTTCATCTTCCTATGGATCTCAGGCATCCATTCAGGGAAGGTGGGCTGGAGTTGTTCAAGAATGGAACAGGTGTCTGAGGACAGCCTGACCAAACAAGGCATCCCGGCGGGAGTCCTTGTCCAAACAGTAATGGGCTGTAAAGGTATGAACCGAGGCCCAGGTGGCTGCTCAACAGATCTGGTCAATGGACACAGAGTTTAGATGAGCCATAGAGGTGGCCATGGCCCTCACGTTGTGAGCGGTGACATGGCCCTCCAGAGAAAGGTTCTTACTCTGGTAAGCAAAAGAGATACACTGAGCAATCCAATTGGAGAGTGTTCTTTTGGAGACTGGAAGTCCTAAATGAGAAGGATCAAAAGCAACAAAAAGCTGAGAAGACTTTCAATGTTGCTGTGTCCTGTGGAGGTAAAAGGCAAGAGCTCTTTTACAGTCTAGAGTATGAAGGTTCCTCTCTGCATTGGATGCATGAGGAGCTGGAAAAAAGACAGGTAAATAAACCTCTTGATTAAGATGAAAAGGTGAGACCACTTTAGGCATAAAGTGAGGATTTGTCCTAAGGACTACCTTATCATGATGGAACCTTGTGTAAGGTGGATTAGCCACTAAGGCCTGCAGTTCACTGATGCGGCGAGCTGAAGTGACTGCAATGAGGAAAATAACCTTCCAGGAAAGAAATTTCAAGGAGGTAGTGGCTAAGGGTTCAAAAGGTGGCTTCATAAGCTGACCAAGAACCAAGTTTAAGTCCCATGCCACCGGAGGAGGTCGAATGGGAGGTTTAGTTAAAGTTAAGCCTCTCATGAATCTTGCAATAAGAGGATGAGAGGAAACAGGTTGTCCATTGATGGGCTTAAGTGATGCCGCAATAGCACTCAAATGGACTCTTACTGAATTCGTTTTGAGTCCTGCATTGGAAAGATGCAGGAGATATTCCAAAAGAGAATTCAATGGGAGTGCCAGAGGGTTAAGACCCTTTTGAGCACACCAAATGGAAAATCTTTTCCATTTAAAAGCGTAAGAACGCCTAGTGGAAGGTTTCCTAGAGGCATGTAGGATATCCTTCACTTGCTGCGAAAGATTAAAGTGTTGAAGGTCTAGGCCTTCAGTAACCAAGCTCTGAGGTGAAGGGACTTGGGGTTTGGGTGCCACAAAGTCCCCTCCTCTTGAGACAGAAGGTCTGGAGCCGCTCCCAAGTCCAGGGAGGGGGCTTGGGAGAGACGCAGAAGTAGAGGGTACCACACTTGGCGTGGCCAGCGTGGAGCTATGAGGATCATGGACCCTTGATCCCTTTGAAGTTTGAACAGAGTCTTGGGAATCAAAGGAATGGGTGGAAAGGCATACAGGAAACCCTGACCCCAATGCAGGAGGAAGGCATCCTTGGTCTGAACTCCCTGACACGGAATTCTGGAAAAGAACCGGGGAAGTTTGTCATTCCACGGACTTGCAAAGAGGTCTATGTCCGGGGTTCCCCATTTCTGGAAGATTCTGAGTACCTGATCCATGTGCAGGGACCATTCGTGTGCAAGCAGAACTCGACTGAGTCTGTCTGCCCAAGAGTTTTGGATTCCTGGAAGATATACTGCCAGGAGATGGATTTGATGCTCTCTGGCGAAGGCCCATAATCTTAGAGCTTCGTTGCAAAGTGACAGAGAGCCAAGTCCCTCCTTGTTTGTTTATGTAAAACATGGCTACTTGATTGTCCGTGTGAATAAGGACTGTCATGTTGCTGAGGAGGGTATGAAAAACTTTGAGAGCTAGAAAGATTGCTCGAAGTTCCAAGTGGTTGATATGAAGGGTGGTCTCCTGTGGAGACCAAGTGCCCTGAGTGGAGAGATCTTGGAGATGAACCCCCCAACCTGTTTGGGAGGCATCTGTTGTGAGGGTTGCTTGGGGCAACAATGGTTGAAAGGGGGCCCCCAACAACAGATTTTGAGTGGATATCCACCATTGGAGAGACCAAAAGAGACTATTGAAGTTTGATATTTGGTCTGAGAGAGCTCCTGATGCTTGAGTCCACTGGGTGGATAAAGTCCATTGAGCTGCTCTCATATGTAGGCGAGCATAAGGCACCACATGCACTGTGGAGGCCATGTGGCCTAATAGTTGTAGCATCTCTCTGGCAGTCAAGTGGCTTCTGGACTGAGTCTGAGAGGCTAAGTGCACTAGACGTTGGCAACGGGCCTGAGGTAGATAGGCCCTTGCGGTGGTGGTATCCAACCAGGCCCCTATGAATTCTAGGGATTGAGTAGGGGTGAGTTGGGACTTTGGCAGATTGATCACAAGTCCCAGATACTGTAGAATTCGCCTGGTGCGATCCAGGGAAGCCTGAGCCTCGGACTGAGACGGAGCTCGGATGAGCCAGTCGTCCAGGTATGGGAAGACAAAAATTCCCAGGGTGCGTAGGAATGCAGCTACTATTGCCATGCATTTGGTAAATACCCTTGGAGCAGAGGCTAGACCGAAGGGAAGTACTCTGTATTGGAAATGTTTTCCCTGGAACAGAAACCGTAGGAATTTTCTGTGGGATGGATGGATGAGTATATGTGTGTACGCATCCTTGAGATCTAGAGAACAAAGCCAGTCCTGACTCTGTAGGTATGGAAGGAGAGTGCCTAGAGAAAGCATCTTGAATTTCTCCCTGTATAGAAATTTGTTCAATTCTCTGAGATCCAAAATGGGTCTGTACCCCCCTGTTTTCTTGGGAATGAGAAAATAAGGGGAGTAAAAACCTGACCCTTGTTGAGGAAGAGGAACCTCTTCTATTGCCTTTTGGGCGAGAAGAGTGGTCACCTCCTGACCCAACAGGTCTAGGAGAGATGGGGGAGAATTGAAACTTCTCACCATGGTATGGGGAGGAAGGTTGGAGAAATGTAGTTTGTAGCCCTCTCTGATGATAGAGAGGGTCCATTGCTCTGATGTGATTTGCTCCCTTCTGGGAGCAAAATGAGTTAACCTTCCTGGAATGGTGAGAGGTTCTGGATGTTTTAGAGCCAGAAAGGTTAAGTTCTCTAGTTTTAAGTCAAAAACCCTGAGGGGGTTGGGACTGTTGGGCTGTAGCAGCCCCTGCAGGTTTTGCCCTGGCCTGTTTAGGCTGCTGACGCTTAGGAGCAAAGCGAGCTGCAGAAGATTGTTGGCCAGTATTTGTGGCAAATCTGGCCTTCTTGTAGAAAGGCTTTTTGAAAGATTTCTTCTTGACAGGGGTAGAGGTAGACTTAGAAAGTCTATCTAAAGCAGCATTTTCTGCATCCATTTGAGTGGCTTTGATTTGCCACTCCTTACCAAACAGATTCTCACCCGTACAGGGCAAATTTCCCAATCCATCCTGGACCCAGGGTTCAAGGTTAGAGGCCTGGAGCCAAGCAATTCTGCGAGCCGCTATGGCAATACCTGAGGCTCTGCTAGCACCCTCAAAGGAGTCAAAGGCTGCTCTGTTGGAGAACTTTGAAATATCTTGGGTATGCTTCAGCAGAAGAAGGAACTCCTCCTTTCTAACCTCTGGGATAAAGGGGAGAAAATGGCATATTTTTAATGCAATTTCCTTCAGAAACATGCCCATATAGAGGCTGTATGAGTTGATTCTGGCAATAAGCATACTTGCTTGGAAGATTTTTCTTCCAAAAGCATCCAGAGTCCTACATTCTCTTCCTGGGGGAGTAGAAGAGTGTCTTTTAGTACTCTTGATCCTTTTCATAGCTGACTGCACCACAATGGAGTGGTGCGGGAGCTGAGTTTTTTGAAACCCAGGAGAAGGGGGGACACGATACATGGTGTCCAGACGACAAGAATGTGGAGATAGGGTGAGAGGAGTCTCCCATAAGTCCATCATGTGATCTTGAAGAATTTCATGGATGGGCAGGGTGACTGCCTCTTTGGGAACCTTAGAGTATCCTAAAATGTCTAACTTTTTTGCTCTAGGTTCTTTTTCAGAGGATACAGAAATAGAAAGACCTTTAGCTACTTCAATGATGAAGTCTTGAAAGGATAAATCCTCTGGAGGAGACATTCTCCTCTTTGGAGAAGAGGGCTCCTCAGGTAGAGTAAGGGATACTTCAGCAGAGTCATCTGATGAATCAGAATCATCAGAAGACTCAAAGTATCGTCTGTTTGCTTCCAGGGATCGATAAGCGTATCGACCGGTATCGACATAGGGGGTACCCGGAACTGGATCGGTATCGGGAAAAACCCTGGAACCGGGAACCGGAATCGGTATCCTGGTCGATGTGGAAGGCATGGGTACCGGTATCGGTTGTGGTACCGGAACTGGAGTCGGTACCGCAGGGTGTGGTACCGAGGGCGTCGCAGCCTTAATAAAAGCCAAAATGGCCTGCTGCATGGATTGAACTGTATGATCCATGGACGCCACCACGACTGTCTGGATGTCGGTACCGGATGATTGAGCCGGTACCCCAGAACAGTCTAACAGGTGATCGGTCGAGGCCGTGCCATCGATGTCAACCTGTAACCCCATAGGAAGAGCTTTGGAAGCCGGAGCTTCCCGCCGGGGTTGTTTGGCTGGGGCAGGGTCCTCAGGGTCAAGCCCAGGGGTATCTCGATACTTAGAGGGAGATTTGCCCTTTGAGGACCTGCCAGAGGAATGTTTGGTTACCTAAGATCCATCAGGAGAGGAAGACCTGGAAGATGTCGATGCTGGAGTATCTGTAGAAAACAGCATGTGAAACTTGGCTGCCCGGTTCTGTAAGCCACGTTTAGACATCAAAGAACAGGATGGGCAATCCGGAATGGAATGGTCAGGCCCCAAACATTTAAGACACCATTCATGGGTGTCTGTGACTGAAATAGTACCGCTGCACTTGGTGCATTTTTTAAACCCAGAGGCTTGTTTCTCCATGAGGGAGAATTAGTGAAGGCCTAAAGGCCTCACAGAACTAACACACCAAGTGAGGAAAAAAAAGAAGATTTTTTTTTTTTTTAAATAAAGGAAAAAAGACCGGCGGTACCGGTCTGGAATCGGGGAAGGCAGACACGCGGCCAAAGAAATAAATTAAAATAACAACTTCTTCAGCGGTGACAGGAACACGACCTGCTGGCTCCGCAGAAAAAGAAGAACTGAGGAGAGTTGGTCAGGAAGGCGGGAAGGCAGCGCGCATGTGCAGTGGGAGGCCCCAAAAGCTTTCCTTCTGGGAAGCTGGGGAGCTTTCCCGCTCGGGCTCCGTCGGTACCGACGTACCCATATGTGAGGACTTATTCCTGCTTGTTCCTGGAGATCTACTCTTTCTCCAGGACCAAGCAGGAAGTCAGTCCTCACATATGGGTGACTCCCAAGCTCTGGGCTACCGAGGAACCCAGGCTGAACAAGAGAACTCCCTCTAGTCCCAGCAGCAAAGAAAAGGCTTTTCAAGGACACAACCTCCACCAGTAGCCCAACAGAGGGCAGGAGGGCAGGAGTTGCCTAAACCTCAAAGAGATTCCGGAGTACTGCTTGGCCAAAAGCACTGTCCCTACGGGACTCCCTCTCCAGGCAGTAATGGCCGCAAAAGTCTGGCTTGAAGACCAAGTGGCAGCCCTGCAGATGTCTACCAAGGGCACAGAGCGGAGATGAGCCACTGAGGCAGCCATTGCCCGAACACGATGGGCCGTGACCCTACCCTGCAAAGGAAGGTCAGCCGCCTTATAAGCCCAGGTGATACAGTCAACTACCCAGATGGCTATGAAAGACCTAGATAAGATTCTCAACAGCAGAGATGTCTCTCTCCATACAAAGATTCGACTTGTTCAAGCCATGGTATTTTCAATAACATCATATGGATGTGAAAGCTGGACAGTGAAAAAGACAGACAGGAAGAAAATTGATGCCTTTGAATTATGGTGCTGGCGGCGAATACTGTGTATACCATGGACTGCCCGAAGAACAAACCAGTCAGTACTAGAGGAGATCAAACCTAAGCTTTCTTTAAAAGCTCAGATGACAAGACTTCGACTTTCATACTTCGGACACATCATGCGAAGAGAGAGATCATTAGAGAAAGACATCATGCTTGGCAAGATAGAAGGTCAACGCAAAAGAGGAAGGCCAGCAATGAGATGGATCGCTACAATAACAGCAGCTACGGGTACCAGTCTGTCAACAATGAGCCGCCTGACTGAAGACCGAACACAATTTAGGATAGCTATCCAGAGGGTCGCCAAGAGTCGACTCCGACTCGACGGCACTTAACAACAACAACCCCAACTTATTGGGGTCAAAGGATACGAAAAGCTGAGTAGCCCTTCTATGCCCCTGCGTACGGTCAAGGTAGAAGGATAAGGCCCTCCTAAAGTCCAGGGTATGCAGGACTGCTTCAGCCTGGCTAGCATGAGGCCTAGGGAAGAATGTTGGAAGAACCACCTCCTGGTTGAGGTGGAAAGAGGAGACAACCTTAGGGAGGAACTTTGGATGAGTCCTAAGGACTACCCTGTTCCTATAAATCCTGGTGTAAGACCTATCACAGACCAGGGCCTGAAGCTCACTTACTCGCCTAGCCGAGGTAAGGGCTATCAGGAAGAGTGCCTTCCAGGAGAGGAGAGGAAGTAGCCATCGGCTCAAAAGGTGGGCGAGTCAGTTGCTGCAAGACCACATTCAGCTCCCACTCAGGGGCAGGAGGACGGATTGGAGGCTTGAGCAAAAGCAAGCCCCTGAGAAAGCGGGACACCAAGGGGTGACCAGCCAGAGAATGTCCCTCCACCAGAGAGTGGTGAGCTGCTAGAGCTGAGAGGTGGACCCGAACAGAATTTGACTTAAGTCCCTGATTCGATAAGTGCAGTAAGTATTGAAGCACTACTGGTACCGTACAAGAGAAAGGGTCCTCTGTACGTAGCTGACACCACACAGAAAACAGTTTCCCTTTGAGAGCATAGGTTTTCCTAGTGGACTGTTTCCTAGAGGCCAGGACAACCTCTTCAAGTTCCTGAGCCAAAACTACCCTTGCAGCCTCCAGGCCATCAAATTGAGAGCTTTGAGATTGGGGTGCAGAAGGGAACCCTGCTCCTGTGAGAGAAGGTCGGGTTGCAACCCCAGAGGTAGTGGAGGATCCACCGCCAGTTGAAGCAGAAGAGGAAACCAAGGCTGTCTCGGCCACCTGGGAGCCACCAGCAGGACCAAGGCCTTGTCCTGAAGAATCTTGACGAGAGTTCGGGCCACCAAGGGCGTGGGAGGAAACGCATACAGGAGGGCCTGAGACCAGGATATCAGAAAAGCATCCGGTGCAATCCGCAGAGGATGCGGTTGAATGGAGCAGATCTTTGGCAGTTGCTTGTTGATTGGGCTGGCAAAGAGATCTATCAAAGGGAGACCCCATTTTAGAAAGATCCTCTGAACTACTGAAGGATGCAGCTGCCACTCGTGGGGCTGCAGTATTCTGCTTAACCTGTCTGCCAGGTAGTTGTCCTGGCCTGGAAGGTACACAGCCTTGAGGAGCATGTTGTGCTTGAGGGCAAATGAACAAAGGTCCTGAGCCTCTCGACAAAGGATCCTGGACCCAGTCCCACCCTGTTTGTTCACATAAAACATGGCTACCTGGTTGTCTGTCTGAATCAGGACAGATTGGTGAGCCAGGGTAGGAGAGAAAGCTTTGAGTGCCAATCGAATAGCTCTGAGTTCGAAGAGATTGATCTGCTGTGCGGCTTCCCAAGGAGACCACAGGCCCTGAGTGCACTTGCCCAGACAATGAGCTCCCCAGCCTTGCAGGTAGGCGTCCGTGGTCAGCACTACTGTGTACCCTGGAACCTGAAAAGGCACCCCCTTCAGTAGATTGGGAGGGTGCAGCCACCAGTTGAGAGAGTGCAGAAATGGTCTGGACACCCTTATTCTGTCTCTGAGGTTGCCTGTGGCTTGTGACCACTGAGTCCGAAGGGATCACTGTGCAGGCCTCATATGGAGCCTGGCATTGGGGGTCACATGTACTGTCGAAGCCATGTGGCCCAGAAGCCTCAGGCAGAGTCTGGCGGAGACCAGTGACCAGCTGAGAAACTGATTTGCCAAGGCCATCAACCTTTGGGCCCTGTCTGCTGTCAAGAAAGCCTTTGCCAGCAGAGAGTCTAGCCTTGCTCCTATGAACTGCAAGTTCTGGGAGGGGAGCAAAGTGGACTTTGCATAGTTTATGACAAACCCCAGCCTTTGGAGAAGAGCAATAGTGCTGAGGGTGGCTTGTTTGGCCTCCTGGCACGTCTGACCCCTGATGAGCCAGTTGTCCAGATAGGGGAAGACAAAAATGCCCTGGTTTCTCAGGTAGGCCGCCACCACTGCTAGGCACTTCGTGAAGACTCTGGGGGCGGACGTGAGGCCGAAAGACAGCACTCTGTATTGATAATGGTTTCCCTCCCACAATGAACCTGAGGTACTTTCTGTGGTCTGGATGAATGAGGATGTGAGTGTACGCATCCTTTAGATCTAAAGAGCATAGCCAATCTCCCTGCTGGAGGTAGGGCAGAAGTGTCCCAAGAGTAAGCATCTTGAACTTCTCCTTCACTAGGAACTTGTTGAGGTTCCTGAGGTCCAGAATGGGTCAAAGGCCACCGGTTCTTTTGGGCACCAGGAAATACCTGGAGTAGAAACCGTAACCCTGTAAGTGGGGAGGCACAGGCTCCACCGCCCTGTCCACCAACAGACCTTGAAGCTCTTGCAGGAGAAGGTCTGTGTGCAGGGGAGGCCTTGGAGGCTCCCCTGGAAAATATGGTGGAGGCAGTTGGTGAAAATGCAGGGCATAACCCTTGTGGACTATGTCCAACACCCAAGTGTCCCCGGTGATAAGGGGCCAATGTTGGGCAAAGAGGGCGAGGCGACCTCCTGTGCAGGGTTGGGAGAGCAGTGGAGGAGAGGCTACGCTCAAGGAGTCAAAAACCACCACCCTGCTGAGTGGTAGCAGGGGCCGGTGGCTTGGGGGTCCTCTGCCTACGGGGCCCATTACCCTGCCCCTTGGCTTGCTGATCCTGGGGGGCAGCTTGGGCAGTCTGATATTGCGGGTAATGTTTGTAGGCAGTGCCCTTCCTTGGGTAAAAGGGCTTTTTACCCGAGCCCTTCTTTTTATGAGAAGGGGCAGAGGTCTTCCTAGACAGCCTTGTCCGTGTGAAGTGCTCAGTTTCAAGCTGAGCGGCCTTCTCGGTCATGGGCTTGCCAAAAAGGTTGTTACCTCGGCAAGGGACATCGACCAACTTGTCCTGAACCCATGGCTCGAGGGCCGATGACTGCAGCCATGCCTGGCGTCGAGCCGCGATGCCGGCTGCCGCAACTCGGGCCGAAGCCACGAAGCCATCATAGGCGGCACGGGACATGAACTTCGAGCAGTCCCGAATCCCCCAGGACAAGGACTTAAATCTCTGCAAGGGTTCCCCGGAGAGACCAGCAGAGAACCCGGCCAAGTCCTTGGCCAGGTCCCGCAAGTACATGCCCATGTACAGCTGGTAAGACTGGACACGGCAAGCAAGCATCGAACCCTGGAAGCAATTTCTACCAACGCTATAGAGGTTCCGGGCCTCCCTGCCGGGGGGCACCGCAGAGTGCATCTTCTGACTCTTCAGACGATGCATGGCCGATTCCACAACCATGGAATGGTGTGGTAGCTGTACCTTTTGAAAGTCAGGGCTCTTCCTGAGTCGATAGATCGAGTCGACTCGCTTGCTTAAAACCGGCGCCAAGGCCGGTGCCTCCCACATCCGGAAGAGGAGCCGTTCCAGCATCGGAGGAACCGGGACAGTAAAGGCCTCCTTCGGAAGAGAGTCATACTGTAGGGCCTCGAGCTCTTCAGCTCGAGGCTCCTCCTCAGGGTCCGCCGGGATAGTCAAGGCAACGGCCATATCCCGGACGAACTCCGAGAACCGA
The DNA here is from genome assembly GCA_033557465.1 of Ichthyophis bannanicus. Lineage (NCBI taxonomy): Eukaryota > Metazoa > Chordata > Amphibia > Gymnophiona > Ichthyophiidae > Ichthyophis > Ichthyophis bannanicus. The sequence continues at coordinate 505,455,179 of CM066035.1, read as the reverse complement.
GTATCCTCCGGAGGGGACCTACTCCAGGGCTCAGACTGTGGTGAGCCCGACGGGACGCACTGAGTCTTGAAGGTGTCAGGAGACTCCTCGTCCTCCGTCTCCCAAGCTGACTCGTCCGAGGAAGAGTCAGGGTCTGACCCCGCGGGGGGGGCCCTGGAGCACCAGCCCCGACGCCAAAGGCACCGGCGTCGACGTCCTCGGTCCCGAACGGGAGGTCGAGGGAGACCGCGACCAAGGTCGACCCCGAGCCACAATGGACTCGAGTATCAGCTCGGTCTCCGGGGTCAACTTCGAAGTCAATGTCCCGGTGGTCGGGGCAGATGCGCTAGGCAGGCTGGCCATCAGTGCCCGCTGCTGCTCCATGAAGGCAGACAATCTGCTCTCCAAGGCTGTCATCCTGAGACTCAGCTCGGGAGACGCAGCAGCCACCAACTCAGGCCCCGGCGGCGGCGCCGGGCCCGACGTCGGCTCCCTGGGAGGAGAGTCCTCGAGGACTACGGGGCTTACGTGTCCAGCAGACTCCGGCTCCACGCAAGGAACTTTAGCAGGCTTCTCGTGTTCCACGGGCCCGGGGCGACAGTCGGAGGTCTTAGACCTGGCCCTCGAGGAACGAGGGACTTCCTCCTCCGACGCCCTAGCGAGCCGCTTCTTCCTCTTGCGTTCCCGGTCGGGGGACCCCCTGTCCGAGGAGCTTCGACGGCGCTCGGGATCGGAATCCCGAGATGTCGAGGCCTCAGACGAGGTCCGGGCCCGGCCGGAGGCTGAGTCCGAGAAAAGCCTTTCTTTTTGCTGCTGTCGACTTCGGAGCGCCTTGGAAGACATCTTTCCACATGGCCCGCACGACTTAGGGTCGTGATCGGGGCCGAGGCACCGAAGGCAGCAGTCGTGTGTGTCGGTGAGAGACATTAATTTCTTACACCGATCACACTTTTTAAAACCGCTGGAAGCCATCGGGGAAAAAAGAGTCCCCGCGAGATCAAAGGACCGGCTTTCCAGGGAAAAATGGAAAAAAGGGCGCGAACGCCAGCCACGAAGGGCAAAAACCGAAAAAGAAGAATCGGGCTCGATACCGATGTACCGAACCCGGCGGGAGAAAAAAATAGCGAAAATCGACGAAAAAATCTAATTTTAACCGGGAAAAGAGGATACACGTCTGGTGGGCTTCACGGAAAAAAAGAGACTGAGGTAAGATGGCACCTTTAGGCGGGAAGGGAACCGCGCATGCGTGCCTGCATTCCCAAAGGCTTTCATAGAAAGCTGGGGAAATGCTCCGCTGGGGCTTCATCGGCACCGATGACACCCATATGTGAGGACTGACTTCCTGCTTGGTCCTGGAGAATACATCTTGTGGCTTTTACCAGTATTTCGTACATATAAGAGTAGACATCTACATCCTACACCCTATCTGACAATATGTCACCTTTAATCATTGTAACAGTGAGCCTCAGCCCCAAACCTTTTCAGGGCTTTCCATTTTAGATTGATAAGGGGAGCTTGTACTAACCCTTTATGGGGCATTTGCTCAAATTTGCTATATAAACAAACATGGTTCCACCATGCTTGGCAATGGAGGTCTGTGTTTTGTTTCCAGTTGCGAACCAATAGGTGTATAGCCACCCCCAGCATAAAGTCTAATAGGAAGAAGTAGTTCCTGTTCAGCACAGGCATATCTATGGCTGAGCGAAAAACTAATATCTCCCAAGTGAAAGGAGTTCTGAAGCCCAAAAGTTCCTGTATTCGTGCCCATATCTGTATCCAGAAGGGCTGCACATTCGGACAGTCAAAAGCTATGTGTTTGAGAGTACCTACTTGTTTTTGGCATGCCCAGCACCGATTACTGGCTGACCTATCCCATTTGGTTAGTCTTACCGGTGTTAAGTAAGCTCTATGAGCAAAGAAAAACAAAGTCTGGGTGATAGAGGCAGATTTGGCTGTTCTTACTTGTTTTTCCCAAATGTTTGCCCAACTTTGTTGTGATAGAGAGGCTCCCATATCTTGTTCCCACACACGCTGTAACCCAATTAGCTGGTTACATGACGTCTATTTTAATTCTTTGTAAAAGGAGGAGGCTACACCTGAGGCTAGCCGTGCTTGTTGGATTTTGACGTTTACCCCCCATTCTTCCTGCAAAGAGTTAATGTCCCCCACTACTCTCTCTACGCAATGTTTCAGCTGTAACCATTGGAAGTATAGAGACCTCGCGAGGTCAAAGTCCTGTTGCAGCTTCTCAAAGTTTTTCCAATTGCTCTCTTCTATTATCTGACCTATTGTCCAGACGCCTCTATCATACCATTGTTTCCAAGATGCTGAATCTTGAAAAGGGGGTTATACCACAGAGGGAGACACTTAGATCTTCCTCCGTTCGAGCCAAGGGAGTGAATTAAACCCTGAAAAGCTCTTTGTGTGTCAACCACCATCTGTAGTCTCCCAGAGTTGTCTCTGAAAAGCATACCTGGTAGAAGGTTCAAGGGGAAGGGGGCCACAACCCTTTCCTCACGGATTAGCCAGACCGGGCTTTGGTCGGACAGCTGCTCCATCCATTCTTAACCCTTGTTTCATCAAAAACGCACTAGGATAGTCCAGGAAGTCTGGAAAACCCACTCTCCCTCCTCCTTACAGGATTTGAGCTTTTTGAGGGTTATTCTGGGAGGTTTGTTTGTTCCATAAAAAGAGTGCTAATGATCTCTCCATCTGCTGGTATACCTGTCTTGGCAAGTATAGTGGCACCATTTCCAGTATATAATTAATTTTTGGAATAGTCATTTTGATTGTCTCCAAACGGCCCCACTACGATAAACACAGAGGGGACCATTTAGTGGTCATATTTTGTATCGTGGACAAAAGTATCTCTGCATTGTACTTAATTGTCTCTTCCAATGGATAGCAGTAGTGCACCCCTAGGTATTTAACCTTTTTTGTCTCCAACACAAAGGGAAATTCTAGCAAGTCAGCTTTGTGAACTCGTAAGTTAAGGGGAAAAGCTACTGATTTCGACCAATTGGTCTTATACCCCGACAGTGTCAAGTAATGATCTATTTGCTCCAAGATGTGCGGCACAGACTCAGAAGTAGCGAATAACAGAAGATCGTCAGCGTATGCTGAAAGTTTAATCTCTCTGCCCGCTATGGTTATACCTTGGATCCTAGTATTTTGGCGCAATAGTAGGGCAAGAGGCTCAAGTGCTAGGTTAAAAATTGGGGATAAAGAGCAGCCTTGCCGCGTGCCACGGCCCAGTAAGAGGTCCCGTGACTGGGTATTAACAACGCATATACTGGCAAGAGGTCGAACATACATTACTTTAATTAACTTAATGAAGCCTTCTCCAAAGCCAAACCAGTCAAGAGGGGAGTACAGGAATGCCCACTCCAGGTGATCAAATGCCTTTTCCGCATCCAACGACAGGCCCTCTAACCGGCCGTCCATGTTCTCCGCCCCAGACAAGACAAGGCACAGAAGTCTGGCTTTATCCACTGTTGATCGGCCCTCTACAAATCCACACTGATCTGGATTGATTAGAGAGATGGGATCACTTTGGCCAATCGACGCGCCAGAACCGTTGCATAAATTTTATAATCAACATTTAGTAGAGAAATTGCACGGTAATTGCTTACCACCTGTGGATCCCTCCCTGCTTTTTCTAACACTATTACTGTTGCAGAGGCAAACGTTCCTACTTTGGAACTTTCCTCAATTAACGCTTGATAGTACAACTACCAATGCTGTTTGTACCATTGTGTTTATATTTGTTCATATGTAAACCGCACTGATTTAAGAGCGCGGTATATAAGAAAAATAAATAAATAAAATAAATAAACTGTATGTGTGGTCCTATTTCCCTAGCGAAGGCCCTAAAGAATTCTGAGGGTAGGCCATCAGGCCCCGCAGCCTTTCCCAGAGCTAAGGAGTCTACTGCTTGATAAATTTCAGCTAGGAAAATTGGACTATTTAGCATCTCTGACGTTTCATTGTCCAATGTTGGCCTCCTAACCTTATCCACCAATTGTGCAAAGGATTCCTGTAAACACACTTTTTCGGATGTGTAAAGCTGAAAGCCTCTGCAATTTCAGGATCTTTCACCAACAAGGCTGGGCACCCAAGATCATGAATGGTCGCAACTCGGCCAGCCTCTTTACGCGTTCTCAAGGTGTTTGGCTAACACACAGCCGACCTGCCTTATCATTCTCCCTATAGTATGTGCCTTCTTGAGCTTTAATATTTTGAGAGGCCTCATTAGTTAAGAGTTGGTTGTATTTAAACCTTAGCCGCTGGAGATGCAATAGAATACATGGATCCATAGGTTTGACCAGAACACGCTCTCCCGCTTTTATCTGCACGTCCAGCTCATGTAATTGCTCTTTACGCTGTCTTGCCAAGTATATGCTAAAACTAGTAAAAGCAGCTCTTATTGAGGCTTTAAAGCCTTCCCATCTGGCCCACTCTGTGGTCGCCTTGCGGAGGATTAAACTGGAAATATTCCACTATTGCTGCCTGGATCCTTACTCGAAATTCAGTATTATCCAGAAGGGATCTGTTAAGGAACCATTTTGGCAGTGCAGGGTTTACTCTATCGTTCTTCAGCAAAATGGAAAAAGCCACATGGTCCGAAATATGAGCGCATGTATATCTGCAGCTACAATGTTAGGGGATCAGGGTTTTACAGTAGATAGCAGTATAAAATCTATTATTGATAAGGATTGATGAGGGGGAGAGTAAAAAGTGAACTCCTGATCTGAGGGGTGGAACAATCTCCATATGTCTACCAAACCCGCCTCCCGCAATATGGAGACTAGGACCGATTGGGCTTTAAACCATGAGAAACTCTGGGCCACATTAAGAAGCATGGGTATACCAGAACACCTAATCGTACTCTTGCACGATCTGTACATTGATCAAGAAGCAACAGTTTGAACTGAACAAGGAGAAACAGAATGGTTTAAAATAAGCAAAGGTGTAAGACAAGGCTGCATACTTTCCCCCTACCTGTTTAATTTATATGCAGAACAAATCATCAGAGAAGCAGGATTGTATGAAGACAACAGAGGTGTGAAGATTGGTGGAAGACTCATCAACAACCTTCGCTATGCTGATGATACCACATTACTGGCTGAAAGTGAAGATGATCTGAAACATTTGCTTCTCACAATCAAAGAACAGTCTCAAAATGGGCCTGCACCTTAATGTAAAGAAGACAAAGATCATGACAACTGGCATAATCAACAGGTTCATCATTGAAGGAGAAGAAATTGAAATCGTGAACAACTTTAACCTACTTGGATCAACTATCAAAAAAGAAGCAACAAGCAGTCAAGAAATCAGACGGCGCATTGCTCTTGGCAGAATGGCTATGAGAGACCTAGATAAGATTCTCAAGAGCAGAGATGTCTCTCTCCATACAAAGATTCGACTTGTTCAAGCCATGCTATTTTCAATATCATATGGATGTGAAAGCTGGACAGTGAAAAAGATAGACAGGAAGAAAATTGATGCCTTTGAATTATGGTGCTGGCGGCGAATACTGTGTATACCATGGACTGCCCGAAGAACAAACCAGTCGGTACTAGAGGAGATCAAACCTAAGCTTTCTTTAGAAGCTCAGATGACAAGACTTCGACTTTCATACTCTGGACACATCATGTGAAGAGAGAGATCATTAGAGAAAGACATCATGCTTGGCAAGATAGAAGGTCAACGCAAAAGAGGAAGGCCAGCAATGAGATGGATCGATACAATAACAGCAGCTACGGGTATTAGTCTATCAACAATGAGCCGCCTGACTGAAGACCGAACACAATTTAGGATAGCTATCCAGAAGGTCGCCATGAGTCGACTCGACGGCACTTAACAACAACAGCATCTGTCCTAGGGGGTTTTCTATCCACTAGCGCATCTAGGACAAGATTAAAGTCATAAGAACATAAGATATGCCATACTGGGTCAGACCAAGGTCCATCAAGCCCAGCATTCTGCTTCCAACAGTGGCCAATCCAGGTCATATGTACCTAGCAGTTTCCCCAAGAGACACAAGTTCCACAATGCTTGTACTGGGTCAAGCATTGATATCTTCGGTCACTTCTTAATAATGGTTTATGGACCTTTCCTCCAGGAACTTGTCCAAACCTTTTTTAAACCCAGCCTTTACTACATCCTCCGGTAACAAATTCCAGAGTTTGATTTCCCCTCCTAAGATTGTGGATATTGTGGAATCCATATGTATTTCTTCTGCCAGGTTCCTAAAGAATACTGGGTTGTCACCATTGGGGGCATAGATGTTTACTAGGTGTAATTCTAAAGTCCCGAGCTTGAGATGTGCTTTAACCCATCTTCCTTCCTGGTCTGAGCGGGTTTGCATCAGTTGGGCTGGGATTTCCGTATTAAGATGGCCACCCCATTATGCTTCTGAGCCGCCGCCAAGAATGCCAGCACAGTAAAGGCCTTTTTATTATGTTTCAGGGACTCCCTCATATTAAGATGGGTTTCTTGTAAAAATAAGATATCAACTTTTTCCTGCTGTCCAAAAAAGGATTCTTTTTTTCCTTTTTATGGGATTATTGATACCTTTTACATTTAATGAAAAGATTTTAACGGGTGCCATTACACTGCTTTGCCAGATTTCTCCTTATACATTCTTCTGATCTTTTTTCCACAAGTATATGTAGACTTTACCTGCACAAAAACATTACCCATCCCATACACAGACCCTATACTGTGTTCAACCTCACTGTATTCTATTACTCTAACCAATATCATCCAACCAAAAAGCTTATTTTTAATAGACCCAGTGGACCATGGGGGGGGGGGGGGGGGCGGTAACTTTAACATACCTAATAGGTGAGCCCTAGATAGGCAGAACGAACACTGAAAGACGATGCCGCTTTACTATCTTGTCTGTGCTGTTCAGTTTGGCATTTCACTACCCTTACATTATTAAACCAAAATGTGCCTACTTGCCACTATCCAACCACTCTTACCAACCCTTTGTTACATTTAACCTCACAACATACCAACTCACTGTCTCCCCCAACATTTAACAGACCACCACGCTTGGAGCCACAGATATTGTCCTGCACTTAGACTCCTCAAGTCATGTGTTCCGCTTCTTTCCCTTCTAGGGCCCCTGGATCTCCAAAGGTTCTTGTCCGATTGTGAAGGTTGATCCTCATTCTAGCCGGATAGAATAGCCCAAATCTTGCTTGAAGCTGCTGAAGCCTCGGTCTCAGCGCTAGAAAACTACTTCTCCTATCCACTGTGCTCTTAGCAAAGTCAGGGAAGAACATCAACCTGCGACCCTCAAAGTCCAGTGGGGAGCGTGCTCGAGCTGCCTCCATGATTTTGACTACTTGCTAGAATCGAAGCACTTTGAGAATAATCGGACGTGCCCTTTTGCTGTTTGGTATGGCCTGTGAGGGGACACGCTCTCTCTAATTCAAATGGCATCTCAAAAGATATTTTTAGCACCGCTGGGATCATCTTGTATAAGAAACCATAAATGTCTTTCCCCTTGGCGCCCTCCGGGACCCCCACAATCCTCACATTGTTCCTGTGGGATCTGTTGTTAAGAACATAAGAACATAAGATATGCCATACTGGGTCAGACCAAGGTCCATCAAGCCCGGTATCCTGTTTCCAACAGTGGCCAATCTAGGTCATATGTACCTAGCAGTTTCCCCAAAAGACACAGGTTCCACAATGCTTGTACTGGGTCAAGCATTGATATCCTGGGTCCCTTCTTAATGATGGTTTATGGACCTTTCCTCCAGGAACTTGTCCAAACCTTTTTAAAACCCAGCTACACTAACAGCCTTTACTACATCCTCCGGTAACAAATTCCAGAGTTTGATTACACGTTAAGTGAAAAAATATTTTCTTTTATTAGTCATAAATAGTTTACCCTGTAGCTCCATTGCATGTCCCCTAGTCTTTCTATATTCTGATAACGTAAACAATCGATCTACGTTTACCCATTCCACTCCGTTCATTAATTTATAGACTTCTATCATATCTCCCCTCAGCCGTCTCTTTTCCAGGTTAAAGAGCCCTAACCTTTTTAGCCTTTCTTCATAGGAGTATCCTTCCATCCCCTTTACCATTTTGGTGGCTCTTCTCTGAACCTTTTCTAATATCGCTATATCCTTTTTAAGATACGGCGACCAGAATTGCACACAATATTCAAGGTGCGGTCTCACCATGGAACGATATAGAGGCATTATAATATCTTTTGTTTTATTTTCCATTCCTTTCCTTATAGAAACATAGAAACATGATGACAGAAAAAGACCACATGGCCTATCTAGTCTGTCCTTCCATAACAACAACTACAACAGTCCACTTTTTACCTTTAGAGATCCTCTGTGTTGGTCCCATGCTTTTTTGAATTCAGTTAGTGTCCTCATCTCTACCACCTCCACTGGGAGACTATTCCATGGATCCACTACTCTTTCTGTAAAGAAATATTTCCGCATATCACTCCTGAATCTATCTCCCTTCACTCTCATCCCATGTCCCCTCATAGCAGAACTTGCTTTCAATTGAAAGAGGCTCTCTCCCTGAACATTTACGCCACGGAGGTATTTAAACATCTCAATCAAATCACCTCTATCCCGCCTTTCCTCTAAGGTGTACATATTAAGATCCTTTATAATGCTTTATAATGAAGCCCATTAATCATTTTAGTAGCAACCCTCTGCACCGACTCCATCTTGTTCACATCCTTTTGAAGGTGCGGTCTCCAGAACTGCACACCATAGTCCAAATGAGGTCGCACCAAAGACTTATACAGAGGCATTATCACCTCCTTTTTTCTGCTAGCCATTCCTCTCCGTATGCACCCAAGCATCCTTCTAGCTTTTGCCGTCGCCTTTTCTACCTGTTTAGCTACTTTAAAATCATCAGACACAACCACGCCTAGGTCCCGCTCTTCTTTAGTGGACAAAAGTACTTCACCTCCTATACTGTATTGCTCCCTTGGATTACTGCAGCCCAAATGCATAACCTTACATTTTTTAACATTAAATCCCAGCTGCCAAATTCTAGACCATTCTTCAAGCATAGCTAGATCCCTCCTCATGTTATCTACACCTTCCTGGGTGTCTACTCTATTGCAGATTTTGGTATCATCGGCAAAGAGGCAAACCTTACCCGACAGCCCTTCTGCTATATCACTAACAAAGATGTTAAAAATTATCGGACCAAGGACAGATCCCTGGGGCACACCACTGGTAACATCCTTCTCCTCAGAGTGAGCTCCATTTACTTGTACTCTTTGTTGCCTCCCACCCAACCAATTTCTAACCCAAGCAGTAACTTTAGGGTCCATCCCTAGGGTGCTCAGTTTGTTTATAAGTCGCCTGTGAGGAACAGTGTCAAAGGCTTTACTGAAATCTAAATACACCATATCTAGAGCGCTCCCTCGGTCCAACTCCCTGGTCACCCAGTCAAAGAAATCAATCAGATTTGTTTGACAAGACCTGCCTCTGGTGAATCCATGCTGCCTCGGATCCTGTAATCCGCTGGACTCCAGCAACCTCACTATTTTCTCTTTCAGCAGCGTTTCCAATAATTTACTCACCACCGAAGTTAAACTAACCGGCCTGTAGTTTTCAACCACATCCTTACTTCCGCTTTTGTGTAAAGGCACCACATAAGCCTCTCTCCAGTCCTTTGGCACCACTCCCGACGCCAACGAGGCATTGAAAAGGTCAGTCAGTGGAGTTGCTAGAACATCCCCAAGTTCCCTCAGTATTCTAGGGTGTATCCCATCCGGTCCCATCGCTTTGTCTGCTTTAAGTTGAGCTAGTTTCTCACGAACACAGTCTTCTGAAAATTGTTCAAGATGTCCCTCGCTTCTGTTCTTATTTGTGGGTGTTTTCTGAGGTCCTGCTCCTGATACCTAGCATTCTATTTGCTCTCTTGGCTGCCGCTGCACACTGGGCCGAGGGTTTTAACATGGTATCCACAATGACGCCTAAATCTTTTTCCTGGTTGGTGGTTCCTAATGTGGAACCTTGCATCGTGTAACCATAGTTTGGGTTGTTCTTCCCTAGGTGCATAACTTTGCACTTGTCCACTTTAAATTTCATCTGCCATTTTGATGCCCAGTCTTCCAATTTATCAAGATCCTCTTGCAATTTTCCACAATCCTCTTGGGTTTTAACAACTTTAGATAGCTTTGTGTCATCTGCAAATTTGACAACCTCACTCATTATTCCCTTTTCCAGGTCATTAATGAATATGTCAAAAAGCAGCGGACCCAGCACAGATACTATATCAACTGACTCACCTTTGTGCACCTGTTTATTCACACCTTGAAAAAAAACATAACAGATTAGTAAGACAAGATCTTCCTTGTCTAAAGCCATGTTGGCTCTCTCCCCTTAGGCCATGACTATCTACATGCTGAGTAATTTCGTTCTTTATGATGGTTTCAACTATTTTTCCCGGTACTGACTTCAGGCTCACCGGTCTGTAATTTCCCGAATCACCCCTGGAACCCTTTTTTTTTTTCTTTTTTTCTAATGTTTATTTATGAACCATCATGACAAACACCCTTTTTAAAAATTGGCATTACATTGGCAATCCTCCAATCTTCAGTTATTACAGATGATTTTAATGAAAATTCACAGATTACTAATTGGAGGTCTGCAATCTCATATTTCAGTTCTTTCAACACCCTTGGATGTATACCATCCGGCCCAGGTGATTTGCTACTATTCAGTTTATCTAATATTTGAAATACATCTTCCCGATGTATCGATATTTCCTTCATTTCTTCCGTACCTTTAAATACCACTTCAGTCATGGATAACATCCCTACATCTTCCTCAGTAAAGACCGAAGCAAAGAATTCATTCAGTCTCTCCGCTATCGCCTTGTCGCCTCTAAGTGCCCCTTTAACCCCTCTATCATCTAATGGACGAACTGACTCTCTCACAGGTTTTTTGCTACGAATGTACTTGAAAAAGTCTACTTCGCGTTTTTGCTTCCGCAGCAAGCTTCTTCTCAAATTCTCCCTTTGCCTGCCTTATCAATGCCTTGCATTTCACTTGCCAGTGCTTGTGCTGTTTCCAGGTTCGTCGTTTGGCTCTTTTTTCCATTTTCTGAAAGATGCTTTTTTGGCAACAACAGCCTCCCTGACCTCACCTTTAAACCATGCTGGCAGTTTTTTGGACTTCCTTCCACTTTTCTTAAAAGCGTGGAATACAGCTGGTCTGGGCTTCCAAGATAGTAGTTTTCAATAACACCCAAGCTTTATGTAAGTCTTTGACCTTTACAACTGCTCCTTTTAGTTTTTTATTAACTATTTTCCTCATTTTATCATAGTCTCCCTTTCAAGAGTTAAGAGGTAGTATTGTGGATTTCCTTACTATCCCTCCTCCACTAATTAAATCAAACGCGATCATGCTATGATCACTATTGCCAAGTGGCCGCAACACCCTTATCTCTTGCACAAGATCTGGTGTTCCACTAAGGACTAGGTCTAATATGGCTTCCCCTCTGGTCGGTTCATGAACCAGCTGCTCCAAGAAGCAGTCATTTATTTCATCTAGGAACTTTATCTCCCTAGCATGTCCTGCCGTGACACTGACCCAGTCGATACCGGAGTAATTGAAATCACCCATTAGTACTGCGCTGTAACTTTTGTTAGCTTCCTTGACTTCTTTGAGCATTTCATCTTCCATTTGTTCATTCTGGCCAGGCGGTCGATAGCACACCCCCACTGCCATCGACTTCCCCTTTTTACATGGAATTTCAATCCATAGAGCTTCTACAGCAAATTTTGTTTCCTGCAAAACTTGAATCCTTTCTGACTCAATGCCATCTCTAACATAGAGCGCAACCCCTCCACCAATTTGATCAGTTCTATCATTACGATATAGTTTGTACCCAGGTATCACAGTGTCCCACTGGTTGTCCTCCTTCTACCATGTCTCTGATATTCCAATCATATCTAACCTCTCATTTAGTGCTATATATTCTAACTCTCCCATCTTATTTTTTAGACTTCTAGCGTTTGCATACAAGCATTTTAGAGACTGCATTTTATTCATATTAATCTGGCTATTGGTAGACATAGGTAATTTGGGATTTTTAAGCTGTGTCTGCTCCATTCTCAAGGGCATTTGGGCTACTTTACTCTTTTTTGGAAACTCTCTGCTTTTGGTAGTATCCTTCAAGGATACATTCTTCCGAACCATGCGCTCTTGGACGACTGTCTGCTTTCCCCTATTATCTAGTTTAAAAACTGCTCTATCTTTTTTTTTTTTGTATACTTATCTTTATTGCATTTAACACATATACAAAAGAAATCACACAACAGTCACATCAACTGTCAAATCCTAACATAACATACTAACATAGTACAGAACCCTGAGAACATACAAAAACTAGTTACAGTCAATCCAATCCAGCTCCCCATTTATTACCTCGGATATGCTGCAAAGCAGACCAGGTGATGACCATCTCTTTGCGAAAATAGCACCCGCACCTACAGAGGCCTTTGTTGATGGAGCATACCAACAATGTCAGCTCTCCCAGCACGTGCCAGATATGTATTTAGAGGTTCCCATTTCAGGCCCAATTTAACTGCCGTGGGATCCTTTTTCACATACAATTCCTCGTATATCTTATGCTGACACAGCAGTGCCCACCATCCGTCACTGTGAACCTTCTCATTATTTTTCCAACAAATCAAAATTATCTTTATTGCTATAATGAGCATGATATCCAATAATTGGCTCTCCCATTTCTTTAAGAGAAGATCTTCCACCGCGGACTTGAAAACCACAATTTGATAGGATATAGGCACTTGAATGGGCAAAATTTCCAGTATCCGCTGCCATACACGTTTCCAAAATGTCTGAAGACGTCCACAGTAGTAGATCATATGCGATAGTGTGCCAATCTCAGATTTGCAAAACCAACACTGATCGCTTCCTTGCGATGCCCATTTCGCTATCCGAGAAGGTGTCAGGTGTGCACGGTGAGCAAAGAAGTACATCGATTGTGTCAGAGCTGCAGCTCTCGTTATTCGAGTTTGAGAGCTCCAGAAATCATCCCAAGATTCCGGCTGAGCGTGCCCTCCTATGTCCCTCTCCCAGGCTGACTGTACCTTAGTACACTGCTTGTTGGACCTGGATCGAAATAACTCCAAAGATTTTGAAATGATACTAGCACCACTCTGAAGCTCCCTCAGTTTCTGTAGTAAAGGCCATTCCGTGCGTATTGCCAGCGGAGTTACGCCTGCTTGACTCAAACAGTGTCTAAGTTGGCACCACTGGAAGTAGGAAGTATTTGGTAGGCCGAATTCACTCTTCAGCATGTCAAACGTTTTAAATCCCTTATCGGAGATCAGATGCCCTAACATCGTTATTCCACAGGCCACCCATGTCTTCCAGAAAATCACTTTTCTACCAATTGTGAATCGACGATTCTTCCATATAGGCATCCCTATGGCAAAGTCGTCCCCTCCTTCGATACATGAAGTCACTGACCTACACGCATACTGCGTTGCAGCAATAATCTCATTCTGAGGTTTATAGAGATCAACTGATGTGCCAATTAATAGGTGCTTCGGAAGTGGGGCACAGAGAATACTCTCCAGCTGCAACCATCTAGAGGGTTCATCGCCATCTTCTTCAGCGGTCCACTGTGCACCCTGTTTAAGCAGGGAGGCTAAATGTAAATATTCAATGTCCGGAAAATGCAGTCCCCCCTTTGTTTTTGGCAACCTCAGTTTCCACGCTGCAATTCTCGGGACCTTCTTGTTCCAAAGGAAAGCAATCAACAAACTATTAATCTTTTTATACCATCCTTGCGGGAACAGAACAGGAATCATACTTAATATGTAACCGATCTTCGGAGCCAGCACCATCTTTATGGCTTCCAGCCTGCCCCACCAAGTCAGATATAGAGGCGTCCATTTCAAAACATAATCCTTCACGATCTCTTCACAGCGTTTTGCATTAAGAGTCACCGTTTCCACTAATGAACGTCCATACTCCACACCTAAATATTGAAAAGAGACTCGCGCAACTTGAAACCCATAGCCTGTGAGTAGATCTTCCTGCACGGTGGAGTTGAGAGGAATTATAGTAGTTTTCGCCAAATTAACTTTGTATCCAGATACAGAGGAGTAGTGTTCAATTGTCTTCAGGACCGCAGGCAGAGATTTAGGCGCTACAAACAGCAGCAAGTCGTCCGCATACGCCGACAATTTACATTGTCCATCCGCAAGATCCACCCCTCGGATGGCGTCCTGTTGCCTGATAGCTATCAGCAACGGTTCCAGAGCCAAATTGAACAGAAGCGGGGAGAGCGGACAGCCCTGCCTGGTGCCGTTTTGGAGTTTAAAGGGTGTTGAGACTTCCGAGTTAGCTGTTATCTGCGCTGTGGGATTGGAGTATAACATCGCTATCCTCTTAATAAAACCCTCTCGCATCCTATACCATAGTAGGGCCCGGAACAGAAAAGACCACTCCAGTCTGTCAAAGGCCTTTTCGGCATCCAGTGCCAGCCCCACTATCGGCTCAGGGTCCCTCTGAGCTTTAGCTAGGATATGTGACAATAATCTTCCATTATCCGTGGTAGATCTTCCTGAGATAAAACCACATTGATCCGCCCGAATCAATGTGGACAGTACTTTGTTCAGACGGTTAGCTAGTATCTTCGCATATATCTTGTAATCCGCATTGAGGAGGGAGATGGGTCTATAATTTTCCACTTTCTGCGGATCACGTTCTGGTTTAGGATGAATCACAATTGTTGCCTCCGCGAGAGCACCCACATCTGGGCTTTCTGCATATAGGCCACTGTAGTAGACCTTAAGCATTGACTCTACTGTCCCCTGGCATTTACAATAAAACTCCAATGGAATTCCATCAGGTCCCGCCGCCTTTCCCGTAGCTAACTGTTGAATTGCCTGTTGTATCTCCGCCACTGAGATATCTTGCTCTAGCATCTGTACTTGGTCTGCCGATAACGTTGGTCCGGATATATCTGATACAAACTCTCCGAAGTCTTTGTCCCCACATCCCACTCCCGAGCAGTATAGCTTCTCATAAAACTCCTTACAGCGCTCCAAAATTTGTCCATTTTGTAAAAGAAGGTCTCCTTTCTCATTCAAAAGTGCTGCTATAGGGGTCACATTCTTTCTTGCTTTGAGCAATTTAGCCAAAAGGGAACCTGCTCGATTATTCTCAAAGTAGTATGTACTTTGCTGCACTCGAATAATGGATTGCACTTGCGCATTAAGAATACTATTATATTGGTGCCTTAACTTCCGCCATCGTGTCAGCACCATTGGGTCTTCTCTTTTTGCCAACAGACATTCTCCTGCTTTAATTTGCACTTCCAAATCCTCTTGTTCTTGCTTCCGCTTTTTACTCCTCTGTATGGAGAAGGTTGTTATATGCGCCCGGAGCGTCGCCTTAAATCCTTCCCACCAACCCCAAGTAGACGTATCAGAGGGATTATTACATGTGTTATATGTCTCTATAACCTTATTGATATAGGTCATAAAGGTGCTGTCTGCTAGGAGAGACTTGTCAAAAGTCCATCTTGGAGATTGTTGGTGTGGCTTCCCTATGTCAATGGTCAAGGAGACCGCTGAGTGATCTGATACTGTTCCAGCGTGTATGTCCGAGGAGATCACGCGCTGAACCAATCCAGTAGTTACAAGGAAAAAATCAATTCTGGTCTGGGTATCGTGAGGGATGGAATAAAAAGTAAATTCTTTATCTACCGGATGTAGAAGGCGCCAGGTGTCATTCAAATGCAATTCTTTAATCTTACTCACTAATACACCGTGTGACCTAATTTTATCAGTTGATCGCTAGGGTAGCCGATCTAACAGTGGATCTAAAACCAGATTGAAATCCCCACCTAGAATCAACTCCGTGGCAGCAGCTGCCATTAATTCCATGGCGATATTTCTGTAGAATGTAGGATCATCCACGTTGGGAGCATAGATATTCATCAGTGTGTATAACTCCTGATCCAGAAGCATAGTCACTCTTACCCACCGTCCACCCGAGTCAGCTTTGGTTTCCTTAACTGTGGCTGACAGGGACTTCCTCATCAATATCAATACACCGCCTTTCTTATTTATAGCAGGAGATACCGTCGACACCTGGTTAAATTTTGAGCATACTTTCCAGGACTCTATTTCCGTTAGGTGTGTCTCTTGCAGATATACTATGTCCGCTTTCTTATGCTGACAATAGGATAAGATCTTCTTGCGTTTGATGGGGTTCAACACACCTTTGACATTGAGGGTAAGTATTAGTAATTTATTGGCCATCTGGACCTATGGACAGGTATCTATAAATCGGGTTCAAATGGTCCCACCTGCTGCAGCTTCCCTACCATGAGGCACAATACTGGATTGGATTGATCTGTAGTAACAGTTTAACTCATCAAACAAATACCGTATGGTGAACACCATCAGCTCTTGGCAGACTACCTTTATTAATAGGACCTATCCCCGTTGCCAGATCTAACATTTGCATTTGAACATTTTCAATAAAATAAACAGTATTATTTCCCTCCCTTGAACATCCTCCCCCCTTAACAATCATTGCACCTCTTAACCTAATACACCTAAACACAGATGGATCATAAGTGTTATATAGATGATCAAATAAATGGGAGCATAAAGAAATACTATACACTCTCCCTGCCTTTTAATCCTGCGGTGTTGCTCTTACATCTCACCACCCACTTCTCAATCCTCACTATATTCAGGTCTCCATTTTACTAGTTTCTTGCAAAAACATTTTCAACATTTCAGCATCAGTAAAATTTCTAGTAACATTGTTTAGTGTAACCCGCATAATGCCCGGATAGTACAAACCATAGCGTGCCTGAAGTCTTTGCATAAGCGGCCTACAGGCCAACAGTGCTCTACGCCGATCCATGGTCTGCTTGCTTAAGTCCGGAAAAAAATATACTTTTTGGCCTTGTATTTGCAACGACGTCGACTTCTTGGCCGCTTGTAGAATAAGTAGTACTTGTGGATACCGCAATACTTTAAATACGATCGGCCGGGGATATCGGTCCTTTGTGTGGGAACCCGATGCGCCCGCTCCAGCTCAAGGGGCTTCAGAAAAGACAACTGCAGGATCTCTGGGATCAATTTCTCAAGGTATTCTACTATATTCGCACCTTCAGCACCTTCAGGGACTCCCACCAGCCGAATATTATTTCATCGAGCCCGATTGTTCTGCTCTTCCATCTGAGCCTCAATTTTTTTACAGCGCGCTGATAAGGCCCCATTTGCGCAAGCATGGCATTGTGTTTCTGCACTTGGCCCTCTACAATGTCCAGTCGCTCGTTCATATCTTGCACAGTACTTTTGAGTTCGTTTAGATCTGCCTGCATACTTCCAAACGATGTCGTGTTTGCTACGATCAGTTCTTTAACACCTTTTAACTCCAATAGGATTTCTTTAATACCTTCAGCAGCCGTTTCTTTTTCCACCGCTGCCATTTTCTGAGGGGATCCCATGTCCTGCTTTGTCCTCTTTGGAGCTGACCCAGAGCTTTGCAGATATTCTAAGCGTGCGGGTTTTAGCGCCGACATCATTAGCTGCATGGGAGGTGTAAACCCAGCTCTTGGGAGTTTTATTTAAACTCTGTATTAGACAGGATTCTACGCTGGCATCGGAAGCATTAAATTAAGCAGCCATTCTGCTCCGCTGATGGCTCCGCCCCTTTCTATCTCCTTTTTAAAGGTTAATCCAGCAGCCTGGTTCCATCCCGGTTAAGGTGAAGCCCATCCCTTCGGAAGAGCCCCTCCTTTCCCCAGAATGTTCCCCAGTTCCTAACAAATCCAAAACCCTCATCTTTGCACCATTGTCTCATTCACGCATTGAGACTCCGGAGCTCTGCCTGCCTTTTGGGTCTTGCGTGTGGAACAGGTAGCATTTCGGAGAACACTCTGGATTTCAACTTCCTACCTAAAAGCCTAAATTTAGCCTCCAGAACCTCCCTACCACATTTTCCTATGTCATTGGTACCGACATGTACCAAGACAGCAGACTCCTCCCCAGCACTATCTAAGACCTTATCCAGGTGGCGCGTGAGGTCCGCTACCTTTGCACCAGGCAGGCATGTTACCAGGCGATCCTCATGTCCACCAGCCACCCAGCTATCTACATGCCTAATGATCGTATCACCAACTATAACAGCTGTCCTAAACCTTCCCGCATGGGCACATGGCCCTGGAGAAACCTCTTCGGTGCGAGAGGGTTTTACATCACCTGGAGGAAAGGTCCTAGTTACAGGATCACTTCCTGCCACACCAGGGTGATGCTCTTCTGTCACGTGACCTCTCTCCTCCACAGCAACTGGGATGCTGCCAGACTGGAGGTGGGACTTCAGGACTATATCCCTGTAGGTCTCGTCTATGTACCTCTCTGTCTTTCTTATGTTTTCCAAGTCTGCTACTCTAGCCTCTAGAGAACGGACTCGTTCCTTGAGAGCAAAGAGCTTCTTGCACCTAGTGCACATGTAAGACCTCTCACCAACTGGGAGAAAATCATACATGTGACACTCAATGCAAAAGACTGGAAAGCCCCTGTCTCACTGCTGGACTGCTGTCTGCATCTTAGTTTTAAGCTTGTGTTTAGATCTAAGTTCTTTACTTAAAAAGGGTTGCTATGGATATGTATACTAATAGAACTGTACCTAATACGTTTAAAATACCTTGTTCACCTGAAGCTTAATTAATCTCAGGCCCTTAGTGTATGACTGATTTGGATAACGAGCTTCACCTGAGAGCACCTCCTTTCCTTTAAGATGTGTAAGTACCTATATAAAGCTACGATTATCTCAGTAGTGTGTGGGTGTTGGGGAAGGAGGGAGGGAAATAACACTTATTAAAAGAGGACTGCTACACAGTACCCTGTCCTGTGCTGCTGAGGTAAGCTGTGACCAACTTCCTGGCTGATTAACAGTCCTTGCTTGGATAGAAGGAGTCTTTCAAAATGGCCTTTTGACCTGCCACTTGGTGTTAACACCTATTGAAAAAGTTTCACAGGTCTCTTGCCCCCTAGGTAGAAGGCCTCTTTGTAAAGGTCTCTAGAAGACTTTATTGATTGCTCAAAGAGTACTGACCCTGTTTTGCCTTTTAGGCTAAGTTATATTCTGATTTGATTTAAATTACAGCTCTTTGCTGCTGCTAGGCTCTGACTTATTGTTGTTGTTATCTTCGAGATCCCTTTGCAGAGTTTTTATTTGTTTGGCCTGCTTGCTGATCTCACGCAGTCGCTCCTCGTGAACCGCCATTTTTTGGTCCATCTTGTCCTGCCGCAATGTGAGTGCTTCCATGCTCTGCTTTAGCACGCCAATGTCTCCCTGCATAGATATAAGTGAATTGCTGTTTAGCATCACGATTCTTTGACCACCCATTCTTCTGCCAGCAGCTCCTGCATAGCCTCCGGGTATTTGCGTGCGGCCGCCCTTAGCTATCCTGCCAGATATCATCCCTTTCTCTCTTCAGTTAGCAGCACAGTCACAGGATTCTCCAGGAGTCCCTCCGGAGCACTGTTCTAGGCGTCCATTCTGCCCTGCACCAGGCTCCGCCTCTCCGAGGAGACATTTTAAAGGGTCAACTGTGTGGTCGCATAAGAAACCTCAGTCAGTGTCCCATAATCAGACCCCCTGCAGGGAGGGTGTAGGTTTTGAAATAGCATTGGCTTGTTGACAGAATGCTCAAGTCCAAAAGCAGGTTGATATTTGGTTGAACAGCTGATCCACTTTGACTGATCTCTATCCCATTGATGCAATTTAACAAAAAAAGAAACATGATATTGAATTTGATGCTTTTGTCCCTGAAACAGGAAGAAAGGTGTACTATGATACTAATAAATGATTTTGGTGACAATGTGAAATATTTGTACATCAAAACAGGAAGAGGTTAGCTGAACCACCACTACTAAGTCTTTTAAGGTAAAGTAATGCTCTTGTGAAATCCAGAGTCTTCTTTACTTTCTCTTCAACAAAGGAGCGATTAGTACAGGAGGCATACACCAGTTTGACGTGGATGTCATGATATAGGTCAAAGGTGTATAACTAAATCTGGCAGCTATTGCAGAGGCAGAGATTCTGGAAAATGTAATGTAGATGTCATATAGCACTTGTATGGACAGGTTCCACACTCATTTGCCTCCATCCAATGGTGGCAAGCTGCAATTGTGCTTGCAGTGATAGACTGGAGAAGATAGTATTTTTTGCAAGAATGAGTAGACAGATATAAAGCTGTATTGCAAAGTGCACCACCACAGTCCACATTAGAGGAGGTATAGGAGAAACTTAGCTCTAAATGGTCTATTTGAAATACCCCATTGGTGCAACAATTCAACAAAGCTGACAAGTGTAACTTACAATGCGACAATGGCACATGTCCCCTTTCATCCATTTGCAGACTCATGCATGTCTGCATAGGAGACTCAGCTGAAACAACCATAGTAAAATGTCCCTCAGTAGGGCAACAGAGGATGTGTTGTGTTTAGGTGGGTGAGCACAGTGTAGGTAATGACTGATTGTGTATGTGAGATGCGCACATGTGTGTCTGAACCAATGGTATGATGGGTATGTGGAAGAGTAAGCGTAGTTACTCACCTGTAACAGGTGTTCTCCAGGAGCAGCAGGAATCAGTCCTCACTTATGGGTGACGTCGGCGCCGACGGAGCCCTCGCGGAGCAATTTTCCCCAGCTTTCAAAGAAAGCCTTTGGGAATTGCAGCACGCATGCGCGGTCGACTTCCCGCCCGAAGGTGCCATCTTAGCCAGTCAGATGACATAGCTAAAAAAGACAGCATAAAAATTTGCAAAAAGAACATAAGCAGACGATTGCAACTCCAAGGGGAGGAGGGAGGGTAGTGAGGACTGATTCCTGCTGCTCCTGGAGAACACCTGTTACAGGTGAGTAACTACGCTTTCTCCAGGACCAAGCAGGAAGTCAGTCCTCACTTATGGGACTCCCAAGCTCAAGGCTACCGGAGACCCCAAGCACAAAACTGAGCTCCCTCTAGCTCAGCAGCACAGAAGGACAGAATCTTCGCTGAATTATCACCCACCGGTAGCCCACATCCGGGATGGAGGGTAGGAGTTGCTCAGACCTCAAAGAGATTACGGAGGACTGCCTGTCCGAAAGCACTGTCCCTGCGGGACTCCCTCTCGAGACAGTAATGGACCGCAAAAGTCTGGCTCGAAGACCAAGTAGCGGCCCGGCAGATGTCTGCCAGCGGAACAGAGCGGAGGTAAGCCACTGACGTGGCCTTTGCCCGAACGCAATGAGCCGTGACTCGACTTTCCAAGGCGAGTCCGGCTGCCCCATAAGCCCAAGAGATACAGTCCGCAACCCAGATGGACAGAGTACGCTTGGAGACCGGGAGCCCCAATTTATTGGGGTCAAAAGACACAAAAAGCTGAGCAGCTTTACGGTGCTCCCGCGTACGGTCAAGGTAGAAGTTCAATGCCCTTCTACAGTCCAGGGTATGGAGGACCGTTTCAGCTCGGCTGGAGTGTGGTCTGGGAAAGAAGGTTGGAAGTACCACCTCCTGATTGATGTGAAAAGGGGAGACCACTTTAGGCAGAAATTTTGGGTGAGTCCGTAGGACTACCCTATTCTTGTAGAACCTAGTGTAAGGGGGATCAGACACGAGGGCCTGCAATTCACTTACGCGTCTAGCGGAAGTGAGGGCTATCAAGAACAGCGTTTTCCAAGACAGAAAACGGAGAGAACAGGTAGCCATAGGTTCAAAAGGCGGACAGGTGATCCGCTGCAAAACCACATTCAGGTCCCAGTCAGGCGCTGGCGGGCGCAGAGGTGGTTTAAGTAGAAGAAGACCTCGGAGAAACCTCGCTACAAGAGGGTCGCTGGAAAGAGGTCTGCCGTCCACCGGCACATGATGTGCTGAAAGAGCACTGAGGTGAACATTGACGGAGTTGGACTTAAGTCCCAGATTAGAGAGGTGTAGCAAGTACTGCAAGATCACCGACACCGGGCAGGAGAAGGGGTCCTGAGACTGTTGGGTACACCAGACTGCAAAGCGACGCCATTTAAGGGCGTAGCATTTGCGGGTAGAAGGCCGTCGCAAAGCCAAGACGACCTCCTCCACCTCCGCCGGCAGGAGAAGGGGAGCAAGGACTACCCTCTCAGCAGCCAGGCCATGAGGTTGAGAGACCTGAGGTTGGGGTGCAGTAGGGACCCCTGATCCTGAGTGAGGAGATCCGGTTGTACCCCCAGAGGGAATGGATCCTCCACCGCCAGTTGCAGCAGGAGCGGAAACCACGGCTGCCTGGGCCAGCGAGGGGCCACCAGGATCATGAAGGCTTTGTCTCGGAGAACCTTGAAGAGAGTTCGAGAGACTAGCGGGATGGGAGGGAAAGCGTACAGGAGGCTCCCCGACCATGAGATCAGAAAAGCGTCCGCCGCAACCCGGAGGGGGTGTGGCTGACGAGAGCAGAAGCGAGGAAGTTGCCGGTTGTGAGGACTGGCAAAGAGATCCACCGTGGGGAGGCCCCACCTGAGGAAGAGCTTCTGAACTACCAAGGGATCCAGACGCCACTCGTGCGGCTGGAGGACCCTGCTGAGTTTGTCCGCCAGGCAATTTTCTTGGCCTGGGAGGTAAACTGCCTTGAGGAGAATGCCGTGGCTGACGGCCCAAGAGCAGAGCTTCTGTGCTTCCCGGCAGAGGAGGAAGGAGCCCGTGCCCCCCTGCTTGTTCACGTAGAACATGGCAACTTGATTGTCCGTCTGGACAAGGACGGACTGGTGGGAAGTCAGGTGGGAGAAGGCCCTGAGAGCCAGGCGGATCGCCCTGAGCTCCAGGAAGTTGATCTGCTGAGCAGACTCCCACGTGGTCCAGAGGCCCTGAGTACGAGCCTCTTGGCAATGTGCTCCCCAGCCCAGGAGGGATGCATCGGTGGTCAGCACCAGGGTCGGCTGAGGTGACTGGAAAGGCATTCCGAATAGAAGGTTCGGCTGCCGGAGCCACCACCGGAGAGACGAGATCAGCGGCTCGGAGACGCGCACTAGGTCTGCTAGGCCGCCTGTGGCTTGACGCCACTGCTGGCGGAGACACCATTGAGCAGACCGCATATTCAGGCGGGCATTGGGGGTCACATGGACGGTGGAAGCCATATGGCCGAGTAGTCTCAGGAAGCGCCTGGCGGAGACCAGGGGCTGGCTGCGAAAGCGGTCGGCTAGGTCCATGAGCCGCTGAGCCCTGTCGAGCGGGAGGTATGCTCGCGCCTGAAGAGTGTGCAGCCTTGCGCCGATGAACTCGAGATCCTGTGAGGGGAGCAAAGTGGACTTTGCGAAGTTTATAACAAAGCCCAAGTGCTGCAGAAGAGTCACCGTGCGGCGCGTGGCGCTGGTGACCTCCCGAGCAGACGCTGCTCTGATGAGCCAGTCGTCGAGGTACGGGAAGACATAGAGGCCGTGAACCGGAGATGGCCGCCACGACCGCGAGACATTTTGTGAAGACTCGCGGAGCGGAGGACAGGCCAAAGGGCAGTACCCTGTACTGGTAATGATTTCCTGCCACCACAAACCTTAGGTATTGGCGGTGGCTGGGGTGGATGAGGATGTGCGTGTAGGCATCCTTTAGATCCAAGGAGCATAGCCAATCTCCCTGCTGGAGGTAGGGCAGAAGGATTCCAAGGGTAAGCATTTTGAACTTCTCCCGCACAAGGAACTTGTTGAGGTTGCGCAAGTCCAGGATGGGTCTGAGGCCCCCTGTTCTCTTTGGTATCAGAAAATACCTTGAATAGAAGCCTTGACCTCTCAGGTGGTGTGGCACCGGTTCCACCGCCTGATCCTGCAGGAGACCTGCTAACTCCTGAAGGAGCAACTCCCTGTGCAGAGGGGGGCGCGGAGGCTCTCCCGGAAAATAGGAGGGAGGGACCTGATGGAAGTGGAGAAGGTAGCCCTCTCGCACGACCTGAAGCACCCAGGCATCTGCGGTGATGCTGGACCACCTGTGGGCGAAGTGAACCAGCCGGCCTCCGGTGCTGGGAGGAACCAGCGGGGGGGGAGAGGCTATGCTGAACGAGTCAAAAACCCCCACCCTGCTGAGCAGGGGCTGGTGGTGCAGGCTTGGGGGCTTGCTGCCTACGGGACCCGTTACCCCGTCCCTTGGCCTGCTGACCCTGTTGGGGAGCTGCAGGGGCCTGATAATGGGGGTATCGTTTGTAGGCAGCCGCCTTTCTCGGGTAAAAGGACTTTTTTCCCGAGCCCTTCTTTTTCTGGGAAGGGGCGGAGGTCTTCCTAGAAAGCCTAGTCCTGGTGAGAGTCTCAGTCTCAATTTGTGCAGCCTTTTCCGCCATGGGCTTGCCAAAGAGGTTTTCGCCTCGGCAGGGGACATCGACCAACTTGTCCTGTACCCAGGGCTCAAGGTCAGACGACTGAAGCCAAGCCTGTCGGCGGGCACCGATGCCGGCTGCGGCCACTCGAGCCGAGGCTTCAAAGCCATCATAGGCTGCTCGGGACATGAACTTTGAGCATTCCCGAATGCCAGTGGACAAGGCCAGGAACCTCCGCAAGGGTTCCTCGGACAGACCAGCGGAGAATCCGGCTAGCTCTTTAGCCAGATCCCGGAGATACATGCCCATGTACAGCTGGTAAGTCTGGACACGACAGGCGAGCATAGAGCCCTGGAAGCACTTCTTGCCAAGGCCATCCAGGTTACGGGCCTCCCTTCCAGGAGGCACCGAGGAGTGCATCTTCTGGCTCTTAAGACGATGCATGGCCGATTCCACTACCATGGAATGGTGTGGCAGCTGTGCCTTTTGAAAGCCAGGGCTCTTGCGGACCCGATAGATAGAATCGACCCGCTTGCTCAGGACCGGCGAGGAGGCCGGACTCTCCCACATGCGGAAGAGTAGTCGTTCCAGCATAGGAGGAACCGGCACAGTAAAGTGTTCCCTCGCGGGAGAGTCATACTGGAGGGCGTCGAGCTCTTCGGCTCGAGGCTCCTCCTCGGGATCCGCAGGGAAGGCCAAAGCCTTGGCCATGTCCCTAACGAAGTCCGAGAACCGGGCATCCTCCGGGGGGGACTGCTTCCGAGGCTCGGACTCCGGTGAGTCCGATGGGACACACCGAGTCCGGAAAGAATCAGGTGACTCTTCCTCCTCAGACTCCCAGACCGACTCCGACGAGGACTCGGTGGGGTCGGCCCGGGCAGGGTGCGGCACCAGCCGCCCCGACGCCGAGGGAGTCGGCGTCGGCGACCTCGGTCCCGAACGGGAGGCCGAGGGTGACCTCGACCGAGGATCGACTCGAGTTCTCATCGACTCGAGGATCGGCTCGGTCTCCGGGGTCGACTTGGACGTCGACGTCCCGGCGGTCGGGGCAGCAACGCCAGCGAAGCCAGCGAGCAGTGCCCTCTGCTGGTCCATGAAGGCAGACAGTCTGCTCTCCAAGGCCGTCAACCTGAGTCCGAGCTCAGGTGACCCAGCAGCCCCCGACTCGGGCCCCGACGGCGTCGGGCCCGACGTCGGCTGTCGCGGAGGCGAGTCCAGAAGGACCACAGGACTTACCCGGGCAGGCATCTCCGACTCCAGGCGAGGTCGCTTCGGGACGTGTTCCTTCTCCAAGGACCCGGGGCGGCTGTCGGGGCTATGCGACCTGGCCCTCGCGGAACCAGGAGCGTCCACCGACGCCGCCCTCGCGGGTTTTTCCTTCCGACGATGGTCCCCGGAGGGAGAACCCCGGTCGGAGGAGCTCCGGCGACGGTCCGAGCTGGAGCCTTTCGACACGGAGGCCTCCGACGAGGTCCGGGTACGGCTGGGGTCAGCGAAGATTCTCTCACGCTGATGCCGCCGACTTCTCAACGCCTTTGAGGACAATTTGCTGCAGGGCCCACAGATCAATTCCTCATGATCCGGGCCCAGGCAGCGGAGGCAAAAGTCGTGTGTCGGTTAGTGACATATTTCGGTCACACCGACCACACCGCTTAAACCCACTGGCAGCCATCGGGGGAAAAAGGGCCCCTGCGAGGTCAAAGGACCGGGCTGCCAGGGAAAACGAAAACGAAAGCTGACTAAGTCAGAAAAACCGAAAAAAGAAGTAAGAGGACTCGAGACCGGCGTCGCGAGTCCGGGCGGGAAAACGATCGGCGTCGAACCGAAAGAAAAAAGGATAAAATAAAGAAGAAAATCAACTTTTTCGCGGGGACAAGACGGGGACGTCTGTAGGGCTCCGCGGAAAAAAGAAGACTGGCTAAGATGGCACCTTCGGGCGGGAAGTCGACCGCGCATGCGCGCTGCAATTCCCAAAGGCTTTCTTTGAAAGCTGGGGAAAATTGCTCCGCGAGGGCTCCGTCGGCGCCGACGTCACCCATAAGTGAGGACTGACTTCCTGCTTGGTCCTGGAGAATCCCAGATTCTGGGAGCCTGCTGTGCACAAAACAGCGCCAGGCAATCCAACAGTCTTGACTTTCTCCTTTGGCTGGAAAACTCGGCCCACTCGAGTGTTATTTTTATTTTTATTTACATTCTCTTATATACCGCGCTATTCTGCATCAGTGCGGTTTACATTGAACAAACTGAAATTACATTGAACAGGGCATTATAACTTGGAGATAACTATTTTACAGGGAACATGGGCTATGGAGGGTTAAGTGGCTTGCCCAAGACCACAAGGAGCACCTGTGGGACTAGAAACCCCAGTCCTTCCGGCCCAAGGTTGCTGTCCTCTAGTGGGATTTGAACCCCCGACCTTCCGACCTGAAGTACCTTGCCCCAACCACTAGGCCACTCCTCCACTTGAAGCGTGTTCCCAGAAACTCCAGGGACTAGGAAGGCAACAAGATGGCTCTTTCCCCGACTGATCACCCAGCCAAGGCTTTCCCAAAAGGATACCACTCGGGATGCCACCCAAGATGCTTCTGAAAGGGAAAGGCCCCAGATGAGCCAGTCATCCAAATATGGATGGACATAGATCCCTTGGAGCTGTAGTGCTGCGGCTGCCACCATCACCATAAACTTAGAGAACATCCTTAGGGCGGTGGAAAGCCCAAAAGGGAGGGCAGAGAACTGAAAGTGAGATCAAAGCATGGCAAAATGCAGATACTTCTCCTGATCTGCCCAGATCAGGATATAAAAATATGCCTCGGCCACTTTCACTTGCAGACCTACATAGGAAGATGATGAAGGCATCCAGAATCAGCTCTTTGCACTCCAGGACACAGCTGAACTGAATGGTATCTAGCACCCAGTGATCCTTGGTAACCCAGGCCCATTCTTGAAAGAAAAAGAAAAGCCTGTCTCCAAATGGATGAACCTGGAAATGGACCCCCAAACCATCATTGTGCAGCCTGGGAGGGACCAGCCCGCTTCACAGGTCCCCTAGACCTCTCCTCCAAAAAGCAGTAAGATTTTGTCTCGCCTAGGTCCTCCACCTGCTTCTCCAAATCAGTTTCAAACAGAAGCTTTCCCTTAAAAGCCAGTTGGGTTAACCGGCCTTTGGAAGATGTGTCTGCTGCCCAGTGCCCATCCCTGGACGCCAAACATACCAGGTCAAACATGGCATTGGAAAGGAAAGCCAAAGTTGACTCCAAGAGGGGTAGTATCATCCAGCGGAAGAGACTGGATCCACTGGAGAAGAGCTCTAGATGTCAGGCTAGTACATACTGGCCTTTAAAAGCTAGCTGGGTGAACTAGCTCCGCAACAACGAATCTACCTTGCAGCCCAGAAAATCCTTTAAGGCTGTTCTGCCTTCCACAGGAACAGTTGTCTGTCTGGTAACTGCCATGAACAGCATATCCACCTTCGGAATGCTAAACCACGCTACGCATTCCTTATCTGGGAGAGTGTAGATCTTTTTACACACCCTGGGCCCCATAGGAAGGGCATCGGGAGAGTCCCACTCAGACCGGATCAAATCCTTGATCACATCTGGGAACAGAAGTGGATTTCCGTACCACTTGAAGGAGCAGGTGTACCTTTGGCTCCTGCTCCGTGCTGGAAACATCCATCAAATGCAAGGTGGATCCTTCCAGAATAAGCAAATCACTCCAGCCTCTTCACAATCCTCTGAAGGCAAGAGTACTTCCTCATCCAAATCAAAGCCCAATACCGAGCCATCTGAATCTGAGTCAGAGTCAAAGTCTCAGACCAGTCCCAGCTGTTCCCCCCATTTCTAAGGGGCATCCCTCGCTGGGGACGTTTAGCCAAGGATAATCAAACAGGCTTCCACTCTCAGCCCACCCCACACTATCCTGTGCCCGGGTGCACCCAGAGGCCACAGGGTCTGAATTTTCCCACAGATGAACCATGCCTGCTGCAAAAAGGAAAAGAATTCCGGAGAGGACAACCCTTGGACGGAAATTCTCCTCTCAAAAAGGACTTCCCACGACCAGGGGGCACAGCTGCCACAAATCCCCTTAGAGGTCGAAGAGTGGCTCACAGCATGGTTGTTGGATACTCCAGCCAACTGACTATCTTTACCCATAGCGCACTCCGTCACTTCTTGCCCTAAAAGGCCAGACTAACCGCATTCCCCGACTGGGAAAGGGGAAGTAGGCCCTCTAGGGATGACTCAGAAGCTGCCATTCAAGAAGAACAGACTCCTGAATCCAGAAATAAGGCACCTCACTTGCTACAGGTCAAACAACATTTCCTGGAAGAAGACAGAGTTAAGGCAAATATCACAACAAAGCATGCTAAGGCTGTGGTGACCAAAGGCACGCACTGACTGCTTTCATTGCAATGTGCGTTGCAGGCGCTAGGGAAGGAATGTGCGTTTGGGCCACTTGGGCGGAACACATGCTAGGACCATGCAACCACTAGGCACAATAAGTAAAAATGCTACTAACACGTACAGAAAATGGGGGGAAACCACCACACTGTGCTAACAGTCACCAGGGTCCACTCCGAATTGGGTCCCAGAAGATAGAATCAGGAAGTTAGAATCAGTAGTCTCCAGCAAGGACAATGATGACGAGGTCAAGCCTTGGTACTCACCCCCTGAGAGCCCAAGGTCGAGAATCCATGTTGGGCTCAGCTCTACTTCCCTGAAACTGTTTTACTGGCTTTGCAGCACTGCATGTAAGGTGGCTGGCTGGCAGGCAGATCCCTCCGAGAACAGTCTGCAATCTTTGGGAGAGAGCAGGGAGTACCAGAGGACGAGGGAGATGGTGTGGAGGTCATGTGAGGCTACTGCACTCTTCCAAATACTTCCAATTTTCTGGCTCCTGAACAGGCTCTTATCCAGAGCTTTATACTTCCTCTTATGGATACCGAAAAGACCGCAGTCTAGCAGAGCCTCCCCATCATGCTCAAATGAGAAAATCACCTTTGTTTCTCAAGATGGTTAGAATGTGAATTGAACTCACTCAGATGAAAGGAAAGTGATTAGCGGTATGCCCCAGGGTTCGGTCCTGCGACCAGTACTGTTCAATGAATTTGTGAGTGATATTGCTGAAGGATAATGCCCTGTTCAATGTAATTTCAGTTTGTTCAATGTAAACCGCCTTGATATCACGAAAGACGGTATATAAGAAATGGTAAATAAATAAATAAATAAATAAATAAAAGTCTGTCTTTTTGCAGATGACACGAAAATTTGCAACAGAATGGACTCCTCTGAGGGAATGGAGAATATGAGAGAAGATCTACAAAAGCTGGAAGAATGGTCTAATGCTTGGCAGTTAAGATTTAATGTGAAGAGGTGCAGTGTCATGCACTTAAGAAGCAGAACTCCAAGGGAAATGTACGCAATAGGGGGCGAGAGGTTGGTGTGCACGGACCAGTAGGAGGACCTTGGAGTGATTATTTCTAAGGATCTCAATGTGGCGAAACAGTGCGACAAAGCGGTGGCAAAAGCCAGAAGGATGCTGGGTTGCATATAAAGAGGAATTACCAGCAGAAAGGAAGAGGTACTAATTCCACTGTACAAGTCACTGGTGAGGCTCACTTGGAATACTGTGTTCAGTTTTGGAGACCATATCTCGCAAAGGATATAAAAAGACAGGAAACAGTTCAGAGGAAGACGACCAAAATTATTTGGAGCCTCCATCAGAATACTTACGAGAAGAGACTTGAAGACCTAAATATGTACACTCTGGAGGAGAGGAGGGGCAGGGGAGATATGATTCAGACCTTTAAATACTTAAAAAGTATTAATGACAAGCAAACCTCTTCCAAAGACGAGGAAACTGTAAAATTAGAGGGCATAACATGAAGCTGCAAGGGGGTAATTGAAAGGCAATGTCAAGAAATACTTTTTCACTGAAAAGGTGGTGGATGCTTTGCTCACCTGATGGAAGTGACAGAATTCAAAATGGCATGGGACAGACACAGTGGATCCCTTTATAGCAACAGGGTAAAATCAAAATAAACTTAACTATCTCTTATATCTCAACAAATAAGGGTGTCCTACACAGAGTAGTGGGTACACCCCTAAACAAAGGCATGAGGAGGGGTGACCTGCACAGAGCGGCAGGTATACCTACACCTGCCACCTTGCTGGGCAGACTAGGATGGACCATTCTGGTCTTTATCTGCCGTCATATACTATGTTAGTATGTAAATTATATGACCTTTTAAGAGAGATTTAGTTGGCCAACTAGGATTTATGAATTTTCATTTTATTTATGTTTTAATATTGTTTTTATATTTCTGTTTGTTGGAGGTTTGACCTCCTGAAGGCTGTCTGCCGAAACACAGCCTGTGTAGAGGTTTTTCTAATAAAGTTGTTTCCTCTTCACTTTGGGATTGAGATCTTTTCTTTCACCTCGTTCCTGTTTGCTGTTTGGCATTTTTCACATTGACACAAAATGGGAGAAGACCTTTAGTAAACAAGGCCCCCCTGAAGGGATGTGAGGGTGATATGCCAGAGTATGTTTGGAGATATGTGCGTATTGGCCGTGTCTCTCAGAGATTGCGTGAGTGTGTTTGGGGATACAGTGGTTTTGAATACAAAAGATTATATTTATTTTATTTATTTATTTAAATGGATTTTTATACCACTTTATTCTTAAATCAAAGCGGTTTACAATACAACTTAAAAGGCTTATATCGAATGAGGGGGGCATGCAGGGCGATATTGCAATGGATCTTATAACACTAAGGTTAAAGGGGTTATTGCAATATAAACTATGTACAAAATATCTAATTACAGAGAAAGCAGTTGAGAGAAAATTGAGCTGCTCATGAGAAAGACAACTGAATGGAATGATACTACCTTGTACATAAAGCTCAAAAAAGATCCCACTACCTTTCTAAAAAATGAACTGGACTCCTTGGTTGGATTAGGTTTTGAAACAGAGAGCGAGATTTCTTTGGTTACACCCCCATCCTATAACTCCCGCAATTTACATTCTCCCAAAAATACATAAATCAATGGAGAATCCACTAGGAAGACCAATTGTTTTGGCAATTGGTTCCTTCTTTGAGCCAGTCTCTAAATATTTGGATATACCGGTAATCCTGAGACAATTTGTTCTCACGACTCCCTCTTATGTTAGGGATTCGTCACATATCACCAGTATTTTGAATCAGTTCACCACATATAAAAGATCTTATTTTAGTCACGATGGACATTAACTCTCTTTATACTAATATCCCACAAAGGCAGGCATTGGAGATTTTAGAAGATGTTTTATCTATTTATACTTGGCTTCTGCCAGGCACCAACAGCCTTTCTAATACAACTTGCAAATTTGTCCCTTAAAGAAAATTAGGTTTTTTTCCCAACAGGTATACTACAAGCAAATAAAAGGAGTGGCCATGGGGTCAATCATGGCACCAGACATAGCAAACATATATGTAAGAACATAAGAAATGCCATACTGGATCAGACCAAGGTCCATCAAGCCCAGTATCCTGTTTCCAACAGTGGCCAATCCAGATCACAAGTACATGGCAGGTTCCCAAAAGGTTCCACAATGCGTGTCCTGGGGCAAGCATTGGATTTCCTGGATCCTTTTTAATAATGGTTTATGGACCTTTCCTCCAGGAACTTGTAAACCCAACTACATTAACAGCTTTTACTATATCCTCTAGTAACGAATTACAGAGTTTAACGATAAAAAAAAGACTAAAAAGAGAAAATAATTTTATTTAGATTTTTATTTGGTACAGCACAAGTTAATACATCATTTTTCTTCTCCTTTACAATCAATGGCATAACATGCATCCGACTGTATCCATCAGCCCAACATTTACCTAATTACCATTCTATCCTTACTTTACATTATATACTTCTCTCCATGTACCCTTTATATTTTTATTTTAATATTCCCTTCTTCTCCCCTCCTCCCCCTGGATCCTGTGTTGCACCCTTCCTCTTTTTACTATTCCCTTCTTTGAGCTTGAATAATTCCATCCCGTTAATTCGTTATCCACCCTTTGTAACCACTCATTGTACTTTTCCCATCTCCTTTGAAAGCTCTCAATCCTGTGCGTTTTATATGCAGTAATCTCACTCATCCTATAAATATAGGCTAGTCTACTTAATATCCTCTAAGGGACTGGCGCTCTCTCAGACCTCCATCCCTTCGCTATTTTCATCCGCACTCCAACTGCAAGCATCTTGTGGAGGAGTGGCCTAGTGGTTGGGGCAAGGTACTTCAGGCCGGGAGGCCGGGGGTTCAAATCCCACAAGAGGACAGCAACCTTGGTCCGGAAGAACTAGGGTGTCTAGTCCCACAGGTGCTCCTTGTGGTCTTGGGCAAGCCACTTAACCCTCCACAGCCCATGTTCCCTGTAAGTATTAGTGTATGTGTCTCATATCCCCTCATGTTAAATGTATCCCCCAATTGTGCTGTGACCACTTTGATTGAAGGATAAGGTGGTATACAAAACTGTCTAAATAAATCTTCAACATATACACCAGATCACTTTTCGGATCCCACCCCCTCCATTCATTAACACTTCAGATGGTGTGATATCTCCCACCCAGCCCACCATCTCCCGTGAGAGATCCAACATCCACTGCCACATTTGCTATAGCACTGGGCAGCTCCACCACATGTGCATATACTCCCCCCTCTCTCCACACCCCCTCCAACACATCAAGTCATTATATCTCCCCATCTTACACAATCGGACTGAGGTTAAATACATTCGGAACAGCATCTTATAACAATGTTCTTGAATTGCTGACGAGACCACAGGTATTTTTACCCCTTCATATATTTTTCCCATCTCTGAGAATCCCATTGACCCCCAAAGTCCACCTCCCAGGCTCGCATATGCGTTCCTTGGTCGATGGGTCCACTCAATGCTTTGTAGAGCCTAGAAATCACACCTCCTGATAAATCTCCCAACCTAAACATCTTCTCAAATTGTGTCTCTTTGCTGCACAGGCATTCTTTTATTTATTTTCCCCCCAGAAAGTATGCCAATTGGAAATAACCATACCAATCACTCTTTTCTATTTGGAACTCTCGCTGAAGCTCCTCAAACGGCCTTAAATGGCCCTCCTAAGATAATACCTGTCCCATCCATTGTAACCCTTTCTCATGCCATTTGGTGATCCACTATGCCCTAATATTTCCTCTCACATGTTAACACTATGTTTCCTGTCCCAGGCTCGAAATGTACATATCATGTATGAATTCTTATCTGAGCCTCTTCCTCTCTCCTCCCTTCTCTTCCACATAAAATATGTAATGCAGTTAGGTCTTACCATCTCTTGTTCTCTTCTACTCCATTGAGGCCCATCCTTCTCCAACCTCCACCCCATTAACACTCGCAACTGTACCGCCTCATAATACCTTGCAATCTCAGGGACTGCCAGACCTCCTTCCTTTTTCTCCCTATACATTATTTTCCTTTGCACCCTAGGGGGCTTGCGTCTCCAAATAAAGAAGATTCTTCTCTGCACCAAATTTAACATTGCAGTGGGGATCTCTATAGGCAAGGTCATATACAAAAAAAGTAGTCTGGGTAATATAGTCATCTTCACTATGGCAATCCTTCCCATCCAAGAGAAAATGGGTTTGTCCTATCTTACTAAATACGTTAGCACTTTCTTTACAGTTGACTCATAGTTCAACTTGTATAGCTCAGACCCCTCTGCACTGATCTGGATCCCCAGATATCTCACACTTTTAATTAGCCCACTTAAACAGTAATGTATTTCGAACCATACCCTCTTCCCGTGAGTCCAACCTTCATTTTAGCCCCTCTATTTTCCCCCATATTCATTTTATACCCTGATACTGCACTATATTTCATAATCTCCTGTACTAGCACTGGTATAGATTTCCTCAGTTGTCCTAATGTATACATCACATCATCTGCAAACAGTGAAATTTTATACTCCTCCTCACCTACCTTTATTCCATGTATTTCCTTATTCTGTCTGACACTTTCAGCCAGTGGTTCTATCACCATTGCAAACAGCAAAGGAAAAATTGGGCACCCCTGCCTTGTACCTCTGCCTAGCTTAAACTGCTCTGAATAGTTATTTATTTTTTAGTTGTTTATTTATTTAAACATTTTTCTATATGCTCTTTGTCCTTCAATCACAGCGGTTTACATTATAACAAACATTTTCCATAGAACAGTTGAACAGTAAACAGTATTATCTTACAACCTACAAAGAACAGTTGAACAGTAACAATATTCTATTATAATCTACAAAGAACAAGGAACAATTGGATCTTATCTAGGGGCGAGGTAGCCTGAGAACTATGTATATGGTCATGAGGATATGACAACTATTTACAATTTTAAGCATCATATTTTATGTTTATTAGTCCATTGTTTTGGGTCAACAATCGGTGACTTGGATCATGTTGTTGTTTATGTGGTTAGGTTATAACTCCGCAGTAAGTTGAGAAGAGGTGAGTTTTTAGAATATACCCCATTTATCCATATACGTGCCTTGGGTTCTCTGTAAAGCACTTCTATCCATTTCTGGAAGTTCTCTCCCAGACCCATCTTCTTCATAACTGCAAACATGAAAGCCCATTCTACTCTATCAAAAGCTTTCTCGCATCCACTGCCATCATAATAGACGTATATTATCACTCGTTTGTCTACCCAAATAAACCCTGCTTGATCCTCCTTTATCAACCTTGGGATATATTTCTGCAACCTGGCCGCCAATATTTTTGCTAGTATCTTAGCATCCAAATTTATAAGTGAGATGGGTGTAAATGACTCACACTTCCCATGGCCCTTATCGGGTTTGGGTATTATTACCACACCAGCTACCTCCATAGAGCTTGGTAGCTTTTCCCCTTTTAGTACTTCATTAAAGACATCTCGCAGTATCGGACTAAGATCTTCACAGAATTTTTTATAAAACCTGGCTGTAAATCCATCCAATCCTGGCGCCTTACCCTCCTTTAAATTCTTTATAGCCTCTACTACTTCTTCTCTAGCAATCTCTCTATTCATCCACGTCTGTTGCTCTAAGTCCAATTGCTTCAATGTGATCTCTGCTAGGTACTGTTCTATATCCACTCCCTTTCCTTTTTTTTCCCCGATTCATAAAGCTTGCAATAGTATTCCCAAAATACTTTTTGTATTTGTTCAATATCACTAACCCACCTTCCTTGTTCATCTTTTATTCTCAGGATCTGCTGGTGCACCCCTTTTTCCCCTAAGTTTTCATGCAAGATACCTGCCTGGTCTATTCCCCTGTACATAAAATTCATGTTTAAGTTAGTTTAACTTAAAGGCCTCTTCCGCTTCATTTAATCCTCCTACTTCTTTCCGTAATTTTCTAATCCGTTGCAGCCTTTCTTCCAACTTGCTGCTTATGCAATGTCTCTTCTGTTTCCAACTTTGTTAACAACTCAAGATTTTTCTGTTCTTTTCCTCACTTCCGTCTCGCTGCCAGCGCTATACATTGTCCCCTTACCACCGGCTTTAGCCCGTCTCATACACCGGCTGGCCTCACTTTACCCCCCCAACATTATGATACATGTAATCCCTTATGGTGCTTTGTATACTTTTCTGCCATTCCACCTCATCTATGAGGGACTCATTCAACCTCCAAAAACACAGACCTCCTCCTTCTCTTTGTTACCCCAAAGAAGCCTCCACCGGTGCATGGTCTGACCAACGTATTGGTCCTATATTGTAGGGATTATAAGGGCTAGGGATATGTTCCTGGTTCATAATCACTCAAGGGTCCTGATAGTGACTGCTCTAATAAAAATATATATCAACCAGTCTGTCATTACAGTGGGCAAGGAAAAACAGGCCAGCATAAAGCCAGCATGAAATCATATAAATCTTTGCACTGCATGTTGCTGAGCTGGAGGGCCCAGAAATAGTCATGCAAGCATGAACACAGGAAACCACAAGCAAACATGAACAAAGTATATGCTGAGCACATCAGCCCTGAAGAAGAAAGACGGTTGATAGTTGGTAGGTATGGAGTAAGAGCAAACGAAAAGGAACCTGAGTGGGTATCAAAACAGGAACAAGGGGATAGAAAGGAAGTAACAGGAAACAGATGGCAAGAGGAGATGAGATACAAGGGGGGGAGATAGATTTGGGAGCTGTGCACATATACGGAAATCAGAAAAATGTATATATGTAACATGACTATTATACTCGTGAGAGGAGGAATTCTGGAGGTGTCTAGTGCCTAGTGACCAACAGAAGCACTCCTCTCTATTGTAATTTAATAAACAGAGATTCTGATTGCACCTGTACTGACTTTTGGATCTGGACTATACAGGAAATTAGTGATAATTAGTAATTGGTCTTTTGTGAGTAACAGGGCCTCACAATATGTAGTCACTTAACCTGTTCTATTATCCTTCCATCCACCCATATCATATCTAATCTGCTGTAACTCTTATGTAGGTGTGAATAGTGTGTATAGTCTCTCTTATTCCCATGTATGTATCTCCAAACATCTACTGTACCCAATTTATGTAGCAACTTCCCCAACATCTTACTTACCCCCCTAGTACCATGCTGATTGCCCCCCGTAGTATCTATTCTGGGGTTCAGGGTTGCATTGAAATTCCCTCCTAATATCACCAGGCTTTGCATATATGGTTCCACCACCTCATAGAGCTTCCCATAAAACCTCCCTTGCTGTGTGTTTGGTGCATATATATACTCCCTATTACTACAGGCCTCCCTGCTATTTTCCCTTTCCAGAAAATAAAGCGCCCTCCCGGGTCTCTCTCCACATGCTCTTCTTACACACTAAGCCCCTTTGGAAATAGTATTCCCACTCCCCCCCCCCCCCCCTCTTTGGCGATTCCCGGTTATGAGCCAGATAAACTTTATCATATTCTTTACTCATCAACCATCTTTCTTGTACTTTTTTTAAATGCGTTTCTTGTATAAGCACAACATCCGCTCTTGTTCTGCTGCCCTCTTTTAGTAGGGCCTGCCTTTTATACCAGGAATTGAGGCCTTTCACATTTATGGTTACAGTCTTACATTCATCAAGCTGCTTTTGCTTACTACCCATAGTTTCAAATTGCTGTACCTCCTCATCTTGCATACACAGGATACAGGTGCCCCCCCCCTTCCCACCCCTCCCTCCCAACTTTCCCCCCCCCCCTCCTCCTCCTTACTACCATTAGCTTCCACTCCCTCAGTGGCATCATTTTCCCCTCCCACTCATGACACACAGTTCACAGCATACTCTCTTCTTATCTTAATCTTCCCCCATTCTTATCCTTGCTCATTTTACCTTACCCCCCCCCCTATTCCCCTTCATATCATATACTCAGTCCATCTTTGCAGCTTCTTTATCCTTGCTGTTGTCTTCCGTTCTTTTATCATCTCTCACCTCTTCCTATTTATTCAGTCCCGTGTCCTTTCTCTTTTGCATTACACATTTACTTTTCCTCTCTTTACTCTCCACTTTCTGCCATCTTGTCGTCTGTCCATTCACTGGTTTTCTTATTTCTCCCACCTCTGGTAAATGTGTTACTCCTGCTTCCTTCATCTCTGCCGCCAACTAAGCTGCTGTTAACGCCCGCCTTGTGATGCCATGGCTGGTGAACGCAATTCCTGCTGGGTACAGCCATTTATATTTAATATTCTCTTCCCTCAGTCTCATTGCAAATCCTCTACATTCTCTTCTGCATAGTAGCATGGCCACAGCCAAGTCCGCAAAAATTGCCACCTTATTTCCTTTCCACTCAAGGGGAGAGGATTTAGAGAAAAAGGATATTTTAAGTCTTGCATCAAAGGATACTCTAGAGCAGGGGTCTCAAACATGCGGCCCGCGAGAGCATTTTGTGCGGCCCGCGACGCCATTGGTTTCACTTTTCACCTGATTGCCGGGGCGGCCGCGTGGGGTTAAAAAATACTCTCTGTCTAAAGTCGTCTTCTCCCGAGTCACGAGCCTGCCCTCAACCAATGAGAGACAGGAAGGAGGGGGGGGCAGCCAGCCGAACGCCACGAGGCACCACGCGCCCTCGAGGATCCATTTTGTGCACAGCGTGGGCAGGTATGGAGGCAGCCCCCGGAATTCCCCGATGTTAGCCAGCCCTGCCTCCCTCAGTCCCTTTCCTCTTCGGCTTTCAGAGCCGCGAAGGGAGAGCTTCTCCCTCGCGACTCTGTTAAGCTCGCCGGGGCAGATGGGAAATTTCCCATAAGCCTCAGCGGGCTTAGCAGAGTCACGAGGGAGGAACTCTCCCTTCGCGGTTCTAAGCCGAAGCAGAGAAGGACTGAGGGAGGGAAGCAAGCAGGCAGGCAGGCAGGGAGGGAGGGCTGGCTCTGCCGGGCAGGGGGGGGGGGGAGTCCCGCGGGACATTTGATTTTGCCGTGGCTGATGGGGGGGGGGGGTTAGGACTGGTAATGACACTGGGGGGGGTTAGGACTGGTAATGCCACTGGGGGGGTTGGGACTGGTAATGTGATGTGGGTTGTTGGGGGGGGGTTAGGACTGGTAATGCCACTGGGGGGGGGGTTAGGACTGGTAATGTGCTGTGGGTTGGTGGGGGGTTATGGCTGGTAATTCCACAGGGGGGGTTTAGGACTGGTAGTGTGCTGTGGGCTGATGGGGGGGTTATGACTAGTAATGCCACGTGGGGGGTTTAGGGAGGGTAATTTTGTTGTGGCTTAAGGGGGGGGTGTGGACTAGTAATGCCACACGGGGGGGGGGTTAGTACTGGTAACGTGCTGTGGGCTGATGGGGGGTTAGGACTAGTAATGCCACTGGGGGGGTTTAGGACTGGTAATGTGCTGTGGGCTGATGGGGGGGGGGTT
Organism: Ichthyophis bannanicus; assembly: GCA_033557465.1. Lineage (NCBI taxonomy): Eukaryota > Metazoa > Chordata > Amphibia > Gymnophiona > Ichthyophiidae > Ichthyophis > Ichthyophis bannanicus. Next base: position 505,416,028 of record CM066035.1, on the reverse strand, counting down.
AGGACTAGTAATGCCACTGGGGGGGTTTAGGACTGGTAATGTGCTGTGGGCTGATGGGGGGGGGGTTTAGGACTAGTAATGCCACTGGGGGGGGGTTAGGACTGGTAATGTGCTGTGGGCTGATGGGGGGGGGTTAGGACTAGTAATGCCACTGGAGGGGTTTATTTATTTATTTATTATTTATTTATTTAACAAGCACTTATATACCGCAGCTTCCAGAGATCAGCTGCGGTTCACAATTAACAACAGTCAACAAAACATTGTTTGTTTTACATGAAACATCATAACTATATACAATGTAAAGTTAATAGAATATGTTAAACAGATTGGCACAGGACAGTGCGACACTATAAACATTATGTATACATTTACATGAAACGTCATAACTATATACAATGTAAAGTTACTAGAATATGTTAAACAGATTGGCACAGGACAGTGCAACACTATAAACATTATATATACATTTACATTTTATGTGAAATATAGTCATAATGAGTGGTTCAGATTCAGGTGGGGTGGATTATCTTTTCTATTGTAGTGATATGTTGAGCAGAAAGTTATAGTGAGATGTTGAGTAGAAAGTGATTAGCCATTATCTAATTCTTTTGAGGGTTGGTCTATGTTGTTGTAGTGTATTGTGAAAATGTGTGTTTTCAATTTTTTGCGGAATTCATTAATCTCTGTTAACATTCTTAGCTCGACAGGGAGGGCATTCCAGGCTATTGGGGCTGCATGTGAGAACGCTCTGTAGTTTGTTGATTTATTTGATTTTATGAAGTCTTTGGGGGTTTTGAGTTTGTTCAGTTGAGCTTTTCTTTGAGTAGGTTTTGAATGTTCTTTGGTAATTAAGTTACTTAATGTGTCTGGTGCCATATCAAATAGTGTTTTAAAAGCAGTTATTAGTGTTTTGTATTCTATCCGGCTTTGAATTGGTAGCCAGTGAAGTGAAGCTAGTATTGGTGTTATATGTTGATGAGAGTGTGTTTTCGTTATAATCCTAGCTGCTGAGTTTTGTGCAATTTGAAGTCTTTTAATGTTGTTTTTTGATGTACCTAATAATATCAGGTTAGCAAAGTCAAAGTGGGGGGTTATGGTGGCTTGGATTATGCTGATGAAATCATGTATGTATACAAGCGGTCTAAGTTGTTTAAGCGTTTTGAGTTTGAAATAAATTTTCTTTGTGGTGTTCCTGATATGGGTATCTAATGTAAGATGTTTATCTATAATGACACCTAAGTATCTTACTTCATTTTTTATTTTAATTTCCTGGTTTTGAAGTGTTATATGTGTTGGTGGGGTGTAATCTTGATTTTTAGTGACTATTAGTACTTCGGTTTTTGATTGGTTTATTTGAAGATTGTGGGCATTTAGCCATGAAGTTATTTCATTAAAACAATCTGATAGGAGTTGCAACGGTATGTTAGGAATTGTGAAAGGGATGTACATCATAATATCATCTGCATAAAGATGATAGAGTACACCATATTTTTTAAATATGTCACAAACTGGTTTTATGTATATATTGAATAGAAGAGCTGAGAGCGCAGAGCCTTGTGGTAAACCTGTTTCAAATTTATATGATTCTGATGTTTGATCGCCTATTCTGACATTTTGGGTTCTATTGCTCAGATAAGAGGTGAACCATTTATGAACTGTAGAGTAGATACCTATGTGTCTTAAGTTTAGGACTGGTAATGTGCTGTGGGCTGATGGGGGGGGGGTTAGGACTAGTAATGCCACTGGGGGGGTTTAGGACTGGTAATGTGCTGTGGGCGGATGGGGGGGGTTTAGGACTAGTAATGCCACTGGGGGGGGTTAGGACTGGTAATGTGCTGTGGGCTGATGGGGGGGGGGGGTTATGACTAGTAATGCCACTGGGGGGGTTTAGGACTGGTAATGTGCTGTGGGCTGATGGGGGGGGGGGTTAGGACTAGTAATGCCACTGGGGGGGGGGTTAGGACTGGTAATGTGCTGTGGGCTGATTATGTTGACTTTTATTGAGGGGGGGGGCTCAGGGATGCTTGATACTGCGGTGGCGGCAGCAGCAGCAGCAAGTTTGGATTTTTTAAAATGTACCTGGACTGATGGGGGGAGGGGGAGTTAGGACTGGTAATGGGCTGGGGGAGTTGCTAGGAGTGGAAATGGGCTGAGTGGAAGGGGGGCTTGAACTGCAAATGGTTGATGGGGAGGGGGGCTTGGAATGGAAATTGGCTGTGAGGGGAGGGAGCTAGCACTGGAAATGGGCTGAGTGGGGGGGGGGAGCTAGGGTTGGAAATGGGCTGATGCAGGGACTAGAAAGGAGCGGATGTTGGGTGGGGCTTGAACTAGAAGGGAGCTGATGTTGGGGGAGGATTAGAATGGGATGGAGCTGGGAAAGTGAAATGGAGAGGGAAAAAATATTTTGTGCGGGAGGGAAGACAAATCTACAATTGGCCAGGTTTTGGGAGAGTAAGTGGAGATTGAGGATGGAGGGGTAATATTTGAGTGGATAAAATAGGAATGAGGAAAGAGCAAAAGGAGAAAGATTAGTATGTTAAAGCAGATGTAGAGAGAGAATGAAAAAAAAAACTAGAAGAGAGAAGAAAGGACAAATGGACAGCAGACGATGGAGAGTTAGCAGAAGACACGAAGAAACCATAAGAAAGTGGCTGGAACAATTGCAATTGGAAAAAAATGCACAAAAGGTAGGAAAATATCTCTTTATTTTGAATTTATTAACTGGAATATGCCAGCTCTGGGAAATGTGCATCATTAATGTCTGTGCTTTGTTTAGTACAAGAAATTAATTTATAGTTTTATTTCTACAGTGTTGTTGTACATTCCAAGTTTGGCTTTTGGGGTTCCCAATTTAATTATTGTCTTCCTGTTTCTAAATTGTGATTCCTTGTTTGGTGATGGTGTATGTTCTGCATGTGTAACTGAGCGGAGGTATTCTGTTTATGTAATTCCTATTTGACATTGCTACTTGTTCTCTTTTCCCAGTAGGTCATGTATTGTTGTTCTCTGAAATGTATTGATTTAATATTTGCAGTGTTGCCTTTTGATAGGTAGGGTCTGGTGCTTTGTGAGTCCTGGTAGTGCTGTTATGATACGGGGGGTTTGCTATGGATTCTAAATGGGCAGTGTTTGTAGTAGTTCCTAATGTGCCTGGCGGTTGGCACTGGATTATAGTAATATAGAAATTGTTTAGTCTTTCTTTATCCATATACTCATTATGCAACATTATGCAAATATTTATGCAAATGAGGCCCCTTATGCAAATGAGGCCGCGTGTCTTATGCGGCCCCCGGGTTACTTTACAAGTCCTCATTTGGCCCTCAAAGCAATTTGAGTTTGAGACCCCTGCTCTAGAGCAATATCTTCTGAACATGCAATTTTATTAAATAAGGCTGTAAAATCTGAAGATGATAATTTAGTTTATTCTCTTACTCTTTCATTTAATAAAAGATATTCAGAAAATACTGAAAGACAAATGGTATCTGTTACAGATTTCATGCTTCTCAAATAAGCGTATTGCTGAAAATGATCCAGTCTTAAGAATATTTTAGTCCCTTTGTATTACTGGATCATTCTTTCAAGTCACTGATAAAAGGATATTACAAATGTGAAATTGCTCTGATAAAAAAATCAGATGATCCATCTGAATACAAAGAGAAAATATTACTTAGAAAACTTTTCGAATTGTGAGACCTCTAATGTCATTTATGCAATTATATACCCTTGCATTCTGATTTATATTGGCAAAACAAGCAGGATCATTCATACTAGGATAGTAGAACATAGGAGTTTGTTTCATCTCTTGCCAGTGTGAAACAATGTGAAGGATATTAGATTTTTTGTGCTGAAAGTTGTCAAGAAACACTGGAGAGGAGGAGATGTTAATAGGCTTTTATTACAAACTGAGCAACAATTAATATACACGTCGAATTCCCATCAGCCCCGGCAGGCTTAACAGAGCCGCGAGAGGGAAATCACTCTTCTCTTCGCGGGCCTGAAAGCTGCCGCTGATGGAGCTCAGAAGATGCTTTGCCGGGCAGATGGGAAGGGGCCGCGGGACAGTTGATTCTGCCGCTGCCACGGCAGCAGCAGCAGCAAAAGCCCAGGGTTTGTTTTTCATTTTTAAATTTACTTGGGCTGATGGGGGGGAGGGGGGTTAGGACTAGTAATGGGGGGGTTAGGACTGAAAATGGGGTGATGGGGGATAGTACTGAAAATGGGGTGATGGGGGTTAGGACTGCAGGTGGTCTGATTGGGGGGCTAAGACTGAAAATGGGGTTATGGGGGGGCTAAGAATGAAGATGGGGCGATGGAAGGGTTAGGACTGGAAGTGGGCTGTTGGGGGGCTTAGGACTGATAATGGGCTATGGGGGGGGGCTAGAACTGGTAATGGACTGGGGGGGGGGGTGCTAGGACTGAAAATGGGCCAAGTAGAAGGGGGAGCTTGAACTGCAAATAGCTGATGGGGACAGGGTTTTGGAATGGAAATGGGCTGAGTGGAAGGGGGCTTGGAATGGAAATGGGCTGATGGGGAGGGGGGCTTGGAAAGGAAATGGGCTGATGAGGGGGGGGGCTACGACTGGAAATGGGCCGAGTAGAAGGGGGAGCTTGAACTGCAAATAGCTGATGGGGACAGGGTCTTGGAATGGAAATGGGCTGAGTGCTATACTTTATTAAATATTTTATTACACTATTTGGTTCAGAATATTTTTTTTCCTATTTTTCTCCTCTAAAAACCAGGTGCGTCTTATGGTCGGGTGCGTCTTATGGTGCGAAAAATACGGTAATCTGTGAACCCACTATTTTTTGTTAAATAAGTCAGGGCCTAGTAGCAGCAGTTTAAGTTTAAATTTAAAACACAGAAGAGAACTTTCTGGTTACATATCATACCCAGCAGAGAGCTTGTAGTTTAAATTTAATAGTCAATCAGGGCCTAGTATCAGCAAAGTACTTTCAGCTTAAATTTAAAACACAGAAGAGAGCTTTCTGGCTTAATTTGGAACCCAGCAGAGAGCTTGTAGTTTAAATTTCATAATAAGTTAGAGCCTAGCAGCAGCAAAGAGCTATAATTTTAAAATCTCAAATTACCCATGTCTACCAACAGCCAAACTAATATGAATAAAATACAGTCTCTAAAATGCTTGCATGCAAATGCTAGAAGTCTAAAAAATAAGATGGGAGAGTTAGAATATATATGCGAGGAAAGAGGTTGGCTGGTTACCCTGTGCACCGCATTGGGATTCTTCTTGGCAGCCCGGAGCACCCGGTTCATCTGAGTGGCGCCTGCCCCTGACGTCATCCAGGGGGCCTTAAAGCTCGGCGGAGTATCTCAGCAGTTGGGAGCGTGCGAGGAAAGAGGTTGGCTGGTTAGCCTGTGCACCGCATTGGGATTCTTCTTGGCAGCCCGGAGCACCCGGTTCATCTGAGTGGCGCCTGCCCCTGACGTCATCCAGGGGGCCTTAAAGCTCGGCGGAGTATCTCAGCAGTTGGGAGCGTGCGAGGAAAGAGGTTGGCTGGTTACCCTGTGCACCGCATTGGGATTCTTCTTGGCAGCCCGGAGCACCCGGTTCATCTGAGCGGCGCCTGCCCCTGACGTCATCCAGGGGGCCTTAAAGCTTGGCGGAGTATCTCAGCAGTTGGGAGCGTGCGAGGAAAGAGGTTGGCTGGTTACCCTGTGCACCGCATTGGGATTCTTCTTGGCAGCCCGGAGCACCCGGTTCATCTGAGCGGCGCCTGCCCCTGACGTCATCCAGGGGGCCTTAAAAGCACGACCGCTACGCGGTACGCGGTAGCGGTCGTGTTCCAAAGGGGCGCGTTCTCAAGGGGCTGGTAATGCTCCTTATGCGCTCCTTTGGCGTTCGAGGAGCTCGGGAGCTGGCTTGTGATTTGGTAGGATGGGCAAACGCAGGAAGCGTCATCAAACTGTGAGTATTGTGAACCCTACTAAAGTTGTCAAAGTTTCCGGTCCTATGGATAGACATTTGGTCGCCATGGGAAATATGGAGGCTCAAGAAGTTGTTCCATCTGACTCTCAGCTCCCTAGTGATAGCTCCTCGACATCTCTCGGGGTTAGTATCTCTTCCCCTTCTGTTGGTAAAGGACCGACTGCCCCAGTTACCTCCTCACTAGTACAGGAGGTTTTGCTGCAGCAAATGGATTGTTTGCCATCTTCATCCCCTTCTGGGTCCTCTCTAGCCCTAGGGGTTGTCCCTTTACCCGGGGTTTTGCAGGTACCGGAGGGTTATGCTTCAGCACACCGGGACGGTTTATCGTCTGTACCTGCGGTTTCTCAGGAAATCTCCCTAGCGGATGTATGGCGGGTTCTAGGATTGACTCTTCACTTGGCTCAATTGTATCTCAATTCTCAGATTTTTCAAGGGACTCTGTGGCGAAATTTACCCAGCATGATACTCAGATTGCTGTATTGGATCAAAAATGCCAGAAATTGAAAACTCAGTGTAATGTGTTACAAAATTCTTCGATGTCTTTTATAAAAGATAGTATTACCTTACATTTTCAGCAAGAAATGTTAGAAAATAGTTTGCGTGCTTCTAATGTGCGATGTTTAAATTTCCCGTATACTCGTTTTTTGTCTCCCCAAATTCTGTTTGACAAATACTTAGTGGAAGTTTTAGGTTATAGGGAAGACTCAAAACCACACGTTGTAAAGTTGTTTTATATTTCTCGTAAAGGGACGGCACCAGAGGAGACGACCCCTGGAGCTGCCCCTGTAGTATCCCAGGATTCTCTAGACGTTTCTGCGTTCATTGAGTCCTCGCGGGATTTAATCTCAACACGAGCTACTTTTCTGGTATCATTTGCTTCTGAGGTTGAAAAGAATGCTGTGATGCGTTTATTTTTTACGAACAAAGAGGCTGCTTTCTGTGGGGAGAAAATTAATATGTTTCCAGACGTCTCCAGGACGACTCAGCTGCGTCGTCGGGGTTTTCTTATATTAAAGCCCCGCGTCCTAGCTATTGGTGCCACGTTTTTTCTAAAATTTCCCTGCAAATGTCTAGTTACCTTTAAAGGCACCAAGTATGTCTTCTTGGAAACGTCAGCTTTCGAAACTTTTCTTTTGTCATATTCTACGCAGGTTAATAGTTAGTTTCTAGGTTGATTTTCTTTGTCACCAGATGGAAAAAAAAAAAAAAAGAGTAAAATGATTAGACCAGCTTCCCCTTTTCTTTCAGTTTTTCTTATGTAAAAAAAGTTTTTCCTTTCCTTCTTTTGATCAGTTTTCGCTCCCCATGATGTGGACTGTAATCTGTATGCCTATTATATGGTAATGTTTGTTTTGAAATTTTTGTATTCTTTGATTTTGCTCAATAAAATATTTTGAAACTTAAAAAAAAAAAAATATATAGCACTAAATGAGAGGTTAGATATGATTGGATTATCAGAGACATGGTGGAAGGAGGACAACCAGTGGGACACTGTGATACCTGGATACAAACTATATCGTAATGATAGAGTTGATCAAATTGGTGGAGGGGTTGAGCTCTATGTTAGAGAGGGCATTGAGTCAGAAAGGATTAAAGTTTTGCAGGAAACAAAATTTGCTGTAGAATCTCTATGGATTGAAATTCCATGTAAAAAGGGGAAGGCGATGGCAGTGGGGGTGTACAATCGACCGCCTGGCCAGAATGAACAAATGGATGATGAAATGCTCAAAGAAATCAAGGAAGCTAACAAAGGTTATAGCGCAGTAATAATAATGGGTGATTTCAATTACCCTGGTATCGACTGGGTCAGTGTCACGGCAGGACATGCTAGGGAGATAAAGTTCCTAGATGACATAACTTCTTGGAGCAACTGGTTCATGAACTGACCAGAGGGGAAGCCATATTAGACCTAGTCCTTAATGGAACACCAGATCTAGTGCAAGAGATAAGGGTGTAGGGGCCACTTGGCAATAGTGATCATAGCATGATCGCCTTTGATTTAATTAGTGGAGGAGGGATAGTAAGGAAATCCACAGTACTACCTTTTAACTTTTGAAAGGGAGACTATGATAAAGTGAGGAAAATAGTTAAGAAAAAACTAAAAGGAGCCGTCGCAAAGTTTAAAGACTTACATCAAGCTTGGGTGTTGTTGAAAAATACCATTTTGGAAGCCCAGACCAGCTGTATTCCACGCTTTAAGAAAAGTGGAAGGAAGTCCAAAAAACTGCCAGCATGGTTTAAAGGGGAGGTCAGAGAGGCTGTTGCTGCCAAAAAATCATCTTTCAGGAAATGGAAAAAAGAGCCAAACGACGAAACCTGGAAACAGCACAAGCACTGGCAAGTGAAATGCAAGGCATTGATAAAGCAAGCAAAGGGAGAATTTGAGAAGAAGCTTGCTGCGGAAGCAAAAACGCGAAATAAAGATTTTTTCAAGTACATTCATAGCAATAAACCTGTGAGAGAGTCAGTTGGTCCATTAGATGATAGAGGAGTTAAAGGGGCACTAAGAGGCGACAAGACGATAGCGGAGAGACTGAATGAATTCTTTGCTTCAGTCTTTACTGAGGAAGATGTAGGGATGTTACCCATGACTGAAGTGGTATTTAAAGGTGCGGAAGAATTGAAGGAAATATCGATACAACGGGAAGATGTATTACAACTATTAGATAAACTAAAGAGTAGCAAATCACCTGGGCCGGATGGTATACATCCAAGGGTGTTGAAAGAACTGAAATATGAGATTGCAGACCTGCTATTAGTAATCTGTGAATTTTCATTAAAATCATCTGTAATACCTGACGATTGGAGGATCGCCAATGTAATGCCAATTTTTAAAAAGGGCTCCAGGGGTGATCCGGGAAACTACAGACCGGTGAGCCTCACGTCAGTACTGGGAAAAATGGTAGAAACCATCATAAAGAATAAAATTACTCAGCATGTAGATAGTCATGGCCTAATGGGAGACAGACAACATGGCTTTAGACAAGGAAAATCTTGTCTTACTAATCTATTATGTTTTTTTGAAAGTGTGAATAAACAGGTGGACAAAGGTGAGTCGGTTGATATAGTGTATCTGGACTTTCAGAAAGCCTTTGACAAGGTCCCTCATCAGAGACTTTTGGCAAAACTAAAGAGTCATGGGATAGGAGGCAGTGTACTACTGTGGATCAAGAACTGGTTAAAAGATAGAAAGCAGAGGGGTTGGGCTAAATGGCCAATTTTCCCAATGGAGAAAAGTGAATAGTGGTGTACCCCAGGGATCTGTGCTGGGTCCGCTGCTTTTTGACATTCATAAATGACCTGGAAAGTGGAATAACGAGTGAGGTTATCAAATTTGCAGATGACACAAAACTATTTAAAGTTGTTAAAACCCAAGAGGATTGTGGAAAATTGCAAGAGGATCTTGATAAATTGGAAGACTGGGCATCAAAATGGCAGATGAAATTTAATGTGGACAAGTGCAAAGTTATGCACCTAGGGAAGAACAACCCAAACTGTGGTTACACGATGCAAGGTTCCACATTAGGAACCACCAACCAGGAAAAGATTTAGGCGTCATTGTGGATACCATGTTAAAACCCTCGTGTGCAGCGGCAGCCAAGAGAGCAAACAGAATGCTAGGTATGATAAGGAAAGGAATGGAAAATAAAACAAAAGATATTATAATGCCTCTATATCGTTCCATGGTGAGACCGCACCTTGAATATTGTGTGCAATTCTGGTCGCCGTATCTTAAAAAGGATATAGCGTTATTAAAAAAGGTTCAGAGAAGAGCCACCAAAATGGTAAAGGGGATGGAAGGATACTCCTATGAAGAAAGGCTAAAAAGGTTAGGGCTCTTTAACCTGGAAAAGAGACGGCTGAGGGGAGATAAGATAGAAGTCTATAAATTAATGAACAGAGTGTAACAGGTAAACGTAGATAGATTGTTTATGTTATCAGAATATAGAAAGACTAGGGGACATGCAATGAAGATACAGGGTAAACTATTTAAGACTAATAAAAGAAAATATTTTTTCACTCAACGTGTAATCAAACTCTGGAATTTGTTAGCGGAGGATGTAGTAAAGGCTGTTAGTGTAGCTGGGTTTAAAAAAGGTTTGGACAAGTTCCTGGAGGAAAAGTCCATAAACCATTATTAAGAAGGGACCCAGGATATCAATGCTTGACCCAGTACAAGCATTGCGGAACCTGTGTCTTTTGGGGAAACTGCTAGGTACGTATGACCTAGATTGGCCACTGTTGGAAACAGGATACTGGGCTTGATGGACCTTGGTCTGACCCAGTATGGCATATCTTATGTTCTTATGTTCAGTATCAAGGAGGGCCCCTATGAACTCCAGCTGTTTTGAAGGCTGGAGGTGAAACATGGGGCAGTTGACCACAAACTCCAACTGCTCAAGCACCTGAATAGTCAGCTGAGCTGGCCACTGGACCCAATGGAGCTCTTTATGAGCCAGTCGTTTAAATAAGGGAAGACGAATACCCCCAGAGTCCGCAGGTAAGTGGCCACCAATGCCAGACACTTTGTGAAGACTCAGAGCACTGAGGCCAGTCCAAAGGGAGGAACCCGGTATTGGAAGTGCCGGTCTCCCAGGATGAACCTGATGTATTTTCTGTGAGCAGGGTGGATTGGTATGTATGTTACACATTCTTGAGATCCAGGGAGCATAGGCATTCGTCTTTTAGGATGTTCAGGAAGAGGGTCCCCCAGCGAAATCATCAACTTTTCTTGCACCAAGTAGGTGTTGAGGTCTCGGAGGTCTAAGATGGTCCAAATTCCTCCCCCCCCCCCCCCCCGCCCGGCTGCCTGCCTGTTTTCTTGGGGACCAAGAAGTACCTGGACTAGAATATCGCTGACTGGCCTAAGCTGAAGACACTGGCTCGTTGGCGAGATCTGCAAGCAGGGCAGAGACCTCTCCCTGTAGCAGATTGAAATGCAGGGGGTCTAGCGAGAACTCCCCCGGGGGATGAAAAAGAGATCCCAAAAGGTCTAAGAGCAAATAGCATTTTCCTGCCAGTGCAGAAACACATCCTAGGGGCTCCGCATAAAAAAAAGATGGTGCAACAGCAGGTGGGAAGGCAGGCACGTATGCTTGAAGGAGCCTCCCAAAAGCTTCCAATGGAAGCTGGAGAACCCATCGGGGACGTCACCCATACATGAGGACTTACTTCCTGCTTGTCCAAGGAGAACAAACAGTGATACTGTCTACTATGCTTTTTTTGTAAAACACGTACAGGTATATGACACATCTGTCTGGGATCAGCTTTTATGTAATGTTCAGGATAGATAAGAATGGAATATATACCGTAACATCTGCAGTTCACATATATGTAGTACACTTGGTTTCTCAATGGATTCAACACAGGCACTGATCATTTTGTTTTGAAATGAAGAGTGTGTGAGTGTGAGTGTGCGAGTGCGAGTGTGTGTGTGTGTGTATGTATATATATATATGACTAATGTCTAAAATCAGTTGTTATGTACTGTCCAAGAGCTATAAGTCTATGTTGGGTGTATATATACACACACACATCACCATCAGAGGAATCATATTTATTACAAATTATTTTTCTGTGAGGGTTTTATACCACCAGAAAGATCACCCTTATATCTTTTGTAATTTATCCTTGCATCCACTGAGCAATGTGATAAGTTATTCATTTAACAGCTGAATACAAATCTTGTATAAATCTTTTAATTTAGTGTCTTTGGTCCTCCAATTCCCTTTATCCTTCACCTTCGTTCCATGGGAGACACATTAGATAGGGGGGTCAAGCATCTAATGATGTTGAATGAATAATTTTTTACACAGTCTCTGGCACTGATTATTCATCATATTAGTCAACAGAAGTTACGATATGTGACATTTATTTATTTTATTTTATTTATTAATTTTTATATACCACACTTTTAGGATCAGCGCGGTTTACATATTAACTCCTCGATACATTGAACAGTACTAGTTTAGATTACATTGAACAGGTATAACTAACAATGGTATGATTACATTAAATAATAGATGTTATAATGAAGGAACTATATACAAACTGAATAAATAACAGAAGTCTTTAATTTAGTCAGCTATGTAACAATATACAATCTGGATTTAGTTAGATATGTAGAAGCTGGGAAAGGGCTGTGCATTAGAGGGAGGCCATGATCAGCTATGGTACATGGTCGAAAGCGAGTTGGAAAAGATGTGTCTTAATTGCTTTGCGAAACGTTGGCAGGTCAGTGATAAGAAGCAGGGAGGGAGTTCCAGAGCAGCGGGGCAAAAAAGGAGAAGGCTCTGTTTCTGGCAAATTGGAAGCTTTTACTAGCCAGTGCTGGAATGGCTAAGGTAGCCATATTTGTTCTCCTGGATCTGGTGTCAGGTGTCCAATGTAAGAGGTTTTCTAGAGATGCTGTTGAGAGCTAGTGAAGGATTTTAAATGACATTAAAAGGGCTTTGTATTTGAGTGGCCTAGTGGTTGGGGCAAGTTACCTCAGGCCAGAAGGTCGGGGGTTCAAATCCCACTAGAGGGCAGCAACCTTGGGCCGGAAGGACTGGGGTTTCTAGTCCCACAGGTGCTCCTTGTGGTCTTGGGCAAGCCACTTAACCCTCCATTGCCCATGTTCCCTGTAAAATAGTTATCTCCAAGTTATAATGCCCTGTTCAATGTAATTTCAGTTTGTTCAATGTAAACCGCCTTGATATCATAAAAGGCGGTATATAAGAAATGTTAAATAAGTAGCCAATGTAGCTGTATTAGGGGAGGGGATATGTTTATGTTTATTGAATTTGATAAAACCGCCTTTCTGCAGGAATCAAGGCGGTGTACAATTTTCCAAAAAACAAAGAAAAGTCAAGGCCGGGGGCCAGTGAAAATAAGAAAGGAAGTTACAATGCTTTGACAGGAAAGAAGAAGAGGGAGGAGAGAGAAGACGAGACGGGAGAGAAAGCACAGTTACTTACCTATAACAGGTGATCTCTAGGAACAGCAGGAATAAGTCTTCACATATGGGTACGTCGGTACCGACGGAGCCTGCGCGGGAACGCTCCCCAGCGTCCAATCAGAAAGCTTTTGGGAGCATCCCTCAGCGCCTGCGTGCTGCCTTCCCGCCTTTCCAACTGTCTCTCCTCAGTTGAGTTTTATAGCTGAGACAAAGAGAGAGAAAGAGGAAAGGAAAGATAGATAGAGAAATACAACTCCTAGGGGAGGTGGGTGGGTTGTGAAGACTTATTCCTGCTGTTCCCAGAGATCACCTGTTACAGGTAAGTAACTGTGCTATCTCCAGGAACAAGCAGGAATGAGTCTTCACATATGGGGACTCCCAAGCTAAGAGGCCTGGAGCCCTAACATGTTGGAGATTAAAACATGCTACACCTCATATGGCCAGGCATCCTGAGGATGGAGGGTAGGAGTTGAAAAAGAGAGGAGCTGTAGAAAAACAGCTAACCTAAGAAAGAACTACCAACAAGGAGTCCTTGTATGTATGATCATTATCATGAAATATATTGAAATGAACAATTACCACATGACGCTCACCTACTGGATTGCAGGAAGTAGAGAGGCTGATGGAGTCTACTGGGGATCCAGTAGAATATTCTTCAAGGTGACCTCACTGGAGTGAAGGTGGAGGTCAACATCTGGAAGTGAGAGGTGACCCCAGGATTCAACTGGGGTAGCACAAAAACGGCAGGTCTTCAGTGGGAAGCTTCATGGAAAGCTGAAAACTCTTTTGGCTACAGAAGTATTCGGAGGTAGGAGCAAAAGAGGAAGACTGACCGATTTGGACAAACAGACCTAGTCCTTGAGGGAAGAAAGGGTATGAGAAGAACCCCGTACTGCCAAGAAAGGACAGATGTCTGAGGAGTTGAACCTCAAATCCACTGAAGATCCACCATGTCTTTCCTAACTGGTGAGAGGGAGGAAGACATTGGAGCATGGAGCTTCAGGGATACCTAACCTAGGGTTACGGTAGGGCTGTCAGTACCACAGCAGTGGTTGTGTGCATGATACCCCAAACATACTGTGGAACAGTATGAACCTGTGCAAGCCCACTGTCAGGAACATACAGGAAGGTAAAAACCTTTAGGAGCATAGACAGTTAGAGAGATAAGTATGTAAATACATATCTACCTATAATAAGTATCTCGACACTGAAGAGCAAATGGATTTCCTGAGAATAGGAATACCTGAGCAGAGTTTTGAATGGAAAAACAGTGAAAAACTTCTGCTGAAAAGAAGTTAACTGTAAGTTATAAAGAGATTAATCAGAAACCTATGGTTACTGGGTTTATTCAGCCTGGCTAGAGTTTGAATTCAAAGAAGCATGGGACAAACACAGAGGATCTCTAAAGGAAAAAAGGGGACTGTTTTAAGTGGTTGATATGGAAGGACAGACTAGATAGGCGAAGTGATCTTTTTCTATTGTGAAGTTTCTATGTTTCTATGTTCTGAAGTTCCTCAAGATTCAAACACGTCACTCACTTTTGTTTATTATCTAATTACCCTTGCTGTTTGCTGTTTTGAGAAAGCATGGTGCCTCCTATCATTTTTACATGGACAATATCAAGTTCTTTATTGCACTGCAGAGTTCGCCGAGTCCCCCATCTGTAGATGTCACTGATTGCTTTCAGGCTGTCAATGCATGGTTAGCTCAGAACAATTTTACAATTAATCTTCAGAAAACAGAGGTCTTATTAGTGAATATAGTTGGGTATTCTATCCAAATTTACTACAGATAGATCAATTTGTTATTACCTTGAAAACTGAAGTTAAATATTTCGTGCCAGATATTCTTCTGGGAAGGCTAGCCCTGCCTGCCTATCCTTGAATGCTGGTGGTCATATGCGGCCCCAGCATTGAATATCCAGGGATCACCGCACACGCTGGAAGCCGCATTAGATAATCGGGCAGCAGCGATCTTGCATATTGCTTGATTAGCTCCTGTGCCGAAACTGTGGTTGAATATACCAATTTAAGGCATTTACACGGTTTACTGGGCTGTAAACCGTGTAAATGCCTTTTGAATATCGGACCCTTTGGGATTACTCTTTATTCTAGAATGGCATAACTAACTCAGTTTTTAAAAAATGAAGAAACTGTATTGTTGAAGATCTTGTGCTTATACCATTTGAAGCTGTTTCTGGATCTGGCAGATTTTCAGTGTTCCAAGCCTTGCTTCTACCAGGTCTACATTACTGCAACTGACAGCCCTACAGACATTTCTCAACGTAGTGGGGCTCAGGTGCTAACAGGTTATTGGAGAACAAAACACATCTCAATGAGACTGACTAAGTTACATTAATTATCTATTATGTTTTTCATTAAATTCAAATTAATTTCAACTGTTTTTAAATTACTCATTTATTTTAAAAAGTTTATACCACTTTTCTAACCAAAGTCAATTAAAAGGATGTATAATTAAAATTAAAATATTTTCTAAAACACAAAAGAGCCCAACTTACCCACACCCACCACCTCCCCATTCCCTCACACCAGAAAATAAAAGTCTTCAAAGCTTTATGAAAGCTAAGCAAATTTGACACTGCACATTACTCTAAACCCAAGAGACCTCTCCAGTGTACTTTCTGTACATCCTCCACACTAGAACAGCCAACAACCACCCCTGCGATGAATGTAGAGGCCAAGGAAGCACATACCAGTACAAGAGCTCCTGCATGTATTCCAGACATGAATCATATAAAACCCGAAAGACAAAGAGAAATTAGACTTACCTGCTAACTGTTGTTCCTTAGAACATAAGAACATAAGATATGCCATACTTGGTCAGACCAAGGTCCATCAAGCCCAGTATTCTGTTTCCAACAGTGGCCAATCTAGGTCATACGTACCTAGCAGTTTCCCCAAGGGACACAGGTCCCACAATGCTTGTATTGGTTCAAGCATTGATATCCTGGGTCCCAATAATGGTTTATGGACCTTTCCTCCAGGAACTTGTCCAAACCTTTTTTAAACCCAGCTACACTAACAGCCTTTACTACATCCTCTGGTAACAAATTCCAGAGTTTGATTACAAGTTGAGTGAAAAAATATTTTCTTTTATTAGTCTTAAATAGTTTACCCTGTAGCTTCATTGCATGTCCCCTAGTCTTTCTATATTCTGATAAAGTAAACAATCGATCTACGTTTACCCGTTCCACTCCGTTCATTAATTTATAGACTTCTATCATATCTCCCCTCAGCCGTCTCTTTTCCAGGTTAAAGAGCCCTAACCTTTTTAGCCTTTCTTCATAGGAGTATCCTTCCATCCCCTTTACCATTTTGGTGGCTCTTCTCTGAACCTTTTCTAAAATCGCTATATCCTTTTTAAGATACAGCGACCAGAATTGCACACAATATTCAAGGTGCGGGCTCAACATGGAACGATATAGAGGCATTATAATATCTTTTGTTTTATTTTCCATTCCTTTCCTTATCATACCTAGCATTCTATTTGCTCTCTTGGCCGCCGCTGCACACTGGGCCGAGGGTTTTAACATGGTATCCACAATGATGCCTAAATCTTTTTCCTGGGTGGTGGTTCCTAATGTGGAACCTTGCATCGTGTAACCATAGTTTGCGTTGTTCTTCCCTAGGTGCATAACCTTGCACTTGTCCACATTAAATTTCATCTGCCATTTTTATGCCCAGTCTTCCAATTTATCAAGATCCTCTTGCAATTTTCCACAATCCTCTTGGTTTTTAACAACTTTAAATAGTTTTGTTTCATCTGCAAATTTGACAACCTCACTCGTTATTCCACTTTCCAGGTCATTTATGAATATGTCAAAAAGCAGCGGACTCAGCACAGATCCCTGGGGTACACCACTATTCACCTTTCTCCATTGGGAAAATTGGCCATTTAGCCCTACCCTCTGCTTTCTATCTTTTAACCAGTTCCTGATCCACAATAGTACACTGCCTCCTATCCCATGACTCTTCAGTTTTGCCAAAAGTCTCTGATGAGGGACCTTGTCAAAGGCTTTCTGAACGTCCAGATACACAATATCAACCGACTCACCTTTGTCCACCTGATTATTCACTCCTTCAAAAAAACATAACAGATTAGTAAGACAAGATCTTCCTTGTTTAAAGCCATGTTGGCTGTCTCCCATTAGGTCATAACTATCTACATGCTGAGTAATTTTATTCTTTATGATGGTTTCTACCATTTTTCCCGGTACTGATGTCAGGCTCACCGGTCTGTAGTTTCCCGGATCACCCCTGGAACCCTTTTTAAAAATTGGTGTTACATTGGCGATCTTCCAATCTTCAAGTATTAGAGATGATTTTAATGATAATTCACAGATTACTAATAGCAGGTCTGCAATCTCATATTTCAGTACTTTCAACACCCTTGGATGTATACCATCCGGCCCAGGTGATTTGCTACTCTTCAGTTTATCTAATAGTTGTAAAACATCTTCCCGATGTATCGATATTTCCTTCAATTCTTCCGCACCTTTAAATACCACTTCAGTCATGGGTAACATCCCTACATCTTCCTCAGTAAAGACTGAAGCAAAGAATTCATTCAATCTCTCCGCTATCGCCTTGTCGCCTCTTAGTGCTCCTTTAACCCCTTTATCATCTAATGGACCAACTGACTCTCTCACAGATTTTTTGCTACGAATGTACTTGAAAAGGTCTTTACTTCGCGTTTTTGCTTCCTCAGCAAGCTTCTTCTAAAATTCTCCCTTTGCCTGCCTTATCAATGCCTTGCATTTGACTTGCCAGTGCTTGTGCTGTTTCCAGGTTTCGTCGTTTGGCTCTTTTTTCCATTTCCTGAAAGATGCTTTTTTTGGCAACAGCCTCTCTGACCTCACCTTTAAACCATGCTGGCAGTTTTTTGGACTTCCTTCCACTTTTCTTAAAGCGTGGAATACAGCTGGTCTGGGCTTCCAAGATAGTATTTTTCAACAACAGCCAAGCCTGATGTACGTCTTTAACCTTTGCAACTGCTCCTTTTAGTTTTTTCTTAACTGTTTTCCTCATTTTATCATAGTCTCCCTTTATCATAGTCTCCCTTCCTTTCCGGGTCCAGTCCCACACCTCTGGATAGTGTACCTTTTCCAGCAATTTGAAGACTGAGTATGTCAGCTTTTGATGACCCTAGAGTACTTATGTAGCTGGCACTGCCTATCAGCCCCAGTAACTACTAACAAAGCAGACTCACAGGAGCAACAAATAAGTAGTTAAACAAAAACACTTCTATACCTAAATAAACTAGCCCCCCCCCCCACCACCTGGGAAGGATAACCCATCCCCCCCCCTCCAGGATGCGGAGGCTTACCTATTAAGCACCAGAGCAACTCCAACCAGCGGGGAGGAAGAGACCGACAGCTCTTCTGCTTGCTCCCCACAACGTCAATTTCACCCCACTCCCCGGTATTCCCTGGCCACTTCCTCCACCAAGGAACCAGCTTCAGCACCGGGGTTTGCACAGATTATCACAGAAAGCACTCAGGGAGGGATCTGGGACTGGAGTGGAGTTCCTCAAGGAACAACAATTAGCAGGTAAGTCTAATTTCTATTTTCTTATCATCCCTCCAATACAGACCGGCACCTCGGGATGTATCAGAGCAGTTAAACAAACAGCCTGAAGCAATGCAGAACCAAAGCGAGCATCCCACGCTACCTGGATATTCAGGTGATAATGCTTAGTTAAAGTATGAAGCGACGACCATGTTGCCGCCCTACAGATCTCCGCTGGTGGAACTAAACTATACTCTGCCCACAAGGCCGCCTGAACCCTCGTGGAATGCACCCGCAACCCCACTGGCACTTTACCTTTCAAAATGTATGCCGACATGATTGTCTCCCTGATTCATCTGGAAATAGAAGCCTTTGCTGCTGCCTCATATTTGCGCGGTCAACTAAATGGAAAGCACAATTACTTACCTGTAACAGGTGATCTCTGGGAACAGCAGGAATTAGTCCTCACATATGGGTAAGACGGAACCGACGGAGCCCGCGCGGGAAAGCTCCCCAGCTTTTCAGATGAAAAGCTTTTGGGGCTTCCCACAGCGCATGCGCGCTGCCTTCCCGCCTTCCTTACCAGCTCTCTTCAGTTCGAGTTTATAGCTGAGACAATAGAGAGAGGAAAGGAAGGTAGATAAATAGAAAATACAACTCCTAGGGGAGGTGGGTGGGTTGTGAGGACTAATTCCTGCTGTTCCCAGAGATCACCTGTTACAGGTAAGTAACTGTGCTATCTCCAGGAACAAGCAGGAATAAGTCCTCACATATGGGGACTCCCTAGCTAAGATGCCTGGGAGATTCCCCTCCAAGGGTAAACCATCTTCGTATGGATCTCAGGCATCCATTCAGGGAAGGTGGGCAGGAGTTGCTTAAGTATGGAACAGGTGTTTGAGGACAGCCTGACCAAACAAGGCATCCCGGCGGGAGTCCTTGTCCAAACAGTAATGGGCTGTGAAGGTATGAACCGAGGCCCAAGTGGCTGCTCGACAGATCTGATCTATGGATACAGAGTGAAGATGAGCCATAGAAGTAGCCATGGCTCTCACATTGTGAGCTGTGACATGGCCTTCCAGAGAAATGTTCTTACTCTGGTAAGCAAAAGAAATACACTGAGCAATCCAATTGCAAAGTGTATGTTTGGAGACTGGAAGTCCCAAATGAGAAGGATCAAAAGCCACAAAAATTTGGGAAGACTTTCGATGTGGCTGAGTCCTGTTGAGGTAAAAGGCGAGAGCTCTTTTACAGTCAAGAGTATGAAGGTTCCTCTCTGCACTGGATGCATGAGGAGCCGGGAAAAAAACAGGTAGATATACCTCTTGATTAAGATGAAAAGGCGAGATCACTTTGGGCATAAAGTGGGGATTCGTCCTAAGGACCACCTTATCATGATGAAATCTGGTATAAGGTGGATTAGCCACCAAAGCCTGCAGTTCACTGATGCGGCGAGCCGAAGTGACTGCAATAAGGAAAAGAACCTTCCAGGAAAGAAATTTCAAGGAGGTAGAGTCCAAAGGCTCAAAAGGTGGTTTCATAAGCTGACCTAGAACTAGGTTCAAATCCCATGCTACCGGCGGAGGTCGGATGGGAGGTTTAGTTAGGGTCAGGCCTCTCATGAACCTTGCAACGAGAGGATGAGAGGAGACAGGTTGTCCATTTATAGGTTTTAAGGATGCTGCAATAGCACTTAAATGGACTCGTACTGAATTCGTCTTGAGGCCTGCATTGGAAAGATGCAGGAGATAGTCTAGTAGAGAATTCAAAGGAAGTGCCAGAGGGTCAAGACCCTGTTGAGCACACCAAATGGAAAAACGTTTCCATTTGAAAGCATAGGAACGCCTGGTAGAGGGTTTCCTAGAGGCATGAAGGATATCTTTCACTGGTTGAGAAAGATTAAACTCATGAAGGCTTAAGCCTTCAGTAACCAAGCTCGGAGATGTAGGGACTTGGGGTTTGGGTGCCACAAAGTCCCTTTCTCCTGAGACAGAAGGTCTGGCGCAGCTCCCAGGTCCAGGGAGGAGCCCTGGGAGAGCTGTAGAAGTAGAGGGAACCACACTTGGCGTGGCCAGCGTGGAGCTATAAGGATCATCGACCCGTGATCCCTCTGAAATTTGAACAGAGTCTTGGGAATCAAAGGAATGGGTGGAAAAGCATACAGGAATTCCTGACCCCAATGCAGGAGAAAGGCGTCGTTGGCCTGAGCTCCCTGACACGGAGTCCTGGAACAGAACCGGGGAAGTTTGGCATTCCACGGACTTGCAAAGAGGTCTATGTCTGGGGTCCCCCATTCCTGGAAGATTCTGTGTATCTGGTCCATATGCAGGGACCACTCGTGTGGAAGCAGAACTCGACTGAGTCTGTCTGCCCGAGAGTTTTGAACTCCTGGAAGAAACACTGCCAGAAGATGAATTTGATGCTCTCTGGCGAAAGCCCATAATCTGAGAGCTTCATTGCAAAGCGACAGAGAGCCCGTCCCTCCTTGCTTGTTGACATAGAACATGGCCACCTGATTGTCTGTCTGAACTAGGACAGTCAGGTTGGCAAGGAGGGTATGGAAGACTGTGAGGGCAAGGAAGATTGCTCGCAGTTCCAGAAGGTTGATATGAAGGGTGGTCTCTTGGGGAGACCAGGTTCCCTGAGTGGAGAGATGTTGAAGATGAGCTCCCCACCCTGTTTGGGAGGCATCTGTTGTGAGGGTTGCTTGGGGCAACGAAGGTTGGAAGGGGGTCCCCAACAACAGATTTTTGGAGGATGTCCACCACTAGAGAGACCAAAACAGACGTTTTGAGGTGAGTACCTGGTCTGACAGCAGTCCCGATGCTTGAGACCACTGGGTGGCCAATGTCCATTGAGCTGCTCTCATATGTAGACGAGCATAGGGCACCACATGAACCGTGGAGGCCATGTGGCCCAGACGTTGCAGCATTTCTGTGGCTGACAAGTGACTTCTGGACTGAGCCTGGGAGGCCAAGCTTATTAGCCGTTGGCCTTGGACCAGAGGAAGGTAGGCCCTTGCAGTGGTGGAATCCAGATAAGCCCCTATGAATTCCAGGGACTGAGTAGGGATGAGTTGGGACTTGGGAATGTTTACCACAAGTCCCAGATATTGAAGAATACGCCTTGTGCGGTCCAAGGAAATCTGGACTTCTGACTGAGATGGAGCTCGGATGAGCCAGTCTTCCAGATATGGGAACACGAAGATTCCCATGCCTCTTAGAAATGCGGCTACGACTGCCATGCATTTTGTGAATACTCTTGGAGCAGAGGCGAGACCGAAGAGAAGTACTCTGTATTGGAAATGTTTTCCCTGGAACAGAAATCGAAGATATTTTCTGTGGGATGGATGGATGAGTATATGAGTGTACGCATCCTTGAGATCTAGAGAACAAAGCCAATCCTGACTCTGAAGGTATGGAAGGAGAATGCCCAGAGAGAGCATTTTGAATTTCTCCTTGAATAGAAACTTGTTCAATTCTCTCAGATCTAGGATAGGTCTGAAGCCCCCTGTCTTCTTTGTTATGAGAAAATAAGGGGAGTAGAAGCCTAACCCCTGTTGAGGAAGAGGAACCTCCTCTATTGCCCCTTGGGCAAGGAGAGAGGAGACTTCCTGACCCAACAGGGTCAGAAGAGATGGGGGAGAACTGAATTGCCTCACCATGGTATGGGGAGGAAGGCTGGAGAAATGAAGTTTGTAGCCCTCTCTGATGATAGAGAGGGTCCATTGCTCTGATGTTATTTGCTCCCATCTGGGAGCAAAGTGAGCTAACCTTCCCGGTATGGTGAGAGGCTCTGGTTGTTCCAGAGCCAGAAATGGTAAGTTCTCTAGGGGCAAGTCAAAACCCCTGAGGGGGTTGAGCCTGCTGGGGTGTAGCAGACACTGCAGACTTTGACTTTACTTGCTTAGATTGCTGACGTTTAGCAGCAAAGCGAGGCTGAGAAGATTGTTGGCCAGTATTTGTGGAAAATCTGGCCTTCTTGTAGTATGGCCTTTTAAAGGGTTTCTTTTTGGCAGGAGTAGAAGTAGACTTAGAAAGTCTATCTAGAGTGGCATTTTCTGCGTCCATTTGAGCAGCTTTAATTTGCCAGTCCTCACCAAATAAGTTCTCTCCTGTACAGGGCAGATTCCTTAAGCCATCCATGACCCAGGGTTCTAGGTCAGAAGCCTGGAGCCAAGCAAGACGTCGGGCTGCAATAGCGATTCCCGAAGCCCTGCCAGCAACCTCAAAGGAATCAAAGGCTGCCCTGTTGGAAAACTTGGAGACCTCTGAAAGTTGTGTCACCAGAGTAGTGAAGTCCTCCTTTTTATCCTCAGGGATAAAGGGGGCTAAATGCCATACCTTTAGGGCAAGTTCTCTGAGAAACATGCCCATATAAAGGCTGTAAGAATTGATCCTGGCTATAAGCATACTAGCCTGAAAGATCTTTCTACCAAAAGAGTCGAGGGTCTTACATTCTCGCCCTGGAGGGGTAGAGGAATGCCTTTTAGGACTCTTTATCTTCTTCATAGCAGACTTCACCACAATGGAGTGGTGAGGCAGCTGAGTCTTTTGAAACCCAGGAGGAGGAGGGACCCGGTACATGGTGTCCAACCTACGGGAATGAGGAGACAGGGTTAGAGGAGTCTCCCACAAATCCATCAAGTGTTCTTGAAGGATTTCATGGATAGGCAGAGTAACTGCCTCTTTAGGAGGCTTAGAGTATCCTAAAATATCCAATTTTTTTGATTTGGGTTCCTTTTCAGCAGATGTAGCAATAGAAAGTGCTTTAGCTACATCAACAATGAAATCCTGAAAGGATAAATCCTCTGGAGGAGACATCCTCCTCTTTAGAGAAGAGGGCTCCTCAGGAAGATCAAACTCAGCAGAGTCATCAGAGGAATTGAACTCATCAGAAGAATCTGAGTATTCTCTCTGTGCTTGCAATGCACGATACGCGTACCGATCGATATCGACATCGGGCGTATCGGGCATGGGATTGGTATCGGGCAAAAGCCTGAATCCAGCAAGCGGAACCGATCGACGCTTGGAAGTCGATGGTCTCGGTTCCGGTGTGGATACCGGAACCGGGGTCGGTACCGATGGAATCGGTACCGAGGGCGTCGCAGCCTTAATGAAAGCCAAAACGGCCTGCTGCATGGTCTGGACAGTATTGCCCATGGACGCCACTGCTGCCTGGATGTCGGTACCGGTATCGACCGGTACCCCAGAGCAGTCTAACAGGTGATCAGTCGAGGCCGTGCCATCGATGTCAACCTGTAACCCCATAGGTGATGCTTTGGAGGCCGGAGCCTCCCGCCGGGGTTTTTTGGTCTGGGCAGAATCCTCGAACTCAAGAATGGGCAGTCCGGTATGGAGTGGTCAGGTCCTAAACATTTAAGACACCATTCATGGGTGTCTGTGAGAGAAATAACAGCATTGCACTTGGTACACTTTTTAAAACCAGGAGCTGGTTTCTCCATGAGGAGAATTTGTGTAGGCCTGAAGGCCTAACAAAAGTTACCAAGCTGTGCTGAGAAAATAAAAAAAGATTTTTTTTTTTTTTTTTTTAAAGAAAGAAAGAGACCGGCAGTACCGGTTTTGGTATGGGGAAGGCAGGTACGCGGTCAAAAGAAACAAATTAAAATAACAATTTCTTCAGCGGTGACAGGAACACGACCTGCTGGCGCCGCGGAAAAAGAGAAACTGAAGAGAGCTGGTAAGGAAGGCGGGAAGGCAGCGCGCATGCGCTGTGGGAAGCCCCAAAAGCTTTTCATCTGAAAAGCTGGGGAGCTTTCCCGCGCGGGCTCCGTCGGTTCCGACTTACCCATATGTGAGGACTTATTCCTGCTTGTTCCTGGAGATCAAACAGATGATCAGATTTCCGAAAGGATGATGTCCTTTTCAAATATCTCCAAAGCACTCTTAACATTCAGGCGGCGCAGCTGCAGAGTGGCAGAACCCACATCCGCATTTGCCAGCGCCAGTAAGGAAACCGCTTGTTTCACATGAAATGACACCACCTTGGGCAAAAACAAAAGGTACTGGGCGAAGGACCACCTTCTCCCTGGAGACGAAAGGAATGGCTCCTGGCACGACAGGGCCTGAAGCCCCCAAAATTCTACAAGCAGAGCAAATCGCCACAAGGAATACTGTTTTCAGAGTCAAATCCTTCACAGAAGCTCGACTCAGCTGCTCAAAGGGCTCCTCTGAAAGCGCCATTGGTACCAGATTGAGATCCCAAAGTGGTACCACCGCGCTCCTCGTAGGACGTAAGTGGTTCACCGTTCTAAGAAATCTCAGCATGTCTGGGAGTATACCCAACGGCACCCTGTCGACTTCCCTGCAATAACAGGAAATCGAACTGGCAGCTAGGCCCTTATCAAAACTGGATTGCAAAAACACCACGATATCTGGGATGGAGGCAGCAGAAGGGCACGCCCACCTCTCTACGCACCACGACTCAAAGATGTGCCATACATGGATGTATGCCAGGCACATAGACCTCTTCCAGACCTGTAGCAAGGTTGCTATCACTGAGCTCCAATATCCTTTCTTCTTCAACCTTGCCCTTTCAAGAGCCATGCCATAAGCGAGAATCGATCCATCTGGGGCATGCAAAGCGGCACCTGCGTCAAGAAGTCCTTCCAAACTAGCAGCCACCAGTGTCGATCCGCTAGTATCTGAACCAGGTCGGCAGGTTTGCTTCGGCCTTTACCGAGGAAGATGTAGGAATGTTACCCATGACTGAAATGGAATTTAAAGGAGATGCAGTGGAAGAATTAAAAGAACTATCGATCACTGGAAAGATGTATTACAACTATTTGATAAAGTGAAGAGTAGCAAATCACCTGGACTGGATGGTATACATCCAAAGGTGTTGAAAGAACTGAAATGTGACACTGCAGACCTACTATTAGTTATCTGTGAACTATCATTAAAATCATCTGTAATACCCGAAGATTTGAGGATCGCCAATGTAGTGCCAATTTTTAAAAAGGGTTCCAGGGGTGATCCGGGAAACTACAGACCGGTGAGCCTGACGTCAGTACCGGCAAAAAGGGTAGAAACCATCATAAAGAACAAAATTACTCATCATATAGATAGTCATGGCTTAATGGGAGACAGTCAACATGGCTTTAGCCAAGGAAAGTTTTGTCTTACTAATCTGCTATATTTTTTTGAAGGTGTGAATAAACAGGTAGACAAAGGTGAGTCGGTTGATATAATGTATCTGGACTTTCAGAAAGCCTTTGACAGGTCACTCATGAGAGACTTTTGGCAAAATTAAGAAGTCATGGGATAGGAGGCAGTGTACTATTGTGGATCAGGAACTGGCTAAAAGATAGAAAGCAGAGGGAAGGGCTAAATGGCCAATTTTTCCAATGGAGAAAGGTGGAGCACCCCAAGGATCTGTGCTGGGTCTGCTTTTTAACATATCCATAAATGACCTGGAAATGGGAATAACGAGTGAGGTTATCAAATTTGCAGATGACGCAGAACTATTCAAAGTTGTTAAAACCCATGAGGATTGTGGAAAATTGCAAGAGGATCTTGATAAATTGGAAAACCGGGCATCCAAATGGCAGATGAAATTTAATGTGAACAAGTGCAAAGTTATGCACCTGGAAAGAAAACCCCAAACTAAGGTTACATGATGCAAGGTTTCACATTAGGAACCACCACCCAGGAAAAAGATTTAGGTGTCATTGTGGTAACATGTTAAAACCCTTCACCCAGTGTGCAGAGACCAAACAGAATGCTAGGTATCATATGAAAAAGAATGGAGAATAAAACCAAGGATGTTATAATACCTCTGTATCGTTCTATGGTGCGACCGCACCTTGAATATTGTGTGCAATTCTGGTCGCCGTATCTTTAAAGGGATATAGCGTTATTAGAAAAGGTACAACTTAGAGCCACCAAAATGGTAAAAGGGATGGAAGGATACCCCTATGAAGAGAGGCTAAAAAGGTTAGGGCTCTTCAACCTGTAAAAGAGACGGTTGAGGGGAAATATGATAAAGGTCTATAAATGAATGAATGAAGTGGAACGGGTAAACGTAGATCGATTGTTTATGCCATCAAAATATAGAAAGACTAGGGGGCATGCCATGAAACTACAGGGTAACCTATTTAAGACTAATAAGAGAAAATATTTTTTCATTCAACATGTATTTATTTTATTTATTTATTTATTTATTTAAAGTGTCTTTTATACCGCGCTATTCAGCATCAGTGCGGTTTACAATAAACAACGAACATACACATTTCCAATAGTACTTTGTGTTTACATATGAACAGGAAATTCAACTTGGCTAACAGGGTAACTATATACAATAACAATATATACAATTTACAGGCTGGACATGTGTTCGTATGGTTTCAGACAGAGGAGATTTGTGTGGTTTCGGTAATTGGTACTGAGCTTTCATTGGTTTCCGGGAAATGTATGAGGAAGAGGTAGTGTTTCACAGCCTTCCTGAATTGGAATATGTCTGGGATTGTTCGGATGTTGTGAGGGAGGTTATTCCAGATCACTGGTGCATAAAGTTTGAAGGCTCTGCTGGATGTTGACTTGGTGCATTGAGTTATTGATCTTGGGACTATCAAGGTGTTTTTGTGCTGCTGACCTTCTGTCTCTATTGAGGGGCGTCATCTGGATTATCTCTGTTAGTGATGTTGACGAGAGACCTTTGGTGGCTTTGAAGGTGAGTAGCAAGGTCTTGAATGTGATTCTACCTTGAATCGGGAGCCAGTGGAGTTGTTTCATAATGGGTGTGACGTGATCTTTCCTGGATGCTCCGTGTAGTACTCTTGCTGCGGTGTTTATTGCCATTTGTAGTGGGTTCAGAGTGGTTTGGGGGAGTCCTTGCAGTATTGCATTCGCATAATCGAAATGCGGAATGATTAGTGCCTGATAGATGGTCCTGAAATCATCAGGCTCCAGCAGAGATCGCAGGTATCTAAGGGATCTAATTTTGTGGTATACTGCCCTTACAGTGTTACTTATATGGGCCTGCATATTTAGGTTCTGGTCTAGTGTGACGCCAAGGTATCTGATCGCGGATTTGATCTGGAGGTCCGCATCCTTCACTTTTAGTACTGTGGGCGCAGTAAAGTTACGATTCCTTGTAATGAACATCACCTCCGTCTTCTTGTGTTGAATCCGGAGGTTTTGGGATTGTAGCCAGTTGGATATTTCATTTATGCAGCATGTTATTGGTAAGAGGTCGGGGTTTTCTGTTGTAAAAGGCATGTATAATAGCACATCATCTGCGTATATCATGCAGTTCACGTTGAAAGACCGGATCAAGTTGCAGAGAGGTTGCATGTATATATTGAACAGCAAGGCGGAGAGGGAGGATCCTTGTGGGACACCTTGGCTTTGGTGGAATGGTTCTGATGATGTGTCTTTGGATCGAACCTGCTGCCATCTGTCCGAGAGGTAGGACCTGCACCACTCGAGTGCTTTACCGGAGATTCCTTTTTCTTTGAGGCGTTCTAAGAGGCGTTCATGGCTCATGGAATCAAACGCTGCCGCGATGTCAAGGAAGACAAGGACAAAGCCTTGGCGGGTATTGTCGATGCCTGATATTATGCTGCTGAAGAGTGTGGTAAGAAGGGTCTCCACCCCATGGGCCTCTCTAAATCCGTGTTGGCATGGATCCAGTGGTGCATTGGAGGCAATGTGATCTTGTATTTGTCTCTGAACTTCCTTTTCCATTATTTTTGCTAGCATTGGTATGCTTGCTATGGGTCTGTAGGATTCCGGTTTCTGTTGGTCGAGTTTGTTGTTTTTTAGTAGAGGTCTTATTGATGTTTGTTTGAGGGTGCGTGGGAAGTCACCTGTTGTGAACGATTGTTTCATGAGTCTGGATATGATGGGACTGAGGTCAGCTCGTAGTTCTTTGACCCAAAATGCTGGGCATGGATCAGATTGTGCTGTAGTCGTGTTGATAGTTGCTATGGTGTTTTCGATGCATTGTTTGGATGGAGTCGTGAAGGTAGTGAGTGGTGTTTGATTGTAATCAAACTATGGAATTTGCTACTAGAGGATGTAGTAAAAGCTGTAAGTGTAGCTGGGTTTAAAAAAGGTTTGGACAAGTTCCTGGAGGAAAGGGCCATAAACCATTATAAAAGGGGACCCAGTATATCCACTGCTTGACCTAATACAAGCATTGCGGAACCTGTGTCTTTTGAGGTAACTGCTATATACTTGTGACCTAGATTGGCCACATTGGAAACAGGATACTGGGCTTGATGGACCTTGGTCTGACCCAGTATGGCATATCTTATGTTCTTATGGCATACCACAAATGCCGCGGCCAGTCCTGTGCCACCGGAATTACTAACCCCCAGTGCGCCTCTATCCATTACATGACCCGGCCTATGAATGCCCACAAGGGGAAAACATAGATAAGACCCTCTTCGGGCCACCTCTGTATTAGAGCATCCAATCAAAGCCCTCTGACATCCTCTCCCTTCTTCTGCTGAAAAAACAGCAGGCCTTGGCTGACTTAAATGTTGCCATTAGGTCCATGACAGTGTGCCCCATAGGCGGACCACCTGCTCAAACACCCCCTGGTTGAGCTTCCACTCTCCGGGGTCCATGTGCACTCGACTGAGGTAGTCTGCCGTCACATTTTTTCACTCCCGCTACGCGTGTCACCGATAATGCCTGGAGATGGATCTCTGCCCATCCCAACAGCCTTTCCATGCCTCCTTGCCGGTTGATGTAAGCCATGGTCGCATTGTCCGAGAAGACCCGGACTGCCTTCCCCAGCAATCATGGCTCGAACTTTCTCAGCATCAAGGTCACCACTTACATCTCGAGCCCACTGATCAACCACAAGGTCTCCTGCATACTCCATTTATTTATTTATTTATTTATTTAACAGTTTCTTATATACCGCCCCTTCCAGAGATCAGGGGCGGTTCACATCGAACAAAAATCAATATACTTCTGTATATTTTACATGGAACTTGTGTTAACTATATACACGTTTAGTTACATTGAACATGTTTTGAACATTAACTGGAATAACTATATACACGTTTAGTTACATTGAACATGTTTTGAACATTAACTAGAATAACACTTTTCAAACTATGTACAGGTCATCATAACATAATTGAGTTACCGGGATTTATGGCTCTGGGACAGAGGGTGAAGCAGGTAGGTGCACAGGTGGTGTTCTCTTCAATCCTCCCTGTTGAGGGTAAAGGCCAAGGCAGAGAGGCCCGCATCCTGGAGATTAATGCATGGCTGCGTGGATGGTGTCTTCGAGAGCGTTTTGGTTTCCTAGACCATGGGATGCTGTTCCAAGGGTTGCAGAGCAGAGATGGCATCCATCTGTCCAAGAAAGGTCAACACATCTTTGGTAGTAGACTGGCTAATCTACTGAAGAGGGCTTTAAACTAGATTCGTTGGGGATGGGTGAAGAAAGCCCCCAGGTAAGTGAAAGCCCCCAGGTAAGTGATACATTAAATACCTTTATGGAAATGGGTAACAGGGGTAACATATGGAAAGCAGTGTGTATTAATGCCCGTAGCATGGGAAATAAGATCTCTGAAGTTGAAGCTTTGGTGGGAGTGGCTGACTTAGATTTAGTGGCAGTTACAGAAACATGGTTCACAGAAAACCATGACTGGGATGTAACTATACCTGGCTATACTTTATTCAGAAAGGACAGGGTAGGAAGAAGGGGAGGAGGAGAAGCACTATATGTAAAAACTACTATTAAAGCTTTGGAATTACAGAGCTTAAAAGGGAGAGAGGAGGCATTGTGGGTTAAACTAGAAAGAGGGAAAGAGAAATCTATTTGCATTGGTGTGATATACAGACCTCCCTCACAAGAGGAAGAGGTGGACAGAGAGTTAATTGAAGACATACGCAGCATTGCTAGGAAAGGGGAAGTGCTACTGCTAGGAGATTTCAATATGCCAGATGTTGATTGGCACATTCCTGCTGCAGTATCATCTAAGAGTAAGGAGATCCTGGATTCTCTACAGGGAGAACTATTCAGGCAATTGGTAACAGACCCCACACGTGAAGAGGCCATACTGGACTTGGTGCTTACCAATGGTGAAAGTGTTTCTGATGTTGTAGTGGGAGATCATTTTGCATCCAGTGATCACCAGATGGTGTGGTTCAGTATTAGGACTAGGGCTGTTAGAATCCATTCCAAGGAGAAGATCTTAGACTTTAGGAAGACTAACTTTGCGAAGATGGGCCAATACCTCAGGGAGTCGTTAGTGGGATGGGAACAGCTGGGGGATGTAGAACAACAGTGGGCAAAACTGAAAAGGGGTATTTTAAAGGCAACCAACCTTTTTGTTAAAATGGTAAATAAAGGCAAAAGGAACAGGAGACCGCTATGGTTTTCGAAGGAAGTAGCTGAAAAAGTGAAGAAATAGAGGGAGGCCTTCATGAAATACAAGAGATCACAGAGAGAGAGGAAGACAGGCATCTGTATTTGGAAAAACTTAGAGAAGCTAGCAAAGTAGTCAAGAAGGCAAAGATTCAAAAGGAGGAGGAAATAGCCAATGCAATAAAATGGGGAGATAAGACATTTTTCAGATATATTAGTGAGAAGAGGAAGGGCAAAAGTGGTATTGTCAGACTCAAGGGTACAGGGGGGGAATATGTAGAAGCTGATAAGGATAAAGCGGAATTGCTTAACAAATATTTTTGTTCTGTGTTCACAGATGAAGAACCAGGAGCAGGACCTCAGAAAACACCCACAAATTTTCAGAAGACTGTGTTCGTGAGAAACTAGCTCAACTTAAAGTAGACAAAGCGATGGGACCGGATGGGATACACCCTAGAATACTGAGGGAACTTGGGGACGTTCTAGCAACTCCACTGACTGACCTTTTCAATGCCTCGTTGGAGTCGGGAGTGGTGCCAAAGGACTGGAGAGAGGCTCATGTGGTGCCTTTACACAAAAGCGGAAGTAAGGATGTGGTTGAAAACTACAGGCCGGTTAGTTTAACTTCAGTGGTGAGTAAATTAATGGAAACGCTGTTGAAAGAGAAAATAGTGAGGTTTCTGGAGTCCAGCGGATTACAGGATCCGAGGCAGCATGGATTCACCAGAGGCAGGTCTTGTCAGACAAATCTGATTGATTTCTTTGACTGGGTGACCAGGGAGTTGGACCGAGGGAGAGCTCTAGATGTGGTGTATTTAGATTTCAGTAAAGCCTTTGACACTGTTCCTCACAGGCGACTTATAAACAAACTGAGCACCCTAGGGATGGACCCTAAAGTTACTGCTTGGGTTAGAAATTGGTTGGGTGGGAGGCGACAAAGAGTACAAGTAAATGGAGCTCACTCTGAGGAGAAGGATGTTACCAGTGGTGTGCCCCAGGGATCTGTCCTTGGTCCGATTCTTTTTAACATCTTTGTTAGTGATATAGCAGAAGGGCTGTCGGGTAAGGTTTGCCTCTTTGCGGATGATACCAAAATCTGCAATAAAGTAGACACCCAGGAAGGTGTAGATAACATGAGGAGGGATCTAGCTAAGCTTGGTCTAGAATTTGGCAGCTGGGATTTAATGTTAAAAAATGTAAGGTCATGTATTTGGGCTGCAGCAATCCAAGGGAGCAATACAGCATAGGAGGTGAAGTACTTTTGTCCACTAAAGAAGGACTTAGGCGTGGTTGTGTCCGATGATCTTAAAGTAGCTAAACAGGTAGAAAAGGCGACGGCAAAAGCTAGAAGGATGCTTGGGTGCATACGGAGAGGAATGGCTAGCAGAAAAAAGGAGGTGATAATGCCTCTGTATAAGTCTTTGGTGCGACCTCATTTGGAGTATGGTGTGCAGTTCTGGAGACCGCACCTTCAAAAGGATGTGAACAGGATGGAGTCGGTGCAGAGGGTTGCTACTAAGATGATTAGTAGTCTTCATTATAAAGCATATGAGGACAGACTTAAGGATCTTAATATGTACACCTTAGAGGAAAGGCGGGATAGAGGTGATATGATTGAGATGTTTAAATACCTCCGTGGCATAAATGTTCAGGGAGAGAGCCTCTTTCAATTGAAAGCAAGTTCTGCGACGAGGGGACATGGGATGAGGGTGAAGGGAGATAGATTCAGGAGTGATATGCGGAAATATTTCTTTACGGAAAGAGTAGTGGATCCGTGGAATAGTCTCCCAGTGGAGGTGGTAGAGATGAGGACAGTAACTGAATTCAAAAAAGCATGGGACCAACACAGAGGATCTCTAAAGGTAAAAAGTGGACTGTTGTAGTTGTTGTTATGGAAGGACAGACTAGATGGGCCTTATGGTCTTTTTCTGTCATCATGTTTCTATGTTTCTATTTACAATAGTGATATAGCCGTTTGTTTGTGTAAATCTTTGTCTGTAGGGTAAGGTAGAGTAGAGTAAGTGTATTTCTTATGTTTAATCATTTGTTCTGTCTTGAGAACTGTGAATGTGTTTCTGTGATTGTATTGGAGAGGTTTTTTGTTGGTAGGGGATCACAAAGTGTTTTGTAAAAAGGTATGTTTTTAGTTCTTTTTTGAATTGGTGAAGGTCCTTTATTGTGCGGAGGGTTAATGGGATTTCGTTCCAGAGGGTAGGGGCAGCAAATGAGAAGGCTCTATCACTTGTCGTTGCTTTGGTCCTTCTGAAATTAGTTTTTATGTTGAGGGAGTGGGTTGCGTTCTGTCTTCGTGTTCTAGTTTCTGATGGGGGTTGTAATAGGGTAGATAGTTGGGAGGGAGAGATGTTATTGATGAGTTTAAAGGTAGTCAGGAGGATTTTATATTTTATTCGGCTGCTTATGGGAGCCAATGAAGATCTAGTAGTATTGGGGTCACGTGGTCTGTTAGTTTAGCTTTTGTGACCATCTTGGCACATATGTTTTGTGCTCTTTGGAGGAGGTATATGCTTTTTAGTGGTAGGCCATTTAGAATGCTATTGCAGTAGTCAAAGTGGGGGGTGATGAGGGAGTTGACCACTGATCTAAAGTCATGTGTGTTGAGTAGGGGTCTCAGGTGTTGTATTGTCTTGAGTTTATAGAATATAGTTTTTACTGTATGTTTTATATGTGGGATCATGGTGAGTGAATGGTCCAGAATTATTCCAAGTTATTTTACCTCCTTTTTAATAGGTATTGGTGTGTTATTTATTGTGATTGTAGTAGGGTAGTTGTGGTCCATGTCAGGTTTTCTCGTTATGAACATTGCTTCGGTTTTTTTGAGATTGATGTTTAGGTGGTTGTTCTCAAGCCATATGGTGGTCTCATTCATGCATTGGAGTAGTCTATCGTATTTGGGGTTGTTGGTGTTTATGGTGATGGCGAGCATGATATCATCCGCGTATATGAAATGGTTGATTTCATACTTCTTGAATATGTCTGTAATTGGTTGGAGGTATAAATTGAAGAGGAGGGCAGAGAGTGCCGATCCCTGAGGGATACCCTGGCCTTGAGGGAAGGTTTCTGATGTTTCTTTGCCTAATTGTATCTGTATGAATCTGTTTGAAATGTATGATTTGAACCATTCAAGGACAGTTCCTCCTATTTTTAGGTTTTCAAGTCTGTTGATGAGTGTTTTGTGATTAATGCTGTCAAATGCAGCAGATAGGTCTATGAAGAGGAGGAGGAAACCTTTGCTATTTTCATTAGTACCACTGATGAGGAGGTCTGTCAAGGCGATTAGGAGGGTTTCCACTCCATGGAAGGGGCGGAATCCGAATTGATGCGCATCAAGAAGTTTTTGCTCATCTATGTATTCCTGTAGTTGGAGTTGTATGGTTTTTTCTATTATTTTAGCGATTAGCGGTATGCTGGCAATTGGTCTGTAGGAGTTGGGGTCCTTTGGGTCAAGTTTATTGTTTTTTATTATGGGACGGATCGAGGAGAGCTTTAGGGTGTTGGGCATGGTTCCTTGTGTGAGAGATTGGTTTACTATGTATTGGATGTTTTCGGCAAGGGATTCCTTAGTATACTTGATCCATGACACCGGGCATGGGTCAAGCGGGGAAGTTGTAGTGTTGACCATTGTTATGATGTTGAGGATGTGTTTACAATCAACCTTGTGGAATGTTGTCCATTCATAGTTACTGGTCCGTGTATATTCTATCGTGATGGTCGGGGAGCAAGATTTTACCTTTAGTTTTTCAGCAAAATGTGATGCTAAGGTTTGGACGTTTATAATGTCCTGGTTCGGTTCTGGGTTATGTGTTTTTGTTAGTGTTTTGACGATTAAGAAGAGTTCTCTTGGTCGGTTGAGAGCAAGATTTATTAGATTGGAATAGTAATCTCTTTTTGAGTTGTTGATTGCTTCTTTGTATTTATTAAGTAAGTTTATATATTTGGTTTTGTTATCGTGTGATTTGGTGTTTCTCCAGGTTTTTTCTTGTTTACGTAGTTGTCTTTTTAGTAGGGCAATGTTTTTCGTGAACCATTGTCCCTGAACAAAGCACCCTTCGCAATGGGCTCCCCAACTGGACAGACTGGCATCGGTCATCAGCAGGACCCACACCGGGGACTCGAGGGGCATGCCCCCTCCATGCTCCCCAGACACAGCCACCACCTTAGGGCTCTCTTGGTGCTCTGCAGACAGGGGAATACTTCGGACAGGCATTGGCTCTGATTGGACCACCGATAGAGTAGAGCTCTCTGCAACAGTCACATGTGCCCATGGGACTAGCTCTGGAGTGGCTGCCTTGGGCCCCAGAACCTGCAGATAATGCCATGCCGGCGACCTTGCCATCTTCATAAACTGCTGTACAAACCTTTGAAGCTCCAGTATCCATTGTTCCGGCAAGAAGCCCCTGCCACACGGATATTTAAGCACGCTCCTAAATACTTCAGCTCCTTGGCCAGACATAACTGACTCTTGGCCCGGTTAACCACCCAACCGATACTTTGGAGGAACTCCATCACCTGCTTTGTTGCTCCTTCGTTGTCATCCATGGACTTCGCCTGGATCAGCCAATCATCTAGGTACGGAAGCACGAGAACCCCTTCCTTGCACAGCGCTGCCACCACCACCAACATGATCTTGGTGAAGGTACGAGGGATGGTTGCCGGACCAAAGGGCAATGCTCAGAACTGGAAATGGCCCCTTGGCACTGCAAAGCGGAGAAACTGCTGATGTTCTAGATGGATGGGATGTGCAGATATGCCTCCGTGAGATCGAGTGACATCAAGAACTCTCCACTCCTTACCATCACTATTACTGATCTCAGCATTTCCATGTGGGAACATGGCAGCTGGAGACAGCAGTTCACACCCTTGAGAGTGAGAATCGGGCGAAAGGAACCTTTCTTTTTGGGCACCACAAAATAAATAGAGTAACAACCACAGCTGTACTGGTCTGGGGGAACCAGCTCCACTGCTCTTAGCTGCAGGAGATGAGTCAAGGTCTCTTCTACTGCCGTCACCTTGCCCTGCACTTTGCAGAGGGACTGAATTTAAAAATGGTTCACTGGATGAGCCCATTCGAGGACATAGCCCTCCCCGAGGACATCCAGGACCCACTGGTCGAATATCTTCTGGAACCAGGCAGGATAAAAATCCCACAGCCGACCTCTCACATATTGCACCTCCACTTCGGCTCCCCTTGGTTCATTGTGCTTTCTTGTGTCCCGAGTTTGAGGCAGCTCCAAAACCCCTGCTTGTGCCTCGGAAACCTCGAAACCTCTGCCCCCTGGAGGGGAATCTGCCCCTCTGGACAAGGCTAAAGCGGGAGGTATTAAAACGCTTGAAATCCCTTGACAGACCTCGAGAAGGAGGGTTATGGGCTAGCTTTTGCTTATCCTCTGGCAGTCGACCTCCTTTGGACTCTCCCAAGTCCTTGACCAACTTATCCAGCTCCTCCCCAAAGAGCAGCTTTCCCTTAAAGGTGAGCTTGCTGAGACGGGACTTGGAGAAGCCATCTGCCCAGTTCCAGAGCCACAGGTAGTAGCGGGCCGCTGGCACCACAGAGGCCATGCTTTCAGAGAGACCCCTAATGAGATTGTAATGGGTGCCCGCCAAATAGGCCGCCACAGACTCCAATATGGCCACCTCACCAGACAGGTACGTCTCCGGCTCTCGCAGATGTTCAACCCTTTGCGACCAGCAGAGGCAGGCCCTAGCCACCCAGGCCCTACAGATGGAAGCCTTAGTGAAAGGGCTTTAATATCAAACACCTGCTTCAATAAGGTGTCCAACTTCCTATCCTGGCTATCCTTAAGAGCTGCACTGCCTTCTACCAGGATCATAATCTTTTTGGTAACCGTTGACACCGCAGCGTCCACTTTAGGCAATCGAAAGATTTCAAGTTATTGATCAGGGCCTCTGCACCGCATGGCTCTCCTCCCCCTTGTGCTCCGCCTTCACTTCCTGGCTTCCGTGCTGAGAGGGGCAATCTGGGGCCACCAGTCAGCCAGCTCTTACACACGCAGTGGCTCCTCACCCAATAATGGGTTCGAGAGCAGCCTGACATCTCGGCTGTGGGGGACCTCCACAGAATCCCCCCTCCCTCGAAATCCTGGGAAAGAGGGGGGAGCATTGTTACTAACCTTTAACAGGTGTTCTCCAGGGACAGCAGGAATCAGTCCTCACATATAGGTGACGTCAGCACCAACAGAGCCCACATGGAACATTTCCCCACCTTTCAAAAGCAGCCTTTGAGAATGCCACAACGCATGTGTGGTCCCCTTCCCGCCCAAGGGTGCCATCTTACTCGGTCAAGTGCCATAGCTAGAGCCCTACCAAGGAGATGGCAAAAATGGACACCAACTCTAAGGGGAGGAGGGAGTGTTGTGAGGACTGATTCCTGCTGTCCATGGAGAACACCTGTTACAGGCGAGTAACGACGCTTTCTCCAGGAACAAGCAGGAAGTTTGTCCTCACATATGGGACTCTCTAGCTACAGACTACCAAGGACCTATATGAAAAAATCACGACAGAGCCATAAGCAGTGGCCAGTGAAACTGAAGGCAGCCCGAGGACACCAAGTCACTCG
Organism: Ichthyophis bannanicus; assembly: GCA_033557465.1. NCBI lineage: Eukaryota > Metazoa > Chordata > Amphibia > Gymnophiona > Ichthyophiidae > Ichthyophis > Ichthyophis bannanicus. The sequence goes on along the minus strand of CM066035.1, from coordinate 505,378,669 downwards.
GTGGTCACACTCCCAGTAGCCAGAACAAGAAGGGTTGGAAAGCAGAAGTTGCTTCAACCTCAAACAGGTTACGGAGTATGGCCTGGCCGAAGGCTCTGTCCCAACGAGACTCCCTCTCTAGACAGCAATTCACCGCAAAGGTGAGCGGAGGACCAGGTGGCGGCCCGGCAGATGTCTGCCTGCAGCACTAAGCGAAGGCTCACGACTGACATCGCCATCGCACGGACATTGTGCACCATGACTCGGTGATCCAGGGGTTAGCTAGCCTGGACAAAGGCGATACAGTCTGCCACCCAGATGGACAAGGTTCACTTGGTGACTGCCAGCCCCAGGCGACTGGGGTCATAGGAGACAAAGAGCTGCCGGATCTGTGGTGGTCCCGAGTCCGCTGCAGGAAGGAGAGAGCCTTTTTGCAGTCCAGCGGGTGGAGAACCACCGTCTTCCAGTCAGCGTGGGGCTTCGGAAAGAAGGTGGCAAGCACTCTCTCTTGGTTGAGATGGAAATCTAAAGACAATCTTCAGGAGCAACTTGGGGTGAGTACACAGGACAACCCTGTTCCTGTAAAACCTCGTGTACAGGCCCTCGGCCATCAGCGCCTGGAATTCGCTGACTCTCTGGGCAGAGGTGAGAGCCACCAGGAAGGCCACCTTCCATGACAGGTGCCGGAGTGAGCAGGTAGCCATGGGCTCAAAGGGCGGCTTGGTGAGCTTCATAAGGACCGCAGTGAGGTCCCACTGTGCAGGTGAAGGGCAGGCAGGGGGGCCTGGATAGAAGCAAGTTTTGCATTTAGGAGGAGACCAGCGGTTACCCCGAGGTGTTTTCCCGAGATGGGGTAGTGGTTTGCCGAGATGGCACTCAGGTAAACTCTGACTGAGTTTGACTTCAGTCCAGCCTACGATTAGTGAAAAAGGTACTGCAGGACCAATCACGTGGGGCAGGAAAATGGGTCCGCTCATACATGCGAGTACCACACCGAGAACCAGCGCCACTTGAAGGCATACGCCCACCTGGTCGAATCCTTCCATGAGGCCAGAAGAATGTCCTCGATCTCCAAAGGGAGATGGTAGGAGGCTAGGGTGACCTGCTCAGCCGCCAAGCTGTGAGGGAGAGAGACTTAAAATTGGGGTGAAGCAGCCAACCCCCTCCTGTGTCAGCAGTCCCAGCGAGTTCCCTAGAGGAACCAGGGGCTCCGTCGAGAGGCAGAGTAACAGAGGGAACCATGAGGATCACCTGGGCCACGAGGATCACCAAGGCCTTGTCCCGCTGGACTTTGAGAAGGGTCCAAGCAATGAGCGGCATAGGGGGAAAGGCATACAGCAGGCCAGTTGTCCATGACAGGAGGAAGGCATCCAGAGCCACCCTGCCTGGGTGAGTGAAGGGGCCGCAGAACCGCAGGAGCTGTGAGTTCAGAGGGCTGGCCAAGAGGTCCAGGTCTGTTGTCCCTCAACGCTGGAAGAGCTGCTGAGCCATCCAGGGACACAAGCGCCACTTGTGTGGCTGGGGGACCCTGCTTAGACAGTCTACCAAGGCGCTGTCCTGGCCCGGGAGATAGGTGGTTCAGAGGGTGATGCCCAGGTTCACTGCAAAAGAGCAAAGAGCCATCGCCTCCAGGCAGAGGCTGTTAAGAACTGGTGCCCCCTTGTTTGTTCATGTAGACCATCGTGACCTGGTTGTCTATCTGGACAAGCACCGCTAGGTGCTGCAAGTGGTGGTGGAAGGCCCTGAGCGTGAGGACGACGGCTCGGAGCTCCAGCAGAAAGATCTGCTGCTAAGCCTCCTCGGGGGACCAAGTCCCTTGCATATGCAGTTCCTCACAGTGGGCCCCCCAGCCCAACAGGGAGGCATCCGTCGTCAAGACCACCTGATGCATCGGTGTCTGGAAGGGCATGCCTCAGAGCAGGTTCCATGCATCTCGCCACCAGGTCAGGGACTCCACCAGGCAGGCTGTGACAGAGACAGGGTCTCACAGACGGCCTGTCGCCAGCGTCCACTGTGCGTGGAGGCACCACTGTGCCACCTGCATGTTGAGGCTGGAGTAGGGTACGATTTGGATCATGGAGGCCATGTGGCCTAGAAGGCGAAGCATCGACTGAGCCAAGACCATGCTGCGGCGTTGCACATCGGACGCCAAGGACACGAGGCAGTCTGTCCTGTCCTGGGGAAGGAAAGCCATAGCTCGCAGTGTGTCCAAGCGGGCCCCGATGAACTCCAGGGACTGCACCAGAGAGAGGTGGGATTTTAGGTAGTTGACCACGAATCCCAGGTGCTCCAGAAAGTGAATGGTGCGGTCTGTGGCCCGATGAACCTCGGAGGCCATGTCCCCTGTCACAAGCCAGTCGTCAAGAAAAGGATAGATTTAGGTGCCCTGCAACCAGAGATGGGCCACAGCCACGGCCAGGCATTTTGTGAAGACCCATGGGGCAGACGCGAGGCCAAAGGGGAGCATCCTCTACTGTAGTGGTTCCCCTGTACCATGAAGTGGAGGTACCTTCTGTGCTTAGGATGGACAAGGATGTGAGTAGAAGCATCCTTTAGGTCCAAGAAGCATAGCCAATCATCCTGCTGGAGGTAGGGTAGCAGTGTTCCAAGAGAGAGCATCTTGAACCTCTCCTGCCCCAGGAACCTGTTTAGGTTCCGCAGGTCGAGGATAGGTCAGAGACCACCCATTCTCTTCGGGACAAGGAAGTATCAGCAGTAAAACCCCCATCCTCTGAGGTGCGGTGGGACCAGTTCCACTGCCCCATCCTAGAGGAGGCCTGCTAGCTCCTGAGTCAGGAGGGCCTTGTGCAGAGGAAGCTGCCATGGCTCCCCAGGGAAGTACTGAGGGGGGAGCTGATCCAGATGTGAGGAGATATCCTTCCCATATGACCTGGAGAACCCAGGCATCGGTGGTGATGGATTCCTACCTGAGGGCAAAGTGGATCAGATGATCCCCCGATAGGCAGCTGATTTGCCAGCGAATGCAAGGCTATGCCGATGGCGTCAAAACCTGAGGCCAGTTGGGCCAGTGCCGGTGGCTGGGTCTTGGGACCCTTCAACTTGCAAGGGCCGTGGACCGCGCCTTTTCCTGGCCGTCCTGGGTCGGTGGAAGACAGGCTTCTTGTCCTGCTGCTTTTTCTTGGGGAGGGAGGTGGTCTTCCAGGAGAGGAGATTATGGGTCACGTACTCCACTGCCTTGTCCTCTATGGGCTTGCCCAACAGTTACTCCCCAAGGCAAGGGACATCCAGCAGTTTCTCCTGGACACACTGTTCTAGATCTGAGGATTGGAGCCAGGCCTGTCGGTGGGTTCCAATGCTAGCAGCCGCCACGCAGGCGGAGGACTTGAAGCCATCGCATGCTGCCCATGAGAGGTACTTATTACACTCTTCTGATGGACTTCGAGAGGGCTTGGAAATGGCAGAGGTGGTCTCCGTCGAGGCCTGCCACAAAGCCTCTGATCTTATTAATGAGGTCACGGAGGAACTTCCCAATGTACAATTGGTAAACCTGAATGCAGTATGCCACCATAGAGCTCTGGTAAACCTTGCGTCCGAGGGCGTTGAGGGCACAAGGCACTCTGCCTGGTGGGACCGAAGAATGAGTCTTCAGGCTCTTCTGCTTCCACATGGCCAATCTGACCACCATCAAGGTGTGGGGAAGCTGCACTCTATACATAACGTCCAGGCACTTGCTAACAATAAGGATGGAAGCTGGAGTCTCCTACATGCGGAAAAGGAGCCAGTTGAGGATGGAGGGAGCCAGGACCGTGATGGTGTCCATCGAGGAGCCTCATATTGAAGGATATTGAGCTCCTCTACATGGGGTTCTTCCTCCAACTCAGTGGCGAGCGCCAGGGCCCTTGCCATATCCTGGACTAACTGCAAGAAGGAGGTGTCCTCTAGAGGGGACCGCCGCCTCTGGGTCAGTGAAGAAGGATCCAAAGAAAGGTCCCAGAGGGACCGGGTTTCCAGAAAGATGTCCCCGTCGGATTCCCAGTCCAAGTAGTCTGTGGAGGACTCAGGGTCGGGCGGACCGAGAAGGGTCGGGCGGACCGAGAAGGGTCGGTGACCCGCGCTGGGTTCCCAAGGCCGAAGCCTCCCTGGAGCCGGAGGCGGTCGCCCGTGAAGATCTTGTGCCGAGGTCCGGGAAAGAGATCGAGATCCTTGCCAAGGCCTCCGGCTCTCGAGGGTCACTGATGCGGCCTGGGGGGGGAAGGGGTCCTCGATATCGAAGTCCCTGTGGTCTCGAGGCATGTGCCGGCAGGGTCTGGCACCAGCGCCTGCTGATCAGCGAGGAACACAGAAACGCTGTGTTCCAAGGCCAGCATTCGGGCCTCCCACTCGGGGCCCTGCGACCCATACAGGGTGGCCGGGTCGGGTGTTGAGGAGAAGGTCCTCGCCCGGATGACCCTCGGGAGAACGAGTGTCATCACCAGAGGCCTCCGTATCTGTTTGAGGTATTTTTCTGGGCTTCTCCCTCTCCAACTCTGGGATCTGACAAAGGAGGCTGAGAGACCAGACGCGTAACCGCTCATGCTTGTCTGGTGCCCCCGACAGTGTCCTCGCAGCTTTCTTTTCTTCTTCCGCTTGTGCTCATGCGACCCCTGGTCAGAGTGCCACCGGGCCGGAGGAGGCGTCTTAGGGAACTCCAGGGGTTGCGGGGCTGTGGAGCAGGAAGCTACCGGGAATACCGGTACTGCCTTACCGAAGAGATCATCTAGCTTCTACTTACGACTCTGGATGGCCTTGCAGAAGGAGCACTGCGCTGGGTCATGGTCGGCTCCCAGACACCTGAGACAACAGTCATGGGTGTCCGTGAGCAACATGTTCTTAGAACACATATCACATTTTTTAAAACTGGAGGCCATCGGGGTAAAAAGGACCCCAGAGAGGTCAAAGATCGTCGACGCAGCCAGCAGTTAAAAAGGGAGCAAAAGCGCGGGGAAAAACAAAGGGCAAAAAAGGAATCCTGAGACCAAGAGCCTAAGCAATGGAGCTTGGGGTAGTAGGAAGAGGACCAGCAAAGGCCGGAAAGGCAAAAACAGAGTTAGGATTTGAAAAACTTTATCTGGGGACGAGACGCATGTTCGAAGTGCTCCTCAGAAAAAGGGAGACTGAGTGAGTAAGATGGCACCTTGGCGGAAAGGGGACCACACATGTGTGATGGCATTCCCAAAGGCTTTCTTTGAAAGGTGGGGAAATGCTCCGGCAAGGTCCGTCGATGCCGACATCACCCATATCTGAGGACTGACTTCCTGCTTGCTCTTGGAGAAGAATATCCTCCCCTCTGCCCTGTTGGCCTGTAGGGCTGGTACCTGTTCAGAAACTAATGCCTGAACCACTAGCATGGCTTCCCGTTACAAGATGGAGCCTGCTCTGAACCAAAGATTGAATTAAACAAGATTGATTCCTGTTTTGTTATAATTCAGCATTAAAACCTGCAGATCAAGCAATTTTGCCAGTTTATAATAGTTCACAGTAAAAGCACTTTTAGAGCTGACTACATGCAGAGGAACATGGCTGAGAAATTCATTGTGCTAGCATTTGCAACAATGTATGAACCGACACCTCAGAAACTTTTGCACCATGGACATTTGTTTGCAGAAGGACCACCTATTAGCTGTTACCGGATTTGCTTAAGATGACATACAGGGTTCAAGATCAGCAAATCACCAGGAATTCAGGAGAAAGCATTATATGGCTGTACACTGGAAACAATAAAGAAAGAACTCAAAGAACACCGAGAAGAACTCCGGAAGAGAACAGAGCACAAACAGATGCAGCCCAGCAAACACATCTGCAGCACTCTGCAACACACAGAGGCTGGTAGAATACCTGGGAACTCTAACTTCTGATACGGACTATTCGCTTGCCTTCTCGCTCTGGCTGGATAGTCAAATATTGTGCAAGGGCAAAACCTTGGGACAGAGTGAAGTTCTCCTACACAGAACATAAGAACATAAGATATGCCAAACTGGGTCAGACCAAGCTCCATCAAGCCCAGTATTCTGTTTCCAACAGTGGCCAATCTAGGTCATACGTACCTAGCAGTTTCCCCAAGGGACACAGGTCCCACAATGCTTGTATTGGTTCAAGCATTGATATCCTGGGTCCCAATAATGGTTTATGGACCTTTCCTCCAGGAACTTGTCCAAACCTTTTTTAAACCCAGCTACACTAACAGCCTTTACTACATCCTCCGGTAACAAATTCCATTGTTTGATTACAAGTTGAGTGAAAAAATATTTTCTTTTATTAGTCTTAAATAGTTTACCCTGTAGCTTCATTGCATGTCCCCTAGTCTTTCTATATTCTGATAACGTAAACAATCGATCTACGTTTACCCGTTCCACTCCGTTCATTAATTTATAGACTTCTATCATATCTCCCCTCAGCCGTCTCTTTTCCAGGTTAAAGAGCCCTAACCTTTTTAGACTTTCCTCATAGGAGTATCCTTCCATCCCCTTTACCATTTTGGTGGCTCTTCTCTGAACCTTTTCTAAAATCGCTATATCCTTTTTAAGATACGGCGACCAGAATTGCACACAATATTCAAGGTGCGGTCTCACCATGGAACGATATAGAGGCATTATAATATCTTTTGTTTTATTTTCCATTCCTTTCCTTATCATACCTAGCATTCTATTTGCTCTCTTGGCTGCTGCTGCACACTGGGCCGAGGGTTTTAACATGGTATCCACAATGACGCCTAAATCTTTTTCCTGGGTGGTGGTTCCTAATGTGGAACCTTGCATCGTGTAACCATAGTTTGGGTTGTTCTTCCCTAGGTGCATAACCTTGCACTTGTCCACATTAAATTTCATCTGCCATTTTGATGCCCAGTCTTCCAATTTATCAAGATCCTCTTGCAATTTTTCACAATCCTCTTGGGTTTTAACAACTTTAAATAGTTTTGTGTCATCTGCAAATTTGATAACCTCACTCGTTATTCCACTTTCCAGATCATTTATGAATATGTCAAAAAGCAGCGGACCCAGCACAGATCCCTGGGGTACACCACTACTCACCTTTCTCCAGTGGGAAAATTGGCCATTTAGCCCTACCCTCTGCTTTCTATCTTTTAACCAGTTCCTGATCCACAATAGTACACTGCCTCCTATCCCATGACTCTTTAGTTTTGCCAAACGTCTCTGATGAGGGACCTTGTCAAACACTTTCTGAAAGTCCAGATACGCAATATCAACCGACTCACCTTTGTCCACCTGATTATTCACTCCTTCAAAAAAACATAACACATTAGTAAGACAAGATCTTCCTTGTCTAAAGCCATGTTGGCTGTCTCCCATTAGGTCGTGACTATCTACAAGCTGAGTAATTTTATACTTTATGATGGTTTCTACCATTTTTCCCGGTACTGACGTCAGGCTCACCGGTCTGTAGTTTCCCGGATCACCCCTGGAACCCTTTTTAAAAATTGGTGTTACATTGGCGATCCTCCAATCTTCAGGTATTAGAGATGATTTTAATGATAGTTCACAGATTACTAATAGCAGGTCTGCAATCTCATATTTCAGTTCTTTCAACACCCCTGGATGTATACCATCCGGCCCAGGTGATTTGCTACTCTTCAGTTTATCTAATAGTTGTAAGACATCTTCCCGATGTATCGATATTTCCTTTAATTCTTCTGCACCTTTAAATACCACTTCAGTCATGGGTAACATCCCTACATCTTCCTCAGTAAAGACTGAAGCAAAGAATTCATTCAGTCTCTCCGCTATCGCCTTGTCGCCTCTTAGTGCTCCTTTAACCCCTTTATCATCTAATGGACCAACTGACTCTCTCACAGGTTTTTTGCTATGAATGTACTTGAAAAAGGTCTTTATTTCGTGTTTTTGCTTTCGCAGCAAGCTTCTTCTCAAATTCTCTCTTTGCCTGCCTTATCAATGCCTTGCATTTGACTTGCCAGTGCTTGTGCTGTTTCCAGGTTTCGTCATTTGGCTCTTTTTTCCATTTCCTGAAAGATGCTTTTTTGGCAACAGCAGCCTCTCTGACCTCACCTTTAAACCATGCTCGCAGTTTTTTGGACTTCCTTCCACTTTTCTTAAAGCGTGGAATATAGCTGGTCTGGGCTTCCAAAATAGTATTTTTCAACAACATCCAAGCTTGATGTACGTCTTTAACCTTTGCAACTGCTCCTTTTAGTTTTTTCTTAACTGTTTTCCTCATTTTATCATAGTCTCCCTTTCGAAAGTTAAAGGGTAGTACTGTGGATTTCCTTACTATCCCTCCTCCACTAATTAAATCAAAGGCGATCATGCTATGATCACTATTGCCAAGTGGCCCCAACACCCTTATCTCTTGCACTAGATCTGGTGTTCCACTAAGGACTACGTCTAATATGGCTTCCCCTCTGGTCGGTTCATGAACCAGCTGCTCCAAGAAGCAGTCATTTATTTCATCTAGGAACTTTATCTCCCTAGCATGTCCTGCTGTGACACTGACCCAGTCGATGCCGGGGTAATTGAAATCACCCATTATTAGTACTGCACTGTAACCTTTGCTAGCTTCCTTGATTTCTTTGAGCATTTCATCATCCATTTGTTCATTCTGGCCAGGCGGACAATAGTACACCCCCACTGCCATCGCCTTCCCCTTTTTACATGGAATTTCAATCCATAGAGATTCTACAGCAAATTTTGTTTCTTGCAAAACTTTAATCCTTTCTGACTCAATGCCCTCTCTAACATAGAGCGCAACCCCTCCACCAATTTGATCAGCTCTATCATTACGATATAGTTTGTACCCAGGTATCACAGTGTCCCACTGGTTGTCCTCCTTCCACCATGTCTCTGATATTCCAATCATATCTAACCTCTCGTTTAGTGCTATATATTCTAACTCTCCCATCTTGTTTTTTAGACTTCTAGCATTTGCATACAAGCATTTTAGAGACAGTATTTTATTCATATTAATTTGGCTATTGGTAGACATGGGTAATTTGGGATCTTTAAGCTCTGTCTGCTCCATACTAGAGGGCATTTGGGCTACTTTACTCTTTTTTGGAACCACTCTGCTTTTTGTAGTATCCTTCAAGGATACATTCTTCCGAACCATGCGCTCTTGGGCGACTGTCGGCTTTCCCCTATTATCTAGTTTAAAAGCTGCTCTATCTCCTTTTTAAAGGTTAATGCCAGCAGCCTGGTTCCATCCCGGTTAAGGTGAAGCCCATTCCTTCGGAAGAGCCCCTCCTTTCCCCAGAATGTTCCCCAGTTCCTAACAAATCCAAACCCCTCATCTCTGTACCATTGTCTCATCCACGCAATGAGACTCCGGAGCTCTGCCTGCCTTTTGGGTCCTGCGCGTGGAACGGGAAGCATTTCGGAGAATGCTACCCTGGAAGTTCTGGATTTCAACTTCCTACCTAAAAGCCTAAATTTAGCTTCCAGAACCTCCCTACCACATTTTCCTATGTCATTGGTACCGACATGTACCAAGACATCAGACTCCTCCCCAGCACTATCTAAGACCTTATCTAGGTGGCGCGTGAGGTCCGCTACCTTCGCACCAGGCAGGCATGTTACCAGGCGATCCTCACGTCCACCAGCCACCCAGCTATCTACATGCCTAATGATCGAATCACCAACTATAACTGCTGTCCTAACCCTTCCCTCATGGGCACTTGGCTCTGGAGAAACCTCCTCGGTGCGAGAGGGGTTTACATCACCTGGAGGACAGGTCCTAGTTACAGGATCACTTCCTGCCATACCTGGGTGATGCTCTCCTGTCACGTGACCTCTCTCCTCCATGGCAACAGGAGGTGGGACTTCAGGACTATATCCCTGTAGGTCTCGTCTATGTACCTCTCTGTCTGTCTTATGCTTTCCAAGTCTGCTACTTTAGCCTCTAGAGAACGGACTTGTTCCCTGAGAGCAAAGAGCTCCTTGCACCTAGTGCACACGTAAGACCTCTCACCAGCTGGGAGAAAATCATACATGTGACACTCAATGCAAGAGACTGGAAAGCCCACATCCCGCTGCTGGACTGCTGTCTGCATCTTAGTTTTAAGTTTGTGTTTAGATCTTTAAGTTCTTTACGTACTAAAGGGTGCTATGGATATTTATAACACTAAAACTGTACCTAATAAGTTTAATATACCTTGTTCACCTGAAGCTTAATTAATCTCAGGTCCTTAGTGTATGATTGATTTGGGTAATGAGCTTCATCTGAGAGCACCTCCTGTCTTTTAAGTTGTGCAAGTACCTATAAAGCTGTGATTATCCCAGGGGAGGGTGGGTGTGGGGAGGGAGGGATATAACACTTATTAAAAGAGGGCTGGTACACAGTACCCTGTCCTGTGCTGCTGAGGTAAGCTATATTCTGATTTGATTTAAATTATAGCTCTTTGCTGCTGCTAGGCTCTAACCTATTATGAAATTTAAACTACAAGCTCTCTGCTGGATTCTAAATTTAACCAGAAAGCTCTCTTCTGTGTTTTAATTTGAAACTAAAAGTACTTTGCTGATGCTAGGCCCTAACCTATTATGAAATTAAACTACAAGCTCTCTGCTGGATTCTAAATTTAACCAGAAAGCTCTCTTCTGTGTTTTAATTTGAAACTAAAAGTACTTAGCTGATGCTAGGCCCTGAGTGACTATGAAATTTAAACTACAAGCTCTCTGCTGGATTCTAAAGTTAACCAGAAAGCTCTCTTCTGTGTTTTAATTTGAAACTAAAAGTACTTTGCTGATGCTAGGCCCTAACCTATTATGGAATTTAAACAACAAGCTCTCTGCTGGATTCTTAATTTAACCAGAAAGCTCTCTTCTGTGTTTTAAATTGAAACTAAAAGTACTTTGCTGATGCTAGGCCCTGAGTGACTATGAAATTTAAACTACAAGCTCTCTGCTGGATTCTAAATTTAACCAGAAAGCTTCTCTTCTGTGTTTTAAATTGAAACTAAAAGTACTTTGCTGATGCTAGGCCCTGAGTGACTATGAAATTTAAACTACAGCTCTCTACTGGGTATGAAAGGTAACCAGAAAGTTCTCTTCTGTGTTTTAAATTGAATCTTAAACTGTTGCTACTAGGCCCTGACTGAGTTAACAAAAAATAGTGGGTTCACAGATTAATTAGCCTTAAAAGAAAAAAATTCCTTTCAGAAAAATTCCCAGAAGTATATACTCACAATTTCAGATTTCTCTCCAGAAGTAACAGCCCCCCCTTTCTAGTCCTTCAAGACTGAGGATCACAGAGCTCTGGTTGAGCTATTTATGCTTGTGCTGCTGAGGTAAGCAGTGACCTACTTCCTGGGTAATTAACAGTCCTTGCTTGGATAGAAGGAGTCTTTCAAAATGGCCTTTTGAACTGCCAGCTGGTGTTAACACCTATTGAAAAAGCTTCACAGGTCGCTTGCCCACTAGGTAGAAGGCCTCTTTGTAAAGGTTTCTAGAAGACCTTATATGCTGCTCAAGGAGAATTGACCTTGTTTTGCCTTTTGTGCTAAGCTATATTCTGATTTGATTTAAATTATAGCTCTTTGCTGCTGCTAGGCTCTAACCTATTATGAAATTTAAACTACAAGCTCTCTGCTGGATTCTAAATTTAACCAGAAAGCTCTCTTCTGTGTTTTAATTTGAAACTAAAAGTACTTAGCTGATGCTAGGCCCTGAGTGACTATGAAATTTAAACTACAAGCTCTCTGCTGGATTCTAAAGTTAACCAGAAAGCTCTCTTCTGTGTTTTAATTTGAAACTAAAAGTACTTTGCTGATGCTAGGCCCTGAGTGACTATGAAATTTAAACTACACCTCTCTACTGGGTATGAAAGGTAACCAGAAAGTTCTCTTCTGTGTTTTAAATTGAATCTTAAACTGTTGCTACTAGGCCCTGACTGATTTAACAAAAAAATAGTGGGTTCACAGATTAATTAGCTTTAAAAGAAAAAAAAATTCCTTTCAGAAAAATTCCCAGAAGTATATACTCACAATTTCAGATTTCTCTCCAGAAGTAACAGCCCCCCTTTCTAGTCCTTCAAAACTCCTCAGTGTGTGACCAAACAATTCATCTCAGCTGACATTGGTCCTCTGCCATTCTTTGACTTCGTGCCGTGCCAGACCCAGCCACGAGCACACTTGCGAGAGCTAAGGTACTGGTCTTTAATTTCTCCCTGAGGTTGGGGCTAGCTTAGACAGACAGATTATTTACTGTATGTTTAAGTGCAAGCAAATCAGTGACATTGGTTTCTAAAACAGAGATTAGATCGCTTAGTAATTGTAACATAGGGCTGAATGTTTTTATTAGAAGCAAATGTTTTTAACTGGCGTAGATTAACATATATTTTGAAAGATTTTACTCATTTACTAATGATGGCTCTTTTTCAGTTAAAGCCTGGCGTTATGTTTCATCCCCTGAAGAACCTCTAAATATAGAGTGAAACGCGGTGATAACGTTTAATGTGAAGCGTTGGGGAAAATTCAACACGCTGTTTACAACTGAAGTCAAGGCTTTTGAAAAGAGAAAGTCAAAGGTTTTTTTGAGAAGCACAAAAACCGACAAGCTAAGTGTCTATCAGCACATCATTAGAAAAGTGTCTATCAGCACATCATTAGAAATTGTTAATTTGTCTTATGAACACTTGGGAAAGAGGGGGTTATTAATAGAAAATTTATTGGAACTAGTCATTGATGTCATAGGCGCCGCTGGTGGGTTTGAATTTTCACACCCCAGCATATAGGCAGCCGCTTGATCTGAGACAGTTCCTGGGAAGTTACTATCAATTCCTTTTTGATTACATCTTTAAAAACATCACCCTCTTATATAATCTACATCAGAGAGTTTTATTGGAGAAATTTTCATAAAATAGAGTCATTATATTTCTCCGTAAGAGAGACCAAAAGTACTCCTTGTAACACTACATATAAACACAAACATGATGGCAGAAAAAGACATGGCCTATCTAGTCTGCCCTTCCACATCAACTACTACAATAGTCCCCTTTTCCTTTGGAGGTCCTGGTGTTGTCCTATGCTTTTTTGAATTCATATTCTGTCCTTACCACCTCTACTGGGAGACTATTCCATGCATCTACCATTCTTTCCGTAAAGAACTATTTCCGCATATTACTCCTGAGTCTCTCTCTTCACCATCATCCTATGTCCTATCATAGAAGAGCTTACATTCAATTGAAAGAGGCTCTCCTCCTGTGCATTTATGTCATGAAGATATTTAAACATCTCTATCACATCTCCTCTATCTCGCCTTTCCTCTAAAGTTTACATATTAAGATCCTTAAGTCTGTCCCCATATGCTTTATAATGAAGACCACTAACCATTTTAGTAGCCATACTTCACAGACTCCAACCTGTTCATATCCTTTTGAAGGTGCGGTCTCCAGAATTGCACACAATATTCCAAAGGAGGTCACACCAAAGACCTATACAGAGGCAATATCACCTCCTTCTTTCTGCTGGCCATTCCTCACCCTATGCACTCAAGCATCCTTCTAGCTTTTGCTGTTGCCTTTTCTAGCTGTTGAGCTACTTTAAGATCGTTAGACACAATCACGCCCAGGTCCCTCTCTTCTTTTGTGGACAAAAGTACTTTCCCCCTATGCTGTACCACTCCCTTGGATTTTTGCAGTCCAAATGCATGATGCTGCATTTTTTGGCATTAACTCTCAGCTGCCAAATTCTAGACCATTCTTAAAGCTTAGCTAGATCTCTCCTCATGTTATCTACTCCTTCCTGGGTGTCTACTCTACTGCAGACTTTGGTATCAGCCACAAAGAGGCAAACCTTACCCAACATCCCTTCCACAATATCACTAACAAAGGTGATAAAAAGAATCGGACCAAGGACAGATCCCTGCGGCACACTACTGGTAACCTCCCTCTCCTCAGAGTGAGCTTCATTTACGTGTACCCTTTGTTGCCTCCCCTCAACCAATTTCTAACTCTATCAGTAACTTTAGGGTCCATCCCTAGGGTGCTCAGTTTGTTAATAAGTCACCTGTGCGGAACAATGTCAAAGGTTTTACTGAAATTCAAGAACACATAGGGCTCTCCCTCGGTCAGAGGGGTAGCCTAATAGTTAAAGCATACGTTTGTGAACCAAGAGACCAGGGTTCGATTCCCACTAGCACTCCATGTGGCCTTAGGCAAGTCACTTAACCCTCTATTGTCTCACAAAAATCCAAAGTTGTCAACATCCTTGTTTAATGTATATTACCAAGTTGAAGTCACAACGTAAAAAACTTTGATAAAGCAATATAAAAAAAAAATACTGTTAAATAAATAAAGTAAATAAACGAACTCCCTGGTCACCCAGTGAAAGAAATCAATCAGATTTGTCTGACAAGACCTGCATCAGGCAAGAATCCAGTGACTCAAAAGGAGCCTGCATTAGCCGGCCAAGGATCACATTGAGGTCACAAGTAACCGTAGAGGGCTTGGGTGGGGGCTTTAAGTTGAGCAGGCCCCTCATGAACTGAGCCACCAGAGGTTGGGCAAAAATGTGCTTCCCCCCCCCCCCCCCCCCACAGTTGCAATGGTACGCCCCAATCGCACTGCGGTGAACCCACACAGAATTCACTTCAGCCCTGAGTCGGAGAAATGCAAGATATACTCCAACAGTCGGTCCACAGGGAAGGAGAAGGGGTATAGCACCCTACCCATACCCCAGACAGCAAGCCACCACCACTCGAGCGCTTAGGCCTTTCACATCGAGTTCTTGCAGGATATCAGCGAAATATTGGTTATGCACTCAGGGAGATCGAGCTCCACAAGGACGACCCTCTCAGTATCCACGCCATGAGCGCCAAGGTGTGGACATTGGGGTGCAGCATGGAGCCGCACTCCTGTGAGATGAGGTCTGGTTTAAGAACATAAGAACAAAAGATATGCCATACTGGGTCAGACCAAGGTCCATCAAACCCAGTATCCTGTTTGCAAATGTGGCCAATATATGTCACAAGTACCTAGCAGTTTCACCAAAAGGCACAGGATCTACAATGCTTGTGTTGGGGCAAGCAGTGGATATCCTGGGTCCCTTTTAATAATGGTTTATGGACCTTTCCTCCAGGAACTTGTCCAAACCTTTTTTAAACCCGGCTACACTAACAGCTTTTACTACAATCTCTGGTAACAAATTCCAGAGTTTGATTACACATTCAGCGAAAGTATTTTCTTTTATTAGTCTTAAAAAGGTTACCCTATAGCTAAATTGGATGTCCCCTAGGTCTTTCTATAATTTGATGGCATAAACAATCAATCTACATTTACCCATTCCACACCTTTCATTAATTTATAGACCTCTATCATATCTCCCCTCAACCGTCTCTTTTCCAGGTTGAAGAGCCCTAACCTTTTTAGCCTCTCCTCATAGGGGTATCCTTCCATCCCCTTTACCATTTTGGTGGCTCTTCTCTGTACCTTTTCTAGTAACACTACATCCTTTTTAAGATACGGCAACCAGAACTGCACACAATATTCAAGGTGCAGTCGCACCATGGAACGATACAGAGGCATTATAATATCCTCACTTTTATTCTCCATTCCTTTCATTATGATAACTAGCATTCTATTTGCTCTCTTGGCCACCACTGCACACTGGAGCCCAGGCTTAGAAGCTCCCTCAGCGAGAGCTGCAACTGCAGGGGGAACCACTAAGAGGCCATGAGAATCAATGAGCCCCATAAGAGTTTTCGCCACAAGTGGTATTGGGGCGTAGGCATAACAGCATGCCCTCCCTCCAGTGGAGAAGAAAGGCATCCAAAGCCAGGCAACCACTGGCTGGCCTCTGAGAGAAGAACTAGGCTACCTGGGCATTTTGCACTGTAGCACAAAGATCCACCACTGGGGTGTCCCATTCCCGGAAGGTCCGGTCCACCACCTCTTGAGAGTCCACTCGTGTGGTTGAAGCACCTAGCTGAGGCAATCCGCCAGGCCATTGAGCTCGCCGAGTACATAAGTCACCCTGAAGTCCATGCCAAAGAACAGGGCAAACTTCCAGAGGTGAACAGACTCCCATCACAGGAGGTACAAAATTCTGTGCCTCCCCTTGCTTGTTCACACAGAACATTGCCACCTGCTTGTCTGTTTGAATGAGGCCCACATGATTCACCAGATGTGCACAAAAGGCGGAGAGGGCATTTGCTATGGCCGTAAGCTCAAGGAAGTTGATTTAATGCAGGATTCTCCTGCTTGGACCACAGATCCTGGGTGTGCAGGCTATCCAGATGCACACCGCAGCTAAGCTTGGATGCGCCCATCTTGAGCATCTTGTGGGGGACTGTGGGCTGGAAAGGAGGCCCCAAAGCAGGTTGTCTGGCTCAATCCACCATGCCAGGGACTGCATCAGTGGTACAGTGACCACTATCCTAGAAACAGACACAGACAGCAAGACGCCTGGTTCCATTGCATGCACAAGGTCCACTGGGCCTGCCACATAAAGAGGCGGACCTGAACTGTGACATGCACCGTGGCAGCCATGTTTTTGAGGGCTGTCAACAGCCAGCGGGCCATAGTGTGGTGCTGGTGCTGCAACACGCCCACCACCTCGACGAGGTGCTGCAGGAAGTCCACTGGTACAAAGTCCCAAGCCCAAGTGGTATCAAGAAGGGCCCACCCTTGAACTCCAGCCTCTATGCCGCTTGGAGGTGAATTTGGGTAGTTGACCACAAAGCTGAGGCCCTCAAGCATCTGAATTATGAACACAGCAGACTGCTGGATGCTGGCCAGTGTGGGACCCTTGACAAGCCAATCATCCAAGTACAGGAAGACAAAGACCCCCAAGGTCCAGAGGAAGGGGCCACAATCGTCAGAAACTTTGAGAAGACCCTGGGTGCCCAGGCCAACCATAAGGGAAGCACTCTGTACTGATAGTGCTGGTCACCCAGCACGATTTCAAGGTATTGCCTTTGATGCGAGTGGATCAGAATCTGCATATACACATCTTTCCGATTTATTTATTTAACAGTTTTTTTATACCGCTTTATCATTTCAGTCAAAGCGGTTGACATTGTAACTTAAACTTGGTAAATGTACATTAAACAGGGACATTGATAACATGGATTTTTCTGAGCAATGGAGTGTTAAGTGACTTGCCCAAGGCCACAAGGAGTGCTAGTGGGAATCGAACCCTGGGATCCCAAGCCAATGCTCTAACCACTAGGCTACTCCTCCACTCCAAGGAGCATGCCAATTGTCCTGTATAAGGTATGGGAGCAGCGTCCCCAACAAGACCATTTTGAACTTTTCATGCACCAGGAACAGACTGAAGTTTTGCCAATCAGAATGAGACAGAACACGCTGGTCTTTCTGGGGTCCAGGAAGTACCTGGAATAGAAGCCCTACCCGATCCGAGCTGGGGGGACCGGCTCGATGGCGAGTTAAGTCAGCAGGGCCTTGACCTCAGTCTGCAGCAGACTCTGGTGCGTGGGGTCCATGGGGTACTCCCCGGGGTTGTATGGAGGCGGCAGCTGAGTGAAGTGCAAGCCGATATCTGCTTTGGACGATCTACAGCACCCAGGTGTCCAAAGTGATGAGGGGACACCAGTGGGTAAAGTGGACAAACTGCCCCCAGACCTGAGGGGGGTGGCCTTGATAGACAACAGTTGGCTGGCTATGCGCCTGAGTAACCAGCCATAATCTCGCACCCGGCTTGGGCTGGGGGGTGCAGGTTGCACCTTCAGGGTCTTCTCCCTCTGCTGCGGGGAGGGTGAGTCTGCGCCTTAGCCTGTGTCTGCAGCTGGGCCAGGAAATACTGGCACAGGCGTGGATAAAAGGCCTTCCTGGCTTGATGTTTCTTCTGTGCAGGGTACGCGATCTTTCTGGAGAGCCTGGTGAGGGCCACTTGTTCCTTCTCCAACTCCACGGCTTTCTCCTCCACGGGTTTGCCTTAAGAAGTTTTCATCCCAGCAGGACATTGGCAATCTTGTCCTGGTCCCACTGTTCCAGGTCCTTAGACTGCAGCCACACCATCTGGTGGGCAGCGATGCTCACAGCTGCCACTCTGACTGTGGATTTAAATCTGTCGTAGATGCCCACACCATGAACTGTGAGCAATCCTTGCTGTGAGCCACTAGGCCCTGAAAGGATTCACGAAGGTCCTTGGGAACAAAGGCGGCAAAGTCCTCCAGGTCCAACATGCTCATATGGGTCTGGTAAGCCAGAATCCTGGCAAACAACATAGATCCCTGGAAGCACTATCTCCCAAAGGAGTCCAGGGTACAAGCCTCATCACTCAGCAGACAGAGGAGTGCATCTTAGCACTCTTCGAGCGTTCAAGGCCTTCACCATGATGGAATTGTGGGGCAATTGAGGCTTCTCAAACCTCGGGACCTTCTGGATCCAGTACAGGTAATCCAGCCAGCAGCTGATGACTGGAAGCGTAAGCGGCACCTCCCACAGCTGCAGAGCTCACCGGACGCTGGCTCGTGGTCAGGCCCAAGGCGTTGCAAGCACCAATTATGTCAGTCAGTGGCAGAAATGCCACACTTGGTACATTTCTTAAAGCTACTAGCTGGCTTAGACATGCCGAAAAACACCGCTCGGCAAAGTCAAACTGAAAAACTGCTGTGGGTTGGAAAACCACCCCAAAGGGGGAATAAAAACACACAAAAAGCGTAGAAACACACCAAAAAAAAAACCTACAAAGGGAAAACAATGGCTAACTGATGACAGGCAGAAAAGAAGAGAAAAACCCAGCCATGAGGGCCAGATAGAAAACCTTTTTCCAGACTGCAGGAACAAGTCCTAGGGGCTCCACAGAATAAAGATGACTGGAGAATATGGTGCCACAGCGGGAGGGAAGGCAAACACGCATGTGCGGTGTACCTCCCAAAAGCTTCCTTTGGAGGCTGGGGGAGTGTTCCTTGTGGATTTCCTGCTTGTTCACAGAGAACAACTCTTCCTTTGAAATTACCCATTCTGCTGGAATCGTCATGAAAGACTGTGGAGAAGGTATGATGATGGGTCTATGTGGTGTGAAGGAATTACTTCCTCCTTTCTTGATCAGGATCCCATTTTTATTGTTTTCCATCCTTGATGACCCCCCCCCCCCCCATTGCCCTCCCCTATTCTCTTCTCCTTCCTTTGCTCCCCAATTCTTCCTATTTTCCCTATACCCTGCATCCATCTGTCCATCCACCCCTTTTCCCTGCCTATTTGATATCCCTTCTTCATTTCTTTGCTCTAAGATCACTTTTCCTTTCCTATCCCCTAGATTCCTTCTCCCCACCCTATTCACTATTCTCTTCCTCCCTTCCGAACACTTGCATTTATTTCCCGTAACACTAGGACCAAAATTTAACTGGGTAGACAAACATCAGAAAATGCTGTTTCATAAAGTTTTACAAATTATACATAATTATATTTCCATAAATTTGCATATTTGGGTATATCAACAACTGCTACAGAATTTGCAAATTCCTGCTGCAGAGTCTTGAAAAATATGCCGCAGTCAACTGGAGACAGAAGTTAAAGTCACAGAGTACTGTGCTACAGTATTAACCTGAATATTTCAACCAAGATCTTATAGTCTCAGTTACTGAATATCTTGTTTCAGAAACAGTCCTCTGCCAAAACAAATGCACAAATGCTAAAGTATATGGTAATCCAATACGGTAAAGAGCAATAGCTCATGACAAATCTACTTTCATATCAAAGTACTTTTAAGTACACACCAGAAACAAGGCAATATATCAGGCATGATTTATAAGGAAAATAAAAAAGGGAAATGTTATGCATTATGTACCTTTTTTCCCTTGATCTGTGGATGTGGTGAAATAAGAAATTCTTCTGTTAGTCTTTTCCAGCTGTCAGCTTTCCTGAGATCTGAATGAATGACCAACTTTTCATAAATCCTAATTGAAACAAATTATCTAAATTAATGGAAATTATGAACAGAACAAGAGATACTGACAAACTAACAAAATCTCAAAGTAATCTGCAATGTCACAGTATAAAAACACTGACCAGCTAGGCATCTAAATATGTATGCCCTAAATGAGGGGAAAGACAGGAAAGATATGGTGCAGATGCTCAAATACTTGGAAAGTATTAACAAAATGAATCTTTCCCAAAGAAAGGAAAACTGTAGCAACAGAGAAAATGAAATGAAGCTGCAAGGAAGTTATCTTAAAAGCAACCACCAGAAAGGATAGTGGAGGCCTGGAATTCCCTCTCAATGGAAGTGTAAAGACAATAAATATAATCAAGGAATTCAAAATGGTGTGTGAAAAACAGAGAATCCTCAGAATATTGGAGAAGGGTTGATGTGGTACCTCTTCACAAAAGTGGTGACAGGGAAGAAGTGACAAACTACAAGCCGGTGAGCCTTACCTCGGTGGTGGGAAAAGTAATGGAGGCGCTCCTGAAAGAGCGAATAGTGGACTTTCTCAAAACCAACAGGTTGCACGATCCGAGGCTGCATGGTTTTACCAAAGGACAATCTTGCCAAACAAATCTAACTGAGATCTTTGACTGGGTGACCAGAGAACTAGATCAGGGGCATGCGATGGATGTCATCTACCTGCATTTCATCAAAGCCTCTGAGACAGTTCCTCATAGGAGGCTTATCAGTAAACTCAATAGTTTGGGGATGAGTCCCAAGGTGGTGAAATGGATAAGAAATTGGTTGACTGACAGACGTCAGAAGGTGATGGTAAATGGAGCTCATTCGGATGAAAGGAGGGTGATTAGCGGGATGCCCCAGGGTTCGGTTACGGGACCAGCACTGTTCAATGTATTTGTGAGTGATATTGCTGAAAGACTGAATGGAAAAGTCTGTCTGTTTGCAGATGACACGAAAATGTGCAACAGAGTGGACTCCTCTGAGAGAGTGGATAATATGAGGAAAGATCTACAAAAGCTGGAAAAATTGTCTTATGCTTGGAAGTCAAGATTTAATGCGAAGAAGTGCAGTGTCATGCACTTGGGAAGCAGAAATCCTAGGGAAATGTACACGATAGGGGGCGAGAGAAGGACGGACCAGGAGAAGGACCTTGGTGTGATTATTTCTGATGATCTCAAGGGGGCAAAACACTGCAACAAGGCAGTGGCAAAAGCCAGGAGGATGTTGGGTTGCATACATAGAGGAAATACCAGCAGAAAGGAAGAGGTACTAATGCCCCTGTATAAGTCACTGGTGAGGCCTTCCTTGGAATACTGTGTTCAGTTCTGGAGACCATATCTCGCAAAGGATGTAAAAAGACTGGAAATGGTTCAGAGGAAGGCAACCAAAATGATTTGGAGCCTGCGTCAGAAGCCTTATGAGAAGAGACTTGAAGACCTAAATATGTACACTCTGGAGGAGAAGAGGGATAGAGGAGATATGATGCAGACCTTTAAATACTTAAAGAGTATTAATGAACAAACAAACCTCTTCCAAAGACAGGGAAGCTGTAAAACTAGAGGGCATAACATGAAGCTGTAAGGGGGTAAATTGAAAGGCAAAGTCAGGAAATACTTTTTCACTGAAAGGGTGGTGGATGCTTGGAATGCCCTCCCGATGGAAGTGGTGGGGGCAAATACAGTGACAGAATTCAAAATGGCATGGGACAGACACAGTGGATCCCGTTATAGCAACAGGATAAAATCAAAATAAACTTAACTATCTAATTTCTCAACAAACAGGGGTGTCCTACACAGAGTGGTGGGTTCACCCCTAAACAAAGACATGGGGAGGGGTGACCTGCATGGAGCAGAAGGTGCACCTATACTTGCCACCTTGCTGGGCAGACTAGATGGACTACAAAAGGGGAATGCTACTTCTGGAGAGAGATCTGGAATTATAAGTATTTACTTCAGGGAATTTTTCTAAACCTTGGGGAAAAAAGTATTCTTTAGATAAAAGCTGATTAATCTGTGAACCCAGTGTAATTGTTAAATCAGTCAGGGCCTAAAAGCAACAAAGAGTTTTCAGTTTAAATGTAAAAGACAGCAGAGAGCTTTCTGGTTAAATTTAGAACCCAAGACTCCCTCTATCAAAACAAGGGCTGTGGGACACGTCCAGCAGCGAGATGGGGGCTTTACAGTCTTTTGCATTGAGTGTCACATGTATGCTTTTCTCCCAGTTGGTGAGGGGTCTTATGTGTGCACAAGGTACTAGGAGCTCTCTTTGCTCTCAGGGAATGAGTCTGATCTCTGGAGGCTATAGCGAGCAGCACACTTAGAAGACAGAGAGGTACATAGACGAGACCTACAGGGA
Source organism: Ichthyophis bannanicus (assembly GCA_033557465.1). Taxonomy (NCBI): domain Eukaryota; kingdom Metazoa; phylum Chordata; class Amphibia; order Gymnophiona; family Ichthyophiidae; genus Ichthyophis; species Ichthyophis bannanicus. The sequence goes on along the minus strand of CM066035.1, from coordinate 505,356,522 downwards.
TATAGTCCTGAAGTCCCACCTCCAGTCTGGCAGCATCCCTGTTTCCATGGAGGAGAGAGGTTACTTGACAGGAGAGCATCACCCTGGTGTGGCAGGAAGTGATCCTGTAGCTAGGACCTGTCCTCCAGGTGATGTAAAATCCTCTCGCACCGAGGAAGTTTCTCCAGGGCCATGTGTCCATGAGGAAAGGGTTAGGACAGCCATTATAGTTGGTGATTTGATCATTAGGCATGTAGATAGCTGGGTGGTGGGTGGATGTGAGGATCACTTGGGTTACATGCCTAACTGGTGCGAAGGTAGCAGACCTCACGCGCCACCTAGACAAGGTCTTGGATAGTGCTGGGGAGGAGTCTGCTGTCTTGGTACATGTCGGTACCAGTGACATAGGAAAATGTGGTAGGGAGGTTCTGGAGGCTATAGTTAGGCTTTTAGGTAGGAAGTTGAAATCCAGAACTTCCAGGGTAGCATTCTCCGAAATGCTTCCCGTTCCATGCGCAGGACCCAAAAGGTAGGCAGAGCTCCAGAGTCTCAATGCGTGGATGAGACCATGGTGCAAGGATGAGGGTTTTGGATGTTAGGAATTGGGGAACATTCTGGGGAAAGGAGGGCTCTTCCGAAGGGATGGGCTTCACCTTAACCGGGATGCAACCAGGCTGCTGGCATTTACCTTTAAAAAGGAGATAGCCAACATTCGCCCAAGAGCGTATGGTTCGTAACAATGTATCCTTGAAGGATACTACCAAAAAAATGAAGTTAGGGCACCTCAGCAGAGAGGTTCCAATAAAGACAAAGGTAGCCCAAATGCCCTTGAGAACAGAGCAGACAGAGCTTAAAGATTCCAAATTGCCCCTGCCCACCGATAACCAGATTAATATGAATAAAATACAGACTCTAAAAAGCTTGTATGCAAATGCTAGAAGTCTAAGAAAAAAGACGTGAGAGTTAGAATATATAGCACCAAATGAGAAGTTAAATATGATTGGTATCTCAGAGACATGGTGGAAGGAGGACAACCAGTCCTCCCCCCCCCCCCCCCACTGTGATACCTGGGTACAAATTATATAGCGTAGTTACTCACCTGTATCAGGTGTTCTCCAGGGACAGAAGGAATCAGTCCTCACTTATGGGTGACATCGGCGCCGACGGAGCCCGCGCAGAGCAATTCCCAAGCTTTGAAAGAAAGCTTTTGGGATTGTTGCCACGCATGCCTGGTCCTCTTCCCACCCAAGGGTGCCATCTTGCTCACGCAGGTCCCTTAGCTCGAGCCCTACCAAGCCAATGGCAAGGGAAGGACAAAAATGTAGCAACTCATCAGGGGAGGCGGGAGGATAGTGAGGACTGATTCCTGCTGTCCCTGGAGAACACCTGTTACAGGTGAGTAACTACGCTTTCTCCAGGAACAAGCAGGAAGTTGGTCCTCACTTATGGGACTTCCTAGCTACAGGCTACCGAACCTGTAACCAAAAACGCCTTGCGAGGCCATAAGCAGAAGCTTAAACCTGAAGGAACCCGAGATCTCGGGTCCTTGAGGCAAAGTCCTCGGTAGCCGTGAAGAAGGGTCAGAGGGCAGGAGTTGCTTATACCCCGAACAGATTACGGAGTACAGCCTGGCCGAAGGCGCTGTCCCAGTGGGACACCCACTCCAGGAAGTAGTGGGCAGCGAAGGTGTTCGTGGAAGACCAGATTGCCGCCCGGCAGATTTCTATCATGGGCACGGAGCAAAGCGAGGCCACCACTGACCTTGGCTCGGACCCCAGAGGGACACCTGACTTCACATGGGCGAATGCAATGCAATCCGCCACCCAAATGGAGAGGGTGTGCTAGGTGACTGCCTCCCCCTGCCTATTGGGATCGTAGGTCACGAAAAGTCTGTCAGACTTGCAGTGAGTCTGGGTGCACTGCGAGTAGAAGGCGAGGGCCCGCTTGTAGTCAAGGGTGTGGACAGCCGCCGATGCCTGATCGACGTGAGGCCTCAGGAAGAAGGTCAGGAGCACAATCTCTTGGTTGAGATGTAAGGCTGACACGACCTTAGGTAAGAATTTAGGATTGGTTCAGAGGACCACTCTGTTCCAATAAAATCTGGTCTAAGGGGCGCCAGCCATGAGTGCCTGAAGCTCACTGACTCAGTGAGCCAAGGTCAGCGCTACCAGGAAGACCACCTTTCAGGACAAGTGCCAGAGCAAACATGTCACCATCGGCTCGAAGGGTGGATGAGTGAGCTGTGTGAGCACCACGGTCAAGTCCCATTCCGCCGGTGGGGGACAGATAGGCAGCTTGGACAACAGAAGGCCCCGCATGAAGCGGGAGACTAGTGGCTGCTCCAAAAGAGGCCTTCCCTCGATAGGGAGATGATTAGCCGATATGGCGCTCAGATGAACTCGAACAGAGTTCGACTTTCTCCACCTCTCGAGGGAAGGGCTAAAGTACTGGAGAACCCACCAAACCGGGCAGGAGAAAGGGTCAATCTGGTGATTTAAGCACCAGACAGAAATACGTTTCCATTTGAAGGCATAAGTCCGCCTTGTGGAGTCCTTCCTCGAGGCAAGGAGAATTTCCTCGACCTCCTCTGGAAGGACCAGGGAGGCTAGAGAGACCCGTTCAGCCGCCAGGCCGTGAGGGATAGGGAGGGTAGATTCGGGTGCAGTACCTGACCCTGCTGTGTCAGCAAGTACTTGGCAGAGCCCAGGGGAACCGGAGGCTCCGACAACAGCCAGAGCAGGAGTGGGAACCAAGGCTGCCAAGGCTACGATGGGGCCACAAGGATCAGTGATGCCCCGTCCCGCTGGGCCTTGAACAGAGTCCTCACAATGAGGGGAAAAGGAGGGAATGCATATAGGAGACTGGAAGACAAATCCAGGAGAAATGCATCGAGGCCTTCCCTGCCTGGGTGCGGCACCGGGCTGCAGAAGCAGGGAAGTTTCGTGTTCTGAGGGTTGGCAAAGAGATCCACCGATGGGGTACCCCAGTGAAGGAACAGCCGGCCTACCACTTTGAGGTCGAGGCGCCACCCATGGGGGCGAAGGATTCTGCTGAGCCTGTCTGCCAGGCCATTCTCCTGACCCGGGAGGTACGTTGCCCTGAGGGACATTCTCCGCCGGGCGGTGAAGGAGCAGATACGGACTGTTTCCCTGCAGAGGGGGCGCGACCCCGTGCCCCCCTCTTTGTTGATATAGAACATTGCTACTCAGTTGTTGGTCTGCACCAGAACCGACTTCCCGCTGAGGATATTCTCGAAGGCCTTCAGGGCCCACCAGATGGCCTGGAGCTCGAGAAGGTTTATCTGCTGTGTCTCTTGGGATACTGCTAGGTACGTATGACCTAGATTGGCCACTGTTGGAAACAGGATACTGGGCTTGATGGACATTGGTCTGACCCAGTATGGCATATCTTATGTTCTTATGCTGCAGAGCCTCTACAGGCAACCATTGTCCCTTCGTGCAGAGGGACCCGCAATGGGCTCCCAACGCCAGCAGGAAGGCTTCAGTGGTTAGCACAACATCGTGCTGTGGGGACTGGAAAGGCGATCCCCGCAGAAGGTTGCACAGGTTTTGCCACCAGCACAGGGACAAGTAGAGATCAAGAAGAACCCTGATGGGATCACTGAGGTGTCCGAGGGACTGGCTCCATTGGGTGCTGAGACACCACTGAGCCACCCACATGTGCAGGCGGGAGTGAGGAACCACATGCACGGTGGAGGCCATGTGGCCCAGAAGGCGTAACATGGACCAAGCGGTGACCTGGTAAGCATTCTGGACGCGAGCTGCTAGGACCTGGAGTCGGATGGAGCGGTCCACCAGCAAGAAGGCCATGGCCTGCCAAGTATCGAGGCACACCCCGATGAACTCGAGAGTCTGCGTCGGCTCGAGGTGAGACTCTGGGTAGTTGACCAAGAACCCCAAACTCTCTAAGAGGAGGACAGTGCTTGACATCACTTGCCGGCCTTCCTTGGTGGATGAGCCGGTAACGAGCCAGTCGTCAAAGTAGGGAAACACACCCCGGCGCCAAAGATAAGCAGCGGCCACAACGAGGCACTTCGCAAAGACCTGTAGGTCGGATGCCAGGCCGAAGGGGAGCACCCTGTACTGGAAGTGCTCTCCCCGCACCCTGAAACACAGGTACTGCTTGTATTGAGGGTGGATCAGAATATGGGCGTAAGCATCCTTTAGATCCAAGGAGCATAGCCAGTCGTCAAGCTGGAGGAAGGGCGGCAGCAGCACGGCAAGAGATAACATCTTGAATTTCGCACCAGGAAGTTGTTTAGCCTGCGGAGGTCGAGGATAGGCTGCAGACCCCCCATCAATTCAGGGACGAGGAAGTACCGGGTGTAAAAACTCTGACCTTGAAGGTGGGGAGGGACCTTCTCGACTGCCCACTGGGCGAGGAGAGAGTGTAATTCGTGCTGCAGCAAAGTTGGTGCGCGGGAAGTCGAGGAGGCTCCACTGGGGAGAAAGGGGGTGGGATCCTGTCGAAATGGAGGCGATAGCCCTCCCGGATGACCTGGAAGACCCAGGTGTCCGAGGTGATGACCGCCCAGGGCTGAGTGAAACTGGACAGGCGTTCCCCTACGGGCTGCTGTATCGCCGGAGGGCGAGAGGCTATGCCGTTGGTGTCAAAAACCCTCAGAGGGTTGTGGGGGAGCCAGCGTCAAGGTCTTCGATCCCTTGGGTTTCCAGTGACCCTGGCCAGACTTCCCTTGCGCGGGAGTAGCCGGTTATGGGATGTAGCCACGGTAGTGGAGGCCTTTTCTGGGAAAGAAGGGCTTCTTGGCAGACTGCTTCTTTCGAGGCAGCGTAGAGGTCTTGCGGGAGAGACAGGTCCTAGTGACATAACTCCGTCTCTATCTCCACAGCCTTCTCCTCCATCAGTTTGCCAAAACGTTGCTCGCCGAGGCAGGTTACATCCAGGAGCTTCTCCTGCACACACGGCTCAAAATATGAGGATTGGTGCCAAGCCTGGAGGCGGGCTCCAATGCCCGTGGCAGCCAACGAGCCGAAGTTTCTAAGCCATCGCAGGAGGCGCGAAAGATATACTTGGAGTAATCAGCTACTGATTTCAACAGTGTGCGAAACCTATCGAGGGGCTCACCCTCGAGGCCCCTGGAAAAACCTCCAAGTTCTTTTGCTAAGTCACGGAGGAACACACCCATATATAACTGGTATGCCTGGATGCGACAGGAGAGCGACCCCTGATAAGCCTTGCGGCCCAGAGCATCGAGGGCTCTTGATTCTTGGCCCATTGGTAGTGATGAGTGGGACTTTGGGCTTTTTTGTTTCGTCATGGCTAATTCCACCACCATCGAGGTGTGTGGAAGTTGAGACTTACAGAAACCTGGCCCCCACTGCACCTTGTATATTGTGTCAAGGCGCTTGCTCACGATGGGGATCAAGGCCGGGGTCTCCCACATGGGGAGCAATAGCCGGGAGAGAATAGACAACACCAGTATGGTGAGGGATTCCTTGGACAGGGCCTCGTACTGAATAATATCAAGTTCTTCAGCACAGGAGTCTTCCTCGGCCTGGGTGACCAGGTTGAGGGCCCGAGCAATGTCCTGGATAAACACCAGAAAGGAGGTGTCCTCGGCTGGTAAATGCCGCTGGAGACCAGTCGGTGAGGAAAGATCCCAGTGAATGCGGGTTTCTGGGGATGTGTCCCCATCGGAATCCAAGTCCGAGAAATCGGTGGAGGGATCTGAGCCGGGCGGTTCGCCCTGTCCGATGGCCTGGAGCCGGCGGCCCTGGACGACCTCGCCCCCGAGCAAAGGGAGAGCAAGCGAGACCAACGTCGAGGACCTGCACGAGGCCCGTGGCTCTAGGGGGTTTCCTGGACAGATTGAGGTGTCCCACGCGAGGGACTTGCGGTCTCTGGGCGCAAGTCAGCGAAGCTGGCCGTGAGCGGCTGCTGGGAAGCAATGAATGCAGAAACGCTGCATTCTAGCGCCAGCATACGGGATACCCATGCGGGCGTGGGGCCCTGGGATGCCGATACCGGGGTCACCGGATCAGGTGTTGAGGAAGAGAAGGGGTCCTCACCAGGACGGCCCCTCAAGAGACTGGGCGCCTTCGCCTCCGTTTCTATGCGAGGTACATTGCGGGGCCTCTCCTTGTGCAACTCTCAGGCATGTCGAATGGGGCTAAGCGACCGGGCGAGAGAACGTTTGCGTATGTCGGGGGCCCCGGACAGCGACGTTGAGGCCTTCTTCTTATTGCGCCGTATCACCTCAGAGGACCCCTAGTCAGAATGCGGTTTGGAACACGGTGCTGCAGGGGAAGAACCCACTGAAGGGGAGACAACAGAGGGTGCCACCAGGGACTCCAAGGCAGCCTTTAAAAAAATGTCTTCAAACCTCTGCTTACGACTGAGCAAGGCCTTGGAAGACATTTTCTACAGAGCGAATGGAGCTCTGGATCATGGTTGGCTCCCAGACACCTCAGACAGCAATCATGAGTGTCCATAAGTGACATGTTCCTAAAGCATCTATCGCATTTTTTAAACCCAGTGGCCATGGGGACGAAAACAGCCCCTGTGAGGTCAAAGACCCACGCGGCCAGCGGTTGGAAGAAAAACAAGGCACGAAGCCCGGGAAGAAAACATTTATTAAGGGTATTCCCGCAAGCTCCAAAAGGGAGCAAGGGGAGGACAGGCAGAGAACTGGTGCAACCGGAAAAAAAGAGATATAGCCTGTTAAGGCGAAGAAAATGAAAACTTTTTCTGAGGGATGAGGACATGCGCCCGAAGGGCTCCACGGAAAAAGGGAGACTGAGCAAGATGGCACCCTTGGGCAGGAAGAGGACCAAGCATGTGTGGCAGCAATCCCAAAAGCTTTCTTTGAAAGCTGGGGAATTGCTCTGCACAGGCTCCGTTGGCGCCAACGTCACCCATAAGTGAGGACTGACATCCTGCTTGTTCCTGGAGAACGTAATGATAGAGCTGATCAAATTGGTGGAGAGGTTGCACTCTAGGTCAGAGAGGGCATTGAGTAACAAAGGATTCAAGTTTTGCAGGAAACAAAATTTGCTATAGAATCTCTATAGATTGAAATGACATGTAAAAAGGGGAAGGCGATGGCAGTGAGGTTGTACTATTGACCACCTGGCCAGAATGAACAAATGGAAGATGAAATACTCAAAGAAATCGGGAAGCTAACAAAAGTTGCAGAACAATAATAATAATGGGTGATTTCAATTACCCCGGTAATGACTGGGTCAGTGTTACGGCAGGACATGCTAGGGAGATAAAGTTTCTAGATGAAATAAATGACTGCTTCTTTGAGCAGCTGGTTCATGAACCGAACAGAGGGGAAGCCATTTTGGATTTAGTCCTTAATGGAACACCAGATCTGGTGCAAGAGATAAGGGTGTTGGGGCCACTTGGCAATAGTGATCATAGCATGATCGCGTTTGATTTAATTAATGGAGGAGGGATGGTAAGGAAATCCACAGTACTACCTTTTAACTTTCAAAAGGGAGACTATGATAAAATGAGGACAATAGTTAAGAAAAAACAAAAAGGAGCAGTTGTAAAGGTCAAAGACTTACATCAAGCTTGGTTGTTGTTTAAAATAACTATCTTGGAAGCCCAGACCAGCTGTATTCCACGCTTTAAGAAAAATGGAAGGAAATCCAAAAAACTGCCAGCATGGTTTAAAGGTGAGGTCAGAGAGGCCGTTGCTCCCAAAAAAGCATCTTACAGGAAATGGAAAAAAGAGCCCAACAACGAAACCTGGATACAGCACAAGCACAGGCAAGTTAAATGCAAGGCATTGATAAGGCAGGCAAAGAGAGAATTTCAGAAGAAACTTGCTGTGGAAGCAAAAACGCGTAATAAAGACTTTTCAAGTACATTTGTAGCAAAAAATCTTTGAGAGAGTCAGTTGGACCATTAGATGATAGATGAGTAAAAGGGGCAGTAAGAGGGGACAAGGCTATAACGGAGAGACTGAATGAATTCTTTGCTTCGGTCTTTACTGAGGCAGATGTAGGGATATTACCCATGACTGAAGTGGTATTTAAAGGTGATACTGCAGAAGAACTGAAAGAAATATTGATACATCGGGATGATGTATTACAACCATTTGATAAACTGAAGAGTAGCAAATCACCTGGACCGGATGGTATACATCCAAGGGTGTTGAAAGAACTGAAATATGAGATTGCAGACCTGCTATTAGTAATCTGTGAACTATCATTAAAATCATCCGTAATTCCTGAAGATTGGAGGATGGCCAATGTAACGTCAATTTTTAAAAAGGTTCCAGAGGTGACCGGGAAATTACAGACCGGCGAGCCCGACGTCAGTAACGGGAAAAATGGTAGAAACCATCATAAAGAATAAAATTACTCAGCATGTAGATAGTCATGGCTTAATGGGAGACAGCCAACATGGCTTTAGACAATGAAGATCTTGTCTTACTATTCTGTTATGTTTTTTTGAAGGTGTGAATAAGCAGGTGCACAAAGGTGAGTCAGTTGATATAGTGTATCTGGACTTTCAGAAAGCCTTTGACAAGGTCCCTCATCAGAGGCTTTCGGCAAAACGAAAAAGTCATGGGATAGGAGGAAGTGTATTATTGCGGATCAATAACTGGTTAAAAGTAAGAAAGCAGAGGGTAGGGCCAAATGGACAATTATCCCAATGGATAAAGGTGAATAGTGGAGTACCACAGGGATCTGTGCTGGGTCCGCTGCTTTTTGACATATTCATAAATGTCCTTGAAAAGGGAATAATGAGTGAGGCTATCAAATTTGCAGATTACACAAAACTATTTAAAGTTGATAAAACCCAAGAGTATTGTGGAAAATTGCAAGAGGATGTTGAGAAATTGGAAGACTGGGCATCCAAATGGCAGATGAAATTTAATGTGGACAAGTGCAAAGTTATGCAGCTAGGAAAGAACAACCCAAACTATGGTTACACGATGCAAGGTTCCACATTGGGAACCACTACCCAGAAAAAAGGTTTAGGCGTCATTGTGGATAACATGTTAAAAACCTCTGCTCAGTGTGCAGCGGCAGCAAAGAGAGCAAATAAAATGCTAGGTATCATAAGGAAAGGAATGGAAATAAAACAAAGGATACTACATGCCTCTGTATCGTTCTATGGTCCGACCGCATCTTGAACATTGTGTGCAATTTTGGTCGCTCTATCTTAAAAAGGATATAGCATTATTAGAAAAGGTTCAGAGAAGAGCCACCAAAATGGTAAAGGGGATGGAAGGATACTCCTATGAAGAGAGGTTAAAAAGGTTAGGACTCTTCAACCTGGAAAAAAGACAGCTGAGGGGAGATATGATAGAGGTCTTTAAATTAATGAAGAGTGGAACACGTAAACGTAGATCGATTGTTTATGTCATCAGAATATAAAAAGACTAGGGGACATGCAATGAAGCTAGAGGGTAAACTATTAAAGACTTAATAAGAGAAAATATTTTCTCACTCTACGTGTAATCAAACTCTGGAATTTGTTACCGGAGGATATAGTAAAAGCTGTTAGTGTAGCTGGGTTTAAAAAAGGTTTGGACAAGTTCCTGAAGGACAGGTCCATAAACCATTATTAAAAGGACCCAGGATATCACTGCTTGACCCAATACAAATAATGAGGAACCTGTGTCTTTTGGGGAACCTGCTAGGTACTTATGACCTGGATTGGCCACTGTTGGAAACAGGATATTGGGCTTGATGGACCTTGGTCTGACCCAGTATTGCATATCTTATGTTCTTATACTGGTCTTTATCTGCCATCATTTACTATGTTACTATGGCAAGGCAATGGAATCCAACTGTGGAACTTTCCACCCAAAGCAAGCATTAAATCACTGTCTGTACTGGATATAAAGCACGGGAAGGGGGAAGTAAGCTGATAAGAGAAGAATTACAAACCTAAACAAAGACAAGGTAGGATAAGACCACAGTTACAACCTTGACCACTTCACTGGGTAGACTACATGGACCATGGACCATGCTAGACTTCATCTGCCGTTATGTACTACTATATTACTTCCGGACTTTCTGCATTAACTATGTTATTTATTTATATATTTACATTTATATCCTACTAGTTCATTTTGTTCTTAGAAGGTTAAATAAACATTCTTTAAAAAAATACAAACTCTAGACATTCTTATATGCACAAACATTTCTTAACTTTCTTCCAGAAAGTCAGATCCAATCTCTCTCATAATTCTACAGGTAAACTGTTCCAAAAAGGAGCAGCAACTATAGAAAATGCTCTAGCTCTCCACGTAAACTTGACATCTCGCAGACCTTGACAAATTTTCTTATAATCTAGGAGCCAGCTTAAAACTTTAGGCGCCAACTGCTTCCGCCCACCCCCACAGCTGTATTGCAGTTCCTTTTTCAGGACCAGATCTACTAGGACTGTTTTCCCATTTTCTATAGGTAAAGAAATCTTAGTGAATCAGCCCTTAATGTACAACAGCACAGAGCCAACAGAAGGCAATGGTCTCTTTCCTCCTCCCCCTCTCACCCCCCAAGACCCTTTATAGGTGCACCTGAGGCAATTGCCTTTTGCTTCAAATATCACCATGGACTAGTGATATGTGAAACAAAAAGAAGTCTCTCTCTTATGCCCCGGCACCTTACCTTCACCCAATCTCTGTCTCTCTCTCTCTCTCTCATATACAACCTACTCCCCCCCTGCGTTCATCCAGTCTCTCTCTCTCTCATATAATCCACGCACCCCCAAGCTACATCCAATCTCACTCCCATTCACCAATTTTTTGGCCTTATAGCAGCCTCTGAAAAATGCCGCATTTTCAACTTTCCCACCGTGATCGGATCTCTTCATACTTTAGACTCATGAAACCACAAGAACAGCCCGAACATCCTCCACGGTATGGCTCAAGCATGCAGAAAGCATAGTTACTCACCTGTAACAGGTGATCTCCAGGAACAGCAGGAATATAGTCCTCACATATGGGTATCATCGGTACCGACGGAGCCTGCGCGGGAACACTCCCCAGCGTCCAATTAGAAAGCTTTTGGGAGCATTCCACAGCGCCTGCATGCTGCCTTCCCGCCTTTCCCAACTGCCTCTCTCCAGTTGAGTTTTAAAGCTGAGAAAAAGAGAGAGAGAGGGAAAGAGAAAGAGATAGATAGAGAGATATAACTCCTAGGGGAGGTGGGTGGGTTGTGAGGACTATATTCCTGCTGTTCCCGGAGATCACCTGTTACAGATAAGTAACTGTGCTATCTCCAGGAACAAGCAGGAATGTAATCTTCACATATGGAGACTCCCTAGCTTTAAATGCCAGGGAGAGACCCCAGAAGTTGTGTGCCCCTGTGAAAGGGCTCCACTTCCCCCCATGGATATCTGGCAAACAACTAGGGATGGTGGGTAGGAGTTGATTAGGTATGGAACAGGTGTTGGAGAACAGCCTGACCAAACAAGGCATCCCGGCGGGAGTCCTTGTCCAAGCAGTAATGGGCTGTGAAGGTATGAACCGAGGCCCAGGTGGCTGCTTGACAGATGTCGTCAATAGACATAGAGTGCAGATGAGCCATTGAAGCTGCCATGGCTCTGACATTGTGAGCTGTGACATGGCCCTCCAGAGGAAGATTCTTACTCTGATAGGCAAAGGAAATACACTGAGCAATCCAGTTAGACAGTGTCCTCTTGGAAACTGGAAGTCCCAAATGAAAAGGATCAAAAGCAACAAAGAGTTGAGAGGACTTTCTATGTTGCTGTGTTCTTTGTAAGTAAAAGGCTAAAGCTCTTTTACAGTCCAACGTATGAAGATTTCTTTCTGCATTAGATGCATGAGACCTTGGAAAAAACACAGGCAGGTAAACCGCCTGGTTTAGAGGAAAAGGCGAGACCACCTTTGGAATAAAGTGTGGATAAGTCCTAAGGACTACCTTGTCATGATGGAACCTTGCATAAGGTGGATCAGCTACTAGTGCCTGCAACTCGCTGATGTGATTGCAATCAGAAAGATAACTTTCCAAGAAAGAAATTTCAATAAGGTAGTAGCTAAGCGTTCGAAAGGTGGCTTCATAAGCTGACCAAGAACCAGGTTTAAGTCCCATGCCACAGGTGGTGGCCTAATGGGAGGCTTAGTTAGAAGAAGGCCTCTCATAACTCTTGCTAGCAGAGGATGGGAGAAAATAAGCTGTCCATTTAGAGGCTTGAAAGAAGCTGCAATAGCACTTAAATGGACTCTTACTGGATAAAAAATCTGTTATGAGAGAGGTCACGTGACACATGAGCAAGTGAGGACGTCTCTCACTTGCTCCGGGACCACCGCAGCAAACTTGGTATGAAAACGGCGTTTTAAATTCCCGGTGACCGGTGCTGACTATGAGGATATCAGCCCTCATATAGCCGCTACACCTTGCTGCTTTTTGGTGCCTTGGGATGCCGCCCCCGGTGCGAAAGGAGAGGGAGAAGGAGAAGGCGCCAAGATCCCGGGCCGCAACACCAATGGAGGCGCATCCCTCCTCGCCGGGCACAGAGAGTGGAGACTCGGCGTCGGATGATTTGGCGAGGGAGGTGGCCCGGCATCTGAACCCTAAGCTGGACCAAATACTTACCAAATTGGAGGCGATGGGGGAGACAATGGCAGCTCAGGGCCAGAGAATCGAGGTCCTCGAGCACCGCGTGTCGGCTATAGAAGATGACGAAGGTCGGCAGGAGAGACTGCACGCCGACACACGTGCGCAGCTTGCGGCACTGCAAAATAAGGTGGACGACTTAGAGAATCGTTCTCGCAGGAACAACCTCCGGCTGGTCGGCATCCCCGAAACAACGACCGACCTTCAGCTTTTGCCGCTTATTGAAAAATGGCTCCCGGAGGAGCTGGGTCTACCTACTTTAGTGGGAGACTTGAAAGTGGAACGTGCTCATCGGATCGGGCCTTGGTCGGAGAACAGAGCCAGGCCTCGAGTGGTCATTGCCAAAATATTGAATTTTGCCCATAAGGAACGCCTCCTAAGAGCTTACCGACAGCACGAGGGTCTCCAGCTGCACAATACAAAAATTCTCCTGTTCCAGGACTATTCCACAGTGGTCTCAGCGAAACGCAAAGAGTTCTCACCAGTGTGTTCAGCTCTCTTTGAGCGAAAGATCCGCTTCTCCCTAGCCTTTCTGGCAACGCTGAGGGTCCACCACCAGGGCCGCAGTCTCACTTTTACATCCGCGGAAGAGGCCAAGACCTTCTTAGCGCAACTGCACAAGGAGCAGCCGGCACAGACCGAGGCAAGTGCCGCGAACGCTGTGAATTGAGTGTGCATTGAGCGCGATTGGGCCTATGATGTTAAACAACCTGTTCCCGTTGCGTGGAGGTGGCAAGTCTCCTGGAGTGAAGGGAATGCCCTGGGATGGTGACTACTGGGATCCGGAGAGACTTTCCTGCTAGATCCGGACTTTTTGGTGCCTAGTTGGACTATAAAAGCTTTTTGAAGTGTTGTCATGCTGATTTCTGTGCCTCTCCTGCTAACTGTGTAATGTCTTCGAATTTTTCAAACTCTTTCGGGGGTACTGTGAGTATGTGCAGCTTGCACTCTGATACAGTGATTTACTATGCAGCAATAATGGGCTATTTCTCTGTTCCCCCTCTTCCTCTCGGCCCCCCCCTTGTCCCCCCCTCTTTCTTGACCAGGGCGGGGTGGGGGGAGTGGAGGAGGATTTACTGTGGTGCCCCTCGGGCACATTTCAGTCCCCAATGGCTATACAGGGCATTGTGCAGCTAGGGGGGCAATCGGGGGGCCCCTGGGGGGAGGGGGCCTCGGGACTCGTTTCGAGCACTGGTGTCGGGTGATAGATCCCGCGGTGGTCCCGCGGGGTTCAGAGGTGACTTTACTCAGTCTTAGACTGAGGTAGGATGTGTGTGATTCAGGGGGGTAGGATGTGTGGAGGTAGGGGGAGGTTGACTGGGAGGATGAGAGCGTGGGGAGGGGAGGGTGGCTAGGGGGAAGGGGGGGGGAAGGGGGGTGGGTGGGGGGCTGGGGGGAGGAGGGGAGGTAGGGAAAAGGGGGGGGGGGTTCTTACAGTCACGCCCAGACACAGAAGCTTATTTCTCGGGGGGGAACCACACATTGGAAATGGGGGGAGTCCCAGGCTGGGGGGACTCTCTCCCAGACATTGATGCTGGTATGGGTAAAAAACCTATCTGATACTTTGCAAATCTGAAAATTATTTCCTGGAATGTATGCGGGTTGGGGAGTCCCATTAAGAGATCCAAAATTTTGCAAGCTCTGGCTCGACAGCGAGCTGATATCGCTTTGCTCCAAGAAACCCACCAGACAGAGGAAGAGCATCGTAAACTTCAACGAGGCTGGGTGGGGCAGGTCTGGGGAGCCCCCGCTGTGGGCCGGAAGGGGGGCGTGGTAGTGCTTATACATAAAAATACCCGCTTTGAGGTTCGCCAACAGGTCATTGATCCTACGGGACGTTTCATCGTGCTGCATGGTCTATTGGGGGGGCATCCGGTCCTTCTAGGTAACCTGTATTGCCCTAATGTGTTAGACGCTGCCTTGTACTCTCGTTTGGCATCACAAATCGAACAGTTGCCGGACCTGCCTTTGCTTATGGGAGGCGATTTTAATGGAGTCATGGACGTCGCAATGGATACCTCGCGGGGAGGGGGTCCCAGGGAACGTCTTCACTCGGCCCGTGCGCTCCTGCGTCTCTGCTCCCGCTTGGGGTTGGTGGATCCTTGGCGGCTTTTGCACCCGGACGAAAGAGATTTCACTCACCAGTCCCGTGCACATGGGACAAGCGCGAGACTTGATTATTTGTTGATTACTAAAAGTCTGTTTGCCAAAGTGACTGAGGCGCGGATTGGCCCCACGGAGATTTCTGACCATGCCCTGATCTGGCTCACACTGCAGGGGGTGGGTGACAGTCCGGGAGCGCGCGTCTGGCGGTTCCCGCTTGAGCTGTACAAAGATGCCCAATTCCGTCAGTTTCTGGTCCGTCGATGGCAGGAGTTCGAGTCCGATCATACAGGACATCAGGCTGAACCCGAGCTCGTGTGGGAGACGGCCAAGGTGGTCTTGAGGGGAGATATCATTGGATATATGGCTCGGAAGCGGAGACTCCGGGCGGAACAAATTATCCGCCTCGAGAAAGCTGTTACGAAGCTTCGCCGACGGCATGCCAGTGCCCCCAGTCCGGCTCTTAAAACGCAGCTGTGGGAAACGCAAACGGCCTTGAACGAGCTCCTGCATCAGCGGGCAAAGAAGTCGGCTACGTATTACCGTTATCAATTGTACTGCCAAGGGGACAAACCAGGCAAATTGTTGGCACGCTGTCTGCGGGGCCCCCGGGGATCGCGCATGATAGCGGCCGTTAAGGACGATCAGGGGACCCTTCATAGGGACAATTTGCAGATTGCTCAGGTTTTTCGTTCTTATTTTCAGACACTCTATACGGCAGACGCGGGCTCACCGGAACGGATGGAGTCTTATCTCCGGGGACTGGAGTTGCCGCGCCTGAGTGGGACGGAGAGGGCGCTACTTGACCAGCCGCTGACCCTCCAAGAGGTACAACAGGCTATAGTTAGGGCGAGCTGCTATAAGGCTCCGGGACCTGATGGGCTGGGGGCGGAGATGTATAAGATTCTTAATGACTATATTTCCCCAGCGCTGGTGGCCCTCCACACTAAAAGGACGGAGCAGGGTGGCTTTCGATGGGGGGGGAATCAGGCCCATATTACGCTCTTCCCTAAGCCTGGGAAGGACCCCTTACAGGCAGCGTCCTACCGTCCCATCTCATTGCTCAACTTTGATGTTAAGCTTTTGGCCAAGATTTTGGCGGATCGCCTGGCGGGGGTGCTAGGTAAGCTAGTTCATGAATCGCAGGTTGGCTTTGTCAAGCAGCGTCATGCAGTCCGTAACCTCCGCAAAATCCTCTCCTCGTTGGAATGGGTGAACCATCGACAGATCCTCTCGTTGTTGGTAAGCTTCGACGCTGAGAAAGCCTTCGACAGGGTAGATTGGCAATACCTCACTTCCTTACTCCCGCGTTATGGCTTGGGACCTGCCTTTTGTAAGATGGTTCGTAGTTTATATGCGGATCCGACGGCAGCCATTTATTGTAATGGAGTCTTATCTGATCCTTTTCCTTTGTACCGGGGTACCCGACAGGGTTGCCCCCTGTCTCCCTTACTTTTTGTGCTCTCCCTGGATCCTTTTGTAAGGAGCGTAGAGCAATCCCGGGAGATCAAGGGTATCCGCATGGGATCCCACGAGTTCAAACTATCGGACTTCGCGGACGATCTGTTGGTACATTTGTCTTCCCCTCAGGCCTCTCTTTCATCCTTGCTGCAGGACTTTCACAGTTTTGGACGCTTTGCGGGTTTAGCTATCAACATGGAAAAATCCGAGGCTCTTGATGTCTTGGGCCTCTTGAAGGCCGGTTGGCAGGGGGTGTTTCCTCTTCGATGGGCTGAGGAATATTTCACGTATTTAGGCATTCGGCTAACGTGCCAACCGACTCGGTTGTATCGCTGTAACTTCGAATGGACTCTGAGTAAATTGCGGGAGCAGTTCCGGTCCTGGAGATTACTCCCTTTATCTCTGTCAGGGAAGATCGCGGTGATTAAGATGGTTATTCTGCCAAGGATACTTTACTGGATGCAAACTCTGCCGGTTTGGCTACCGCGGAGAGACCTTCGGAGGATTGAGAGGGTGATCCGGGGATTCTTGTGGAATGGTAAGAAAGCGCGGATTCCTTTTAGTCGGCTGGTGGGGAAATGGGAGCAGGGTGGGATGGGTCTCCCGGATATAGAAGCTTATGCCCTTGCGTGTCAGTCGCGCCACTTGGGTGACTGGTTGGGGGGCACGGAAGTGTATACACCGGTGGCCTTGGAGGAGGCGCTGGCGGCCCCAAATTCGTTGTTGGCCTTATTGCATCTGGACAATCGGTTGTGCTGGGGCAAGGTCGAGGATAGTGTGCTATTGGGTTCAGCCCGGCAGACCTGGCGGCGGTTGAATGGCTACTGGGGGGGGAATTGGAGAGTCTCTAGTTGGCTACCGCTGAAGGGCAATGCGCAGTTCACTCCGGGGACTGACACGGCGGTGTTCTCGATATGGGCTCGGCAGGGTATCTGTAATGTGGGCCATGTGGTCGACCTCTCGGGGAAATGTAAACAATTCCAGTTTCTACGTGAGGAATATGAGTTGCTGCCCGGACACTATTTCGCCTACCTGCAGCTATCTCACTATATATATTCTTTGCCGGCCGCGGATCTTCGGGCGGAGCGCTCCGCGCGGATTATCGAGTTCTTTGGGCTGGGGGAGGAGGAACCGCCTTCCATTCGAGGGCTGCGGAATAGGGTGGCCCCCTTTAGGCCGGTAGCAGATTACCGCTCGGTGGAGCGTGCCTGGGAGGAGGAAATGGGCTGTGCGGTCCCTCCTGGTACGGTATTGGTGGCTTTAAAACACATTGCTGAACTGGCGGTGGGGGTCCGCTGGAGGGAGATATAATTCAAATGCATCACTAGGGTGCATTTTTCACCCCGGCGGGCCTTCCGCAGCCATCTCACCACCGACGGGAGCGGTCCGCGCTGCTCCGAACCCCTCGCCACACTGTTCCATATGTGGTGGGGGTGCCGTCTTATAAGGCCTTACTGGGAGAAAATTTGTGCCTTCCTGGTACAACTGCTGGGGCGGCGGGGGTGTGGTGGGATGGGTCGTTAGTAGTTTTGGATCGACTGCGCCCCACCCAGCCCAAAGGGAAATGGGAGCGTTTGCTGGTGCGTAAAGCCTGTCTGGTGGGTAAAGGCCCTCTTCTGCGTGGATGGCGGGACCCGCATCCGCCCTCCTACTGGGCGTGGCGGAATGCTTTTCATCAACTAATGCTCTGGGATTGTCGCCGCGCTCGCGGCAGTGTGCGACGGTGGCCGGCCTTCCAAAGGCTCTGGGACCCCTACATCCAAGTGTTGAGCCCAGGTGTACGGAATGAGATCTTGCAAATGGGTTGTTAGATCCCCTGATACGGGTTCTTCTATTGGTCTGGCGGGTGACTGTATGGGGGGGTGGGGGGGTTGGGGGGGGGAGGGGGGGAGGGGGCGAGGGAGTAGCTCTGGGAATTTAAAGTTAAACTTACACCTGGCTGTTACTTGTGCTCTGCAGAGGGGATCAGAATCCACCCCTCTTGGAGCTTGTTGTTGTTGTAATTTGTTTGAGTGCTGGTGTTTATAAATAAAGTATATAAAAAAAAATGGACTCTTACTGAGTTAGTCTTAAGTCCTGCATTGGATAAATGAAGGAGATACGCCAGTAAAGATTCCAAAGGTATCACAAGGGGGTTGAGACCCTTCTGCGAGCACCATATGGTAAACCTTTTCCACTTGAAAGCATAAGAGCGTCTTGTGGAAGGCTTCCTGGAAGCATAAAGGGTATCTTTTACTTGCTGAGGGAGGTTAAGATCATGAAAATCTAGGCCTTCAGCAACCAAGCCCTGAGATGCAGAGACTGGGGATTGGGATGCCATAACATTCTGTTCTCCTGGGACAGGAGATCTGGAGCAGACCCTAACTCCAGGGAGGGGAGCTTGAGAGAGATGTAGAAGCAGAGGGTACCACACTTGCCGTGGCCAATGTGGAGCTATGAGAATCATACAGCCTCTGTCTCTCTGAAGCTTGAACAGGGTTTTGGGAATCAGAGGAATGGGTGGAAAGGCATACAGGAAGTCTTGACCCCAGTGAAGCATCCCTGGCCTGAGAGCCCTGAGCCGACTTGCAAAGAGGTCTATGTCCAGGGTTCCCCAAATTTGAAAAATCTTGGCCACCTGGTCTGCATGTAGAGACCATTCGTGTGGAAGCAGAACTCGACTGAGTCTGTCTGCCCAAGAGTTTTGTATGCCTGGAAGATACACTGCCAGGAGATGAATCTGATGCTCTCTGGCGAGGGCCCATAATCGCAAAGCTTCGTTGCAAAGCGACAGAGAGCCTGTTCCCCCCTGCTTGTTCACGTAGAACATGGCTACTTGATTGTCCGTATGAATGAGGACTGTCTTGTAGATAAGCAGTGTGTGGAACACTCGAAGAGCAAGGAAGATTGCTCTGAGCTCCAAGAGATTGATATGTAGATGAGTCTCCTGTGGAGTCCAGGTGCCTTGGGTGGAGAGGTCTTGCAGATGAGCTCCCCAACCCATCGGAGAAGCATCTGTTGTGAGAGTTGTCTGGGGTAAGGGTTGTTGAAATGGGGACCCCAGCAACAGGTTTTGAGTGGACTGCCACCATTGGAGGGACAAAATAAGGCGATTTGTGTTTGCTATTTTGTCTGACAGGCACCCTGATGCCTGGGTCCACTGAGTGGATAAAGTCCACTGGGCTGCTCTCATATGGAGGCAAGCATAAGGAACCACATGCACGGTAGATGCCATGTGGCCTAGTAGTTGTAGCATTTCTCGGGCAGTGAGATGAGGCTTCAGCACTGCTTGAGAAGCTATCTGCACCATGCGAAGGCAACAGGCCTGGGGAAGATAGATCCTTGCTTCTCTGGTATCCAGCAAAGCTCCTATGAACTCTAGAGACTGAGTGGGAGTTAGACTGGATTTTGGGATGTTTATGACAAGACCCAAACACTGAAGGATACGCATTGTGCAAGATAGAGAAGTCCTGGCCTCTGACTCTAATGGGGCTCGAATGAGCCAGTCGTCTAAGTAAGGGAAGACGAATATCCCTAGAGTGTGGAGAAATGCTGCTATTACAGCCATGCATTTCGTGAACACTCTTGGTGCTGAGGCCAGGCCAAAAGGAAGCACCCTGTATTGGTAGTGCTTTCCTTGAAAAAGGAACTGAAGGTACTTTCTGTGAGTTGGATGGATGAGAACATGGGTGTACGCATCCTTGAGATCTAGAGAACAAAGCCAATCCTGACTCTGAAGGTATGGCAGCAGAGTTCCTAGAGAAATCATCTTGAATTTCTCCTTGAACAGGAATTTGTTCAATTCTCTGAGGTCCAAAATAGGTCTGTATCCCCCTGTTATCTTTGGGATAAGGAAAACGGGGGAGTAAAACCCTGTACCCTGTTGGTGGATGGGTACTTCTTCTATTGCTCCTTGGGCAAGAAGCATAGTGACCTCTTGATCTAACAGGTTGATGAGAGAGGTCTGAGAATTGAACTGTCTTACCATTGTGGGAGGGGGCATGCACAGAAAGTGCAGCTTGTACTCCTCTTATAATAGAGAGTGTCCAATGCTCTGCTGTTATCTGCCCCCACCTGGGGGCAAAGTGACATAACCTTCCTGGAATGGTGAAAGGCTCTGGTCCATTGAGGGCCAGGAAGACTAAGTTCTCTAGATGAAAGTCAAAGGCCTTGTGGAGGCTGAGACTGCTGAGGCGGATGAGGATTAGAAGTCTTTGCTTTCCTTTGTTTAGGTGGTTGCTGACCTTTCCGGGTAGGCTGACCTGTAGAATGTCCCTGCTGGGAATAAGAGGGATAAAACCTCTTCTTTTTTGAGAAGAAAGGCTTTTTGAAAGACTTCTTTCTCGCAGGATCAGCTGTGGCTTTGGATAGCCTATCCAAAGTGGAGTTGTCAGCATCTAATTCATTGGCTTTTTCTTGCCAATTTTTGCCAAATAGATTCTCACTTGTACAAGGGATATTGTCCAGTTTGTCCTACACCCAGAGCTCCAAATCAGATGCCTGGAGCCAGGCAATTCTACGTGCACCTATGGCAATGGCAGAGGTTCTGCTTATGCACTCAAAACAGTCAAAAGCTGTACGGTTGACAAACTTAGACACATCCTGGGCATGTTTGACCAGTGTGAGAAAATCCTGCCTGCTATCCTCAGGAAGAAGAGGGCTCAAAACCTCTAAATCACCTGTGACTTCTTTAAGGAACATTCCCATATATAAAATATAGGAACTGATCCTGGCAGAAAGCATGGAAGCCTGGAAAGTACGACGTCCAAAGGCATCCAAAGTTCTACACTCACGTCCTGGAGGATTAGAGGCATGTATCTTTGCACTCCTGATCCTTCTCATAGCTGATTCAACTACTATAGAATGGTGAGGAAGCTGAGTTTTCTGGAAGCCAGGACAAGGAGGGACTCGATACATGGTATCCAGTCTGCAAGAGTGAGGAGAGGTGGTGAGAGGTGTCTCCCACATTCTCAACATGAGATTATGTAAAATCTCATGGATAGGCAAGGTAGCTGCCTCCTTAGGAGCTTTGGGATATTGTAAAATCTCTAGCTCCTTAGCTCTGGGCTCTGTTTCAGGAGCCACAGTAATGGACAAACCACGAGCCACCTCCCTGATAAAGTCCTGAAAGGAGATGTCCTCTGGAGGAGACATCCTACGTTTAGGAGAGGAAGGCTCCTCCGGGAGAAGTATTCCGGTACCGACAGAGCTATCGAAGTATCTTCTGTCCGGATGCTCCTGAAGAGCCCAATACCTGTACCGACTGAAGTCGGTACTGGGGGGAATCGATACCGGGGTATCGGTACCCGAAGGCATCGCATGACTGGGTACCGGCAAAGCTGACACCGATGTCGATGCTACCGATACTGGTTGAACTGTCTGACGCGGTTCCGAGTGCGTTGATGCCGCAATGAGAGCCGCCAGACTGTGTTCAATAGCCAGGAACCTCTGGTCTATCAACGCTGCCGATGCCTGGGTATTGGTACCAGACGCAGCCGGTACCCCAGAGCATGGCACCAGTAGTTCTGCCGAGGTCGAGGCCTCAAGAACATCCTGGAGCCCCGATAATGCTTTGGAAGCCGAAGCCTCCCGCCGGGGCAATTTTGCCGGTACAGAACCCTCAAGGGCAACGCCAGAGGCATCTCGATGCTTGGAAGGAGATCTACCCTTTGAGGACCAGCTGGACTTATGTTTAGTTACCTGAGATCCATGGGAGGAAGACGAAGCCCTGGAAGACGTCGATGCCACCGAAGCTGCATCGGAGGGAAAAAGGGCACTGAGCTTGGCAGCTCGGTTCTGTCGACCCCTTTTAGACATCATGGCACAAGCCATGCACTCGGAGATGGAGTGGTCAGAACCTAAACATTTAAGACACCACTCGTGGGTGTCGGTGACAGAGATGGTACCGCCACACTTGGTGCATTTCTTAAAACCCGAAGCGGGTTTCTCCATGGTGAAGGAAATTTTGGGCCTAAGGCCCAAAATGGTGCGTGCACCTGGAAAGAAAAGTTTGGAAAACTTTTTTTTTTTTTTTAAAAGAAAGAAGAACCGGCGGTACCGGTGTAGCATTGTGGAAGGCAGACGCGACCACAAAAAAGAAGAATAAGGAAAAATAATTTTCTGCGGTGACAGGAACACGACCTGCTGGCTCCGTGGAAGACAAAGAACTGGAGAGAGGCAGTTGGGAAAGGCGGGAAGGCAGCACGCAGGCACTGTGGGATGCTCCCAAAAGCTTTCTAATTGGATGCTGGGGAGCGTTCCTGCGCAGGCTCCGTCACAGTGGGAAAGTTGAACACACAACCTTTTAACAGTTTTAGCCAAAAAACCCAAACCACACATTTGGGGGCATGAAATCACGGGAACCAAGCTGCAATTTCTAGGTGCCATGGCAGCCTAGGTTGTATCAAGCCCAGGTATTATAAAAGTTAAAACGTTTTTCTTAGACAGGACCTTACAGATCTATCTGAAACATATGGGGATAATAAATTTATACTATTGTTGGTAAATACCATGAATAGTCTTGAAAATTAAAATAAAGATTTTATTCAATAAAAAAACTTGTAGTCATTGTAGTTGTGTAAGACTTGGTGATAAACGCTCATAACAAGACATTCCTAATAAAATTCTTGCTACACAAATTTGTGGTATTTATAATGCCCTTTAAAGTAGACAATGCTAAACCATAAAAATTAAATTGACTAATTAACACATGAAAATTTAAATGCCCGACATAGAGAATGAAACTTATTTGGCAGTAAAAATGGCTTTAATCTTTTAATATTCATTTTGAAAAAAGCAGGATGCACAACCCTGTTAATGGAGACATTGCACATATCTGATGATTGCTATAACTGACTCCAGGCACTGAACCTTAACATGTAATCAAGCAGGACTCCCAAACCTATAAGCAAGGTCATTCAGAGCAGGTCTTGGACTGGTCTAGCAGGATTCAAGGAAAGACCAGTTCAGACAAGTGGGATGTACCCTGGCAGTGAGAGCCTAAGGTGGGATCAAGACAATGCTCTGGACAGAACTGCCCTGTCCAAGATGCCATATGCTCCATCTCTCAGATGCAACCTGTAATGCATCACAGAATTGCTCACAGATGACTATGTCCTCCAGAGACACTAAGTGAGACTCTGCCCAGGGGGTGGCCCATGCCCTAGTGGAGTCAAGCCTTGACCCTCCAGCCAGAGCATACTTTCCAAGCAGAAATGAGGCTGAACTAATACCTCCCTTAATCCAGTGGGCAAAGTCACAGGATGACTAGCTGGTAAGCAGGCTCATCTCTATACAGCTCCCTAGCTAAACCCTCAAATGTCAGACTGAGAAATATGATTGGGAGAGTGATGGTCCATCCTGGTAGAGAGTTGGTGAAGGAAAATGGCCAGAAGAGCCAAAAATCAATGGCAGAGAAGGCATCCAAGAAAAGCAACACCAGAAACTCCAATATGGCAGCAGAGCGAGAACAGCCAGTGATGATTATATCCAAGAAAATTGCCCACCATCTAATGCACTGCATCACAGTGGCCTTGGAGAACAAAATAACACAGCTGCAGGCTATTCTAAATGACATGCATTACACTTGGCAAAGCCAGGGAGGAAAAATTGCTGAAAACATAGCCATGCAGGAAATGGCAATGGAGGATTTGAGAAGCCACACTGAAAAGCTGCAGAAGCAAAATGCACAGCTGACTAAGCAGATAGATAACAAGGAAAATAGAAGTTGCAGGAACATTATTAGACTGGTAGGAGTTACTGAGGAGGTAAGTGCAGCCAATCTCATTCAACTGTGCAAGAAAGAGTTGCCTCAACCTTTGGGCCTAGAGGGAGATATGTGATATATAAAATACAAAATGTGCACAGGCTGGGGCCACCGCGTGATAGAAGCAACAAGTCTCGGACTGTAACAGCATGGTTGCTCAAGTACACAAAAAAATAAGTATTGCTGAGAGCATACAAGAAGGCCAAGAGGCTCAAGCAGAAGGGCCATAAGCTATAATTCTTTGAAGATTTTTCTGCTCAGGTTGCAGCATACCTATGGACAATGACATTCTATTGTTCGCAATTACTCCAGAAAGAAATTTGTTTCCAGAAATGGTAAAAGTCTTCTATAAGAACTTTGCCAAGACTTTTACAAAGCCAGAAGAGTTGAAACAGTTCATGAAAAGGGTAGAGAAGACAAAGGACGCTGTAAACCCATAGTAGAGAAAATTATAGGGGGCAAGATTGGATGGAACTATTCTAAACTATGTGAGTGAACAGAAGTAATAACATGGAATCGGATAGAGGTATGTTTAAAAAAAAATAGAAGAAACGAAAGAGAACAATTGATCTAATGGCCATGATGGCATTGTCACAGGCTGGGGTGATGGAGAGATTTTAATATATATGATAATCTCTTCCTCGCATCCTTCTATGTCCCCATGCTAACAGATGGAGGGAGACATGCACAACTTTCAATGATGTCATTACCTGATATATAGTGTACTTACTCACCTGTAACAGGTGTTCTCCGGGAACAGCAGGAATCAGTCCTCACATATGGGTGATGACTGCGCCGAGGGAGCCCGAACGGAGCATGTCACCAGCTTTCAGAGAAAGCCTTAAGGACATGCTACCACACATGTGTGGTCCCCTTCCCGCCCAAGGGTGCCATCTTGCTCAGTCAGATGACATAGCTAGGATGGCAGTATAAACTAAAACAATGTAGGGAGAAAACTCCCAGAGGAAGAGGGAGGGCTGTGAGGACTGATTCCTGCTGTTCCTGGAAAACACCTGTTACAGGTGGGTAACTACACTTTCTCCAGGATCAAGCAGGAAGTCAGTCCTCACATATGGGACTCCCTAGCTCCAGGCTGCCGAGGACCAAACCAAGACAGCACCAATGGCGACCAATCATGTAGCCGTGAGTTGCAGAAGGTAAGTCCCCATTGAAAGACTCTGCAAGACCCTAGTGTCCAGCAACACTATCACTCTGGTAGCCTGAACACAGAAGGGTCTGAGGGCAGGAGTTGCCTACAATCCGAGAATATTACGGAGTACTGCCTGGCCAAAGGCACTGTTCCTGCGAGACTCACTCTCCAGGCAGTAGTGAGCGGCAATTGTATGAATTGAAGGCCGTGTGGCAGCCTTGCAGATTTCCATCACCGGCACTCAACGGAGGATGGCCACCGATGTGGCCATCGCTCTTAAGCAATGCGCTGTCATCCAGTGCTAAAGGGAGAGGCAGGCTGGTTCATAGGCAAGGGCAATACAGTTCGCCACCCAAGTGGACAGAGTTCGCTTAGTCACAGGGAGCCCCAGTCTACTGGGGTCATAAGACACAAAAAGCTGAGGAGCTTTCCGATGGGCCTGGGTCCACTGTAAGTAGAAAGACAGGGCCTGCTTGCAATCTAGTGTATGACGTATTCATTCCTCCCTGCCGGCGTGAGGCCACGGAAAAAAGGTGGGGAGAACTACCTCTTGGTTGAGGTGGAAAGGAGATACCACCTTTGAGAGGAATTTGGGGTGTGTGTGGAGCACCACCCAGTTCTTATAGAACATCATATATGGTGGATCCGCCACCAGGGCCTAGAGATTCATTCACCCTTTGGGTGGACATGAGAGCCACCAGGAAGGCCACTTTCCAAGATAGGTACCTCAGGTGGCAGGTGGCTAAGGGCTCAAATAGCAGTTTAGTGAGCTGTGAGCACCACGTTGAGGACCCACTCTGCCGGCGGAGGGGGGCTTTGATAACAGGAGGGCCCCAGAAGAACCTAGAGACCAGGGGGCAGGCTTGAGAGGGGTTTTCCCTTGATAGGGTGGCGGTGCACGGCTATGGCGTTCAGATACACCGTCACAGAGTTTGATTTCAGCCTGGTGTGCAACAGATGTAGTAGGTACTGAAGTACGAATTGCACCTGGCAGGAGAAGGGATTCTCCTCCTCCTCACGCCAGAGACCCTTCACCACTTAAAGCAGTGGTTCTCAACCTTTTTTGTACCGTGACCCCTTTTACCGTTGGTCAACTTGTGGTGACCCCCAATGATAAAATCAAATGCGTCTCTCTTCCTTTACCGTTAACGCATTGTCGCTGTAATCATTTGTTGAATTATTAATATATTATAGGCCTTTGCAATATGTTTTTATTTATAAAATACTTATTTAAATAATCAAAACAACAAGTAACAATATTTGATTTCAAAATTATGATGATTTTGTAGTCAAATCACTAATATGAAATAAAATTATTTTTTCTACCTTTGTTGTCTGACCAATTTATTCTCTGATCATGCTGGTCCCGATCTGAGGCTTCTGCTTTCCTGTCTTCTCTTAGCTCTCTTTCTGTGGTCTATGGTCCATCTGCCAGTTCTTATCTCTTTTGTTTTCTTCACTTCTTTCCATCAGCCTATTTCCAGTCCCAGTAACCCTCCCCAGTATCAGCCCCTTTCCAGTCCTCACTCCCAGTACCTTCCAATGTCAACTTGCATTCCCATGACTGCCACTGGTGTCCATTCCCTTCCAGTCCCCCTCCTTCCCCACTGATCAGTCCCTTCTAGTACAAATACCATGGCAGCCCCTCTCAGATCCACTCCCTTTCAGTTCCATGCTCCCATCCCCTTGTATCAGCCCACTTGTAGCCTTAGCCCCCAGTTTTCTTCCAGGGTCAGCAGCTCTATCCTCCCCTCCCCACAATCAGCCCATTCCCAGTCAAAGCCCCCTAATCAGCTCACTTCTAGTGCTAATCCCCCTCAACCCCATTACCAGTCCTACCCCCCCCTAATCAGCCCAATACCAGTCCTACCCCCCATCAGCTCATTTCCAGTGCTAGTCCCCCCCTCAACCCCATTACCAGTGCTAGATAGGCTCCCCTAATCAGCCCATTTCCAGTCCTAACCTCACTGATCAGCTCATTTCCAATGCTAGGCCCCCATCAGTCCATGACCAGTCCTACCCCCCCTTGATAAGTCCATTCCCCAGTCCTAGCCTTCCCTAATCAACCCATTACCATTCGTAGCCCCCCCATCTGCCCATTACCAGTGCTAGCACCCCCATCAGCCCATTATAATCCTAACCCGCACTGTCTCTCGCCTCTGTCCAGCATTTATCCCGTCTGTCCAGTATGTCCCCATGTCTCTCCCCTTTGTCCATGCCAGCCTACTCCCTCCATGTCAGCCCCCTCCCTCCATCCATCCATATCAGCCCCCTCCCTCCCTCCCTCCATGTCAGCCCCCATCCTTCCATGTCAGCCCCCCTCCCTCCATCCATCCCTCCATGTCAGCCCCCATCCTTCCATCCGTCCATGTCAGCCCCCCTCCCTCCCTCCCTCCATCCATATCAGCCCCCCTCCCTCCCTCGCTCCCTGTCAGCCCCCTCCCTCCCTCCCTCCATCCATATCAGCCCCCATCCCTCCCTCCCTCCCTCCCTGTCAGGCCCCTCCCTCCCTCCCTCCCTGTCAGCCCCCAGCCTTCCATCCCTCCATGTCAGCCACCTACCTCCCTCAATCCCTCCATGTCCGCCCCCATCCTTCCATCCGTCCATGTCAGCCCCCCCTCCCTCCCTCCATCCATCCATATCAGCCCCCTCCCTCCCTCCCTCCCCCAGCCCCCATCCTTCCATCCGTCCATGTCAGCCCCCTCCCTCCCTCCCTCCCTCCATCCTCCATGTCAGCCCCCATCCTTCCATCCGTCCCTCCATGTCAGCCCCCATCCTTCCATCCGTCCATGTCAGCCCCCTCCCTCCCTCCCTCCCTCCATCATCCATATCAGCCCCCATCCCTCCCTCCCTCCCTCCCTGTCAGGCCCCTCCCTCCCTCCCTCCCTCCAACCATCCATATCAGCCCCCATCCCTCCCTCCCTCCCTCCCTGTCAGCCCCCATCCTTCCATCCGTCCCTGACAGCCCCACTCCCTCCATTGTAGGCTAGATGTCAGCCCTCATCCTTCCATCCGTCCATGTCAGCCCCCCTCCCTCCCTCCCTCCCTCCATCCATCCATCCATATCAGCCCCCATCCCTCCCTCCTCCCTCCGTCAGCCCCCTCCCTCCCTCCATCCATCCATCCATATCAGCCCCCATCCCTCCCTCCCTCCCTCCCTGTCAGCCCCCTCCCTCCCTCCATCCATATCAGCCCCCATCCCTCCCTCCCTCCCTCCCTGTCAGCCCCCTCCCTCCCTCCCTGTCAGCCCCCATCCTTCCATGTCAGCCCCCCTCCCTCCATCCATCCCTCCATGTCAGCCCCCATCCTTCCATCCGTCCATGTCAGCCCCCCTCCCGCCCTCCATCCATCCATATCAGCCCCCATCCCTCCCTCCCTCCCTCCCTGTCAGGCCCCTCCCTCCCTCCATCCATATCAACCCCCATCCCTCCCTCCCTCCCTCCCTGTCAGCCCCCTCCCTCCCTCCCTGTCAGCCCCCATCCTTCCATCCGTCCATGTCAGCCCCCCTCCCTCCATCCATCCCTCCATGTCAGCCCCCATCCTTCCATCCGTCCATGTCAGCCCCCCTCCCTCCCTCCCTCCATCCATCCATCCATATCAGCCCCCATCCCTCCCTCCCTCCCTCCCAGCCCCCATCCCTCCCTCCCTCCCTCCCTGTCAGCTCCCTCCCTCCCTGTCAGCCCCCATCCTTCCATCTGTCCATGTCAGTCCCCTCCCTCCATCCATCCATCCATCCATCCATATCAGCCCCCTCTGTCCATGTCAGCCCCCCACCCTCCCTCCCTCCCTCCCTCCATGTCAGCCCCATCCTTCCATCTGTCCATGTCAGCCCCCTCCATCCATCCATCCATATCAGCCCCCTCCCTCCATGTCAGCCCCCATCCTTCCATCTGTCCATGTCAGCCCCCTCCCTCATCCTTCCATCCATCCATATCAGCCCCCTCCCTCCATGTCAGCACCCCTCCCTCCATGTCAGCACCCCTCTGTCGATGTCAGCCGTGTTGCAGGTTGTCTGCCTCCCTTCTAATGCAGCCGCGGCTCTCTGCCTCTTAGGGAACCGCGGCTGTACCTGTAAAATCATTGCGGAGCCCTTCCTGTCTCGATGGGCTCCATGCAGCATTGTCCCGCCTCCAAAGGAAGTTGTTTACCACTTCCTTTGGAGGCGGGACAATGCTGCACGGAGCCCGTCGAGACAGGAAGGGCTCCGCAACGATTTTACAAGTACAGCCGCGGTTCCCTAAAAGGCAGGGAGCCGCGGC
Organism: Ichthyophis bannanicus; assembly: GCA_033557465.1. NCBI lineage: Eukaryota > Metazoa > Chordata > Amphibia > Gymnophiona > Ichthyophiidae > Ichthyophis > Ichthyophis bannanicus. Next base: position 505,327,236 of record CM066035.1, on the reverse strand, counting down.
TGCAGAAGAAGGCGGTGAGTTTGCCGGAGTTTGCTGCTGCCGCCGAGAAGCTGACTCGGCAGTGGCAGCAACTTGTGCACATCTTAATTTTTTTTTTTAAACTTGGTGGAGGCTAAGCGACCCCCGCTAAATCCTGTGGCGACCCCCGTTGGGGTCGCGACCCACAGGTTGAGAACCGCTGACTTAAAGGCATACACCTGTCTGGTGGATGTTTTTCGGGAGGTCAGTAGGACCTCCTCGACTTCTCCCAGGAGGTTGAAAGGAGCCAACGTTACCCTTTCGGCAGCCACACTGTTAGCGTTAGTGACCCCAGATTGGGGTACAGGAGGGAGCACTCCTCCTGGGACAGTAGGTACAAAGCTTGACCCAATGGGACTGGGAGCGCTACCGACAGGGAGAGCAACAGAGGGAACCCATGGTTCTCTGGCCCACTTTTGGGCGATCAATATAATGGATGCCTTCTCACTCTGGACACTGAATAGGGTCTTGGCGACTGGGGAGGGGGGGACAGGCGGTCGGGGGTAATGCACAGAGCAGGCCCTCGGACCAAGAGATCAGGAAGGCATCTGCTGCCACTCTCCCCGGGGGCAGCTGACGAGAGCAGAAGCAGGGCAGCTGTGCATTGTCTGGGAAGGCAAAAAAGTCCATCATGGGCCTGACCCTAGAGATGGAAGAGCCTCCTTGCCACTCTGTGGTTCCAGCACCACTCGTGTGGCTGCGGAACTCTGCTTAGTCTGTCCGCTAGACAGCCGTCCTGTCCTGGTAGGTACACAGTTCACAGGAGCATGTTGTTGTTCACTGCAAAGGAGAGGAGGGCCACCGTCTCCTGGCAGAGGGCGTATGAGCTCGTGCCCCCCTGCTTGTTCATATAAAACATGGCAACCTGGTTGTCCGCCTGCAGCACTGACCAGTCCTGATCCGGACAGTGGCGGAATGCTCACAGGGCCAGGAAGATTGTCCCGAGTTCCAGGAGATTGATCTGCAAAAGCGACTCTTCCTGGGATGAGCTGCATTGCGTGTGGCGGTCCCCGCAATGTGGCCCCAGCCCTGGAGTGAGGAGACTGTCATCAGGGTCTCCTATGGTGTAGGTGCCTGGATTGGTATTCCCAACTGGACGTGATGCAATTTTTGCTAACAGGAGAGGGACTCCGCCAGTTAGCGAGTAACTCTTACCCTGTCCCATAGCTTGTCCGTGACGAGTCCATAGTGAGCAGAGGCACCATTGGGCTGTCTGCATGTGTAGGCAGGCTAATGGTGTGATGTGAACCATAGAGGCCATGTGGCCTAGCATCTGGAGACGGCGGTGAGACAGTACAGACCGGCAGCGTTGTACCTCTTGTGCTGGTTGCAGGAGGCAGTCTGCCTTTTCTCTTGGGAGGACAGCCTTGACTTGCAACATGTCCAACTGAGCCCCTATGAACTGCAGGCTTTGGGGTGGAGAGAGTTGGGATTTGGGGTTGATTATGAACCCCAGGAGCTGCAGTAGATGGGTTGCCCACCCTGCGGCTTGATTGACTTCTAAGGCCATGCTACCCCCGATGAGCCAGTCATCCAGATAGGGGAAGACGAAAGTCCCTTGTAGGCGCAGGTAGGCAGCTACCACCGTCAAGCACTTGGTAAAGACCCTTGGCGAGGAGGTTAGGCCAAAGGGGAGTACTCTGTACTGGTAGTGCCCCCTCCCAAACCATAGATACTGTCTGTGGGAGGGATGGATCAGGATGGGAGTGTATGCATCCTTTAGGTCCAAGGAGCACAGCCAATCTCCCTGGTACAGGTAGGACAGCAGTGTTCCAAGAAAGAGCATTTTGAACCTCTCGCTCACCAGAAACCTGTTCAGGATTTTGCAGGTCTACAATGGGCCTGAGGCCCCCTGTTCTTTTGGGGCCAAGGAAATACCTTGAATAGAAGCCCTTTCCCCACAGATGCTTTGATACAAGCTCCACTGCCTTGTCCCTGAGCAGATCTGCGAGCTCTGAGAGCAGGAGGGTCTGGTGAAGGAGAGGTCACACTGGCTCTCCTGGAAAGAACCTGGGTGGTACTTGTCATAAGTGGAAGAGGTATCCCTCCTTTACCACTTGCAGTACCCACTGGTCTGAGGTGACCTTGGGCCACTCGTGGGTAAAGAGTGCCAGGCAGCCCCCTATGGGATGGTGAAGGTCTCCCGGAGGAGGGGAGGCCCTGCCCTGTAAGTCAAAAGCTCCTCCCTAGTTGGGCTGGAGCTGGGGCCTGGGGCTTTTGTGCTCCTTGGCCCTGCCTCTTAGGGTGAGAACCCTGTTGCTGGCCAGAGAAGGGATGGTAGCGGTGACTCTGTTGGTAGTGTTCCTTTTTCCTTTGGAATAGGGTCCGAGGACTTTTTGCATGGAAAGGAAGAGGTCTTCTTTGAGAGACTCTGGTGGGTCACCACTTCGGCTTCTATCTCAGCCGTTTTGTTGGCCATGGGTTTGCTGAACAGGTTCTCACCCGTGCAGGGGACGTTGGGCAGCTTGTCCTGGACCCATTGCCAGGCTTGACGTTGAGCCCTGATACCGGCCGCTGCTACTCGAGCTGCTGACTCGAATCCATCGTAGGCTGCCAGGGAGAGGAACTTCGAGCAGTCCTTGATCCCGGAGGTCAGAGCTTGGAACCGGTTGGAGAGGTTCCCCAGCCAGTCCTGTAGAGAATCCGGACAACTCCTGGGTCAGGGCCTTCACATACTTGCTCATAGGTCTGGATTCGGCATCCCAGCATCGAACCCTGGTAGCGTTTGCGCCCAAGGGTGTTGAGGGCTCTAGCATCCTTCCAGGGGGGACAGAAAAGTAAGTCTTCTGGGGTTTTTATGCATGATTGACTCGACAACTATGCAGCTATGTGGGAGTTGGGGCTTGTGAAACCCCAGCCCCTTCCTGACACGGTGGTCTCCCAAATTGGTAGCAGTAGCCGCTCGAGAATCGACTGCACCAGCAACGTGAGAGTTTCCTTGGATGGAGCCTCGAACTGGAGAATCTCCAGTTCCTCAGTGCGCGGGTCCTCCTCTGTCTCAATTTGCACCGAGAGGGCTCTGGTCATATCACTGACACAGTCATGGAAGGCCACATCTTTTGGCGGAGAATGGTGCTGAGGCGCAGGGGGCACGGGTATGAGGGGACATCTCGATGCCGTCTGTTTTCCAGGGAGGCCTCATCATCTGTCTCCCACTCTAAGTTGAGGCCTGCGCCGAAGGGCCAGGGCCCTCCCAAGGACCTGGGGTCAGAGTCTTGGAAATTGGCCAGGGAAGACCAGATGCAGACAGGGGACCTGGTTGTCAGGGCCGATGATGCAGATGAACCTGTCATCATTGCCTGCTGCATGGCCAGGAGAGCTGTGATGTTCTGCTCCATGGCTGTCATTCTGGATTCCAAGCCAGAAGGCTCCGCAGCTTTCAGCGTGGGTACAAAGGATATCAGGCCCGGCGTCCGAACTCTTGCGAGTGTGTCCTCGACAAGGACTACAGTCTCGAGGAACCTCACACGGTCTCCGCCAGACAAAGAATCCTTTGAGGACCTTGGTGGGATGCTTCTGTGAGTCGCCAGAGTCCCTCCGAGCCATCTTTCCAGGTTTCTTTGACGGACTTCAAGGATTTTTTCTTCTTTTGCTCACGGTCTGAGGTCTTCTCAAAGAAGCTGCCGCCGCGGGACTCCGAGGATGCTTGGGCCTCACGGGAAGTGCTGGGCTTGGAGCTCGGCGTCGGGAAAGCCAGTGCCAAGTTGGACCTTGGGAATAGTTTCTCCTGCAACTCAGACTTTTTTTATTTGTTTTAGGCGTCATGGCCTGGCACAGGTCGCAGGAGGTGCTATCATGGTCCTGTCCCAGGCAGTGTAAGCAGCAGTCAGTGACAGACATAGTTTGACTGCAGCGGTCACATATTTTGAACCCACCAGGGAACATGGTGGGAAACACCTGGCCGAGGTAGACAACCCCCAGGCGAAAAAGGGCGCGAACATTGGTTGAGGCAAGTCTCTATGAAAAAAAGGGGAAAGGAGCCAAGAAAAGCGCCAGGCCCGGCATCGGTGCCGGCTCAAGGGGGGAAGAGGAACCCATACGCAAACCAGGAACAGCTAATTTTTAAGGATATAGCAAGTATTTTTTTCCGTGAAAACTGGACAGACGTCCGTTGAGCTCCACGAAAAAAAGGAGACTGAGCAAGATGGCAACCGTGGGAAGGAAAAGGACCATGCATGCATGGTAGCATGTCCCAAAGGCTTTCCCCGAAAGCTGGGGAAATGCTCTGCAAGGCTCTGTCTGCACAGACGTCACTCATATGTGAGGACTGACTTCCTGCTTGTTCCTGGAGAACCTCTGCTGCAACACTGAGAGAAGCCAGTATAACACTTCCCAAGCAGTAAGCAAAACTGAAAAATTCTGAAAACATTACTGAACACACATATCCTTGTCACTAAGACTGTCATCGAGTCCTTGGCTTCCCTACTATAACAAAAGTGAACAAAAGTGGAGCCAGCCAACTACTACTACTACTACCGATCATTTGTAAAGCGCTACCAGTCGTACGCAGCGCTGAACAGATATGAGAGAGAGAAATCTCCCAACAAGGCTGAATAGACCTTCCCTGAGAGCCAGAACCCCCAAACCTACAGAAAGAATCTCCCAGGCAGTAATATCAATAATGCAACCAAAAGGCAGCAAGCTTTTCTACCTACAAAAGGAGTCTTCCGGGGCATGTCCTGGAATGGTCTAGCAGAATTCAAGGAAAGGAAATTATCAGTTATATTATAATCTCTCCTTATCCTCCTAGATCAGTTCATATGCATGGGATGTAACCAAGCAGTCAGGACTCGGGGGGGGGGGGGGGGGGAAGATGTCCAACAGGACAGACTACCCTGAAAGTGGAATCATCTGAATAGCTTCCCCAAGTGCCCTGGGGGCTTTACAAAAGGCGATCAACCAAGGCCAGGCAGCTAATAACTGTCCTCCAGGGACATCCATACAGATTCCACAGAAGGGGGTAGAATTAACTGCGATTCACTTCTGAGCGTGCTTACCAGGCAAGATGCAACACAGCACCCAAATGTCTCCAGGGGCAAAAAGGTAATAAAGACTTGACCTCTGACAACACTTATCTCAAACTGCCAAGGATGGAAGTGGTCTCATTGGCAGGAAGCATGAGACATTGCGATGAACTCTAGCAATTCCCTCCACCCATCTACCAGATGCAGTGAGAATTACGTTTGAAGACACCTCCTTAAAAAGGCAGGCAAGTCCACAATCCAGTCAGAATGAGAAAAGGAGGGGGGAAGCCTCCTTGAAGAAAATAAAGACAAAGGCTTCACCACAAAAAAGAGACATTCCAAGCACTGGAAAGACATGCTTTGACAGATGTTAGAGATGCTGGGAATGGATCAAAGAATCAATGCCCCTGGAGACCTTACACATGGACCCCCAGAAGGGTCCTTACAAGGACCTCCTACCACCTAAGTCCAACCAAGACCCAAGAGGACATTCAGGCAGGCATTACTGCTTCACTTATGCTGAAAGAAACCTCAAGATACACTCTCAAGGCGCCCCTTGGAGAAAAGGCCTGTAGAAGAACAGGGTCGCCACTCAAACCCCAAGAGTTCTGGGGTTAAACTGCAGCCAGATAGAACTGCTAAAAGGCTCCAACATCTGCCTTGGGCACAGAGACTCACCAGCTCCCAAGCAGGATGGTAAGAAACAGCTTAAACACAGCAGCATGCACCTGCCAGGGACAGGTCCTAAGCGAGAAGACACCAGAAAATTGCCTTACCAGGAGCCCCTGCCATGCTTCTTCTGAAGGCCCATACCTGACAAGCAAGAGAAAACCACACTGCTTGGCTGAAGTGTCCGAGAAACACAATGCGCAAGTTCAATCTCGGGCCCCGTAGGAACACAGAATGAAATGGGCTGCTACTTATGCAGAAGGCGGCTCACCCAGAGTCAGAGAGGAGGCCACACAGCATCCCTTCCCTAGGCCACAGAAAGTGACTCAGTCTACTACATGCAGAATCCCCCTGTGACTGAAACCACTCTGCAACCAGCATGTGCCAGAGAGATGGAGATATGAGGTACTGGAAGGCCAAGTCTTTGCACTACGATATCCCATGTGAAAGGGCTGAATTCTCATTTTGCCTGGACTCATGGAGTTCTGACACAGACAGACCGCATGCTAACAAACCCCATTTTAATGAAGCTTGTGATAAGCACTGCAGCTAGCGCAATCACAGAAGAACATAAGAAATGCCATACTGGGTCAGACAAAGGTCCATCAAGTCCAGTATCGTATTTTTAACAGTGGCCAATCCAAGTCACAAGTACCTGGCAGCTTCCCAAAAAGGCACACAGATACCATAATGCTCATCCCGAGGTAGGTAGTGAATATCCCAATCCTCTTTAATAATGCTTTATAGACCTTCCCTCCAGGAACTTCTCCAAACCTTTTTTAAAGCAGCTACACTAAAGCATAGTTACTCATCTGTAACAGGTGTTCTCCAGGGACAGCAGGAATCAATCCTCACATATGGGTGACGTCGGTGCCGACGGAGCCCTCGTGCGGAGCAATTCCCCAGCTTTCAAAGAAAGCCTTTAGGATTGCATTGCGCATGTGCGGTCCCCTTCCCGCCCAAGGGTGCCATCTTGCTCAGTCAGATGACATAGCTAAAAAGACGGCAAAATGAGAAAAAATTAATCAAAGGACTGCAACTCCAGGGGAGGGGGGAGGGTCGTAAGGCCTGATTCCTGCTGTCCCTGGAGAACACCTGTTACAGGTGAGTAACTATGCTTTCTCCAGGAACAAGCAGGAAGTCAGTCATCACATATGGGACTCCCTAGCTATAAGCTACCGAACACTCATAGCTGAAAATGGCTCCCTCTAGAAGAGCCGCAGCAGCAGTGATAGGATTTTTCTCCGAGAACGCAACCCCTCCGGTAGCCTGACACCAAAAGGCTGGAGGGTAGGAGTTGCCTAAACCTCGAATAGGTTACGGAGTACCGCCTGACTGAAAACACTGTCCTGCCAGGACTCTCTCTCTCCAGGTAGTAGTGGGCTGCAAAAGTCTGGCTTGAAGACCAAGTTGCGGCCCGGAAGATGTCTGCCAACGGAACAGAGCGGTGGTTAGCCAGTGATGCGGCCGGAGCCCTGACAGGAGTGGGCCGTGATTCGGTCCTGGAGTTGAAGGTCAGCCACCCTGTACGCCCAGGCGATGCAGTCTGCCACCCAGGGGGATAACGTGCGCTTGGAGACAGGTAGACCCATTTTACTAGGGTTATAAGAAACAAAGAGCTGGGAAGCCCTCCGATGTCCCTGCGTATGTTCCAGGTAGAAGGCGAGCGCCCTCTTACAGTCCAGGGTGTGCAGCACTGCTTCAGCCCTGTTGGTATGTGGCCTGGGGAGAAAGGTTGGAAGAACCACCTCTTGGTTGAGGTGAAACGAGGAAACCACTTTAGGAAGGAACTTGGGATGGGTACGTAGGACCACCCTGTTCTTGTAAAACCGTGTATACGGTCTATCCGATACCAGAGCTTGCAGCTTGCTCACACGTCAAGCAGATGTAAGAGCCACCAGAAAGAGTGCTTTCCAAGAAAGGAAGCGAAGATGACAGGTGGACATTGGTTCAAAAGGTGGGCAAGTAAGCCGCTGCAAGACCAGGTTTAAGTCCCACTCTGTAGCCGGTGGGCGAATCGGAGGCTTCAGAAGTAGGAGGCCTCTGAGGAATCGGGATACCAAAGGGTGAGCTGAAAAAGGTTGCCCGTCCAATGGAGAGTGGTTAGCTGAGAGCGCACTCAGGTGGACCCTGACAGAGTTGGACTTGAGGCCTAACTCTGAGAGGTGAAGCAAGTACTAGAATACTTGAGGTACTTGGCAAATGAACAGGTTCTCCTTATACTGGGCACACCACCCTTCAAATCTACGCCACTTGAACGCATAGGATTTTCTAGTAGATTGCCTCCTGGAGGCCAGCAACACCTCCTCAACCTCCTTGGGAAGGAGTAGAGGAGCAAGCACTACCCTCTCAGCAGCCATGCCATTAATTGAGGGATCTGAGATTGGGGTGTAGCAAGGAACCCTGTTCCTGGGTCGAGGTCGGGCTGCACCCCCAATGGGAATGGAGTGTCGACCACCAGTTGAAGGAGAAGAGGGAACCAAGGCTGTCTGGGCCACCTGGGGGCTACCAGGATGACAGAGGGCTTGTTCCAAAGAATCTTGAACAGAGTGCGTGCCACCAGGGGTGTGGGTGGGAATGCATAGAGAAGGCCCCGTTGTCCACGGGATCGGAGAAGCATCCGCCGCCACGCTCAACAGATGCGGTTGCCTGGAGCAGAACTGGGGTAACTGATGGTTTTGCGGACTGGCAAAGAGATCCATGGATGGGAGACCCCAGCGGATGAAGATCTGCTGGGCTACATCCCGGTTCAGTTGCCACTCGTGAGGCTGAAGAATTCTGCTCAACTTGTCGGCCAGGAGGTTCTCCTGACCTGGCAGATAAACTGCCCTTAGGGACATGTGATGTGCCACTGCAAAAGAGTAGAGGTCCAGAGTTTCCTGGCATAGGATGCGAGATCCTGTGCCTCCCTGTTTGTTGATGTAGAACATCGCTACTTGATTGTCTGTATCAGCACCGACTGATGTGAAAGAAGATGACAGAAGGTTTGAAGAGCTAGGCGGATGGCTCGAAGCTCTAGAAGATTGATTTGAAGTGCGGCCTCTCGCGAGGACCACAGACCCTGAGTGCATGAACCCTGGCAATGGGCCCCCCAGCCCAGCAAGGACGCATCTGTTGTCAGCACTCTGGTGTGAGAGGGAGGTTGGAATGGTACTCCCTGAAGCAAGTTGGGGGGGGTGTGAAGCCACCATTGCAAGGCTGTCACCAGTAGCTTGGAAATCGCTAATCTGTCTCTGAGGCGGCCAGTGGCTCGCGTCCACTGGTCTCTGAGGCTCCACTGAGCTGTGCGCATGTGGAATCGAGCATATGGAGTCACATGCACCGCGGAGGCCATGTGGCTTAGGAGGCGTAGGAAGACCTTTGTGGAGACTTGAGGTCTGTGCTGGACCTGCTGTACCAAGTCAAGCAACCGCCTTGCCCTGTCCAGAGGTAGGTAAGCCCTTGCCTGAAGTGTGTCCAGTCTTGCCCCTATGAACTCCAAGTTCTCAGTGGGGAGTAAAGTGGACGTTTCATGATTTATAACAAACCCTAGGTGCTGGAGCAGGGTGACTGTGCGAGCAGTGGCCTGCTGTGCCTCCTGCGCCGATTGGCCCCTGATGAGCCAGTCGTCCAGGTATGGAAAGACGAAGACTCCCTGGCTTCTGAGGAAGGCCGCCACCACCGCTAGGCATTTGGTAAATACTCTGGGAGCGGAAACTAGGCCAAAGGGAAGCACCTTGTACTGGAAGTGGTTTCCTCCAACCACAAACCTGAGATATTGTCTGTGGTCTGGGTGTATGAGGATTTGAGTATAAGCATCCTTTAAATCTAAGGAGCATAGCCAGTCTCCCTGGTGGAGGTAAGGCAGTAGGATACCAAGGGAAAGCATCTTGAACTTTTCCCTCACCAGGAACTTGTTCAGATTTTGCAAGTCTAGGATGGGGAGAAGGCCTCCTTTTCTTTTTGGTATGAGGAAATACCTGGAGTAGAAGCCTTGCCCTTGCAGGTGGTGGGGCACTGGTTCCACCACCTGATACTTTAGCAGACCTGCCAACTCCTGCAGGAGGAGGTTCCTGTGAAGAGGGGGCCTGAGAGGCTCTCCTGGGAGAAAGGAGGTGGGCACCTGGTTGAAATGAAGCAAATAGCCCTGCTGGACTATTTTCAAAACCGAGGCATTGTTAGTAATGGCTGGCCACCTGTGAGCGTACAGGGCCAGCCTTCCTCCTGTGCAGGGCCAAACCACTGGTGGGAGAGGAGCTATGCACTGGGAGTCAAAAAACCCATCCTGACTGGGTAGGAGCCAGAGCTGGAGGCTTGGGGGTCTTTGGCTTATGTGGGCCATGCCCCTGTCCTGCTGCCACTGTTGGGGAGCTGGGGTGGCCTGGTAAGTGGGGTTGTTTCTGTAAGACGTACTCTTCCTCAGGAAAAAAGGGCTTTTTCCCCCAGGCCTTCTTCTTGTGAGAAGGTGCAGATGTCTTCTTCGACAACCTTGTCCGGGTCAAGTACTCGGACTCGATTTCTGCAGCTTTTTCAGTCATAGGTTTGCCGAAGAGGTTATCTCCTCGGTACGGGACACTGACCAACTTGTCCTGCACCCATTGCTCCAGGTCCGTCCACATGAGCCAGGACCGATGGTGTGCACCAATGCTGGCCGTGGCTACTCGGGCCAAAGCCTCGAAGCCATCATAAACTGCTCGAGACATGAACTTCAAGCACTTTCGGATCCCCGTGGACAAGGCTTTGAAGCGCTGCAAGGGTTCCTCGGAAAGACCAGCTGAGAACCCGGCAATCTCCTTTGCCAGGTTCCCATGTACAGCTGGTATGTTTGGACACAGCATGACAGCATCGAGCCCTGGTAGCACTTTCTGCCGAGGGCGTCCAGGTTCCGGGCCTCCCAGTCGGGAGGCACCAAGAAGTGCATCTTCTGGCTTTTCAGCCGTTGCATGGCCGATTACACAACCATTGAGTTGTGCGACAGCTGCACTTTCTGGAACCCAGGACTCTTGCGGACTCGATAGATGGAATCGACCCACTTGCTGAGCACCGGCATCAAGGCCAGGGACTCACACATGTGGAGCATTAGCTGTTCCAACATCGGAGGCACCAGTACAGTAAGGGCCTCCTTTGGAGAAGAGTCATACTGGAGGGCATCAAGCTCCTCAGCGTCCGCAGGGAATGCCAAAGCCTTGGCCATGTCCCTGACGAAGTCCGAGAATCTAGTGTCCTCTGGAGGGGACCTATTCCGAGGCTCCGAACCCAGAGAGTCTAAAGGGATACACTGGGTTCGGTAGGTGTCTGGAGAGTCTTCCTCCTCTGTCTCCCATGCCGAGTCCTCCAAGGAGGACTCAATGGGCTCCAGCCTTGAGGGCTTCGAGCCCGACCGCCCCGACACCAAGGGCACCGGCGTCGATGACCTCGGTCCCGAACGTGAGGTCGAGGGGGACCTTGGCCGAGGATCGACTGGAGACCTGATCGACTCGAGGATCGGCTTGGCCTCCGATGTCGACTTCGACGTCGAAGTCCCGGTGGTCGGGGCGGATGGACCAGCGAGACCGGCCATCAATGCCTGCTGCTGCTCCATGAAGGCAGCCATGCTGCTCTCCAGGACCGCCAACCTGAGACCGAGCTCAGAAGGCTCTGCAGTTTCCGGCTCGGGTCCCGCTGGCTCTCCCAGAGGAGAGTCTACGAGGACAACAGAAGTTACCTTGTCCGATGTCTTTGGCTCCTTGCGAGGTTGTTTAGCCAGCCGCTCCGACTCCGAGGACCCGGGGCGGCAGTCCGGGCTCCACGGCCTGGAACCCAAGGGCCCAGGACGATCAGAGGCGTCCAGCGACGCAGCCCTCACTAGTTTTTTCTTCCTCCGGTGTTCCCTGGAGGGAGACCCCTGCTCAGAAAACACACGACGCTCGGGCTCCGAGTCCCAAGATGTTGAGGCCTCTGATGAGGTCCGGGTCCGGGCAGATACGGACTCAGAAAAAATTCTGTCACGTTGATGCTGCCTGCTCTTCAAAGACTTAGAAGACATCTTACCACACGGCCCCAGACCACCGGGTCATGGTCAGGGCCGAGGCATCAGAGGCAGCAGTCGTGTGTGTCGGTGAGAGACATCAACTTCTTACACCAATCACACTTTTTAAACCCGCTGGCAGCCATCGGGGGAAAAAGGGCCCCTGCAAGTTCAAACGACCGGGCTGCTACTGAAAAATAAAAAGAGCGCAAACGCTAGTCACGAAGGACAAAAACGACAAACAAGAACGGACTGGATACTGGTGTACCGAGCCAAAGGTGGGAAGGGGATCCGGCGTCGAACTAGGAAGCTGAACAAAATAATTCAACTTTTCTTTTTCCACGGTGAAAACGGGACCACGTACGTTGGGCTCTGTGGAAAAAAGAAAACTGAACAAGATGGCACCCTGGGGCGGGAAGGGGACCGCGCATGCGCGATGCAATCCAAAAGGAAAGCTGGGGAATTGCTCCACACGAGGGCTCCGTCGGCGCCGACATCACCCATATGTGAGGACTGACTTCCTGCTTGTTCCTGGAGAACAGTTTTTACTACATTCTCCGGTAACTAATTCCAGAGTTTAATTAGGCCTCAAGTAAAAGAATATTTTCTCTTATTAGTCTTAAACTGTTACATTGTAGCTTCATTGCATGTCTCCTAGTCTTTCTAAATTCTAATGACGTAAACAATCAATCTACGTTTACCAGTTACACTCCATTCATTCATTTATAGACCTCTATTATATCTCCCCCTCAGCCGTCTCTTTTCCACCTTGAACAGCCCAACATTTTAAGCTTCTCCTCATAGAGGTATCCCTTCATCCCCTTTACCCTTTTGGTGGCTATTCTCTGTACCTTTTCTAATTCTGCTATATCTTTTTTAAGATAGTCCAACAAGAATTGCGCACAATATTCAAAGTGCACTTGCACCACAAAATGATACAGAGGCATTATAATATCATTGGTTTTATTCTCCATTCCTTTCCTTATGATTCCTAGCATTCTATTTGCTTTCTTGACTGCCGCTGCACACTGGGTGGAGGGCTTGAACATATCATCCACGATGATGCCTAAATCTTTTTCCTGAGTGGTGGTTTCAAAGGTGGTACTTTACATTATGTAAACAGTTTGGGTTGTTCTTTCCTAGATGCAAACCTTTGTACTTGTATGCATTAAATTTCATCTATCATTTGGACATCCAGTCTTCCAATCTATCAAGGTCCTCTTGCAATTTTTCACAGCGTTTTAACAACTTTGAATAATTTAGTGTAATCTGCAAATTAGATCATCTCACTCATTAGTGCTATTTCCAGGTCATTTATTAATATCTTAAAAAGCATTAGGCCCAGCATAGATCCCTGGGGAACTCCACTATTCACCTTCCTCTATAGCAAAAATTGGACATTTTACCTTACTTTCTCCTTTCGAACTTTTAACCAGTTCCTGATCCAGAATACTAAACAGATTCCAATCCCATGATTTTTTAATTTCACCAAGAGTCTCTCATGAAAGACCCTGTCAAAGGTTTTATGAAAATCCAGATACACTATGTCAATCGGCTCACCTTCGTCTACCTGTATATTCACATCTTCCAAAAAAATAGCAGATTAGAAAGCCAAGACTTTTCTTGGCTAAATCCATGTTGGCTTTCTCCTATTAAAGCATGACTATCTAGATGTTCAGTAATTTTATACTTTATAATGGTTTCCACCATTTTGCACAGTAGCAATGTCAGGCTCAATGGTCTGTAGTTTCCAAATCATTTCTGGGACCCTTTTTAAAAGTTGCAGAATGGCCAATGTAACACCAGATACTACAGATGATTTTAATGATAGTTCACAGATTACTGCAGGTCTGCAATCTCTTATTTCAGTTCTTTTAACACCCTTGGATGTATACCATCAGGTGCAGGTGATTTCCTACTCTTCGGTTTATCAGTTATAATACATCTTCCCGGATGGTTTATCGACACTTTTTAACTTCTTCCAGTATATCACCTTTATATACCATTTCAGGTACGGGTAACTTCCCTACATCTTTTTCAGTAAAGATCAAAGCAAAAAACATATTCAGTTTCTCCGCTATGGCCTTGTCCTAACTTAGCGCCTCTTTAACACCTCTATCACCAATGGTCCATAGTAACATAATAACACAGTAAAAAAGTTTATGACAGCAGATGAAAACCAGTATGGTCCATCTAGTCTGCACAGCAGGGCAGCAAGAGCCACTCTGTGCAGGTCACCCCTCCCCATGCCTATGTTTAGGGGTGTACCCACCGCTCTATGTTGGTCACCCCTATTTGTTGAGATTTAAGAAACAGTTATGTTTATTATCGATACAATGGGAAGATGTATTACAACTATTTGATAAACTGAAAAAAAGCAAATCACCTGGACCCGGATGGTATACAGTGGTGTGCAAAAGTCTGGAATCACTTGTAAATTTGACTTTTTTTTCAACTTCGTGACCTTATATCTTTTTTATTTATTTTATTTTATTACATTCTCTTATATACCGCGCTATTCTGCATCTTACATTGAATAGGGCATTATAACTTGGAGATAACTATTTTACAGGGAACATGGGCTATGGAGGGTTAAGTGGCTTGCCCAAGACCACAAGGAGCACCTGTGGGACTAGAAACCCCAGTCCTTCCGGCCCAAGGTTGCTGTCCTCTAGTGGGATTTGAACACCCGACCTTCCGGCCTGAAGTACCTTGCCCCAACCACTAGGCCACTCCTCCACTCTTAATTTCTTTTCCTCCCAGTGGCTTTTTCTGTGTATCTCATGATAAGTGATAGATTTGGCTATTAGGGCCAACGTTTAGTATTGGGTTGGCCCTTATTTTCTGAGTTTGTTCCCCATAGTTGTCCTGTTGATAGATTTTCTGTGAAAATCGCGTAATGTACATCATTGGCCAATGATATATTATTGTATGTATGCTTTAAAATATTATGGACACACGCCAGGTTTCCTTCAAATTAATGTATGTGGCCTTGAAAAAGGCCGTTTTTATGTGTCAGTGATGGCTCAGTATTTGATGGGCCACTCTTTGTTCTTGATCACCTGACTGCACCTTGTCGGCATTGAATAAACCAGTTTGACAAGGTGATCGTTGGTGACAATGCGGTTCCAAGCTGCAATGAGTGACTCAATCGGCTCACGCTTTGATATCGGATGCCTCTTGGATATTTCCAAGGCCATCTTCTGCCACGGGTTCTCGATTGGATTCAGATCTGGAGACTGGGCAGGCCAGTCCACTGACTTGATGTTGTTCTGCTGCTTCCAGCTGATCACCTGTCTGGAGCGATGGCAGGGTGCATTGTCATCTTGGAACAAGAACTGGCCAGGAAACAGCTGGTGTGCTGATGGCACCATGCACTTTTGCAATATGGTGATGTACTTGGCCCCGTTGACCATTCCATCGATGATGTGAAGATGTCCAACGCCACTGGCAGCCATGCAGCCCCAGAACATGACCTTCAAAGGATGCTTCACAGTGAGGTGAAGGCTTGAATTCCTCTCCAGGAAATCTCCTCACATAGGTGTGGGCCTGGTTACCAAACAGGCAGAAGGCGCTTTCATCGCTGAATAGCACCTTTTCCCACATGTCAGTCGACCAGGTTGAGTGCTTTCTCGCCCATACGATCCGGTTGCACCTTTGTATGTCAGTCATCAGTGGCTTATTCCGTGCTTTGCAGTCCCAGAGACCAAACTACAGGCACCGGCGACAAACTGTTGATGAGCTGACACTGACCTCACTCTTGTCTGCCCACTCTCGAAGTAGCTGAGGAGAGGTCAACTTGCGATTAGTCAGTGAAATGCGTCGTAGTGCGCGGTCCTGGCGTGATGTTGATGCACATGGACGACCTGAATGAGGCTTGTCCACCACTGAACCCGTTTCTTTCTTCTTCTGTACAATCTTAACAGCGCTCTGACTGCAGCCAATTTTCCTGGCTATCTGACGGCTTGAAAATCCTTCCTCGCTCATAAAGGACACACAAACACGCTCCTCCAACATCAGGGTCCAAGTCATCTTCATGGTCGATCTAGAAAGCGCATGAAATTCAAAAATTCCACGCGTTTTTATAGCTGCACTGTTGGCTAGATATCTGCATTGTGATTGGTTAGTGAAACCAGCCTCCTGATTGGTCAGAAATAACATGTGCATATTGGATAATCTCAATCCAGTTTTGATGCAGGATCCACAAAAATCGCAGTAGCTATCTCCAAGTGTCTGTAAAGTATTTAAATTGGAAGCAAGGAATGCAAAAAAAGTCAACTCTAATAGCCAAATGCATACCTTTTAACGTGGTAGAGAGATGAATATGCTGGGCTAACACAAAATTTAAAAAAAATCGTTAGAAAGTACGAAAAACGCAAAACTCACAAGTGATTCCAGACTTTTGCACACCACTGTACATCAGAGGGTGTTGAAAGAACTGAAATATGAGATTGCAGACCTGCTATTATTAATCTGTGAACTATCATTAAAATCATCTGTAATACCTGAAGCGCGCGGCTCCTCTTCAGTCTGCATAGCCAGGCTGAGAGTCCGTGCCATGTCCTGCACGAACGCCAGGAACAATGCGTCCTTGGGCGGCAAACGCCTCTGGGGACGGGACCGTGGGAGGTCCCTGTGGGCACGGGTCTCCAGGGAAGTATTCCCATCTGACTCCCAGCCCGAGAGGTCTGAGGAGGAGTCCGAATTGGGCAGGTCGCCACGTCCAGAGGCCGAAGTCCACTTGGAGCCAGAGGCCTTGGAGGATTGCACTCCCAAGGATCGGGAAGGCGAGCGACGCTGAGGACCCTCATGTGGTCCGTGGCTCTCAGGGGTTTATAGGATGGATTTTGCCATTCCTCTAAAGGGAGCCTTGGTCTTGAGGTGCGGGCCAGTCATGTTGGGCACGAGTGCCCGCTGGGCAGCTAAGAAGGCAGAAATGCTACGCTATAGTGCCAGCATTCGGGACTCCCACCCAGGCATGGAACCCTGTGACTCTGACACCGGGGTTACCGGGTCGGGCATGGAGGAGGAGAGGGGATCCTCACCGGGACGACGCTCAGGAGACCAGGAGCCATCACCGGAGGCCTCTGTATCTGTATGAGGTACTTTCGTGGCCGCTCCTTGTCAGACTCTAGGGAACGCCATGGGGGACCGAGCGACTGAACGCGGGAAAGCTCGCGCTAATCCGGAGCCCCCAACAGTGACTTCAAGGTCGTCTTCTTCTTATGCCACTCCACTTCAGGGAACCCCTGGTCAGAGTGCCGTCGAGAACACGGAACCGAAGTGGGGGATCCCACCAGCAGAGCGATAACAGAGGGTGCCGGCGAGGATTCCGGGGCCACCTTCCGGAAAATGTCATCGGGCTTCTGCATACAGCTGAGCAGGGCCTTAGAAGACATTTTCTTGCAGAGCAGAGCTCTGGGTCATGGTCGGCCCTAAGACACCAAAGACAACAGTCATGGGGGTCCATGAGCGACATGTTCTTGCAGCATCTGTCGCATTTTTTTAAAACCGATGGCCATAGGGGCAAAAAGGACCCCCACTAGGACGAAGACCTTTGCAGCAAGCAGTTGAGAGAAAAAAAGGATGCGAAGCCCGTAGCAAGGAAAAAAACTTTTAATGAAAAATATCCCCTCGCTCAAGTCAAAAAGGAGAGCAAGGGAGGACGGAAGAGGACCGGTGCAAACGGAAAAGACATGGCCAGGGGCTGAAAACGAAACACTTTTTCCAAGGGATGAGGATGTACGTCCGAAGTGCTCCACGGAAAAAGGGAGACTGAGCAAGATGGCTCCTTTGAGCGGGAAGAGGACCACGCATGTGTGGCAGCAATCTCAAAGGTTTTCTTTGAAAGCTGGGAAATTGCTCCGCGCGGGCTCTGTCGGTGCTGACGTCACCCATAAGTGAAGACTGACTTATTGCTTGTTCCTGGAGAAAATAAAGGATATTATAATGCCTCTGTATCATTCTATGGTGCGACCTCACCTTGAATATTGTGTGCAATTCTGGTCGCCATATCTTAAAACGGATATAGCGTTATTAGAAAAAGTACAGAAAAGAGCCACCAAAAAGGTAAAGGGGATGGAAGGATATCCCTATGAAGAGAGGCCAAAAAGGTTAGGGCTCTTCAACCTGGAAAAGAAACAGCTGAGGAGAGATATGATAGAGGTCTATAAATTAATGAATGGAGTGGAACGGGTTAACATAGATCGATTCTTTACGCCATCAAAATACAGAAAGACTAGGGGACATGCAATGAAGCTACAGTACAGAGTAACCTATTTAAGACTAATAAGAGAAAATATTTTTTCACTCAATGTGTAATCAAACTCTGGAATTTATTATCGGAGGATGTAGTATCTTTATCTTTATTTCGGAATTTGCTATACAGCTTACATCCGAAGACAAAAAGCGGTGTACAATACAAAAAAAAAGACTGCTGAGGAAATGAAGAAAGGAACACCAATAATCGACAGGACAAAAAGGATGGACAGCAGAGCAAGAGAGAAGAGAAGGAGCAGGGAACTCTAGGGAGGGAGGAGAGGGAGATTACCAACTTTTACTAATGTGCTTTCAGTGTAGCTGGGTTTAAAAAAAGATTTGGACAAGTTCCTGCATAAACAAAGGGGACCCAGAATATCCACTGCTTGCCCCAATACAAGCATTGTGGAACCTGTGTCTTTTGGGGAAACTGCTAGGTACTTCTGACCTAGATTGGCCACTGTTGGAAACATGATACTGGGCTTGATGGACCTTGATCTGACCCAGTATGGCATATCTTATGTTCTTATCCTTTTGCTATAAAGGGATCCACTGTGTCTGTCCCATGCCATTCTGAATTCTGTCACTGTATTTACCCCACCACTTCCATCGGGAGAGAATTCCAAGTATCAAACACCCTTTCAGTGCAACTGACACTCTCACAGGTTTTTTGCTACGAATGTACTTAAAGTTTTTATTATGCGTTTTTGCTTCCACGGCAAATTTCTTTTCAAATTCTCTCTTTGCCTGCTTTATCAATGCCTTGCATCTAATTTGCCAATGATTATGCTGTTTAATGTGTTTCTCATTCAGCTCCTGCTTCCATTTCCTGAAAGATACTTTTTTGTCAACAGCAGCTTCTCTGACCTTGCCTTTAAACCATGCTGGCAGTTTTTTGGCCTTCCTTTCACTTTTCTTAAAGCTGGAATACATCTGGTCTGGGCTTCCAAGATAGTACTTTTAAACTAAATCCATGCTTGATGTAAATATTTAACCTTTGCAGCTTTCTCCTTTTAGTTTTTTCTTAAGAATGTTCCTCATTTTATCATAAGAAATGCCATACTGGGTCAGACCAAGGACCATCAAAAACCTATTATTCTGTTTCCAACAGTGGCCAATCCAGGACGCAAGTACCTGGCAGTTTCTCAAAAAGAAACACAGGTTCCACAATGCTTGTATTATTAGGGCAAGCAGTAGATTTCCCGGGCAGCCATTATTAAATGGTTTATGGACCTTTCCTCCAGGAACTTGTCCAAACCTTTTTTAAACCCAGCTACACTAATACACTAAACCTCTGGCTCGTATGTTTCTGCATGGTCGACTCGACGACCATGGAGTTATGTGGCAGCTGGGGCTTGTGGAACCCCGGGCCCTTCCGGAGACAGTACATGGCATCAAAGTGCCGGCATCTCCCACATTCTGAGTAGTAGCCGCTCAAAGATTGGCTGCACGGGCACCATGAGAGTTTCCTTGGGTGGAGACTCATACTGGAGAATCTCCAGTTCTTCGGTGTGTGGATCTTCCTCTGCCTCAGTTTGGACCAAGAGGGCTCTGGCCATATTATTGACAAAGTCGTGGAAGGCCACATCTTCTAGAGGAGAATGGTGCCAGGGCAGAAGGGTCTGAGGGAATATCTCAGTGCTGTATGCTTTCCAGGGATGCCTCATAGTCTGTCTCCCACACAGAATTAAGAGGTGACGAGTCTGAGGCCCTGCGACTCATTATATTGATGCCGGCTCCGAGTGGCCTCCAGAGGACCTGGGGTCCAAGTAACGGAAACTGGCCGGGGAGGATCAGATGCCCGAGGAACCTGACAGACCTCGACCGGCGCAGAGGGCTTACCCGAGGGTGGTGGTACTCAGAGCTCGGCTTGACAACTGGGCGACTCCCCCGCAGTCAGGGGACCGGTTGTCAGGGCAAATGATGCAGATGAACCAGCCATCATTCTCTGTTGCAGGGCCAGGATAACAGTGATGTTCTGCTCCTAAGCCGCTATTCTGGCTTCTAAGCCAGAAGGTTCTGCAGCTGGGCACAGCATGGGCACAGAGGATCTCGAGCCCGGTACTGGCACTCTCGCGAGTGTGTCCTTGATGAGGCCTCAAGTCATCTCACATGGTCTCCACCAGCTGAGAAATCCTTCTTGAGGACCTTGGTAGAGTGCTTCTCGGAGCTGCCTGAGTCCCTCCGGGCAGTTTTATCAGGTTTCTCCAGTGCAACCTTGGCAGACTTGGTGAAATTAGGCCTTACCTGTTAATTGGCTTTCCTTGAGGAACTCTAGTCCAGTCCTGCACCTCAGGGTAGTGCACCTCTTCCAGCAGCTTGGCGACTGAGCATGTCACAATCTTGATGACCTCAGGATACTTAGGCAGCTGGCACCATCCACCAGCCCCCAGTAACCTATTAACAAAGCAGACTCACAGGAGCAACAATAAGTAGTCAATAAGCAACCAAACTAACCAGAAAAAAACTCTAAAGGATCCCTCTCCAGAAAAGGACCCCTTCTTCCCAAGAAGCCCCTTCCCTGGCCCCCACCCCCAACACGGGAGCCTTCAAAACCAAAGGAGCTTACCTGACCACCTGCTAGGCGGAGGATGGGACAAACTTCTGAGCATGAAAAACAGCACAGCCACTGCTGCGTCTTCTCCTTAAACATACCATGCAGGTTGCTCCACCCACAGGCCCCTTACATAAGCTGAAATTCTTCCGGCCTGGGGTCACAGACAATATGCAAGATCACAGAAGGGGAGGGTTCCGGTACTGGACTGGAGTTCCTCAAGGAAAGCCAATTAGCAGGTAAGGCCTAATTTCACCTTCCTAATCGTTCCTCCAATCCAGTTCCTTACCCTCAGGGATCTAACAGAGCCACCTAACCACACAAGGGACCTGTGAGCTCGGCCTGGATCACCACTGAACCAAACCTCACATCTCTCATTGCCTGCATCTCCAACCAATAGTGTTTCACAAACATATACAAGTACGACCATGTGGTCGCCTGAAAGATGTCCCCCAGTGGAACCAAGCTCTACTCTGCCCAGAAGGCAGCCTGTGCCCTGGTAGAATGAGCCCGCAGACCCTGCGGGATCTTCTTGCCCCGCACCAGATAGGCCGACGCAATCATGTCCTTAAGCCACCTCAAAATGGAGGACTTCGCCGCCGCTTCCCCCTTATGCAGCCCCCCAACAGAACGAATAACTGGTCTGACTTCCGAAACGAAGCCGTCCTCTTCAAATACCTTCTCAAGGAGCACCTGACATGCAGGAGGGGCAACTGTGGATCTCATAATTCCTCGGCAAAACCTGACAAAACCGGTAGGGTAACTGGCTGGAATGCGGGTACCGTTCGCAAAGTGACCTTCTCTCTGGAGGAGGACAGAAAAGGTTCCCTAAACGAAAGTGCCTGGAGCTCAGAGATTCGCCTGGCTGAGCAGATGGCCACCAAAAACACCATCTTCAAAGTCAGATCCTTCAGGGTACACGTCGCTAGCGGCTCAAAAGGCTGTCACGACAGCACCGAAAGCACCAGGTTGAGGTCCCAAAACGGCACTAGTGCCCTTGCTGGTGGGCGAAGCGGTTTCTTGGCCCGCAGGAACCTAACAACATCTGGGTGGGTTCCACAAGGAAGCCCTATGGATCCTGCCCCGATAAGACACCAGCATGGCTACCTGCACCCTCAGAGAGCGACAGGCCAGCCTTTCTCGAGCACTGCCTACAATAAGTTCAACATTCCCGGAACCAATGCTGACAGCGGCCTGCAACCGTATCAGCACACCAGCCCTCAAAGACTCTCCACACTCAAACGGACGACAGGGATGTGGACCTCTTCTGGGCTCTGAGGAGTGTGGATATCACTTTGGCGGAATAACCCCACTTACTTAATATCTAGCCCTCTCAAGAGCCATGCTGCAAATGAGAACCGATCCACCTGAGGCATTAGGACCATCCCTGAACCAGGAAATCCGGCCTGTTGGGAAGCCGCCACGGTTCGGCCGCCCTTAGTCGCACCAGGTCGCCATACCACGACCACCTCAGCCAATCCGGGGCAATGAGAACTACTAATCCCCGAAGTGCCTCCACTCTGCACCACTCAACCTATGAGCGCCCACAGAGGGAAGACATAGAGCAGCCTCTGGCTGGGTCAGCGCTGCACAAGGGTGTCCAGGCCTTCGGACATTCTTTCTCTACGTGGACTATACAACTGGCTTGCCTTGGCTGACGAAAACATCGCCATGAGATCCATGATCTGCTCCCCCCACCGGAGCACAGTCTGCTCAAAGACCGACTGGTTCAGCTGCTATTCCCTGGGGTCCAGTTGCACCCGAGTGAGGTAGTCGGCCATAGCGTTCTCTGTTCCGGCCACGTGTGCCTCCAAAATCGCCTGAAGGTGGGTCTCTGTCCAACCCAGCAACATCTCTGCCTCGCTCTCCAGCTTGACACTGCCCGTTCACCCCTGCCGATTGGTTTACACTACTGTGATGGCATTGTCAGAGAAAACCTGCATGGCCTTCCCCCGCACCAGTGGGTGAAACTCCTGCAATGCAAAGTGAACGGGCTCTCATCTCCACTTGTTTGATGGACCATGTCTTGCTCCTTCACCGACCACTGGCCCTGAGCAACTCTTCCCTCACAGTGGGCTGCCCAGTCTGTAAGGCTGGCATCCGTCATTAGAGGGACCCAGCTCGGCAACTCCAAAGGAACTCCCGTCACCAGATTCCCCTCGTTCAACCACCACATGAGAGCCACTATGGCCTCCCTCGGACAGGTCAACAGTCTCGACAGGGGGTGACGCTCATGTGACCACCGGCGCAGCAGTGCTCTCTGCAAGGGCCTCATGTGGGCTCCCGCCAATGGAACCAGATCGATGGTCGCCGCCATGGTCCCCAAGAGTTGAAGATAATGTCATGCCGATGGCTCCGCCATGCGCAGAAACTGACGAACAAACAACTGTAGCGCCTCCGCTGTCCTCCGCGGCAGGAACACCTGGCCCCCGCGGGTGACGAAGCACGCCCCGAGGTACTCAAGGTCCTGGGAGGGGGTCAGATGGCTTGTCAACGATGAAGACCCAGCCTAGTTCGTTCAAAACTTCGACCACCCGGGCCGTGGTCAGAGCGCTTTCTTCCTCGGACTTGGCCCAAATGAGCCAATCATTCAGGTACAGATAAACTAATATGTCCTCGCGACGCAAAGCTGCTGGTACCACAACCATCATCTTGGTTAAAGTCCAAGGGGCTGTCGCAAGGCCGAACGGTAACACCTGAAACTAAAAATGCCCCATAGGGACCGTGAAGCGAAGGTACTGGTGATGATCTGGATGTATGGGAACATGCAAGTACGCTTCAGTCAGGTCTAGGGAGGTCAAGTACTCCCCCCTTCTGAACGGCCAGCATCACCGACCTGAGGGTCTCCATATGAAAACGTGGAACCTGCAGACATCTATTCATGTGCTTGAGGTCGAGGATCAGATGAAAGGTACCTTCTTTCTTTGTTACTATATAATAAATGGAGCATCAACCTTCTCCGCATTGGTCCCCAGGAACTGGCATCACTGCATGCAAACGCAGTAGCCGCTTGAGGGTCTGCCGCATGCCCTGTGCCTTTGTGCGCACCTTGCAGGGGGAGCGAACGAAGGCTGTGCCAGAGGTCTGGCGTACTCCAGCGCATAGCCCTCCCGGACCACCTGCCGCATCCACTGGTCCGATGTTACCCAGACCCAGGCAGGGTTGAAGTCCCACAAATGACCTCCCATAGGCTGCACCCCCACTTGGGCCCCCTCATCTCATTGCAGCTTCTTTTGGGCTGGAGGCCAAAGATCTGAAATAGCCTCTGCCTGTTCATTGAAATCCCGAAAACGGAGGAGCCCTGGCCGCGAACCGTCCTCTTTGGTACAGAGTGAACCTTACCTTCCGGAAGCGGCAAAACTCCCAGGGCTGCCCTCTGCTAGCCCCAGAGACCCGACTCTGCTTTGGCTTATCCTCGGGAAGGCGACCACCTTTGGACTCTCCCAACTCTTTTACCAACTTTTACATATTCTCTCTGAATAACTGCTTTCCTTTGAATGGCAGCTTGCTCAGACAAGCTTTCGAAGCCACATCCGCTGACCAATTACGAAGCCGAAGGCAGAGGCACACCATCACTATGGAGGCCATACTGTTAGAGAGAGACCTAACTAGGTCATAGAAGGTGTCGGCCAAGTAGGCTGCCCCTGTCTCCAGCTTCCCCGCCGCTCCTTGATCCTGGGCCTCCTCCGCCCCTTCGGGGATGCTCTGTGCCGAACACAAGCAGGCATACGCAACCAATGCCCCATAAGCTGAGGCCTGAAGGGACAGTGTGCTCACATCAAAGGCCTGCTTCAGCAGGGTATCAAGCTTTCTATCTTGGACGTCCTTGAGCGTCGCGCTCCCTTCCACAGGAATGGTGGTCTTCTTTATTATGGCCAACACCACGGCATCAACCCTTGGGGAACAGAGCAACTCCTTTCCCCCCTTTCACCAACAGATACAACCAGGCCATGATGCGAGACCCTCTGAGCCCGGTCTCCGGGAGCTCCCATTCCTACAAAATCATCTGTTTAATAACTCTATGCAACGGGAATACTTTCTGAGGCTTACAAAAAGCCTGTAGAATCAGATCCTCCAGGGTCTCGTCCTCGGCTACCCCTGCCGTGGGCATGTTAAGCGTCTTAAGTGATTCCGCTATGAGGATCACCAATTCCTCCTTCCAGAAGACTCTAACCACCCGAGACGCATCTTCCTGAGGGGTCTCCCCCTCTTCAAGCTCCTCTAAGTCCAACCTGGGTTCCATCTCCCCCTCGTCGGAAAAGGATGTGGCCTCGTCTGAAGCCTCACTCCCAAGGTGCCTCTTAGCGGGGCCCTGAACAGAGTCTGACACTGCATCCGGTGTGGCTCCTGGAGCTTTTCGCTTCCCGGCGCTGCGCCCCTTACCCTCCTGTTGCTTGAGGCAGAATGCCTTATGCAGTAATAACACAAACTCAGGGGAGAAGACTCCCAGTACCCCCCCCCCCTTCGCCTGACAGGAGGAAGGGCCGGGGACCTCCAAATCCTGCTAGCAATGCTATAGCACTGGTGGGGCTAGACCAAGCCCCCCATCCCGTGTGGTGAGGGGCCTGAAATCTGGGGAACTGGCAGCTCAGGGGTCCCTGCCTCCTCCAGCATGGTCTGTTCAGCCGTGCGTGTCTCAGCAGCGCATCCCCAACAAATCTCTTCTGCAGAGAGCATGCTCCTACGCACCACACATGCTCCACACTGTGGTCTCACTGGCATGGCTCCCCAGCAGTCTTGAGTCACCTCCTCCCAAAACCCCTGAGGAGAGGCACCCCAGTATTACTCTGTCTTTTTTTTTTATGGTGAATCTCTCTTGAAACCAGATCCCAACAGCACCACGGGCCAGGACAAGCAAGGAAACTAAGAAACAAACTACAGAAAACTAAAGAAAACGATGCTGGAAAAAAAACAGGAGCAGAAACACTGCTAAGAGACTTCCTGCTAAAAGAAAATGGCATCTCCCACGCTTCTGACCTGCCTCAGGCCGATGCCACGCCGTTTACCTGGCCCCTCAAGTCCCCCTGCATCAAGAAGAGAAGAGAAGGCCTCCAGCCGGCCAAAAAACACCCCCTCTGGCCCGCTTACCATCAGTGCGCTGGGTAAAATAGTCGATGGTCCACTGTGCTCAGCTGAGCCGCGGCTTTGGCACTGTGAGGGGGGGAGGAGCGAGAAAACCTCTTGCCTGCTGTCTGTTACTAAAAGCTGTCCCCCCTCCAGGAAAAAGCCCTGCTTCACACCTGCAGAACAGATTCGGGAGCAGGGCCTGCCTCCCAGCTCAATGTCTGGCAGATCCTCAGCCCTCTGAGGTATCCAACTTTTTTTTTTTTTCCAGCAGGTAAACTGGTCAAAGACTTCC
The DNA here is from genome assembly GCA_033557465.1 of Ichthyophis bannanicus. Classification (NCBI taxonomy): domain Eukaryota; kingdom Metazoa; phylum Chordata; class Amphibia; order Gymnophiona; family Ichthyophiidae; genus Ichthyophis; species Ichthyophis bannanicus. The sequence goes on along the minus strand of CM066035.1, from coordinate 505,301,428 downwards.
GAGTGACAGGGGAAGGGAGGGGAAGAGGCCAACTACACGCCCACAGTGCCAAAAAATAAAGGAGGACTCTATGGCCTAAATAAAGAAAAGATAAGAATAAAGGAAAGAATCCTCTTAGTTGTCCATTTGGTGAGTCCTGACACAGGGATCACCTGCTCCAGCTGCATGGAGACTGAGCTTACTGGAAGCTGGTGGGTGGTGTCAGCTGCCTAAGTATTCTGAGGTCATCAAGATTGTGACATGCTCAGTCTCCAAGCTGCTGGAAGAGGAGCACTACCCTGAGGTGTGGGACTAGACTGGAGGGATGATGAGGAACGAGGATTTTTTCTTCTTTCTTTCGGGATCTGGGGTCTTCTCGTAAGAGTCACCACTGTGGGACTCCAAGGACGCCTGAGCCTCATGGGAAGTGCTGGGCTTGGAGCTCAGCATCAGGGAGTTCGTGCCGAGTCGGACCTGGGGAACAGTTTTTCCTGGTCTTAGACATCATGGCCTGGCATAGGTCGCATGAGGTGCTGTCATGGTCTGGGCCCAGGCAGCACAGGCAGCAATCATGGGTGGCGGTGACTGACATGGTTTGACTGCAGTGGTTGCATATTTTAAACCCACCTGGGGATATGGTGAGGAACACCCAGATGGAGTTGATGACCCTCGGGCAAAAAAGGGCACGAATGCCGGTCGAGGCGAGCCTTGATCAAAAAAGACAAAAGGAGCCGAGAACAGCGCCGGTGCGAGGTGGGAATAAAAACCAGTACGCAAACTGGGAAACTAACTCTTTTAAGGATAATTACTAAGAATTTTTTCAGAGAAACAGGACAGATGTCCGTTGGGCTCCGTGGAAAAAAGGAGACTGATCAAGATGGCACCCTTGGGCGGGAAGGAAACCTTGCATGCGTAGTAGCATGTCCCAAAGACTTTTTTTGAAAGCTGGGGAATTGCTCCGCATGGGCTCCATCAGTGCCAATGTTACCCATAAGTGAGGACTGACTTCCTGCTTGTTCCTAGAGAACCTCTTCTTTCTTTAATGAATGGGTGTGCTTCAAGATGGTTGCCTTGCCAAAGTTGCTTTATTATCTTCCGATGGTTCCCTTCTGGATCACTAACCAGGATGAAAGGAAAGTAAAAACTATAATTAGGAGATTTTTGTGGAGGGCAAGAATGCAAGGCTTAGTTATGATAAGCTTGCATTTGTTAAGGAACAGAGAGGCCTGAAAATGCCAGATAAATGGATGCATAATATAGCAGCCAGCATAAGATTGATGAAGGAGGAGTATGGGGGAAGAGGTCAGATTTTTGCCACAGGATTCTGTGCAGATTCTTGTAGAAACATATGATCTTCATGAGCAGGGTAAGGGGAAGGAGGGTTTGAGAACTGAGACAGAAGCTAGTGAAACTGTTGAAAAAAGGTGACATTTTATTTACCAGATAATTTCCTTTCCAGTAGTCCTGCTAGACCAGTCCAGACAAGCGAGTTGTGTCCCCCTGCCAGAAGAGGTGAAGTCAGAACAACTTAGAAATTTCTAGTGATATCATCCTGCTACTTTAACTAGTGCAGATAGGGGTGTACTTCAGTATTCATAACTAAACAAATGGGTCAAGAACTGACCACACACACCCTCATTGAGGGTAATAAACCAAACTATGTACAACTATATAAAGACCAGAAACCACACAGAGCAACTGTCAGATGTTCAAAGACTGGAAGGCTAACTGAAGAGAAAACAGAACACAAGAGGTGGGTCCTGGACTAGTCTAGCAGGATTTCAGGAAAGGACATTATCTGGTAAGCAAAATCTCACCTTCCAGAATGTCCTGCTAGAGCAGTCATCATAAATATAAGATTCTGATTAATAAGGAACCCGTTATCAAAATTTCTTTTTGTCTGAGACAGTCGTCAAAGTAAGCGGGAAATTAACTACCGCTGACCACCGCGACTGCTCCTTTTTTTATTATTATTCAAACAATAGGAGTTTGGTTTGTACTTAGCTCATGAAGAGTTTCGAAGAAGCAGACAAAATGCCAGATATCCACCGGAGCAGTGGCAATTACCAAAGCTACTATTTCACTGGGCAGGAAGACGACATGGCTGCATTCAAAATCTCTGCATCGAAGGTCATGCCCACCCGAGCTTGGATATCCAAGTGATTGTGCTTGACAAAGGTCGAAAGACAACCAAGTCGCTGCCCTGCAAATGTCAATAGGGGCAACAGAACTGCGCTCTGCCCAGGAAAAGGCTTGGGCCAAAGTAGAGTGCGCTTGCAATCTCTCTGGGACAGAATGATTCCACAAAAGATAGGCCGAGGACACAGCCTCTTAACCAACAGTCAAGAAGGTCTTAGAAACCACCTCACCTTTATGCAGAACTGCAAAGAGCACAAACAATCTGACTTTTAGAAAGAATTACTGACCTTCGGGTACCTGAGAAGAACCCTCCAAACGTCAAGAAACTAAAGATCCTTAACCTTCATTTTCTCTGTTCCTTCTCCTTACGCTGTTTCAACAAAAAGAGGACAGATAGACTACCTGAACAATATGGAAGGCTGAAATGACCTTATGCAAGAAGAAGGGGTCTGGCCAGATAGATCTAGCCTCCACTGAGAGCCTGCAACTCCAAAATGCAACGTGCTGAAGAGATGGTGACAAAAAAAGACAGACTTGAGGGAAAATCCTTAAGAGAAGCCTACTTCAATGTTTCAAAGGGGCAGACATCAGGACCTGAAGAACAAAACCCAAATCCTATGGTGGGACAACCGATCACAAGAGAGGACTTAAGTGATGCACTCTCCTAAGGAAGTGGACTTCATCAGGAAATAAGGCTATGGAGCCACCGGCTATCGGTCCTTGAAAAACAAGACAAGGTTTAACCTGCACCCTCAAGGAGCTGAGGAACAGACCTTTTTCAAACCCTCCTGCAAGACAGCAAACAAGGATGGCAACTCCATCTTCTAAGGGAACAAATGGCTTGTAAAGATACACCATATTTACACATAGGCAAGGCAGGAGGAACCACGCTGTGTCTTCAGAAGAATGGAAGCCACAGCATGCAAAGGCTACTAGCAAGTTAAGTGCCACCTCTCAAGGGCCAAGTAATAAGCAAGAAGGGAGCCAGATCTTCCATCAGGATGGGCTCTTGGAAAATTAGGCCCTAGAAGGCATAGAGGCAGCCTGACAAGGAGCCGCATCAGGCCTGCAAACCAAATCCAATGCCACCAGAATCACCAGTCCCAGGTTATGCTCTATCCAGCGAATCACTCCCCGATAAAAGTCCAAAGCAGAAACATACAGAAGAAGCTTCTGAGGCCAACACTGCGCCAAGGCATTGATGCCCAGGATGCCCAGTTTCTTGCATCAACTGAAGAATCACTGTACTTTGGCACTGGATTGGAATGCCATCAGATCCACCCCAGGATTATCCTAACAGTCTTGGATCTACTGGAATGTGGACAGCACTAACTCCCACTCCTCAAGATCATGGGTGAGATAGCCAAAAGAAATCCACCTCAATATGGTCCATGTCCAAAATGTGCTGTGCCAACAGCATCAGAAGATGTCGGTCTGCCCTTGGAAACAAGGCGGCCATATCCATGGCGACTCACACACATTTGATGCCAACCTGCTTGTTGACACATGCCACTGCTGCAGCATTGTCCGAGAAGACCAAGACCGCTCAGCCTGTGACCAGGTGATGGAAATGCCAAAGAGCCAAGTGAATGGCACATCCTTCGAGGAAACTTGATGGACCAAGCCAATTCGCAAGTGGGCCAGCACCCCGGCACCGACTGTCCCGTGCAATGAGCCTCCAAGCAAAACAGGCTGGCATCCTAAGTCAGGATGAGTCACTAAGGATCATCCAGAGATATTCCTTTTTTTCAAATTGGTAAGTTGAGACCACTAAATTAGGCAGGACTCTACTGGCAGCAGAAAAGGAAGTCTAATCTTGAAGTCTTGCAAGAGAGGTGACCAACGCAGAAAAAGGGATCTTTGGAGCAGTCTCATGTGAGACCCTGCCCAAGGGGTTAAACTCTAAGGTGGCTGCCATTGAGCCCAGAAGCTTAAGATAGCATGCTTTCAAGGTTTGGGACTGTCACCACAAGGCCATCAACTGCACCACAAACATGGATATTCTCTCAGTGATCAAGACAACTCTGCCGGCACAGGCATTGAAGTGCTCTCCAAGATTCTCCGTCGACTGAGAAGGTTCAGGGTGACTCTTGCTTTGATTTACCACCTTGCCATGGCCTTCCAAAAACTGGACTACTTCCAACTGCAACAACTGACAGTTGTCAAGGTAAGAATGTACTCAGATACCCTTGTGCCATAGCCACAACTACCATGGATCTTGGAGGGGGTCTTCGGGGCCACAGAACGGCCAAAGGACAGACCATGAAACTGAAAGCAATTACCCAGAATGGCAAAGCATACAAACCTTTGCTGGTCCTCCTGAATGGGAATGTGTAAGTATATCTCTGCCAGATCCAGAGAATAGAGCCAATCCCTGCAGCATACCACCTGAATGACTGACTGGAGAGTTTCCATCCAGAACAGGGGAACCCTCAAGGAGTTATTGATCCCTTTTTGATCGATAATGAGCTGAAGCAGCCCTCCTCCAACACGATAAAGTAGACTGAGCACAGCACGCTTCCTCTTTGGACAGAGGATACGAGTACAATGGCCTGGAGATGCATCAGAGAGACCACACGAAGGCATCTAAAAGAGACTCCCTGCACTATAGGACATACTTGCACTGAATAATGTAGAGTACCCAGTAATTGGCGGTAACCAGGTCCCATTCCTTCTGAAAGAGACAAAGACGGTCGCCCACAGGAAAAACTTTGGAATGAGCCCCCTGCCCCATCATTGTGCTAGATGGGAGGTACAGTATTAACCCTCAAGAAGTTGGAATCATTGGGCCTGAGGGCCCCACAAAAAGGGCAGAGTCCTGACTCAGGAAATGGAGAAACCAGGGACAACCTTTCTGGCTGGTACGACCAAGAGTCTCAAGAATTTTGGGAGTCCTGGAACAGAGCATGAGGAAATGTGAAGAGAAAAAGGACATGAAGCCGCACCACCAGGATTCCTTAAGCCTATCTTCCAGGAGGCGCTGAGGCCTGAAATCTGCCAGGTCCTTCCCAAGTTTCAAGGACCTCACCGATTAGGAGCTTCCCCTAAAAGATTCTCCTCGGCCCATCTGCACAAGACCTTGGCCTCGGACTCCAGCGCTACACTGCTGGTTCCCCCTTGACGGTTGACATAAGCCACCGCGGTCGCGTTGTCGGAGAACACCCGAATCGCCCGTCCTCCGAGATAGTCTTGAAACTTCTGTAGGGCCAACGAAACCGCTCGCAACTCTAACCTGTTGATCGACCAAGATTTCTCTAGAGGACTCCATTGCCCCTGGGCGAACCTGCCCTGGAAGAGCGCTCCCCAGCCCCATAGACTGGCGTCCGTCGTCACAGGTATCCAGACCAGAGTTTCCAACGGCTTTCCCCTCCGCAGAGACTCGGGACACAACCACCAACTCAGGGCCACCCGAGTCTCCGCCAGACAAGGGAGCCTCCGCGACAACGGGTCCCGCTGGTGCGACCAGCGCCTGAGCAATGCCCTCTGCAACGGCCTCATGTGCGCTCTCGCCCAGGGCACCATCTCTATCGTCGATGCCATTGTGCCCAACAATTGAAGGTACTGCCAAGCTGTGGGAGCAACACTGCTCAAGAACCTTTGGACAAGCTTCTGCAAAGCCTGCGCTCTTACCTGAGGCAGAAACACTTGTCCCTTCTGCGTGTCGAACCGAGCTAAGTATTCCAGGCATTGGGAGGGAACCAAGTGACTCTTGGACCTGTTGACTACCCAACCTAGGTTCTCTAGGAAGGAGACTACCCTGGCCGTCGCCTGTTCGCCCTTTGCTCTCGACTTTGCCCGAATCAACCAATCGTCCAGGTAAGGGTGCACAAGAACCCCTTTCCTCTGCAAAGCCGCCGCGACCACTACCATGATCTTGGTGAACGTGCGGGGGGCCGTCACCAGGCCAAACGGCAAAGCCCGGAACTGAAACTGCCCGAAGGGAACCGCAATCCTGAGGTACTTTTGATGGTCCGGCCGAATGGGAATGTGAAGATATGCTTCTGACAGGTCCAGGGAGGTAAGGAACTCCCCTGTCCGAACTGCTACTATGACCGAGCGTAGAGTCTCCATGTGGAAATGCGAAACTCGCAGGCAACAATTCACTCCCTTGAGATCCAAAATTGGCCGGACCCCTCCGTCCTTCTTTGGAACCACGAAGTAAATGGAGAACTGACCGCAGCCGTATTGGTCTGTAGGTACCGGAACTATAGCTCCGAGATCCAGGAGCCTCTGTATGGTCTCCCGCACAGCCACGTACTTGCTTGGGGACTTGCAGGGGGACTGCACAAAGGCGTCCCGCACCGGACGCCGCAGCTCCAGTGCGTACCCTTCTCGAATGACCTCCAGCACCCACTGATCTGACGTGACACGGACCCAGGTGTCGTAGAATTATTGTAACCGATCCCCTATGGGAACTAGGGGCGCCTGGGTCCCCCAGACTTCATTGTGCTTTCCTACCATTGGGGACAGAGGAGGAGGCGGAAGTCCCAAAACCTCTTCCTGCCCCTCGAAATCCCCGAAATCCCTGATTTCTGTTGGTAAACCTGCCTCTCTGGCTGGGATTAAACCTTTGGAAACACAACCGACGAAAATCCCGCTGCTGCACTTTGCCCGCGGGTGCCGCTCTCCCAGGCTTGGCCTTGTCCTCAGGCAGTCTACCCCCTTTAGATTCCCCGAGGTCCTTGACCAATTTCTCCACATCCTCACCAAACAAGAGCTTCCCCTTAAAGGGAAGCTTGCCAAGCCTTGATTTAGATGAGTTATCTGCCGCCCAACTACGAAGCCACAAATAACGCCTCGCCACTACCGCGGACGCCATGCTCTTTGACAACGCTCGCATCAAATCATAATGAATATCCACCAGGTAGGCCGCTTCAGACTCCAGTCTGGAGGCTTCCGGAGTGCTGTCACTCTCCTGCCCTCCTTGGATCCTCTGTGTCCACCGCAGGCAGGCCCTGGCCACCCAGGCGCCACAGATAGCTGCCTGGAGTGATACGGCATTCACATCAAAGATCTGCCTTAACAAAACGTCCAACTTTCGGTCCTGGGGATCCTTAAGAGCCGCACTGCCCTCAACCGGTATCGTGGTCTTCTTTGTCACTGCAGCAACCGCCGCATCCACTTTGGGAGCCCTAAACACCTCCCTATCCTGGTCTACGTGAGGGTAGAGACGACTCATAACTCTAGCACCCTTAAGGGGTGACTCCGGTATATTCCACTCTTCCTGAATCAACTCCTGAAAAACCCTATGCACCGGAAACGCCCTCTGATTCTTCCTAAAAACCTGCAATAACGGATCCTCTAGGGTCTCATCTTCCCCCGACCCAGGAACCGGCATGTTTAGTGCCTTTAGCGTTTCCCCAATGAGTGCCGGCAACTCCTCTCTGCGGAAGACCCGTACTACTCTCGCCTGGTGCTCCTTTTCAGCGAGTTCACCTTCCTCTAGATCCTCTTCCATGTCGATACTTTGGCCTTCCTCATCTGAGCCTTGTCCCTCCGAAGCAACAGATGAGGCCTTAAGGTCCTCATCTAAGCGTGCCCCTCTTGGCCCCAACCTGCAAATCGTCAGGAATTGGAGAGGGCGCAGACCTCTTCCCTTCGCGTCCCTGGGCTTTCTCTTTAGCTGGCCCTAGCGGGAAGTTACCAACTGCCTGCAGCAGAAGCACTACAAAGTCTCTAGAAAAAATTGACTCCAGACCCTTGGGCCAGGATGCCAGGGAGGGGGAAACATCCGGTGCAGAGGAGGGACCCGCCACCGGTTCCCCATGGGGCGAGCTGGCTGCTTGAGCGGCTGAAAGATCTGCTTCTGCTTCCAGGCGCTCCTCTGATCCCCGTGTGATGCTGTCCATGACAGAGGCCTCCTTTGAACAACTTTTGCACACCCCCAAGTCTGCTGCCGAGCCCCTTCTAGCCCCGCAGACAAAACATTGGGGCCTAGCGGGCATCTCAGCAAAAAAAAAAAAAACTAACTGCCTCGAAACAAATCGGACCCGGGAGCCCCAAACCAGCGAACCAATGAACCGCACCGATAGGATATAAAAATAATAAGTCCCGACGCGGCTCAAAAGACAAAAACTCTCCCAATTAAAAAATTAAAGATTACCGCGGAACCGAGGCTCTCCCTGTGCACACTGAACTAGGCCCGACACTGCTGTGATTCTTCCCGCGCCGCCACCATGCGGCTGGGCCTGCTTTTCGTTTCGCGCCCAACACGCTAACAGGAAATGAAAGGCAAAACGGGCCCTCTTACTTCTTGCTGGTCCGGCTCCCCCGACACAGCTGCGAGTGCAAATATCAACCCCTACCCCGCCGTCGAACACGATCTCTGGACTGAAACTGCACCGGGGAAGGGGGGGGGAGAGAGAGAGAGGAAAAGGGGAGCGCTCAGCCACAGCGTACTAACAGGCAGTACTTCTGTATCACACCGGCTGGGTCCCTCTGTAGCTGCCCTGCTATCAACGGGCCTCCCTGCTACATTTAATGTAGGCCACTTCTGCTCGGGTAAGTGAGAACCTCCAACCTCCCGTATGCAGAGAACACCTCCAGGAGGAGGGAGAGCCTTTTAACATAGTTTAAAGGTATAGCTCCTGTTAGCTAGTTGCTACCTTATCTGTCATCTTCTCTTTTTTTTTTTTTTTTTTATAACCAAATCTTTCCAACTACAACTAAAGCTGTCTCAATTGTTCCTCCTGTGAGCCCGGACCTCCCAGGCTCACTATCCCTTCAGCTGCTTGGAGACTGAGGTAACTGGCAAATGGAGGTGACTACCAAGGAGATATATCGGTGACATCACAAAAGAAGGAGGTTCCTCAGTCTCCAAGCTGCTGTTTAAGGTGGACAACCCAGAGGTCTGGGACTAGACTGGAGATACGATCTGGAAAGCAGGATATAAATGCAGCTAAATAAAATAAATTTCCACTTCCAACTGTTCGCATTGATCTCTCATGCAGTGATCACTAAGAGGATCCAAGGACCTGCATGGCATTTAACACAAACAAGGGTCCACCAAAACACAGCAAGAACCATGTCTATCAAAGAAATCCAGTCTAGAAACGTGGATATTCAAGGAAAGGAATTAATTTATTATAATCACCATATAGAGGAACAAACGCCAAGGATCAGACACAGGCCATGTTTCGTAAAAACTTCCTCAGGGGTAAATTGGCATGCTACAATAATAAATATAAACATATAAATATAACAGTTTAAAAAGCATAAGACAATAAAAAATCATAATTAAAAACATATATGATAAAAAACACATTAAGAAACACCATTTAAAACATGAACAAATATTAAACCATAGAATCTTGAAATAAACATGTATATACACAAATAAAATGTAATAAGGATGAGATCAAAAACAAATAAAAAAACATCATAACACATAAAAACTATATACTGGTACCTCTATGACTAGATTAACTCATGTGTGACATCCTATAAGAAAGAGATGAAAGGGACAAGGGTAAAAAACGGAGCAGGAGTGCAAAGTCAGGAGTGCTCAATTAAGCACTACATATAAATGTATGGTAATCCAAAGGGTATTATCTATTCAATATACTAAACATTATATAAATTAATGCTAATCAATTAAAATATACAAATCACCATATGGTTACATAATAAAAAAATTAAAAAATAAATAATTTGTACAAAATACTAAGCTGTTCAGTATAAACCATTTGGTGTAAAAGAACAGTATTGATCAAACGTCAAAAAGGAAAAGACGAACCATGAAAATTCATACTTAACCAGACAGTTTAGCAAGTTTAAATTTTTTTTTTAAGTTTCAGCTTCATGTGCCTATTGAAATAACCATGGTCCGACTGTATAGATCAATATATTGTACAGAGTACTTTTCAACAGGGACGGGTTGTATCGCAATAGAACCGATTTTTTAAAAATATAACTGTTTTAAACTTGACATAAAAATGTATGAATAAAAGAACTAAAAAACATACTATAACGTATGTCATCAATTTTCCAGTAAATGGTTACAAAAAGCAGTAAATGCAGAATGTTTAACTATATTTTGGTTTGCCACGTATGCTATGCAAAAAAATAAAATGGAAATTTAAATTAGTAGTACTAGACAACCTAATAAATAAACCAATCAATCTATAAGGCTCCTCCCAAAGCCTCGCTTTTTTTTGCTTAATCCTGTATTTTCACCACATCAAAGCGGTTTACAAAGAACAAAACCAATAGCTTTTACATAGAACACTATACTTATAAACTAATAGGTAGTACACTTTACATGGAACTTAGTTAAACATGCAACATGGTTAATTATAATCTTAGAATTTGGTTAGTAACAACTAATAAGTATTATCTTACATGAAGGTAAGGATGGTTAAAAACAGCTGGGTAGCTATTTGAGTGTGGAAATTCAGATGTAGGTTGGGTTAAGTTCTTATGCACTGAGAATGGAGTGGGCTGGGCATAAGATGCCAGTATTTCGGTGTAGTGAGGAGGGTCCAATGTGTGTCTGAGGTACTAGGTGATTGGTGTCACACTTCACCACCCTCCGGTATATGTAGGCGGTTGCCTAGGAGGGTTTGGCAGGCGAGACAGGAGAAGAATACATATTTTTAACCTTATAAGTGCTGCAGCCTGGTATCCGTTGTAGTTGTGGACCAAGTAAGTACAGCGAAGGCTTGAATGGGATAACAATAACTTTTATTGTTGCACAGGAGTTTTTACTGAACTACTTCCCCAAACACAGACATAAGATGTGGCTACTAGACTGTGTCAAATAAAAGTCCAAGGATCTCCTGATACTTCTCAGGTACTAGATTAAAGCAAAACATACAGCTTTTCAAACTTCTTCCAGCTTCAAATACCACTGCAGCTTTCCATACATAAGCCTTACTTTCAGGTACAAGCTTCAATAAAGGAAAAACTTCCCTGCGTTGCATTTTTACTCTTCCAGCTTTCAATTACAACAGCTGTTTCCCCACATAGGCATTGCTTTCAGGTACATGCTCTAAATAAAGGAAAACTTCACAGCGTTGTACTCCTCTTCACAGCTGCTTAATTAGGCTTGAGTTTCCACCCAGGCAGAACGCTGCCTTTCTCCGTGCAAAACTCAGGTTAGAACAGTTAGGCTTTCTCAGCACTTCTACAGGATACATTTATACAGCTTTCACTCCCTTTGACAAAACCCACAGTCCATATCTGAACCACTGCTATCACTTAGAGGTGCTTCAGTTTGCATTTCCTCCAGCTCAGGATCTGATACGTCCTTATGACCAGGTTCAATGGAGTCTACAGATTGCCACTGCTTAATCAGTGCTCTAAGCTGCTTCCGTTTGTTATCCTTAAAATTCCTAGGCACTTGCAAGGATTCCAAATCACCAGCACCTTTTAAAACATCATAAAAAGGGCTCACATTCCTTCTGGTCTGCCTAGTATATGCTTTCTGGTTGAGAGGCAAATATTTCTCTTGATACTGCTTTACCAGCTCCCTTAAAACAGCGTGCTCTTCAGGGTCTGTGATGCCTGCAATTAGTAATTTGCTTAGTGGCACCTGGGCTATACTCTGAGCTAGAACTCCTGTCACGTTCTCTGTAGTGGGAAAACTTTTGCAGTCTTTTGACTGGGACTTTCTCTCTGCCCAACCTCTTCTCTGTAATTATGGCTTCAAGAGAAGGTTCCAGAGAACTACTCCTGTCTCTTCTAGGCAAGGTATCTAAACTTTTCCCCTGAGGTTTGAAATAGTTTCTGACCTGTTTCTGTTTGCTGTGCGGCTCAAGGTAGTTCCTTCCTGGAAGCTTTTTCAGACACCTCTCCTGAGACCTGTCTGTCTCTCTGCAGTCTGGCCAGCAACTCCCCAAGCACCTTGTGCTAACCGGGTCCCGGTTGCTCTTGGCTTTGCTTCTCCTGGTCCCCAGATCTCTCCTTGGATCTGACTCTCTTGGACCTTCCTGGAACTGCTCTCCCTCCAAGGCTGAATCCAACTCCAATGCTGAGTCTCTTCCGGATTCTCCTCCACCCTTGGATGCCAGCTCTCCCTTGGCTGCTTGCTCTCTCTTGGCTGCTTTTTCTCCCTTGAGGGCTCCTTCTCCTCCTTCTCCCCGACTAACAGTTGCTTCCTGGTTATGTGAACAGGGCTGCCCTATCAGGTGTGACTCCACCCCTTTTCCTCCCACGTCAGCTCCCTGAGTTTGTCTGGAGCTCGGGTGTGGCTCTCTTTCTGCTTTCTTGTGCAGAGAAGCTTTCAGGGCTGCATCCTTAACCCTTTTCCTGACCTGTTTTACTGACAGCTTCTGAGGACAAAAAGTGTTTTAAACCCCTATTTTTAGGTTCTGCAGCCTCTGCCTTGTCACATAGGGAAAGCTCAAATACAGACCCAACATAACACTTCAAAATGCTCGATGTTTAGAGCTTTTCCAAAATGCCCGATGAATCTGAGTGTTTTGAGTTGTTTCCAGGTCCAGTATGCATCATAAAGTGTCTGGAAGAGCATTCCAAAGAGTTGGTGTGTAGAAAGAAGGAGAATGCCCTCCGGCATACAAAATTGCTTACTCTTGCTAAATTCCATGGGTACTAAGAGTGTGTTGTGTGTGTTGCTCCTTGTTCTGTTATTTGGTATTTTGTTTATAAATGATTCTAGATATGTTGCTGATAACTTGTTCAATGCTTCGAAGATGATTGTTAAGACTTTGAATTTGATTCTGGATGCTATTGGGAGTCAGTGTAATGTGTGTAATATTGGTGTGATTCGCTCAGTTCCTGGTGCCTTTTGAATGAATCTTGCAGCAGTGTTCAGGGCCATCTGTAGCTGATTTATGGCTTGCTTTGAAAGACTTTGTAATATGCTGCTGCAAAGTCAAAGAGAGGGAAGATCATTGCTTGGAGTACTGTTCTAAAGTCCTGGGGTTCCAATAGCGGTCCTAGGTGCTGCATTGTCCTCATCTTGTTATAGATTGCTCTTGTGTTTGTGATGTGTAAAGATAGGTTCAGATTCCTAACAATGATTATTCCAAGGTATCTGACTTCTTGCTCGACTTCCAGTACTGGGATATACCCAAGTAGTCAAAACCAAGATGATGCACAGAAAAGAACTGCTCTGCCAAAAGTACCATCTATACCAACCTTAAAAAGCAACCCGTAGTGCTCTGCAAAGGTAATCAGCGAAGACCAGGTAGTCACCTTACATAAATCCTCTGAAGACACCAAGGTGGACTCTGCCAAGGAGGCAGCCTGCATCCTAATGGGTCAGGCTCAGACTTATTTCAGCACATGCCTACCTGTCACAGGGTATACTGATCTAATGGCAGCCTTACTCCTACAGAACATAGCAGACTTGGTTTTTCTGGTCCTCTCCTCGGCCTTTTGAGGAGAAAGGATGAGCCAGGAAAAAGATGGAATTAGCAATTGGCTTTCCCCCAAACCCAAGGCATTCCTCAAGGCTCAGCGCTGTCCTCCCTCCTATTCAATTTATACATACAACCAGTTTGCCAAATCTTCCAGAAGCACAAGATCAGTTACCACATTTATGCAGATGATCTAATGCTTTATGCTCAACTCAACGTAAATAAACCAAGTTACAACCAACTAGAAGAATGCCTAAACAAGCTGCAAACCTGGTTGCAACAAAACAACATGTCGATAAACCATAAAAAAACGGAGGTGATGTACATCTCCAGGAAACCGAACTTCAGCCCTCCCGCCACAGTCACCCTGAACAACAACGTCTATCACACAAAGACCGAGATAAAATACCTAGGGGTAATGCTTGATAGCAACCTAAGGATGGACAAACACCTCCGGATAACCAACCGGACCATATTCCATAAATTAAAAGTCCTTCAACCACTACGTAATATCATTGAACAATCCGACTTCAGAACAGTGGCGCAAGCTCTCATCACTCCCCACCTGGACTACTGCAACGCCATTCTACAAGGCTTACCAAAGAAAATCCTAAACATCCTGCAAATGGCGCAAAATATTGCTGCAAGAATCATCATGAAAAAAGGCTTCGCCGAGCACATCACACCAGTACAAATTGAACTGCATTGGCTCCCCATTAATGCCTGCATCAAATACAAAACACTAGTAACCACATTCAAACTCATACACAACATAGCACCTTCATACCTCACCAACCTAATCACCACACAACCACTCAACAGAAACAGAAGAACCGCAAACCTCAACAACCTCTGCGTCCCAAATAGCATAAGAACTGTCAAAGCATATACGAGTAACAGAACATTCTCATACGCAGCACCACTACTCTGGAACCAGCTGCCTTACGAGCTACGCTCAACCAGCGACTTAAATGACTTTAGGAAAAAGCTCAAGACTCACCTATTCCAGACTCATTACCACCTGTCCTAGGCAGCAAGGCCTCTTCCTACTCGCTCACTGCGCCAAAGTTGAAATTGCAATCGTGGACCTGTAATAATGTATATATGTATTGTATATATGTAAAGGCACCCCCCATCAATCGAGTGTAAATTTAGTAACCTAGCTGCTGTGTTGTGTGCCAAGCCTCATAATCAAAATGTATATTTTGCTAATTCCTGTCCTGTACAATCAACCCTGATATGTAAAGTAAACCGCTGCTGATCGCTGAAAATAAATGTATCTGTTCGACACCATTCCGCACATCCACCAGACACAGCAAGGGGGCCTACTGAAGTCTCCTCCTCTAAGAAGGAAGGCAGAATGACCATCTGGCTAAGATATCATCAAGATAACCAAGAAGATGTCCCTGCAAGACAAGGACTGCAGCTTGTACACCTTCCTGGCAGATGCTGTAGCCTCCAGAAATCGTAGTTATACACCTGTAACTGGTGTTATCCGGGGACAGCAGGAATCAGTCCTCACCTATGGGTGATGTCGGCGCAAATGAAGCCAACGCAGATCTACTCCCCAGCTTCAAAGAAAGCCTTTGGGAGTTACACTGCACATGCGTGGTCACCTTCCCGCCCAAAGGTGCCATCTTGCCTCAATATATCATCACAACAGAAGATGGCAAAAAGAGAAAAGGTGTAGTTACTCACCTGTAACAGGTATTCTCCAGGGACAGCAGGAATCAGTCCTCACATATGGGTGACGTCGGTGCCAACGGAGCCCTCGTGCGGAGCAAATCCCCAGCTTTCAAAGAAAGCCTTTGGGAATTGCATCACGCATGCGCGGTCCCCTTCCTGCCAAGGGTGCCATCTTGCTCAGTCAAATGACATAGCAAATAAGACAGCAAAAAGAACAAAATATGATAAAAGGACTGCAACTCCAAGGGGAGGAGGGAGGGTCGTGAGGACTGATTCCTGCTGTTCCCAGGGAACACCTGTTACATGTGAGTAAAGCATAGTTACTCACCTGTAACAGGTGATCTCCGGGAACAGCAGGAATTTAGTCTTCACATATGGGTATCATCGGTACCAACGGAGCATGCGCGGGAACGCTCCCCAGCATCCAATAGGAAAGCTTTTGGGAGCATCCCACAGCGCCTGCGTGCTGCCTTCCCGCCTTTCCCAACTGTCCCTCTCCAGTTCAGTTTATAGCCGAGACAAAGAGAGAGGGAAAGAGAGAAAGAGAGATATAACTCCTAGAGGAGGTGGGTGGGTTGTGAAGACTAAATTCCTGCTGTTCCCGGAGATCACCTGTTACAGGTGAGTAACTATACTATCTCCAGGAACAAGCAGGAATGTAGTCTTCACATATGGAGACTCCCAAGCTACAGATGCCAGGGAGAGACCCCAGAAGTTGTGTGCCCCTTTGAAAGGGCTCCACTTCCCCCCATGGATCTCTGGCATCCAACCAGGGATGGTGGGTAGGAGTTGATTAAGTATGGAACAAGTGTTGAAGAACAGCCTGACCAAACAAGGCATCCCGGCGGGAGTCCTTGTCTAAGCAGTAATGGGCTGTGAAGGTATGAACCGAGGCCCAAGTAGCTGCCCGACAGATGTCGTCGATAGACAGAGAGTGAAGATGAGCCACAGAGGCTGCCATGGCCCTCACATTGTGAGCTGTGACATGGCCTTCCAAAGGAAGGTTTTTACTCTCATAGGCAAAAGAAATACACTGTGCAATCCAGTTGGACAGTGTTCTCTTGGAGACTGGAAGTCCCAAATGACTAGGATCAAAAGCAACAAAAAGTTGAGAGGACTTTCTATGTTGCTGAGTTCTTTGCAAGTAAAAAGCTAGAGCTCTTTTACAATCCAAAGTATGAAGATTCCTTTCTGCATTTGAGGCATGGGGCCTTGGGAAGAATACAGGAAGGTAAACCGCTTGGTTTAAATGAAAAGGTGACACCACCTTTGGCATGAAGTGTGGATGAGTCCTAAGGACTACCTTATCATGATGGAACCTTGTATAAGGAGGATCAGCCACCAATGCTTGCAATTCACTGATGCGACATGCTGATGTGATTGCAATAAGAAAGATGACCTTTCAGGAAAGGAATTTCAAAGAGGTAGTAGCTAAAGGTTCAAAAAGCGGCTTCATGAGCTGCCCAAGAACCAGATTTAAGTCCCATGCCACCGGTGGTGGCTTAATGGGAGGCTTAGTTAAAAGAAGGCCTCTCATAAATCTCGCTATGAGAGGATGAGAGGAAATAGGTTGTCCATTCAGAGGTTTGAAAGAAGCTGCAATAGCACTCAAATGAACTCTCACTGAATTGGTCTTAAGCCCTGTATTAGACAAATGAAGGAGATATTCTAGTAATGATTCAAGACCCTTCTGCGAGCACCATATGGTAAACCTTTTCCACTTGAAAGCATAAGACCGTCTTGTGGAAGGTTTCCTGGAAGCATAAAGGATATCCTTTACCTGCTGAGAAAGGTTAAGACCATGAAGTTCTAGGCTTTCAGCAACCAGGCCCTGAGATGCAGAGATTGGGGATTGGGATGCCACAGCATCCCGTCCTCCTGAGATAGGAGATCTGGAGCAGATCCCAACTCCAGAGATGGAGCTTGAGAGAGATGCAGAAGCAGAGGGTACCACACTTGCCGTGGCCAATGTGGAGCTATGAGAATCATATGGCCTCTGTCTCTCTGAAGCTTGAACAGGGTTTTGGGAATTAGGGGAATGGGTGGAAAGGCATACAGGAAGTCCTGACCCCAATAGAGGAGGAAAGCATCCCTGGCCTGACAACCCTGAGCCGGAATTCTGGAACAGAACCGGGGAAGTTTGGTATTCAGCGGACTTGCAAAGAGGTCTATGTCCGGGGTTCCCCAAATTTGAAAATTTTTGGCCATCTGGTCTACATGGAGAGACCATTCGTGTGGAAGCAGAACTCAACTAAGTCTGTCTGCCCAAGAGTTTTGAATGCCTGGAAGATACACCACAAGGAGATTAATCTGATGCTCTCTGGCGAGGGCCCACAGTCGCAAAGCTTCGTTGCAGAGCGACAGAGAGGCTGTTCCACCCTGCTTGTTCATATAGAACATGGCTACCTGATTGTCCGTTTGAACTAGGACTGTCTTGTAGCTGAGCTGGGTGTGGAATACTCGAAGAGCAAGGAAGATTGCTCTGAGTTCCAGGAGATTGATGTGTAGATAGGTCTCCTGTGGAGTCCAGGTACCCTGGGTAGAGAGGCCCTGCAGGTGAGCTCCCCAACCCACCTGTGAGGCATCTGTTGTCAGAGTGGCTTGGGCTGGGGGTTGTTGGAAAGGGGACTGCCACCATTGGAGGGACAAAATAAGATGATCTGTGTTTGTTATTTTGTCTGACAGGCAACCTGATGCCTGAGTCCATTGAGTGGATAAAGTCCACTGGGCTGCCCTCATATGGAGGCGAGCATATTGAACCACATGCACGGTGGATGCCATGTGGCCTAGCAATTGTAACATTTCCTGAGCAGTAAGGTGAGGCTTTAGCACTGCTTCGAAAGCTAACTGCACCATGCGAAGGCAGCGGGGCTGTGGAAGATAGGCCCTTGTCTGTCTGGTATCCAGCAGAGCTCCTATAAACTCTAGAGACTGAGTGGGAGCTAGGTTGGACTTTGAGAAGTTTATGATAAGTCCCAAATACTGAAGGATACGCATTGTGTGAGATAGAGAAATCCTGGCCTCTGGCTCTGACGGGGCTCGAATGAGCCAGTCGTCTAAGTAAGGGAAGACGAATATTCCCAGGGTGTGAATAAATGCGGCTACCACAGCCATGAATTTTGTAAACACCCTTGGTGCCTAGGCCAGGCCAAAAGGAAGAACTCTGTACTGGTAGTGTTTCCCTTGAAATAGAAAGTGAATAAATTTTCGGTGAGTCGGATTGATGAGAACATGAGTGTATGCATCCTTGAGATCTAGAGAACAAAGTCAATCCTGACTCTGAAGGTATGGCAGCAGAGTTCCCAGAGAAATCATTTTGAACTTCTCCTTGAACAGGAATTTGTTCAATTCTCTGAGGTCCAAAATCGGTCTGTGTACTCCTGTTTTCTTTGGGATAAGGAAATAGGGGGAGTAGAACCCTGTACCCTGCTGGGAAATGGGTACCTCTTCTATTGCCCCTTGGGCAAGAAGTAAAGTGACCTCTTGACCTAACTGGGCATTGAGAGACGTCTGAGAATTGAACTGTCTTACCACTGTAGGAGGGGGCATGCTGAGGAAATGAAGCTTGTATCCACTCCCTCACAATGGACAGAGTCCAACTTTCTGCTGTTTTCTGATCCCATCTGGGGGCAAAATGACATAACCTTCCTGGAATAGTGGAAGGCTCTGGGCCGTTCAGGGCCAGGAAGACAAAGTTCTCTAGATAGAAGTCAAAGCCCCTGTGGAGGCTGAGTCTGCTGAGCAGGTGGAGGCTTAGCAGGTTTTGATTTTCTTTGCCTAGGCTGTTGCTGCTGTCCCTTTTGGGCAGACTGACCTACACGATGACCCTGTTGGGTATAGGAGGGGTAAACCTCTTCTTCTTACTGAAGAATGGTTTCTTGTAGGATTTTTTCCTTGCAGGATCAGCTGTAGATTTAGACAATCTATCCAGGGTGATATTGTCAGCATCTATATCATTAGCTTTCTCCTGCCAATTCTTGCCAAAGAGATTCTCTCCTGTGCAAGGAATATTCCCCAGTTTGTCCTGTAAACAAAGTTCCAAGTCAGATGCCTGGAGCCAGGCAATCCTACGTGCATCTATGGCAATAGCAGAGGTTCTGCTTATACACTCAAAGCAGTCAAAAGCTGCATGATTTACAAACTTGGTAACATCCTGAGCATGTTTGACAAGTGCAAGGTAATCTTGCCTCTTATCATCAGGAAGGAGAGGGCTCATGAGCTTTAAATCTCCAGTGACTTCCTTAAGGAACATTCCCATATATAATATATAGGAATTGATCCTGGCAGAAAGCATGGAAGCCTGAAAGGTTCGACATCCAAAGGCGTCAAGAGTCCTACACTCACGTCCTGGAGGATTAGATGCATGTCTCTTTGCACTCTTGATCCTTCTCATAGCTGATTCCACCACCATAGAATGGTGTGGTAGCTGAGTTTTTTGAAATCCAGGATAAGGAGGAACTCGATACATGGTGTTGAGCCTTCGAGAGTGAGGAGAAGTGGTTAGATGTGTTTCCCACATCCTTAACATGAGATCATGGAGGATCTCATGAATAGGTAAAGTAGCTGCCTCCTTGGGAGCTTTAGGGTACTGAAGGATTTCCAATTCCTTTGCCCTAGGCTCTTTTTCAGGAGCCACTGTAATGGAAAGACCTTGAGCCACATCTCGGATAAAATCCTGAAAGGACATATCCTCTGGAAGAGACATCCTACGTTGAGGAGAAGAAGAATCCTCGGGAAGAAGTACTCTGGTATCGGCAGAGCTTTCAGAGTCTTCAGACTCATCCGTGGATTCAAAGTATCTCCGATCTGGGTGACTGTGCAAGGCACGATACCGGTACCGATCTAAGTCAGTGTCAGAGGGGTCCGGTACCAACTTGTCGATACCGGATGGGTAAGCTTGGCTCGGTATCGGTAAATACCTGCCGATGTCGAAGCAGTTGGTACTGGTGCCGATGTCGGTGCCGGTACTGACTGAATTGTTTCAAGGGCATCGAGGCCGTGAGAAGAGCCGCCAGACTGCGTACAATAGCCAAGAATCTCTGGTCTATCGACGCTGCCAATGCTTGGGTATCGGTACCGGATGAAGCAGCCGGTACCCCAGAGCATGGCACCAGCAGTTCTGCCGAGGTTGTGGCCTTGAGAACATCCTGGAGCCCCGTTAGTGCTTTGGAAGCCGAAGCCGCCTGCCGGGGCAATTTTGCCGGTACAAGTCCCTCAAGGGCTACGCCAGAGGAATCTCAATGCTTGGAAGGAGATCTACCCTTTGAGGACCGGCCAGATTTATGCTTAGTTACCTGAGATCCATGGGAGGAAGACGAAGCCCTGGAAGACATCGATGCCACAGACGCTGCATCGGAGGGAAAAAGAGTGCTAAGCTTAGCAGCTCGGTTTTGCCGACCCCTCTTCGACATCATCCCACAGGCAGCACACTCTGAAATAGAGTGGTCAGGACCTAAACATTTGAGGCACCACTCATGGGTGTCGGAGATGGTACCGCCACACTTAGAACACTTTTTAAAACCCGAAGCGGGTTTTTCCATATTAGAGGAAAATTTGGGCCTAGTGCCCAAAATGGCGCGTGGCACCTGAAGGAAAAAGTAGCTGGAAGAAATTCCAGAAGGTTTTGCTTTTGTTTTTTTTTTAAAGGAAAGAAGAAACCGGCAGAACCGGCGTCGAAGGAAGGCAGACGCGACCACAAAAAAGAAGAATAACGGGAATATTTTCTGCAGTGACAGGATGTGTGACCTGTCAGCTCCGCGGAAAACGAAGAACTGGAGAGGAACAGTTGGGAAAAGCGGGAAGGCAGCATGCAGGTGCTGTGGGATGCTCCCAAAAGCTTTCCTATTGGACATGGGGGGGCGTTCCCGCGCAGGCTCCGTCGGTACCGACGATACCCATATGTGAAGACTACATTCCTGCTTGTTCCTGGAGATCTACGCTTTCTCCAGGAACAAGCAGGAAGTCAGTCCTCACATATGGGACTCCCCAGCTATAGGTTACCGAGAACCCACAGCTGAAAAAGAGGCTCCCTCTACGAGAGCCGCAAGCAGCCACAAAAGGAATCTAACGGAGAGAGTAGCACTCCGGTAGCCTAACACAGAAGGGTCGGAGCGCAGGAGCTGCGTAGACCTCGAAAAGGTTACAGCGTACAGCCTGGCTAAAAGCACTGTCCCGTCGGGACTCCCTATCCAGGCAGTAATGGGTTGCGGCCCGGGAGATGACTGCCAGCAGAACAAAGCAGAAATGAGCCGCTGATGCCGCCATTGCCCTGACCCGATGCGTTGTGACACGACCCTTCAACAGAAGCTCGGCTACCCTATATGCCCAGGCGATACAGTCCGCCACCCAGGTGGACAGCGTACGCTTGGAAACAGCCATCCCCAGCTTACTGGGGGGTCATAGGATACGAAGAGCTGAGAAGCCCTTCTATGGCCCTGCATATGCTGAATATAGAAGGCCGACACCCTCTTATAGTCCAGGGTATGCAGTACTCTCTGCCCGACTGGCATGCAGTCTAGGAAAAAGGGTAGGCAGCACCACCTCCTGGTTAAGGTGGAACAAGGAGACCACTTTCGGAAGGAACTTGGGGTGTGTGCGAAGCACCACCCGGTTCCTATAAAACCTGGTGTAAGGCCTGTCTGACACAAGGGCCTGAAGCTCACTCACCTGCCGAGCCGAAGTGAGTGCCACCAAGAAAACCACCTTCCAAGAAATGTAGCGGAGATGGCAGGTCGCCATCGGCTCAAAGGGTGGCTGAGTAAGCTGCCCTAAAAACCACATTCAAATCCCACTCAGTCGCCAGAGGGCAAACCGGAGGCTTCAGCAGAAGCAGGCCTCTCAAGAAACGAGAGACCAAGGGATGGGCAGAGAGAGGTTTCTCCTCCACTGGAAAGTGGTTTGCTGCAAGGGCACTGAGGTGAACTCTGACGTAGTTGGACTTGAGGCTCAAATCCGAAAGGTGGAGAAGGTACTGTAAAAGCCACCCCAACCTGACAGGAGAAAGGATCCACACCCTGCTCCTGGCACCAAATTACAAACCTACACCACTTCAAGGCATAGGTCTGACTAGTCAACGGCCTCCTTGAAACCAGCAAGACCTCCAACATTTTTTGGAAGGAGGAGTGGAGCGACTATTACCCTTTCAGAAGCTATTTCATTAGATTGAGGGAGCTGAGGTTGGGGTGCAGGAGAGTGCCCCCCTCATGGGACAGGAGGCTTGGAGAGGACCCCAGGGGAATGGGGGCCTCCACCGCTAGCTGGAGTAGAAGCAGAAACCAGGGTTGCCTTGGCCACCTCGGGGCTACCAGGATGACCGAGACCTTGTTTTGGAGGATCTTGAATAGAGTCTTGGCCACCAGAGGCATCGGAGGAAATGCTTACAGGAGGCCTACAGACCATGATATTAGAAATGCATTGGCCACCACCCTGTGTGGGTGCAGCTACCTGAAGCAGAACCGGGGCAACTGGTGATTGACCAGACTTGCAAATAAATCCATCACTGGCCATCCCCAGGCCTGAAAAAGCCAAAGGACTACTTCCCTGTCCAGCTGCCACTCGTGGGGCTGGAGAATCTTGCTTAGCCTGTCAGCAAAACAGTTGTCCTGGCCCGGCAGGTGGATGGCCCGCAGATGAATGCCATGCCGGGCTGCAAAGGAGCACAGATCCAGGGTTTCCTGACATAAGAGACGGGACCCTGTGCCACCATGCTTGTTCACATAGAACATGGCCACCTGGTTGTCCTTCTGTACCAAGACAGGTTCATGAGCCAGGATCCGCCAGAACACTCCTAGGGCTAGGCGGATGGCATGAAGCTCCAAGAAATTGATTTGTTGTATCCTCTCGTTTGGGGACCACAGTCCTTGAATACAAAACCCCTGGCAATGAGCACCCCAGCCCAGCAGGGATGCATCCGTGGTCAGGAGTCTCATGTGCAGAGGAGCCTGGAAAGGCATTCCTGTCTCCAAGTGGAGTGGCTGAAGCCACCAGGTCCAGGGACCGTACTAGCCGCCTGGACAATGTGACTCTGTCTCTGAGGCCGCCTGTGGCCTGTGACCACTGGTCTCTGAGGCACCACTGAGCAGTACACATATGGAGGCGGGCATCTGGTATCACATGGACTGTGGACGGCATGTGTCCAAGAAGACGCAGAAACTGTCTTGCTGACACTATGGATCTGCAACTCACCTGACAAGCCAGAGCCAGAAGCCTGTTTGCCCTGTTTGTCAGCAGGTAGGCCCTGGCCTGAAGGGTATCGAGCCTGGCCCCAGTGAACTCTAGTTGTTGAGTGGGAACAAGGCTGGACTTGGGGTAATTGATTACAAACCCCAGATACTGGAGCACCTGGATGGTGCGAGTTGTGGCCTGATGGACCTCTCTGGGTGAAGTGCCTCTGATGAAACAGTCTAGGTAAGGGAAGACAAAGACCCCTTGAAGTCTGAGAAAGGCGGCCACCACGGCCAGGCACTCTGTGAATACCCTGGAGGCCGAGGCCAATCCAAAGGGGAGCACCCTGTACTGGTAGTGATTCCCTCCCACCACAAAGTGTAGATATTGCTTGTGATCTGGGAGTATTAGGATGTGTGTATACATATCCTTTAGGTCTAAGGCGCATAGCCAGTCTCCCTGGCGGAGGTAAGGCGGCAAAATTCCCAGGGAGAGCGAGCATCTTGAACTTCTCCCTCACCAGGAATTTTTTTAGGTTGCGCAGGTCAAAGATGGGCCTGAGGCCTCCTGTTCTCTTTGGTACCAGAAAGTACCTGGACTGGTAGCCCTTGCTCTGTAGATGGTGGAGCACCGGTTCTACCGCCTGATCCTCGAAAAGACCCGCCAACTCCTTCAGAAGGTGGTTCCGGTGAAGGGGAGACCTGAGGGACTCTCCCAGGAAGTAAGGAAGGGGCACCTGGGCCAGGTGAAGAAGACAGCCCTGTTGGACTATATGCAGGACCCAGGCATCGGTGGTAATAGCTGTCCACCTGTGGGCATACAGGGTAAGCCTGCCTCCTGTGCACTGCCTGTCCCCTGTGGGGAGAGGGGCCATGCTGTGAGAGTCAAAAGCCACTGCCAGGCTGGGCCGGAGCCGGTGCCTGGGGGCTTTCTGCTTACGCGGGTCATGCCCCTGTCCCTTGGCCTGCTGCCCCTGTTGGGGAGCCTGGGAGGCCTGAAAATGGGGGTAGCTTCGGTAAGCAGCACCTTTCCTCGAGTAAAGCACAGTTACTTACCTGTAACAGGTGATCTCTGGGAACAGCAGGAATAAGTCTTCACATATGGGTATGTCAGTACCGACGGAGCCTGCGCGGGAACGCTCCCCAGCGTCCAAAAAGAAAGCTTTTGGGAGCATCCCACATGCATGCGCGCTGCCTTCCCGCCCATTCACTTCCCTCTCATCAGTTGGGTTTGTAGCTGAGACCGAAGGAGGGAAGTAGACAAATTAGAGAGAGAGAGAGAGAACAACTCCTAGGAGAGGTGGGTGGGCTGTGAAGACTTATTCCTGCTGTTCCCAGAGATCACCTGTTACAGGTAAGTAACTGTGCTATCTCCAGGAACAAGCAGGAATGAGTCTTCACATATGGGGACTCCCAAGCTAGAGATGCCTAGAGGAGGTCCCAACCTGTTGCAAATCTAATCGATGGGGCATGCTATTTCTCAGAACCTCAGGCATCCAAGGGATGGAGGGTAGGAGTTGAACTAAAAAGGGTGTGCTGTGGAACAGCTTGACTAAACAAGGCGTCTATAGGGGAGTCCTTGTGTAGATCATAAATGTTATTAAATATTGAATTCCAATTTTCTAATGTGGACCTTAGTCAAAAATATTGCGAAAATATTTGTTGAGGCTAATATGGGTCTGGTGCTAAGAGCCAGTACATTATCCTCAAGAAAATACCTCACTGTGAAGTAGAGGAAATAAATTTTGCAATACAGGCAGAGTTCAGAAACCTAAATGGCTAGAACTACTTTTGATGAGAAGCTAAAGCTTCTGTAGGCCAAAGTTTGAAACTCTTTGTCCTTGGAGCAGAATAAGGCTCTAGGAAAGAGAGGAGATAAATCTGACTGGCTTGCAGAAAAAGGATGGGTCTTTAAGACCCCTCTATCCAAATGAAAGAGAGAAACATTTGTAGTAGGCAGTGTAGCCTCCAATTTCTTGAAGATCAGTAATGTCTTCCCTAAGTGATGTCACCTAGGATGATGACTTTACATGGAGAGCTTCAGATGTAACGTAACCAAAGAGGTTACAGTAAAAGAAGGTAGTTTCTAATTACCACGGAAATTGGTTGTCCATTTAAAACCCTATAGCATGCTGAAACAGCATTAATATGGACAATAACAAATCTTTCAGAGTGAGAGATGTGTGTGTATGTATATATATGTATGAAGAGAGACTCACTTAATAACAAGAAGGTGTAAGACCTGCTTGAGAATATGGATAGAGAACCCCTTACTGGTTACACGTGGAAGAACCATGAAGAAGGTTACATGGAAACCAGTGGAATGTTCCTAGCCAGAAGGATAGGTCTAGATTTCTTTAAAAATTCTAGCCTTTGAATAATCAGAAATGGAGATCTATGTGAAGGGGTGCAGAGAAATCCTTAGTCTTAAGACAACAAGTCTGGATCCTTCTATAACTTCAGTGTGGAGAAAAAGACGCAATAAAAGGGAATACCATATTTGCCCGTCTATGAGGGCAATATGAGTATAATGCGTTTTTCGTTCAGCATAAGCTCCAATGAAGTATTGGGAATGAGAAGGAATGCACTAGACAAGGACCGACTGCAGTGAAAAGAAATGCATCCCTGTTGGAAGAGTTCCACTGGAGATGTGGAACAACTCAGGGAATTAAGCAATTCTCTATGCTTTCACGTGATCTAAGCCCTGGTTTATTTTCCCTAAAAGGAAATTTTAAGGAAGATGGTAAGGGTAGGAAAAAAACGGTCATGTGGGAGCATGACTGGGCAAAGCCTTTTAACCATCTGGAAGTTACCCACCAGGAATGGCTCTGACGCTCTCTGGCAAAGGCCCATAGTTGCAGAGCTTTTTGTAGAATTGCAGAGAGCATGTTGTAGGTTGCTTAATTACCAGTGTGCAACCTAATCTATTCTGTGGGAGCCAAGGAATTGAAGATGGCTAAGAATAGTAGACAGGCTGGTTGCCTGCAATGATAAATTGTCCAAGTAGGTTTTGGAACCTCTCTTGGAACTATCTGTTATTAAGGCAGCAGAAGAGGTTAGGTCCTATAGATTGGAAAAGGACCGACAGACATAATTAGAAGTGATAAAACTCAATTATGGTCTGATAAGCTGTCTTAAAAGAAATATTTGAAAAGATTGCAGAGGGGATAAACTCTGTATGGAAATCACTTACTGGAGTAGGTATTGAAGACAATCCTATGGCTTAAAAGGTAAGCCCTCCAGTCAAATAGTATCACTCTTAGAGTGAAAGTATCGACTAAGAGGGATAGAAAGTAATACAGAGTTGTGAAGACTTACAAATCGGTAAGTCTCTGAAAAAGGTAAAGTTCCCCTGCAGTCAAAAGTATGAGATATTCTCATACAGGACAGCTGTCAAGGTGAAGGGCATAGCATACCTTGTAATTAGTTGTTACTCCTCTGTTTGGTTTAAAAGGAGAGGAGAAACCTGTTATCTGTAGGGCATGATTATCCTTAATAGCTCTAAGAGCTAAAAGAATAGATTCCTCTTGGCAAGAGATTCATGCCTAAAGTGGAGGATTGAGCCAGTGTATCACTGACCTCTCAGTAAGGATGAGAAGAACTGTAAATGCTTCTGTTGTTAAGAAGTAACGGTTCTGAAGCTCAACAGGAAAAAGAGATTTAATGAATAAAATATCAGAAACCCTGTGACTGCTGGGTTTGCTGAGCCTGTTGAGGCTTTGGTTTTCTTAGCCTGGTATGATGTTGCCCTTCTTTGGAAACATCTGCATGATGGGTAGAAGATGAATAAAACTTTTTCCCCTTAGGGGGAAAAGGTTTGTTAGGAGAGTTTTTACTAGCTGGGATAGAGGAAAGTTTTGACAATCCTCTGAAAGCAACAATATCAGTGTTTAACTAGCTTGGAATAAAGCATCCTTGTTAAAGAGATTTTCACCAGTACAAGGAGTATTTCCCAGCCTTTCTTGTACCCATTTGTCCAAGACTGAAGCTTGGAGCCAGGCCATGCGTCGTGCTCCTATGGCTATAGCAGAAATTCTGCTAATAGACTCAAAACAGTCCAGGGAAGCACGATTAAGGAATTTGGAGATATTTTGAGCATGACTGACTAATATGAAAAAGTCTGCTCTTTTATGTTCTTGAAGTAAAGGGTTCAAAAGCTTTAAGTTCTTTGTGACCTCTTCAAAGATAATCCCATATAGAAAATATATGAGATAATTCTTGCTGAAAGCATGGATGCCTGGAAGCATCGACGTCCAAAGGCATCTAAAGTCGTTGACTCACGACCTGGCGGATAAGAAGAGTGCTTCTTTGCCCTCTTAATACGCCTCATTGCTGATTCTACAACAATAGAATGATGAGGAAGTTGAGTCTTGAAAACCTGGAGAAGGTGGCACCTTGTACATAGTGTCAAGTGTCTTAGAATGTAGGGATACCGTTAAAGGAGTTTCCCACATTCTTAACAGTAGATCCTGTAAGATCTGATGCAAAGGAAGCATAATCACCTCCTTTGGAATCCAGGGGAATTGCAGGATCTCTGAATCCCCTGGTAGGGATTATTTACCAGGTATAGAAATGGCAAGTAACTTTGCCATATCAAGCAGAAAAGCTTGAAAAGAAATCTCCCCTGAGGAGGACCCTCTAAAATGAGGGGTAAAGGCTAGACTTGTTGAAAATTCAGCCTTGGTACCGATGGATTCATCCCAGTCATCGGGATCGGAAGACTTGAAAGGATGAAGCATCGGATTTTCCTTAAAACGATGCCTTCAGTACCGGCCGAGGTCGGTACCGAGACGAGTCGGTACTGAATCCTCCATGCTAGAGATCGATTCCAGGCTTGGCATCAAAGGAAGTGAGTCTGTCGAAGCAAGCATGGACGGTACCGACACCGATGCCGATGTCGATACCAGTACCGAAGCAGATACCGATACTCGAGGAACGGTCTGCAGCAACTCTAGCGGTACCGGAGTAGCCGAGAGTGCTAGACTACGTTCATCGGTGAGGAGTGTTTCATCCATCACCATAGTCGATGCTGGGGTGTCAGTACCGCTCGATGTGGCCACAACCACCGAGCATGGCCCAGGTATGTTCATCGAGGTAAGAACCCCGGGAACAACCTGGAGCTCCGTTAATGCTTTGGAGCCCGAAGACTCCCGCCGGGGTTTTATTGCCAAAATGTCCTCGAGGGCAAGGCCAGAGGCATCTCGATGCTGAGGAGGAGATCTACCACTCGAGGCTAGTCTTTACAGACTTTTGTTTGGTTACCTGATCCTGTGAAAAAGAAGATGTTCTAGCTGGTGACATCGAGTGCGATGTGAACTGGGTATCGCGTTGTGCTCGATCCTGAAGACTTCTTCTGTTTGAGCTCCAGCAGGAGAGACACTCCAGTGGGCAATGGTCAGGACCTAAACATTTTAGACACCAAGTATGAGTGTCTGAAAATATATCTGTACCGCCACACTTTGAGCATTTCTTAAGGATAGTGGCTGGCTTTTCCATAATGGAAGAATAGAGGCCTAGTGGCCTAAAAACCGTCAGGCACTAAACAGGAAAAATTTCTAAAGAAAAGAAGAAATTCTTTAGTAAAAAGAAAGAAAAGCACCAGCAGTACCGGTGGCGTCGAGGGAAGGCAGACGCGACCACAAAAAACTAAGAATAAAAAGAAGAATTTTCTGCGGTGACAGGAATACGTCCTGCTGGCTCCGCAGAAAACGGAAAACTGATGAGAGGGAAGTGAATGGGCGGGAAGGCAGCGCGCATGCGTGTGGGATGCTCCCAAAAGCTTTCTTTTTGGACGCTGGGGAGCGTTCCCGTGCAGGCTCCGTTGGTACCGACGTACCCATATGTGAAGACTCATTCCTGCTTGTTCCTGGAGATAAGGGCTTTTTACCCGAGCCCTTCTTGCGAGAAGGGGCAGAGGTCTTCTTTGAGAGCAGTGTCCTCATCATGTACTCGGACTCCAGTTCCGCGGCCTTGTCGGTCATGGGTTTGCCAAAGAGGTTCTCCCCTTGGCCTGGGACATCGACCAACTTGTCCTGAACCCATTGCTTGAGGTCCGCAGCTACTCGGGCCGCCGACTTGAACCTGTCATAGGCCGCTCGAGTCATAAACTTTGAGCACTCATGGACAGCGGTGGACAGGCTCTTGAAGCACTGCAAAGGCCCCTCGGAGAGACCAGTCGTGTTCCTTCGCCAGGTCCCTCAGGTACATGCCCATGTACAGCTGGTAGGCCTGGATTCGACAAGTCAGCATTGAGCACTGGAAGCACTTTTTGCCGAGGGCATCCAAGTTGCAGGCTTCCCTGCCAGGAGGCACCAAGGAGTGCGTCTTCTGGTTCTTCAACCTGTGCATGGCCGATTCCACAACCATGGAATTGTGCAACAGCTGTGACTTTTGAAAGCCAGGGCTCCAGCGGACTCGATACATTGAGTCAATCTGTTTGCTGATCACTGGCGCCGACGCCAGTGTCTCCCACATGCAGAGCATTAGTCGTTCCTCCTCGGACTCCGTGGGGAACGCCAAAGCCTTGGACATATCCCTCACGATGTCCAAGAACCTCATGTCTTCCGGAGGGGACCTTCTCCGAGGTTCGGACACTGGGGAATCAGTCGGGACGTCCCTGTGCCGACAGGTGTCCAGGACTCCTCCTCCTCCATTTCCCATCCCGATGCCTCCGAGGAGGAATCGATGGGCTCGGGCATTGAGGGCCCCGGCATGGACCGCCTCGATGCTGGGAGGTCCAGCGGCGACAGCCTCGGTCCCGAACGGGAGGCCGAGAGGGACCTCAACCAAGGATTGACTCGAGCCCGAATGGCCTCGAGAATCAGCTTGGCCTCTGGGGTCGACTTTGACATCAGTGGCCTGGTGGTTGGGGCAGAAGAACCGGACAGACCGGCAATCAGCGCCCACTGCTGCTCCATGAAGGAAGTCATACTGCACTCGAAGGCCACCATTCTGAACTCAAATCCAGAAGGCTCTGCAGCCACTGGGTCGGGTTCCGATGCTGTCAGGCCCAACGCCAGTTCGCCCAGGTGGGAGTCCTTGACGAGGACAGTTGTTACCTGCCTCGGCTGATCCATCTCCCAGCGAGGAACCTTCTCAAGATGCTCCGTCTCCGAGGATCCCAGCCGGCGTTCGGGGCTCTGCGACAGGCCCCAGGAGGGGCCTGGTCATTCGGAGCCAACCAACGATGCCGCCTTCGAGGATTTCTTCTTCCTTCGGTGTTCCCGTGAGGGAGACCCCCTCTCCAAGGAACCCCTATGACGCTCGGGCTCGGAGTGTTCCCCCCGAGACGTAGAGGGCCTCAGACGAGGTAAGGCACCGACTCAGGGAAAATCCTATCATGCTGCTGCTGGCGGCTCTTCAGGGCCTTAGAGGACATCTTCCTACATGGACCGCACACTGTCGGGTCGTGGTCGGGCCCGAGTCACTGGAGACAGCAATCATGCGTATTGGTGAGGGACATTAGTTTTGCACACAGATCGCATTTTTTAGAACCACTAGCAGCCATTGGGGGAAAAAGGGCCCCTGCGAGGTCGAAGACCCGGGCTGCCAGTGAAAAATAAAAAGGATACGAACACCAGTCACAAAAGACAAAAACCAAAAAATCAAGCTGGACTCGATACCGATGTACCGAGCCGAAGGCAGAAAAAGGAACCGGTGTCGATCTGGTAAGGAAAAGAAAGAATTCTTAACTTTTTCTTTTAACTTCTTTTCACGGGAACACTGGGACAACGTCCGGAGGGCTCTGCAGAAAAAAGGAGACTGAGCAAGATGGCACCCTTGGGAGGGAAGGGGACTGCACATGCGTGATGCAATTCCCAAAGGCTTTCTCTGAAAGCTGGGGATTTGCTCCACACGAGGCTCCGTCGGAGCCGACGGAGCCCATATGTGAGGACTGACTTCCTGCTTGTTCCCGGAGAAAAAGGAACTTCATGGGGAGAAGATTGTGAGGACTGATTCCTGCTGTCCCTGGAGAACACCTATTACAGGTGAGTAACTATGCTTTCTCCGGAAACAAGCAGGAAGTCAGCCCTCACATATGGTTCTCCCAAGCTACACGCTACTGAAAAAAACCTGTAAAAGCCATGGGTGACCCAAAATGCGGACCATAAAGGGCAGCAGGGGGTGCTGATTGGCTAGAAATCTGACACTGAAGCAGCAGCGTCGGAGATGCAATCTCTCCCCTGGTAGTCAGGTTGGAGGGAAGGAGTTGCGTCATTCCCCAAAGAAGTGACGGAGTACAGCATGGCCAAAGGCACTATCCCTCCGGGAGGTCTCCACCAAACAGTAGTGCACCACAAAGATGTGCACAGAACACCAAGTGACGGCCCAACAGATATCCAGCAAGAGCACCGACCGCAGGCTGGCCACAGAGGCCACCATGGCCCGTACACTGTGGGCTGTCACATGGTGCTCCAAAGAAATCCATGTCAGCTGGTAGACAAACGCAATGCAGTGTACCATCTAGAGAGGGTACACTTGGAGACTACGATCCCCAGGAGATTGGGATCAATAGACACAAAGAGCTGCGCTGAATGGCAATGAGGCTGTATCCGTTGGATGTAGAAGGACCAGGCAGGCTTGCAGTCAAGTGTGTGAAGGGAGGCTTCTGCTCTGGAGGCGTGAGACCTGGGGAAAAAGGTGGGTAGCACTACCTCCTTGGTCAGATGGAAAGCAGAGACCATCTTTGGTAAGAACTTCGGGTGCATCCGAAGTACGACCCTGTTCCTATGGAACCTGGTGTAGGGCTCATGCGCTGCCAGCAACTGTAGTTCCTCACATGCCTGGCGGAGGTGAGCACCACCAGGAGGATGACCTTCCACAAGAGGTATTTGAGAGGACAGGTTACCAAGGGCTCGAAAGGGGCCTCCATAAACCTCCCCAGGAGCACATTGAGGTCTCATGCCACTGGCATTGGGTGGATCAGGGACGGTGAAAGTAAAAGGCCCCATATGAACCGGACTACTAGGGAGTGGATGGACACGGCCTGGCCCTCCACTTCATGGTGGTGAACCGAGATGGCGCAGAGGTGTACTCTGACCAAGATAGATTTCAGGCCCACGCCCAACAGGTGCAAAAGGTACCACAAAACCTCTGCGATTGCGCAGGAGAAAGAGTTAAGGCCCTGCCCCACACACCAGAGGGAGAACCTGTGCCACTTGAAGGCATAAACCTGGCGTGTAGAGTCCTTATGTGAGGCCAGCAGTATATCCTCTTCTGATCGCTGGAAGTAGCGGTATACAAATAAATAAATAAATAAATCCTCCACCGGCCGAGATAGGTGGTGGTGTGCGATGGCTATCCTCTCAGTATCCAGGGACTGGAGGATAGGGAGTTGCAATGTACTGTCCTTCTGTAAGAGCAGGTCTGGGGGGGTCCCCCCCCCCCCCCAGATAGCTGAAGCAGCAAGGGGAACAAGGGTTGCCTCAGCCACTTGGGTGCAATGAAGAGGATGGAAGCTGCCTGAATCTTCAGGAGGGCCACGAGGCACCAGGGGCATCAGTGGGAATATTTACAGGAAGCCCCTGGACCACGGGAGGAGGAAGGCATCTGATGCCTCCCGACTCAGGGCCAGTTTCCAAAAGAAGCAGCATGGCAGCTGTGCATTCTCTGGACTGGCAAAGAGATCGATCTCCAGGGTACCCCACGGCTGGAAGATCTCCTCCAGAATGGTCGGGTTCAGCTTCCACTCGTGGGGTTGGAGGATGTGGCTCGGGCAGTCAGCCAGCATATTATCCTTGCCCAGGAGGTTGTCTGCTCTGAGTGAGAAGTTCTTCATTGCTGCAAAATTCCAGAGGCATACCGTCTCCCAACTGAGGTGGTACGAGCCTGTGCCCCCTTGCTTGTTGATGTAAAAACATCGCTACTTGGTTGCCCATCTGGACTTGTACATCTGGAGAAGTAGCCTAATGGTTAAGAACACTGGTTTGGGAACCCAGAGACCAGAGTTCAATTCCCACTAGCACTCCTTGTGGCCTTGGGCAAGTCACTTAACTCTCCATTGTCTCAGAAAAATCCAAGTTATCAATGTCCCTGTTTAATGTACATTACTAAGTTTAAGTTTCAATGTAAACCGCTTTGATTGAAATGATAAAGCGGTATATAAAGCCTGTTAAATAAATAAATAAATCTCCTTCCAGATGGTTCTGGAAGACTCGCAGGGCATAATAGACTGCCCGGAGTTCGAGCAGGTTCATCTGCAAGGCACACTCCTCTGGCGACCACTGGCCCTGTGATACCAAGTGATCGCAGTGGGCTCCCCAGCCCGTCTTTGATATGTCTGTGTTGAGGACGTGCTGCATCAGCAAGATTTGGAATGGCAGGCCAGCTCTTAGATTGCGGTGGTCCTGCCACCTGGTCAGGAGGGCTGCTAAGGCCGACATGACCTGGATACAGTCCTCCAGTTGTCGCAGGTGTCAGGCCACCTGTGACC
Source organism: Ichthyophis bannanicus (assembly GCA_033557465.1). NCBI lineage: Eukaryota > Metazoa > Chordata > Amphibia > Gymnophiona > Ichthyophiidae > Ichthyophis > Ichthyophis bannanicus. The sequence continues at coordinate 505,267,709 of CM066035.1, read as the reverse complement.
ACTGAACAACCTTTGGGCCTGCCACATGCACAGGCAGGCAAAAGGGGTCACGTGGATGGTGGATGCCATGTGCCTCAGGAAATGGAGCATTCCTCAGGCTGTGACTGGTGCGCCGCACTGCACCTCTTGTGCTAGGGCGGTGAGGTGCTGAACCCGCTCCAGGGGTAGGAAGGCCTTTGCTCACGTGGAATCCATCAGGACCCCGATGAACTCCAAGTGAGGTGAGATTTTAGGAAGTTCACCACGAAGCCTAGGTGCTGCAGCAGCCCTAGCGTGCACTGGGGTCGCATTATGCACTTTGTCCGGCATGCCAGCCTGCACAAGCCAGTCATCCAGGTAGGGGAATACAAACACTCTGAGGAACAGGAGGTGAGCGATCACAATCACCAGGCATTTCGTGACTTGCTGAGGGGCTGAGTGATGCCAAAGGGGAGCAACCTGTATTGACAGTGGCGGTCCCCTACTACAAACCGGAGGTACTGACAGTGCCTTGCATGGATCAAGATGTGGGTGTACACATCTTTGAGATCCAAGAAACATAGCCAATCTTCCTGGAGGAGGCAAGGCAACAAGATTCTAAAGGATACCATTTTGAACTTTCCTTGACCAGAAAGCTGTCGAGGTTCAGAAAATCCAGAATGGGCCTGAAGCCCCCTGTCTTCTTAGGGAACAGGAAGTAGGAATAGAACCCGTGTCCCTGAAGATAAGGAGGAATGGGCTCAACCACCTGATTCTCGAGTAAAGACCCGAGCTCTTTCTGGAGAAGCTCCCTGGGTAAAGTGAAGGAGATAACCATCCTTGATTACTCGCAACATCCAGGCGTTCGCGGTGGTAGAGGGCCATCTGTGTGCAAAGTGGGCCAGCCGTGCCCCCGTGAACCTTGGATCAGTTACATCCTATGCCCAAGGAGTCAAAAACTCCTCCCAGGCTGCGGATGGGGTGTTTGGGGTTTGGGAGCTTTAGGCTTCTGGAGGCCGTGCCCTTGGCCTGCTGCCCCTGAGGGGAAGCGGGGTAGGTCTGAAACTTAGGATAGTTTCCGTATGCCTTCTTGGACTTCGGGCAAAAGGGCTTTTTCACCAAAGCCTTCCTACGGGAAGGATCCGACACTTTCTTGGACAGCCTGGTCCTGGTCATCTGCCTTCTCATTCATAGGTTTGCCAAAGAGGTTATCCCCCCGGCATGGAACTTCGGCTAGTTTGTCCTGTACCCATTGCTCCAAGTTGGAGGACTGTAGCCAGACAAAGCACAGTTACTTACCTGTAACAGGTGATCTCTGGGAACAGCAGGAATTAGTCATCACATATGGGTACGTCGGTACCGACGGAGCCCGCGCGGGAAAGCTCCCCAGCTTTTCAGATTAAAAGCTTTTGGGGCCTCCCACTGCACATGCGCGCTGCCTTCCCGCCTTCCTGAGCAGCTCTCGTCAGTTCGAGTTTAAAGCTGAGACAATAGAGAGAGGACAGGAAGATAGATAGACATACAACTCCAAGGGGAGGTGGGTGGGTTGTGATGACTAATTCCTGCTGTTCCCAGAGATCACCTTTACAGGTAAGTAACTGTGCTATCTCCAGGAACAAGCAGGAATACGTCATCACATATGGGGACTCCTAGCTAAGATGCCTGGGAGATCCCCCTCCAAGGGTAAACCATCTTCGCATGGATCTCAGGCATCCATCCAGGGAAGGTGGGCAGGAGTTGTTTTAAGTATGGAACAGGTGTTTGAGACAGCCTGACCAAACAAGGCATCCCGGCGGGAGTCCTTGTCCAAGCAGTAATGGGCTGTGAAGGTATGAACCGAGGCCCAAGTGCTGCTCGACAGATCTGATCTATGGACACAGAGTGAGATGAGCCATAGAAGTGGCCATGGCCCTCACATTGTGAGCTGTGACATGGCCCTCCATAGAAATGTTCTTACTCTGGTAAGCAAAGAAATACACTGAGCGATCCAATTGGAAAGTGTACGCTTGGTGACTGGAAGTCCCAAATGAGAAGGATCAAAAAGCCACGAAAATTGGGAAGACTTTCGATGTGGTTGAGTCCTGTTGAGGTAAAAGGCAGAGCTCTTTTACAATCCAGAGTATGAAGGTTCCTCTCTGCACTGGATGCATGAGGAGCCGGGGAAAAAGACAGGTAGATATACCTCTTGATTAAGATGAAAGGGCGAGACCACTTTGGGCATAAAGTGGGGATTCGTCCTAAGGACCACCTTATCATGATGAAACCTAGTATAAGGTGGATGAGCCACTAAAGCCTGCAGTTCACTGATGCGGCGAGCCGAAGTGACTGCAATAGGAAAACAACCTTCCAGGAAAGAAATTTGAAGGAGGTAGAGTCCAAAGGCTCAAAAGGTGGCTTCATAAGCTGACCTAGAACTAGGTTCAAATCCCATGCTACCGGAGGAGGTCGGATGGGAGGTTTAGTTAGAGTCAGGCCTCTCATGAAACGTGAAACAAGAGGATGAGAGGAGACAGGTTGTCCATTTATGGTTTTAAGGATGCTGCAATAGCACACAAATGGACCCTTACTGAATTCGTCTTAAGGCCTGCATGTGAAAGAAGCAGGAGAGAGTCCCAGAGGGAAGTGAAAGGAAGTGCTAGAGGGTCAAGACCCTGCGGAGCACACCCAAATGGAAAAAACGTTTCCATTTGAAAGCATAAGAACGCCTCGTGGAAGGTTTCCTAGAGGCATGAAGGATATCTGTCACAGGTTGAGAAAGATTAAAGTCTTGAAGACTTAGGCCTTCAGTAACCAAGCTCTGAGATGTAGGGATTTGGGGTTTGGGTGCCACAAAGTCCCCTCCTCCTGAGACAGAAGGTCTGGCGCAGCTCCCTGGACCTGGGAGAGATGCAGAAGTAGAGGGAACCATACCTGGCATGGCCAGCGGGGAGCTATGAGGATCATAGTCCCGTGATCCCTCTGGAGCTTGAACAGAGTCTTGGATATTAGAGGAATGGGTGGAAAGGCATAGAGGAATCCTGACCCCAATGCAGGAGGAAGGCATCGTGGGCCTGAGCTCCCTGACACTGAGTTCTGGAAACAGAACCGGGGAAGTTGGCATTCCACGGACTTGCAAAGAGGTCTATGTCCGGGGTCCCCCATTCCTGAAAGATTCTGCGTATCTGGTCCATATGTAGGGACCATTCGTGTGGAAGCAGAACTCGACTGAGTCTGTCTGCACGAGAGTTTTGAACTCCTGGAAGATACACTGCAAGAAGGTGAATTTCATGCTCTCTGGCGAAGGCCATATTCTGAGAGCTTCGTTGCAAAGCGACAGAGAGCCTGTCCCTCCTTGTTTGTTTTATATAGAACATGGCTACCTGATTGTCTGTCTGAACTAGGACAGTCAGATTGACAAGGAGGGTATAGAAGACCTTGAGGGCAAGGTAAATTGCTCGCAGTTCCAGGAGGTTGATATGAAGGGTGGCCTCCTGCGGAGACCAAGTGCCCTGAGTGGAGAGGTTCTGAAGATGAGCTCCCCACCCTGTCTGGAGGCATCTGTTGTGAGGGTTGCTTGGGACAACAAAGGTTGGAAGGGGGCCCCCAACAACAGATTCTTGGTGGATGTCCACCATTGGAGGGACCAAATAGACGGCTTGAGGTGAGTATTTGGTCGGAGAGCGCTCCAGATGCTTGAGTCCACTGGGTGGCCAAGGTCCATTGAGCTGCTCTCATATGCAGACGAGCGTAGGGCACCACATGTACCGTGGAGGCCATGTGGCCCAGAAGTCGCAGCATTTCCCGGGCTGTCAAATGACTGCTGGACTGAGCTTGGAAGGCCAAACTCAGCAGGCGTTGGGCCCTGACCTGAGGCAGGTAGGCCCTTGCAGTGATGGTGTCTAACTGGGCCCCTATGAACTCGGGAGACTGAGTAGGGATTAGTTGAGACTTGGGAAGGTTTACTACCAGTCCTAGATACTGCAGAAGACGCCTTGTGCGGTCCAGGGAAATTTGGGCCTGGGACTGAGAGGGAGCTCGGATGAGCCAGTCGTCCAGGTATGGGAATATGAAAAATTCCCAGGCCTCTTAGAAAGGCAGCTACGACTGCCATGCATTTGGTGAACACTCTTGGAGCAGAGGCTAGACCGAAGGGGAGTACTCTGTACTGGAAATGTTTTCCCTGAAACAGAAATCGAAGGTATTTTTGTGGGATGGGTGGATGAGTATGTGTGGTATACGCATCCTTTAGATCTAGAGAACAAAGCCAATCCTGACTCTGAAGGTATGGAAGGAGAATGCCCAGAGAAAGCATTTTGAATTTCTCCTTGAAAAGAAATTTGTTCAATTCTCTCAGATCCAGAATTGGTCTGAAGCCCTCTGTCTTCTTTGGTATTAGAACATAAGGGGAGTAGAATCCCGTCCCCTGTTGAAGAAGAGGGACTCCTCTATTGCCCCCTGGGCAAGGAGGGAGGAGACTTCCTGACCCAAGAGGGCCAGGAGAGAGGGGAGAGAATTGAACTGCCTCACCATAGTATAAGGAGGAAGGTCGGAAAAATGGAGTTTGTAACCCTCTCTGATGATAGAGAGGGTCCATTGCTCTGATGTAATTTGCTCCCATCTGGGAGCAAAGTGAGCTAACCTTCCGGGTATGGTGAGGGTCTCGGGTTGTTCTAGAGCCAGAAAAGTTAAGTTCTCTAGGGGCAAGTCAAAACCCCTGAGGGGGTGGAGCCTGCTGAGGCGTAGCAGACGCCGCCGGCTTTGACCTTGCCTGTTTAGGTTGCTGACGTTTAGCAGCAAAACGAGGCTGAGAGGATTGTTGGCCAGTATTTGTAGAAAATCTGGACTTCTTGTAATAAGGCCTCTTAAAAGACTTCTTCCTGGCAGAGTGGAGGTAGACTTAGAAAGTCTTCTAAGGTGGCATTTTCTGCATCCATTTGAGTGGCCTTAATTTGCCACTCCTCACCAAATAAGTTCTCACCTGTACAGGGCAGATTTCTTAAGCCATCTAGGACCCAAGGTTCTAGATCAGAAGCCTGGAGCCAAGCAAGACGTCGGGCTGCTATAGCAATGCCCGAAGCCCTACCAGCACCCTCAAAGGAATCAAAAGCTGCCCTGTTGGAGAACTTTGAAATATCCAAAAGGAAATGAACTGCTCCCTCTTATCCTCAGGGAGAAAGGGGGCAAAATGCCGAACTTTTAGAGCGATTTCACTGAGAAACATGCCCATGTAAAGACTATAGGAATTAATCCTGGCTATAAGCATAGTAGCCTGGAAAATGTTCCTGCCAAAAGAGTCTAGAGTCTTACATTCTCGCCCTGGAGGAGTAGAAGAGTGCCTTTTGGTACTCTTTATCTTCTTCATTGCAGACTTCACCACAATAGAATGGTGAGGCAACTGGGTTTTTTGGAAAACCAGGAGAAGGGGGGACACGGTACATGGTGTCCAACCTGCGAGAAGGAGACAATGTTAGAGGAGCCTCCCATAAGTCCATCAAGTGTTCTTGAAGGATTTCATGGATAGGCAGGGTGACTGCCTCTTTAGGAGACTTAGAGTATCCTAAAATATCCAGTTTCTTTGATCTGGGTTCCTTTTCAGAGGATGAAGCAATAGAAAGACCTTTAGCCATTTCTATGATGAAGTCCTGAAAGGACAAATCCTCTGGTGGAGACATTCTCCTGTTAGGAGAAGAAGGCTCCTCAGGAAGATCAAGGGAGAACTCATCAGAATCATCAGAGGAGTTAAAATCCTCTGAAGAAGCAGAGTATCCTCTATGTGCTTCCAACGCCACGATACGCATACCGTTCGGTATCGACATCGGGCGTACCGGTATGGGATCGGTACCGGGCAAAAGCCCGGATCCGGCATGCGGAACCGATCTGCGTTTGGAAGACGATGGCCTCGGTTCCGGTATGGAAGCCATTACCGGAACCGGACCCGGTACCGCTGGCTGCGGTACCGAGGGCATAGCAGCATTAATAAAAGCCAGAATGGCCTGCTGCATGACTTGGACAGGATTGCCCATAGGCGCCACTGCTGCGGGGATGTCGGTACCGGTAGGGGCCGGTACCCCCGAGCAGTACAACAGGTGATCTGTCGGGGCCGCGCCATCGATGTCAACCTGTGACCCCATGATTGCTTTGGAGGCCGGAGCCTCCCGCCGGGGTTTTTTGGCCTGGGCAGAATCCTCGAACTCAGAATTGAGAGCCTCTCGATCTTTAGAAAGAGATTTGCTTTTAGAGGATTTGCCCACTGGAGTTTTGGTTACCTGAGATCCATCCGGAGAGGAAGACCTGGATGACTGTGATGCTTCTGAAGGAAACAGCACATGGAACTTGTTGGCCCGGTTCTGCAATCCACGTTTCGACATCTGGGAGCAGGATGGGCAGTCCGGTATGGAATGGTCAGGTCCTAAACATTTAAGACACCATTCATGGGTGTCTGTAAGAGGAATGACAGCACTGCACTTGGTACACTTTTTAAAACCAGGAACTGGCTTCTCCATGAGGAGAAATTGTGTTGGCCTGAAGGCCTAACAAAGTACCAAGCTGTGCTGAAGAAAAGAAAAATATATATATTTTTTTTTTTTTAAAAGAAAGAAAGAGAGACCGGCAGTACCGGTTTCAGAATGGGGAAGGCAGGTACGCGGTCTAAAGAAAACAATAAAATTAACAATTTCTTCAGCGGTGACAGGAACACGACCTGCTGGCTCCGCGGAAAAAAAGAAACTGACGAGAGCTGCTCAGGAAGGCGGGAAGGCAGCGCGCATGTGCAGTGGGAGGCCCCAAAAGCTTTTAATCTGAAAAGCTGGGGAGCTTTCCCGCGCGGGCTCCGTCGGTACCGACGTACCCATATGTGATGACGTATTCCTGCTTGTTCCTGGAGATAGCGGCAGCACTAATGCCCACCATGGCTACACGAGACACTGACTCGAAGCAATTGATGGCTGCTCAAGTCTGAAATCTGGAGCACTCCTTGACCGAAGAAACTAGGGCCCCAAAGTGCTCAAGAGGCTCACCTGATAAACCAGCCGAGAACCCGTTGAGTTGCTTTGCCAGGTCTCTCAGGTACATGCCCATGTACAGCTGGTAAGCCTAGATTCGGGTTTTCTGGCTCTTAATCTGACGCATAGCCGACTCCACTACCATGCAATTGTGTGGAAGTTGTGATTTCTGGAATCCTGGGCTCTTGCTGACTCAATACTGTGAATTGGATCGACGGTTCACAATCGGCACCATTACCGGGGCCTCCCACATCCTGAACAGTAGGCGCTCCAGGATGGAGGGTATAGGCACCATCAGCAGGTCTGCAGCCAGGCCTGGCGCCAAGCACTAACGCCTGTGGCTGCTGCCTGGACTGCAGCCTCAAACCCATTGTAGGCGGCCTGGGACACAACTTAGAGCAGTCCTGGATGGTAGCCACCAAAGTCTGGAACCATTGCAGGGGCTCCCTGGCGAGCCCTACTGAGAAGCCCACGAGCTACTGAATGAGGCTCTTAAGATACATCCCCTATGGGAGACTTCTGGTGACATCACCAGACTAAATGGTGGTGCTCTAGAAGAGCTCTGCCATCGAAGCCGGCAAAAAGGGGTTAGAGTACCCCTAAGAATCAGCAGAGCGGTGGCGTGATGCAGGGGAAGTGAGCGGAGCATCCCCAAAGAAATAAAATGAGCGTTTGAGTGGGCAGCGGCAGCCGAAAGGGACGTCAGTGCGGGCGGACTTCAGGAGTTGAGTGAGGAGCCACATGGCAGCAACGAGCGGCAGGAGACAGGTCACGGTGACAGCGGGCCGAGGCAGGGAGCTGAGAAGAGAACGGGAGCAGCGCCAGGGAGCTGTTTGCCGCAGCACTAATACGCCGGTTGACGAAGCATCAGTGTTCCGGTGGTGAGGGGGACCGAAAAGCTGTCCACGTCGGGGGACAAGTGCAGGTGGAAGGAGATCGGCGGAGAGACAAGGCCGATTAAGGAGCAGAGGACAGCGATTGCTGGGAACTCTGAGAGGAGTGGTGTGGAGGCCGAGGAGCTGCAGAGTGAAAGAGCAATGGCCCGGTATGGCAGAGGTAGCAGTGCTGAGATTTATTGAGAGCGAGTGTGTGGTTGTGAGAGCAGAAAAGACAGCTGCGGAGAGAAGAGCAAGTGTAGCCCCGTGGTGGGTGACCTGGAGCACGTGGCATAGAGGAGCAAAGAACGGGGCACAGAAGGAGACTGCAGTTCCAAAACAGAGGCTGGTGAAGTGGTGCCAGTGAGGTGAACAAGCGAGGTGGGGCTAAAGAAGAGGGACGGAGGATCGACCAGAACGGGAGAAGGGCAGCCAGGCAAGCCCGGGGGGAGGGGGGGGAGTGAGGACAACGCAGAACACAAACAGGCCTCAATAGCATGTCCCTATAATAAGCTAAAAGTCAGGCTGGCCACAGGAGCATAAAGTGGAAGAAATTAAAACAATCAATAAGATAGACAGATCAGCAGGAGGGCAAGTTGACAGAATCAGCAGTGACTCCAGAAGGCAGTAGACATACAGAGATCTGGGGGTGGAAGATGGATAAATCTAAAAGTGGTCTGTCTGCGACGAAAAAGTTGGCAGAATTTAGGTCCTCATATGCCCCAGTGCGAGGAGAGAAGAAAGGGAAACAGACACCAGAGCCGGACCCTGAGCAATTGGAGGAGAGTGGGCGTTCCTGGAACTCGGGGGTTGCAGACATGATCAAGCAGTGGCTAAATGAGCTAAAAGAAGATCTTATAGTGGAAATTAATGGGGTCACAACTGAATTAAAGGAGTCATTGCAATCCTTGCGACAGGATATAATAGACCTGGGAAGAAAACCGTGTTGAAGAAGCAGAAACCCAGTTGGAACAGCAGGGGGGAGGGCATTAGAGGAGCGGCAAAAAGGATGGACTGAGTTAAAGCAAGCCCAAGAAGAAATGAAGGAGAAGGCGGAGGATCTAGAGGATCGCTCAAGGAGAAGTAATCTCAGAGTGAGAGGGCTACCAGAGGGTTCCCAATATCAAAACTGTGAAGAAGTCATTAAAAAAGTGTTTGGAGCACTGTTACAAGAGGCGGCCATGGAAGAGACTGGGGAGAATGAGTCTCTCTGCAAATTGAGAGAGCTCATAGGGGGCTGGGGCCCATACGTGATAACCGATCAAGAGACATTGTGCTGTGTTTACACTCTTTCCGGACTAAAGAAAACCTGTTGAAGGCAGCTCGGAAAAGGGGACAGTTCCAGTGGGAAGGGCACAAAGTGGAGCTTTTTCAAGACCTGTCCCTGGGAACATTACAGCGTCGTAGAGAGATGAAAGAGGTGACAGCCTATTTGAGGAAGGAGGGGCTGAGATATAAATGGCTGTACCCCTTCAGCCTACTCATAACTGTGAACGGTAGGACGAGAAAAGTGAAGACCAGCGAGGAAGCCTGGGGAGCCCTCTGAGATTTAGGACTGACTAATATTCCAGGAGGTCAAGGGGGTCAAGACAACATAACGAATCCTGCAAAGGCTGGGGTCAGAACGACTGATACGAGATGGCACAGAGCGCCAGCCAGCGAACAGAGGCCAGCGACGTTGACCAAGGGAAGCCAGGGAGAGAAAGTGGCAGAGAAGGATATCGGATGAGTCGGAAGCAACGTTGCAGCTGGATAGCAGAAGTCTCAACAGTTAACAACATTGTTCAGTGATTTACAACAGTTAACAAGTCTAAACAGTTAACAACATTGTCTCAACAGTTAACAACATTGTTCAGTGATTTACATGTAGTCTTGTCCGAAGGAGGAAGGGGAGGGTTAGGAAAAGGGCAGAAGAGGAGGGGAGGGGAAGGGAGAGAGAGGAGAGGAGGGGAGGGGAAGGGAGAGAGAGGAGGGGAGGGGAGGGGAAGGGAGAGAGAGGAGGGGGGTATGCAAATACTTTGCATCACAACACACGGGGGGTTGGGATAGGTGGGGGTAGGAAAGAGGGTGGGAAGGGGAAGGAGTGAAAAGATTGACGGAGGCATAAGGGGGGGAGTGTTAGAGGCAGATCAAGACAGGGGGTGGTGGGTAGGGACGGAGAGAGGGGGCTGAGAAAGAGGGGGCAGGTGGAATAGTGGGATAGAAGCAGGCGACAGTCTGAGAGGCAGTCACTAATAATGGAAGTCAAGTCTCCCTTGAGGAGGCAGGGATGGGTTAGGAGGTTGGGAGGGGGAGAGAGGAGGGGGGGAGGGAGGGGGAGAGAGGAGGGGGGGAGGGAAGGGAGGCAGAGGGGGGACAAGTGAGAAGGGAAGAGCGAAACTTGTGGGCGAGTTAACATTAGTATCACTAAATGTGAAAGGGCTTAATTCACCATTTAAGCGACAAAAATTGTATAAAGAAATAATATGCCAAAAAGCAGAAGTAGTGCTTATACAAGAAACACACTTGACAAGGGCGACAGAGTACCTGGTTAAGCCCAGGGGATATGGAATATGGGTACATGCCTCCAATATGGTGGAAAAGAAAAAAGGGGGGGGGGGGTGGCTATTTTGCTAAATACAAAGTTGAAGATGTTATTGCACACTGTGGTCCGGGATAAAGAGGGGCGATATGTGTTAATGCGGTTAAAAGTGGGGAATGAATGGTATCGTATAGTAAATGTATATGCGCCCACAGGGGTGCAAGGTGAATTCTGGACAAAACTGAATGAGGAGGTGGGGAAATTGGGGGAGGGAAAGTTAATATGTGGAGGAGATGTCAATTTAACATGGAATCCAGCCAGAGATGCGACAGGGAAAAGAGAGGGTAAGAGGGCGGATAGGATGAGGTACCGAGGTTTTCTAACACAACATTGTTTGATTGATGCTTGGAGATTCCAGCACCCAGGGAAGCGACAATTCTATTACTTTTCACCAGTTCATGGCTCCTACTCTAGAATAGATGCTATCTGGGTTTCGAAGGAGATGGGGGGACGGATCAAGGAAGCGGAAATGGATTTGATTACATGGTCAGACCATGCCCCTGTGCAGGTTCGATTGTCACTGGAGGGGGGAGGGGGGAGGGGAAAGGTATACAGTTTTGGAGACTTAATGAATCCTTATTAGAGGATGAGAAGGTCCGACGGGAAATAGAGCGGGAAACTAGGGAATACTTTAAATGGAATGATAATGGGGAGGTAGCATGGGGAGGAGTATGGGATGGGTATAAGGCGGTAGGGGGAGGAATTTTGATTAAATGGGGGGGGCACGAAAAAGGAAGGAAAGGGAGGGGGGAGAGAAGGAACTGAGAGTAAAATTGTTGGAGCTGGAAGAACTAGATGCGCAAGGCCAGCCAGGAGCCTATAGAGGTCAGGTATTAGCAGTAAGAGCCCAGTTAAATGAAATGCAGGCGGACAAGATAAGATATCAAATGCAGCTCTTAAGACAAGACTTCTTTGAGGGGGGAAATAAAGCGGGGAGATATAGGGCACAGAAATTGAAGCAGAGGAAACTGCGCTCCTACATAATGAAAATTCGGAATCAGGGAGGGGGTTGGTACATAAGGATGGAGAGATTCGGGAAGCCTTTAGGGGATATTATCAGGAGTTATATAAAGCAAGGGATTATCCACAGCGGGAGAGAATACAGAGCTATCTAGACTCTAATAGAGCTAATAGTGCATAGTTTGCAAGTGTGGAGGCGCAACAGAAAATTATTAGTACAAGACAAAGCATATTCATAGGGCATGACAGTGGCAGCATGTTTTAAGGAGGGTCAGGGACCAGGGGGGAATATTCTGCGCATATGGGCAAGGGCAGGGCAAACACACATCTCTCAACTAGTGAGCAAGGAGAGTATGCTAGCGTTTGAGGGCATTAAGGATTTATACAGATTGGAGGATAGTGATTATTATGCATATATACAATTGAACCATTTTTGAGGCAGCAGAAAGTGTGGAAGGATCTTTGGGGGAATAGGGGGTGGTTTGAGGCTCTTTGTATGGGGAACTTAGGCCAAAAAGGAGTTTTGTCCAGGATTTACAAAGGATTAATGGAGGGTGGGGAGAGTAAACTGGGGTATATGATAAAATGGGAGGAAGACTTGGGGGTAAGCCGGAATGAGGAGATATGGGATAAGATAATATGGACGGTGGCAAGTATTTCCATCACCACACAGGTAAAAGAAAATGCTTATAAAGTATTGTTTCTTTGGTATTGGACTCCAGTGCGAAAAAAGAGAGCTGGTTAGGGACAAACTGACCAATCCTGGAGGGGATGTCAAGAGAGGGGGGATTGGCTGCATATGTGGTGGAAGTGTGAGTGGGTACAAGCATACTGGATAGAGATTCTAGACATGATTTATAGCATGACAGGATATTGACTGCAAAGGAAACCAGAGATTTGCTTACTGCACCATTTGGCAGAGGACATTCCAAAGAGAGATGGTGGGGTGATCCATCATTGTCTTGTAGCTGCACGATGTGAGATAGCACAGCACTGGGTGGGGTTGAGCACACCACAGCTGGCGGGCTTTGTTCGAAGGGTGACAGAGTTGGGACTAATGCACCGCTTGATGGAGCAGAGGCAGGAGAAAGGGGGGACAAGGAAGGAACACTGGAAGAAAGTGTGTAAGTGGTTGGAAACATGGAAGGCTATGTGAGGGGGAGGACGGCGGATGAAGGTGGGAGGGGCTTTAGATACATGCCATAAATAAGACTGAATGGTGATAGGGGACAATGGGAAGGGATACGGATGTAGAAATGGTTGAGTGGGAATTGAATGTATGAATGAAGAGCAAAAGGGGGGGTGGGGGGAGGGAGTGGGGATGGTATCAGGAGGGGGATAAAGGAGGGGAGATGGAATAACAAGGGAATATATATGTTAGCATGTGTAAGTGTTCTGGAAAATGTACAAAATTGGGATTGCAGAGACTTGTAACCTGTATTGAAATGATTAATAAAAATTTAAAATGGAAAGAGAAAAAAAAAAAAGATACATCCCTATGTAGAGCTCAAAGGTTTATATCTGACAGCCCAGCATGGACCCTTAGAAGCACTTGCACCCCAGAGCGTCGAGGGCTCTGGCCTCTCTACCTGTGGGTACAGAAGAATAAGTCTTCTGACTCTTGAGCTTCTGCATCAAAGATTCCACCACCATTGAGTTGTGGGTAAGTAGGGCCTTCTGGAAGCCCAGACTTCTCTTGATGCGGTAGATGCCATCGAGGCACCAGCTGACCAATGGCATCGAGGACGGGGTCTCCCACATCTGCAAGAGCTGCCGCACGAGGATGGGTTGCACCGGCACCCATAGAGTCTCCTTTGGCGGGAACTCACACTGGAGGATCTCCAGTTCTTAAGTGCGTGGGTTTTCCTCAGACTCGGTTAGGACACAGAGGGCTCGGGCCATGTCCTGGACAAAGTCGTGGAATGCCACGTCCTCAGGTGGGGAATGGCGCCAGAGTTCCAGGGGAGATGGCTCAGAGGGGATGTCTCGGTGTCAAGAGGTCTCGGAGGAGGCCTTGACGTCTATCTCAAAGTCTGAGACCGAGGGTGTCGAGGAGTCCGAGGCTCAGAGCTCCTGCGCCTTGAGGCCTGCATTGGGGAACCGGAATCCCCTGACAAGTCTTGGGTCAGACTCCTGGAAACTATCTGGGGAGGACCGGACACCCGAGGATCGGGAACGGAACCTCGATCGGTGCCGAGGGCTTGCCCAAGAAAGAATAGCACTCGGGGCCCAGCTCGACTCCGAGGGACGCCACTGCAATCGGAGACCCAGTTGTCAGGTTCATCCGCATCATTTGCCCCGACATCATCACCTGCTGCATGGCCAGGATGGCACAGATATTCTGCTCCAGGACCCCCATTCTGGACTTGATACCAGAAATCTCCGCAGCTTTTGGCGCGGGGACAAAGTGTTTCGGGCCCAGCACTGGCACTCTTGCAGGCGCATCCTTAACGAATCTCATATGGTCACCGCTGGCCAAGGACTCCTTCCTAGAGACCTTACGGGGGCGCTGCTCGGAGTCGCTCAAGTCCCACCGCGGGACCTTACCGGGTTTCCACGATGGAACCTTGACTGACTTCGAGGATTTTTTCTTTTTCTTGGCAGGGTCGAGCGTCCTTCCAGAGGAGCTACCGCTGCGGGACTCCAAAGATGCCCGGGACTCACAGGAGGTGCTCAGCTTTGGGCTCAGCATAGGGGAAGCCAGGGCTAAGCCAGACTGCGGGAACAACTCCTGCAACTCCGGCCTTTTCTTGTTGGTCCAAGGAGTTATGGCCTGACACAGGTCGCAGGAGGTACTGTTGTGGTCCAGGCTGAAGCAGTGCAAGCAGCAGTTGTGGGTGCCTATGACAGACATAATTTGACTGCAACGATCACACTTTTTAAAGCCACCAGGTGACATGGTAGATCACATCCAGATGGAGTCAATGACCGCAGGGCGAAAAAGGGTGTGAACGCCGATTGAGGCAAGTCTCAATGAAAAAACAGAAAAGGAAGTCGAAAGCAGTGCAGGGGACGGTGCCAGCTCGAGGCGGGAAGAGGAACTGGTACGCAAACAAGGAAAATTCACTATAGAGGATAATGTTTAAGGAATTTTTTGGGGGAACAGGACATACGTCCGTTGGGCTCTGCGCAAAAAAGGAGACTGAGCAAGATGGCACCCTTGGGCAGGAAGGGGACCACGCATGCGTGGTAGCATTCCCAAAGGCTTTCTTTAAGAACTGGGGAAATGCTCCGCGCAAGCTCCTTCGGCGCCAAAGTCACCCATATGTGAGGACTGACTTCATCCTTGTTCCAGGAGAACAGGGAAACCCAACTCCAGACTCCCTACTTGCACGGCAACACTGCTATCAGCAATATTTATTTATTTAGACAGATTTGTATACCACCTTATCCTACAATCAAAGGGGTCACATCACAATTAGGGGGGGTTACATTTAACATGAGGGTATTTAACAACATTTAGATAGCACAATTGGAAGGTTACATTTAACATGAGGGTACTTAACAACATATACAATGAACTCGTATGTCTAGTTGGGATGAGTGGGTATCGAGTTGGTGGAGGTAGTTGCATTACCATTTCGGTGGAGATTGTCGTCTGTTTGCTCATATGTTTCTGTAAAGAGTAGGGTTTTAAGGGCCTTGTGGAAGTCTACGATGTCATTTAATGCCCTCAGGCTCGTTGGGAGTGAATTCCAAAGTGTGGACGCCAGTAGAGAAGGAGCTCTTCTTGAAGTAGTTTATTTAGTCTTGTGGTATCCTGCAGGTGTGCCGATCATGTTGTCATTATTGGTCCTTCTTAGTCTGTTGCTGATATAGCACAGTTACTTACCTGTAACAGGTGATCTCTGGGAACAGCAGGAATAAGTCTTCACATATGGGTTTTGTCGGTACCGACGGAGCCTGCGCGGGAACACTCCCCAGCATCCAAAAGGAAAGCTTTTGGGAGCATCCCACAGTGCCTGCGCGCTGCCTTCCCACCTTTCCTAACCGCCTCTCTCCAGTTCAAGTTTTAAAGCTGAGACAAAGAGAGAGTGAGGAAAGGAAAGAAAGATAGAAAGATACAACTCCTAGGGAAGGTGGGTGGGTTGTGAAGACTTATTCCTGCTGTTCCCAGAGATCACCTGTTACAGGTAAGTAACTGTGCTATCTCCAGGAACAAGCAGGAATGAGTCTTCACATATGGGGACTCCCCAGCTAGAGATGCCTGGGAGATTACCCAGGTTGTGAGTCCCTGGGAAGGGCTCTACCTCCACCCATGAATCTCAGGCATCCAGCCAGGGATGGAGGGAAGGAGTTGATTAGGTATGGAACAGGTGTTTGAGAACAGCCTGACCAAACAAGGCATCCCGGCGGGAGTCCTTGTCCAAGCAGTAATGGGCTGTGAAGGTATGAACCAAGGCGCTGGTGGCCGCTCGACAGATTTGGTCGATGGACACAGAATTTAGATGAGCCATAGAGGCTGCCATGGCCCTCACATTGTGAGCTGTGACATGGCCTTCCAGAGAAAGGTTCTTACTCTGGTAGGCGAAAGAAATACACTGAGCAATCCAATTGGACAGAGTCCTCTTAGAGACTGGAAGTCCTAAATGAGAGGGATCAAAAGCAACAAAGAGTTGAGAGGACTTTCTATGTTGCTGTGTTCTTTGTAAGTAAAAAGCAAGAGCTCTTTTACAATCCAGGGTATGAAGATTCCTCTCTGCACTTGAAGCATGAGGTCCTGGAAAAAAGACAGGTAAATAAACCTCCTGGTTCAGATGAAAAGGTGAGACCACTTTAGGCATAAAGTGTGGATTAGTCCTGAGGACTACTTTGCCATGATGAAACCTTGTATAAGGAGGATTAGCCACCAAGGCTTGCAGTTCACTGATGCGGCGAGCTGAAGTGACTGCAATGAGAAAAATAACCTTCCAGGAAAGAAATTTCAAGGAGGTAGTGGCTAAGGGTTCAAAGGGTGGCTTCATAAGCTGGCCAAGAACCAGATTCAAGTCCCATGCCACTGGAGGTGGTCTAATGGGAGGTCTAGTCAAAAGAAGACCTCTCATGAATCTTGCTATAAGAGGATGAGAGGAAATAGGTTGTCCATTGAGAGGCTTAAGGGATGCTGCAATAGCACTCAAATGGACTCTTACTGAATTTGTTTTAAGGCCTGCATGGGATAAATGCAGCAAATAGTCCAGCAAAGAATTCAGAGGTATTGCAAGAGGGTTAAGACCAATGTTCCCTCTAATTTTCTGTAGGCTGTGTGCACATAAAATATCAGCTGTGCAGCTTTTGAAGGAAGGTTAAAGTTTTGTGCGCAACATAACGACACTCAGAGTTATATACTTTAAAATTTGACTACATGTCAGAATACAGTATGTACAACACATTGATTGCACTAGAAAATATTGTAGAACTTGTGAAAACCGTAAATACACAAGAACTTTTGAATTTTAAGACGTCTGTGTTGTTTTCTATCAGAATCAGAACCGTAATTTTTGTGCTCTCTGTTGTAAAGTATGTGCGCTCGCTCGGCGAGGTGTGTGCGCGCGCACATGTGCATAGCTTAGAGGGAACAGTGGTTAAGACCCTTCTCTGCACACCAAATGGCAAACCTCTTCCATTTAAAAGCATAGGAACGTCTGGTGGAAGGCTTTCTGGAAGCATGAAGGATATCCTTCACTTGCTGAGAAAGATGCAAATCCTGAAGGTCTAGGCCTTCAGCAACCAGGCCCTGAGGTGAAGAGACTGGGGATTTGGGTGCCACAACGTTCCCTGCTCCTGGGACAGGAGGTCTGGAGCAGATCCCAAGTACAGGGAGGGAGCTTGAGAGAGATGTAGAAGTAGAGGGTACCACACTTGGCGTGGCCAACGTGGTGCTATGAGGATCATAGACCCTCTGTCTCTCTGAAGCTTGAACAGTGTCTTGGGAATTAGGGGAATGGGTGGGAAGGCATAGAGGAAGTCTTGCCCCCAATGAAAGAGGAAGGAATCCCTGGCCTGAGCTCCTTGACATGGAATCCTGGAACAGAACCGGGGAAGTTTGGCATTCCACAGATTTGCAAACAGGTCTATGTCTGGGGTACCCCAAATTTGAAAGATCCTGGCTATCTGGTCCCCATGGAGAGACCATTCGTGTGGAAGCAGAACTCGACTGAGTCTGTCTGCCCAAGAGTTTTGAACCCCTGGAAGATACACTGCCATGAGATGAATGTGATGCTCTCTGGCGAAGGCCCACAATCTCAGAGCTTCGTTGCAAAGCAAGAGAGAGCCAGTTCCCCCCTGCTTGTTCACGTAGAACATGGCTACTTGGTTGTCCGTGTGGATGAGGACTGTCTTGTAGCTGAGCAGGGTGTGGAAGACTCTGAGAGCTAGAAAGATTGCTCTGAGCTCTAAGAGGTTGATATGTAGAGATGTCTCCTGTGGAGACCAGATGCCTTGGGTGGAGAGATCTTGTAGATGAGCCCCCCAACCCTTTGGGGAGGCATCTGTTGTAAGGGTTGCTTGGGGTAACACCTGTTGAAAGGAGGACCCCAGCACAAGATTTTGGGTGGACCTCCACCACTGGAGAGAGCAAAAAAGGCGACTGGAGGTTGCTATTTTGTCTGACAGGCACCCTGATGCCTGAGCCCATTGGGTGGACAAAGTCCATTGAGCTGCCCTCATGTGAAGGCGAGCATAGGGGACCACATGCACGGTTGATGCCATGTGGCCTAACAGTTGTAACATCTCTCGAGCAGTTAAATGGGACTTTAACTGAATCTGGGAGGCTAAATGCACCAAGCGTAGGCAACGGGCCTGGGGAAGATAAGCCCTTGCAGTGGTGGTATCCAGTAAGGCCCCTATGAACTCTAGAGATTGAGTAGGGGTGAGATGGGATTTTGGAATGTTTATTACAAGTCCCAGATACTGAAGAATATGCCTTGTGCAGGCCAAGGAAGTCTGGGCCTCTGACTGGGATGGAGCTTGGATGAGCCAATCGTCCAGATATGGGAATACAAATATTCCTAGAGTGCGTAGAAATGCAGCTACTATTGCCATGCATTTTGTGAACACCCTTGGAGAAGAGGTCAGACCGAAAGGAAGCACTCTGTATTGATAGTGCTTTCCTTGGAAAAGGAACCGAAGGAACCTTCTGTGTGTTGGATGGATGAGAACATGGGTGTACGCATTCTTGAGATCTAGAGAACAAAGCCAGTCCCTGACTCTGGAGGTATGGAAGGAGAGTACCGAGAGAAGTTATCTTGAATTTCTCCTTGTATAGAAACTTGTTCAATTCTCCAAGATCTAATATGGGTCTGTAGCCCCCTGTTTTCTTTGGGATGAGAAAATAGGGGGAGTAGAACCCTGAACCCTGTTGAAGAAGGGGTACTTCTTCTATTGCCCCTTGGGCAAGAAGGGTAGCAATCTCCTGACCCAGAAGGTCGAGGAAAGATGTTGGAGAATTGAACTGTCTCACCATGGTGTGAGGGGGAAGGCTTAAGAAATGAAGCTTGTACTCGTCCCTTATGATGGAGAGGGTCCATTGCTCTGCTGTGATTTGCTCCCATCTGGGAGCAAAGTGAGCCAACCTTCCTGGAATGGTGAGAGGCTCTGGATGTTCTAGAGCCAGAAAGGCTAAGTTCTCTAGTTGTAGGTCAAAGGCCCCGAGGAGGCTGAGGCTGTTGGGCCGTAGCAGTTCTAGCAGTCTTAGGCTTGGCCTGTTTTGGTTGTTGCTGTCTCTTTGTAGCAAAACGACCTGCAGAAGATGACTGCTGAGCATAAGAAGAAGAATATTTCCCTTTTTTGGGGAAAAAACCCTTTTTGAACAACCTTTTCTTAAAAGGAGCAGAATTAGACTTTGAAAGTCTATCTAAAGCAGAATTTTCAGCATCCATTTGGGTGGCCTTTGCTTGCCAATCCTTGCCAAAAAGGTTTTCACCTGTACAAGGAAGGTTTCCTAGACCATCTTGAACCCAGGGTTCCAAATCAGAAGCTTGTAACCAAGCAACTCTGCGTGCACCTATGGCAATAGCCGAGGCTCTGCTGGCACCTTCAAAAGAGTCAAAGGCTGCACGGTTGGAAAACTTGGAAATATCCTGGGCATGTTTGAGCCAGGTGAGGAACTCTTCCCTTTTATCTTCTGAAATAAAAGGAGATAAAGTTTGCAGATGATCTGTAACTTCTTTTAGAAACATCCCCATATAGAGACTATAGGAGTTGATTCTGGCAACAAGCATACTGGCCTGGAAAATTCTCCTGCCAAAGGCATCTAAAGTTCTGCATTCTCTTCCTGGAGGAGCAGAAGAGTGCCTTTTTGTACTCTTTATCTTCTTCATAGCAGACTCCACCACAATGGAGTGGTGGGGAAGCTGAGTCTTATGGAAGCCAGGGCAAGGAGGAACACGATACATGGTGTCCAACCTGCGAGAATGAGGAGAAGTGGTGAGAGGAGTCTCCCATATGCCCAACATGTGATCATAAAGAATCTCATGTACTGGTAAAGTGGCTGCCTCTTTAGGGGCCTTAGGATATTGTAAAATATCTAATTTTTTGGCTCTAGGCTCTGGTTCAGGGGCCACCGAAATGGAAAGGCCCCTAGCCACTTCCCTAATGAAGTCTTGAAAAGACAAGTCCTCTGGAGGAGACATTCTCCTTTTTGGAGAAGAGGGCTCCTGAGGATGGATCACCGATGCTTCGACAGAGACCTCTGATTCATCAGAATCTTCAGAGGAATCGAAGTATCGTCTGTCTGGATGCTCTTGCAGAGCCCGATACGCGTACCGGGTGGTATCGACATCGGGAGTGATAGGTTCCGATTCGGTACCGATGGGCATCACAGAACAGTGTACCGCTGCAGTCGACACCGAAGCGGATGTCGATGCAATCGGTACCAGCACCGGAACCGATATCGGTACCGGTGCCGAAGTCGGTACCGGCAACGGAGTTTGTTGCGGTACCGAAGGCGTCGCAGCTTGTATGAATGCCGTGATGGCACGCTGCATGGTCAGGATATTCTGATCCATTGACGCAACCAATGTCTGGATGTCAGTACCAGTGGAAACCACCGGTACCCCAGAACATGGCAACAGATGATCGGTCGAGGCCGTGCCATCGATGTCAACCTGTGACCCCATAGATAAAGCTTTGGAAGCCGGAGCCTCCCGCCAGGGTAATTTTGCTGGTGCGGATTCCTCGAGGGCAAGCCCGGAGGCATCTCGATACTTCGAGGGAGATATACCCTTCGAGGACCGGCTGGACTTAAGTTTGGTTACCCGAGATCCATGTGAGGAAGTAGAAGCCCTGGAAGACGTCGATGCAACCGAAGCTGCATCAGAGGGAAACAGGGTACTGAGCTTGGCTGCTCGATTCTGTAGACCTCTTTTAGACATCATAGAACAGGACTCACAATCTATAATGGAGTGGTCAGGACCTAAACATTTTAGACACCAATCATGGGTGTCGGTGACAGAAATAGTGCCGCTGCACTTCGTGCATTTTTTAAACCCAGAGGCGGGCTTTTCCATGAGGAAAAATTTCTTAGGCCTAAGGCCAAAGAAGAAAATGCACTGAAATGAAAAAACAGAAGTTTTTTTTTTGAATAAAGAAAGAAAAGACCAGCGGTACCGGTCTAGCGTCGAGAAGGCAGACGCGCGACTAAAGAAATAAAATAAAATAAAGAAATTCTTCAGCGGTGACAGGAACACGACCTGCTGGCTCCGCGGAAAAGAAGAACTGGAGAGAGGCGGTTAGGAAAGGCGGGAAGGCAGCGCGCAGGCGCTGTGGGATGCTCCCAAAAGCTTTCCTTTTGGACGCTGGGGAGCGTTCCCGCGCAGGCTCCGTCGGTACCGACGAAACCCATATGTGAAGACTCATTCCTGCTTGTTCCTGGAGATCCCTTGTTATGATATATTGAAGTGCATCTGCCGAGAGATGGTGGATGATCTTGAAGATGATCAGGCTTGTTTTAAATTTTGCTCTGGCCATCACTGGGAGCCAGTGCAATTGCTGGTAAGACGGGGGTGATGTGCTCAGTTCTTGGAGTGTCTGTAATGATACGTGCTGCAGTGTTTTGCACCATTTTGAGTGGGTGTAAGGTTTGCTGTGGGAGGCCTTGATATAATGAGTTTCTGTAATCTAGCAGAGGTGTGATGAGCGCTTGGCACACTGTGTGGAAGTGGTCCTGGCAGAGTAATAGCTTGATCTTTCTTATGGTCCTCAAACGTTGATAGGCCTTTTTTATGGTTTTGGTGATGTGGGATTTCACGTTCAGAGCTCTGTCTATTGTGATGCCCAGGTACTTAACTTCATCTTTGACTATTATGAATTTGTTTAGAATGCTGATAGTTTGTGGTGGAGTGAAGGTGGGGTTCCTGGTGATGAATATTGCCTCAGTTTTATCGTAGTTGATCTTCAGGTTACTGGCTGTGAGCCAGGTATTCATGTCTTCAAGGCATCTGGTTATTGTTGTGGTGTTAAGTGCTAGTAGGTTGATTGGAGCATACACCATTATGTCGTCAGCATAGAGATGATAGGGGAGTTTGTGGCATTTGATGATGTTGCATATGGGTTGGATATAAATATTAAAGAGCATTGATAACAGGGCTGAGCCTTGTGGTATTCCTTGCGTGATGGGGAATTGCAATGATTTCTTTTGGGCACATTTGACTTGTTGGGTTCGATCTTCCAAGTAGGAAGTAAACCACTTCAGGGTACTCTTGCATAATCCTATCTGTTGCAGGTGCTGCACTAATCTGGCGTGGGACACTGTGTCAAAGGCTGCCGAGATGTCCATGAACACTAGCAGGAATCCGTTATTTACGTTATCTATGACTCTTAGGAGATTGTCAAAGAGGGAAGTGAGTAGCATTTCCACACCGTGCTGTGCTATGCTGATCTTGGGAAAGGAAGGAGAAGCATGGCTATGCCAAAAGACAAGGCCCAACTGGAAAGGGCGGTTCAGAACACAAAGCGGAACACCACTGATTCAGTCCCCCAAGGGAAAAGGAAGTGACAAACTCCCCCCTGCCTGATCGATGACATGACAAACCCTAAAAGTCCTCATCTAGAAATGAGGGAATCGAAGCTTGGCATCATGTGCCTTTAGGTACAGAGTACGCCGTAAGTAACCTCCCCTCCTTGGTACCATCATGTGAACAGAAAGCATAGTTACTCACCTCTAACAGGTATTCTATGGAAACAGCTGGAATCAGTCCCCTCATATGAGGATGTCGGTGCCGACGGACCTGTGCGGAAGCATCTCCCCAGCTTTCAAAGAAAGCCATTGGGAGATGCACCTTGAATGCATGGTTGGCTTCCCACCCATGGGTGCCATCTTGCCTCAGTAAGAGTAGTTACTCACCTGTAACAGGTGTTCTCCAGGAGCAGCAGGAATCAGTCCTCACATATGGGTGACGTCGGTGCCGACGCCGACGGAGCCCTCGTGCGGAGCATTTCCCCAGCTTTCAAAGAAAGCCTTTGGGAATTGCAGCACGCAAGCGCGGTCCTCTTCCCGTCCAAGGGTGCCACCTTGCTCAGTCTGATGACATAGCTAAAAGACAGCAAAAAAATTAGCAAAAATAAATCATATGACTGCAACTCCAAGGGGAGGAGGGAGGGTTGTGAGGACTGATTCCTGCTGCTCCTGGAGAACACCTGTTACAGGTGAGTAACTACTCTTTCTCCAGGACCAAGCAGGAAGTCAGTCCTCACATATGGGACTCCCTAGCTTAAGGCTACCGGAGACCTCAAGCGGAAAAATGAGCTCCCTCTAGCTCGTCAGCACAGAAGGAAGGAATCTTCTCTGAAAACGCCCCCGACCGGTAGCCCAACACCAGGGCCGGAGGGTAGGAGTTGCCTAAACCCCAAAGAGATTATGGAGTACTGCCTGTCCGAAAGCACTGTCCCTGCGGGACTCCATCTCAAGGCAGTAATGGGCTGCAAAAGTCTGGCTTGAAGACCAAGTAGCGGCCCGGCAGATGTCTGCCAACGGAACAGAGCGGAGATGAGCCACTGACGCAGCCTTCGCCCTGACACGATGAGCCGTGACTCGACCCTCTAATGAGAGGCCGGCTGCCCCATAAGCCCAGGCGATACAGTCAGCGACCCATATGGACAAAGTACGCTTGGAGACAGGGAGCCCCAACTTATTGGGGTCAAAAGAAACGAAAAGCTGAATAGCCTTCCGATGCTCCCGCGTACGGTCAAGGTAGAAGGATAACGCCCTCCTACAGTCCAGGGTATGCAAGACCATCTCAGCCCGGTTGGCATGCGGCCTGGGAAAGAAGGTCTGAAGAACCACCTCCTGATTAAGGTGAAAGGGTGAGACAACCTTAGGAAGAAACTTAGGGTGAGTCCGTAAGACTACCCTATTCCTGTAGAACCTAGTGTAAGGAGGATCAGACACTAGAGCCTGCAGTTCACTCACTCGCCTAGCAGAGGTGAGAGCTACCAGAAATAAAGTTTTCCAGGAGAGAAAACGGAGAGGGCAGGTAGCCATAGGTTCAAAAGGCGGACAAGTAAGCCGCTGTAATACCACATTCAGATCCCACTCAGGGGTCGGTGGACGCAAAGGAGGCTTAAGCAGGAGACCTCTGAGGAAACGAGCCACCAAAGGGTGGTTGGAAAGAGGCCTGCCGTCCACCGGCGAGTGGTGTGCTGAGAGAGCACTCAGGTGAACTCTGACAGAGTTAGACTTAAGGCCCAGATTGGAGAGGTAAAGCAAATATTGCAACACCACCGCTACCAAGCACGAGAAAGGATTCTCGTTGTGCTGAGCACACCATGTCTTGAACTTTTCCCTCTCCAGGAACTTGTTGAGGTTTCGCAAGTCTAGGATGGGTCTGAGGCCTCCTGCTCTTTTTGGTACCAGACAGTACCTGGAATAAAAGCCTTGACCTCTCAGGTGGTGGGGCACAGGTTCCATAGCCTGATCCTTTAGCAGACCTGTTAACTCCTGAAGGAGTAGGTCCCTGTGCAGAGGAGGTCTTGGAGGCTCCCCTGGAAAGTAGGAGGGAGGTACCTGGTGAAAATGGAGAAGATAGCCCTTTTGGACTATATGAAGCACCCAGGTATCGGATGTGACGGCTGACCACCTGTGGGCAAAGTGGACCAGCCGGCCTCCTGTGCTAAGAGAAGCCAGCTGAGGAGAAGAGGCTATGATGTTTGAGTCAAAAACCCCCACCCTGCTGAGCAGGGGCCAGTGTTGGTGGCTTGGGGGCCTTCTGCCTACGGGGCCCTTGACCCTGCCCCTTGGCCTGCTGACCCTGAGGGTATTGTTTGTAGGCAGATGACTTCCTTGGGTAAAAGGTCTTTTTTCCCGAGCCCTTCTTTTTCTGAGAAGGGGCAGAGGTTTTCCTGGAAAGCCTAGTCCTGGTCAGAGTCTCGGTCTCGAGTTCTGCAGCCTTTTCAGCCATGGGCTTGCCAAAGAGGTTTTCACCTCGGCAGGGGACATCGACCAACTTGTCCTGGACCCATGGCTCGAGGTAGGATGACTGTAGCCAAGCCTGTCGGCGGGCACCGATGCCGGCCCCGGCTACTCGGGCCGAAGCCTCGAAGCCATCGTAGGCTGCTCGAGAGATAAACTTCGAGCACTCTCAAATACCGGTGGACAAGACCTGGAACCTCTGCAAAGGTTCCTCGGAGAGACCATCAGAGAACCCGGCAATCTCCTTTGCCAGGTCTCGGAGGTACATGCCCATGTAGAGCTGGTATGTCTGGACACGGCAAGCAAGCATAGAGGCCTGGAAGCACTTCTTACCGAGGGCATCCAGGTTCCGGGCCTCCCGGCCGGGAGGCACCAAGGAGTGCATCTTCTGACTTTTCAGTCGATGCATGGCCAATTCCACAACCATGGAGTGGTGCGGTAATTGTGCCTTTTGGAACCCGGGGCTCTTGCGGACTCGATAAATGGAATCGACCCGCTTGCTTAACACCGGCGTCAAGGCCGGAGTCTCCCACATGCGGAAGAGCAGCCACTCCAGCGTCGGAGGAACCGGAACAGTAAAGGCCTCCTTCGGGGGAGAGTCATACTGGAGGGCCTCGAGCTCCTCGGCTTGAGGCTCCTCCTCGGGATCCGCGGGGAAGGCCAAGGCCTTGGCCATATCCCGCACGAAGTCCGAGTACCGGGTATCCTCCGGTGGGGACCGTCTCCGAGGTTCGGACTTGGGCGAGTCCGATGGGACACACCGAGTCCGATGAGTGTCGGGTGACTCTTCGTCCTCCGTCTCCCAGCCCAATTCCTCGGAAGAGGAATCGAGCAGCTTCGGTCGCGCGGGCACCGATGCCCTCCGCCCCGACTCCGAGGGTAGCAGCGTCGACGACCTCTGCCTCGAACGGGAGGTCGAGGGAGACCATGGCCGAGGATTGACTCAAGCCCGCATGGACTCGAGGATCGGCTCGGCCTCCAGGGTCGACTTGGACGTTGAGGTCCCGGTGGTCGGGGCAGATGCACCAGTGAGACCGGCGATCAATGCCCACTGCTGTTCCATGAAGGCAGCCAAGCTGCTCTCCAAGGCCGTCAACCTGAGTCCGAGCTCAGGAGACCCAGCAGCCGCCGACTCGGGCCCCGACGTCGGCTCCCTCGGAGGAGAGTCAACGAGGACAACAGCACTTACGTGTCCAGGAGACTCCATCTCGACACGAGGATGCTTGGCAGGCCTCTCCGACTCCGAAGACCCGGGACGGCTATCGGGGCTATGCGACCTGGCCCTCGAGGAACCAGGAACGTCCACCAACGCCGCCCTTGCGGGTTTCTTCTTCCTGCGATGCTCCCACGAAGGAGACCCCCGCTCAGAGGAACCCTGATGCTGCTCGGGGCCGGAGTCCCGAGACGTCGAGGCCTCTGACGAGGGCCGGGCCCGGCCGGACGCGGAGTCAGAAAAAATTCTATCCCTCTGGTGCTGCCGACTCCTCAACGCCTTCAAGGACATTTTGCCACACGGACCACAGATCATCGGGTCATGATCGGGTCCGAGGCAACGGAGGCAGCAGTCATGTGTGTCGGTAAGAGACATAAGTTTCTTACAGCGATCACATTTCTTAAACCCGCTGGCAGCCATCGGGGGAAAAAGGGCCCCTGCTAGGTCAAAAGACCGGTCTGCCAGGGAAAAAAGAAAAAAGGCGCGAACGCCAGTCACAAAGGACAAAAAACGAAAAAGAGAGAAAAGGATCAGATACCGGCGTATCGGTCCGAGCGGGAAAAGGATCCGGCGAAAAAAGAGAAAACAGGGAAAATCAACTTTTTCCTCGGGTAAAAACGAACTACGTCCGTCGGGCTCCGCGGAAAAAAGAAGACTGAGCAAGATGGCACCCTTGGGCAGGAAGAGGACCGCGCATGCGCGCTGAAATTCCCAAAGGCTTTCTTTGAAAGCTGGGGAAATGCTCCGCACGAGGGCTCCGTCGGCGCCAACGTCACCCATATGTGAGGACTGTCTTCCTGCTTGGTCCTGGAGAATAATGACATACCTAACACAGCAAAAATAAAATAAAAATATGGTAAAGAAGCAATTCCAAGGGGAGAAGGAAGGGTTGTGAGGACTGATTCCTGCTGTCCCCGGAGAACACCTGTTACAGGTAACAATGCTTTCTTGGGAACAAGCAGGAAGTCAGTCCTCATATACAGTATGGGACTCCCCAGCTACAGGCTACCGAGAACCTGTAAAGGGTGAGCCGTGAACTGCAGCAGTTGAGTCCCAAATGAGAGAAACTCGCAACACCCAAGTGTACGGCAGGGAACCAGCACTCCAGTAGCCTGAACACAGAAGGATCAGAGGGCAGGAGTTGCCTATAACCCGAAGAGATTCCGCATTACAGGCCTGACCGAAAGCACTGTCCCGTCGGGACTCCCTCTCCATGCAGTAGTGAGCTGCGAAGCTATGGACTGAAGACAAGGTGGCAGCGAGGCAGATTTCCATCACAGGTACGGAGCACCCATTTGCCACGGAAGTAGCCGTGGCCTTGAAGCGGTGCGCCATGACCCGCTAGTCCAGTGGGATCACCACCTGCTCATAGGAGAGGGTAATGCAGTCCACCACCCAAGCAGAAAGAAAACATTTAGTCACTAGGAGTCAAAGACTGGGTCATAGGATATAAAAAGCTGAAGTACTTTGGGGTAGCCCTGAGTCCATTGCACAAAGAAAGAAAGGGCCCTTTTACAATCCAAAGTATGCAGGACGGTATCCGCCTTGCCGGCGTCAGGCATCGGAAAAAGGTGGGAAGCATCACCTCCGGATTGAGGTGGAATGGGGACACCAACTTTGGCAGAACTTGGGGCGTGTGCGAAGCACCACCCTGTTCTTGTAGAACCTCGTGTAGGGGGGCTCTGTCATCAGAGCCTTGACCTCACTGACTCTGCGAGCTGATGCGAGTGCCAGAAGGAAGACGAACTTTCAGGAGAGGTACCTCAAGTGGCATGTAGCCAGGGGCTCAAATGGTGGTTTAGTGAGCTGTGGGAGCCCCACACTGAGATCCCACTCTGCCACTGGAGGGCAGAAGGGGGGTTTGGACAGAATGAAGCTACGCAAGAACCGAGAAACAGAGTTGAGTTGAGAGGGGCTCGCCCTTAATGGAATGGTGGTGTGCTGCAATAGCGCTCATGTGCACTCTGACCAAGTTGCCTTCAGTACTTGCTCCATCGACCACAGGTGGGACAAGAGTACCACTAGTACTAAAGCAGGATAAGAACATAAGAACATAAGATATGCTATTGTGATAAGGAAGCTTATCAGGACCTAGAAGAGAGGGGGTAAAAAGAAGAAATTTACCTTAATAAAGGGACCCATTTTAAAAGGTCCAGGACTTAAAACTCCATGTGCTCCTAGAAAGCAGGTAATTCCTGGCTACAATAAGGAACAGAGTGCCCCTAGTGGTGGAAAGGATAGGGAATACAGGCCCAGGGTAAAGAACCCTTACGTCACTGCATCCCCTAATCACTCAGCTGCCACGAGGGAGTTTGATCTCTCTCACCTGAGAGGGGAGAGGGTTGAGCAGGAGCCTGAGGGGTTTAAGTTTAGCTCAGCGAGACCAGAGAGCAGTCGAGGACCAAGACGACGAGGAGGGACAAGCAGAACACGTGGAGAGGAACTGGAAGGACTCCTGAGACCTGAGAGTGCTGCAACTGCTGACCAGAGAGAGAGAGAAGAAGGAATGGAGCAGTAAGAGCCAGAAACACTAATTGGAGAACAGGACGTGCTGGATGGTGGCCAGAGCATGTAAGAAGTGAAGCTACTACAGGCTTTGATCAAGGTATGAATCCCAGAAGCTTAGCTAATAAGGAGCACTACATATTTGCCAGACAGCTTTAACCATAACAGAAGGCAGTCAAGTAAGCTATCTGAATCTGAACCAGAGAGTGAACCAATGGAATTGGGGGAGCCAGATTTACCTTGTGATGAAGAGGTCTCATACATGGACTGCTCTGCATGCCAGTCTGCCAATTAAGAATTGTTGCCAGGGATGTCAACCGTAAAGAGAAGTCTCAGTGTCCAAAGCCCTGAGAGCTGTGTTTGCTTGTTAATGTTTTAAGCTCAGGAGAAGTGTGACGCAGTGCAAAGCTGAATCTTCCTGATTATCTTTTGAGAAACAGCTGTGAGCAGTGCTGAGCTCTTTTTGATGCCGTTTCAACTGAAGGAAGTAAGAAATGCTTTTGTTTGACTAACTACTGAGAGAACCTTGAAAAGAGTTTTATCTGCTTGTGAGAAGTGCTGAGTTTAAGCATACAAGATAGCCAGGTATTTGTTCTGGACTGGAAAGGGAAAGAAAACCTGGTTTAAAGTTTCTTTCTGTATGTTTTGGTCTGCACAGCAAACTCTGCTAGGAAGCAGGTGCTGTTAATTAAGGCTGAGGAAAGCTGTTTTGTTTCAGTTCAAGTTATCCTGTAATAAGTTACAAGAATTCCTGGTGAAATATCTAAAAAGGTGGATCTGTGAACCTAGTGTGTCTCTCTTTGAATAAATTCTTGTCAATGCATCTACTCAACCCAACTACAATGAAGGTGGGTTTTTTTCCATCTGAGCCCAAATGATATCTAACTGAACTACCTTTCCCAGAAAGCAGTTACTTATCATATGTGAAGACTCATTCCTGCTTGTTCCTGGAGATAGCACAGTTACTTATCTGTAACAGGTGATCTCTGGGAACAGCAGGAATAAGTCTTCACATATGGGTACGTCAGTACCGACGGAGTCTGCGCGGGAACGCTTCCCAGCGTCCAATCAAGAGCTTTTGGAAGCATCCCAGTAGATCCATGAACCTCCATACTTCTGTGAAATCCTGTCAGGGGAGGTCCATATTGCAATATCCTTTGCAATATTATTGATGACCATCATCATCCACACATGGACTCCATCTCTGCAGTCCTATGCTAGGTTAGCTGTTCCACAGCATCCTTCTTTCTTCAACTCCTACCATCCATCCTCAGGATGCCTGGTGTTCTGGGAGATAGCATGTTCCAGCCTATGACATGCTGGGATTCCAGGCATCTCAGCTTGGGAGTCCCCATATGTGAAGACTCATTCCTGCTTGTTCCTGGAGATAGCACAGTTACTTACCTGTAACAGGTGATCTCTGGGAACAGCAGGAATAAGTCTTCACAACCCTCCCACCTCCCCAGGAGTTGTATCTCTATCTATCTTTCCTTTCCTCTCTCTCTCTTTGTCTCAGCTTTAAAACTTAACTGAGGAGAGGCAGTTGGGAAAGGCGGGAAGGCAGCACGCAGGCGTGCTGGTATGCTTCCAAAAGCTCTTGATTGGACGCTGGGAAGCGTTCCCGCAGACTCCGTCGGTACCGACGTACCCATATGTGAAGACTCATTCCTGCTTGTTCCTGGAGATTGCATTTAAAGGCATCCAGTTAGAAAAAGGCCAGAAGTTGAAGCACCCCAATGGCAAAAACAAAACCACGCCCCTCCATACCAATGTAAGGGGCTAAGGGCGTGACACTATGCTGGGTCAGACCAAGGTCCATCAAGCCCAGTATACTGTTTCAAACAGTGGCCAATCTAGGTCATCAGTATCTAGCACTCTCCCCAAAAGACACAGGTTCCTCAATGCTTGTAATGAGTCAAGCAGTGATATCCTGGGTCCCTTTTAATAATGGGACCTTTCCTCCAGAAACTTGCCCAAACCTTTTTTAAACCCAGCTACACTAACAGCTTTTTACTACATCCTCCAGTAACAAATTCCAGAATTTGATTAAACGTTGAGTGAAAAAACATTGTCTCGTATTAGTCCTAAATAGGTTACCCTGTAGCTTCATTGCATGTCCCCTACTCTTTTTATATTCTGATGATGTAAACAATCGATCTACGTTTACACATTCCACTCCATTCATTAATTTATAGACCTCTATCACACCTCCCCTCAGCCGTCTCTTTTCCAGGTTTAAGAGCCCTAACCTTTTTAGTGGTCAAGAATGAAATGGAACGTGTACAACTTGATCTGTTGGGTGTCAGCGAACTGAAATGGACTAGCATCGGGCATTTTGCATCAGATGATCATATTGTCTACTATGCTGGAAATGAAAGACAAAGAAGAAATGGTGTTGCATTTATAATAAAGAAGAAACTTGCAAGAACAGTAATAAAATACAATGCAGTCAGCGAACGCTTAATTTCTATTTGTCTACGAGGAATGCCTATCAATGTAGCAGCTGATAAGCATGCAATAAATAAAACCAGGAGTCAGTTCAAAGATCCAAGCCAATTTATTGTGCACATGGCTCAGTTAGTCAAAGCTTCAAAAGGACTGAGCAAAGTTTTTACAGAAACATATTCATTTATACCTTTTCTTCAGCTTGATACATGCAGACTTTCTATTGGTTCCAACGCCCCCTGCATTTGTCCAATCAGGGATCCTTTCTGGGCCTAGCACCCCGCTCCCTCCTCTAGGACTGTTCTAACAATGGTGCAGTTTCTAGGTTTGGATACTTCTCTACTGCAAGGTCGTTCCTGGCTCTAGGAATGAGGAGGGAGCACTTGGAGAACAGGAGGTTGATTTTAGAGTCATGGAAGAATAAACTGAGCACAGTGTTCCAGCAAATGAGGGAAGCAGCAATAGAGTGAGTGGCAGCCGAAGAGAGCTACAGCATGGATGAAGACTAGGCCAGACCGGGCTCCAAGTTTCCCTGGGTCCCCAGGAGCCTATGGTCGGTCTGAAAATAGGGGACCAATATATGGACTTTATGGGGGATACAGGAGCAGAATACTAAAGCCAGTAGCCCCTTTGTTTTCTCGATGCATCACCATTGTCAGAGCTACTGGGGCTAAGGCCACAAAGCCTTTCCTGCAGAACCGCATGTGTGAACTAGGGGGACAGAAAATAACGCACCAGTTCTTGTATATGCCTGAATGCCCTATTCCACTTTTGGGCCAAGATCTGCTTGCAAAGCTCCAGGCACAGATATCCTTTGCTGAAGGGGGAGAAATGCAAATGACTGTGAACCCAAAGCCTGCTGGATTGATGGTGCTGACTGTTCCCCGAGAAGAAGAGTAGCGGTTCTATAGTGCATCTCCAATCAAGCCAGCTAGTTCCTGTATACCCACCAACCTTATAGCCCCGCCTGAAGTATGGGCAGAAGATAATCCACCTGGCCTAGCGAAGAACATAGCCCCTGTCATTGTCACCCTCAAGCCAGGAGCGGAACAAGTGCATGTGAAGCAGTATCCTCTTCCCCGACTGTCCTGGACCAGAAAGAGGCCTTCTTCTGTATACGCTTAGCCCCCACCAGTCAACGTTTGTTCGCTTTTGAATGGCAAGACCCCACAACAGGAAGGCGGGGCCAACTCACCTGGACTCGATTACCCCAAGGATTTAAGAATTCACCAACTCTCTTCAGTGCTGCTTTAAATCAGGATCTTTCAAGCTACTATGTGAACCCAGGAGAAAGGGTTCTTCTTCAGTATGTGGACAACTTGCTCATAGCCACCAATTCAGAAAGTGAATGTCTACAAGCCACCATTAAACTCTTGCACCTTTTTAATGAGGCTGGATACAAAGTCTCAAGAGCCAAGGCGCAATTATGTCAAACAAGTTAAATACCTAGGATGCCAGTTGTCCAGCAGAATTCGACGCCTGGGACCAGAACGCAAAGAAGCTGTATGCAGTATTCCTACTCCAACCACCAGGAGGCAAGTGAGAGCCTTCTTGGGTGCCGCAGGGTACTGTCGTATATTGATCGCCAATTTTGCGCTGCTAGCAAAACCATTGTATCAAGCTACTAAAGGAATGGAAAAGTCTCCATTGGAATGGGGACTTGAACAGGATGCAGCCTTTCGATCTTTGAAAACCGCTCTGATGTTATCACCAGCTCTGGGTCTACCAGATGTCCAGAAAACCTTTCAGTCTCTATGTCCATGAGTCACAAGGAAATGTTCTAGGAGTGTTGACTCAATCTCTTGGATCTTGGCAACGGCCAGTAGCCTATCTATCAAAACAATTGGATGTAGTTGCAAAAGGCTGGCCCCCTTGTTTGAGAGCTGTTGCAGCTACAGCCCTCCTAGTGAGCAAAGCTGACAAGCTCACCCTGGGACAAAATCTTCAAGTTACTGTACCGCACTTTGTTCTGACCCTCATGGAACACAAAGGAAGTTTCTGGCTCACAAATTCACGAATGTTGAAGTATCATAGTATGTTGTACAATTGATGGTCAGTCAAGCTCTGAATCCTGCTACGTTGTTACCAGTTGGTTTTGACCCCCCTGATCATGACTGTCTAGAAACTATTGTTGGGATATTTTGGCTTAGCAATAGTTTTGCTCCTTCAGCTGCTATCTGTGACTGTAATCCTGGCCTGCCTGCAGTTTGCACGATGATACAAGAAGATCCTGTGGGCTATCCAAGAAAGTATATGCTACAAGAGAGCTTTGCGGCCTGCTGCAGTCTGGAGGCCTTGCTTTGAGTAGAAGTACACAGAGTCAGGCTCAGAGGAAAATACAGGTCAGCTCAGAGAAATAATTAGCAGAAAACATACTTTCAGCCTTGAAGAAAAGAAAATGTAATTTAGCACCAGGAGATGAAAGACCATAAACGGGCCCAAGGAATGCAGGAAAGATTTGCTCCACAGCTCAGATAAGAAGCACAATTAAGCAAAGACCAGAAGACCTTGGGAGCACCAGCTGTAAGGAGGGCAGCCCTAAGGCATAATTGGCATAATTCATGGGAGGGGGCCTCAGAGAAGGAGTTCTAGCAGGGTTTTCTTTCTTTGCAAGTAACTTTGACTTTCTGAGGATGACATCAGACTTTCTAGAAGTTTGTGACAGAGAATATCTATATAAGGAGACGGCTTGTCAGACGGCTGCCTAGGGTGAGAACTTACACAATCTTGACGATGCATATATTCATATGATTCTTGCAAGGTATTGTGGGTATTGTAGTTCATTCACTCCCAAACACAGCTGATGACAATAATTTGAGTTGTGAAACCAAGTGGTAAGATCAATAAAATACTTCTTTTATTGATGGGGTTTAATTCACCCAGCACATGTATGCTTGATAGCACTATAAATGAGGTTACTTGCTTGCAGTGTTTAAAATGGATAACAAAAAGTCACAAAGTAAACCAGAAAACAACCTTCAGCTTGTCAGGCAATTAGCTAATGTTTTCTTAGCAAGTAATTACCAAATACAAAGGCACAAAGTAAAGAATAAACTTTGCTGGTTAGGTTAACTTCTGCTTATTTTCCACGCCGATCTCAGCAGTGATTTTCCCTTGCTCACACACACAATCAGGTGCAGCCCTAATTACTATCAATGGACCAGCTGAAAGCCTTTAGCTGGCTGGCTGCTACTGTGTGAGCCCAAATCCTGCTTTAAGAGCTGTTTGCAGTGGAAATAAAGAACAAAGTTAGGTTTCTTTGTGATGGCTGATGTGTTTGCTCACGGAAAACTAGCAATAGCATTTAGATAGAGAACAGTCCATATAAATAGTTTCATCTGCTGTATCTCCCCCTTCATCAACAATCATAGGGTCAATATCATACATTGGCACAGATGAGTCTTTCATTAAGGCACTATCATGAGAATGCTTATTCCCTTGCTGCCATTCTCTATTATAGATAGGGTCTGGATCAGTGTTCATACCTGAGCCTCTCCTGCCATCATAATTCCTCTCTGTAAAGCCTGGCCAATATGTAATCCAATTCTGATGTCCAGCCTTCCAATCTTGATCCCTGGACACTGGATCTCCTCTCACATACCTTCTGGCCTTGGTCTGAAAGTCCCTTCCACATGCAGTCTTCTCTCTTCCAGGTAGCCACTGGTGATTCCTATCTCTGCCAATCCATTCCTCTGGCTGAATCCAGTCCAATGGACTCTGCTGGCATTTTGGAATACCTCCCAGTATGGGTACTGCCTTGGAATCTCCCAGACCTTCCAATGGGCTTTCTTCTCTTCCTTCCAGAGAGTTTCCTTCTCTCTCTATCTGCTTGGCTTGGCTTCTGTTTCTCCAGGTGATACTGGTGCTTGAGCTTGTAGCCGTTGCTGTCTCTGTCTCTGTATCTCTTTCTGAAACTGGGCTGGAGCTTGTAGCCCTTGCTGAAGCTCTCCCTGAAGCTGTTATCTGAAGAATAAGCTCTATTCTTATCCTGTTCTAATGTGTGCTGCTCCCTAACACAGCGCAGCTGTGTTGAATCAGGCCCTGCCCTTTGAGATGAGTGCTTAGGGATTACCTCATAGCTCTCTTGATTGCACACACATTCTCTCACTTCAGCCCCTCTCATGGCTGCTGGAAACCTGGTGCATTCTGGGACTGGTAGTCTTTTATGTGAAAACTCTGTTTTCTTGCTTCTACCAGAACTGACAGGTTGCTTGTTCAGAGTCACATCATCTTTTCTATAGCTCCTACCTGAGCTATGATAAGCTTCCTTATCACAGGCTCCATAACTCAGCGGGCAATCTGCTCTCTGATCCTGGGCAGAGAGGGAGTTGCCTGTCACATTTCTCAGACAGAGTCTTTTGCTCTCTGCATTGGTGATTTATTTTTGCTTTCTGCATTGGTGATTTATTTTTGCTTTTGGTATACCGAATAAAGAAGCTTTGTATTTGAGCAGAAGTTTGTCTTGAGTAATTTGTTGGTGATTGGTGATATCTAAAAAAAACATTTGTTGTGGGATACAGGGCCCCACACTATGGACACTATATTCTCCAGCCGCCCGGATTTGACTGATGTTCCTTTGGAGAACCTTGAACGGACTTTCTTTGTGGATGGAAGCAGTCTCATCATCAATGGACATTGTTGTGCCGGATATGCAGTGGTGACCCTTGATCTGGTAGTTGAGTCCACAGCTCTGGCCCCAGAAACTTCAGCACAGAAAGCTGAACTGATAGCCCTCACTAGAGCACTAACAATAGGAAAAGGAGCTCTGTCTAAATGTGTACCCAGATTCCAAGCATGTCCTTTACAACCTTGAATGCACATGGGGCCATGTACAAAGAATGAGGGTTGATAATCTCAGGAAACAAGTCCATTAAGTATGGCCCTGAGATATTGACATTATCAGATGCATACTGCCTACAGATCTCAGAATTTAGGAAAAGTAGAATGTATGAATAGAACCCTGAAATCTCAGTTGTCCAAACTTTGCCAAGAAGTTCACCTGAAGTGGCCCCAGGTTCTTCCTACAGCCCTTCTTAGGATATACTTAGCCCCTACTAAGTATTTAGGAGTTTCCCCTTTTGAGATTCTGTATGGGCGACCCCCGCCTATTGTATAGGGAATAAAGGGAGATATGGAACAGATTAGATCTGAAATTACTAGACAAGAACTATTGGTTTTAAGTTCTGTTTTGCAGAATCTTCATACGTGGGTACAAGATCAGCTGCCCATCCATCTAACAGAATCCCTACATCCTCTCAAGCCTGGAGTCTCGGTGTGGATCAAAGAGTGGAGAAAGACACCATTGGCACCGCATTGGAAGGGACCTTATGTTGTCATCTTATTAACCCCAACAGCAGATAAAGTTGCAGAACTCGAACCCTGGATTCATCACAGTCGAGTAAAGTCAGCAGCCATTGATAGCATTGTAGAAAGGAAGGCAGCTATGAAAAGTATTAGTTATGTGGCAATATTACCCTATACCCCAAAATGATGCTTTTACGCAAGTATAATATGTGATTTAATTCTCACCCTTTCTCACTTGCGGGTGAGAATAATCAAAGGGGAGAATGTGGCAGGCTATGGCCTATAATAGTCTGCAAATACGAAAGGCCTGTAAGTTAGGCCCTGATTCCAACCCCCATCATAGCTAGAAAAGAACCAAAAATCTGTGAAAAATGAGAAAACTATTTTAAATTGCTTAAATTGCTCAAGTTTTACATGAATTCATAAGTCTTTCATTATTCTCTTATACTGTGAAAATAGAAACATTTCAATACTTGCATTCCTAGAGCCAGGAACGACCTTGCAGTAGAGAAGTATCCAAACCTAGAAACTGCACCATTGTTAGAACAGTCCTAGAGGAGGGAGCGGGGTGCTAGGCCCAGAAAGGATCCCTGATTGGACAAATGCAGGGGGCGTTGGAACCAATAGAAAGTCTGCATGTATCAAGCTGAAGAAAAGGTATAAATGAATGTGTTTCTGTAAAAACTTTGCTCAGTCCTTTTGAAGCTTTGACTAACTGAGCCATGTGCACAATAAATTGGCTTGGATCTTTGAACTGACTCCTGGTTTTATTTATTGCATGCTTATCAGCTGCTACATCAACACAACTATAATTCAAGTATATGAAAGTAAGCTAGCCTGTACAGGGCTGTGTATACGGCCAGGGTACGCAACAATATAGTACTAGCCCTAAGAAAGAGTTAATACCATTCAGAGCTTTGTATTTAGTAACATCCTTGAAAGACTCTGCTAGGATAATTAGGTGAAAGGTTCCTAGTAATATAAACACTAGCCTATGTTTATATAAGATAAGTAAAGGGCAAGTTGTCTCCCAGTCTCGGGTTAGAGATATCAAACTGTCAGTATTAGAATTAATTAGAATTAATGCCTACATAGTTATGTCTGGGAATATGTGTATGTCTTCTCCTGATAACCTATGCTAATGAGAACTGAACTATGATGATATAGATACGTAATGTTAGACGTAGAACAATAAAGTGAGAATTATGCTGGATAATCAAATATTTACCTATAAATAAAGTGGCCTAAAGCTATGATGGCAGAGTAAACAAAAGCAGTAGCTTAGTTTGCTCTCCCAAAGCTTTGGTTTGTTGTTATAATACAAATGTGTTGTGTATTATTTACTAAGTTTTACAGATTGCCTTCTGTTTGCTTTGAGTGTGGATTTCAGTTACCCAAGAACCTGGTGTGCTGCCGGTGAGGGGAGGTGCAGAGTATTCTTTCAGTTGGTACCGTGCCAGATACGGATCTCTGCATTCCAGGCAAGGGCAGAAGATGCAAGCGGATTTGTGAGTATTACCAGTGATGGGTAATCTGTTAGGTAGACAGGCTCTGTCTCAGATGCAGGAATGGCATGACTGAGCTAAGGTGTTAGCATTTAAGAAAGGTAGCCCTTCTTATTGTATGCGTGAGAAGTATGGGGATGTGGCTACCAGTTTCATTGTACATTGGCATACAGTGACTAAAGGTAATGAGATTATGCAGTTCCCCTTGGAGGGAACTTTCTCTGCAGATAAGATTCGTTACCTGCGAAGCACATTGGCGGTTAAGAGTAAGCTGTGCAATACCCCTGAGTGGATTGTATTTACATGGTGGGAACGAATGGCATATGGGGAGAAACATAGGAAGAATGTTCAGAATTTGAAAGATGATTTGTTTGTGTTAGAGAACTCTAAAACCAGTAAGTTGTGTGATACGAAGGGGGATAGTACAAGTGAGGGGGAATTCCCGGCCGTTGTTTCTCCAGCATATGAAGCAGATGTAGCTGCACTGGCAGTAACAGCTGGAGCAGTCCCAATTGTATCTCCCCCTCCTTCCTCTTCCCCTCCTGGTTTACTGGGCCAGGAAATAGCTGAACGAGGGCGGGTCACTCGTGCAGCAGACCTGAGAGAAGAAATACTTCATAAGAAAAAGAAGTTAGGGGGAGAAGGATTGAGTAATTTGGATATTTGTAGTATCTCTCAGCTCAAAGAATTGAGAGCACGTTTGGGCCATGAAACAGAAAGTATTGTACTTATAATAAGAACCTTAAGGGTGGCAATAGGTGAGAATGTTTCTGTTGCGAAGGAATTGAGGGTTCCTAGTGCAATTATTGATAAGACTGAGAGAGATTTGGTTAGACATTATGAAACCTACAAAGAGGAGTGTGATCAATTATATTATGATCTAGGCTCTATTCAGGAAGCTCTACTGCAGCATACTAACTCATGTTTTGACACTGTTAAATCTGAAGCAGCAGTGGAAAATGATATTGTGCCTACTTATCCTTTTCGTTTGTATCCAACAGGTGGTACAGGTTCTATGGTTGTGCCTGCAAATTGGAGTCCTAAAGAAGTGTTTGATTTGGCTAAAACCTTTCCTAACTAAAGGGATAATCCTGGTAGATTTGTGTCTTTATGGTCTCAAATAATTAACAGTTATAATCCTACTTGGGCAGATCTAGATAATTTGCTCAGATCTGTTTTCTTTAATCCAGCTGATTTTCATAGGGTTACTCATCCAATTAGGGATGATAACTGGCAATGGCCACTGACAGACCCTGTGACAGATTTTCAAGACAAGGCACAAAGAGATAATTTTGTTTTATGTAGAGAAAAATTGTTAGAATCTCTTAAAGTAGTATGCAAACCTGTAAAGGATTGGTCGAGATTAACATCTCTAAGGCAGGATAGGGGTGAAAAGGTTACAGATTTTCACACTAGGTGTATGCTAGCTTTTAAAGACTATTCTGGTGAAGCAGAAGACACACCTTCAGGATTCACTAATATTTTTGTAAATGGTTAAATCCAGAGAATAAAAGAAATTTTAGAAACTTCAATAATAGATTGGCCAGCTAGAACAGCTGATGCAATTCTGGAAGGAGCTCGATACAGTGAGTTGAAATTTCTCAAGGAACAGCAAGAGCAACAAACCAGAATAGATGTGAAAAAGAATAAATTGCTCAACTTGCAGATTGCTTCTATGCAACCACCCATGGGCTGGGGAGAGGTAGGAACAGAGCCAGAGGAGGTCATGGGAATCCTCAGCGAGGGCGTGGACAGTCCAGAGAAATGCGTACTTGTTATACTTGTGGTGAGATTGGGCATTTGCAGCGAGACTGTCCCCGGAATCGGAATATGGATGGCCAGAGAGCTGATTTCCCTCCTCCCCCTCCGGTAACAGCTGAATTCACTCCTGTATATCAGTGCTTCTCTAACCCAGAAGATTGTGGAGATGGTACATGGGATGCATGACTATTGTTTGTTAAGTTTGAATGTAACTCCTCAGGGTGAGTTGGAAGCTAAGCTGGGAGGATCTACTTCGAAGTTTGTTATTGATACTGGAGCTACAACATCAGCACTGCGTTTATAGGATTTGCCTGCCAGTTATCACACTCACCTAGCACAAGCTCCGGTAGTACATTGTGAAGGCACTGAGGGTAAGAAAATACCTCATTGTAAACTTGAATTTTTACCTTTGCAGATTGGAGAGACTGAATATCCTACTACTTTTCTTGTAGGAGACACTTTACCAGTGAATCTTTTAGGTCGGGATTTTCTGGCTTCACATCATGCTACTCTATCCTGGATGAGTGGCAAGTTATATTTCCAGCTGTACTCTCTCTCTGAAGTGCCGTCTCCTGCAGATGCCAGTACCATTCATCCAGCTCTTGGACAACTTCCTTCTACCCTGTGGGCAGTGCTGGGATCTAATGTCGGATGTCTGTCTATCCCGCCTGTGAGAATCACCGTGAAACCTGGAGTTCAGCTTCCTAGAGACTCAAGCAGTATCCACTGCCAGCGGCTGCCATTGAAGGAATTCGTCCTGTGATTGAGGATCTCCAGAAACAAGGTGTCATTTATTCTACAACTTCACCATGTAATACTCCAATTCCTCCTGTGCTAAAGGCTGACGGTAAGACTTATAGATTTGTGCAAGACCTGCGAGCAGTAAATAATGTGATTTTGCCAATTTTTCCCTTGGTGCCTAATCCACATGATATCTGGACAAAGATACCTTCAGGGACTACCTGGTTTTCTGTTGTAGATTTGAGTTCTGCTTATTTTACAGTAAAAATTAGCAAAGAAAACCAATTTTTATTTGCTTTCCATTTTGACAATAAGCAGTATACTTGGACTACTTTGTGTCAAGGGTACACCGATAGTCCTGCATATTTTACGCAGGCCCTAAGAACTGCACTGCTGGATGTAAAGCTCGGCAATTCCTCTTTAGTTCAATATGTGGATGATTTGCTTTTATGTTCACCAAGTTATGAGAGTTGTTTGTCAGATTCCTTGTCTCTATTTGCCCATATTGCTAATTTAGGTTTAAAGGTAAATTTGTCTAAACTGCAATTTGTATCTCAAAGTGTTACCTTCTTTGGTGTTGTTCTGACACCATCTGGTCGTGCAATTACCTCTGCTAGATTGAAACCTATTCTGTCATTGCCTTTTCCAGCGACACCAGTGTTATTGCGTAGATTCCTGGGTTTATTAATCTTCTGTAAACAATGGCTAGCAAATTTCTCAGACCTTACTGCTCCGCTTTATGCTCTTATTGGGAAAGAAGGACCTGAAGGTCTCATTGTACCCACATTAGCACAGTGGGAAGCTTTTGTAAATATAAAGACTGCACTGGGCAATGCGCCATGTTTATCATTGCCCGACTACTCGTTACCATTCAAACTGTATGTTGCTATTTCTACTTCCTCTGCTACCTGTGTACTTTTACAAGCTTTCCCAACTGGTCGCAAGCCAGTAGGCTATTACTCCAAGCGATTTGATTCAGTGACTTTGGGACTCCCACCATGTTTACGCAGTTTGGTAGCAGTTGCTTTTGCAATTGAAATTACTGATTGTCTGGTTTTACAGCACCCTCTTGAAGTGTATGTGGTACATTCAGTTTCTAGATTGCTCCATTTAACCAAGACTCAGCCTTTATCCTCCACACGTTTGTTAACATTGGAATTACTAATTTCTCAGCCTCATGTTAAAGTATGTACTATATCAATATGCAACCCGTCAACACTTCTAGCTCCATTGACAGATCTTGTAGAAGAGGATGGGTCTCATGATTGTTTCCAAAGTATTTTAACATTTTCCCGGGCTAGGCCTGATCTTTCCCTTATACCTTTACCAGCCCCGGATGTGACTTTATTTGTGGATGGTTCTGCTTTCAGAGATGAAAAGGGAAAACTTTGTGTAGGCTATGCAGTCACTACGGTTGATGATGTAGTGGAATCAGCTTCTTTGCCATTTACTAGTGCACAATTAGCAGAAGTGTTTGCATTAACACGTGCACTTGAACTTTCCAGGTATCTTCTGGCAAATGTCTATACAGATAGCTCCTATGCATTAAGCATTTTATGGGATTTTGGTAATATTTGGCAGCAAAGAGGGTTTTTGACTTCTGCTAATAAACCAATTAAGCATGCTGAATACATTCACCGTTTACTACAAGCTGTTCTCTTG
Source organism: Ichthyophis bannanicus (assembly GCA_033557465.1). Lineage (NCBI taxonomy): Eukaryota > Metazoa > Chordata > Amphibia > Gymnophiona > Ichthyophiidae > Ichthyophis > Ichthyophis bannanicus. The sequence goes on along the minus strand of CM066035.1, from coordinate 505,225,832 downwards.
CCAGCACAAGTTGCAGTTTAAAAATGCAAAGGACATTCCTCTGCTGGACATTTCGTGTCAAAGGGCAATCGTTTTGCAGACCAAGAAGCACGGCAAGCTGCTCTTCAGGCATCGGTGTCACCCACCTTGCTGTATTTAACACCATCTAAATATGACTTTGTTTTCCCTTTCATCTCTTTTGCAGCAATATCAAGATACTTCCTTTGAAACCCAAACTCTATGGACTTCGTGGGGTGCATCCCGTGATACACAGGGCTTTTGGAAAAAGGACCATCTACTCATCTGCCCTGACACTCTATTGTTCCCACTTGCATCATAGACTTCACTTGTCAGCTGCAGCTATGCAACACGCCTTTTCAGTTCTGTGGTATCACCCGAAGTTTATTACTGTGGCACAGGCTGTTTATGCTGCTTGTTTGGATTGTTTGAAGGCTGGCAGGGTGGGGTCCCTCCTGAAGATTGCTGCTGACCTTCCCAGGCCTTCTGGAGCCTTTTTGATTTTGCAGCTTGATTTTACTGATCTGCCCTGTGCCAGAGGAGGGAGGCGGTATTTGTTGGTGGTCACTTGTCTTTTCTCTGGATGAGTAGAAGCTTACCCCACTACCAGTATGACTGCTGGGGTTGCCATCAAATTATTGCTCACCCAGTTTATTCCTGTTTGGGGTGTTCCTTTTATTCTGTCTTCTGATCAGGGTCCGGCCTTCATTGCGAGTGTCTGGGAGGGTATTGAAAATTGGTTTGGTATCAAGAGACAACTGCACACTCCTTATCATCCGCAAAGCTCTGGCCAGGTGGAAAGGATGAATAGGACAATCAAAGGTCACTTGCGCACTATGACACAGGATTGGGCTACAGATTGGACAGAAGCCCTTCCTTTTGCCCTTATGGCAGTGCATAATTCCCCCCAGCGTACTCGGGGAGGCCTGACACCATATGAAATAGTTACTGGACATCCAGCTACTTCTCCACATGAATTGGCAGTTATCCCGGATCCTCAATTGTTGCGCAGCGATATTTTGATTATTGCTGACGGTTGCACTCAGTCCTGTCTGTTTCCCCTTTATTGCAGGTGAATCCTCAACGAGATGCTCCTTCAGAATTATCACATCCAGATGTGAAGCCAGGGGACTGGGTCCTGATTAAGAATTTGCATCCAAAGACACTTCTGGCTCCCAAGTTCCTAGGTCCATTCCATGTGCTCCTGGTGGGATACTCAGCTCGTAAAGTGGAAGAACATTCTCGTTGGATACACCTTACACAGTGTAAAAAGGCTCCTTCACAGGATCCAGAAGGTGGTTCCCTGCAACAGTGAATCAATAGAATACAACGCAGACACTCATTGGACAACAGTGATATTACAGAAAAAGACTATCAGGATTTAAGTGTTTTTTGAATGAACTAATCATGCAAAACACCTTTGTTCGACATTTTACTGCTGATTAGGTAGAATTAGTTAGTTTGAATTAGTATTTTACTGATATATAAGCAATGACCTTTGGGCACTTAACCTCTACTTTATGAAAAGTTTGAGAATTAGGGGGTAGTTATAGCTTCATCATATTAAGAAGTAGGTGTAGTTTCATTTTGCTTTAGAACGTTTATTTTTGGAGTAATTATAGTTACAGATATTTCAAGGTTTGCTAAAAAATGTTTCCTTATCTGGTCTTAGTTGTGCTGTGGCATATTATTGTTAATGAAGCAGTACTGCATTTAGAATCTTGGGAATGTTATGGGGAATATCCAAATATTTTTGAGTCACATTTACACTCAGTTACGAAACATTTTAATCTATCAAATTGTGCGGTTTGCCTTCCAACTGTGACAGCCACTCAGCATGGGTTTCTACCACGAGCTAGGCCTAAAGCCTTTAAAGAGTTTCGTGATATAGCTTTTAATCTAACTACTGCACAATGGTCTCATACAAACACAGAACCTAGAGTAGTTAGCTCTATGCCTTTAAAGTCCCCTCCAATATGTTTTATGGCTCAAGGTACAGGGAAAAAGGTAGGGGACACTCCATGGAACATTTGTAGCATAGCAATGCTACATAATTCTTCTATCTGGTATAAGAAATCCCACATAAGAAAATCCTATATTTCCGTAGTACAATTAATGCAAGTTCAAGGGAACCAAGTGCATGATTATGACTTGTTACAGTATAATAGTTCTGGCTACCCTTTGAATGCCTCTAGTTCAGAACTAAACATACCTAACTGGAGTTTCCCTTTGTTAGGGTATTACCATCCTTGGGAACGTAATTTATCTGTTGGAATTAAAGAAATGAACATTACTCAGTGGGCTTTGAATAATTGTACACAGAATATATCTTGTCCCCACAACTTGACAATTTGGGAAAATGGATTAGTGGCTTTAGAAGGGGATTATTTTGTGTGCGCTAATCTTGCGTATACAGAACTTCCCAGAGGTTGGTCAGGTACTTGCTATGTTGCCCAGTTAGACACCCCGTGGCGCTTTTTACCTTACCAAAATATTACTTTATTATCAACCCGGAATAATTCTTTAAGAAGAAAAAGGGATGTTTCCCCTCAGGATGAAGCCATAACAGCAGCACAACAGTTGGTAGACTCTACAAGTCCTTTAACTAAATCTCAGATAGATGTATTTACAGGTACTGTTTGGCTCACAACCTTTGGAGCCATAGCACCCACCAGAGAATATGGTACCCAGATTATGCGATTACAAGCAGTTGTTGAACTTACAGCCTTGGATCTCACAGAGGCTATTAGTGTGTTACAAGGCGCAGTGAACAAGGTGTCTGCTTATGCAGCCCAGAATCGTATGGCTTTAGACTACCTCCTAGCGAAGGAAAATGGCGTGTGCGGCCTAGTTTTTGATCATTGTTGTAGTATGCTTGCTGATGAAGGCAAAATAGTGAAAGGCCTATTAGATAAAGTTAGAAATCGTACTTTTGTATCCAGGGCCGGATTTACCTATACGCCAACTACGCCGTGGCGTAGGGCCCACAGCTGGCAAGGGCCCACAAAAATTGAACAAATTGTTAGCTTTTTTAAAATTAAATTTAAAAAAAAACCGCTGGCTGCTGCTGCAGCAGCATGGACTGTCCCGCAGGGCCCCCTCTGCTGCCACGGCAGCATGGACTGTCCCGCGGGGCCCCCTCTGCCCGGCTGAGCCCCTCCGTGCCGGCTTTGAGAGGCGCGAAGGGAGAGTGTCTCCCTCGCGTCTCTGTTAAGCCCGCAGGGGCACTCTCCCTTCGCGCCTCTCAAAGCCGGCACGGAGGGGCTCAGCCATCGCGGAGGGAGGGATTCAGCCGGGCGGAGGGAGGGATTCAGCCGGGCAGAGGGGGCCCCGCGGGACAGTCCATGCTGCTGCGGCGGCAGCGGCAGCGGCCAGCGTTTTTTTGTTTTTTTTTATTAAAGTTTACTTGAGCCGATTGGGGGGGGGGGGGCTGGGACTGGAAATGGGCTGGGGAGTTAAGACTGGAGTTGGGCTGACACGAAGAAACCAGAAGAAAGAGGCTGGAGCAATTGCAGCTGGAAAAAAATGCACAAAAGGTAGAAAAATATCTCTTTATTTTGAATTTATTAATTGGAATATGTCAGCTCTGGTAAATGTGCATCATTAACGTCTGCACTTTGTTTAGTACAAGAGCAAATTAATGTATAGTTTTATTTCTACAGTGTTGTACATTCCAAGTTTGGCTTTTGGGATTCCCAGTTTAATTATGACGTCAGGGCCAACAGCACGCAGCTGATCCGGCGTGCTCGTTTTTATCTTTTCTGGGGGCCCACAATTTTTGTTGGCGTAGGGCCTCACTCAAGGTAAATCCGGCCCTGTTTGTATCAAGTAGTAGTTATGTAAGGTCTTTTTCTGATTTTTTTGATTGTGTTTCTTCTTTTTGGAGTTCATTATCTAGGCCGTTGCAAGGCATGTTAGCATCACTATTTGGCCTTTTAGGGATTCTCATTTTACGAGCATTAATTCTCTGTGTAATATCTGCTTGCTGTAAGAAATCAGTGGAGGCACTGACCCCTAAAATGATGCTACAAACAGACCCAGAATCTAGATACAATCCTTCTTTGATATCAATGTCTGAGTTGCCTTACCTTTGAAATGATTCTTTACAGAATCAGAGAAGGGACTGAAAGTAAGCTAGCCTGTACAGGGCTGTGTATACGGCCAGGGTACGCAACAATATAGTACTAGCCCTAAGAAAGAATTAATACCATTCAGAGCTTTGTATTTAGTAACATCCTTGAAAGACTCTGCTAGGATAATTAGGTGAAAGGTTCCTAGTAATATAAACACTAGTCTATGTTTATATAAGATAAGTAAAGGGCAAGTTGTCTCCCAGTCTCAGGTTAGAGATATCAAACTGTCAGTATTAGAATTAATTAGAATTAATGCCTACATAGTTATGTCTGGGAATATGTGTATGTCTTCTCCTGATGACCTATGCTAATGAGAACTGAACTATGATGATATAGATACATAATGTTAGACGTAGAACAATAAAGTGAGAATTATGCTGGACAATCAAATATTTACCTATAAATAAAGTGGCCTAAAGCTATGATGGCAGAGTAAACAAAAGCAGTAGCTTAGTTTGCTCTCCCAAAGCTTTGGTTTGTTGTTATAATACAAGTGTGTTGTGTATTATTTACTAAGTTTTACAGATTGCCTTCTGATTGCTTTGAGTGTGGATATCCATTACCCAAGAACCTGGTGTGTTGCCGGTGAGGGGAGGTGCAGAGTATTCTTTCAGTATATACCCCAACAACAGCTGCAGAAGAGAATGAAATTGAAGAGTTCTATGAACAAGTACAAGCTGAAATTGACAGAACATGCAAACAGGATATCCTGATAGTCATGGGTGACTGGAACGCAAAAGTTGGCAACAAAGAAGAAGGCAAAGTAGTTGGAAAATATGGACTTCGCAACAGAAATGAAGCTGGAGAAAGACTGATAGAATTCTGCAAGACCAACGATCTAGTCATCTCAAACATCTTCTTCCATCAACACAAGTGGCGACTGTACACATGGACTTCACCCAATGGATTGTATAAAAATCAAATTGACTACATTTGTGGAAGTCAACGATGGAAAAGTTCTAGAACATCAACAAAGACAAAACCTGCAGCTGACTGTGGTACAGATCATCAACTACTAGCATGCAAACTCAAGCTAAAGTTGAAAAAGAGCAAACCACTCATGAATGCAGCAAAATATGGCCTTGAGAATATACCACTGGAATTTAACGACTGCCTGCAAAATCGATTTGCTGCTTTAGATACAAATGACAGAGCTCCAGAAGAGTTATGGAATGACATCAAGAAGGTTGTGTTGGAAGAAAGCGAGAAGTCTCTACATAAGGTGAAAAAGCAAAAACGGCCAAAATGGATGAGGAAGAAACTCTGAAAATTGCCCAGAAACGCAGAGAAGCTAAAGCCAGAGGAGAAAAAAAAGACAATAACAGAACTCAACAGAGATTTCCAACGTGCAGCAAGACAGGACAAGGAAAAGTACTACAATGACGCATGCAAGGAAATAGAAGCAGAAACTATTAGAGGAAGAACAAGATTGGCTTTCTTAAAGCTAAGAGAGTTAAAGAAAAAGATCCAGCCTCTAACTGGAATGTTACAAGATGGTCAAGGTTCTATGTTGAATGATGCTGAGATCATCAAGAAATGGTGGAAGGAATATACAGAGTTTTTATATGATAAAGATCAAGTGGACCAACAGCCGTTTCAACCTGTACCTTATGATCGGGAACCATTGGTGATGAAAGAAGAAGTTGAAGCAGCATTGAAAGCCTTATCAAAGAACAAAGCACCAGGCATTGATAGCATTCTCATAGAAGTATTACAGCAATCTGATGCAGCTGTTACTGTACTTACAAGGCTCTGCCAAGAAATATGGAAGACAACATCATGGCCAACTGACTGGAAAAGATCTGTGTTTATACCAATACTAAAGAAAGGTGATCCAACTGACTGTGGAAATTATCACACAATCGCTCTGATCCCACATGCCAGCAAGATTCTACTGAAGATTATTCAAAAGAGACTACAACCATACCTGGAACAAGAACTACCTGAAGTGCAAGCAGGGTTCAGGAAAGGGCGAGAAACGAGAGACATCATTGCGTATGTCAGATGGATCCTTGAAAAGACTAAAGAATACCAAAAGGATATCTATTTGTGCTTTATCGACTATAGAAAGGCTTTTGACTGTGTAAACCATGAGAAACTCTGGGCCACATTAAGAAGCATGGGTATACCAGAACACCGGATCGTACTCTTGCACAATCTGTACATTGATCAAGAAGAAGCAGTTCGAACGGAACAAGGAGAAACAGAATGGTTTAAAATAAGCAAAGGTGTAAGACAAGGCTGCATACTTTCCCCCTACCTGTTTAATTTATATGCAGAACAAATCATCAGAGAAGCAGGATTGTATGAAGACAACAGAGGTGTGAAGATTGGTGGAAGACTCATCAACAACCTTCGCTATGCTGATGATACCACATTATTGGCTGAAAGTGAAGATGATCTGGACAAACATGCTGGACAAACATGCTCGAACCAGACAGCTTCAGAACCATATTTCAAACCATAGTCACACCCCACTTCGACTATGCGAACATAATACTCCATGGTCTCCCTAAAAACACCCTAAATACATTACAACTAGCCATGAATGCCGCAGCCAGAGTTCTTTACGGTGCTGCAAAGTGCGAACACATAACACCCATCCTAATGGAGCTTCACTGGCTACCTATTTACTGCAGAATAGCATATAAAGCTCTCCTCATGACCTTTAAGGCGATATAAACACTATAGCTGCTTCATCAATTTAAAAACTATTCCATCCGACTCCCAATATTAGATCCAGGAGGTCAGCAGCGGCAAATACCCTAGTTATTCCACAAGAGACCACAAAATGCAAACATTCAACATCAGACAGGGCCTTTGCATACTATGCACCCAGATGTTGGAACAACCTTCCCCACAACATAAGAGCTATTACGGACCTCAAGAATTTCAGAAAAGCTATAAAACACCATCTCTTCATTCTGCATTTCCAAAGCTCATCACCATCCCTCTAACAGGCACAGTATAATTGTATATACCTTATTTACTCAAGATGTAACTAAGAAATCCTATCCTCTGTATATATGTTATTTACAAATATGTACAAAGTTTCCCAAAGTTAAATTCCCAGTTGACTACTCCTGTTATATGTAAACTTATCACAATTTGTTGATTGTAATGAGTATTTCTGTTTAATGTAAACCGCGCTGATGAAAAAGAGTGCGGTATAAAAGAACAATAAATAATAAAATAAATAAAATAAATAAATCTGAAACATTTGCTTCTCACAATCAAAGAACATAGTCTCAAAATGGGCCTGCACCTTAATGTAAAGACGACAAAGATCATGACAACTGGCATAATCAACAGGTTCATCGTTGAAGGAGAAGAAATTGAAATCATGAACAACTTTAACCTACTTGGATCAACTATCAATAAAGAAGCAACAAGCAATCAAGAAATCAGACGACGCATTGCTCTTGGCAGAATGGCTATGAAAGACCTAGATAAGATTCCCAAGAGCAGAGATGTCTCTCTCCATACAAAGATTCGACTTGTTCAAGCCATGCTATTTTCAATATCATATGGATGTGAAAGCTGGACAGTGAAAAAGATAGACAGGAAGAAAATTGATGCCTTTGGATTATGGTGCTGGCGGCGAATACTGTGTATACCATGGACTGCCCGAAGAACAAACCAGTCGGTACTAGAGGAGATCAAACCTAAGCTTTCTTTAGAAGCTCAGATGACAAGACTTCGACTTTCATACTTTGGACACATCATGCAAAGAGAGATCATTAGAGAGCGACATCATGCTTGGCAAGATAGAAGGTCAGCGCAAAAGAGGAAGACCAGCAATGAGATGGATCGATACAATAACAGCAGCTATGGGTACCAGTCTGTCAACGATGAGCCGCCTGACTCAAGACCGAACACAATTTAGGATAGCTATCCAGAGGGTCACCAGGAGTCGACTCCGACACAACGTCACTTAACAACAACAACCTTTTTAGTCTCTCTTCATAGCAGTATCCTTCCATGTCCTTTACCATTCCGATGGCTCTTCTCTGTACCTTTTCTAATAACGCTATACCCTTTTTAAGATACGGCGATCAGAATTGCACACAATATTCAAGGTGCACTCGCACCATGGAACGATACAGAGGCATTATAATATCCTTTGTTTTATTTTCCATTCCTTGCCTTATAATACCTAGCATTCTATTTGCTATCTTGGCCGCTGCTGCACACTGGGCGGAGGGTTTTAACATGTTATCCACGATGACACCTAAATCTTTTTCCTGGGTGCTGGTTCCCAATGTGAAACCTTGAATCGTGTAACCATAGTTTGGGTTGTTCTTTCCTAGGTGCATAACTTTGCACTTGTCCACATTAAATTTCATCTGCCAGTCTTCCAATTTATCAAGATTCTCTTGCAATTTTCTACAATCCTCTTGGGTTTTAACAACCTTAAATAGTTTTGTGTCATCTGCAAATTTGATAACCTCACTCATTATTCCCTTTTCCATGTCATTTATGAATTTATCAAAAAGCAGCAGACCCTGTGCAGATCCCTGCGGTACTCCACTATTCACCATTTTCCATTGGGAAAATTGGCCATTTAGCCCAACCATCTGCTTTCTATCTTTTAACCAGTTCCTGATCCACAATAGTACACTGCCTCCTATCCCATGACTTTTTAGTTTTGCCAAAAGTCTCTGATGAGGGATCTAGTGCAGATGGACGCATCAGATGTCGGGTTGGGAGCGGTGTTATCCCAAAGCCATGAGGGGAGTGAACATCCAGTGATGGAGTGGAGGAGTAGCCTAGTGGTTGGGGCAAGGTACTTCGGGCCGGAAGGTCGGGGGTTCAAATCCCACTAGAGGACAGCAACCTTGGGCCGGAAGGACTGGGGTTTCTAGTCCCACAGGTGCTCCTTGTGGTCTTGGGCAAGCCACTTAACCCTCCATAGCCCATGTTCCCTGTAAAAAATAGTTCTCTGTGTGCTGTGCTTTCCTGTCTAATCAATGTGTTTATACCTCAAAAAAAATTTCCTGTCATGATTTGACAATTTCCAATCTGTAATCAAAAAACGCTGCTGATCGCTGGAAGTAGCGGTATACAAATGTATACTAAATAAAATAAATAAATGTACCTTAGCAGAAAATAGTCACCGGCCGAACAGAAATATTCCACAATAGAAAAGGAATGCTTGGCTATAAAGTGGGCAGTTGAAGCGTTACGATTTTATCTAACAGGAAGGAAATTCCTGTTGATTACTGACCATGCTCCTTTAAAATGGTTACAACAAATGAAGAATCACAACGCAAGGTTGACTCGCTGGTACGTGGCCCTACAGGCATTCGATTTTAAAGTGGAACATCGAGCTGGGAAATTACACCAGAACGCTGATGCCCTCTCACATATTACGGACTGTAGGGAGGATTCTCCACAGCTACAGCCAGCCCGTAATAACTTAAGCAGGGGGGTATGTGATAAGAAGACAAAGAAGAAATGGTGTAGCATTTATAATAAAGAAGAAACTTGCAAAAACTGTAATGAAATACAATGCAGTCAGCGAACGCTTAATCTCTATTTGTCTATGAGGAATGCCTATCAACACAACTATAATTCAAGTATATACCCCAACAACAGCTGCAGAAGAGAATGAAACTGAAGAGTTCTATGAACAAGTACAAGCTGAAATTGACAGAACATGCAAACAGGATATCCTGATAGTCATGGGTGACTGGAACGCAAAAGGGATGAGGGATCTTATCAAAGGCTTTCTGAAAGTCCAGATATACTATATCAACCGACTTACCTTTGTCTACCTGTTTATTCACACCTTCAAAAAAAACATAACAGATTAGTAAGACAAGATCTTCCTTGTCTAAAGCCATTTTGGCTGTCTCCCATTAAGCCATGACTATCTACATGCTGAGTAATTTTATTCTTTATGATGGTTTCTACCATTTTTCCCGGTACTGACGTCAGGCTCACCGGTCTGTAGTTTCCCGGATCACACCTGGAACCCTTTTTAAAAATTAGCGTTACATTGGCGATCCTCCAATCTTCAGGTATTACAGATGATTTTAATCATATTTCACAGATTACTAATAACAGGTCTGCAATCTCATATGTCAGTTATTTCAACACCCTTGGATGTATCGATATTTCCTTCAATTCTTCCGCAGTATCACCTTTAAATACCGCTTCAGTCATGGGTAACATCCCTACATCTTCCTCAGTAAAGACCGAAGCAAAGAATTCATTCAGTCTCTCTGCTATAGCTTTGTCCCCTCTTATTGCCCCTTTTACTCCTCTATCATCTAATGGTCCAACTGACTCTCTCACAGGTTTTTTTCTGTGAATGTACTTGAAAAAGTCTTTATTATTTTTTGCTTCCATAGCAAGTTTCTTCTCAAATTCTCTTTGCCTGCTTTATCAATACCTTGCATTTAACTTGCCAGTACTTGTGTTGTTTCCAGTTTTTGTCAATTGGCTCTTTTTTCCATTTCCTGTAAGATGCTTTTTTGTCAACAGCCGCCTCTCTGACCTCACCTTTAAACCATGCTGGCAGTTTTTTGGACTTTATTCCACTTTTCTTAAAGCGTGGAATACAGCTGGTCTGAGCTTCCAAGACAGTATTTTTAAACAACACCCAAGCTTGATGTAAGTATTTAACATTTGCAACTGCTCCTTTTTGTTTTTTCTTAACTATTTTTATTTTAATATAGTCTACCTTTCGAAAGTTAAAAGGTAGTACTGTGGATTTCCTTACCATCCCTCCTCCATTAATTAAATGGAACACGATCATGCTATGATCACTATTCCCAAGTGGCCCCAACACCCTTATCTCTTGCACCAGATCTGGTGTTCCACTAAGGACTAAGCCCAAAATGGTCTACATTTTTAGAAAGAATTAGTCTTTTTGCTGCTTTATTTTAAAAGGGGGAATACTTGGGGATTTTTTAGTGGTATAAGTTTAAAACCTGGTAAGTTTGGTTGCCTGAAAAACCTCAGGGCGAGATGGATGGCACGGAGCTCAAACAAGTTGATCTGTTGGGCACTCTCTTCTGGGGACCACACCCCCTGCGTGAGGTACCCCTGGCAATGGGTTCCCCAGCCCAGCAAGGAGGTATCTGTGGTGAGGACCTTCAAATGGGGATGGGCCTGGAAAGGCATACACGCCTTCAAGTGCTGGGGCGAGAGTCACCAGGTCAGGGACTGTACCAGGCACATGGTCACTTTGACCCTGGAGATGTCCAGTGACCTGGGACCATTGGTCTCTGAGGCACCACTGCACAGTTTGCAGGTGGAGGTGGGCATCTGGAGTGACATGAACCGTGGAGGCCATGTGCCCGAGGAGGCGCAGCAGTTGCCTCGCTGGCACTGAGGAGCTGTGGCTCACTTGCCCTGCTAGGGCCATAAGCCTGCTTGCCCTGTCTGCAGGCAGAAAGGCCTTCGACTGGTGTTGATCCTTGCCCCAAAGACGTCTAACTGTTGAGTCGGACAAAGGCTGGATTTGGGGTAGTTGATTACAAACCCCAAATGCTGCAGGACCTGGATGGTGCGAGTTGTGGCTTGCTGCACCTCGGTGGATTAAGTGCCCCTGATGAGCCAGTCGTTGAGATAGGGGAATACAAAGATCCCTTGAAGCCTGACCACCACCAGGCACTTTGTGAACACCCTGGGGGCCGAAGCAAGGCCAAAGGGAAGCACTCTGCATTGGTAGTGGTTGGCTCTTGAGCTTCTGCATAGTCGACTCGGCGACCATAGAGATGTGTGGGAGCTGGGGTTTGTCAAAACCTGGCCCTTTCCGGATGCGGTACATAGCGTCGAGCTGACGGCTAACTATAGGTACTGACGCTGGCGTCTCCCACATTAACAGTAGCAGCCTCTCGAGGACTGGCTATATGGGCACTGAGAGAGTTTCTCTCGGTGGAGTCTCATAATGGAAAAACTCCAACTTCTCGGTGTGCAGGTCCTTCTCCGCCTTAGTTTGCACTGAGAGGGCCCTGGCCATATCCCTGATGAAGTCATAGAAGGCTACACCCTCAGGCAGAGAATGGCATAAAGGTGTAGGGGGGACGAGTCCAAGGGATTGTCTCGGTGCCTTCTAGTGTCCGGGGACGCCTCATCCTCCGTCTCCCCCTCAGAGTCCAGCGGTGATGAGGAGTCCGAGGCCCTGCAACTCCTTGTGTAAAGCCGGTACCTAAGGGCCAAGAGACTTCAGAGGACCTGGTGTCCGAGTTCCCAACCAGTGCCGAGGACTTTCTTGAGGCCAAGGGTGCTCGATGCTCTGCTCGACAACCGGGGACTCCCTCGCAGTTGAGGGCCCAGTCGTCTGGGCAGATGAGGCAGAGGAACCAGCCATCCTCACCTGCTGCAGGGCCAGGATAGCAGTGATGTTCTGCTCCAGGACACCCATTCTAGTTTCCAAACCAGAAGGCTCTGAAGCTTTTGGCGCAGGCAGAGAGGATTTCGGTCCTGGCACCAGCACTCGTCAAGGACGCACTCCCTAGAGGACTATAGCCTCGAGGAACTTCGCACGGTCTCTGCCAGTAGAGGAATAATCCTTCTTAAGGACCTTGGTGGGGCACTTCTCAGGGTCGCTGAGTCCCTCCGTGGGGTTTTAGCAGGTTTCTCCAATGCAACCTCGGCAGACTTCCATGAATTGTTCTTCTCCGGCTCTGGGGTCTTCTCGGAGGCACCATGGCTGCGGTACTCCGAAGAAGCCCAGGCGTCTCGAGATGTGCTGGGCCTGGAGCTCAGTGACAGGGAGGCAGCTGCCGAGTCAGACCTAGGGAACCACCTTTCCTGCAGCTCCAACAGCTTCTTGGTGGTTTTGGCTGACATGGCCTGGCACAGGTTGCAGAAGGTGCTGTCATGGTCCAGGCCCAGGCAGCAGTCATCGGTGTCAGTAATGGACATGGTTTGACTGCAGTCGTCACACTTTTTGAACCCAAGGGGAGACATAGTGGTTAACACCTGGATGGGGTCAACGACCCCTGGGCAAAGAAAGCCGCGAACGCTGGTTGCGGAAGAGCTCAATAAAAAAAAAAAGGGGGGCAGAGAACGGTGCTGGGAAGCACCAACTTGAGGTGGGAAGAGGAACCGGTACATCTACCAGAAAACTAAGTTTTAGAAACAATTTTGTCAAGGATTTTTCTGGGGAAACAGGACATACGTCCATTGTGCTCTGCAGAAGAAAAGGAGACTGAGCAAGATGACACACTTGGGCGGGAAGGGGACCACGCATGCGTGGTGTCATCTCCCAAAGGCTTTTTTTGAAAGCTGGGAAGATGCTTACGCACGGGCTCTGTCAGCGCCGATGTCACTCCATATGTGAGGACTGACTTCCTGCTCATTCCTGGAGAAATACTTTTTCAAAGAAAGGGTGTTGGATGCCTGGAATGCCCTCTCAAAAGAAGAGGTGGGAGAAAACCCAGTGATAGAATTCAAAAAGGCATGGGACAGACAGAGGATCACTATATTGCATGAGGGTGGTGCATGCATTGTACTCATCCTGACCAGGTAGCAAAATTCCAACCTCGGTTCTTTGGCTCCAGTTTTCTAAATTCAACTAAGGCAGTGCAAGTGAGAAGGAATGAAATGAAAACACATCAACATAAGAACATAAGATATGCCATAATGGGTGAGACAAAGGTCCACCAAGCCCAGTATCCTGTTTCCAACAGTGGCCAATCTAGGTCACAGGTATCTAGCGGTTTCCCCAAAAGACAGAGGTTCAACAATGCTTGTATTGGGTCAAGCAGTGGATATTCTGGGTCCCCTTTAATAATGGCTTATGGACCTTTCCTCCAGAAACTTGCCCAAACCGTTTTAAACCCTGCTACACTAACAGCTTTTACTACACCCTCCAGTAGCAAATTCCAGAGTTTGATTACACATTGAGTGAAAAAATATTTTCTCTTATTACTCTTAAATAGGTTACCCTGTAGCTTCATTGCATGCCCCCTAGTCTTTCTATATATTCATGGCGTAAACAATCTACATATGTTTATTCGATCCACTCAATTCATTAATTTATAGACCTCAATCATATCCCCCCTCAGCCGTCTCTTTTCCAGGTTGAAGAGCCCTAACCTTTTTAGTCTCTCTTCATAGAGGTATCCTTCCGTGCGCTTTACCATTTTGGTGGCTCTTCTCTGTACCTTTTCTAATAATGCTATATCCTTTTTAAGATACAGTGACCGGAACTACACACAATTTTCAAGGTGCGGTCACACCATGGAACGATGTAGAGGCATTATAATATATTTTGTGTTATTCTCCATTCCCTTCCTTATGATACCTAGCATTCTCTTTGCTCTCTTGGCCACCGCTGCACACACTGGGCGGAGGGTTTTAGCATGTTATCCATGATGACGCCTAAATGTGAAACCTTGCACTGTATAACCATAGTTTGGCATTTTCTTTCCTAGGTGCATAACTTTGCACTTGTCCACATTACATTTCATCTGCCATTTGGATGCCCAGTCTTCCAATTTATCAAGATCCTCTTGCAATTTTCCACAATCCTCATGGGTTTTAAAAACTTTGAATAGCTTTGTGTCATCTGCAAATTTGCTAAACTTACGCGTTATTCCCATTTCCAGGTCATTTATGAATATGTCAAAAAGTACCTGACTCAGCATAGATCTCTGGGGTACTCCACTATTCACCTTTCTCCATTGGGAAAATTGGCCATTTAGTCCTATTCTCTGCTTTCTATCTTTTCACTAGTTCCTGATCCACAATAGTATATTTCCTCCTATCCCATGACTTTTTAATTTTACCAAAAGTCTCTTATGAGGAACCTTGTCAAAGGTTTTTTGTAAGTCCAGATACACTATATCAACCAACTCACCTTTGCCTATCTATTTATTCACACCTTCAAAAAAAACACAACAGATTAGTAAGACAAGATCTTCCTCGTCTAAAGCCATGTTGGCTGTCTCCCATTAAGCCACGACTATCTACATGTTTAGTAATTTTGTTCCTTATGATCGTTTCCACTATGTCTCCTATTACTGACGTCAGGCTCACCGGTCTGTAGTTTACCGGATCACCCCTGGAACCCTTTTTAAAAATTGGCATTACATTGGCCATCCTCCAAACTGCAAGTATTACAGATGATTTTAATGATAGTTCACAGATTACTAATAGGTCTGCAATCTCATATTTCAGTTCTTTTAACACCCTTGGATGTATACCATCTGGTACAGGTGATTTGCTACTGTTCAGGTTTATCAAATAATTGTAAAGCATAGTTACTTACCTGTAACAGGTGATCTCCAGGAACAGCAGGAATTTAGTCTTCACATATGGGTATCGTCGGTACCGACAGAGCCTGCATGGGAACGCTCCCCAGCGTCAAATTAGAAAGCTTTTGGGAGCATCCCACAGCAACTGCGTGCTGCCTTCTCGCCTTTCCCAACTGCCTCTCTCCAGTTGAGTTTAAAGCTGAGACAAAGAGAGAGAGAGGGAAAGAGAAAGAGATAGACAGAGAGATACAACTCCTAGGGGAGGTGGGTGGGTGGTGAAGACTAAATTCCTGCTGTTCCCGGAGATCACCTGTTACAGGTGAGTAACGATGCTATCTCCAGGAACAAGCAGGAATGTAGTCTTCACATATGGGGACTCCGTAGCTTTAGAGGCCAGGGAGAGACCCCAGAAGTTGTCTGCCCCTCAGAAAGGGCTCTACTTCCCCCCATGGATCTCTGGAATCCAACCAGGGATGGTGGGTAGGAGTTGATTAGGTATGGAACAGGTGTTGGAGAACAGCCTGACCAAACAAGGCATCCCGGCGGCAGTCCTTGTCCAAGCAGTAATGGGCTATGAAGGTATGAACCGAGGCCCAGGTGGCTGCTCAACAGATGTCGTCGATAGACACAGAGTGCAGATGAGCCATTGAAGCTGCCATGGCTCTCACATTGTGAGCTGTGACATGGCCCTCCAGAGGAAGATTCTTACTCTGATAGGCAAAGGAAATAAACTGAGCAATCCAGTTAGACAGTGTTCTCTTAGAGACTGGAAGTCCCAAATAAGAAGGATCAAAAGCAACAAAATGTTGAGAGGACTTTCTATGTTGCTGTGTTCTTTGTAAGTAAAGCACAGTTACTTACCTGTAACAGGTGATCTCTGGGAACAGCAGGAATTAGTCCTCACATATGGGTAAGTCGGAACCGACGGAGCCCGCGCGGGAAAGCTCCCCAGCTTTTCAGATGAAAAGCTTTTGGGGCTTCCCACAGAGCATGCGCGCTGCCTTCCCGCCTTCCTTACCAGCTCTCTTCAGTTTGAGTTTATAGCTGAGACAATAGAGAGAGGAAAGGAAGGTAGATAGATAGAAGATACAACTCCTAGGGGAGGTGGGTGGGTTGTGAGGACTAATTCCTGCTGTTCCCAGAGATCACCTGTTACAGGTAAGTAACTGTGCTATCTCCAGGAACAAGCAGGAATAAGTCCTCACATATGGGGACTCCCTAGCTAAGATGCCTGGGAGATCCCCCCTCCAAGGGTAAACCATCTTCGTATGGATCTCAGGCATCCATTCAGTGAAGGTGGGCAGGAGTTGCTTAAGTATGGAACAGGTGTTTGAGGACAGCCTGACCAAACAAGGCATCCCGGCGGGAGTCCTTGTCCAAACAGTAATGGGCTGTGAAGGTATGAACCGAGGCCCAAGTGGCTGCTCGACAGATCTGATCTATGGATACAGAGTGAAGATGAGCCATAGAAGTAGCCATGGCTCTCACATTGTGAGCTGTGACATGGCCTTCCAGAGAAATGTTCTTACTCTGGTAAGCAAAAGAAATACACTGAGCAATCCAATTGGAAAGTGTACGTTTGGAGACTGGAAGTCCCAAATGAGAAGGATCAAAAGCCACAAAAAGTTGGGAAGACTTTCGATGTGGCTGAGTCCTGTTGAGGTAAAAGGCGAGAGCCCTTTTACAGTCAAGAGTATGAAGGTTCCTCTCTGCACTGGATGCATGAGGAGCCAGGGAAAAAACAGGTCGATATACCTCTTGATTAAGATGAAAAGGCGAGACCACTTTGGGCATAAAGTGGGGATTCGTCCTAAGGACCACCTTATCATGATGAAATCTGGTATAAGGTGGATTAGCCACCAAAGCCTGCAGTTCACTGATGCGGCGAGCCGAAGTGACTGCAATAAGGAAAAGAACCTTCCAGGAAAGAAATTTCAAGGAGGTAGAGTCCAAAGGCTCAAAAGGTGGTTTCATAAGCTGACCTAGAACTAGGTTCAAATCCCATGCTACCGGCGGAGGTCGGATGGGAGGTTTAGTTAGGGTCAGGCCTCTCATGAACCTTGCAACGAGAGGATGAGAGGAGACAGGTTGTCCATTTATAGGTTTTAAGGATGCTGCAATAGCACTTAAATGGACTCGTACTGAATTCGTCTTGAGGCCTGCATTGGAAAGATGCAGGAGATAGTCTAGTAGAGAATTCAAAGGAAGTGCCAGAGGGTCAAGACCCTGTTGAGCACACCAAATGGAAAAACGTTTCCATTTGAAAGCATAGGAACGCCTGGTAGAGGGTTTCCTAGAGGCATGAAGGATATCTTTCACTGGCTGAGAAAGATTAAACTCATGAAGGCTTAAGCCTTCAGTAACCAAGCTCGGAGATGTAGGGACTTGGGGTTTGGGTGCCACAAAGTCCCTTTCTCCTGAGACAGAAGGTCTGGCGCAGCTCCCAGGTCCAGGGAGGAGCCCTGGAAGAGCTGTAGAAGTAGAGGGAACCACACTTGGCGTGGCCAGCGTGGAGCTATAAGGATCATCGACCCGTGATCCCTCTGAAGTTTGAACAGAGTCTTGGGAATCAAAGGAATGGGTGGAAAAGCATACAGGAATTCCTGACCCCAATGCAGGAGAAAGGCGTCGTTGGCCTGAGCTCCCTGACACGGAGTCCTGGAACAGAACCGGGGAAGTTTGGCATTCCACGGACTTGCAAAGAGGTCTATGTCCGGGGTCCCCCATTCCTGGAAGATTCTGTGTATCTGGTCCATATGCAGGGACCACTCGTGTGGAAGCAGAACTCGACTGAGTCTGTCTGCCCGAGAGTTTTGAACTCCTGGAAGATACACTGCCAGAAGATGAATTTGATGCTCTCTGGCGAAAGCCCATAATCTGAGAGCTTCGTTGCAAAGCGACAGAGAGCCCGTCCCTCCTTGCTTGTTGACATAGAACATGGCCACCTGATTGTCTGTCTGAACTAGGACAGTCAGGTTGGCAAGGAGGGTATGGAAGACTGTGAGGGCAAGGAAGATTGCTCGCAGTTCCAGAAGGTTGATATGAAGGGTGGTCTCTTGGGGAGACCAGGTTCCCTGAGTGGAGAGATGTTGAAGATGAGCTCCCCACCCTGTTTGGGAGGCATCTGTTGTGAGGGTTGCTTGGGGCAATGAAGGTTGGAAGGGGGTCCCCAACAACAGATTTTTGGAGGATGTCCACCACTGGAGAGACCAAAACAGACGTTTTGAGGTGAGTACCTGGTCTGACAGCAGTCCTGATGCTTGAGACCACTGGGTGGCCAATGTCCATTGAGCTGCTCTCATATGGAGACGAGCATAGGGCACCACATGAACCGTGGAGGCCATGTGGCCCAGAAGTTGCAGCATTTCTCTGGCTGACAAGTGACTTCTGGACTGAGCCTGGGAGGCCAAGCTTATTAGCCGTTGGCCTCGGACCAGAGGAAGGTAGGCCCTTGCAGTGGTGGAATCCAGATAAGCCCCTATGAATTCCAGGGACTGAGTAGGGATGAGTTGGGACTTGGGAATGTTTACCACAAGTCCCAGATATTGAAGAATACGCCTTGTGCGGTCCAAGGAAATCTGGACTTCTGACTGAGATGGAGCTCGGATGAGCCAGTCGTCCAGATATGGGAACACGAAGATTCCCATGCCTCTTAGAAATGCAGCTACGACTGCCAATGCATTTTGTGAATACTCTTGGAGCAGAGGCGAGACCGAAGGGAAGTACTCTGTATTGGAAATGTTTTCCCTGGAACAGAAATCGAAGATATTTTCTGTGGGATGGATGGATGAGTATATGAGTGTACGCATCCTTGAGATCTAGAGAACAAAGCCAATCCTGACTCTGAAGGTATGGAAGGAGAATGCCCAGAGAAAGCATTTTAAATTTCTCCTTGAATAGAAACTTGTTCAATTCTCTCAGATCTAGGATAGGTCTGAAGCCCCCTGTCTTCTTTGTTATGAGAAAATAAGGGGAGTAGAACCCTAACCCCTGTTGAGGAAGAGGAACCTCCTCTATTGCCCCTTGGGCAAGGAGAGAGGAGACTTCCTGACCCAACAGGGTCAGAAGAGATGGGGGAGAACTGAATTGCCTCACCATGGTATGGGGAGGAAGGCTGGAGAAATGAAGTTTGTAGCCCTCTCTGATGATAGAGAGGGTCCATTGCTCTGATGTTATTTGCTCCCATCTGGGAGCAAAGTGAGCTAACCTTCCCGGTATGGTGAGAGGCTCTGGCTGTTCCAGAGCCAGAAATGGTAAGTTCTCTAGGGGCAAGTCAAAACCCCTGAGGGGGTTGAGCCTGCTGGGGTGTAGCAGACACTGCAGACTTTGACTTTACTTGCTTAGATTGCTGACGTTTAGCAGCAAAGCGAGGCTGAGAAGATTGTTGGCCAGTATTTGTGGAAAATCTGGCCTTCTTGTAGTACGGCCTTTTAAAAGGTTTCTTTTTGGCAGGAGTAGAAGTAGACTTAGAAAGTCTATCTAGAGTGGCATTTTCTGCGTCCATTTGAGCAGCTTTAATTTGCCAGTCCTCACCAAATAAGTTCTCTCCTGTACAGGGCAGATTCCTTAAGCCATCCATGACCCAGGGTTCTAGGTCAGAAGCCTGGAGCCAAGCAAGACGTCGGGCTGCAATAGCGATTCCCGAAGCCCTGCCAGCAACCTCAAAGGAATCAAAGGCTGCCCTGTTGGAAAACTTGGAGACCTCTGAAAGTTGTGTCACCAGAGTAGTGAAGTCCTCCTTTTTATCCTCAGGGATAAAGGGGGCTAAACGCCGTACCTTTAGGGCAAGTTCTCTGAGAAACATGCCCATAAAGGCTGTAAGAATTGATCCTGGCTATAAGCATACTAGCCTGAAAGATCTTTCTACCAAAAGAGTCGAGGGTCTTACATTCTCGCCCTGGAGGGGTAGAGGAATGCCTTTTAGGACTCTTTATCTTCTTCATAGCAGACTTCACCACAATGGAGTGGTGAGGCAGCTGAGTCTTTTGAAACCCAGGAGAAGGAGGGACCCGGTACATGGTGTCCAACCTACGGGAATGAGGAGACAGGGTTAGAGGAGTCTCCCACAAATCCATCAAGTGTTCTTGAAGGATTTCATGGATAGGCAGAGTAACTGCCTCTTTAGGAGTTTTAGAGTATCCTAAAATATCCAATTTTTTTGATCTGGGTTCCTTTTCAGCAGATGTAGCAATAGAAAGTGCTTTAGCTACAACAACAATGAAATCCTGAAAGGATAAATCCTCTGGAGGAGACATCCTCCTCTTTAGAGAAGAGGGCTCCTCAGGAAGATCAAACTCAGCAGAGTCATCAGAGGAATTGAACTCATCAGAAGAATCTGAGTATTCTCTCTGTGCTTGCAATGCACGATACGCGTACCGATCGATATCGACATCGGGCGTATCGGGCATGGGATTGGTATCGGGCAAAAGCCTGAATCCAGCAAGCGGAACCGATCGACGCTTGGAAGTCGATGGTCTCGGTTCCGGTGTGGATACCGGAACCGGGGTCGGTACCGATGGAATCGGTACCAAGGGCGTTGCAGCCTGTCAGACGGCTGCCTAGGGTGAGAACTTACACAATCTTGACGATGCATATATTCATATGATTCTTGCAAGGTATTGTGGGTATTGTAGTTCATTCACTCCCAAACACAGCTGATGACAATAATTTGAGTTGTGAAACCAAGTGGTAAGATCAATAAAAAACTTCTTTTATTGATGGGGTTTAATTCACCCAGCACATGTATGCTTGATAGCACTATAAATGAGGTCACTTGCTTACAGTGTTTAAAATGGATAACAAAAAGTCACAAAGTAAACCAGAAAACAACCTTCAGCTTGTCAGGCAATTAGCTAATGTTTTCTTAGCAAATAATTACCAAATACAAAGGCACAAAGTAAAGAATAAACTTTGCTGGTTAGGTTAACTTCTGCTTATTTTCCACGCAGATCTCAGCAGTGATTCTCCCTTGCTCACACACACAATCAGGTGCAGCCCTAATTACTATCAATGGACCAGCTGAAAGCCTTTAGCTGGCTGGCTGCTACTGTGTGAACCCAAATCCTGCTTTAAGAGCTGTTTGCAGTGGAAATAAAGAACAAAGTTAGGTTTCTTTGTGATGGCTGATGTGTTTGCTCATAGAAAACTAGCAATAGCATTTAGATAAAGAACAGTCCATGTAAATAGTTTCATCTGCTGTATTTCCCCCTGCATCAACAATCATAGGGTCAATATCATACATTGGCACAGATGAGTCTTTCATTAAGGCACTATCATGAGAATGCTTATTCCCTTGCTGCCATTCTCTATTATAGATAGGGTCTGGATCAGTGTTCATACCTGAGCCTCTCCTGCTATCATTATTCCTCTCTGTATAGCCTGGCCAATATGTAATCCAATTCTGATGTCCAGCCTTCCAATCTTGATCCCTGGACACTGGATCTTCTCTCACATACCTTCTGGCCTTGGTCTGAAAGTCCCTTCCACATGCAGTCTTCTCTCTTCCAGGTAGCCACTGGTGATTCCTATCTCTGCCACTCCATTCCTCTGGCTGAATCCAGTCCAATGGACTCTGCTGGCTTTTGGAATACCTCCCAGTATGAGTACTGCCTTGGAATCTCCCAGACCTTCCAATGGCCTTTCTTCTCTTCCTTCCAGAGAGTTTCCTTCTCTCTCTATCTGCTTGGCTTTTGCTGAAGCTGTTCTTCAAACTCTCCTTGAAGCTGTTATCTGAAGAATAAGCTCTATTCTTATCCTGTTCTAATGTGTGCTGCTCCCTAACACAGCGCAGCTGTCTTGAATCAGACCCTGCCCTTTGAGATGAGTGCTTAGGGATTACCTCATAGCTCTCTTGATTGCACACACATTTTCTCACTTCAGCCCCTCTCATGGCTGCTGGAAACCTGGTGCATTCTGGGACTGGTAGTCTTTTATGTGAAAACTCTGTTTTCTCACTTCTACCAGAACTGACAGGTTGCTTGTTCAGAGTCACATCATCTTTTCTATAGCTCCTACCTGAGCTATGATAAGCTTCCTTATCACAAGCCTTAATGAAAGCCAAAACGGCCTGCTGCATGGTCTGGACAGTATTGCCCATGGACGCCACTGCTGCCTGGATGTCGGTACCGGTATCGACCGGTACCCCAGAGCAGTCTAACAGGTGATCAGTCGAGGCCGTGCCATCGATGTCAACCTGTAACCCCATAGGTGATGCTTTGGAGGCCGGAGCCTCCCGCCGGGGTTTTTTGGTCTGGGCAGAATCCTCGAACTCAAGATTGAGAGCCTCTCGATCTTTTGAAAGAGATTTGCTTTTAGAGGATTTGCCCACAGAAAGTTTGGTTACCTGAGATCCATCCGGAGAGGAAGACCTGGATGACTGTGATGCTGGATTATCTGAAGCAAACAGCACATGGAACTTGTTGGCCCGGTTCTGCATACCACGTTTAGACATCTGGGAGCAGAATGGGCAGTCCGGTATGGAGTGGTCAGGTCCTAAACATTTAAGACACCATTCATGGGTGTCTGTGAGAGAAATAACAGCATTGCACTTGGTATACTTTTTAAAACCAGGAGCTGGTTTCTCCATGAGGAGAATTTGTATAGGCCTGAAGGCCTAACAAAAGTTACCAAGCTGTGCTGAGAAAATAAAAAAAGATTTTTTTTTTTTTTTTTTTAAAGAAAGAAAGAGAGACCGGCAGTACCGGTTTTGGTATGGGGAAGGCAGGTACGCGGTCAAAAGAAACAAATTAAAATAACAATTTCTTCAGCGGTGACAGGAACATGACCTGCTGGCTCCGCGGAAAAAGAGAAACTGAAGAGAGCTGGTAAGGAAGGCGGGAAGGCAGCGCGCATGCGCTGTGGGAAGCCCCAAAAGCTTTTCATCTGAAAAGCTGGGGAGCTTTCCCGCGCGGGCTCCGTCGGTTCCGACTTACCCATATGTGAGGACTTATTCCTGCTTGTTCCTGGAGATAAGGCGAAAGCTCTTTTACAGTCCAAAGTATGAAGATTCCTTTCTGCATTCGATGCTTGAGGCCCTGGAAAAAACGCAGGCAGGTAGACCGCTTGGTTTAGATGAAAAGGCGAGACCACCTTTGGCATAAAGTGTGGATAAGTCCTAAGGACTACCTTGTCATGATGGAACCTTGTATAAGGTGAATCAACCACAAGTGCTTGCAACTCACTGATGCGACGTGCTGATGTGATTGCAATGAGAAAGATAACTTTCCAAGAAAGGAATTTCAACGAGGTAGTAGCTAAGGGTTCGACAGGTGGCTTCATGAGATGACCAAGAACCAGGTTTAAGTCCCATGCCACCGGTGGTGGCCTAATGGGAGGCTTAGTTAGAAGAAGGCCTCTCATAAATCTTGCTATAAGAGGATGGGAGGAAATAGGTTGTCCATTTAGAGGCTTGAAAGAAGCTGCAATAGCACTTAAATGGACTCTTACTGAGTTAGTCTTAAGTCCAGCATTGGATAAATGAAGGACATACTCCAGTAATGATTCCAGAGGTATCGCAAGGGGGTTAAGACCCTTCTTCGAGCACCATATGGTAAACCTTTTCCACTTGAAAGCATAAGAGCGTCTTGTGGAAGGCTTCCTGGAAGCATAAAGGATATCCTTTACTTGCTGAGGGACGTTAAGATCATGGAGATATAGGCCTTCAGCAACCAAGCCCTGAGATGCAGAGACTCGGGATAGGGATGTCATAACGTTCTGTCCTCCAGGGATAGGAGATCTGGAGCAGACCCTAACTCCAGAGAGGGAGCTTGAGAGAGATGTAGAAGCAGAGGGTACCACACTTGCCGTGGCCAATGTGGAGCTATGAGAATCATACGGCCGCTGTCTCTCTGAAGCTTGAACAGGGTTTTGGGAATTAGGGGAATGGGTGGAAAGGCATAAAGGAAGTCTTGACCCCAGTGAAGTAGGAAAGCATCCCTGGCCTGAGAGCCCTGAGCCGGAATTCTGGAACAGAACCGGGGAAGTTGGCATTCAACGGACTTGCAAAGAGGTCTATGTCCGGGGTTCCCCAAATTTGAAAAATCGTGGCCACCTGGTCTGCATGCAGAGACCATTCGTGTGGAAGCAGAACTCGACTGAGTCTGTCTGCCCAATAGTTTTGTATGCCTGGAAGATACACTGCCAGGAGATGAATCTGATGCTCTCTGGCGAGGGCCCATAGTCACAAAGCTTCATTGCAAAGCGACAGAGAGCCTGTTCCCCCCTGCTTGTTCACACAGAACATGACTACTTGATTGTCCGTGTGAATGAGGACTGCCTTGTAGCTGAGTAGGGTATGGAACACTCGAAGAGCAAGGAAGATTGCTCTGAGCTCTAAGAGATTGATATGTAGATGAGTCTCCGGTGGAGTCCGTGCCTTGGGTGGAGAGGTCTTGCAGATGAGCTCCCCAACCCATTGGAGAAGCATCTGTTGTGAGAGATGCCTGGGGTAAAGGTTGTTGAAATGGGGACCCCAGCAATAAGTTTTGAGTGGACTGCCACCATTGCAGGGACAAAATAAGGCGATTTGTGTTTGTTATTTTGTCTGACAGGCACCCTGATGCCTGGGTCCATTGAGTGGATAAAGTCCACTGGGCTGCTCTCATATGGAGGCGAGCATAGGGAACCACATGCATGGTAGATGCCATGTGGCCTAGTAGTTGTAACATCTCTCGAGCAGTGAGATGAGGTTTTAGCACTGCTTGAGAAGCTAACTGCAACATGCGAAGGCAACGGGTCTGAGGAAGATAGGCCCTTGCTTTTCTGGTATCCAGCAAAGCTCCTATGAACTCTAAAGACTGAGTGGGAGTTAGACTGGATTTTGGGATGTTTATGACCAGACCCAAATACTACGCATTGTGCAAGATAGAGAAATCCTGGCCTCTGACTCTGATGGGGCTCGAATGAGCCAGTCGTCTATGTAAGGGAAGACGAATATTCCTAGAGTGCAAAGAAATGCTGCTACCACAGCCATGCATTTCGTAAACACCCTTGGTGCTGAGGCCAGGCCAAAAGGAAGCACCCTGTTTTCTTTGGGATAAGGAAATAGGGGGAGTAAAACCCTGTACCCTGTTGATGAATGGGTACTTCTTCTATTGCCCCTTGGGCAAGAAGCACAGTGACCTCTTGACCTAATAGGTTGATGAGAGAGGTCTGAGAATTGAACTGTCTTACCATTGTGGGAGGGGGCATGCACGAAAAGTGAAGCTTGTACCCCTCTTTTATAATGGAGAGTGTCCAATGTTCTGCTGTTATCTGCCCACATCTGGGGGCAAAGTGACACAACCTTCCTGGAATGGTGGAAGGCTCTGGTCCATTGAGAGCCAGGAAGGCTAAGTTCTCTAGATGAAAGTCAAAGGCCTTGTGGAGGCTGAGACTGCTGAGACGGTTGAGGCTTAGCAGTCTTTGCTTTCCTTTGTTTAGGTGGTTGCTGACTGTTTCGGGCAGATTGACCTGCAGAACGTCCCTGCTGGGAATAAAAGGGATAAAACCTCTTCTTCTTGGAGAAGAATGGTTTCTTGAAAATTTTCTTTCTTACAGGATCAGCTGTGGCTTTGGATAATCTATGCAAAATAGAGTAGTCAGCATCTAATTCATTGGCTTTCTCTTGCTAATTCTTGCCAAATAGATTCTCGCCTGTACAAGGAATATTGCCCAGTTTGTCCTGCACCCAGAGCTCCAAATCGGATGCCTGGAGTCAGGCAATTCTACGTGCACCTATGGCAATGGCAGAGGTTCTGCTTATGCACTCAAAACAGTCAAAACCTGCACGGTTGACAAACTTAGAAATATCCTGGGCATGTTTAACCAGTGTGAGAAAATCCTGCCTCTTATCATCAGGAAGAAGAGGGTTCAAAACCTCTAAATCTCCTGTGACTTCCTTAAGGAACATTCCCATATATAAAATATAGGAACTGATCCTGGCAGAAAGCATGGAAGCCTGGAAAGTACGACGTCCAAAGGCATCCAAAGTTCTACACTCACGTCCTGGAGGATTAGAGGCATGCCTCTTTGCACTCCTGATCCTCCTCATAGCTGATTCCACTACAATAGAGTGGTGAGGAAGCTGAATCTTCTGGAACCCAGGACAAGGAGGGACTCGATACATGGTATCCAGTCTACGAGAGTGAGGAGAGGTGGTAAGAGGTGTTTCCCACATTCTTAGCATGAGATCATGTAAGATCTCATGACTAGGCAAAATAGCTGCCTCTTTAGAAGCCTTGGGATATTGTAGAATCTCCAACTCCTTTGCCCTGGGCTCTGTTTCAGGAGCCACAGTAATGGAAAGACCTCGAGCCACCTCCCTGATAAAATCCTGAAAGGAGATATATTCTGGAGGAGACATCCCACGTTTAGGAGAGGAAGGCTCCACTGGGAGAAGTATTCCGGTACCGACAGTTGTCAGAATCCTCGGACTCCTCCGAGGATTCGAAGTACCTTCTGTCCGGATGCTCCTGAAGAGCCCGATACCCGTACCGACCGAAGTCGGTACCGGGGGAGAATCGGTACCGGTGTGTCGGTACCGGAAGGCATCGCATGACTGGGTGCCAGCAAAGCAGACACCGATGTCGATGCCGATGCTGTCGGTACCAGTACCGATACCGGTGCCGGAGTCGGTGCCGGTTGAACTGTCTGACGCAGTTCCGAAGGAGTCAATGCCGCAAGTAGATCCACCAGACTGCATTCAATAGCCAGGAACCTCTGGTCTATCAACGCTGCCGATGCCTGGGTATCAGTACCGGAGAAAGCAGCCGGTACCCCAGAGCATTGCACCAGTAGTTCTGCCGAGGTTGAGGCCTCGAGAACATCCGATAATGCTTTGCAAGCCGAAGCCTCCCGTTGGGGCAATTTTGCCGGTACAGAACCCTCAAGGGCAACGCCAGAGGCATTTCGATGCTTGGAAGGAGATCTACCCTTTGAGGACCGGCCAGACTTATGTTTAGTTACCTGAGATCCATGTGAGGAAGACAAAGCCCTGAAAGACGTCGATGCCACAGAAGCCGCATCGGAGGGAAAAAGGGTGCTGAGCTTAGCAGCTCGGTTTTGTCGACCCCTCTTGGACATCATGGCACAAGCCATACACTCGGAGATGGAGTGGTCAGGACCTAAACATTTAAGACACCACTCATGGGTGTCGGTGATGGAGATGGTACCGCCACACTTAGTGCACCTTTCGAAACCCGAAGCGGGTTTTTCCATAGTGGAGGAAATTTTGGGCCTAAGGCCCAAAATGGCACGTGCACCTGGAAAAGAAAAGTTTGGAAAAAAATACTATCTATTTTTTTTTTTTTTTTTAGAAAGAAAGAAAGAAAGAAGAACTGGGGGTACCGGTATAGCGTCGAGGAAGGCAGATGCAACCACAAAAAAGGAGAATAAGAAAAATTTTTCTGCGGTATCAGGAACAATGACCTGCTGGCTCCGTGGAAAACGAAGAACTGGAGAGAGGCAGTTGGGAAAGGCGGGAAGGCAGCACACAGGCGCTGTGGGATGCTCCCAAAAGCTTTCTAATTGGACGCTGGGGAGCGTTCCCGCGCAGGCTCCGTCGGTACCGACGATATCCATATGTGAAGACTACATTCCTGCTTGTTCCTGGAGATTACAGCTTCCCAGTGTATCAATATTTCTCCAGGAACAAGCAGGAAGTCAGTCCTCACTTATGTGTGACGTCGGCACCGACGGAGCCCGCGCGGAGCAATTCTCCAGCTTTCAAAGAAAGCCTTTGGGATTGCTGCCACGCATGCGTTGTCCTCTTTCCGCCCAAGGGTGCCATCTTGTTCAGTCTCCCTTTTTCCACAGAGCCCTGCGGATGCACGTCCTCATCCCTCGGAAAGAGTTTTTGTTTTTGGCCTACAGGCCTTTTGTTTTCCGGTTGCACCGTTCCACTACCCCCTCCTTCCCCTGCTCTATGTTCTGAAATCTGTTGGGGATAGGTTTTTTTCTCTTCATTTTATATCACGGGCTTCACACCCTTTTTTCTTTCCCTAAGCGCTGGCCACGTGGGTCTTTGATCTCGCGGGGCCCATTTTTCCCCCCTGGCCACCAGCTTCAAAAAATGCGATAGATGCTCTAGAAACATGTTGCTAACGGACACTCACGACTGTTGTCTGCGGTACCTCGGAGCTAACCATGATCCGGAGCTCTGTTCGCTCTGCAAGAAAATGTCCTCTAAGGCCCTACTCAGTCATAAGCAGAAGTCTGAAGACATTTTTCGAAAGGCCGCCTCAGAATACCTGGTGGCACCTTCGGTCATCTTTCCCACGGTGGGGTCCCCCACTTCGGCCCCGCGCTCTCGGCAGCACTCCGACCAGGGATCTTGTGAGGTGGAGAGACGCAAAAAGGTGGCAGCCTTGAAGTTGCTTTCGGGGGCTCCTGATAAGTGTGAGAGCTCCCGTGCTCAGTCGTTGAGTCCCCATCGGCGTTCGAGTGTCAAACAGGGAGCGGCGCCGAAAGTTACCCCGCATGGATGCAGAGGCTTCCGGCTAAGGCGCCCGGTCTCCTGAGGGCCGTCCTGGTAAGGCCCCCCCCTTTTCCTCCTCAACGTCCGACCCGGTGACCCTGGGGTTGGCATCACAGGGCCCCACGCCTGCGTGGGATTCCCGCATGCTGGAGCTGGAAAGCAGCATTTCCATGTTCATCTCTTCCCAGCAGGCGCTCACAGCCAGATTCGCTGACTTGCTCCCAGAGACCGTGGGTCCCTCACGTGGGACACCGAAATCCATAGAGGAAACCCTTGAGAGCCACGGGCCTCGTGAGTGTCCTCGACGCTAGTCTCGCTCGCCCTCCCGTTCCTCGGAGGCGAGATCTTCCAGGGACTCCGGCTCCAAACGGGCTTGGACTCCGATGGGAACACCTCCACGGAAACCCATACCCATCTGAACCCTCCCCGCCCGCGTTCCAGTGACGCTCGCCATCCAAAGACACCGCCTTCCTGGTGTTGATTCGGGACATGGCACGGGCCCTTAACCTGGCCACTCAGGCCAAGGAGGACCCTAATATTGAAGAACTCGATATTCTTCAGTACGTGTCCCCGCCTAGGGCATCTCTCACTGTGCAGGTTCCTCCTATTCT
Source organism: Ichthyophis bannanicus (assembly GCA_033557465.1). Lineage (NCBI taxonomy): Eukaryota > Metazoa > Chordata > Amphibia > Gymnophiona > Ichthyophiidae > Ichthyophis > Ichthyophis bannanicus. Next base: position 505,196,422 of record CM066035.1, on the reverse strand, counting down.
GTCTCGGCTGCTGCTCCACATGTGGGAGGCCACTGCCTCGGTCCCCATCGTGAAAAAGCGCTTTGATATTATGTATCAGGTACAACGTGGGCTGGCATTTAGAAAGACCCAACTTCCCCACACCTCTATGGTGGTGGAGTCGGCCATGGTGAAGCAGAAGAGCCCAAAATCGCACTTGTCGGTACCACCTGACCGAGAGTCGAGAGACCTTGATGCCCTGGGCCGTAAGGAGTGGAGGAGTGGCCTAGTGGTTGGGGCAAGGTATTTCAGGCCGGAAGGTCAGGGGTTCAAATCCCACTAGAGGACAGCAACCTTAGGCCGGAAGGACTGGGGTTTCTAGTCCCACAGGTGCTCCTTGTGGTCTTGGGCAAGCCACTTAACCCTTGTGGTAAGGAGAGCTGTGCAGAGGAAATGGAATGGGAGGAAAATGAGCCCTGTCCCTTTAAATCTGGAGAGAAAAGCAGTTCCTATAGAAACCACAAGCCTCCAAGGCAGAGTATACCGAGCACTAAGCCCCGCCCACCTAGTGACATCAGGGCTAGATTGAGCACTGATGAGGGGCACGTGAGTAGGAAGAAGGGTGTGGTGCCTGAAAGGCAGCAATTTAAAAGTGCTTCAGTTTTAGAAGAAGCAGGGCAGGCAGTTCTTAGAGTTTGTGGAGTTCCAGAGGCAGTTGATGCAGTTCAAGCAAGGGAAGCTGGTTCTGAAGAGGACAAGCTTGAAGCCAGAAACTTGCTGGGTCCCGAAGCAGGTACTTTAGTTTCAGTGGAAAAGGGAACTTCAGGAAGAAACCTGGCTGATCCACATGCAAGGGTGAATGAGAAGCAGAGGGTGTCTGGAACCCAGAGCAGGCAACAGTATCTAGGACAAAGTCGTGTTTCCAGGTGGGGAAACAGATTAAAGCAGCCCTTAAGCCTTGAAGGTAATGGAAATGTCTTATCTTTAATTCCTACCAAAAGCCAAGCTGATTGAATAGTTAAAGAATTAAAAGATAGTGCTAAACGTTGTGTTCCCCTGAACCCTGAAAGGCAAACGTTTAATAAGCATAGAATATATGCCAGTGACTGCCAAGCCTCAACTCTGAAAGAGATTGCTAGCCTGTTGAAAGGGAGAGAAACTCCATTACAAGAGCCTGTGGCTGGAGACCACAGGGAACAGCTGCTGTTAAAACTAAATGAGCTGATATGGAAGGAGAATAGCCAGTCTCCTGATATACAGGATAAGGAAAATAGTCACAGCGAATCTATGAATGAGATGGAAATAGATTTGTTTGAAAACCCTAATGATTCTGATGTAGAGGAAATGCAGTTTATTTATTTATTTATTTAATACACACTTATATACCGCTGCTTCCAGCGATCAGCAGCGGTTCGATTCTTCTTCTGGGGGTGTCAAATCAGGACTGGGAGGGTACAGTAAATACATAGGTCTGAGGTGAAGTCACAGCACACATGGTTAGTGTCTAGGGGGAAAATTATACATATTTACATTTATACATACGTATTTGCACATTTCTGGCTTACAATTGTACATTTACACCTTTTTGGATTACGCATTTTTACATTTACATATTTGGATTATACATTTTTGTGCTCCATATTTTACATGTTTTACATAAAGTGTTTCCAAACGCATATAATTATCTGCTTGCTTTGCTATGATTTCATGGAACTTGAGGGGCATGGCTGATTGTAGTAGCATTTGAAAAGGTGGGTTTTTATCTCTTTCCTGAATATTGTAATGTCCGTGACTGAACGCAGTTCAAAAGGGAGTTGATTCCATATAGTTGGTGCAGAGAATGAAACCAAGAATCTGAATATGTGCTAATTCATTACCTATGTGAAGGACTGTTTCATGAAAGCAATTAAGGACTTGTGTTGCACATTGCTTAAAGAAAGGAAACCTGCTGGTAGTTGAAATACTGCCAAGTGTTTGCCTGCATAACTTGTGTAAAGTGAAAAGCTCTTTTGAAAGTGAAAAGCAAGAAGCTAATCTGAACAGATTGAGCTTTAGAAGCTTATTCCTCGCTGGAAGCTAAGAGCTGATATTCAAAAGGACATTCCTGTATTTTTGTGTTAAGCCTGTTTTCACATTCTTTGTTTGTATTATTGGAGAATTATCCAATTTCAGTTGGGGTCATGAATTCAATGCGGAGGGGAAATCCCGAAATAAATTCTCTGTTTTGCCTAATTACCGTGTGGTCACACTCCTTGCTCTAAAACTACATTACCAAGCAGCCCTCCTCGGCAGCCATCTTGGACAGAAGTAATAGTAGAGAGTAAAACAGGCGAGCCCACCCGCTCCCAGGCTACCGCCTGGACGGGTGGACGCGACAGAATGGCGTAGTTGGCAGGATACCGGTACTGGGAGGGGTGCAGAGACTGGGGACAAAAGAGTAGTGCACCATTTGTTGGTATCGCACTTGGGTCGTCTCTTTTCTCTTTTTCTCGTTGCAGAGCAAAAATGTCGCTAGAAGTAAAAGAGGTCCTATCGTGGATTGCGAACCAGTTTGAGAGGCAAAAGGATCTGTCACTGGAAATCCAGGAGTGGGCTGCTGCAAGGCTGGAAGCACAGCAGAAGCCATTGGTCGACTTAATGGAGGCGTTGATGAAAGACTCCAAGAAGACATCAGAGCCTACTCCACCCTCTACGGAGTCACCAGGACTGGGTTGTCCAGTATCTTTGGGCCGTGGTCCAATTGAGGGACAATGACAACCTTGATGACTTTCTAGAAGCGTTTGAGCGCGTGGCTCAACTGGCTGGTTGGCCAAGAGGACAATGGGCAGTGCGTTTGACGTTATCGCTTACGGGCGAGGCGTTAGCCGCCTACCAAGCGGTGCCAGCGGCTATCGCCAATGATTATATTGAGGTAAAACGTGCCATAAAAGAGAGGCTAGGTCTAACGCCCTCAGTATATCACCAGAGGTTTCGGCATGCCATACCAGCTGCTGGTGAAACACCGAAAGCGTTGTTCCACCGACTAAAGAGTCTGGCTACCAAATGGCTGGAGCCAGAGGGCAAAACCTTAGAAACGATAATTGATGTGATTTTTTTGGAGCAGTTTATGACATCCATTCCGGAAAAGATTCGTTCCTTCCTAATCTTGCAAGGGTGCAAAAATACTCAAGAGGCCATTACGCTCGCTGAGAGATTTCTCGAGGCAGATAGAGGCGCTCAAGAGAGGAGCGTCGCTTTTGCAAAAGACCCTTATGCAATGTCAGAAAGCGAACTGAAGCCAAAACATGTTGGTAAGGATGTTTTTCTGCCAGATGGGAGAAAGAAAAATGTCAGGAAAGCATGTTTTAAATGGGGGAGTGAGAAGCACCTACAGCGTGACTGTAGAGTGAGAACCGCTTTGGTATTGGATGATTCAGGGAAAGCCAGAGAGGGTTTTCTATTGGCAGTCACTGTGCAAGGGGTAGTAGCAAAGGCATTGTTGGATTCAAGTTCTAACCAGTCCATGGTGTCTAAGAACCTCTGGAACAGGATAAAGGCCCAAGGTAGGGAGACACCCCGTTTACCCAATGGCACAGTTAAAATCAAGTGCGTACACGGAACCGCGTCCACCTATCCCCTTTATCATGTCCTAGTAAAAGGACTAGGTGTCGAGAAAGGGATACCTGTGGCCATAGTACCTTGTTTACCCCAGGAAGTAGTGCTAGGGAGAGACTGGCCTCAGTTCCAGAGGGGTACAGCAAGGGTTAGCTGCCAGAGAAGGGTTGGTTTCCACCAGAGCCCAGTCTAAGGCCCCAGAGGGAGAAGAGGAAGTTACAGCGGAGGAGCCAGAGCAGCTTCCGTCCCATGAGGACTTGGTTACTCCTTCAGTGGTAAGGCAAGAAAGACCAGGAGTAGAAAATGGCAGGAACAACGGGTTCGCTCAGAGAGCAGAGCTGAGATCAGAGGTGGAATGGAATTACCCTGGGTTCCAGAAGAATTGATGGAAAAATTTCCCTCCTTTGCAAAACAGCAGCAGGCTGATCCCGCGCTCTGTCAGGCTTTTAAATATGCCCAGGAGGAGAGGGATATATTACCCAGATTTCTGCTGGACCAAGGAATCCTATATAGGGAAAACGCCGATCCAGCTACAGGAGATTTACGAAAACAGTTGGTGGTGCCTACCACATTTAAGAATATAGTACTTAGACTGGCCCATGACCATCCTGTAGGGGCGCACAAGGGCATCCAAGGGACCCTGGATCAGGTCTTAGCGAGATTTTACTGGCCGGGGGTATATAAGGAGACCACTAGGTTTTGCGAGGCCTGACCCGCATGCCAAAGAGTCACGTCTGTTAAGCCAAAAGAAGTACCCTTGATCCCGGTCCCAGTCATCTCAGTACCTACACATAGGGTAGCTATCGATATAGTAGGCCCTTTGATCAAGACACCGAGGGGGTTTCGCTACATATTGGTCATAGTGGACCATGCGACAAGGTTCCCCTGGGCGGTACCTCTCCGTAGTATTTCTGCTCGCACGGTGGCAGAATTGATTAAATTATTTTGCGAAGTTGGGTTCCCAAGGGAAGTTTTATCTGACCGTGGCAGTAACTTCATGTCACATTACTTAGCACATGTTTGGGATGCCTTTGGCATAAGGCATATAAAGACTGCGGCATATCACCCGCAAACCAATGGGTTAGTTGAGAGGACAAACCAGACCCTGAAGAGCATGTTGAGACGGGGATTAGAAGGGAAGATGGCAGAGTGGGACACGATGCTCCCCTTCGCCTTATATGCGTGTAGGGAAAGAAAACAAGCGTCCCTTGGCACATCCCCGTATGAGTTAATGTTTGGGCGAGCTCCAAGAGGAGTCTTGGACATCCTCAGAGAACAGTGGGTAGAACCGGCGATAGAGGAAGTAGAGGTTCCACAGTTCCTCCGAGATCTGAGAGGTCGTCTGTCCCGAACCTCTCAGATAGCAGAGGATAATTTGAGGGCAAGCCAGCAAAAACAAAAAGCATATCATGACCGCAATACCAAGCCTTGCCAGCTTGCTATTGGCGATAAAGTGATTGTGATGATAGCGGGAGCAGTCCCGAAATTCGAGAGTCAGTGGAAAGGCCCCTTTCGCGTAGTCAAACAGGTAGGCCCCATGACCTATTTGCTACAGAATAGGCAGGGACGTAAACAAGTTTACCACGTCAATCTGTTACGGCCTTGGCAGGAGAGGGTGGCCCTATCCCATTTCACTATCTCTTCGACTAGGAGGCAAGAGCAAGAGAAGGATAATGAGTCTTCAGCGAGAATTACATGCTGTGATGTGAATCCCACCCCAGCCCGTAATATCTTAAGGGGGGGGAATGTGTGGTAAGGAGAGCTGTGCAGAGGAAATGGAATGGGAGGAAAATGAGCACTGTCCCTTTAAATCTGGAGAGAGAAGCAGTTCCTATAGAAACCACAAGCCTCCAAGGCAGAGTATACCTAGCACTAAGCCCCGCCCACCTAGTGACGTCAGGGCTAGATTGAGCACTGATGAGGTGCACGTGAGTAGGAAGAAGGGTGTGGTGCCTGAAAGGCAGCAATTTAAAAGTGCTTCAGTTTTAGAAGAAGCAGGGCAGGCAGTTCTTGGAGTTTGTGGAGTTCCAGAGGCAGTTCAAGCAAGGGAAGCTGGTTCTGAAGAGGACAAGCTTGAAGCCAGAAACTTGCTGGGTCCCGAAGCAGGTACTTTAGTTTCAGTGGAAAAGGGAACTTCAGGAAGAAACCTGGCTGATCCACATGCAAGGGTGAATGAGAAGCAGAGGGTGTCTGGAACCCAGAGCAGGCAACAATATCTAGGACAAAGTCGTGTTTCCAGGTGGGGAAACAGATTAAAGCAGCCCTTAAGCCTTGAAGGTAATGGAAATGTCTTATCTTTAATTCCTACCAAAAGCCAAGCTGATTGAATAGTTAAAGAATTAAAAGACAGTGCTAAACGTTGTGTTCCCCTGAACCCTGAAAGGCAAACGTTTAATAAGCATAGAATATATGCCAGTGACTGCCAAGCCTCAACTCTGAAAGAGATTGCTAGCCTGTTGAAAGGGAGAGAAACTCCATTACAAGAGCCCGTGGCTGGAGACCACAGGGAACAGTTGCTGTTAAAACTAAATGAGCTGATATGGAAGGAGAATAGCCAGTCTCCTGATATACAGGATAAGGAAGATAGTCACAGCGAATCTATGAATGAGATGGAAATAGATTTGTTTGAAAACCCTAATGATTCTGATGTAGAGGAAATGCAGTGTTCTTTTTGCATGGCCAAGAATCTGAATATGTGCTAATTCATTACCTATGTGAAGGACTGTTTCATGAAAGCAATTAAGGACTTGTGTTGCACATTGCTTAAAGAAAGGAAACCTGCTGGTAGTTGAAATACTGCCAAGTGTTTGCCTGCATAACTTGTGTAAAGTGAAAAGCTCTTTTGAAAGTGAAAAGCAAGAAGCTAATCTGAACAGATTGAGCTTTAGAAGCTTGTTCCTCGCTGGAAGCTAAGAGCTGATATTCAAAAGGACATTCCTGTATTTTTGTGTTAAGCCTGTTTTCACATTCTTTGTTTGCATTATTGGAGAATTATCCAATTTCAATTGGGGTCATGAATTCAATGCGGAGGGGAAATCCCGAAAGAAATTCTCTGTTTTGCCTAATTACCGTGTGGTCACACTCCTTGCTCTAAAACTACATTACCCAGCAGCCCTCCTCGGCAGCCATCTTGGACAGAAGTAATAGTAGAGTGTAAGACAGGCGAGCCCACCCGCTCCCAGGCTACCGCCTGGACGTGTGGACGCGACACCCTCCATAGCCCATGTTCCCTGTAAAATAGTTATCTCCAAGTTATAATGCTCTGTTCAATGTAATTTCTGTTTGTTCAATGTAAACCGCACTGATGCAGAATAGCGCGGTATATAAGAGAATGTAAATAAATAAATAAATAAATAAGGCCTACCAAGGCCCCATGCCCTCTTGTCGCATTCAAGCATACCAACTATACATGGGTATATTCATGAGCGATTTAGCCAAAGAGTTCGGAGGGTTCTCCGCGGGCCCCAAGGGCAAGCTCCTCAATAGATTCAGTACTCTGTTGAAGTCCGTCGCAGACTACTCAAAATACCTCTCCCGAGCCGCCTAAGATGGATTCGAACCATTAGCTCGGGTGGCAGCCGCAGCCATTGGGACCCGCCTTCAGGCATGGTTCCAATCCTCAAATTTGGAGAAGTTGGTGCAGAAAAAGCTCCTGGACGTTCCCTGCCTCAGCGAGCAGCTCTTCGGCTAGCCGATGGAGGATAAAGCCGCGGAGATAGAGACTGAGTTCATCACCAGAACCTGTCTCTCACGCAAGACCTCCACTCTGCCCTGGAAAAAGCAGCCAGCCAAAAAGCCCTTCTTTCCTAGGAAGGACCTCCAGTATCTTGGCTACCCACCATACCTGGCTACCCCCACGCCAACCACCCCGGCGCAGGGTAAATCTGGCCAAGGGCATTGCAAGCTGAAAGGGTCGAAAGACCAGACTCCGGCTCCTCCATAACCCGCACAGGGATTTTGATGCCATCGGCATAGCCCCTCGCCCTCCGGCGAAACAGCAGCCAGTGGGGGGACGCCTGTCTTATTTCACCCCGTTGTGGGCTTCCATCACCTCAGACACCTGGGTTCTCCAGGTCATACAAGACGGCTATCGCCTTTGCTTCAACAGGCTTCCACCTCCCTTCTCGACTCCCCGTGCATCAGAGAGTAGTTCCCGCTGCAGTAAAACCTCTCAGTCGAGAAGGTCCCTCCGCACCTTCGAGGTCTGGGCTGCTATTCCCGGTACTTCCTCTTCCTGAAAAAGACGGGGTGTCTGCGACCCATCCTCGACCTCCGCAGATTGAACAAGTTCTTGGTGCGGGAGAAATTCAAGATGTTATCCCTTGGCGTTCTGCTGCCCTTCCTCTGGCAAAGTGACTGGCTATACTCCTTGGATCTAAACAACGCTTACGCCCATATCTTAATCCACCCCCAACACAGGCAGTATCTGCGCTTTAGGGTGCAGGGAGAGCACTTCCAGTACAGGGTGCTCCCCTTTGGCCTCGGGTCCGCCCCACGAGTCTTTACGAAATGCCTCATCGTGGTCTCCGCCCATCTCAGGCATCAGGGCATGCCGGTCTTTCCCTACCTCGACGACTGGCTCATCACAGGCTCCTCAGTCGAGGAAACCTGGCAAGCAATGTTGCGCACAGTCCTTCTGTTGGAGGGCTTGGGGTTCTTGGTCAACTACCCAAAGTCTCACCTCGAGCCGGTGCAGGCACTCAAGTTCATTGGGGCGCGCCTCGATATTCAGCAGGTGACTGTCTTCTTACCAGCATATCACGCCAACTGCCTCCAAATCACTCCCTGGGTCACCGCTCAGACCATGCTACGCCTCCTGGGTCACATGGCCTCTTCCGTGCATGTGGTCCCACACGCCAGCCTGCACATGTGGACAGTTCAGTGGTGCCTCAGCACCCAATGGAGCCCATCCCTCGGTCACCTCCGAGACCCTTTCAGGGTCCTTCCCGACCTCAGCTTGTCCCTGAGCTGGTGGCAAAACTCCCGCAACCTCCTCCAGGGATTGCCCTTCCAGGCCCCGCAATACAATACGGTGCTGACGACAGACACTTCTCTGTTAGGGTGGGAAGCCCACTGTGGGCCGTTGTGCACGCAGGGGCACTGGTCGCTCAAGGAGTCTCAGCAGCAGATAAACTTGCTCGAACTCCGGGCAATTCGGTAGGCCCTGAGGGTCTTCGAGGACCACCTCAAGGGAAGGCCGGTACTCATGCAGACCGACAACCAAGTGGTGATGTTCTACGTCAACAAGGAGGGAAGCAAGGCAATACATTCTTTCTTCCCCCCACCTTTACAGAGTGGGGGGGAGGGAGGGGAGGGTTAGATAAGATATAAGATGAGTTTTTCTAATTCGATATGAGATACTCCACCCTGTGCTGTTTTATGGGCATCAGATAATACAATTGAATTATAACTTCGGTGTGGCTCAGATTAAAAAGGCTTTATAGAGTATGGTTGATTAGTTCATGTTAAAAGAATTCAAACCTATCAGTTTCTCACCTTTGGTGGAGACATAAGTTGATGTTATTATTCGCATGTCATTACATTTATATGGTGTCTGCTATTTACATTTGGTGGAGACATAAGATGATGATTTTATGGTCATGGCATTACAATTATCAGTTGCTTGTTTCATACAGATTATATGATATTTCTTTATTTTTTGAGCCATTGCCATTTGTAATGCATAGTAGAGAGTATTTATTCTAATTACTCTGTTAATCCAGTTTTTGCGACCAGGCGCTAGGTTGATGCAGATGTACGAAACATCAGAAAGGGGAGGTGGTGGGGTTTGTGATGTATGATATCATATTGTATTGTAGTGCTCTCTCTCTTAAATCTCAATAAAATTGTTTAACAGAAAAAAAAAACAAGGAGGGAAGCATGGGATCGCACTCCCTCTGTCGGGAAGCAGTCCTAATCTGCTCCTTCGCTGTCCAATGGAAGATGTCCCGCAAGGTGACCTACATTTTGGGTCAGGAGAATGTCCTGGCGGACAGGCTCAGCAGAATCCTTCGCCCCCACGAATGGCAGCTGGATCAAGGGGTAGCGGGTTGGCTGTTTCTTCACTGGGTGATAGCGGCGATAGACCTCTTCGCCAGTCCACAGAACGTGCAGCTTCCCCACTTTTGCAGCCCAGTACTGCACCCAAGCATGGGGAGTCCGGATGCATTACTTCTGGACTGGTCATCCAGCCTGCTCTATGCATTCCCTCCCTTCCCTCTCATTGCAAGAACCCTTTTCAAGGCTCAGCAGGATCAGGCATCGTTAATCCTCATAGCCCCCTTGTGGCCTCGGCAGCCTTGGTTACCGCTTCTGCTCCGGCTGTCGAAGGAGCCTCCTGTCCCCCTGGGCTCCGCTCTGGGTCTGCTAACACAAGAGGAAGGGCAAGTGCAGCACCAGAACATAGCCTTCTTATCCTTCACGGCCTGGCGGCTGAATGGGTTTCCCTAGCCTCACTGGCTCTTCTGGAAGAGGTCAAAGAAGTCCTCCTCGCTTCGAGAAAGGACTCCACTAGATGAACTTACGCCTTCAAGTGGAGGCGCTTCTCGGTCTGGTGCTCAGGGCTCCAGATCAACCCATTCTCATGCCCCATTCAATGGTCCTCCAGTACCTCCTCCATCTTTTGAAGGAAGGGCTGAAGTCAAACTCTGTCAGGCTACACTTGAGTGCTATCTCGGTGAACCACCTCTCCATCAAGGAAAAGCCCCTCTTGGGGCAACCATTAGTTTCCTGCTTTATGCGGAGTCTTCTACTTTCCAAGCCGCTCATCCGTCCTCCACCAGCAGAATGGGATCTGAATGTGGTACTCATGCAGCTCACCCATCCACCCTTCGAGCCGATGGAGACGTGCTCGCTCCAGCACCTGTCCTGGAAGGTGGTCTTCCTGATGGCGCTGACCTCGGACCGCCAAGTCAGTGAGCTCCAGGCTCTCATGGCTGACGCCCCTTACCAGGTGCTATCGGAATAGGCTGGTTTTCCGTACCCACCCTAAATTCCTATCTAAAGTCGTCTCGGATTTCCATCTTAAACATGAGATAGTCCTGCTGACTTTCTTCCCAAGGCCCCATGCCGAACAGGCGTCGGCGGCTCTCCACACCCTCGACTGCAGAAGGGCTCTCGCCTTCTACTTGCAGCGCACCCAAAATCATCGCAAGTCTGGCCGGCTCTTTGTGACCTACGATCCCAACAGACCAGGTCAGGCAGTTTCCAAAGGCACCCTCTCAGTTTGGGTAGCAGACTGCATCGCTTTCACTCACACGAAGGCGGTTGCCCCACTGGATCATCGAGTCACCGCACATGGAGTTCGGGCCAAGGTGTCATCGGTGGCTTCACTGCACTCCAGGCGGCGACCTGGTCTTCCAAGAATGCCTTCGCTTCTCACTACTGCCTGGAGAGGAAGTTCTGCCGCGACAGCGCCTTCGACCAGGCTATACTCCGTAATCTGTTTGGGGTATAAGCAACTCCTGCCCTCCGACCCTTCTTCATGGCTACTGAGGGCTTTGCCCCATGGACCCGAGCTCCTTCAGGCATCGGCTTCTGCTCCCGGCCACGTGGAGGCATTTTTTGGTTACAGGTTCGGTAGCCTGTAGCTGGGGAGTCCCATAAGTGAGGAATGACTTCCTGCTTGTTCCTGGAGAAAGCGTAGTTACTCACCTGTAACAGGTGTTCTCCAGGGACAGCAGGAATCAGTCCTCACTACCCTTCTGCCTCCCCTGATGAGTTGCTGGATTTTTGTCCTTCCCTTGCCATCTGCTTGGTAGGGCACGAGCTAACGGGCCTGACTGAGCAAGATGGCACCCTTGGGCGGGAAGAGGACCACGCATGCGTGGCAGCAATCCAAAAGGCTTTCTTTGAAAGCTGGGGAATTGCTCCGCGCGGGCTCCATCGGTGCCGACGTCACCCATAAGTGAGGACTGATTCCTGCTGTCCCTGGAGAATACCTGTTACAGGTGAGTAACTACACTTTCTTTTAATTCTTCCGCAGTATCACCTTTATATACCATTTCAGGCATGGGTAACCATCCCTACATCTTCCTCAGTAAAGACCGAAGCAAAGAATTCATTCAGTCTCTCCGCTATGGCCTTGTCCCCTCTTAGTTACCCCTTTTACCCCTCTATAATCTAATGGTTCAACTGACTCTCTCACAGGTTGTTTGCTACTAATGTAATGTCTTTATTTTGTTTCCACAGCAAGCTTCTTCTCAAATTCTCTCTTTACCTGCTTTAACAATGCCTTGCATCTAACTTGCCAGTGTTTGTATTTCCAGTTTTCATCATTTGGCTCCTTTTTCCATTTCTTAAAAAGATGTTTTTATGGCAACAATAGTCTCTCTGACCTCACCTTTAAACCATGCTGGCAGTTTTTTGGACTTCCTTCCATTTTTCTTAAAGTGTGGAATACAGCTGGTCTGGGCTTCCAAAATAGTATTTTTAAACAACACCCAAGCTTGAGGTAAATCTTCAACCTTTGCAATTGCTCCTCTTAGTTTTCTCTTAACTATTTTCCTCATTTTATCATAGTCTCCCTTTTGAAAGTTAAAAGGAAGTACTGTGTATTTCCTTACCCTACCTCCTCCATTTATTAAATCAAACGTGATCATGCTATGATCACTATTGCCAAGTGGCTCAAACACCTTTATCTCTTGCACCAAATCTTGTTTTCCAATAAGGACTAGGTCCAAAATGGCTTCCCCTCTGGGGCGAAATAAAAAAGGTTTTTCACCTGTCATCAGTCCTTGTGTACCTGCTTTGGTGGTCTTCTTCTTTCCCTCTGGTCGGTTCATGAACCAGCTGCTCCAAGAAGCAGTCATTTATTTCATCTAGAAACTTTACCTCCCTAGCATGTCCTGCCGTGACAATGACCCAGTCGATATCAGGGTAACTGAAATCAAACCACTCTGCAGGACTCCCTCTGCTCTCCTGAACACACGGAGGTGAGACTAGCACAAAGACTCTGCCTGCTCTTCCACTGCTGCCTCATTTCCTTCCCCCACATGAGGCTGCTTAGCTCCGCCCCCTGATCTCCTCCGGCAGCATGGGGAACCCCTTATAAGCCAGCGCTCCTCCAGCACGCCTGCGCCTGGCGGGCCCAGGCCTGAGGGCCCTTTGGTGAGAACAGAGGTAAGACAATAGCTCGTTTGTGTTAGTTGCCACAAATATCATATCTACTAGCTGCAAGTAGCTCTTGTAAAACAGAAACACCCCAGCTAAGACCATAATAATCCAGTAACCGTTTGCATTGTAGCTGAATCCTCAGTATTTCTGATTGCATAGCTTTTTACTCACTCAATTTAACTGCAACTACTTGACAGCACGTTTTCTTGCTTCATAAGCTATCTAGAATGGAGTTTAAACATATGTTTACACTCTCCCTGAATGTAATTATCTATTTTATTGTACTGCTATTCACTTCCCCTCTCCCACACACTCTCTCCCACCATGGACCTACCTGACTCTGCCTTCATCCATATCATCCCTTATCGCCCCAGACTTCAATATCATAAGTATTTTTACAGACCTCCACTCACTGACAGAACTCTCCTTTATCAGCATACACGTAACCAGAGGTTAATTCACATTAAACCAACGCCAAGGGAGAACTTTAAGAAAAACTCTAACCCCTTTGCACACCTAAAATTCATCCTCATCAATGTCAGGTCCATTAGAAATAAAATCCCGATTATAGTTGACCTCATCACGGATGAGAAGCCAGACCTCCTTTGTATCTTGGAATCTTGGCTAACCGAGGCTGACTCAGTCTTACTAAATCAACTAAAAATACAGGGATACGTCATTCTCAATTGCAATAGAAATCGCAAGAGAGGTGGTGGAGTACTCACAATAGCAAAATCTCACCTCAATCTCATACCCATCATCTGTGATAATCACAACAGAATGGATATCCTCAAAATAGAAAATGAAAATTTAGCTATATGCCTTATATATAGAGCTCCCACATCCAGTTCTCAAAACAGACACAATCCTAGAATCCACCTGTAACTCATCCTTAAGAAAGTCTCATATTATACTGGGAGACTTTAACCTTACATCCCTATCCAACAATCACGTAACTTCATTCCTTGAATCAATAGAGGAAATGGGTTTCAGACAAATGGTTAACCATCCAACGCACATCAAGGGCAACATCCTAGACTTAGTATTCCTCCCGGTACATTATACTGAGCAATCCCAATATAGCCCACCCACCATAACTCAGGTACCCTGGTCTGATCATTATCTGATTCGCATCTCTGTGCAATTGCCACATACAGGCCAGTTAGTTTAACTTTGGTGGTGAGTAAATTATTGGAAACGCTGCTGAAATAGAAAATAGTGAGGTTTCTGGAGTCCAGCGGATTACAGGATCCGAGGCAGCATGGATTCACCAGAGGCAGGTCTTGTCAGACAAATCTGATTAATTTCTTTGACTGGGTGACCAGGGAGTTGGACCGAGGGAGAGTCCTAGATGTGATGTATTTAGATTTCAGTAAAGCCTTTGACACTGTTCCTCACAGGCGACTTATAAACAAACTGAGCACCCTAGGGATGGACCCTCAAGTTATTGCTTGGGTTAGAAATTGGTTGGGTGGGAGGGTACAGGTAAATGGAGCTCACTCTGAGGAGAAGGATGTTACCAGTGGTGTGCCCCAGGGATCTCTCCTTGGTCCGATTCTTTTTAACACCTTTGTTAGTGATATAGCGGAAGGGCTGTCAGGTAAGGTTTGCCTTTTTGCGGATGATACCAAAATCTGCAATAGAGTAGACACCCAGGAAGGTGTAGATAACATGAGGAGGGATCTAGCTAAGCTTGAAGAATGGTCTAGAATTTGGCAGCTGTGATTTAATGTTAAAAAATGTAAGGTCATGAATTTGGGCTACAGCAATCCAAGGGAGCAAAATAGTATAAGGGGTGAAGTACTTTTGTCCACTAAAGAAGAGCGGGACCTAGGCGTAGTTGTGTCTGATGATCTTAAAGTAGCTAAACAGGTAGAAAAGGCGACGGCAAAAGCTAGAAGAATGCTTGGGTGCATATAGAGAGGAATGGCTAGCAGAAAAAAGGAGGTGATAATGCCTCTCTATAAGTCTTCGGTGCGACCTCATTTGGAGTATAGTGTGCAATTCTGGAGACCGCACCTTGAAAAGGATGTGAACAGGATGGAGTCGGTGCAGAGGGTGGCTACTAAAATGGCTAGTGGTCTTCATTATAAAGCATACGAGGACAGACTTAGGGATCTTAATATGTACACCTTAGAGGAAAGGCGGGATAGAGGTGATATGATCGAGACGTTTAAAAACCTCCATAGCATAAATGCACAGGGGCTGAGCTTCTTTCAATTGAAAGCAAGTTCTGCTACGAGGGGACATGGGATGAGGGTGAAGGGGGATAGATTCAGGCGTGATATGCGGAAATATTTCTTTACGGAAAGAGTGGTGGATCCGTGGAACAGTCTCCCAGTGGAGGTGGTAGAGATGAGGACAGTAACTGAATTCAAAAAAGCATGGGACAAACACAGAGGATCTTCTAAAGGAAAAAAGGGGACTGTTGTAGTTGTTATGGAAGGACAGACTAGATAGGCCATGTGGTCTTTTTCTGTCGTCATATTTCTATGTTTCTATAATGCCACACAGCATACCAGTACCATCCTCCAAAGGCAGAGATTCCGGCAATTTAACAAAGATAAATTCCTGGAATCAATTTTTCCAAACTTAGACAACGACTCAGAAAATCTCAACAAGCTGGTAACAAACTGGAACTTGTGATAAGGAAGCTTATCATAGCTCAGGAAGGAGCTATAGAAAAGGTGAAGTGACTCTGAACAAGCAACCTGTCAGTTCTGGTAGAAATAAGAAAACAGAATTTTCCCATAAAAGACTACCAGTCCCAGAATGCACCAGGTTTCCAACAGCCATTAGAGGAGCTGAAGTGGGGAAACGTGTGTTCAATCAAGAGGGCTATGAGGTAATCCCTAAGCACTCATCTCAAAGGGCAGGGCCTGATTCAGCACAGCTGCGCTGTGCTAGGGTGGAGCACTCATCTAAGCAGAATAAAGGTAGAGTTTATTCTACAGAGAATTATCCTCAGAATCAGCTTGGAGATCCTCATCTTGGACAGCTTCATCATCTGGAGGATCATCAGAAGCCAGACCGGACGGACAGAGAGGGCAAGAAACCCTTTGGAAGAAAGAAGAGAAAAGCATTTGGGAGGTCTAGAGGAGTCCAGAGCAGTACGTATACTGGGGGACATTCAAAAGGCCAGCATACACCATTGGACTGGGGAAAGCCAGAGGAATGGTGCTGCAGAGCTAGGAATCTCCAGACGGTACCTGTGAGGGAGACGGCTGCACGTGGAAGGGACCCTAGGACCCGTGCCAGAAGGTATGTGAAGAGAGACCCAGTGTCCAGGGATCTGGATTGGAAGGCTGGACATAAGAACTGGATTACATACTGGCCAGGCTATTTAGAGAGGAACTCTAACAGCAATGGAAGCTCAAGTATGAACACTGATCTATGCCCTAGCTATAACCTTGAAAGACAGCAGGGAAACAAGTATTCTCCTGAGTGTGCTACATTGAGAAATTCCTCTGTGCCAATCCATGATATTGAACCCATGATTGTTGAAGAAGGGGGAGCGGTCTTAGATACAGGCTGTGAATATATGGATTGCTCTCTGTCTAAACTCCTTTGGTAATTTTCTGTTATAAAGTACAACACATTAGGAACCACCACCCAAGAAAAAGATTTAGGCGTCATTGTGGATACCATGTTAAAACCCTCGGCCCAGTGTGCAGCGGCGGCCAAGAGAGCAAATAGAATGCTAGGTATGATAAGGAAAGGAATGGAAAATAAAACAAAAGACATTATAATGCCTCTATATCGTTCCATGGTGAGACCGCACCTTGAATATTGTGTGCAATTCTGGTCGCCATATCTTAAAAAGGATATAGCAATTTTAGAAAAGGTTCAGAGAAGAGCCACCAAAATGGTAAAGGGGATGGAAGGCTACTCCTATGAAGAAAGGCTAAAAAGGTTGGGGCTCTTTAACCTGGAAAAGAGACGGCTGAGGGGAGATATGATAGAAGTCTATAAATTAATGAACGGAGTGGAACGGGTAAACGTAGATCGATTGTTTACCTTATCAGAATATAGAAAGACTAGGGGACATGCAATGAAGCTACAGGGTAAACTATTTAAGACTAATAAAAGAAAATATTTTTTCACTCAACGTGTAATCAAACTCTGGAATTTGTTACCGGAGGATGTAGTAAAGGCTGTTAGTATAGCTGGGTTTAAAAAAGGTTTGGACAAGTTCCTGGAGGAAAGGTCCATAAACCATTATTAAGAAGGGACCCAGGATATCAATGCTTGAACCAATACAAGCATTGTGGAACCTGTGTCCCTTGGGGAAACTGCTAGGTACGTATGACCTAGATTGGCCACTGTTGGAAACAGAATACTGGGCTTGATGGACCTTGGTCTGACCCAGTATGGCATATCTTATGTTCTTATGTTCTTATGTAACCATCACAAAGAAATACAAACTTGTTCTTTAATCTACTCAGAAAAGCTCCTGAAGTAGGATTTGAGCCACGCAGTAGAAAGCAAGCCAGCTAAGGGGTTTCAGCTGGGTAACCAACCAGGTCTTTATTCTTTTGCTTTGATTGCCTGACAAGTTCAACTGTTGTTTTCCTGATTTTGTTTTTCTAAGTTTAACACTGAAAGCAAGTATCCTGTTTTATGTGCTACCAAGCATATCTGTGTTGGGAGAAATAACCCCATAAATAAATATCTTATTGGCTTTACACTCAAGCACAACTAATTATTGTGAGCGGCTGTGTCTGGTGTGAATGGACTGCATTTCCCACAATCACTTGCAAATCATATTGATATATGCACTTGCCAAGACTGTGAACATTCTCACCCAGGCAGCCGTCTGACAAACTCTGCTATAACGGCAGAAGCTAAAGACCCTCCTCCAAGGAAAGCTTCACAACGTAAAGCTTCTGAAAAATGGTATACCCCTGAACTAACCATTGTGAAGAAGGATCTCAGGAAATTAGAATCTAGTTGGAGGAAGAAAAGAACTCCAGAACTCAGATTGTGCTATTTTGCAACCCTCAAGTCCTATAAGGACACTATAGACACTGCCAAAAAGCTGTATCATACAAAAACCCCATCGAAAGCCATTAATCGTCCAAGAGAGCTATTCGAGATCATTAAAACCTTAACTAAAGCTCCGGCATCCAACTCCCACAAGATAATTCTCGACCCTCAGATCCTAGCTGATCACTTTGCTAGTAAGCTTAAGCAGAATACCCCTTCAGCACCATTTCATTTGCCCCTTCATCAGATAACCCCAACGAACTGAACGCCTTTCATATCATTACAAAAAAGCAACTGCTAGAGACCATTACAAAACTTAATACCACTACATCACCCTTAGATCCTTGTCCAGCAGCTTGGATTAAGGAAGTAAAATCTGAATTAGCCCCGTACATCTTAAACATAGTGAATCTATCATTACTCCAAGGCTATATGCCAAATGACCTTAAGCGTACAACAATCCGCCCTCTACTAAAAAACAAATCACTAAACAATAATGACCCCACCTCTTATCACCCTATTGCTAGCATAACAACAAAGCAGATAACAAGCAACTCTGCATTTTCATACTTTGCACCTGTACTATGGAACAATCTTCCAATGACCCTAAGAAAAATCAAGGACCTCCAAACTTTTAGAAAAGATTTGAAACATACCTCTTCACCCAGAATTTCCACATTCTGCATCGCACCTCTAATCAGCCCCACAAGATCATACCAACTTTCAAGCACAAACTGACCCTACCTAACACATTTTAAGCCCATTATCCATTGCCTAGTCTTCCTTTAACCCAAACCATTTAATCTACGTAATCTATTTGTAAACCATGCAACAATTCTCTCCATATATGTTAGCTGTAAATAGTTTCGCTTATCAACAGCTGGTTCAAAAGCTCTACATTTTTGTTCCTTGTAAATAGTTACTATGTTAACTATGTTTTTCATAAGTTTCTTATGTTCAATGTAAGCATTATTATTGTTTTCAGTTCCATGTAAACCGCCCTTGATCTCTGGAAGGGGCAGTATAAAAAAGCTTGCAAAATAAAATAAAATAAAAATTATTACAGTGCTGCAATTTTTGTTAGCTTCTCTGATTTTTTGAGCATTTCATCATCCATTTGTTCATTCTGGCCGGGCGTTCGATAGTACACCCCCACTGCCATCATCTTCCCCTTTTTACATGGAATTTCAGTCCATAGAGATTCTACAGTTCATGTTGTTTCCTGCAAACTTTAATCCTTTGTGACTCAAAGCCCTCTCTAACACAGAGCGCAACCCCTCCACCAATTTGATCTGCTCTATCATTACAATATAGTTTGTACCCAGATATCGCAGTGTCCCAATGGTTGCCCTCCTTCCACCATGTGTCTCCAAGATATCAATCATATCTAACCTCTCATTTAGTGCTATATAGTCTAACTCTCCAATCTTATTTTTTTAGACTTCTAACATTTGAATACAAGCCTTTTAGAGGCTGTATTTTATTCTTATTAATCTGGCTATCAGTAGGCAGGGGTAATTTGGAATCCTTAAGCTCTGTCTTCTCTGTACTCAAGGCTACTTTTGTATTTATTGGAACCTCTCTGCTGATATGCCCTAACTCCAGTCTTTTGCTAGTATCCTTCAATGATACATTTATTTATTTATTTATTCTCTCTTCTATACCGCGCTATTCCCATCAGTGCGGTTTACATTTAACAGAACCTTATACAATGCAGTCGGGCTACATTGTATTTCCAATAAAACAGGAGCTAGAACGTGGACCTAACTGGGGTAACGTTCTACAAAATTATTTACACTAATAAATATTGTACATATGATATTTACATGGAGTTGCACCTGAGGCTAGCTGCTCTATAGCGTGCTGGGTGTGGTGTTAGAGAGGTCTTGGTGACTGGGGTGGCTGTTTGTGAGCCGTCCCTTGAGTAGTACCTTCTTGGTGATTGGGGTGGCTATTTGCGAGCTGTCGTCTGCGTAGTGTCTTATGAATAGGTGGTGCTTCAGCGCCTTCCTGAATTGTGCCAGGTCAGTGATTGCTCGAATGGCTGTAGGGAGGGCATTCCAGCATTTGGGTGCATAGAGCATGAATGCCCTATTGGATGCTGCCCGGCTGCATTTCGTTGTTTCCTTTGGAATTAGCAGAGTATTGAGAGCTGCGGTTCTTCTGGATCTGTTCGGGGGGGGGGGGGGGTGGATTAGCTCAGTAATGGAGGTGGAGGGTTGGTTGTTTATGGCCTTGAAGGTCATTACTAGGATCTTGAAAGATAGTCTGCCGTGGATTGGTAGCCAGTGAAGATTTTTTAGGATTGGTGTAATGTGGTCCGTTCTTGAGGCTCCGTATAGAATTCTGGCGGCTGCATTCATTGCAAGCTGGATTGGATTCAGTGATGCTTGCGGGAGCCCATGTAGGATTGCACTGGCATAGTCGAAATGTGGGATTACGAGGGCTTGATAGACTGTTCGGAAGTCATCTGGGTCCAGTAGAGGTCGCAGATGCCATAGTCTCCGTACTTTATGGTATATTGCCTTGACTGTGTTTCCTATGTGGGTTTTCATGTCCAGCCGTTGGTCCAAGGTGACCCCTAGGTAGCGAATTGTGGGTTTGGCTATCAGCTCGGCGTCCCTCACCTTTAAGGCAGCTGGAGGGATGAAACCTTGGTTCCTCGTGATGAAGAGGACGTCTGTCTTCTTGTGGTTTATTCGGTGGTTTTAAGTATGGAGTCAGTCAGTAACAGCGTCGAAGCAGCTTGTTAGTGGAGAAAAATCTGGCTGGTCAGTTGCAAATGGCATGTAGAGTAGTACGTCATCTGCGTATACCAGGCAGGCAACGTTAAATGAGCGAATCAGGGTACAGATGAGCTGCATGTATATGTTGAACATCAGTGCAGACAGTGAGGATCCCTAAGGCACACCTTGGTTTTGCTGGAACCATTGGAATCCAAGTCATATTGCTCCAAACCATGCGCTCCTGGGCGACTGTCTGCTTTCCCCTATTATCTAGTTTTAAAGCTGCTCTATCTCCTTTTTAAAGGTTAATGTCAGCAGCCTGGTTCCGTCCCTGTTAAGATGGAGTCCATCTCTTTGGAAGAGTGCCTCCTTTCCCCAGAATGTTCCCCAGTTCCTAACAAATCCAAAACCCTCATCCTTGTACCACCGTCTCATCCTCGCATTGAGACTCCGGAGCTCTGCCTGCCTTTTGGGTCCTACGTGTGGAACATGAAGCATTTTGGAGAATGCTATCCTGGAAGTTCTGAATTTCAACTTCCTACCTAAAAGCCTAAATTTAGCCTCCAGAATCTCTCTACCACACTTTCCTATGTCATTGGTACTGACATGTACCAACACAGCAGACTCCTCCCCAGCACTATCTAGTCTAAGTGGCACGTGATGTCCGCTATCTTCACACCAGGCAGGCATGTTACCAGGCGATCTTCACCAGCCACCCAGCTATCTACTTGCCTAATGATCCAATCACCTAGTATAATGGCTGTCCTAACCCTTCCTACGTGGGCACATGGTCCTGGAGAAACCTCCTCAGTGCGAGAGGGTTTTACATCATCTGGAGGACAGGTCCTAGCTACAGGATCACTTCCTGCCGCAGCAGGGTGATGCTCTCCTGTCATGTGACCTCTCTCCTCCATGGCAACAGGGATGCTGCAGGACTGGAGGTGGGACTTCAGGACTATATCTCTGTAGGTCTCGTCTATATACTTTTCTGTCTTCCTTATGTCCTCCAAGTTTGCAGCTCACTATAGCCTCCAGAGATCAGACTCGTTCCCTGAGAGCAAAGAGCTCCTTGCACCTAGTGCACACGTAAGACCCCTCACCAACTGGGAGAGAATCATACATGTGACACTCAAAGAAAAAGACTGGAAAACCCCCATCTCGCTGCTGGACTGCTGTCTGTATCTTAGTTTTAAGTCGTGTTTTAACTTGTGTTTAGGTATTTAAGTTCTTTATTTACTAAGGGTTGCTGGGAATACTTATGCTAAAAAACTATATCTAACATAGTAACATAGTAGTTGACGGCAGATAAAGACCAGCATGGTCCATCCGGTCTGCCCAGCAAGATGGCAAGAGTAGGTGCACCTGTCGCTCCACGCAGGCCACCCCTCCCCATATCCTTGTTCAGGGGTAAACCCATCTAATACGTTTAATGAACTTTGTTTACCTGAAGCTTAATCTCAGGTCCTTAACGTATGCCTGATGAGGATAAACTGCAGCACCTGAGAGTGAATATGGCACCTCCTTTCCTTTACGAGGATTCAGCACCTACAATTATTCAAGGGGTGGGTAGCTGTCGGGCAGGAAGGAAGGGAGGGAGGGAACGTAGACTTATTAAAAGCTGCCTGCTATACAGTACCTTGTCCGGTGCTTCTATAAGCTGCCTTTTTCAATATTTTTGCCAAAAATGACAAGCTGGAATATGACTTGGATCACAATGGTTCTGTTTTGGTTTTAAACTAGGAGGAAACTAGCTTTTTTCAATGACTCGGGAACTTCACCTATTAACATCAATTGTAATACCATAATTTGTTAATTATCCACAACTCATAGGGCAACACTTTTAATCCATTCAGTAGGACATGGATTTAATACTAAGGTGATTGCACTCAATCCTTGCAAACATGTAAGCAAATCACTACAGGTCATTAAGTATGTCATCAATGTATCTTTCGTTGTCACAGATGCTTCTTAGTCTAGCCACCTCCACTCAGTTCCTAAACTTGTTTCCTGAAGGATTCAACTTGCTACCATCTTGCACACTAAACTGGTTCCATACTCTGGATCTGTCTGTCTGAATGGAAGAAGAAATACTAACAGGGAGGACTGATTTGGCACCACCACGTTTCCCAGCCATATTTCTGCTGTTGGAGCTTTGGAACTGTTGGGGGGGGGCAAAAAAAAAGGGAGAAAGAAAGACCTACCAATGTCCCTTACCCTGTCCTCAGCTGTTCTGTCAATTTTCTCATAACCAAGGCTACTATTTACAAATACCTTTGTTTAGATTCACTGTGTGTGGTCATGCTTGTTTGCTCTCTACTATGGAGGTCTGCAGTAGTTTACCTTATCTGTTTAAACTATGTTAATTTGGGGTGTGTAGAACAGTGCGCCACTTTGTAGGATTACTTCAAGGATTTATTAATATTTTATTTATCAAAGACCCTTGAATTATACTATACAGAATTACTTCCCCAGAGAATCTAGATTTGGCCTATATATTTTAACTCCCTAATCTGCCTGCTCAAAAATAAAACTACTATATCTAAGCAAGTCCTTTAATTGGGTGATCTAGTCTATATGACAAGATTCAAAACTGGGGTGGGTGGAAGCTGGAGTGGGGAGGCATTTCATATCTCAGTAGAGAATAGTTACTCACCTGTAACAGGTGTTCTCCAGGAGCAGCAGGGATCAGTCCTCACATATGGGTGACGTCGGCGCCGACGGAGCCCTCGTGCGGAGCATTTCCCCAGCTTTCAAAGAAAGCCTTTGGGAATTGCAGCACGCATGCGCGGTCTCCTTCCCGCCCAAGGGTGC
This sequence comes from Ichthyophis bannanicus, assembly GCA_033557465.1. NCBI lineage: Eukaryota > Metazoa > Chordata > Amphibia > Gymnophiona > Ichthyophiidae > Ichthyophis > Ichthyophis bannanicus. The sequence continues at coordinate 505,173,233 of CM066035.1, read as the reverse complement.
CATCTTGCTCAGTCTGATGACATAGCTAAAATACAACAAAAAAATTAGCAAAATAAATCATATGACTGCAACTCCAAGGGGAGGAGGGAGGGTTGTGAGGACTGATTCCTGCTGCTCCTGGAGAACACCTGTTACAGGTGAGTAACTACTCTTTCTCCAGGACCAAGCAGGAAGTCAGTCCTCACATATGGGACTCCCCAGCTTAAGGCTACCGGAGACCTCAAGCCGAAACAATGAGCTCCCTCTAGCTCGTCAGTACATAAGGAAGGAATCTTCTCTGAGAACGCCCCCGACCGGTAGCCCAACACCAGGGCCAGAGGGTAGGAGTTGCCTAAACCCCAAAGAGATTATGGAGTACTGCCTGTCCGAAAGCACTGTCCCTGCGGGACTCCCTCTCAAGGCAGTAATGGGCCGCAAAAGTCTGGCTTGAAGACCAAGTAGCGGCCCGGCAGATGTCTGCCAACGGAACAGAGCGGAGATGAGCCACTAACGCAGCCTTCGCCCTGACACGATGAGCCGTGACTCGACCCTCCAACGAGAGGCCGGCTGCCCCATAAGCCCAGGCGATACAGTCAGCGACCCATATGGACAAAGTACGCTTGGAGACAGGTAGACCCAACTTATTGGGGTCAAAAGAAATGAAGAGCTGAACAGCCCTCCGATGCTCCCACGTACGGTCAAGGTAGAAGGATAACGCCCTCCTACAGTCCAGGGTATGCAGGACCATCTCAGCCCGGTTGGCATGCGGCCTGGGAAAGAAGGTCGGAAGAACCACCTCCTGATTGAGGTGAAAAGGGGAGACAACCTTAGGAAGAAACTTCGGGTGAGTCCGTAAGACTACCCTATTCCTGTAGAACCTAGTGTAAGGGGGATCAGACACTAGTGCCTGAAGTTCACTTACTCGCCTAGCAGAGGTAAGAGCTACCAGAAACAAGGTTTTCCAGGAGAGAAAACGGAGAGGGCAGGTAGCCATAGGTTCAAGTGGTGGACAAGTAATCCGCTGTAAGACCACATTCAGATCCCACTCAGGGGCTGGTGGACATAAAGGAGGCTTAAGCAGGAGGAAGCCTCTGAGAAAATGAGCCACCAAAGGGTGGTTGGAAAGAGGCCTTCCGTCCACCTGCGAGTGGTGCTTGAGAGAGCACTGAGGTGAACCCTGACAGAGTTGGACTTAAGGCCTAGATTGGAGAGGTAAAGCAAATATTGCAATACTACCGCTACCAAGCACGAGAAGGGATTCTCGCTGTGCTGAGCACACCATGCGGAGAATCTACGCCATTTAAGAGCGTAGGATTTCCTGGTGGATTGCCGTCTAGAGGCTAAGACTACGTCTTCCACCTCTCTAAGCAGTAGTAGGGGAGCCAGGACTACCCTTTCAGCAGCCAGGCCATCAGATGAAGGGGCTGGAGGTTGGGGTGCAAGAGAGATTCCTGTTCCTGAGACAGGAGATCGTATTGAATCCCCAGAGGAAGAGGAGTGTCCACCGCCGGTTGCAGCAGAAGTGGGAACCACGGTTGCCTCGGCCACCTGGGGGCTATCAGAATCATTGAGGCCCCGTCCTCGAGGACTTTGAACAGTGTACGGGACACTAGTGGCGTGGGAGGAAACGCATACAGTAGGCCTTGGGACCACAGAATCAGAAACGCATCCGCTGCTACTCTGAGAGGATGCGGTTGTCTGGAACAGAATCTCGGAAGTTGCCGGTTCAGAGGACTGGCGAAAAGATCCATGGTGGGGAGGCCCCACCTGAGAAAGATCTGCTGAACCACCAACGGATTCAATCTCCATTCGTGTGGTTGCAGGACCCTGCTCCGTCTGTCCGCCAGGTAATTTTCTTGACCTGGGAGGTAGACAGCCTTGAGGAGGATTCCGTGATTGACAGCCCAAGAGCACAGCCGTTGTGCCTCCTGACAGAGAAGGAAGGAGCCTGTGCCTCCTTGTTTGTTCACGTAGAACATGGCAACTTGATTGTCTGTCTGGACCAGTACAGACTGGTGAGATGTGAAATGGGAGAAGGCTCTCAGAGCTAGACATATCGCCCGTAGCTCTAGGAAGTTTATCTGCTGAGCAGCCTCCCAAGGGGTCCAGAGACCATGAGTACATGCCCCTTGCCAATGTGCTCCCCAACCTAGAAGAGACGCATCGGTCGTCAGCACTTGAGAATGCGGAGGGGATTGAAAAACCACTCCGAGTACCAGATTCGGAAGATGAAGCCACCATTGGAGAGAGGAGACAAGCAGTGTGGATATTCTTACTAAGTCTGCAAGGCTCCCTGTGGCCTGATGCCACTGAGTCCGAAGGCTCCACTGAGCAGGCCGCATATGCAGGCGGGCATTGGGGGTTACATGAACCATGGAAGTCATATGGCCGAGAAGTCTCAGGAATTGCCTGGCAGAGACCAGGAAATTGCTGTGAAACTGCCTGGCTAGATTCATCAAACTGTGGGCTCTGTCCACAGGCAGAAAAGCCTTTGCCTGAAGAGTGTCCAGTCTTGCTCCTATGAATTCCAAGTTCTGGGACGGGAGCAAAGTAGACTTTGCGAAGTTTATGACAAACCCCAAGTGCTGAAGCAGAGCCACAGTGCGAAGGGTGGCTTGAATGGCCTCCTGGGAAGACTGGCCCCTTATGAGCCAGTCGTCCAGGTATGGGAACACAAAAAGACCTTGAAGCCTCAGGTAGGCCGCCACCACCGCCAGGCACTTGGTGAACACCCTGGGGGCGGAAGTTAGGCCAAAGGGCAGTACTCTGTACTGGTAGTGGTTTCCTCCCACAACAAATTTGAGATATTGTCTGTGGTCTGGATGAATAAAGATGTAAGTATAAGCATCCTTTAGATCTAAGGAGCATAGCCAATCTCCCTGCTGGAGGTAGGGCAGCAGGATTCCAAGGGTAAGCATCTTGAACTTTTCCCTCTCCAGGAACTTGTTGAGGTTGCGCAAGTCTAGGATGGGTCTGAGGCCTCCTGTTCTTTTTGGTACCAGAAAGTACCTGGAATAAAAGCCGTGACCTCTCAGGTGGTGGGGCACCGATTCCACAGCCTGTTCCTTTAGCAGACTTGCTAACTCCTGAAGGAGTAGGTCCCTGTGCAGAGGGAGTCTTGGAGGCTCCCCTGGAAAATAGGAGGGAGGTACCTGGTGAAAATGGAGAAGATAGCCCTTTTGGACTATATGGAGCACCCAGGTATCTGATGTGACGGCTGACCACCTGTGGGCAAAGTGGGCCAGCCGGCCTCCTGTGCTGATATGAGCCAGCTGAGAAGAGGCTATGCTTTCTGAGTCAAAAAACCCCACCCTGCTGAGCAGGGGCCGGTGTTGGTGGCTTGGGGGCCTTCTGCCTACGGGGCCCATGACCCTGCCCCTTCGCCTGCTGACCCTGTTGGGGAGCTGCAGAGGCCTGATAATGAGGGTATTGTTTATAGGCAGATGACTTCCTTGGGTAAAAGGTCTTTTTTCCCGAGCCCTTCTTCTTCTGAGAAGGGGCAGAGGTTTCTCTGGACAGTCTAGTCCTGGTCAGAGTCTCGGTCTCGAGTTCTGCAGCCTTTTCAGCCATGGGCTTGCCAAAGAGGTTTTCACCTCGGCAGGGGACATCGACCAACTTGTCCTGTACCCATGGCTCGAGGTCGGATGACTGTAGCAAAGCCTGTCGGCGGGCACCGATGCCGGCCACGGCTACTCAGGCTGAAGCCTCGAAGCAATCGTAGGCTGCTCGAGAGATAAACTTCGAGCACTCTCGAATACCAGTGGACAAGGACTGGAACCTCTGCAAAGGTTCCTCGGAGAGACCAGCAGAGAACCCGGCAATCTCCTTTGCCAGGTCTCGGAGATACATGCCCATGTAGAGCTGGTATGTCTGGACACGGCAAGCAAGCATAGAGCCCTGGAAGCACTTCTTACCGAGGGCATCCAGGTTCCGGGCCTCCCGGCCGGGAGGCACCGAGGAGTGCATCTTCTGACTTTTCAGTCGATGCATGGCCAATTCCACAACCATGGAGTGGAGCGGTAATTGTGCCTTTTGGAACCCGGGGCTCTTGCGGACTCGATAGATGGAATCGACCCGCTTGCTCAACACCGGCGTCGAGGCCGGGGTCTCCCACATGCGGAAGAGCAGCCATTCCAGCATCGGAGGAACCGGTACAGTAAAGGCCTCCTTCGGGGGAGAGTCATACTGGAGGGCCTCGAGCTCCTTGGCTTGAGGCTCCTCCTCGGGATCCGCGGCGAAGGCCAAGGCCTTGGCCATATCCCGCACAAAGTCCGAGAACCGGGTATCCTCCAGTGGGGATCGCCTCCGAGGTTCGGACTCCAGCGAGTCCGATGGGACACACCGAGTCCGATAGGTGTCGGGTGACTCTTCGTCCTCCGTCTCCCAGCCCGACTCCTCGGAGGAGGTATCGAGCAGCTCCGGTCGGGCGGGCACCGATGCCCTCTGCCCCGACGCCGAGGGTACCGGTGTCGACGACCTTGGTCCCGAACGGGAGGCCGAGGGAGACCGTGGCCGAGGATCGACTCGAGCCCGCATGGACTCGAGGATCGGCTCGGCCTCCGGGGTCGATTTGGACGTCGATGTCCCGGTGGTCGGGGCAGATGCACCGGTGAGACCGGCGATCAATGCCCGCTGCTGTTCCATGAAGGCAGCGAGGCTGCTCTCCAAGGCCGTCAACCTGAGTCCGAGCTCAGGAGACCCAGCAGCCCCCGACTCAGGGCCCGACGTCGGCTCCCCTGGAGGAGAGTCCACGAGGACTACAGCACTCACGTGTCCAGGAGACTCCAGCTCGATACGAGGTTGCTTGGCAGGCCTCTCCGACTCCGAAGACCCGGGACGGCTATCGGGGCTATGCGACCTGGCTCTCGAGGAACCAGGAGCGTTCACCGACGACGCCCTCGCGGGTTTTTTCTTCCTGCGCTGTTCCCGCAAAGGAGACCCCCGCTCAGAGGAACCCCGACGCTGCTTGGGGCCGGAGTCCCGAGACGTCGAGGCCTCTGACGAGGTCCGGGCCCGTCCGGACGTGGAGTCAGAGAAGATCCTATCCTTCTGGTGCTGCCGACTCAACGCCTTCGAGGACATTTTGCCACACAGACCACAGATCATCGGGTCATGATCGGGTCCGAGGCAGTGGAGGCAGCAGTCATGTGTGTCGGTAAGAGACATAAGTTTCTTACACCGATCACACTTTTTAAACCCGCTGGCAGCCATCAGGGGAAAAAGGGCCCCTGCAAGGTCAAAAGCCAGGGCTGCCAGTGAAAAAAGAAAAAATGGCGCGAACGCTAGTCACGAAGGACAAAAAACGAAAAAGAGAGAGTGGGCTCGATACCGGCGTATCGGGCCCAGGCGGGAAAAGGATCCGGCGTCGAACCTTAGGAGAAGTACAAAAAACAGGGAAATCAACTTTTTCCTCGGCGAAAAACGAATTACGTCCGTCGGGCTCCGTGGAAAAAAGAAGACTGAGTAAAATGGCATCCTTGGGCAGGAAGGGGACCGCACATGCGCGCTGCAATTCCCAAAGGCTTTCTTTGAAAGCTGGGGAAATGCTCCGCACGAGGGCTCCGTCGGCGCCGACGTCACCCATATGTGAGGGACTGACTTCCAGGAGAATGTAAACTTCCCTTCTCTTTCAACTTGCAGGTAAGAGAGATAAAAACAGCAGTAAAAAACAAAAAAAAATCTCCTACTGCAATCAGCTACAAAAAATAAACTAGCAACATTTAGAAGCAAAAATTATTATCTAACAAAAATAGTCCAGGGAGGAGAGAAAGAGTTGTTTACTCACCTCTAACAGGTGTTCTTCCAGGGACAGCAAGAATCAGTCCTCACATATGGATAATGTCGACGCCGACAGAGCCCTCTGGGAAGCATCTCCCCAGCTTTCAAAGAAAGCCTTTGGGAGATGCCACCAAACATGCATGGTCCCCTTACCCCCCCAAGGGTGTCATCTTACCCAGTCCAATGACATAGCTAGCGCCGACAAAAGAAGATGGACAAAATTGTACAGCAACTCCAAGGGGAGGAGGGAGGGTTGCGAGGCGCAATTCCTGCTGCCCCTGGAGAACACCTGTTACAGGTGAGTAACTATGCTTTCTCCATGAACAAGCAGGAAATCAGTCCACACATATGGGACTCCCTAGCTACAGGCTACTGAGAACCTGTAGAAAAAAAAACCCCAGCTGTGAGCAGCCGCAAGCGAATCTGAGAAAAGATTCTGAGGACCTCAGTGTCCAGGGAGAACCACAGCTCTGGTACCCTGAACAAGAAAGATCAGAGGGCAGGAGTTGCCTAAACCCCAAACAATTTACGTAGTACAGTCTGGCCGAAGGCACTGTCCCATCAGGACTCCCTCTCCAGGCAGTAGTGAGCTGCAAAGGTGTGAACTGAGGACCAGGTAGCGGCCCGGCAGATGTCTGCCATAGGGACAGAGTACAGGCTTGCAACCGAGGCTACCATAGACCTGATGTTGTACGCCGTGATCTGGCGCTCCAAAGGCGACCCAGCCTGATCACGGGCCAAGGCGATGCAGTCCGTGACCCAGGGGGACAAGGTCCGCTTGGTCACAGCCTCTCCCAGTCAACTGGGGTCATATGACATGAAAAGCTGTGAGGCTTTGCGGTAACCCTGGGTTGCTGCAGGTAGAAGGACGTGGCCCTTTTGCAGTCCAGCATGGAGAACGGTCGCCGCCCTGTCAGTGTGGAGCCGTGGAAAGAAGATAGGGAAGATAGGTGGTATCTGCCTTCCACCCTTCGGAAGGAATTTTGGGTGGTTGTGAAGAATGAACCTTTTCTTGTAGAACCTAGTATAAGGTGGCTTGGCCACCAAAGCCTTAAGTTTGCTAACTCTGCGGGCAGAGGTGAGCACCACCAGAAAGATAACCTTCCAAGATAGGTAATGCAAATGGCAGGGAGCCAAAGGTTTGAAAGGCAGCTTGGTAAGCTGCGTCAGAACCACGTTGAGATCCCATTCCGCTGGAGGTGGTCGGGTGGGAGGCTTAGAGAGCAGCAGTAATGAGAGGCTGCACAGAAAGAGGTCTGCCTTCTATGGAGTGACAGTGCACGGAGAGCGCGCTCAGGTGTACCCTGACAGAGTTGGACTTGAGCCCGGTCTGCGAGAGGTGCAGCAAGTACTGAAGCATTGTGTGCACCTGGCAGGAGAACAGGTCAATCCATTGCTTGCACACCATAGTGAGAATCTGCGCCACTTGAAGGCATAAGCTCATCTCGTGGCGTTCTTACAAGAGGCTAGAAGGACTTCTTCCACCTCCCTGGGAAGGTTGAAGGGCACTAGGGCGACCCGTTCAGAAACCATGCTGTTACTAACAGGGACTCCAGGTTGGGGTGGAATAGGCACTCACCTTTAACAGACACTCCCCAGAGACAGAGCAACAGGGGACATCAAGGCAGCCTGGGCCACCAGGATCACGGAAACCTTGTCCCAAAGGACCTTGAAGAGGGTCCGAGCGATTAGTGGCATGGGAGGGAAGGCATACAGAAGGTCCTCCGACCATGAGATGAGGAAGGCATCTGCTGCTATCCAGGACGGGTGCAGTTGAAGTCAGCAGAAGTGGGGGTAGAGTGAGCATGGCTGGGCCAACAAAGAGGTCCAAACAGGGGCTCTACAGGACAATCAACAGTAAGGATTTGAGGGTTTGTTTTTATTAAATTGCTAGCTCTCTGACTGGGAGCACTTAAAAGGGTTTTTGTATATTTTAAAAGCAAGGCTACTTTCTTTTTGGTGCTTTAGTGGAAATTTCCTTGAGCAGAGAAGGTTGTTGAACTCTAGTAACCTCCTCAGCTTTGGGAACTGCTGACACCTAATCAGGTGTTAGTTCCCTCCCTACCCACCCCCGACTCCCACCCACCCCTAGTGAGCAGTCTTGCTTTATAGGGTACCTCCTCATTTAACAAAGCACAGAGACTTGGACCAGCACATTTTCAATATAATTAAAGAGATTTAACTGCTTTTTCTCTGAAAGGACAGCTGGGAGCAGTGGGAGCTCGGCGAACCAGCCACCCGCCCGCATATAAGCGGCGTCCCTTGCCTCCAAAGGGAGCCGCTGCCGGGACCCTCCCAGTGCTCCTGCCCAATAGGGGCAGTGGGAGCTCGGCGAACCAGCCACCCGCCTGCATATAAGCGGCGTCCCTTGCCTCCGAAGGGAGCCGCTGCCGGGACCCTCCACCCTCCCGGTGCTCCTGCCCAATCGGGGCAGTGGCAGCTCGGTGAACCAGCCACCCGCCTGCATATAAGAGGCGTCCCTTGCCTCCGACGGGAGCCACTGCCGGGACCCTCCCGGTGCTCCTGCCCAATCGGGGCAGTGGGAGCTCGGCGAACCAGCCACCCGCCTGCATATAAGTGGCGTCCCTTGCGGGCGCGCCCGCGCCTGGCGGGCCTCGCCAGAGGGCCCTTTGGCGTGGCCATTAGGCGTGGCACTGAGGTGCACAACAACCAAGAGACGAAGGAACAAACCCAAAGAAAACACCGCGGCAAGCAGCAGAACACGAAAACCACCGCTGAACTACAAGGACGTCGACTTCAGCAACACTCCAAGGAACAAACCTCACCACTCCAAGAACCCAGGTACCCCTGCACACCATGCCACCCTTCTTAACCCCTATCTACCTTCTAACCCCCATCCTGACACTCTACCCGCACCCAGCCACACTCATTAACCCCCTTTGCCCAAGCACCATAACAACTCAACCCGCAAACATCCACAACACTAAACACGACCATACACACACACATCACACCCCAGCACATACCACCTAACCCAATGACCACCACCACCTCTCCATCTCACTCATAAACACACGATCAGTCAGGAACAAATACCACATGCTCCAAGACCTGATCACAACCAAGAAGATCGACATCCTATGTATAACAGAAACCTGGCTGACAGATACCGACACAGCAATAATGAACCAACTAACACCAAATGGATACAGCCTTCAACACTGCTCCTGAACTCACGCCAAAGGAGGAGGCGTAGCCATCATTGCAAAGGACAACCTCCACCTACGGATTCACACCTCAGATTCCTCCAATGAAGCAGACATCCTCATACTCACCAATAAACACCTCACAATATGTCTGGTCTACCGCACACCACCGCAACCACTGACCTACCAAGGATACTACACCTCATCTCTGAAAGCACCGACCCTTCAAAAGAACAAATTATCCTAGGAGACTTCAATCTCCCATCGCTCCAAGAAAAAGAAGCGGAAACCTTCATCAACGCCATGACAGCAATGGACCTGACTCAGATCATAAGGGAACCAACACACGAAAAAGGAAACACACTAGACCTAATATTTCTGAACTCCCAAACTGCCTCCGCACTCAGAACTCCATCAATCTCACCAGTGCCATGGTCAGACCACTACATCATCAACATATCCCACACCTACCAACCAAAAAATAACAGAGGAAACGAACACCACACAAGGAGATTCAAAGAATTCAACAAAGAAGACTTCCTAACCCAAACCCTGCCTAAGCTACTCACAAACTCCAGCAACCTTGATGACCTGATCCACAACTGGAACACCACAATCTCCTCAGCAGCTAACGCAACTACAAACAAAACCAACACCAGACCCATCTCCTCAAAAGCTCGATGGTTCACCCCCGCCCTCCGAAAACTAAAGACCAAACTTAGACGAGCAGAAAGGAAATGGAGAAAAACCAAAAACGAAAAAGACAAAACAAAATACCTCTACGAACTCTCTACATACCACTCAGTAACCGACAACGCGAAGAAAAACTACCACACCAAAATCATCACGACAGCCATAAATAAACCTCAAGAACTTTTCCAAATTGTCAAAAAACTGACAAAAGCACCTAGTAACGCTGACCAGCTACCGGACATCCCCCCCGATCGCCTGGCCCGACAATACAAACAACTCCAACAACCGCAAAGCTCAAACCACTACACAGAAACAACCGAGACAAATCCAGACACCAGCATAAACAAAGAATGGAATACGTTTGACGCAACTTCAAAAGAAGAAATATCCTCCACCGTCTCCTGCCTGAACACCACCACCTCCCTACTGGACCCCTGCCCTACTGCCTGGATAAAGAAGACCAAAGAAGCCCTGAGCACACCATTAACCCACATCATAAACCAATCCTTTACCCAAGGACACATGCCAGATGCCCTCAAGACCACAATAATTCGACCAACCCTGAAAAAGCACAACCTAGACCCCTCAGACCCCACCTCCTACAGACCAGTAGCAAGCCTCCCCCTCACCGCCAAGATAATAGAGAAGGTAGTCCAACATCAACTCCAAGAACATCTGGACATCAACAATATACTAGACCCGCAGCAACACGGCTTCCGGCCACTACATGGAGTCGAGACCCTCATGACCACACTGATGAACACCCTCATCATAGGAACCCAAGAGAAAAACTCCGGTTACATCCTGATCTTCCTAGACATATCAGCGGCCTTTGACACCATCTCCCACGACATCCTTATACACAGACTCCAAACAATTGGAATCAAGGATACTGTACTCCGATGGTTCAAGTCTTATCTAACCGACCGACAGCAATTGATCCGCACCAGCACCTCAACCTCGCCCCCCTACCGGCAACATCAAGGAGTACCCCAAGGATCCACATTATCAGCCATGCTCTTCAATATCTACCTCCGTCCGCTCTGCTCAGTCATACGCACCCACAACATCAACTTCCACATATATGCAGACGACATAATGCTCTACGCACCAATAACAACCACAAACCCAGCCAATGACCAGCTATCAGCCTGCTTCACTGATGTATCCAACTGGCTACAACAGAACAACCTATCCATTAACATTAAAAAAACCGAAGCTCTTATAGTAACAAAAGATCCAGACTTCAAACCACCCACCCACCTCAACATGGGAACTACGCAAATTCAAGTACAACCACATATAAGATACCTAGGCATTATCATCGACCAAGCTCTAACCCTTAAACAGCAGATCAACAAGACCACCGGAACTATCTTCCACAAAGCTAAAACTGCACAACGTCTCCGACCCCCCCTCGAACCCCAGGACTTCAGGACAGTAATGCAGGCCATGACACTACCACACCTGGACTTCTGCAACATAATCTACCATGGACTACCCGCCACACAAACCAACCCCCTCCGAACTGCCTTAAACACTACGGCAAGGATTATTCAAAATGCAAAAAAGCGGGACCACATCACCCCAATCCTAAGAGACCTACACATCCTCCCCATCGAAGCAAGAATCAAGTACAAGGCTATCCTACTCACCCACAAAACCATCCACCAAACACAGAACACCCCGCTCCACACCTTACTGTCTCGCCCAATCCACAACAGAACAACCAGACAAACCTCCACTAACTTCATCACCGTCCCCCACAAAAGAAACAAGGCCACACAACGAACCTGCAACAGAGCCTTCGAACTTTATGCTCCATCCCTCTGGAACTCTCTGTCGAACCACATCAGAAACAATGGTGATCTCACATCATTCAAAAAACAGCTGAAAACGGTCCTATTCCGTGAACATCTCTGAACATCTCTGAAAAGAAACTCCACCCACCTCTTCAAGAACCCTTGATTAGAAACTGTAGGACTGTACATGTCTATGTCCATCCCAAATCATTAATGTTGCCCCATGGTGATGGCCCCACCCTATAACCATTGATCCCCCCCCCCCCCCTCTGTTATGTGTTACACCGCTTTGACCCGGTGAAAACGGGATATAAATACAATTAAATAAAAATAAATAAATAAAATACTTGGTAGATCTCTCTCTTTTGCTTTAAAAGATACCTAAGCTCCACGAACAAAACAATGGCTGGGAAAAATCGTATCGCTAAAGCTGTTGCCCCCGTTACAGCTTCTGCTTCGGTCCAGACAGAGGTCCTAATGCCAGCTGAAGGACCGGTTCCATGTGCAGGGTACCTGCATGCGGAAACTCTGAGGAAACAAGTGGAGGAACTCAGAGAGAAGGTGGCGAGGCTGAGGAGCATTCAAGACAGTGAGAAGTACATTGATGAGATGCTTCTTGCAGCAACCAAGCTCTCCAGCATAGGAGAAGATGGGTGCTAAAAGAATGTCGATGGTTGGACAAGTCACCAGGGCCTGCAAAATCACCAATCCAACTTCTCCAGCCCTTGAACTGAAGAACCATTATGCAGCCCTGGAAATAGAGGAGGTGAAAGCATTCCTGGAAAGGGAAGAACCAGAGCTCAAGTACCCCAAAGTTGCAGAATCAGTGACCACAAGGAAATGAAAGGTAGTGATGGTTGGAGACTCTCTTCTGAGGGGTACTGAGGCATCCATCTGCCGATCACACTTCATGTCTAGAGAGGTATGCTGTCTGCCTGGTGCCAAAATCCAAGATGTTACGGAGAGTTTGCCGAGACTCATCAAGCCCACTGACTATTACCCAATGTTGCTAATCCATGCTGGAACAAATGATACTGCCAGGTATACCTCAGAACATATCAAAAGTGACTTCATGGCTCTGGGACAGAGGGTGAAGCAGTTAGGTGCACAGGTGGTGTTCTCTTCAATCCTCCCTGTTGAGGGTAAAGGCCAGGCAGAGAGGCTCGCATCCTGGAGATGAATGCATTGCTGCATGGATGGTGTCATCGAGAGCGTTTTGGTTTTCTAGACCATGGGATGCTGTTCCAAGGGTTGCAGAGCAAAGATGGCATCCATCTGTCCAAGAAAGGTCGACACGTCTTCGGTAGTAGACTGGCTAATCTACTGAAGAGGGCTTTAAACTAGATTTGTTGGGGATGGGTGAAGAAAGCCCCCAGGTAGGTGATACATTACATACCTTTATGGAAATGGGTAACGGGGTAACATATGGAAAGCAGTGTGTATAAATGCCCGTAGCATGCGAAATAATATCCCTAATGTTGAAGCTTTGGTGGGAGTGGCTGACTTGGATTTAGTGGTAGTTACAGAAACATGGTTCACAGAAAACCATGATTGGGATGTAACTATACCTGGCTATACTTTACTCAGAAAGAACAGGGTAGGAAGAAGGGGAATAAGAGTGGCACTATATGTAAAAACTACTATTAAAGCTTTGGAATTACAGAGCTTAAAAGGGAGAGAGGAGGCATTGTGGGTTAAACTAGAAAGAGGGAAAGAGAAAGCATAGTTACTCACCTGTAAGAGATGATCTCCGGGAACAGCAGGAATTTAGTCCACACATATGGGTATCGTCGGTACAGACGGAGCCTGCGTGGGAACGCTCCCCAACGTCCAATTAGAAAGCTTTTGGGAGCATCCCACAGCGCCTGCATGCTGCCTTCCCGCCTTTCCCAACTGCCTCTCTCCAGTTGAGTTTTAAAGCTGAGCCAAAGAGAGAGAGAGGGAAAGGGAAAGAGATAGAGAGATACAGCTCCTAGGGGAGGTGGGTGGGTTGTGAGGACTAAATTCCTGCTGTTCCCGGAGATCACCTGTTACAGGAACAAGCAGGAATGTAGTCATCACATATGAGGACTCCCTAGCTTTAGATGCCAGGGAGAGACCCCCAGAAGTTGTGCGTCCCTGAGAAGGGCTCCACTTCCTCCCATGGAACTCTGGCATCCTACCAGGGATGGTGGGTAGGAGTTGATTAAGTATGGAACAGGTGTTGGAGAACAGCCTGACCAAACAAGGCATCCCGGCGGGAGTCCTTGTCCAAGCAGTAATGTGCTGTGAAGGTATGAACCGAGGCCCAGGTGGCTGCTCGACAGATGTCATCAATAGACACAGAGTGCAAATGAGCCATTGAAGCTGCCATGGCTCTCACATTGTGAGCTGTGACATGGCCCTCCAGAGGAAGATTCTTACTCTGATAGGCAAAGGAAATACAATGAGCAATCCAGTTAGATAGTGTTCTCTTGGAGACTGGAAGTCCCAAATGAGAAGGATCAAAAGCAACGAAGAGTTGATAGGACTTTCTATGTTGCTGTGTTCTTTGTAGGTAAAAGGCTAAAGCTCTTTTACAGTCCAAAGTATGAAGGTTCCGTTCTGCATTTGATGCATGAGGCCTTGGAAAGAACACAGGTAGGTATACCGCTTGGTTTAGATGAAAGGGCGAGACCACCTTTGGCATAAAATGTGGATGAGTCCTAAGGACTACCTTGTCATGATGGAACCTTGTATAAGGTGGATCATTTACTAGTGCTTGCAACTCACTGATGCGACGTGCTGATGTGATTGCAATGAGAAAGATAACCTTCCAAGAAAGGAGTTTCAAGGAGGTAGTAGCTAAGGGTTCGAAAGGTGGCTTCATGAGCTGACCAAGAACCAAATTTAAGTCTCATGCCAAAGGAGGTGGCTTAATGGGTGGCTTAGTTAGCAGACGGCCTCTCATAAATCTTGATATAAGAGGATGGGAGGAAATAGGTTGTCCATTTAGAGGATTGAAGGAAGCTGCAATAGCACTCAAATGGACCCTCACTGAGTTAGTCTTAAGTCCTGCATTGGATAAATGAAGGAGGTACTCCAGTAATGATTCCAGAGGTATGGCAATGGGGTTAAGACCCTTCTGCGAACACCATATGGTAAACTTTTTCCACTTGAAAGCATAAGAGCATCTTGTGGAAGGCTTCCTCGAAGCATAAAGGATATCCTTTATTTGCTGAGGGATGTTAAGATCATGGAGATCTAGACCTTCAGCAACCAAGCCCTCAGATGCAGAGACTGGGGATTGGGATGCCATAACATGGGCTTCACCTTAATCAGGATGGGACCAGACTGCTGGCATTAACCTTTAAAAAAGAGATAGAGAAGCTTTTAAACTAGAAAATAGGGGAAAGCCGACAGTCACCCAGGAGCGCATGGTTCGGACAAAGGTATCCTTGAAGGATACTACCAAAAGCAGTGAGGTTCCAAAAGGGAGTATAGTAGCCCAAATGCCCTTGAGTAAGGAGCAGACAGAGCATAAGGATTCCCAATTACCCATGCCTACCAATAGCCAGATAAATATTAATAAAATACAGTCTCTAAAATGCTTGTATGCCAATGCTAGAAGTCTAAACAATAAGATGGGAGAATTAGAATATATAGCACTAAATGAGAGGTTAGATATGATTGCACTCTCAGAGACATGGTGGAAGGAGGATAACCAGTGGGACACTTTGATACCTGGATACAAACTATATCGTAATGATAGAGCTGAACAAATTGGTGGAGGGGTTGCGCTCTATGTTAGAGAGGGCATTGAGTCAGAAAGGATTAAAGTTTTGCAGGGAACAAAATTTGCTGTAGAATCTCTATGGATTGAAATTTCATTTATGAAGGGGAAGGTGATGGCAGTGGGAGTATACTATCGACCACCTGGCCAGAATGAACAAATGGATGATGAAATGCTCAAAGAAATCAAGGAAGCTAACAAAAGCCACAACAGAGTAGTAATAATGGGTGATTTCAATTACCCCGGTATCGACTGGGACAGTGTCACAGCAGGACAAGCTAAAGAGATAAAGTTTCTAGATGAAATAAATGACTGCTTCTTGGAGCAGCTGATTCATGAACCGACCAGAGGGGAAGCCATACTGGACCTAGTCCTTAGTGGAACGCCAGATCTGGTGCAAGAAATAAGGGTGTTGGGACCACTTGGCAATAGTGATCATAGTATGATCATGTTTGATTTAATCAGTGGAGGACAGATAGTAAAGGAATCCACAGTACTACCTTTTAACTTTCAAAAGGGAGACTATGATAGAATGAGGAATATAGTTCGGAAAAAACTAAAAGGAGCGGTTCCAAAGGTTAAAGACTTACAGCAAGCTTGGGTGTTATTTAAAAATACTATCCTCGAAGCCAAGACCAGCTGTATTCCACGCATTAAGAAAAGTGGAAGAAAGTCCAAAAAACTGCCAGCATGGTTTAAAGGTGAGGTCAGAGAGGCTGTTGCTGCCAAAAGAGCAACCTTCAGGAAATGGAAAAAAGAGCCAAATGATGAAAACTGGAAACAGCACAAGCACTGGCAAGTTAAATGCAAAGCATTGATAAGGCAGGCAAAGCAGGAATTTGAGAAGAAACTTGCTACGGAAGCAAAAACACGAAATAAAGACTTTTTCAAGTACATTCGTAGCAAAAGGCCTGTGAGAGAGTCAATTGGACCATTAGATGATAGAGGGGTAAAAGGGGCAGTAAGAGGAGACAAGGCTATAGCAGAGAGACTGAATGAATTCTTTGCTTCGGTCTTTACTGAGGAAGATGTAGGGATGTTACCCAAGACTGAAGTGGTATTTAAAGGTGATACTGCAGAGGAATTGAGAGAAATATCGCTACACCGGGAAGATATATTACAACTATTTGATAAACTGAATAGTAGCAAATCACCTGGACCGGATGGTATACATCCCAGAGTGTTGAAAGAACTGAAATATGAGATTGCAGACCTGTTATTGGTAATCTGTGAACTTTCATTTAAATCATCTGTAATACCTGAAGATTGGAGGGTCGCCAACGTAACACCAATTTTTAAAAAGGGTTCCAGGGGTGACCCGGGAAATTACAGACCGGTGAGCCTGACGTCAGTACCAGGGAAAATGGTAGAAACCATCATAAAGAACAAAATTACACAGCATGTAGATAGTCATGGCCTAATGGGACACAGCCAACATGGCTTTAGACAAGGAAGATCTTGTCTTACTAATCTGATCTGTTTTTTTGAAGGTGTGCATAAACAGGTAGACAAAGGTGAGTCGGTTGATATAGTGTATCTGGACTTTCAGAAAGCTTTTGACAAGGTCCCCCATCAGAGACTTTTGGCGAAGCTAAAAAGTCATGGGATAGGAGGCAGTGTACTATTGTGGATCAGGAACTGGTTAAAAGATAGAAAGCAGAGGGTAGGGCTAAATGGCCAATATTCCCAATGGAAAAAGGTGAATAGTGGAGTACCCCAGGGATCTGTACTGGGTCCGCTACTTTTTGACATATTCATAAATGACCTGGAAAAGGGAATAACTAGTGAGGTTATCAAATTTGCAGATGACACAAAACTGTTTAAAGTTGTTAAAACCCAAGAGGATTGTGGAAAACTGCAGGAGGATCTGGATAAATTGGAAGACTGGGCATCCAAATGGCAGATGAAATTTAATGTGGACAAGTGCAAAGTTATGCACCTAGGAAAGAACAACCCACACTATAGTTACACGATGCAAGGCTCCACATTAGAAACCACCACCCAGGAAAAAGATTTAGGAGTCATCGTGGATAACATGTTAAAACCCTCTGCCCAGTGTGCAGCGGCGGCCAAGAAAGCAAATAGAATCCTAGGTATCATAAGGAAAGGGATGGAGAATAAAACAAAGGATATTATAATGCCTCTGTATCGCTCCATGGTACGACCGCACCTTGAATATTGTGTGCAATTTTGGTCACCGTATCTTAAAAAGGACATAGAGTTATTAGAAAAAGTACAGAGAAGAGCCACCAAATTGGTGAAGGGGATGGAAGGCTACTCCTATGAAGAGAGGCTAAAAAGGTTAGGGCTCTTTAACCTAGAAAAGAGACGGCTGAGGGGAGATATGATAGAGGTGTATAAATTAATGAATGGAGTGGAACGGATAAACGTGGATCAATTGTTTACGCTATCAGAATATAGAAGGACTAGGGGACATGTAATGAAGCTACAGGGTAAACTATTTAAGACAAATAGGAGAAAATATTTCTTCACTCAACGTGTAATCAAACTCTGGAATCTGTTACCGGAGGATGTAGTAAGGGCTGTTAGTATAGCTGGGTTTAAAAAAGGTTTGGACAAGTTCCTGGAGGAAAGGTCCATAAACCACTATTAAAAAGGGACCCAGGATATCAATGCTTGGCCTAGTACAAGCACTGCAGAACCTGTGTCTTTTGGGGAAACTGCTAGGTACGTATGACCTAGATTGGCCACTGTTGGAAACAGGATACTGGGCTTGATGGACCTCGGTCTGACCCAGTATGGCATTTCTTATGTTCTTATGTTCTTAACATTCCGTCCTCCTGAGATAGGAGATCTGGAGCAGATCCTAACTCCAGGGAGGGAGCTTGAGAGAGATGTAGAAGCAGAGGATACCACACTTGCCGTGGCCAATGTGGAGCTATGAGAATCATACGGCCTCTGTCTCTCTGAAGCTTGAACAGGGTTTTGGGAATTAGGGGAATGGGTGGAAAGGCCTACAGGAAGTCTTGACCCCAGTAAAGGACGAAAGCATCCCTGGCTTGAGCCCCCTGAGCCGGAATTCTGGAACAGAACCGGGGAAGTTTGGCATTCCATGGACTTGCAAAGAGGTCTATGTCCGGGGTTCCCCAAATTTGAAAAATTTTGGCCACCTGGTCTGCATGCAGAGACCACTCGTGTGGAAGCAGAACTCGACTGAGTCTGTCTGCCCAAGAGTTTTGTATGCCTGGAAGATACAATGCCAGGAGATGAATCTGATGCTCTCTGGCGAGGGCCCATAGTCGCAAAGCTTCATTGCAAAGCGACAGAGCCTGTTACCCCCTGCTTGTTCATGTAGAACATGGCTACTTGATTGTCCGTATGAATGAGGACTGTCTTGTAGCTGAGCAGGGTGTGGAACACTCGAAGAGCAAGGAAGATTGCTCTGAGCTCCAAGAGAATGATGTGTAGATGAGTCTCCTGTGGAGACCTGGTGCCTTGGGTGGAGAGGTCTTGCAGATGAGCTCCCCAACCCATCGGAGAAGCATCTGTTGTGAGAGTTGCCTGGGGTAAGGGTTGTTGAAAAGGGGATCCCAACAACAGGTTTTGAGTGGACGTTCACCCTGGAGGGACAATATAAGGCGACCTGTGTTTGCTATTTTGTCTGACAGGCATCCTGATGCCTGGGTCCATTGAGTGGATAAAGTCCACTGGGCTGCCCTCATATGGAGGTGAGCATAGGGAACCACATGCACAGTAGATGCCATGTGGCCTAGTAGTTGTAGCATTTCTTGGGCAGTGAGATGAGGTTTTAGCACTGTTTGAGAAGCTAACTGTACCATGCGAAGGCAATGGGCCTGGGGAAGATAGGCCCTTGCCTTTCTGGTATCCAGCAACGCTCCTATGAACTCTAAAGAAACCCTCCTAATCACCCTTATGGACTTCCTCATCAGGGGCACAGATGACAAACACCAAGGCTTCTTACTCCTATTTATAGATATCTCTGCCGCCTTCGATAACATTAATCACCTGACACTGATCAACAGATTAGAAAACCTAGGAATAGGCGGGATTGTCCTTAATTGGTTCAAATCCTACATTTCACATAGATTAATACGCGTCCAAATTGACCAACAAGCATCAGAAACATTCCCCCAAGGACAGGGAATACCCCAAGGATCAGCCCTTTGAGCCCTCCTATTTAACCTGTACCTGCAACCGATAACAAACATATTTAAAAAACACAGGATTAACCATTTTATATATGCTGATGACATCATGCTAGCTATCCCCATAACCATTAAAAACCCTACATATGACTCGCTATCCAAATGCATGGCTGAGACCTCCTCCTGGATGGAAACTAACCACCTCAGCATAAACCTCAAAAAAACAGAGGCAATGTTTGTAACAAGATCATCTATGACTGAGAACACTTACCCGGAAACAATCACAATCAACAAAACCTCCATACCTGTCAGAAAACAGGTAAAATACTTAGGAGTAATAATAGACCACACTCTCACCATGCTACCACACATAAAACAAACAGTAAAAACCATTTTCTATAAACTCAAAACTATTCAGCACCTAAGGCCACTCCTCGAAACACAAGACTTTAGATCCGTAGTAAGTACACTGATCACCCCTCACTTCGACTATTGCAATAGTCTCCTAATAGGCCTCCCTCAAAAAAACACATACCTTCTACAAAGAGCACAAAACATCTGTGCAAAAGTAATTGCTAAAGCTTGCCTAACAGACCACGTAACCCCAATACTGCTGGAACTCCACTGGCTCCCTATAAACAGCCGAATCAAATATAAAATTATCCTAACAACCTATAAACTCATAAACGACATAACCCCCTCACACTTATCCACATTACTGCAATCTCCAACATCGACAAGGACCCTCAGACAAAACGCAGCCTACTCCCTCATCATACCAAAAGCCATCCGGAAAACTAAGAATACCACTAGCTCCAGAGCATTCTCATTCACTGCTCCTACACTCTGGAACGACCTCCCTATTGAACTTCGCACCATAAGAGACCTCATCCAATTCAGAAAAGAATTAAAGACCTACCTGTTCACTGAACACTTCGAAATCCCCTACTCCCCCAAAGCCAGCTCCACAACAAACGTGGTCACACATGCACAAACCCCCTTAATCCCAACAATGTAACCACAAGCCTGTCCCCCCCACACACGCCCCAAAGACGACAAAAAAAGGAATTAAATTCCAGCACCTACACCAATATCTGCCCCATACACCACACACACCACACGCTGTAAATATACATTTGTATAAAGTTTGATGTGTTTGCTTTAATACCTGCAAAGTTTTTGCTTTAATACCTACAAGATGTTTTTGCTTTAATACCTACAAAGTTTATATTTATTGTTCAATGTAAATAGTTGATTTCTATTGTTCTATGTAAAATGTATACAAATTGTGTACAAGACTGTTAATCTGTTATATGTAAACCGCCCTTGATCTCTGGAAGGGGCGGTATAAAAGAAATAGTTAAATAAATAAAATAAATAAATAAATAAAGACTGAGTGGGAGTTAGACTGGATTTTGAGATGTTCATTACCAGACCCAAATACTGACTCTGTTCGGGCTCGAATGAGCCAGTCGTCTAAGTAGAGTGCGGAGAAATGCTGCTACCACAGCCATGCATTTCGTGAACACCCTTGGTGCTGAGGTCAGGCCAAATGGAAGCACCCTGTATTGGTAGTGCTTTTCTTGAAGGAACCTTCTGTGTGTTGGATGGATGAGAACATGGGTGTACGCATCCTTGAGATCTAGAGAACAAAGCCAATCCTGACTCTGAAGGTATGGCAGCAGAGTTCCCAGAGAAATCATCTTGAATTTCTCTTTGAAAAGGAATTTGTTCAATTCTCTGAGGTCCAAGATAGGTCTGAATCCCCCTGTTTTCTTTGGAATAAGGAATAGGGGGAGTAAAACCCTGTACCCTGCTGATGGATGGGTACTTCTTCTATTGCCCCTTGGGAAGAAGCATAGTGACCTCCTGACCTAACAGGTTGATGAGAGAGGCCGGAGAATTGAACTGCCTTATCATTGTGGGAGGGGGCATGCTCGAAAAATGAAACTTGTACTCCTCTTTTATGATGGAGAGTGTCCAATGCTCTGCTGTTATCTGCCCCCATCTGGGGGCAAAGTGACACAACCTTCCTGGAATGGTGGAAGGCTCTGGTCCAACGAGAGCCAGAAAGGCTAAGTTCTCTAGCTGAAAGTCAAAGGCCTTGTGGAGGCTGAGACTGCTGGGACGGCTGAGGCTTAGCAGTCTTTGCTTTCCTTTGTTTGGGTGGTTGCTGACCTTTCCTGACAAGCTGACCTGCAGAACGTCCCTGCTGAGAATAAGCAGGATAATATCTTTTCTTTTTAGAAAAGAATGGTTTCTTGAAAGATTTCTTTCTAGCAGGATCAGCTGTGGACTTGGATAATCTGTCCAAGGTGGAGTTGTCAGCATCCAACTCAGTGGCTTTTTCTTGCCAATCTTTACCAAACAGGTTCTCACCAGTACAAGTTTTTGGAAACCAGGACAAGGAGGGACTCGATACAGAGTATCCAGTCTACGAACCCGATACCCGTACCAACCGAAGTCGGTACCGGGAGTAATCGGTACCAGAGTATCGGTACCGGAAGGCATCGGATGACTGGGTGCCAGAAATGCGGACACCGATGTCGATGCTATCGGTACCGGTACCGGTGCCGGAGTCGGTGCCATTACCGGTTGAAAAGTCTGACGCGGTTCCGAGGGCGTCGATGCTGCAAGGAGAGCAGCCAGACTGCCCTCAATAGCCAGGACTCTCTGGTCTATCAACGCTGCCGATGCCTGGATGTCGGTATCGGAGAAGACTGCTGGTACCCCAGAGTATGGCACCAGTAGTTCTGCCAAGGTCGAGGCCTCGACAACATCCTGGGGCCCCGATAATGCTTTGGAAGCTGAATCCTCCCGCCGGGGCAATTTTGCCAGTGCAGAATCCTCAAGGGCAACGCCAGAGGCATCTCGATGCTTAGAAGGAGATCTACCCTTTGAGGACCGGCTAGACTTATGTTTAGTTACCTGAGATCCACGGGAGGAAGACGAAGCCCTGGAAGACGTCGATGCCACCGAAGCTGCATCAGAGGGAAACAGGGTACTGAGCTTGGCGGCTCGGTTCTGTCGACCTCTCTTGGACATCATGGCACAGGCTATACACTCCGAGATGGAATGGTCAGGACCTAAACATTTCAGACACTACTCATGGGTGTCGGTGACGGAGATGGCACCGCCACACTTAGTGCACTTTTTAAAACCCGAGGAGGGTTTTTCCATTATGGAAAAAATCTTGGGCCTAAGGCCCAAAATGGCGCGTGCACCTGGAAAGTAGTAAGGAATTTTTATTATTATTTTTTTTAAGAAAAGAAAGAAATAAAGAAAGAAAACCCGGTGGTACCGGTAAAGCGTCGAGGAAAGCAGACGCGACCACAAAAAAGAAAGAAAATTTTCTGCAGTGACAGGAACACAACCTGCTGGCTCCGCGGAAAACAAAGAACAGGAGAGAGGCAGTTGGGAAAGGCGGGAAGGCAGCACGCAGGCGCTGTGGGATGCTCCCAAAAGCTTTCTAACTGGACGCTGGGGAGCGTTCCCGCGCAGGCTCCATCGGTACCGACGATACCCATATGTGATGACTACATTCCTGCTTGTTCCTGGAGATATCTATTTGCATTGGTGTGATATACAGACCTCCCTCACAAGTGGAAGAGGTGGACAGAGAGTTAATTGAAGACATACGCAGCATTGCTAGGAAAGGGGAAGTGCTACTGATAGGAGATTTCAATATGCGAGATGTTGATTGGCACATTCCTGCTGCAGTATCATCTAGAAGTAAGGAGATCCTGGATTCTCTACAGGCAGAACTATTCAGGCAATTGGTAACAGACCCCACACGTGAAGGGACCATACTGGACTTGGTGCTTACCAATGATGAAAGTGTTTCTGATGTTGTAGTGGGAGATCATTTTGCATCCAGTGATCACCAGATGGTGTGGTTCAGTATTAGAACTAGGGCTGTTAGAATACATTCAAAGGTGAGGATCTTAGACTTTAGGAAGACTAACTTTGCCAAGATAGGCCAATACCTCAGGAAGTCGTTAGTGGGATGGAAACAGCTAGGGGATGTAGAAAAACAGTGGGCAAAACTAAAAGGCGATATTTTAAGGGCAGTCAACCTTTTTGTTAAAATGGTAAATAAAGGTAAAAGGAAAAGGAGACCGCTTTGGTTTTCGAAAGAAGTAGCTGAAAAAGTGAAGAAAAAGAGGGAGGCCTTCATGAAATACAAGAGATCACAGACAGAGGAAGACGGGCATCTGTATTTGGAAAAACTTAGAGAAGCTAGCAAAGTAGTCAGGAATTCAAAGATTCAAAAGGAGGAGGAAATAGCCAATTCAATAAAATGGGGGGGGGGGGGGGATAAGACATTTTTCAGATATATTAGTGAGAAGAGGAAAGGCAAAAGTGGTATTGTCAGACTCAAGGGTGCAGGGGAGGAATATGTAGAAGCTAATATGGATAAAGCGGAATTGCTTAACAAATATTTCTGTTCTGTGTTCACAGAGGAAGAACCAGGAGCAGGACCTCAGAAAACACCCACAAACAGGAACAGAAGCGAGGGACATCTTGAACAATTTTCAGAAGACTGTGTTCGTGAGACACTAGCTCAACTTAAAGTAGACAAAGCGATGGGACCGGATGGGATACACCCTAGAATACTGAGGGAACTTGGGGACGTTCTAGCAGCTCCACTGACTGACCTTTTCAATGCCTTGTTGGAGTCGGGAGTGGTGCCAAAGGACTGGAGAGAGGCTCATGTGGTGCCTTTACACAAAAGCGGAAGTAAGGATGTGGTTGAAAACTACAGGCCGGTTAGTTTAACTTCGGTGGTGAGTAAATTATTGGAAACGCTGCTGAAAGAGAAAATAGTGAGGTTTCTGGAGTCCAGCAGATTACAGGATCCAAAGCAGCATGGAGTTACCAGAGGCAGGTCTTGTCAGACAAATCTGATTGATTTCTTTGACTGGGGGACCAGGGAGCTGGACCGAGGGAGAGCCTTAGATGTGGTGTATTTAGATTTCAGTAAAGCCTTCGACACTGTTCCTCACAGGTGACTTATAAACAAATTGAGCACCCTAAGGATGGACCCTAAAGTTACTGTAAATGGAGCTCACTCTGAGGAGAAGGATGTTACCGGTGGTGTGCCCCAGGGATCTCTCCTTGATCCGATTCTTTTTAACATCTTTGTTAGTGATATAGCGGAAGGGCTGTCGGGTAAGGTTTGCCTCTTTGCGGATGATACCAAAATCTGCAATAGAGTAGACACCCAGGAAGGTGTAGATAACATGAGGAGGGATCTAGCTAAGCTTGAAGAATGGTCTAGAATCTGGCAGCTGGGATTTAATGTTAAAAAATGTAAGGTCATCCATTTGGGCTGCAGCAATCCAAGGGAGCAATATAATATAGGGGGTGAAGTACTTTTGTCCACTAAAGAAGAGCGGGACCTAGGCGTGGTTGTGTCTGATGATCTTAAGTAGCTAAACAGGTAGAAAATGTGATGGCAAAAGCTAGAAGAATACTTGGGTGCATACGGAGAGGAATGGCTAGCAGAAAAAAGGAGGTGATTATGCCTCTGTATAAGTCTTTGGTGCAACCTCATTTGGAGTAGTGTGCAATTCTGGAGACCGCACCTTCAAAAGGATGTGAACAGGATGGAGTCAGTGCAGAGGGTGGCTACTAAAATGATTAGTGGTCTTCATTATAAAGCATATGAGGACAGACTGAAGGATCTTAATATGTACACCTTAGAGGAAAGGCGGGATAGAGGTGATATGATCGAGATGTTTAAATACCTCCATGGCATAAATGTTCAGGGAGAGGGCCTATTTCAATTGAAAGCAAGTTTTGCTACAAGGGGACATGGGATGAGGGTGAAGGGAGATAGATTCAGGAGTGATATGCGGAAATATTTCTTTATGGAAAGAGTAGTGGATCCGTGGAATAGTCTCCCAGTGGAGATTGTAGAGATGAGGACAGTAACTGAATTCAAAAAAGCATGGGACAAACACAGAGGATCTCTAAAGGTAAAAAGGGGACTGTTGTAGTTGTTGATATGGAAGGACAGACTAGATAGGCCATGTGGTCTTTTTTCTGTCATCATATTTCTATGTTTCTATATACTGCCTTTCATTACAAAAAGCAAAGCGGTGTACAATTGTCAGAAATCACAATGACGGCCAAAGGCCTAGAAAGGAAAGGAAGTTACAATATTAATAGGACAGCAGAGTGTAAGTCATGCATACCAGACAGAGGAAGAGGATACACTGGAGGACAAGAGATCATATAGAAAGAGTGGGGAAAGTCAAAAGCAGATGAAAATAAGTCGGTTTTCAGGCGTGAACTGAAGTACTGGGTTTTTGTTCAAGTCTGAGGGAAGTAGGTAATGAGTTCCGGAGTGCGGGTCCAATAAAGAAAATAGCAGAGGAGCGGGTAGATTGTAGTTGAGCCTGGGAGGGGGATGGGAGGTCAAGGTGGTTTACATGGAGTGACCGGAGAGTGCGACTATATGTGTCAGATTGAATGAGATCAGCTAGATATTGAGGGATGTGTGTGTGTAAATAACCTGGTGCACGAGGGTGAGAAGCTTAAATCAAATGTGATGATCTATGGGGAGCCAATGAAGATGAAGGAGTGGGGTGATGTCATCTAGACGGGAAGAGTGGGTAATGATACGTGCTGCCGTGTTTTGAATGCATTGAAGCCTACATAACTGGGATTGAGGAATACCAGCAAGAGCTGAGTTGCAGAAATCCAGGCGTGAAGTGACAAGAGAGAGAAGAGTGGTAAGAGCTTCTGGAGAGGGGAAAAGGACGAACAGCACGGATCTGATGGAGGTGGAAGAAGGAAGTTTTTGTGACATTGGAAATGTGATCATGAAAGGAAAGAGTAGTTACTCACCTGTAACGGGTGTTCTCCAGGAGCAGCAGGAATCAGTCCTCACATATGGGTGACGTCGGCGCCGACGGAGCCCCCGTGCGGAGCATTTCCCCAGCTTTCAAAGAAAGCCTTTGGGAATTGCAGCACGCATGCACGGTCCCCTTCCCGCCCAAGGGTGCCATCTTACATAGTAACATAGTAAGTGACGGCAGATAAAGACCAGCATGGTCCATCTAGTCTGCCCAGCAAGATGGCAAGAGTAGGTGCACCTGTCGCTCTGTGCAGGCCACCCCTCCCCATGTTTTTGTTTCTGTTTAGGGGTGAACCCACCACTCCATGTAGGACACCCTTATTTGTTCAGACGCTAGATAGTTCAGAAGTTAGATGGTACCGTTTATTTTGCTTTTATCCTGTTGCTGTAAAGGGATCCACTTTCTTTGTCCCATGCCGTTTTGAATTCCATCACCGTGTTTGCCCTCACCACTTCCATCGGGAGGGTATTCCAAGCATCCACCACCCTTTCAGTGAAGAAATATTTTCTGACATTGCCTTTCAATTTACCACCTTGCAGCTTCATGTTATGCCCTCTAGTTTTACAGCTTCCCCGTCTTTGGAAGAGGTTTGTTTGTTCATCATTTCTCTTTAAGTATTTAAAGGTCTGAATCATATCTCCCCTGTCCCTCCTCTCCTCCAAAGTGTACATATTTAGGTCTTCAAGTCTCTTCTCATAAGGCTTCTGACGCAGGCTCCAAATCATTTTGGTCGCCTTTCTCTGAACAGTTTCCAGTCTTTTTACATCTTTTGCAAGATATGGCCTCCAAAACTGAACACAGTATTCCAAGTGAGGCCTTACCAGTGACTTGTACAGTGGCATAAGTACCTCTTCCTTTCTGCTGGTAATCCCTCTTTGTATGCAGCCCAACATCCTCCTGGCTTTTGCCACTGCCTTGTCGCACTGTTTTGCCACCTTGAGATCATCAGAGATAATCACACCAAGGTCTTTCTCCTGAACTGTGCATACCAACCTCTCACCCCCTATTGTGTACTTTTCCCTAGGATTTCTGCTACCCAAGTGCATGACACTGCACTTTTTCACATTAAATCGTAGTTGCCAAGCATTAGACCAGTCTTCCAGCTTTTGTAGATCTTTCCTCATGTTATCCACTCCCTCGGGGGAGTCCACTCTGTTGCAAATTTTTGTGTCATCTGCAAAAAGACAGACTTTTCCATTCAGTCCTTCAGCAATATCACTCACAAATATATTGAACAGTGCCGGGCCCAGGACCGACCCCTGAGGCACCCCGCTAATCACCTTCCTCTCATCCGAGTGAGCTCCATGTACCATCACCCTCTGTTGTCTGTCAGTCAACCAATTTCTAATCCAGTTTACTATCTTGGGACCCATCCCCAAGCTACTGAGTTTATTGACAAGCCTCCTATGAGGAACAGTATCAAAGGCTTTGCTGAAATCCAGATAGATGACATCCATTGCATGCCCCAGATCTAGTTCCTTGGTCACCCAATCAAAGAACTCAATCAGATTTGTTTGGCAAGACCGTCCTTCGGTAAAACCATGTTGCCTTGGATCTTGCAACCTGTTGGTTTTGAGAAAGTTCACTATTCGCTCTTTCAGCAGTGCCTCCATTACTTTTCCTGCCACCGAGGTAAGGCTCACGGGCCTGTAATTTGACACTTCTTCCCTGTCACCACTTTTGTGTAGAGGTACAACATTAGCCATTCTCCAGTCCTGAGGAACCACTCCTGTTTCCAAGGATCTGTTGAAGACATCCTTTAATGGTCCTGCAAGATCCTCTCTGAGCTCTTTCAGTATCCTGGGATGTATCCCATCCGGTCCCATGGCTTTGTCCACTTTCAGTTTAGCAAGTTGTTCTAACACCTCATCTTCTGTGAATGGTGTGGTATCTACTTCAGTCCTATTTTTATATTTGGGAGTCACAGCTGGTCCATCTCCAGGATCTTCTTTAGTAAAAACAGAGCAGAAGTACTTGCTCAGTCTGATAACATAGCTAAAAGACAGCAAAAAATTAGCAAAAACAAATCATATTACTGCAACTCCAAGGGGAGGAGGGAGGGTTGTGAGGACTGATTCCTGCTGCTCCTGGAGAACACCTGTTACAGGTGAGTAACTACACTTTCTCCAGGACCAAGCAGGAAGTCAGTCCTCACATATGGGACTCCTCAGCTTAAGGCTACCGGAGGCCCCAAGCGGAAAAATGAGCTCCCTCTAGAGCGTCAGAACGTAAGGAAGGAATCTTCTCTGAGAACGCCCCCGACCGGTAGCCCAACATCAGGGCCGGAGGGAAGGAGTTGCCTAGACCCCAAAGAGATTATGGAGTACTGCCTGTCCGAAAGCACTGTCCCTGCGGGACTCCCTCTCAAGGCAGTAATGGGCCGCAAAAGTCTGGCTTGAAGACCAAGTAGCGGCCCGGCAGATGTCTGCCAACGGAACAGAGCGGAGATGAGCCACTGACGCAGCCTTCGCCCTGACTCGACCCTCCAACGAGAGGCCGGCTGCCCCATAAGCCCAGGCGATACAGTCAGCGACCCATATGGACAAAGTATGCTTGGAGACAGGTAACCCCAATTTATTGGGGTCAAAAGAAACGAAGAGCTGAACAGCCCTCCGATGCTCCCGCGTACGGTCAAGGTAGAAGGATAACGCCCTCCTACAGTCCAGGGTATGCAGAACCATCTCAGCCCGGTTGGCATGCAGCCTGGGAAAGAAGATCGGAAGAACCACCTCCTGATTCAGGTGGAAAGAGGAGACAACCTTAGGGAGAAACTTAGGGTGAGTCCGTAAGACTACCCTATTCTTGTAGAACCTAGTGTAAGGGGGATCAGACACTAGCGCCTGAAGCTCACTTACACGCCTAGCAGAAGTAAGAGCTACCAGAAACAAGGTTTTCCAGGAGAGAAAACGGAGAGGGGGCAGGTAGCCATAGGTTCAAATGGCGGACAAGTAATCCGCTGTAAGACCACATTCAAATCCCACTCAGGGGCCGATGGACGTAAAGGAGGCTTAAGCAGGAGGAGGCCTCTGAGGAAACGAGCCACCAAAGGGTGGTTGGAAAGAGGCCTCCCGTCCACCGGCGAGTGGTGCGCAGAGAGAGCACTGAGGTGAACCCTGACAGAATTGGACTTAAGGCCTAGATTGGAAAGGTAAAGCAAATATTGCAATACTACCGCTACCAAGCACGAGAAAGGATTCTCGCTGCGCTGAGAACACCATGCGGAGAATCTACGCCACTTAAGAGCGTAGGATTTCCTGGTGGATTGCCGTCTAGAGGCTAAGACCACGTCTTCCACCTCTCTAGGCAGTAGTAGGGGAGCCAGAACTACCCTTTCAGCAGCCAGGCCATCAGATGAAGGGACTGGAGGTTGGGGTGGAAGAGAGATCCCCGTTCCTGAGACAGGAGATCGGGTTGAGTCCCCAGAGGAATAGGAGTGTCCACCGCCGGTTGCAGCAGAAGTGGGAACCACGGTTGCCTCGGCCACCTGGGGGCTATCAGAATCATTGAGGCCCCGTTGTTGAGGACTTTGAACAGTGTTCTGGACACTAGTGGCGTGGGAGGAAACGCATACAGTAGGCCTGTGGACCACGGGAGCAGAAACGCATCCGCTGCTACTCTGAGAGGATGCGGTTGTCTGGAACAGAATCTCGGGAGTTGCCGGTTCAGAGGACTGGCGAAAAGATCCATGGTGGGGAGGCCCCACCTGAGAAAGATCTGCTGAACCACCAAGGGATTCAGTCTCCATTCGTGTGGTTGCAGGATCCTGCTCAGTCTGTCCGCCAGGTAATTTTCTTGACCTGGGAGGTAGACTGCCTTGAGAAGGATTCCGTGATTGACGGCCCAGGAGCACAGCCGTTGTGCTTCCTGACATAGAAGGAAGGAGCCTGTGCCTCCTTGCTTGTTCACGTAAAACATGGCAACTTGATTGTCCGTCTGGACCAGTACAGACTGGTGAGACGTGAGATGGGAGAAGGCCCTCAGAGCTAGGCGTATCGCCCGTAGCTCCAGGACGTTTATCTGCTGAGCAGCCTCCCAAGGGGTCCAGAGACCTTGAGTACATGCCCCTTGGCAATGCGCTCCCCAACCTTGAAGAGAAGCATCTGTTGTCAGCACCTGAGAATGTGGAGGGGATTGAAAAACAGGGAAATCAACTTTTTCCTCGGCGAAAAATGAACTACGTCCGTCGGGCTCCGCAGAAAAAAGAAGACTGAGCAAGATGGCACCCTTGGGCGGGAAGGGGACCGCGCATGCGCGCTGCAATTCCCAAAGGCTTTCTTTGAAAGCTGGGGAACTGCTCCGCACAGGGGCTCCGTCGGCGCCAACGTCACCCATATGTGAGGACTGACTTCCTGCTTGGTCCTGGAGAAAGATCAGAGGCAATGAGAACACCAAGGTACCTAAAACAGGAGACTAAAGGGATAGAGGAGCCAGCAAAGGATGGGGCTAATTTGGGGCAAGGACTACCATGGAGGAACCAAATAGCGTGTGTCTTGGAGAGATTCAGGTGTAAGCAGTTGGAGGTGAACAACAGCTGGAAACAGAAAGGAGACAGGAGTTGAGGGGGGAAAGATCGGGTAGAAGAGGGGGGGTGTGGTGAAGCAGGACAAGGTCGTCTGCATAGAAGAAAGCCGGTATTCCAAATTGCTGCATCAGAAGAGCGAGAGGCGCCAGGAAAACATTAAACAAGAGAGGTGCCAACACCGAGCCTTGAACACCACAGTGTAAGGGGATAGGGTCAGAAGAAGCGCCCAAAGAGGGGTGGGAAAGAACAGAGTAGGATCGGGAAAAGAGATAGGAATGAAACCACCGATAAACAGTGCCACGGAGACCAGCGTCACGTAGACGGGAGAGAAGGAGAAAGTGATCCACAAGGTCAAAGGCTGCTGAGAGATCTAAGGATACTGCCACCGAAATATCACCACGGTCATGTGTGATATGCAATTCGTTGAGGAAAGCAAGGAGGACTGTTTCTACGCTGTGGCCGGGACGGAGACCTGATTGACGAGGGTGAAGAAAGTTAATAGTGTCCAAGTGATGAGAAAATTGAGTAAAGATTGCTTTTTCAAGTATTTTGGAAAGAAAAGGGAGGCAAGAGACCGGCTGGTGGTGAGTGGGGACAAGAGGGTCAAGTGAGGGTTTCTTAAGAATTGGGCGTATGAGTGCATGCTTCCAAAGGTGAGGGAAAGTACCAGTAGAAAGGCTAGCATTAATCTTGGTAAGGATGGGGGGAGGAAGAGCAAGAGAGGGTGTAAGAAGCCATGAGGAGGGAATAGTATCAAGGGGGCTGGTGGTCTTACTTGAAGAGGAGATAGACTTAATGAGCTCCAAAATGGTGAATAGGTGAAATGACATCCAGCTGTGAGAGAGCGAAGGGACAGGAGGAGGAGTGCGGGGAGAGGGGACGATATTGGAGAGGGACAATGTGGTAGAGAAGCACGGAGGTCTATGATTTTTTAATTAAAAATGGATGCCAACTGCTGGGGGCTGTCGGAAGGGGTGGAGGATGCGAGGTCGGCTGGAGGGATGTAAGAGATTTGAGGACAGAATAGAGATGGTGAGTATGATTAGGGGCAGCAGTGATTGCAGCAGAGAAGTGGGTTTGCTTAGCATGGTGGACTTGGGAATGGTAGTGAGAATGATGCTCTTTAAATGATTTTAACAGGGATGGGGAATGAGATTTCCTCCATAACCGTTCTGCATGGTGAAGCTGAGAGCAAAGGAGACGGAGACCGGAATGGAACCAGGGCTGTGAGGGACAGAGATGTGGAGGAAGAGGTTGAAGTGGGGCTACTTGTTTTAAGGCTGTGGAAAGACAGGAGGTCCAGTGAGAGACCTGTGAATTTGGAGAGAGGGAGGGGAAATCTGGAGACAGGAGAATGTTGGTGGCAGGAAAGCGCTGAAGAGTGAGCAGAGTGATCCAGCGCCCATAACGTACAGAAGTTGAAGAAGGGGTGTTGGGTGGATGCGCAGAGGGGGGAAAGGTTAAAGACTGGAAGTGACAGTGGAAAGTAAGACAATAGTGATCGGTCCAGGGTAGGGGCAAGGAGCAGAAATCATCTAATAGGAAGATGGAGTCTAATGGGGAAATGATAAAGTCAAGGGTATGGCCAGCAGAATGGGTTGGCAGGGTGATATGCTTAGTGAGAGATAGATCTTGAAGTAGAGAGATGAAAGAGTGTTCCCTATTTTATTTTATTTTATGTTAAACAGTTTTTCTATACCGCCTTTATCCAAGGCGGTTTACATCTAACAACATGACAATTACATGGTAATTGTTTTACATAGAACATAACAATTAAACATAGCAGTTACAGTTGCAAAGAATCCAATAAACAAACAAACAAACAAACATAAATGGAATATTGTCTCTGACCTTGTTCTACAGAGGATACAGATATGATAGCCTGCAAATGCAGGAGGCACTGAATGATTTCCTTGACCACCACTCTCTGGCAGAGAGCTACAAGAATACTCCACAAAGACATCTCAAACAGACTTTGCAAACCCTAATGCATAACCTACTCTAATGACTTCAATAATCCACAGGGGTCTGATGTGATGTGTTCCAATTGCAAGAGAAAACATTCGGAGCTGCTCCCAACCACCTGTCCCTCAGATGTGACCTGTTGAATGTCACTGGGAGGACTTGCTGGTTCTCAAAGGGGATCCTGGTGAGTCTCAGGACCACTGGAACCCATGAAAGGGCTGACCATTCTTCGGCTTAGAACCATAGGATGAATAGACTGGGCCTGAAGCCTTAACATCCTTGGAACACCAGCAAGCTCCACGTTGAGCCTTATGAAAGGAAACCCTGAAACCTCTAGGCCTTTCTTCAGGAAGCCTCAGTGGGCAAGCTTCTCTAGGTCTTTTACCAGCTTCTCCAGATTCTCCCTAAACAGCAACTGACCCTTGAGGGGAGTCTGCTCAGCCACAACTTGGCTACGGTATCACCTAACCAATTCCGGAGCCAGAGCTATCTCCACCTCCAGTACACCATGACTATAGCTATAGACTTAGAGGAAATCCTGATCAAGTTGTACAGGTCATCTACTGCTACTACTACTACTAATCATTTATATAGCTCTACAAGGTGTATGCAGCGCTGTACATCTGCCACAAGTGACGCTCCATACTCCAACCTCACCACTCAGACAATTACTGGATCCAGCATAACAGCACTTGGGCTACCAAGCCCACACAAATCGCTGTCTGGATACCTATGGCCGAAGTTGTGAAGGCATTCTTGAGGAGGGCTTCAACTTTCCTTTCATGAGACTCCTTCAGCGCAATGCACCTTCCACCATAATAGCCATTTGCTTTGTCATCACTATGACCAGGGAATCCACTCTAAGAGCCCCCAAAATTGATCCAACTCCTCTTGGAATAGAGGATACAGTGGATTTAGGACCTTAGTGTCCCTCTGCCTCAGCGTCTCCCACTGAGAGGGCACATGCTGCAGCAGGGGCTCAAGGAGGAGAAATAAACCAGGAGGGACACCATAACCTCTCTAGGATAGGGTCTGCCTGAGGAATGTCTACCATAGGGGACTCTGAAATACACAAGGCTGCCACGGCATCCTTAATAAGGGTGGAAAGGTCCTCCGTGTGGAAAAACTGCATCACTGACAGATCCTCTCCATATGCCAAGTGAAGTTCCCTCTCCTTCGCTGACTCCCCCACTGGAGACAGGGAATCCTCTTCTTCACCCCAGAAACCCCCACTATAGTGGACTAGTGGAGAAACATAAAGGCAAAAATTAGGAGTGCTAGTGCTTGACCCCAGAGTCAACCTTAGGGAAGGTCAGGGCCCCAGACCTGCCTGCAGAGGACTGCCATGCAGATAACACACTGTAAACAGCCCATAAGCCATTTCAGAAATTGCTGCTCACACCCAGGGGTGTGCTGGAAAAAGCCTGCCGTCACTTCACATGATCTCTTCTCCATCTTGACCACATGGCCCATCCAAGGTGGCCACCGTTGCCATTAGTGGGAGAATTGCAGGATAAGCAGCAGGAGCAGCAAGAACAATATGGGGTACAGACACTGCCGGGAAAATGTGCCCGATACTTCTTCGTCATACTTGGGAAAAGGAATCAGCAGCAGAGCTCACCCAAGAGCTGAAAGAAACACACCTCTGTGCACCCAACATTGCAGCTGAGCTCTGAGCAGTAAAGCATAGTTACTCACCTGTAACAGGTGATATCCGGAACAGCAGGAATTTAGTCTTCACATATGGGTATCGTCGGTAGCGATGAAGCCTGCACGGGAACGCTCCCCAGCATCCAATTAGAAAGCTTTTGGGAGCATCCCACAGTGCCTGCGTGCTGCCTTCCCGCCTTTCCCAACTGCCTCTCTCCAGTTGAGTTTTAAAGCTGAGACAAAGAGAGAGAGAGAGAGGGAAAGAAAATAAAAGAGAGATACAACTCCTAGGGGAGGTGGGTGGGTTGTAAAGACTAAATTCCTGCTGTTCCCGGAGATCACCTGTTACAGGTGAGTAACTATGCTATCTCCAGGAACAAGCAGGAATGTAGTCTTCACATATGGGGACTCCCTAGCTACAGATGCCAGGGAGAGACCCCAGAAGTTCTGTGCCCCTGTGAAAGGGCCCCACTTCCCCCCATGGATCTCTGGCATCCTACCGGGAATGGTGGGTAGGAGTTGATTAAGTATGGAACAGGTGTCGTAGAACAGCCTGACCAAACAAGGCATCCCGGCGGGAGTCCTTGTCTAAGCAGTAATGGGCTGTGAAGGTATGAACCGAGGCCCAAGTAGCTGCTCGACAGATGTTGTCAACAGACACAGAGTGTAGATGAGCCATTGAGGCTGCCATGGCTCTCAAATTGTGAGCTGTGACATGGCCTTCCAGAGAAAGGTTTTTACTCTGATAGGTATCTTTATCTTTATTAACACATTTTATATACTGCTCACACTCAAGGTACCAGAGCGGTTTACAATAACAGAAATAATACGGCTGCAGAAAAGGAAAAGAACGCCATAATAAAAGGAAAGGAAAGTATGAGATAGGATAGGAGAAGAAAGGAGGATAGAGCAACAAGGCAAAGCAGAAACATTACATAATAGTGGAGGGTTGAGGAACATCTGAAATCAGCGGGGTGGGGGAGATGAGGGGGCAGGGGGAGGAGGGAGGTTAAAAGCTGAGCAAAATAGATGGGACTTCAGCAGAGGCTTAAAGGTTTTGTAGGAGGGTTCTAGGCAGAGGGCAAGGTGAAGCGAGTTCCAGAGCCGGGGGCCTAAGAAGAAGAAAGCAGAGGAACGGGTGGATTCGAGATGAGCCTGTGATAGAGAGGGAAGGGACATGCGGTTCAGATGAATGGACCTGAGGGAACGATGGGAGGAGTGAAGACGAATTTGATCTGAGAGGTAGAGGGGAATACCGGTATGGATGGTTTTATGTACATGGATGAGCACCTTGAAATGTATGCGATAGGTAAGTGGAAGCCAGTGTAAGTGAATCAGGAGAGGGGTGATATGATCGAAACGTGAGGCATGCATCAGGATACGTGCTGCTGTGTGATGAACCATTTGGAGTCTCTGCAATTGTGATTAGGGAAGGCCAGCTAGGATGACATTACAATAAACTAAACGAGATACCACCAGGGATAAGAGTAGTGTGGTCATAGAAGGAGCTGAAATAAAAGGGCGAACTGCACGAAGTTGTCTCAGGGTGTGAAAGGACTGTTGCACCACAGAGGAAATATGCTCTTTGAAAGATAAGGCAGAGTCCAGGATAACCCCCAGGTAACGTAGGGAGAGAGCAAGAGGAAGTGGAGTGGAGGACAAAAGGGGAGCAAGGGAGGGGGCTGGAGCACTGAAGGTAAACCAGATGGCAAATGTTTTAGAGGGGTTCACATGTAGGAAGTTAGAGGAGAACCAGGTGGCCACCGAGGTCAGGCAGGAATTGAGGGGAGCGAGGTCCAGGGTGGTGGGGTCGGTGTGGTGAAGGAGAATAATATCATCTGCATAGTAATGAGCTGTGATGCTGTGCTGCTGGACCAGTAGTGCAAGGGGGGCCATGAAGACATTAAATAGGAGGGGGGCAAGGACAGAACCCTGGGGAACACCACATGGGAGGGGGGTTGGGGGAGAGGAAGAGAGACCCGTAGAAAAAGAGAAAGACCTATGGGAAGGAAAGGAGCGAAACCAGGAGAGAACAGAACCAGAGAGCCCAATATCGTGTAAACGAGCTAGAGGGGTGTGGTGATCTACAAGGTCAAAAGCAGCGGATAAGTCTAGGGAAACAGCAATGGAAATAAGACTGTGATCGTGGGCAATACGCAGATCGTTAAGGAGTGAGAGCAAAATGGTTTCGGTACTGTGATTGGGACGGAAGCCGGATTGACGGGGGTGAAGAATCAGGGAGGCTTCGAGGTGGGAGGAGAGTTGGGTGTAGACCAGTTTTTCAAGAATTTTTGAAAGGAAGGGAAGATTTGAAATGGGGCGCCAACTGGCTGGGGAGGAGGGATCAAGAGAGTCTTTTTTAAGGATGGGGCGGATAATAGCGTGCTTCGAGATGGAGGAAAAGGTACCAGAAGAGAGACTAGAATTGACAATGGAGAGTATCTGTGGAGAAAGGGCTAGAGAGGTATCCAGAAGCCACTGGGAGGGGATGGGATCTAAGGTGCAGGTGGTTTTCCGAGTAGAGGAATATACCTTGGATAGATCTGAGATGGTCACGGGCTGGAAAGAGGACCAACTGTGTAGAGGGGGAGGAGGGGGAAGGGGGGGAAAGGGGGAGGAGGGGGAAGGGGGGGAAAGGGGGAGAAGGGGGGGAGAGGGGGAGGGGAAGAAGACGGAGAGAGGGGAGGAGGGCAAGAGGGAAAGAGTGAGCGGAGGGACTGGACTTTGGTGGCAAAGTGAGCGGCTAGGATGGCGGGATCAGGAGAGACAGGAGAGGGGGCTGGGGAGGTGAGAGAATGGGAAGCAGAAAGAGAACGTAGGACAGAATAGAGTGAATGAGTAGAGTTGGCTGAAGAGGAGATACGGTTGGAAAAGTAGTACAACTTAGAAGAATGGAGCAGAGAACAATAGTGGGAATGGCAATGTCGAAAGTGAGCTAGAGTAGTGGGAGAAGGATTCTTCCGCCAGCGTCGCTCGACGCGACGTAGATAAGAACGATGGAGGAATAGACCTGAGTGGAACCAGGGGTAGCGATGATGGGTATGAGAGGGAGGAAGAGGCTGACATGGGGCAAGCTGATCCAGCGCCTCCATGAGGACGGAGTTCCAGGACTGAGCCTGAAGGTCCACGGGGAGGTGGTGGAAGTCGGGGGGAAAGAGGGAATCAGAAGAGGGGAATTGAGAAAGAGTGGCGGGGGTGATTCGGCGAACCAGACGAGGAGGAAGGGGAGTTGCATTCTGGGCAGAGGAAGGGGACAATGAGGGAATAGAGAAAAATAGGCATAGATGATCTGACCAGGGAATGGACAAGGTATGAAGAGAAGAGGGAGTTAGATGGGAGGAGGAATGGGATATGACAAAGTCCAAGGAGTGACCAGCAGAGTGCATTGGAGTACAGACATGTTGGCGCAAAGAGAGATCAGAAAGAAGAGAAAGAAAAGCGCAATCACGGGAGGAGGAAGGGGAGTCTACGTGGAAATTAAAGTCACTTAGGATCAAGAGTTGTTGGTGGATGAAGGAAAGTTCAGAGAGGGTCAGGACAAGCGAGTCCCAGCGTGGGCCGGGTAGAGAGGGAGGAGCACAGATGAGGAGGAAGTGTATAGGGGGGGGAGGAGTTTGAGCGGAGAAGGAGAGACTCAGGATAGTGAAGTGCTGGGGAGGGTATTTCCTGAAGAGCCAGTGAGGAGCGGAAAAGAACGGCAAACCCCCCCCCCCCCCCCGCTCCGACCATGGCGACAGGTGGAGAGGGCGGAGTAGCCAGGGGGGAGACAACGGTTCAGAAGGGGCTCCTCACCCTCCTTAAGCCATGTCTCCGTTAGAAACAGAGCATCAACTGTGTGTTGTAAAATGAGATCTTGAACAAGGGAGGTTTTAGAGCGGAGAGAGCGGCAGTTCAGGAGAGCTAGTTGTAAGAGAAGAACGGATGTGGCAGAGGGCGGTAGGGGAGTGGAAGAAGAGCAAGGAATAAGGTTGGAGGTGTTCCTAGCAGCAGTGCCAGTGGAGACAGGAGGGGAAGGATGCCTCCAGCTCCACAGAACAGGAATTGCGGTCATGTTGGCTGAAATAGCGGAGGCGGTCTGAGCTGAGTAGGCAGGAAGCGGAAACAGTAGAAACAGAAGGAGCAGAGTAAGTAACCAAAGGGCTTACCAAAGGGTGGGTGAGTGCAAGGGAAACATGCAGGCCGCGAGGACATGTAGCAGACAACCAATCCTGGAGGTAGAGCTTCAATAGAGGAGAGGGCGAGACAATGTTCTCTTAGAGACTGGAAGTCCCAAATGAGAAGGATTAAAAGCAACAAAGAGTTGAGAGGACTTTCTATGTTGCTGTGTCCTTTGTAAGTGCTCTTTTACAGTCCAAAGTATGAAGATTCCTTTCTGCATTTGAAGCATGAGGCCTTGGAAAAAATACAGGCAGGTAAACTGCTTGGTTTAAATGAAAAGGTGAGACCACATTTGGCATAAAGTGTGGATGAGTCTTAAGGACTACCTTATCATGATGGAACCTCGTATAAGGAGGATCAGCCACTAATGCTTGCAACTCACTAATGCGACGTGCTGATGTGATTGCAATGAGAAAGACAACCTTCCAGGAAAGGAATTTCAAGGAGGTAGTAGCTAGAGGTTCAAAAGGCGGCTTCATGAGCTGTCCAAGAACCAGATTTAGGTCCCATGCTACCGGTGGTGGCCTAATGGGAGGCTTAGTTAGAAGGAGGCCTCTCATAAATCTCGCTATGAGAGGATGAGAGGAAATAGGTTGCCCATTTAAAGGCTTGAAAGAAGCTGAAATAGCACTTAAATGGACTCGTATTGAGTTAGTCTTAAGCCCTGCATCAGATAAATGAAGGAGATACTCTACACAGGTACACTAAAAAAATTTTTTTTTAAACTGCCTCTAATGTTTCGATTGATTTTTATGTTTTTTGGTGCGCTGAATCCAAATCTGGTAACCAATTTGCTCCATCACGTACAGATTTCTTGCTACATTGGGTTAGCAGTTTGAGGTGAACGTTTCAGATTGAGTGCGATCGAGATAAAAGTTTCTTGGATGAATTCTTTATACTAATTGTTTAGTAGTTATTCAAATAAGAATAAAGAAAATTGTAACAAGGCAGCACATAAGAATAGAGTAATGTCAACAAAACACACTGTGATGGTAGCAAAATTGTCTGCACTTAAAACAGCCACATACATGTGCACAAACATTGAGCGAGGTTAGACACAAAGCAAAGCAAAGAAATGTGCAAAAAATGTTGTACAGGTATGTATGTAAGAATAGAAAACGCAAACCACACCATTGCAATACATGAAGACAAACCCCCGATGGTGTGAAAATAAAATTCTAATAAATGAGATCCGACACTGTGGTAATAACTAGCAAATTTTTATTTCAAAGTTTAGTAAAAACACGATATTTGTCAACACAGTTTAGATTTTAAAGTCATTCTTGGGTCAATCAATCTCCTGGTGGGCCCGTTTCTTCTTCCCCCGAATGCTTCTCTTGGTGCGCTGCTTGGCGTATTTTTCATCTGGGGTTTCCCACAGCAGCAACCAGCAGAAATCAGCCATCATAGTGGTGTTCCAACTTCCTTGGTACCTTCTCTCTGCATCCTTGATGTCCTGGTGAAACCTTTCACCTTGTTCTTCACTGTACGCCCCCAAGTTTTCGGGAAAGTAGTTCACATGGGAGTGCAAGAAATGGACTTTCAGGCTCATGTTACAGCCTTGTTCTTTGAAGGCATTGAGCATCCTGGCAACAATATCCTTATAGTTCTCATCCCACCTGTTCCCCAAGAATTTGAGAACAACATCCTTGAAGGAATCCCAGGCTTCTTTTTCCTTCTCAGACATCGTTTCAGCGAATGCTCCATCTGAAATGAGTTTCCTTATATCAGGGCCAACAAACACTCCTTCCTTTAGCTTTGCTTCAGAAAGTCGGGGGAACTTTGAGCAAAGGTACCGAAAGCACTCACCATCTTCTGGAAGGGACTTGATGAATTGCTTAATGAGACCCAACTTAATGTGGAGAGGTGGTAATAGAATTTTATCACGAGGTACCAAGCTCTCATGAAGAACATTTTTCTCACCGGGTCTCAAATACTCCCGAATTGGCCAGTCTTTTTTCCCCCAGTGTAGGTCGCGGGCCCGGCTATCACACAAGCAAAGGAAGCAGGGATATTTGGTGAAACCGGATTGCTGCCCTAATAGCATGGATAGAATTTTAAAGTCTCCACAAATCATCCACTTATGCTCATCATAACGAATCTTCTGAAGAATCAGGGCCAAATTCTCGTATTTTTCTTGGAGAATAACAGAGTGAGCAATAGGAACTGAAGCGAATGTGTTGCCATTATGAAGAAGAACACCTTTTATGCTGTCTTTTGACGAATCAATGAACAGCCGCCATTCAGCAGGATCATACTTGAGTTTAAACTTTTCCATCACTCCGTATATATCGTTGCAAAATACCAAATCTTTCTCTTTGCTGAAATACTTCAAAAATTGTGTCTCGCGGTTGCGGTACCAATAAAAAGTTCCTGGTGACAACAGATTTTTCTGTTTAAGCCGAGAACCTAGCAGTTGGGCAGCATCTTTTGGGAGTCCTAAATCCCGGACTAAATCATTCAATTCAGCTTGAGAGAAAAGTTCAGGTTTCGGATCTGGTTCAGTTTCAAACTCAGAAGTACTGGACTCATCGGGAAAAGCCATCTGATGAGTCTCATCATGATCAGAACCGTCCACACAAATATGATCCAAAGATTTTGGTGGTTCAGGCACAGGTACTTCGTTGCTATGAGGCATAGGCCTAATTGCTGAGGGAAGGTTGGGGTAACTTATTACGTTCTTATTTTTTAAGTTGTATCCCTTCACAATGCAAGAGCAAAAATAGCAGTCACTGCTGTGGTCTTTTTGTTCACGCCACATCATAGGTATTCCGAAACGAAATGCTTGTTTTTTACCTTTCATCCATAAGCGTAGATCTTCCTCACATGTCTTGCACACTTTGTGAGGAGCCCACGGTTGTCTTGATCGCCTAACTTCAAACCGAAATAGGCGAAATATACTTTTTTAATAAATGCAGAAATGTTCCTCTGCCGCTTTTTCACGGTATATTCCCCACAAATA
Organism: Ichthyophis bannanicus; assembly: GCA_033557465.1. Lineage (NCBI taxonomy): Eukaryota > Metazoa > Chordata > Amphibia > Gymnophiona > Ichthyophiidae > Ichthyophis > Ichthyophis bannanicus. The sequence goes on along the minus strand of CM066035.1, from coordinate 505,131,813 downwards.
AAACAAAAACTGTCCGGAGAGTTGACGCAACCTCTGGCTCTGTGAGCCATCACAAATACACAGCACTGCAAACTACAACTGTAGTGAACCACTTCGGAATAAAGCTGGATTACGACTGAGCAAACAAAAGGTAATAATGAACTTGCAAGAAACTGAAATTTGACAGGAACGTTCATGTCGCAACCACCGTGTTTGAGCGAGCGAACGAGGCGAGGCGAACAGGAAAGAACATGCGCCAGCGCGAGTACTGGATTTAGCCCCCCGCCTCCCAATTGTCCTGTTAATGTATAAAATGAATACAAAACACTCTAAAATATCATGAGGGAGTGTTTCTAGTTAGTTAACAATTACAACCTCTATTTTGGGCCAAGAAAATAAACTGCAGTCGGCTAAGAAGAAATTATGTGAACATTCCTTATATGGGTAAGAAATCTAATTTTGCAAGAAAACGTGACGTGATGGAACATTTTGGCTATTTTTCCTGGATTCAGCACCCCAAAATCTATAGGAATCAGTGGCAAAACTGGAGGCAGTTTTTTGGTAGTGTACCTGTGTAATGATTCCAGAGGTATTACCAGGGGGTCAAGACCCTTCTGCGAACACCATATGGAAAACCTTTTCCACTTGAAAGCATAAGAGCGTCTCGTGGAAGGCTTTCTAGAAGCACAAAGGATATCCCTTACTTGTTGAGATAGGAGGTTAAGACCATGAAGGTCTAGGCCCTCAGCAACCAGGCCCTGAGATTTATTTATTTTATTTTATTTAGCAAGCATTTGTATACCGCTCCTTCCAGCGATCAGAAGCGGGTAAGATTACATGAAAAAAGCTGTCGAATCAAGACAGAATAATTTTGATTTGTACATAAAGATTCGAAAGGTAAGCAGTTCACGCAGAAAATTATCTACTTCTAGGCTAAGAGGATAATAATTTACATATGTACATTTATACATTACAGGTTTTCTGGGGTGCTGTGGGGGAGTTGCCCCTCATGCGAGTTTAGTACAGGTTGAAATGACTTTGAAATAGGTGGGTTTTGAGTTTCTTTCTAAGGTCGGGTGGGAGTTGGTTCCAAAGTGTCGGTGCTGTGTATGAGAAAGCCCTGTTACTAGTGATGTTTTTGACTGATCTGATATCTGTTGGAGTGTGGAGGGTGTTGGATTTGAGATGCAGGGAGTGGGGATTGGGATGCCACAACCTCCCGTCCTCCTGAGAGAGGAGATCTGGAGCAGACCCTAACTCCAGAGATGGAGCTTGAGAGAAATGTAGGAGCAGAGGGAGGGTACCACACCTGCCGTGGCCAATGTGGAGCTATGAGAATCATATGGCCTCTGTCTCTCTGAAGCTTGAATAGGGTTTTGGGAATTAGGGAAATGGGTGGAAAGGCATATAGGAAGTCCTGACCCCAATGAAGGAGGAAAGCATCCCTGGCCTGAGAACCCTGAGCCGCAATTCTGGAACAGAATCGGGGAAGTTTGGAATTCAACGGACTTGCAAAGAGGTCTATGTCCAGAGTTCCCCAAATTTGAAAAATGTTTGCTACCTGGTCTGCACGAAGAGACCACTCGTGTGGAAGCAGAACTCGACTGAGTCTTTCTGCCCAAGAGTTTTGAATGCCTGGCAGATATACCGCAAGTAGATGAATTTGATGCTCTCTGGCGAGGGCCCATAGTCGCAAAGCTTTGCTGCAAAGGGACAGAGAGCCTGTTCCTTCCTGCTTGTCCAGATAGAACATGGGTACTTGATTGTCCGTCTGAATGACTGTCTTGTAGCTCAGCTGGGTGTGGAATGCTCGAAGAGCAAGGAAGATTGCTCTGAGTTCCAAGAGATTGATGTGAAGATGGGTCTCCTGTGGAGTCCAGGTGCCTTGGGTAGAGAGATCTTGCAGGTGAGCTCCCCAACCCACCTGTGAGGCGTCTGTTGTTAGAGTGACCTGGGGTGGGGGCTGTTGGAAAGGGGACCCCACCAACAGGTTTAGGGTTGACTGTCACCATTGTAGGGACAAAATAAGGCGACTTGAGTTTGCTATTTTGTCTGATAGGCAGCCTGATGCTTGAGTCCACTGAGTGGATAGAGTCCATTGGGCTGCTCTCATATGGAGGCGAGCATAGGGAACCACATGCATGGTAGATGCCATGTGGCCTAGCAATTGTAACATTTCTCGAGCAGTGAGATGAGTTTTTAACACTGCTTGGGAAGCCAACTGCACAATGCGAAAGCAGCGGGGCTATGGGAGATAGGCCCTTGCTTTCCTGGTATCCAGCATGGCTCCTATAAATCTAGAGATTGAGTGGGAGTTAGGTTGGATTTTGGGATGTTTATAACCAGTCCCAAATACTGAAGGATACGCATTGTGCAAGATAGGGAAATTCTGGCCTCTGACTCTGATGGGGCTCGAAAGAGCCAGTCGTCTAAGTAGGGGAAGACGAATATTCCTAGAGTGCGAAGAAATGCTGCCACTACAGCCATGCATTTCGTAAACACCCTTGGTGCTGAGGCCAGGCCAAAAGGAAGAACCCTGTACTGGTAGTGCTTCCCCTGACATAGAAACCGAAGGAATCTTTGGTGAGTTGGATGGATGAGAACATGGGTGTATGCATCCTTGAGATCTAGAGAACAAAGCCAATCCTGACTCTGAAGGTATGGCAGAAGAGTTCCTAGAGAAATCATCTTGAACTTCTCCTTGAACAGGAATTTGTTCAATTCTCTGAGGTCTAAAATGGGTCTGTGTCCCCCTGTTTTCTTTGGAATAAGGAAATAGGGGGAGTAAAACCCCGTACCCTGTTGGGAAATGGGTACGTCTTCTATTGCCCCCTGGGCAAGAAGTAAATTGACCTCTTAACCCAACTGATTTTCGAGTGAAGTCTGAGAATTGAAACCTCTTACAACTGTAAGAGGGGGCATGTTGAGGAAATGAAGCTTGTACCCCTCCTTTACAATGGATAGAGTCCATTCTTCTGCTGTTATCTGCTCCCATCTGGGGGCAAAATGACACAACCTTCCTGGAATGGTGAAGGGCTCTGGCCTGAAGGCCAAGTTCTCTAGAAGGGAGTCAAAGCCCCTGTGGAGGCTGAGTCTGCTGGGCCGGTTGAGGCTTAGCAGGCTTAGTTTTCCTTTGTTTTGGTGGCTGCTGTCCCTTTCGGGCAGACTGACTTGCAGAATGCCCCTGCTGGGTATAGGAGGGGTAAAACCTCTTCTTTTTAGAGAAGAATGGTTTCTTGTAGGATTTTCTCCTTGCAGGATCAGCTGTAGCCTTGGATAGTCTATCCAAAGTGGTGTTAACAGCATCCAGCTCATTAGCTTTCTCTTGCCAATTTTTGCCAAAGAGATTTTCGCCTGTACAAGGGATATTCCCCAGTTTGTCCTGTACCCAGAGTTCTAAGTCAGATGCCTGGAGCCAGCAATCCTACGAGCACTTAGGGCAATGGCAGAGGTTCTGCTTATGCACTCAGAGTAGTCAAAAGCTGCACAATTAACAAACTTGGAAACATCTTGGGCATGTTTGACAAGTGTAAGATAATCTTGCCTCTTATCATCAGGAAGGAGAGGGCTTGTAAGCTCTAGATCTCCTGTAACCTTCTTAAGGAACATTCCCATATATAGAATGTAGGAACTAATCCTGGCAGAAAGCATAGAGGTCTGGAAGGTTTGACGTCCAAAGGCATCAAGAGTCCTACATTCACGTCCTGGGGGATTAGATGCATGTCTTTTTGCACCCTTGATCCTTCTCATAGCTGATTCCACTACCATGGAGTGGTGTGGTAGCTGGGTTTTTTGAAATCCAGGACAAGGAGGTACTCGATACATGGTATCAAGCCTACGAGAATGAGGAGAGGTGGTAAGAGGTGTTTCCCACATTCTTAGCATGAGATCATGTAAGATCTCATGAATAGGCAAAGTAGCTGCCTCTTTGGGAGCTTTAGGATATTGTAAAATCTCCAATTCCTTTGCTCTGGGCTCTGCTTCAGGAGCCACTGTGATGGAAACACCTCTAGCCACCTCCCGGATGAAATCCTGAAAGGATATATCCTCTGGAGGAGACATCCTACGTTTAGGAGAGGAAGGCTACTCAGAGAGAAGTACTCCGGTACCGACAGAGCTGTCAGAATCCTCAGACTCATCGGAGGATTCAAAATATCTCCTGTCCGGGTGCTCTTGTAAAGCACAATAACGGTACCGATCGAAGTCGGCACCAGAGGGGTCCGGTACCGGCCTGTCGATACCGGAGGAAACAGCATTACTCGGTGTCGGTAACACAGTCGCCGATGTCGATGCTGTCGGTTCCAGTATCGATGCCGGAGCCGGTGTCGATACCGGTTGAACCATCTGAAGCAGTCCCGAAGGCACTGAAGCCGCAAGGAGAGCCACTAGAATGCGTTCAATAGCCAAGAACCTCTGGTCTATTGATGCTGCCGATGCCTGGGTATCGGTACCGGACGAAGCGGCCGGTACCCCAGAGCATGGCACCAGTAGTTCTGACGAGGTTGAGGCCTCGAGAACATCTTGGAGCCCCGATAGTGCTTTGGAAGCCGAAGCCTCCCACCGGGGCAATTTTGCCGGTACAAGTCCCTCAAGGGCAACGCCAGAGGCATCTCGATGCTTGGAAGGAGATCTACCCTTTGAGGACCGGCCAGATTTATGTTTGGTTACCTGAGATCCATGGGAAGAAGACGAAGCCCTAGAAGACGTCGATGCCACGGATGCTGCATCGGAGGGAAAAAGGGTGCTAAGCTTAGCAGCTCGGTTTTCCGACCCCTCTTCGACATCATCCCACAGGCAACACACTCCGATATGGAGTGGTCAGGACCTAAACATTTAAGGCACCACTCATGGGTGTCGGTGACGGAGATGGTACCACCACACTTGGAACACCTTTTAAAACCCGAGGCGGGTTTTTCCATTCTGAAGGAAAAGTCAGGCCTAGTGCCCAAAATGGCGCGTGGCACCCGACAGAAAAAAGATTAGAAAGTTTAGAAAAAAAGATTACAAATTTTTTTTTTAAGAAAGAAAGAAAGAATCGGCGGTACCGGTATAGCATCAAGGAAGGCAGACGCTACCACAAAAAAGAAAGAAAAAGATGGGATAATTTCTGCGGTGAGAAGAAAACAACCTGCTGGCTCCACGGAAAACGAAGAACTGGAGAGAGGCAGTTGGGAAAGGTGAGAAGGCAGCACGCAGGCGCTGCGGGATGCTCCCAAAAGCTTTCTAATTGGATGCTGGGGAGCGTTCCCACGCAGGCTCCGTCGGTACCAACGATACCCATATGTGAAGACTACATTCCTGATTGTTACTGGAGATATAGAAAAAACACACAAAGGAAAAGGACAATGGAAAATCAAGACCATGGCGGAAAAGGAACAGCCAGTAGAATCCCTGCACGTCTAGCCAACTGGAGAAACCTGAGAAAGGCCTCCCCAGCTGCTCACACAAGGCTGGGAAAGCCCGGCTGCCTGAAGTTCCTCTTTATTTCACAACTGAAGCTGCTTTCTTGAAGCAGCACAGAAGAGAGCCAATTATAGAAACAGTATCAAATTTTAAACTTTTTGGTAAAAAAAAAATAGAAAAGAGCAGACCATTCAGATACAGGAAAGGGAGGCTTGGGTTCAGACTTACCAACCCCCCCCCCCCTCCAGGGGTCCTCCTGTCTGTTCTCTGATCCAGCAGTGCTGGAACACATGGCTAATAGTGCTGGACAAAGGGCAAATGCTGGCTTGAGGAGGTAATAGACATACCCAAGCTCTGAGCCAATGCAGGGACAAAGTTCTTAATCTCACAGGTCACAACACTTTGATCTGGAACAGGGGAGAAAGACCTATCTGCATTGTTGCACCACCTTGCTATCTGCTAGATGCAGAAAATACTGGCTTCTCTCAGTACTGTACAGGCACATATACTAGTGGTGACATCACTGAAAGTTGCTCTAGCCTGCTTCCAACTGCTGGCTAGGGAGCATAACCCATTTATCTGGACTGGTCTAGCAGGATGATAAGGAATGGCAAACATGATATCTTCAGACATCCCTCCATTAATGCAAAACCATGCAGTATTTATTTATTTAAAATGATTTGATATACCACCATTCGAGTTTTACATCAGGGCGGTTTACAGTCCACGCAAATCAACGGTTATAAAGACATTAGCATATAACAAAAAAACACCTATCAACTTATATTTAACTAGACACAGTACTCAGTGCTATAGCCTTTTCACTTACCTATCAAATGACATTTCAAACCAATATGAAATATCATTTGCATAACTTAATGCTGTTTCAAAACAAATTGCAATTTTACCTTGTTTTTGTTTTCTTTATATGAAAAGGAGAGCCAAATATAGTTACTTACCCATCTATTATCTTTTGCACATTGCGACTGCTTATATCAAGGTACTGATGGAATCTGAAAGAAACAATGGTGTCAGTATGCCACAATTTAATTTGGCTTGATCCAACTAGGTCCAGACCTGGGTAGCACTGCATAATAGTAATGGCTGAACCTAAGATGCAGGGATAGCCCATTTCACTAGGCAGTTGCCTAGGTTGGCAGACCATGTGTTTCAGCACACATGACCTGCTGCCCTCCTCCCACCCACCCCATGCTGCCACTGATTCTGGCAGCAGGAAGGGAGACTGCTAGGCTCGGCAGCAGGCCATATGCTTCGGCATACATGGCTACTGCTTCTGAACCCCCAAAGTTATGTGGGAGGGGGATCAGAAGCGACAGGCCATGTGTGCTGAAGCACATGGTCTGCTGCCGAGCCGTGCCACCCCTCTCCGACACTGCCACTGGAATCGGCGGTAGCATGGCTGGGGGGAGGGGGTAAGGCTCGGGGGGGGGGGGCAGTGGCAGCATAGCTGGGGCTTCTGCCTAGGGCAGAAGAAACCCTCAGGCCAGCCCTGCTAAGATGACAATATCCAGACAAGAACCTTTCGATGTCTAAATAGCCTGCCCCAGAGATAAAACCGTCTTTGAGGTGTGAATGCACTGGGTTTCTGTATGTGTGTTGAACCTTTTACTAGTTTAAGAATAATTAAAAAACAAACATACTCATTGTGTCTAGATATTGAACTATTGTGTGCCAGTTAGTCTATTAATATGATAAACAAAGATTGCATCATAAAGCACAGTTACTTACCTGTAACAGGTGATCTCTGGAAACAGCAGGAATTAGTCCTCACATATGGGTACGTCGGAACCGACGGAGCCTGCGCGGGAAAGCTCCCCAGCTTCCCAGAAAGGAAGCTTTTGGGGCCTCCCACAGCGCATGCGCACTGCCTTCCCGCCTTCCTGACCAACTCTCCTCAGTTCGAGTTTAAAGCTGAGACAATAGAGAGAGGAAAGGAAAGAGAGAGAGATACAACTCCTAGGGGAGGTGGGTGGGTTGTGAGGACTAATTCCTGCTGTTCCCAGAGATCACCTGTTACAGATAAGTAACTGTGCTATCTCTAGGAACAAGCAGGAATGAGTCCTCACATATGGGGACTCCCTAGCTAAGATGCCGGGGAGATCCCCCTGCACGAATTCCTCATCTCCCTATGGATCTCAGGCATCCATTCAGGGAAGGTGGGCAGGAGTTGTTTAAGAATGTAACAAGTGTCTGAGGACAGCCTGACCAAACAAGGCATCCCGGCGGGAGTCCTTGTCCAAGCAGTAATGGGCTGTGAAGGTATGAACTGAGGCTCAAGTGGCTGCTCGACAGATCTGATCGATGGATACAGAATGAAGATGAGCCATAGATGTGGCCATGGCTCTCACATTGTGAGCTGTGACATGGCCTTCCAGAGAAAGGTTCTTACTCTGGTAAGCAAAAGAAATACACTGAGCAATCCAATTGGACAGTGTTCTTTTTGAGACTGGAAGTCCTAAATGAGAAGGATCAAAAGCAACAAAAAGTTGAGAAGACTTTCTATGTTGCTGTGTCTTGTGGATGTAAAAGGCAAGAGCTCTTTTACAATCTAACGTATGTAGGTTCCTCTCTGCACTAGATGCATGAGGAGCTGGAAAAAAGACAGGTAGATATACCCCTTGATTAAGATGAAAAGGTGAGACCACTTTAGGCATAAAGTGGGGATTTGTCCTAAGGACTACCTTATCATGATGGAACCTTGTATAAGGTGGATTAGCCACTAAAGCCTGCAGTTCACTGATGCGGCGAGCAGAAGTGATTGCAATTAGGAAAATGACTTTCCAGGAAAGAAATTTCAAGGAGGTAGTGGCTAAGGGTTCAAAGGGTGGCTGCATAAGCTGACCAAGAACCACGTTTAAGTCCCATGCCACCGGAGGAGGACGAATGGGAGGTTTAGTTAAGGTTAGGCCTCTCATGAATCTCGCAATAAGAGGATGAGAGGAAACAGGTTGTCCATTGATAGGCTGAAGAGATGCTGCAATAGCACTCAAATGGACCTTTACAGAATTGGTTTTAAGTCCTGCATTGGAAAGATGCAGGAGATATTCGAGTAAAGAATTCAAAGTTAGTGCTAGAGGGTTAAGACCTTTTTCAGCACACCAAATTGAAAATCTTTTCCGTTTAAAAGCATAAGAACACCTGGTGGAAGGTTTCCTAGATGCATGGAGGACATTCCTTCACCTGTTGAGAAAGATTGAAGTCTTGAAGGTCTAGGCCTTCAGTAACCAAGCTCTGAGGTGAAGGGACTTGGGGTTTGGGTGCCACAAAGTCCCCTCCTCTTGAGAAAGAAGGTCTGGAGCAGCTCTTAGATCCAGGGAGGGTGCCTGGGAGAGATGCAGAAGTAGAGGGTACCACACTTGGCGTGGCCAGCGTGGAGCTATGAGGATCATAGATCCTTGATCCCTCTGAAGTTTGAATAGAGTCTTGGGAATCAAAGGAATGGGTGGAAAGGCATACAGGAAGGCCTGACCCCAATGAAGGAGGAAGGCATCCTTGGCCTGAGCTCCCTGACACGGGATTCTGGAACAGAACCGGGGAAGTTTGGCATTGCACGGACTTGCAAACAGGTCTATGTCCGGGGTTCCCCATTTCTGAAAGATTCTGAGTACCTGATCCATGTGCAGGGACCATTCGTGTGGAAGCAGAACTCGACTGAGTCTGTCTGCCCAAGAGTTTTGGATTCCTGGGAGGTACACTGCCAGGAGATGGATTTGATGCTCTCTGGCGAAGGCCCACAATTTTAGAGCTTCGTTGCAAAGCGACAGAGAGCCAGTCCCTCCTTGTTTGTTTATGTAGAACATGGCTACTTGATTGTCGGTATGAACAAGGACTGTCATCTTGATGAGGAGGGTATGAAAGACCTTGAGAGCAAGGAAAATTGCTCGCAGCTCCAAAAGGTTGATATGAAGGGTGGTCTCCTGTGGAGACCAAGTGCCCTGAGTGGAGAGGTCTTGGAGATGAGCTCCCCAACCTGTTTGGGAGGCATCTGTAGTGAGAGTTGCTTGGGGTAACAAAGGTTGGAAGGGGGCCCCCAACAACAGATTTTGAGTGGATATCCACCATTGGAGAGACCAAAAAAGACGTTTTGAGGTTGCTATTTGGTCTGAGAGAGCTCCTGATGCTTGGGTCCACTGGGTGGACAAAGTCCATTGAGCTGCTCTCATATGTAGGCGTGCATAAGGCACCACATGAACTGTGGATGCCATGTGGCCTAGCAGTTGTAGCATCTCCCTGGCAGTCAAGTGGCTTCTGGACTGAATTTGAGAGGCCAAGTGCACTAGACGGTGGCAACGGGCCTGAGGAAGATAGGCCCTTGCAGTGGTGGTATCTAGCCAGGCCCCTATGAACTCTAGGGACTGAGTAGGGGTGAGTTGAGACTTTGGCAGATTTATGACAAGTCCCAGATACTGCAGTACGCGTCTGGTGTGGTCCAGGGAAGTCTGAGCATCGGACTGAGATGGAGCTCGGATGAGCCAGTCGTCCAGGTATGGGACGACAAAGATTCCCAGAGTGCGGAGAAATGCAGCTACTATTGCCATGCATTTGGTAAATACCCTTGGAGCAGAGGCTAGACCGAAGGGAAGTACTCTGTATTGGAAATGTTTTCCCTGGAACAGAAACCGTAGGAATTTTCTGTGGGATGGATGGATGAGTATATGTGTGTACGCATCCTTGAGATCTAGAGAACAAAGCCAGTCCTGACTCTGTAGGTATGGAAGGAGAGTGTCTAGAGAAAGCATCTTGAATTTCTCCTTGTATAGGAATTTGTTCAATTCTCTGAGATCCAGAATGGGTCTGTACCCCCCTGTTTTCTTGGGAATGAGAAAATAAGGGGAGTAGAAACCTGACCCTTGTTGAGGAAGAGGAACCTCTTCTATTGCCTTTTGGGCGAGAAGAGTGGTCACCTCCTGGCCCAACAGGTACAGGAGAGAAGGGGGAGAATTGAATTCTCTCACCATGGAATGGGGAGGAAGGCTGGAGAAATGTAGTTTGTAGCCCTCTTTGATGATAGAGAGGGTCCACTCTTCTGATGTGATTTGTTCCCATCTGGGAGCAAAATGAGTTAACCTTCCTGGAATGGTGAGAGGTTCTGGTTGTTGCAGAGCCAGAAAGGTTAAGTTCTCTAGAATCAAGTCAAAAACTCTGAGGGGGTTGGGACTGCTGGATTGTAGCAGCCCCTGTAGAGTTTGTTCTGGCCTGTTTAGTTTGCTGACGCTTAGGAGCAAAGCGAACTTGGGAAGATTGCTGGCCAGTATTTGTGGAAAATCTGGTCTTTTTATAGAAAGGTTTCTTAAAAGGTTTTTTCTTGGCAGGGGTAGAGGTAGACTTAGAAAGTCTATCTAAAGCAGCATTCTCTGCATCCATTTGAGTGGCTTTGATTTGCCACTCCTTGCCAAACAGATTTTCACCTGTACAGGGCAGATTGCCCAAGCCTTCTTGTACCCAGGGTTCCAAATCAGAGGCCTGGAGCCAAGCAAGTCTGCGAGCAGCTATGGCAATGCCAGAGGCTCTGCTTGCCCCCTCAAAAGAGTCAAAGGCTGCTCTGTTGGAGAACTTTGAAACATCTTGAGTTTGCTTTAGCAAAAGAAGGAACTCCTCCTTCTTATCCTCTGGGATAAAGGGGAGAAAATGACATATCTTTAGTGCAATCTCTTTCAAAAACATGCCCATATAGAGGCTGTATGAATTGATTCTGGCAATAAGCATGCTAGCTTGGAAGATTTTTCTACCAAAAGCATCCAGAGTCCTACATTCTCTTCCTGGAGGGGTAGAAGAGTGCCTTTTGGTACTCTTTATCTTTTTCATAGCAGACTTCACCACAATAGAGTGGTGAGGAAGCTGAGTTTTTTGAAAACCAGGAGAAGGAGGAACCCGATACATGGTGTCCAAACGTCGAGAATGTGGAGATAGGGTGAGAGGAGCCTCCCACAAGTCCATCATGTGTTCTTGAAGAATTTCATGTATGGGTAAGGTGGCTGCCTCTTTGGGAACCTTAGAGTATCCTAAAATATCCAATTTTTTGCTCTAGGTTCCTTTTCAGAGGTTACAGATATGGAAAGTCCTTTAGCTACTTCAATAATTAAGTCTTGAAAGGACAAATCCTCTGGAGGAGACATTCTCCTTTTTGGAGAAGAGGGCTCCTCAGGAAGAGTAAAAGAGACATCAGCAGAATCATCTGAAGTATCAGAATCTTCCGAGGATTCAAAGTATCGCCTATTTGCTTCCAGAGATCGATACGCGTACCGACCGGTATCGACATCGGGCGTACCGGGAATCGGAGCGGTATCGAGAAAATCTCCGGAACCGGAGACCGGAACTGGCATACTACTGGAAGTAGATGCTCTGGGTACCGGTATCGGTTGCGGTACCGGAATCGGAGTCGGAACCGATTGTCGCGGTACCGAGGGCGTTGCAGCGTTAATGAAAGCCAGTAAGGCCTGCTGCATGGATTGTACCGTAGTACCCATAGTCGCCACAACTGCCTGGATGTCGGTACCGGTGTTAGCCGGTACCCCAGAGCAGTCTAACAGGAGATCGGTCGAGGCCGTGCCATCCATGTCTACCTGTAACCCCATAGGAGGAGCTTTGGAAGCCGGAGCTTCCCGCTGGGGTTGTTTGGCTGGGGCAGGGTCCTCAGGGTCAAATGCAAGGGCCTCTCGCTGCTTAGAGGGAGATTTGCCTTTTGAGGACCTGCCTGAAGAATGTTTGGTTACCTGAGATCCATCAGGAGAAGAAGACCTGGAGGATGTTGATGCTGGAGTATCGGTAGAAAACAGCATATGAAACTTAGCTGCTCTGTTCTGTAAGCCCCGTTTGGACATCAGAGAGCAGGATGGACAATCCGGAATGGAATGGTCAGGCCCCAAACATTTAAGACACCACTCATGGGTATCTGTGACTGAAATAGTACTAGTACACTTGGTGCATTTTTTAAAACCAGATGCTGGTTTTTCCATGAGGGAGAACCTGAGAAGGCCTAGAGGCCTCACTGAAAAAATACACCAAGTGAGGAAAAAGTAATTATTATTATTTTTTTTTTTTTTTAAATAAATGAAAAGAGACCGGCGGTACCGGTCCGGAATTGGGGAAGGCAGACACGCGGTCAAAGAAACAAATTAAAATAACAATTTCTTCAGCGGTGACAGGAACACGACCTGCTGGCTCTGCGGAAAAAGAAGAACTGAGGAGAGTTGGTCAGGAAGGCGGGAAGGCAGCGCGCATGCGCTGTGGGAAGCCCCAAAAGCTTCCTTTCTGGGAAGCTGGGGAGCTTTCCCGCGCAGGCTCCGTCGGTTCCGACGTACCCATATGTGAGGACTCATTCCTGCTTGTTCCTGGAGTTAACAATATCGCAGGAGGTTTAGAAAGAAAAATTGTGTTTTTGCAGACCATGCAAAGATCTGCAACAGAAGGGACATCTCCAAGAGAATGATGCAATAAAGGGTGCTAGGCTTCTGCACAGATTAGTTCAATTTTTGTGCACAATTTTGTGTGCTACTGATGGAGAAACCAGGTTTGTGCACGAGCTAACTGTGCACAGAACCTTGAGCAGACAGCAATTCAAAGCACATTTAAATCTATGGCAATGAATAAATTGCACTCTTCTGCATTTGCACTAAATAGCTGAAAGACCAGAAGCCTGAGGATAGCACTGGAAATTTTAACACAAGGTTTGAGGTGGTGTAAATGGTTAGTTCATAGGACTGCTGTTAGGGGCAAACATGGGGTTCTCCTGCTCATCTCCGGCCCATCAAGCACTAACTAGGAACACGTCATCAGGCTAGGCAAGAAATACCTTGTAATAGCAGCCAGAGGAGATAGGTCTATTTTGAGGTAGCAAAAGAAGGGGACCACAATGTAAGCACAGCAGGGCTTCCCAACCTATAGTAAAACATCTTTCAGGATGGGTCCTGAACTGATCTAGCAGGATTTAAGGAAAGGAAATTATCAGGTATGATTAAAATTTCTCTTTCCTTATTATCCTACTAGACTAGTCCAAATGAGTGGGACATAACCAAGTAGTCAGGACCCATCGTGGGAGGAAAACGATGCTCCGGCCATAACAGCTTTGACAAAATCACCATCACTAGCAGTTCCCCAGATTCAACCTGTAGTGCTTCACAGAAGTACTCAGAGAGGGCCAGGTAGGCATTTTACAAATGTCTTCTGAAGACACCAAAGCAGACTCGGCCCAGGAGGCGGCCTGTGACCCTCAATCCTTCTGGTACCTGCTTTCCAGTCAATATATATGCTGAGCCTATAGCCTCTTTGTTCCAGCAAAAAATCCAGGACAGAGCCGCTTGCATATCCTTTCCTCTTATTGCGGAACAGAACAAAACAATGATCTAACTGGTGTACTTAGGGGACAGCAGGAATCAGTCCTCACATATGTGTGATATGGGCAACAATGGAGCCCACGTGGTAACCTCTCCCCAGCTTTCAAAGAAAGCCTTTGGGAGATCCACCATGCATGCATGTCCCCTTCCTGCCTAAGGGTGCCACCTTGCCTCAGTATGACATAGCTCAAAAGGCAAAAATGACAAAAAACAATTCCACGGGGAGGAGGGAGGGTTAGGATGACTTATTCCTGCTGTCCCTGGAGAACACATGTTACAGGTCAGAAACTACAGGAACAAGCAGGAAATTAGTCCTCATATATGGGACTCCTCAGCTACAGGCTACCGAATAAAACCTGTAAAAGCCATGGGTGACTGGAGAAAGTAAACCGTGAGAAGCAGCAACAGAGTCAAGGAACAACAATACCCACGAGTGGCCCAAGTGTCAAGCAAGAAACCAGTTCTCCAGTAGCCTGAACATATCGAAGGGCAGGAGTTGTCTTACACTCCCCCTTCCTGCTCAGCCAGATTCTGCTCTTTTGGCCACCTACTTCAATGAAAAAGTACAAACACTCTGCCTAACTTTTCCTGCCTGTCCTCCTCCTCTTTTGCCTACCACTCCTTACTCCCCTTCTCCTAGTCGCACTTCTTTCATGGATGGCCCCTCTCTCTCTCCCACCTTTGGTTTTCCTTTTGTCCTATAACTCCTGTTGAACTAAGCAAGGCCACCTCTCGGTCAGATCCTATCCACATCCACTGGCTATGTGAACCCTTTCTGGTCCTCTCTCTTCTAATACTGAATATCTTCTCACTGCTTGAGGGACCAGAGACCGAAAGAGTCGTGATATTGTGGCAGATCACGGGGTTTTCTTCAGTTAGTGCCGTGACTTGGATCACTGTGTTTCTTCAGCAGTTGGAAACAGCAGACAAGTCTACAGGACACAGGCAGTGGTTGCCATGAGTGAGTATACTAAAGAATTGACAGATATCTATGTGTGTATATTGTGATTGTAATGGGCAATAAAGCCGGTAAGGTTAAACAGAGATCTCAGTTAGATAAGTGGAGCGAGAAGGCTCGTGAGATAGGGCAAAAGAAAGGAAGCCCTAATTATGAAATGAGGCGCAAGTTTGGTGACAGTGCCTTAGATTATGTGGCCAAGTGGCATTCATTGACTGCCAGTAATCCCAATTTGCAGTTTCCCCTTGGGGGAACATTTCAGGAGGACAAATTGAGGTGGTTACAGTATGAGATGGCTTTTGAGGATTTAAGCAAACCTCATACCAGTCATGAATGGGTCGTATATAGTTGGTGGCAGTTTGAGGCTGCTAAAAAGTGCAGCAAGCCACTGACTCTGTGTTTTGAAGAATTTAAAAATCAAGTGTTTAGGATGAATAGTGTAAATATAAAAGAAACTGAAACTTACAGGGAAAAACGTAAATCATTGCTCTATGACAAAATAGAATTAATCAAGCAAAGTTTTAAAGGACTAATTTTCATGTCATAATTGTAGTATGAAGTTTGTTTTCTCTAATTAAGTGGTTAGGGAAGTGCGCTGTGCAGTATAAGTTTTGTTTTTTACTGCAGTAATAATTTGGAGGTTTCCAGCACAGATAACAGCTTGGCATGACTGCACTATTAGCAGGAAGAAAGTCTTGAGCAACCATGGTAAGATTTTCTTTTGTTAGACTAACCATAAGCCTTATTGGGGAAGTTAAAAAAAAAACAAAAAAAAAAACCTCCAAATGTGATTAACCATTTCTCTTACTTGTGTATGCATAGTAAATAAGTTTTGTTTTCTAGGTCATGGATCTGAACTTATTTTGGGTTATGAGAATTTATCTACTGATTCTATTCTATGTGTAATAAGAGGAAATTAGACTTACCTGCTAATTATGGTTCCTGGAGTGGAACCAGTCTAGTCCCGGAACCTCTGGGTTGCCAATCTTATCCAGCAGCTTGGAGACTGAGAAACTCCCACTTTTGTGACCTCACGAGTATATCCCTCCGGTGTCCGCCTCCAATCATCAGTAACCTATTGACAAAGCAGACTCACCAGAGAAACAAGTAAATATACCTACTACAGGTAATGGCCAAAGGGAAAACAACAGGGACGAAGAAACAGCCCCGTCCTCACTGTGACGATAGAACCTCGAACAGATCAGAATCTTAGCAGAAAAGAAGGAACGGAGAGAAAGAAACCCCCCGAAAGGAAGGCCTCTGACCCCCACCCCCGAGTACTCATACAACAAGTAATCTGGTGTATGCACTGTTTTTTGTTTTTTTGTTTTTTTACACAACAGAAGGAAGAAAGGACAAATCTTACCGGTAAGCCTGTGAGACACTTCAGGCAGTAGAGCGCATGCACAGCCGGGGAGGGACCCGGGACTAGACGGGTTCCACTCCAGGAACCATAATTAGCAGGTAAGTCTAATTTCCTCTTCCTGATCGTGTCCCCCGTCTAGTCCCGGAACCTCTGGGTCAATACCAGAGCAGTAGAAAATAATTAAGCACGGGAGGGACCCGGCAAACCAGCCTGAAGAACAGCCCTTCCAAAGGAGGACTCCTCCATCCTTTGCACATCCAGACGATAGTGTTGAACAAAGGTATTCAAAGAGGACCACGTGGCCGCCTTACAAATGTCGCCTGGTGACACCAAGCGATGCTCGGCCCACGAATTGGCTTGTGCTCTAGTGGAGTGTGCCCGTAGCCCTTCCGGCACAACTCGACCCTTCAGCACATAGGCGGAGGCAATCGCCTCCTTGATCCATCGGGAAATGGTGGCCTTGGAAGCCGCATCGCCCTTCCTCGGACCCCCAAACACCACAAAAAGCCTGTCAGAGTTCCGAAAAGACTCTGTGCGCCGCAGATATTTCTTCAAGATTCTGCGAACATCCAATAAATGTAGGTTCCGTGAGCAAGAGGCAGAGCCAGTCTTAGAAAAAACAGGCAAAACGATTTCCTGGTGCAGATGAAAAGGCGATATGACTTTCGGAAGGAACGCCGGCACAGGCCGCAAAACCACCTTACCCGAAAAAAAGGAAAGGTAGGGCTCCCTGCAGGAGAGCGCCTGAAGCTCGGACACCCGACGCGCCGAACAGATGGCCACTAAAAACACCGTCTTCAGCGTGAGGTCTTTAAGAGAGGCCTCCGCTACGGGCTCGAAAGGAACCTGCTCTAAAGCCTCCAGGACGAGAGGTAGATGCCACCTAGGAAAAACAGTTTGAGAAGGCGGCCGAACCAGAGCAACCGCTCGGAAAAAACGCTTCACATCCCGGTGCGACATAACGGACTGACCTTGGACTCGGCCCCGGAAACAAGACAAAGCCGCCGCCTGGACCCGCAGCGAGGCCGCCGCCAGCCCCTTGTCAAAGCCATCTTGTAAAAACGCTAGAATCTGAGGAACAGAGGCCTGCAGGGGTCTGCACTTTCTGTCCCCGCACCACGCCTCAAAGATGCGCCATACACGAATGTACGCCAGGGACGTAGAACGCTTCCTGGACTTCAATAAGGTGGAAACAACCGCCGCGGAGTACCCCTTGGATGTCAACCGCGCCCTTTCAATAGCCAAGCCGTAAGCGAGAATCGATCCACGTGGGGCATAAGAGGTCCCTGAGAAAGAAGGTCCTCCCGACAAGGGAGACGCCAAGGCTTCGCCGCCACCAGCCTCATCAGATCCCCGTACCAAGGACGGCGGGGCCAATCCGGCGCTATCAAAATCACGGACCTCTGGAATTTTTCTATCCTTTGTAGCACCCTGCCGATCAAGACCCAAGGGGGAAAGACATAGAGCAGTTGATCCGCCGGCCAAACCTGAATCAGAGCATCCAGACCCTCCGACATCCGCTCGCGGCGCCTGCTGAAGAAGCGATTTGCCTTTGCGGACGCTAAGGTCGCCATGAGATCCATGACCGGGAAGCCCCACCGGCGAGCTACCATCTCGAAGACGTCGGGATGAAGGACCCATTCCCCCGGATCCACGCGCACCCGACTGAGGAAGTCGGCTTCCACATTGTCCACCCCCGCAATATGAGCGGCCGACAGGTCGGAGAGAGTCAACTCCGCCCAGGCACATGGGAGACGCGGCCTCGGCCTCTAAGGCGACACTGCTGGTGCCTCCCTGCTTGTTGATATAGGCCACGGCTGTCGCGTTGTCGGACAGCACCTGGACCTCCTTGCCGGCAAGCAAGGGGCGAAACCTCTGCAGGGCCAGACTTGCCGCCCTCAGCTCGAGGCGGTTGATCGGCCACGCTGCCTCCTGGGGGGCCCACCGACCTTGAACGAAGCGGCCCTGACAATGAGCGCCCCAGCCCAGCAGACTGGCATCCGTCGTGACTGCTACCCAGTCTGGGGCCACCAGGGACTTTCCCCGCTCCAACGACTCGGGAACCAGCCACCAGAGCAGATCCTGCAGGACCTCCGCCGGACAAACCAGCCTCCGAGACAGCGGGTCCCTCTGATGCGACCACCGACTTAACAAGGCGCGCTGCAACGGCCTCATATGAGCCCGTGCCCACGGCACCGTCTCTATGGACGCCGCCATGGTGCCCAGCACTTGCAGATAATGCCAAGCCGAAGGAGCCCTGCGCAACCGGAACCGCTCCACCAGCTTGCGGAGGTGCTGAGCTCTTTGCGCCGTGAGAAACACCCTGCCCAACTGGGTGTCGAAACGCGCACCGAGATATTCCAAGTTCTGAGATGGGAGCAAGCGACTCTTCGCCACATTGACTACCCACCCCAGACTTTCCAGGAACGAAACTACTCTGGCTGTTGCTCGCACGCTCTCGGCGTGGGATTTTGCTCGGATCAGCCAGTCGTCCAGGTACGGGTGGACGAGGATGCCCTCCTTGCGCAGAGCCGCCGCTACCACAACCATGACTTTGGTGAAGACCCGCGGAGCCGTGGCAAGCCCGAAGGGCAACGCTTGGAACTGATAGTGACCGAACGGGACCGCAAACCGGAGGAATCGGTAATGGTCCGGTCGGATGGGAATATGCAGATAAGCCTCCGAGAGGTCCAGCGACGTAAGGAACTCCCCGCGCTGAACCGCCACAATGACGGACCGCAGAGTCTCCATGTGAAAATGAGACACTCGAAGACAGCGGTTGACACGCTTGAGATCCAAAATGGGACGTACTCCCCCGCCCTTCTTTGACACCACGAAATAAATGGAGTAGCGACCGCACCCGCATTGGTCTGGAGGCACGGGGACGATGGCCTTGAGGTCGAGTAGCCTTTGTACCGTCTCCCGAAGGGCCGCCCGCTTCACGACGGACCGACCAGGAGACAGCACAAACGCGTCCCGCACCGGACGGAGGAACTCCAGGGCATAACCGTCTCGAATGACCTCTAGGACCCACTGATCCGAGGTGATTTGGGCCCAGGCAGGAAGAAACCCCTGCAAACGCCCCCCCACTGGGATGAGGGGCGCCTGGGCCCCCCTCGCTTCATTGCGGTTTCTTGAAGGTAGTCGAGGAGGAGGTCGAGGCACCGAAGCCCTTGCCCGCTCCCCGAAACCCACGAAAGCCCTGCGACCTGTTGGAGAAACGGCCGCGCTGGCTCGAGAAAAACCTTTGGGAGCGAAAACGCCGAGAATCGCGCACGAGCCCCCTACCTCCCGGTGCTCCACGGACCACCTTGGGCTTATCCTCCGGTAACCGCCCGCCCTTGGATTCACCGAGATCCTTGACCAGCTTCTCCAAGTCCTCACCAAACAGAAGACGACCCTTAAAGGGAAGTTTACTCAATCGAGCCTTAGAGGAATTATCTGCTGACCAATTGCGGAGCCATAAATAGCGTCGGGCTGCGACAGAGGAGGCCATACTCTTGGAAAGCCCACGCATAAGATCATACTGAAGATCTGCCAAGTAAGCTGTCCCGGACTCCAGGCGGGCAGCCTCTTCCGCCAACGCGCTGGGCTGCCCCTCCTGCATCCGCTGGGACCACCGCAGGCAGGCCCTAGCCACCCACGCACCACAGATCGCTGCCTGGAGCGAAGTGGCATTGACCTCGAAAACCTGCCGCAACAAGGCATCCAATTTCCTGTCTTGCCCATCCTTAAGGGCCGCACTGCCCTCCACGGGAATGGTCGTTTTCTTAGTAACTGCGGAGACGGCCGCATCCACCTTAGGCAATTTAAACACCTCTCTATCTTGATCTAACAAGGGATACAAACGCCCCATAACCCGGGAGCCTTTGAGCGGGGCCTCGGGCAGATTCCATTCCTCCTGAATCATCTCCTGAATCATCTCCTGAAAAACCCTGTGAACCGGGAACGCTCGTTGAGTCCTCCGAAACACCTGCAACAAAGGATCCTCCAAGGACTCATCAGCCGACGGTCCCTGGGACCGGCATATTGAGCGCCTTAAGCGTCTCGACGATGAGGGCGGGAAGTTCATCCCTCCGAAAGACTCTCACAATCCGGGACTGGTCCTCCCTCTCTGAGATCTCACCTTCCTCCAGCTCCTCATCCAACTGAAGGCTGTGCGACTCCTCATCCGAAAGAGGATCCTCAGAAACCTCCGACTGCGCCCCGAGGTCACCTGTTATTCGAGGTTTCTTACCCTCCACCGAAGCGCAGTCCGCTCGAGGAGAAGCCGAGCGCTTACGGGTACCACCCTTCGGAGGTTGCTGCTGCGTAGGGCCGCCAAAGACGGACTGTTGCAGGAGAGCAACGAACTGTTGGGAAAAAATAGAGGACAAGTCCAATGGCAACGCCGGTAAGGCGGAAGAGACAACCGAGCCGGATGAAGGACCCGCCACCGACTCCAATGGAGAAGCGTCCTGCCCCCCTGGCACGGCAATGTCCGCAGTGGAAGCCGGGACGGCCTCCTGCTGTGCTTGTTCCGAAGCCGTCTCCCCGGAGTCACCCACACAAGACTTGCAGATGCCGGTAGACGTTTTCCGCGTCCCACACACCAAACACAGGGACTTGGAAGGCATGACAGAAAATACACTGACCCGGGGCTTGCCTAGGGTAGCAAACACCAAGGCAGGCAGGCAAAGAGTTCTCAGACTAAGAGCCAACCGTGGAATTACCACACCAAACCACCTTAACCCCAGCAGCAGAAAAGGCCCAAAGCCCCCCCTGTCAAGAGATTCACCCTTCACAGCGCTGTGCTTGTAAGGTTTTTTTTTTTGTTTTTTTTTAAAGAAACGCTGAAGCACTCAACCGCCTGCTGCGGCTCCCGGACCCCCTGTGCCGAAGGCCAGAAGAGCCGGCACGCCGACGCCACGCGGCAGGGCCGCAGGGAGCAAAAGCACGCGAAAACGCTCTGAGGGGAAAGGAGCTCGCTGCCCGTCGCAACACTCACCTCCGGCCTGCGATCACGAGGAACGAGCGTGCAGGAAGCAGGGCTGCGGCCGCCTGCCCCGGGAGCGCTCGAGACGCCGCAGGCCCGAGAAGCACTCCCGAAGTAAAGCAAATTTGTTGTTTTTCAGCCGCCGGCCGCGTGCACCGGAGGGAGCCGCCAGACGCACGAGCAGGCAAGACCTCTGCGTGGCGTCGGCTCAACTCCGGACAATCAGTCTATGAAGCAGCGCTATGCAGCTGCTGCAGGGAGACCGCTCTTCTTATCGCTGGTGCCTGAAGGGACCCCACTCCCCAAAGAAATGAGCAGGGAGACAGAGAGGAGGGAAGAGACAGGGAGGGAGAAGCAGACAAAGCTAGAAATAAAGACGCTGACCTGTGCAGAGATAAAAGCCACAGACCGAAGGTAGAGGGAGACCCCGGGACTGAACTACTTGCACCACACCAAAGAATTAAACCCAATCACTTAAAAGCAATTATCTAATTGTTTCTCTTGTGAGCCCGGACCCCCGGGCTCCCATGTATCCAGCTGCTTGGAGACTGAGGTAACTGACGATTGGAGGCGGACACCGGAGGGATATACTCGTGAGGTCACAAAAGTGGGAGTTTCTCAGTCTCCAAGCTGCTGGATAAGATTGGCAACCCAGAGGTTCCGGGACTAAACGGGGGACACGATCAGGAATGCAAATGCTGCAAAATATTATTAGAAACACTACTCCTCAGTGCTTCTTATGTCTCTGGATGCTTTGGAAAAAATGATTGATGATATATTCTCCAAATTGTATTTTTAGTTATAATTGATGTGAATGAATGGGAAGATCTTCCATGCTTTGATGTATTTAGATATTTGATAAATTGTGTGGATTTGTGTGATGTGATAAAGGTTAAGAAAAATTAAGTGTTTAAAGGGAGGATAGAAGTTAGTTACTTAACTGAAAAAAAAATTAAATTGCTTGTCAAGTTAAGTCAAGCAAGTTTGTTTACTTAAAGGAAGAAAGTGAATGATACAACTACATTCAAACAAGTGAATTAAGTAACTAAACCAATATGGTAAATATATGTATAATGTTTTATCTTTATTTTGTGATAGTAGACTAGTTGAAAATTACAACTATGATAGTGTATGAGTAACAATGTCTGCAGAAAAAAATGCTGATATTTCACCTAGTTTCTTTTAAACTAATCTGCAGGAGTCAATTGGAGGAGTGATCTTAAATTCTCATGTCGTCTATGTTCTAGTTATTATGGAAAGACCTCTGCAGAATTGATGTTGTTAATTGCGAGTGTGATTTAATATGCTACCTTTTCTATTGCTGCTGTTTGTGTCTTTGCTCAGAAATTTCCCACTGGACTTAAGCCACTGGGCTATTTTTCAGACTTTTGTTGCCCTGTTGTAGCAGGAATGCCTCCATGTTTTCAGTTTCTGGCAGCAGTAGTCTTTGCAATCCAAATTACTGATTTTCTAGTACTATAACATGCCTCTCATTCAGTTTTTGTATCTTTTACACTTGGAAAATCCAGCTTTCTTCCAGCTCTAGATTGTTGCTGTTTGACCTCACTATGTACTGATGGTTCTGCTTTGCGCAATGAATAAGGAAAATTGATGCAGTTATAAGAGTTGATTCTGTGGCAGAGTCGGCTGCTTGTTATTTGCTAGTGCTCAACCAGCTGAAGTGTTCGCTCTTTCTAGAGCTCTTATCTGCTCATTTGATCATCAATACTGATTTTGTCTCAGGCTTCTTGCATGGGGAGCTCTATGTGCTGATACTTTACTACTATGCTGTTTTGTTCTGAAAACAGTGTAACAAAGATAGAACTGTTAAGCCATTAAGAAGCGGTAATTGACTTTCTAATTGGTTCAAATTTGGTGTTAAAAAGTTTTACCCTTATGTAAATGTTCCTTCTTTGCGACTTAGATGTCTATGCGAATTAGAATGGAATAGAGAAGTAGTCTAATGACTAGAGTACTAGCACTCCTTGTGACCTTGGATAAGTCACTTAACCCCTCATTGCCTTACAAAGAAAAATTCCAAGTTATCAACGTTTCTGTTTTATGTGCTATACCAAGTTTTAGTTGCAATGTGAACTGCTGTGATTAGTGGGGAATGTGGTATTAAAAAAATAACATAAAAAGGAAAAAGGGTATATTACTGATAATGTTTAAAGTAATGTGAGTTGAACCATCACCTAAGATAAGACAGCCTTCCTAATAATTGTTGACAAACAATTGAAATTAGTTTATTTGTCATAAACTGCTAGTTATGTTTTGATGTTTGTTACCCCTTGAATAACCAGATTGACTATATCTTGTATATTGCTATAGCTGGAGAGTACATCACAAATATAATTAGTGATATGAATATGTACAATTGTGTCCCTGACAGAAAAAAAAAATGTGTCTATCAGGCCACATGCTAACATCTGATTTGGCAAGTAGACAGAATAAGTTTAGGAATGTTGATGAAAATAATAAGTATGTTACAGGCTAGCTATGTAATAATTTAGTGCTAGTTATAGATGTATTGTGGAGTGGAGGAGTAGCCTAGTGGTTAGAGCAACTGCCTCGTACCCAGAAGATCAAGGGTTCGATTCCCACTGGCACTCCTTGTGACTTTGGGCAAGTCACTTTACCCTCCATTGCCTCGGAAGAAAAGGCTGGCAATCTACTTCCGGTGATACATTGCCAAGAAAACCCAGAGGTAGCTGGGTCGCTATGAGTCAACACTGACTTGATGGCACTAAAAAAAAAAAAAAATAGATGTATTGTAATTAACAATAGATAATATAATTCTGTTCAACAATTTAAGACTGTCATTAGGGATGAATAATTGTGCTTGCTTGCAATTGTATGGAATCAAGAGAGATGCTGTAGTGGAGAATTGGATTTTTACAAATTATATATTGTATGCACTGAATCCTATGGGCCGAAGAAGAAAACTACTGTGAATGATAATCCTACTAAATATGGAGACTCCTGATAAAGATCAGCGTTTCCAGCGGAACTACTCATGTATGCACAGCAGTGAAGCCTGGGTAGACAGTCACTGAAAAAGCTCTATCTAAGATGTGCATAGCACAGCCCATGGTGCGAAAAGATGCTGCTGAAGAATCTGGAGTGATGACTGGTGTCATGATATGAGGGACTAATCTCTGAATTATTGCTAGATCTATGAGAAGCAGTTGGCCACTGCTAGAAGAGGTAGTGCTTACAAGAATAATTGGTAAAGTCTTGCTCTCTGTACACATTCTTTTGAGGCTAAGCAAAGGCAAACAATGTCACATGATTTTGTATAACGATTTCTGCCAATGAACAAGATGGAGCTCACCTATGGACCAGATGTGCCTGGGACTCTGAAGGAACATCTGCAAAATGAAGCCTATTGTAGAAGATTTATTCTGGAATTGGACATGTTTCAGCTACCGCTCTTTTGTAATGATTCTTTATAGAATCACAGGGAGGACTGTAGACATTGACAGGTAAAGGGATACCAGAATCCCCAAAATGTAATTTAAGATGAATGAATTTCTTGATACAGAATGTGTTTAGAAGTTTGGCTTTTCACCTACTTCCTCTTAAATAGAATAGGATGTCATGATCATGAGTTCTGTGTAACTGTCTTTAAAATAGTTTGAGAACATTGTTAACGCAAGCATAAAGAGTAAACATAGGCTATCAACTGCGCAACCATAGTTCATTGTACAGTCAATGCTGACAACATAATTTTTGCAACTTTGCAATTATAAATAATTTTGTCATAATCAAGTAAATTTCATCTAATACACTGTAATCAGCTTTTACTCTGTAAAAAGAACTTTGGCGATACCTTGTGTTATTTCATGTTTATAATAAATGACTGTTACTTCCCCTTTTTCTTTAATAAAAAGAGCTTTTCAGGAGGAAGAATTTGAATCCGGCAGATGTGGAACTGTGCTGTGTGTCCACAGGCCATCTGTTTTCCCTCTAAGCTCAAAGAAAGTAGAACTTTGTGTGTGATTGTGTTCTGTGTTACTCTCTGCCTGTTTCTCACTGCTTGAGGGACCAGAGACCGAAAGAGCCGTGGTATTGTGGCCAGATCATGGGGTTTTCTTCAAATACCAGCCTCTTCCAGTTCCTTTCCTTCTCCCTGGAAACACCCTGATCTGGCAAATTCTCAAAAAAGCTTCTCTGGTTCCGTCCGTCCCTGCGCACTGGTGTCCCATTTCCAATCTTCCCTTTCTCTCAAAGCTCCTGGAAAAATTAGTCTTCGCGCAGCTGTCCTTTCACCTCGATGCTACCCTTACTCTCCACTCCAGTCAATCAGATTTTCAGTCCAGCCATAGCACAGAAACCATTCTTCTCTCCTTCTTGAAGAAACTCCACACTTCACATGAACGCAGTTCCATTACCTTAGCTGTTTCACAACATCTGTCCTCTGCCTTCGATATAGACGACCATCTCACACTACTCACCCATCTTCGTAATGCTGGGGATTTGCGGCACTCTCCTCCACTGGTTCCACTCCTTTCTCAGCTCTAGGTCCTTCTCTGTTCTCTCTGGTTCAGTTTCCTCACCAGTCACCCTATTAGTCTGCAATGTTCCCCAAGGCTTTGTCCTGGCTTCCCTCTCCTTTTCAATGTCTTCCTGGTCCCCTTAACTCTTTTGATCCAGCAGCATGGTGTTTCCCGCATATTACTACACAGATGACATTATTCTACACCACACTAGTAACTCCACTCCAGGTATCACCCCCTCAACACCTGTCTCATATATATCGATTCCTGGATATTTTTCTAATTTCCTCCACGTCAACCTCACAAAGACTATGACTATCTGGTTCACTTTGGGCTGTCCCTCCCCATCTTTAGCCCCTTTGTTCTCCTCCTCCCCCATTCTCTTGGTCCCCACTTTGCGTTATCTCAGTATCACCCTAGATTCTACACTGACCTTTCGTGACCATTTACCATCTGTTATCCATCGAACCTTCTGTTCCCTGAGACAGATCCGTGCTGTCCATCACTTCCTCTCTACGACATCTTTAACAACACTGCTGCTTTCCCTTGCAATGACCCGGTTAGATTATTACAATGTTGCCCTTGCCAGCCTTCCTCAATATCAGTTACATAGGTTACAACTTGTACAGAATACTGCAGCCTGCATCATCACACATGCCTCCCGCTCGGACCATATTACACCCTTGCTCATTCACCTTCATTGGCTTCCTGCCACCTTCCTGATACAAGATCTTTATCTCAGTCCATAAAGCAATCCACACTGGTACCCCACAATACCTCTCCAATCTTGTCCACCTTCATACCCTTCAAAGCTCACGCTGGCTATCCACTCTAATCGTATGTTCCTACCATCCCCATCACAAGCATACCTGGAGTCCACCCGCAACTCTGCCCCTCTTTTTTTCTTGGCCCCAAGCTCTGGAACCCCTCCCTCTGAACTTCTGCTTGGAACCCTCATTCATTAGCTTCAAATCAACGTTAAAAACTCATCTTTTCATCTCCTATATCCCCTCCCTCCTCCCCCATATGATGATGTGCTCAGTTCCTCTCCTATCCCTGCTCTCTTTTCTCTCAGCGTGTTCACTTTACTATCTCTTTCCTGTCTGAGTCATGGCATTTCATTTACTTTTTCAAGCAGCGTTTTGATGTATTGTAAACCGCTCAGATGCTTGTGTGTTGAGCGGTATATTAAAAGCCGAATAAAGATAAAGATGACGGAGTACTGCCTGGCCGAAGGCGCTGTCCAGGCAGGATTCCCTCCCCAGGCAGTAGTGAGCTGCCAAGGTATGGACAGAGGACCAGGTGGCGGCCTGGCAGATCTCAGTCAAGGGAACGGAGCACAGGTTCGCCACAGAAGCCACCATGGCCTAAATGCTGTGCGCAGTGACACAGCACTCCAGCAAGACACTGGCCTACTCATAGACGAAGACGATGAGGTCCACCACTCAAATGGACAGGATACACTTGGAGACAGCTGTCCCCAGCTGATTTGAATTGTAGGAAATAGAGAGCTGTGAGGAGTGATGATGGGCTACAGATAGTAGGCCAAGGCTCGCTTACAGTCCAGAGTGTGGAGGGCAGTCGCCGCCCTGTTAGCATGAGGCCATGGGAACAAGTGGGGAGCACCACCTCTTGGTTAAAGTGGAATGGAGACACCACCTTAGGCAGAAACTTGGGTTGCGTGAGGAGCACAACCCTGTTCTTGTGGAACCTCGTATAAGGCAGATGGGCCACCAGAGCCTGGAGCTCGCTCATCCTGTGAGCAGAGGTGAGCATTACAAGGAAGACCACCTTCCAAGAGAGATACTTGAGGCAGCAAGAGTTGAGAGGAGTGAAAGGTGGCACTGTAAGCTTTGAGAGAACCCTATTGAGATCTCACTTCACCGCCATGGGGCAGACAGGCGGTCGTGAGAGCAGTAGGCCTCTCAGGAAGCGAATCAAGAGGGGCTGAGTGGAGAGGGACTTACCCTTGACCAGATGGTGGAGCACCGATAGTGCACCAAGGTGTATTCTAACATAGTTGGATTACAGCTCTGCCTGAAGCAGGTACTGCAGCACCAGCTGGACAGAACAGGACGTTGATCCGCTTCGCCACACACCACGCAGAGAATCTCCACCACATGGATAGAAGCCTTGCGGATCGTGGAAGATGACCTCCTTCACCTCACTTGTAAGACTGAAGTGGGCCAAGGCTACCCTTTCAGCCAGGATGTCAGAGTCAGGGACCCCAGATTGGGGTGCAAGAGAGAGCTCTCCTCCTCTGATAGCAGGACCGGGGCACACCCCAGAGGAACCAGGAGAGCATGAGACAGGCGGAGGAGCAGGGAGAATTACTGGTGGCTCCTTGGTGGGTCCAGCAGCCATATCTAGGTGGCTCTTTCAAGCTGGACCTTGAAAAGGGTCTTGGCAATCAGCAGCATGGGCAGGAAGGCGTAGAGGAAGCCCCCTGTCCACGGAATGAGGAACGCATCTGCCGCCACCCGAGAGGGATGTGGCTCCCTGAAGCAGTAGCAGGAAAGCTGAGCATTGGCTGGGCTGGCAAAGAGATCCATCTGCGGGAGTCCCCAGAGACAGAACAGCCGGCAGGCCACCTGGTGGTCCAGCAGCCACTTGTGCGGTTGAAGGACTCGGCTGAGCAGGTCTGCCAGGGCTTTGCCCTGGTCCGAGATAGACTGCCTACAGGAGCATCCCGCTCTTGCTAGCAAAGGAGCAGAGGCTCACCGCCACTTGACACAGGAGGGACAACACTGTGTCTCCCTACTTGTTGATATAAAACAAACATTGCCATCTGGTTGTACATCTGAATCAGTACCGATTGGTGCTGTACATGATGGTGAATGGCCCGGAGGGCCAGCGCTATGGCTTGAAGCTCAGGGAGGTTGATCTATTGGAGTGTCTTTGCCTGCAACCAACAGCCCAGCTTGTGGAGGTCATTGAAAGAGGCTCCCTAGCCCAGCTTGTGGGCGTGGTAAGGATCCTCTGGGGGATGAGGACCTGGAAGGACATCCCGGCCCATAGGTGCAGGAGCTGCTGCCACCAGCCAAAGGAGTCGGCCAGAAGACAGGTCACAACCATTATGTCCTGCAGGCACCCTACTGCTTGAGACTACTGGGAGCAAAGGGCCCACTGAACTGGCCAAATGTGTAGGCAGGCATCTGGAGTGACATGCATCGTGGAGGCCATGTGACCCAGCAGATGAAGCATAAGTTGGGTTAACGCCGAGGGACAACCCTGGACCCCCAAGCACCATGACATGTTGGGCCATATCCAAGGGAGGGAAGCCCTTGGCCTGGATGGTGTCCAGCAGAGCCCCTATAGGTGTTGTGACAGATGGAAATGGGGTTGCTCATAAAATACCCAAAGTCCCAAGTGCATCAGAATGAGGATGGCGTGGGCCATTGCCTGTTGAGCTTCGGCAGTGGTGCTACCCTTGATGAGCCAGTCGTCCAGGAAGGGAAAGACAAACACCCTGTGGAAACGCAGGAAGGCAGCGACCACCGCCAGGCAGTTGGTGAATACCCTCGGGACGGAGGCCAAACTGAAGGGTAGAACCTCCTATCACAAAGCGGAGGTACTGCCTATGAAGGAGATAGATGAAGATGTGTGTATACACATCCTTTAGATCCAAGGAGCATAGCCAGTCTCCCTGCCAGAAGTAGGGTAGCAATGTTCCAAGGGAGAGAATCTTGAACTTCTCCTTCACCAGGAATCAGTTGAGTCCCACAAGTCTAAAATGGGCTGAAACCCTCCGATCCTCTTGGGCACCAGAAAGTAGTGGGAGTAGTACCCCTTGCCCCTGAAATGGGAAGGGACAAGTTCCACTGCCCTATACAGCTTTCTCAACTGTATAACTTACCTTGCTCTCTCACCTAACTGGGCTTTGTGTGGTAGCCAGGGGTTAACTGTTAAATTAAATATCTCTCCCTGCTCTGTCCCCAGAACCTGCTGTGTTTTAAACTTTTTTTCCTGCTCTAGCCTCCCTGAGGGACTACTCCCCTCCCCCCTGCTGAGGTATTGTGTAGCCTTCTTCCTGTCTCCTCCCACGTGTGCATAGTCTGTTCTGTTTGCCTCTCTCTGCTCTGGGAAGAGCAGTGCCCTCACAGTGCTCTGCTAGAGAGGTAGATATTTAACTCCTGTGACAACTTGCTGTGAGTTCTAGCTGTTTATTTAACTATTTGCTGGGAGTTCCAGCTGTTTATTTAATTATTTATTGTTTGACTTTATTGGTGTGCTATTTAACCTCATTGTTCCCTTTAGTTTTGCACTTCAGCTTTCTCAGCTGTATAACTTACCTTGCCTCTCTCACCTAACTGGGCTTTGTGTGGTAGCCAGGTTAACTGTTACTTTAAATTAAATATCTCTCCCTGCTCTGTCCCCAGAACCTGCTGTGTTTTAAACTTTTTTTCCTGCTCTAGCCTCCCTGAGGGACTACTCCCCTCCTCCCCTGCTGAGGGTAGAGAACAGGGTACCTTGTAACAGCCCTCTTTTAATAGGTCTTATTTCCCTCCCTCCCTCCCCAACACCCACCCACCCATGGAGTAATTATAGCTTTATAGGTACTTACACGTCTTAGAGGAAAGGGGCTGCTCTCAGGTGCAGCTCTTTATTCAAATCAGTCATACATTGAGGACCTGAGATTAATTAAGCTTCAGGTGAACAAGGTATATTAGAGGTATTAGATACACTTTTATTAGTATAAGCATTTACACCAACCCTTAGTAAATACAGAATTTAAAGATCTAAACACAAGCTTTAAACTAAGATGCAGACATCAGCGGGATGGGGGCTTTCCAGTCTTTTGCATTGAGTGTCACATGTATGATTTTCTCCCAGTTGGTGAGAGGTCTTACGTATGCACTAAGTGCAAGGAGCTCTTTGCTCTCAGGGAACAAGTCCATTCTCTAGAGGCTAGAGTAGCAGACCTGGAAGACATAAGAAAGACAGAAAAGTACATGGACGAGACCTACAGGGATATAGTCCTGAAGTCCCACCTCCAGTCTGGCAGCATCCCTGTTGCCATGGAGGAGAGAGGTCACGTGACAGGAGAGCATCACCCTGGTGCGGCAGGATGTGATCCTGTAACTAAGGACCTGTCCTCCAGGTGATGTAAAACCCTCTCGCACCGAGGACGTTTCTCCAGGGCCATGTGCCCAGGAGGGGAGGGTCAGGACAGCTGTTATAGTTGGTAATTCAATCATTAGGCATGTAGATAGCTGGGTGGCTGGCAATGTTCCCTCTAATTTTCTTTAGGCTGTGTGCGCATAAAATATCAGCTGTGTGCAGCTTTTGAAAGAAGGTTAAATTTTTGTGCGCCACATAACGACACTCGGAGTTATATACTTTAAAATTTGACTACACGTCAGAATACAGTATGTACACCACACTGATTTTAATCAAATTAAATGAAAATAGACGATTACTAAATGAAGCAGGAAATTTCTAGTAATTACAATCATAACTTTTAAATTTTAAGACGTCTGTGTTGTTTTCTATCAGAATCAGAGCCGTAATTTTTGTGCGCTCTGTTGTAAAGTATGTGCGCTCGCTCAGCGAGGTCTGTGCGCGCACACACGCGCACAGCTTAGAGGGAACAGTGGTGTCTGGTGGACGTGAAGATCTCCTGGTAACATGCCTGCCTGGGGCGAAGGTAGCGGACCTCACGCACCGCCTAGATAGGATCATAGATAGTGCTGGGGAGGAGTCTGCTGTCTTGGTACATGTCGGTACCAATGACATAGGGCAATGTGATAGGGAAGTTCTGGAGGCTAAATTTAAGCTTTTAGGTAGGAAGTTGAAATCCAGAACTTCCAGGATAGCATTCTCCGAAATGCTTCCTGTTCCACGTGCAGGACCCAAAAGGCAGGCAGAGCTCCAGAGTCTCAATGCGTGGATGAGACGATGGTGCAAGGATGAGGGGTTTGGATTTGTTAGGAACTGGGGAACATTCTGGGGAAAGGAGGGGCTCTTCCGAAGGGATGGGCTTCACCTTAATCAGGATGGAACCAGACTGCTGGCATTAACCTTTAAAAAGGAGATAGAGAAGCTTTTAAACTAGAAAATAGGGGAAAGCCGACAATCGCCCAAGAGCGGATGGTTTGGAAGAAGGTATCCTTGAAGGATACTACCAAAAGCAGTGAGGTTCCAAAAAAGAGTATAGTAGCCCAAATGCCCTTAAGTACCGTGCAGACAGAGCGTAAGGATTCCAAATTATCCATGCCTACCAATAGCCAGATTAATATTAATAAAATACAGTCTCTAAAATGCTTGTATGCAAATGCTAGAAGTCTAAATAATAAGATGGGAGAGTTAGAATATATAGCACTAAATGAGAGGTTAGATATGATTGCAATCTCAGAGACATGGTGGAAGGAGGATAACCATTGGGACACTGTGATACCTGGATACAAACTATATCGTAATGATAGAACTGATCAAATTGGTGGAGGTGTTGCGCTCTATGTTACAGAGGGCATTGAGTCAGAAAGGATTAAAGTTTTGCAGGAAACAAAATTTGCTGTAGAATCTCTATGGATTGAAATTCCATGTATGAAGGGGAAGGTGATGGCAGTGGGGGTGTACTATCGACCGCCTGGCCAGAATGAACAAATGGATGATGAAATGCTCAAAAATCTCCAAGGAAGCTAACAAAAGTCACAGCAGAGTAGTAATAATGGGTGATTTCAATTACCCCGGTATCGACTGGGTCAGTGTCACAGCAGGACATGCTAGGGAGATAAAGTTTCTAGATGAAATAAATGACTGCTTCTTGGAGCAGCTGGTTCATGAACCGACCAGAGGCAAAGCCATACTGGACCTAGTCCTTAGTGGAACACCAGATCTGGTGCAAGAAATAAGAGTGTTGGGACCACTTGGCAATAGTGATCATAGCATGATCGTGTTTGATTTAATTAGTGGAGGAGGGATAGTAAATAAATCCACAGTACTACCTTTTAACTTTCGAAAGGGAGACTATGATAAAATGAGGAATATAGTTAAGAAAAAACTAAAAGGAGCAGTTGCAAAGGTTAAAGACTTACAGCAAGCTTGGGTGTTATTTAAAAATACTATCCTGGAAGCCCAGACCAGCTGTATTCCACGCATTAAGAAAAGTGGAAGAAAGTCCAAAAAACTGCCAGCATGGTTTAAAGGTGAGGTCAGAGAGACTGTTGCTGCCAAAAGAGCAACCTTCAGGAAATGGAAAATAGAGCCAAATGATGAAAACTGGAAACAGCACAAGCACTGGCAAGTTAAATGCAAAGCATTGCTAAGGCAGGCAAAGCGAGAATTTGAGAAGAAACTTGCTACGGAAGCAAAAACACGAAATAAAAACTTTTTCAAGTACATTCATAGCAAAAGGTCTGTGAGAGAGTCAATTGGACTGTTAGATGATAGAGGAGTAAAAGAAGCAATAAGAGGAGACAAGGCTATAGCGGAGAGACTGAACGAATTCTTTGCTTCAGTCTTTACTGAGGAAGATGTAGGGATGTTACCCAAGACTGAAGTGGTATTTAAAGGTGATACTGCAGAGGAATTGAGAGAAATATCGCTACACCGTGAAGATGTATTACAACTATTTGATAAACTGAATAGTAGCAAATCACCTGGACCAGATGGTATACATCCAAGAGTGTTGAAAGAACTGAAATATGAGATTGCAGACCGGCTATTGGTAATCTGTGAATTTTCATTAAAATCATCTGTAACACCTGAAGATTCGAGGGTCGCCAATGTAACGCCAATTTTTAAAAAGGGTTCCAGGGGTGGCCCGGGAAATTACAGACCGGTGAGCCTGACGTCAGTACCGGGGAAAATGGTAGAAACCATCATAAAGAACAAAATTACAGAGCATGTAGATAGTCATGGCCTAATGGGAGACAGCCAACATGGCTTTAGACAAAGAAGATCTTGTCTTACTAATCTGATCTGTTTTTTTGAAGGTGTGAATAAACAGGTAGACAAAGGTGAGTCGGTTGATATAGTGTATCTGGACTTTCAGAAAGCCTTTGACAAGGTCCCTCATCAGAGACTTTTGGCAAAACTAAAAAGTCATGGGATAGGAGGCAGTGTACTATTGTGGATCGGGAACTGGTTAAAAGATAGAAAACAAAGGGTAGGGCTACATGGCCAATATTCCCAATGGAAAAAGGTGAATAGTGGAGTACCCCAGGGATCTGTACTGGGTCCGCTACTTTTTGACATATTCATAAATGACCTAGAAAAGGGAATAACTAGTGAGGTTATCAAATTTGCAGACGATACAAAACTGTTTAAAGTTGTTAAAACCCAAGAGGACTGTGGAAAACTGCAGGAGGATCTGAATAAATTGGAAGACTGGGCACCCAAATAGCAGATGAAATTTAATGTGGACAAGTGCAAAGTTATGCACCTAGGAAAGAACAACCCACACTATGGTTACACGATGCAAGGTTCCACATTGGGAACCACCACCCAGGAAAAAGATTTAGGAGTCATCGTGGATAACATGTTAAAACCCTCCGCCCAGTGTGCAGCGGCGGCCAAGAAAGCAAATACAATGCTAGGTATCATAAGGAAAGGAGTGGAGAACAAAACAAAGGATATTATAATGCCTCTGTATCGTTCCATGGTACGACCACACCTTGAATATTGTGTGCAATTCTGGTCGCCGTATCTTAAAAAGGATATAGCGTTATTAGAAAAAGTACAGAGAAGAGCCACCAAAATGGTAAAGGGGATGGAAGGCTACTCCTATGAAGAGAGGCTACAAAGGTTAGGGCTCTTTAACCTGGAAAAGAGACGGCTGAGGGGAGATATGATAGAAGTCTATAAATTAATGAACGGAGTGGAACGGGTAAACGTATATCGATTGTTTATGCTATCAGAATATAGAAAGACTAGGGGACATGTAATGAAGCTACAGGGTAAACTATTTAAGACAAATAAGAGAAAATATTTTTTCACTCAACGTGTAATCAAACTCTGGAATTTGTCACCGGAGGATGTAGTAAGAGCTGTTAGTGTAGCTGGGTTTAAAAATGGTTTGGACAAGTTCCTGGAGGAAAGGTCCATAAACCATTATTAAAAAGGGACCCAGGATAATCAATGCTTGACCCAGTACAAGCATTGTGGAACCTGTGTCTTTTGGGGATACTGCTAGGTACGTATGACCTAGATCGGCCACTGTTGGAAACAGGATACTGGGCTTGATGGACCTCGGTCTGACCCAGTATGGCATATCTTATGTTCTTATGTTGGCCAGAAGATTTGTGAGTTCCGGCTGAAGCAGGCCCCGGTGAAGGAGAGTAACAGGGGTCTTTCCTGGAAAGAACGGCAGGGGCATCTGTTCGAGGCGGAGGATATAACCCTCCCTCACCATATGTAGAGCCCATGCATCGGAGGTGATGAGGGACCACCGGGCAGCATAAAACACCAGACACCCCCCCCCCCCCGGTATTGTGTGGCTGGAACTCCTGGGGGAAGAGAGGCCATGCCCAAGGGGTCAAAAGTCCCTTCCAGGTTGCACTAGAGGCGCAGTCAGGGGCTCGGGGGGGGGGGGGTCTTAGGCTTACGAGGCCGTGCCCTTGTCCCTTGACCTGATGGCCCTGTTGGGGAGATAGGAAGGCAGATTACTGAGGCTAGTTTCCATAAGCCTTCCTCTTCTTCGGGTTCAGGGAATTTATACCCAAAGCCTTCCTTAGGGAAGAGTCAGTGGTGCTTTTAGAGAGCCTGGTCTTAGTCATTAACACAGACTCTAGCTCGACGGCCTTGTCTGTCATGGGCTTGCAGAAGACATTCTCTCCCTGGCAAGGGACATTGAACAACTTGTCCTGCACCCACTGTTCCAAGTCGGAAGACCTGGTGGCAAGCACTAATGCCAACTGCAACTACTCTAGCCACCGATTCAAAGCCATCATAGACCACTCGACTCATACATTTGGAGCACTCTTTGACCGTGGAGGTCAAGGTACGGAACTGCTGGAGAGGTTCCTTGGATAGACCAGCCGAGAACCCAGTGAGTTCCCTTGCTAAATACCACAAGTACATGACCATGTACAGCTGGTTGGCCTGGATCTGGCTGATTAGCATGAGCCCTGCAAGCACTTACTGCCCAAGGCATCCATGGCGCAGGCCTCCCTGCCAGGGGGCACAGAGAAGTGAATCTACTGACTCTTGAGAATATGCAAGGCCAACTACACCACCATGGAGTTGTGAGACAGTTGAGCTTTTTGGAGGCCAGGGCTCTGGTGGATCCAATACAACCAGTCCAGCCGCCTGCTCGAAATAGGTACATAAGAACATAAGATATGCCATACTGGGTCAGACCAAGGTCCATCAAGCCCAGTATCCTGTTTCCAACAGTGGCCAATCTAGGTCATACGTACCTAGCAGTTTCCCCAAAAGACACAGGATCTACAATGCTTGTATTGGGTCAAGCAGTGATATCCCGGTCCCTTTTTAATAATGATTTATGAACCTTTCCTCCAGGAACTTGTCCAAACCTTTTTTAAACCCAGTTACACTAACAGCCTTTACTACATCCTCCGGTAACAAATTCCAGAGTTTGATTACATGTTGAGAGAAACAATATTTTCTCTTATTTGTCTTAAATAGTTTACCCCGTAGCTTCATTGCATGTCCCCTAGTCTTTCTATATTCTGATAACGTAAACAATCAATCTACATTTACCTGTTTCACTCCGTTCATTAATTTATAGAGTTCTATCATATCTCCCCTCAGCCATCTCTTTTCCAGGTTAAAGAGCCCTAACCTTTTTAGCCTTTCTTCATAGAAGTATCCTTCCATCCCCTTTACCATTTTGGTGGCTCTTCTCTGAACCTTTTCTAATAACGCTATATCCTTTTTAAGATACGGCGATCAGAATTGCACACAATATTCAAGGTGCAGATACAGAGGCATTATAATATCCTTTGTTTTATTTTCCATTCCTTTCCTTATGATACCTAACACTCTATTTGCTCTCTTAACTGCCGCTGCACACTGGGCGGAGGGTTTTAACATGTTATCCACAATGACACGTAAATCTTTTTCCTGGGTGGTGGTTCCTAATGTGGAACCTTGCATCGTGTAACCATAGTTTGGGTTGTTCTTCCCTAGGTGCATAACTTTGCACTTGTCCACATTAAATTTCACCTGCCATTTTGATGCCCAGTCTTCCAATTTATCCTCTTGCAATTTTCCACAATCCTCATAGGTTTTAACAACTTTAAATAGTTTTGTGTCATCTGCAAATTTGATAACCTCACTCGTTATTTCCCTTTTCCAGGTCATTTATAAGTGTCAAAAGCAGCAGACCCAGCACAGATCCCTGGGTTACACCACTATTCACATTTCTCCATTGGGGAAATTGGCCATTTAGCCCTACCCTCTGCTTTCTATCTTTTAACCAGTTCCTGATCCACAATAGTACACTGCCTCCTATCCCATGACTTTTTAGTTTTGCCAAAAGTCTCTGATGAGGGACCTTGTCAAAGGCTTTCTGAAAGTCCAAATACACTATATCAAGCGACTCACCTTTGTCTACCTGTTTATTCACACTTTCAAAAAAACATAACAGACAAGATCTTCCTTCTCTAAAGCTATGTTGGCTGTTTCCCATTAAGCCCTGACTATCTACATGCTGAGTAATTTTGTTCTTTATGATGGTTTCTACCATTTTTCCCGGTACTTACGTCAGGCTCACTGGTCTGTAGTTTCCCAGAACACCCCTCGAACCCTTCTTAAAAATTGGGGTTACGTTGGCCATCCTCCAATCTTCAGGAATTACAGATGATTTTAATGATAGTTCACAGATAGCAGGTCTGCAATCTCATATTTCAGTTCTTTCAACACACTTGGATGTATATCATCCGGTCCAGGTGATTTGCTACTCTTCAGTTTATCAAATACTTGTAATACATCTTCCCGATGTATCGATATTTCCTTCAATTCTTCCGTACCTTTAAATACCACTTCAGTCATGGGTAACATCCCTACAGTTTTTGTCATTTGGCTCTTTTTTCCATTTCCTGAAAAATGCTTTTTTTGGCAACAGCCTCTCTACCTCACCTTTAAACCATGCTGGCAGTTTTTTGGACTTCCTTCCACTTTTCTTAAAACATGGCATACAGTTCTTATGGGCTTCCAATATAGTATTTTTCAACAACACCCAAGCTTGATGTAAGTCTTACAATAAGTTTGATGTAAGTCTTTAAGGTGTACAAGTCTTTAACCTTTGCAACTGCTCCTTTTAGTTTTTTCTTAACTATTTTCCTCATTTTATCATAGTTTCCCTTTCAAAAGTTAAAAGGTAGTACTGTGGATTTCCTTACCAAGTGGCCCCAACACCCTTATCTCTTGCACCAGATCTGGTGTTCCACTAAGGACTAGGTCTAATATGGCTTCCCCTCTGGTCGGTTCATGAACCAGCTGCTCCAAGAAGCAGTCATTTATTTCATCTAGGAACTTTATCTCCCTAGCATGTCCTGCCATGACACTGACCCAGTCAATACCGGGGTAATTGAAATCACCCATTATTATTACTGTGCTGTAACTTGATTTCTTTGAGCCATCGCCTTCCCCTTTTTACATGGAATTTCAATCCATAGAGATTCTACAGCAAATTTTGTTTCCTGAAAAACTTTAATCCTTTCTGACTCAATGCCCTCTCTAACATAGAGCGCAACCCCTCCACCAATTTGATCAGTTCTATCATTACGATATAGTTTGTACCCAGGTATCACAGTGTCCCACTGGTTTTCCTCCTTCCACCACGTCTATGAGATTCCAATCATATCTAACCTCTCATTTAGTGCTATATATTCTAATTCTCCCTTCTTATTTTTTAGACTTCTAGCATTTGCATACAAGCATTTCAGAGACTGTATTTTATTCATATTAATCTGGCTATTAGTAGGCAAGGGTAATTTGGAATCTTTATGTTCTGTCTGCTCCAAACTCAAGGGCATTTGGGCTACTTTACTCTTTTTTGGAACCTCTCTGCTTTTGGTAGTATCCTTCAAGGATACATTCTTCCGAACCATGAGCTCTTGGGCGACTATCGGCTTTACCCTATTATCTAGTTTAAAAGCTGCTCTATCTCCTTTTTAAAGGTTAATGCCAGCAGCCTGGTTCCATCCCAGTTAAGGTGAAGCCCAGACCTTCGGAAGAGCCCCTCCTTTCCCCAGAATGTTCCCCAATTCCTAACAAATCCAAAACCCTCATCCTTGCACCATCGTCTCATCCACACATTGAGACTCCGGCACTCTGCCTGCCTTTTGGGTCCTGTGGGTGGAACGGGAAGCATTTCGGAGAATACTACTCTGGAAGTTCTGGATTTCAACTTCCTATCTAAAAGTCTAAATTTAGCCTCCAGAACCTCCCTACCACATTTTCCTATGTCATTGGTACCAACATGTAGCAAGACAGCAGACTACTGCCCAGCACTATTCTAAGACCTTATCTAGGTGGCGCGTGAGGTCCGCTACCTTCGCACCAGGCAGGCATGTTACCAGGAGATCCTCAGGTCCACCAGCCACCCTGCTATCTACATACCTAATGATTGAATCACCAACTATAACGGCTGTCCTAACCTTTCCCTCACAGCACATGGCCCTGGAGAAACGTCCTCGGTGCGAGAGGGTTTTACAGCACCTTGAGGACAGGTCCTAGTTACAGGATCACTTCCTGTCACATCAGGGTGATGCTCTCCTGTCTCGTGACCTCTCTCCTCCATTCCAACAGGGATGCTGCCAGACAGGAGGTGGGACTTCAGGACTATATCCCTGTAGATCTTGTCTATGTACCCATATATCTTTCTTATGTCTTCCAAGTCTGGTACTCTAGCCTCTAGAGAACAGACTCGTTCCCCGAGGGCAAAGAGCTCCTTGCACCTAGTGCACACGTAAGACCTCTCACCAACTGGGAGAAAATCATACATGTGACACTCAATGCAAAAGACTGGAAAGCCCCCTTGTTGCTGCTGGACAGCAGTCTGCATCTTAGCTTTAAGTTTGTGCTTAGATCTTTAAGTTCTTTACTTATTAAGGGTTGCTGGGGATACTTATATTAATAAAAGTGTACTTAATACGTTTAATATACCTTGTTTACCTGAAGCTTAATTAATCTCAGGTCCTTAATGTATGACTGATTTGGATAAAGAGATGCACCCGAGAGCAGCTTATTTCCTTTAAGATGTGTAAGTACCTATATAGAGCTACGATTATCCCAGGGGTGGGTGGGTGTCGGGGAGGGAGGGAAATAAGACTTATTAAAAGAGGGCTGCTGGGGGGGCATTTCAAGATGGCGGCAGCACTCTTTGCTGTGTGAGCACATTTTTCTTCTATGGGGAAAAAACGGAAAGGCAAATCAGGGCCGGTGCCCTCCCAGCCCTCTGCTGCCTCGACGCCGGTTTCTGCAATAGTTGGTCCCTTGGATTCTTACCTTTTACGTGCTGCACAGGGTTCAGACGCGTCTGGTGGAGTGAGCCGGCTTGCGGTTTCATTGGAGCTGGATAGCTCAGCAGCCGCTTCGGCAGAGTCGTCCTCCCCAGTATTGAGCCCGGCGCCGAAGGTTCCTCGGAGTCACGCGTTGCCGGAGGGCTTCCTGAGGGTCTCCTCCTCTGCAGAGTCGGAGAAAGGTGATACCTTGTATGGGCCAGGAAAAGGTGGACTCGAGAAACCGTTTAGTGGAGCTGTGGTTGAGCTCCCTTGCGTTTCATCTTCGGCGTCTGAAGGAGGAGTGCCTAAGGTGCAGATTCCCCTTTCTGCACGGCGAGGTGAGTCGCTGGTACCGATGGAGGAAACCCCCGTGCTGGAATTCTCCCTGCAGCGTCCGGAGAACTTTACTTTAGAGTCTATTTGGAACGCTATCGCCTTGTTAGGTGAAGCTTTGTTTCCTCAAATATCTTCTTTGTCTACTAAAGTGAATACAGCGATGAGAAATTTAACTGAGTTGGAGCAGAAAGTCTCGGGATTGGCGGCTAAGGAGGAGGATACCCGGAATAGATTATCTAATGTGGAAGAACAATTTGAGACTTTTAAAAAGTTTTCTCTATCTGTACCTATGAGGCTGGAATTATTGGAAAACTTTTCTTGCTTAAATAACTTGAGAATTGTCAATTTTCCAAGGTCATTTTCTATTAGTGCTAAGGATATGTTTAAAGAGTATTTACTGGATGTATTGGGAGTTTCCCCTGAGTTAATGTCACCTATGGTAAAAATTTATTATTTGCCTACAGGGAAGCGAGCCTCTTCTAGTAGAGTCGTGGAGGGGGGATTAGAGCGAGCTGATGTCTTAGATGTTACTGGCATGTTGGAAACCTCTGGTCCTGACTCTTTAGTGTCTTCCACTTTGCTTGTAACTTTTGCCCTCCTTTCGGATAGAGAGTGGTTATTAAAACTCTTTTTCCGTAAAAGGAAGATTCTTTTTCGAGGCTTTGCTGTTCGTATATATCCAGATCTATCAAGGGAAACACAGAAACGCCGTAGGGAGTTTCTTTTGTTACGGCCAGGAGTTATACAGCTGGGGGCACTCTTTTTTCTTAAACACCCTTGTAAATGTCTGGTGAAATATCAGGCAGTTTCTTATGGGTTTTTTTGAGCCCTCCCAGCTACTAGCCTTTATTAGTGCCAAGCGATTAGAACTACCTATTGTTCCCTCCTAATAAGCTTATATTTGAAATGTCTGAACTTGATTGCTGCTTTGTTTCTTGCATATTTGTTAGTAAATTTGAGTGGAAGGTCCCCTTGTGTAGTGGACTTGGGTGGATAGATACATTGTTTGTTTTTGCTTTATGAGATGATTATTTT
This sequence comes from Ichthyophis bannanicus, assembly GCA_033557465.1. Taxonomy (NCBI): domain Eukaryota; kingdom Metazoa; phylum Chordata; class Amphibia; order Gymnophiona; family Ichthyophiidae; genus Ichthyophis; species Ichthyophis bannanicus. The sequence goes on along the minus strand of CM066035.1, from coordinate 505,090,494 downwards.
CTTTGATTTGTCTTTCTTCATATGTATCTTCCAGTTTCTTCAAGAGAGTGTATTGTTAACTTTCTTGATTTAGTTGTAAAAATTTCATAAATAAATAATTTAAAAAAAAAAAAAAAAAAAAAAAAAGAGGGCTGCTACACAGTACCCTGTCCTGTGCTTCTGAGGTAAGCTGTGACCAACTTCCTGGGTGATTAACAGTCCTTGCTTGGATAGAAGGAGTCTTTCAAAATGGCCTTTTGACCTGCCCCCTGGCTTTAACACCTATTTAAAAAGTTTCACAGGTCTCTTGCCCCCTAGGTAGAAGGCCTCTTTGTAAAGGTCTCTAGAAGACTTTATTTATTGCTCAAAGAATACTGACCCTCTTTTGCCTTTTATGCTAAGTTATATTCTGATTTGATTTAAATTAAAGCTCTTTGCTGCTGCTAGGCTCTGACTTTAGTAAGAAATTTAAACTAGAAGCTCTATGCTGGGTTCTAAATTTAACCAGAAAGCTCTCTTCTGTGTTTTAAATTTAAATGTAAACTTCTGCTACGAGGCCCTGACTGATTTAACAAATACACTGGGTTCACAGATTAAATCAGCTTTAATCCAAAGAATTCCCTTCAGAAAAATTCCCATTAGTATATACTCACTACTGAAAATCTCTCTCCAGAAGTAGCAGTCCCCTTTTGTAGTCTTCAAGGGCGGGGTCTCCCACATACGGAAGTGCAGCTGAACCAGGATTGGGGGGGGGGGGGGCGGGGAATGGCCACTTTCAGTGCCTCCTTTAGAGAGAGCCTCGTACTGGAGGATCTCAAGGTCCTCCGTTCGAGGCTCCTCCTCAGACTCTGTAGTGAAGGCAATCACCTTCACCATATCCCAGACGAAGTCTAGGAAGGCCAGGTCCTTTGATGGGAACCAGCGCCGGGCCTTGGGTGGGGAAGGGTCTGAGGGCACGTCCCGGTGAAGACGAGTTGTCTGGAGACTCATCATCCCCTTTTTCCCACTCCGACCCGGAGTCTGAGGAGATTGAGGGTCCTCCAGGCCTCTGGCTTGGGGGCTCCAGTGCTTAGAGCCGGGTGCCCTGGGCGGGGAAGTCCTCGGCCGGGACTAATGCAAAGGCGTGTCTCAAGGCCATTGGCGCACGAGGATCAGCTCCACCTCCTAGGATTCCCTCACATTGAAGGGGCTGGTAGTTGAGAGTGATGACCCAGAGGAACCAGGCATCAGAGTCCGCTGTTGGGCCATTAAGGCAGACAAGCTGCGTTCCAAGGCTACCATTCTGGCCTCAAGGCCAGAAGGCTCCGGAATCACCAGAGTGGGCACCGAGAACTTCGGGCCCGGCACTTTCACTGTTGAGGGGGTGTCCTCAACAAGGATGGCCTCGGAGGACAGAGGCCGAACCCCGGACGCTTATGATGTCTCCTCCTGCTGAGACAGCTTTGAGGGCCACACCTTGGACTCCCTTTGATGGCTCTGAGACCAGTGGCCATGGGACTTGCCCACAGACGAACTTGTCACCCAGCAAGGCCATCAATGACATCTGGCTCTTCAAGGGGCATTCCTCCCCGAGGGAGCCCCAGCTCAATGCCCTGTGACCTTGAGGCTCCAAGGAAGCGCATTCGCCACATGAGGCAGAAAGCTTATGGAAAATCACCTTGTGCTGCTTCTTAGTGTCTTGGAGGGCCTTGAGGGTCAGCTGCTGGCAGAGACCATAAGCTGAGGCATCATGGTCCGCCCTGAAGCACCGAAGGCAACAGTTATGCTGGTCTGAGCACGACATGTTATGTGCACAAGGCTTGAAGCCACTGACCGAGGCCATAGCGGGGAAAATGGCCCCCGCAAGGTCAAAGACTTTTTGCCTGACCAGAAAGGGTGCGAAAACCCACGCACTAGAGGAAAAAACCTGAGGAAAACCACAATGTCGAAGGCAAGCAGACCCAGGAAGCAAGAAGGGTATCAGTACACAAACTGAAGGGAATCAATCCAAAAACCAAAGTAAAAGACAAGAAAAAAAAATAAACTTTTTCCAGGGGCAACAGACACTTCCGATGTGCTCCATGGAAAAAAGGAGACTGAGGCAAGATGGCACCCCTTAGGCGGGAAGGTGATATGTATGTGTGGCGGTTCTCCCAAAGGCTTTCTTTGAAAGCTGGGGAGAGGTTACCGCACAGGTTATGTCGGTGTCTATGTCACCCAATATGTGAGGACAAACTTCCTGCTTGTTCCTGGAGAAAAGGGGTTACTCACTTCTAGATATCTGAGCAATACTCTTCTCATGCTGAACAGACGCAGAGAGGGATCTGAATGAAGGACCTCCTCCGAAAAAAAGAATGCAAAAACAAATGCCTGATTGAGGTGAAATAGAGAGATCATCTTGGGCAGGAAAGATGGCACTGTACCCAAGGCAACAGAGGTTATCATGATAACCAAAAAGTGTTCATAGCAGGACAGGGTCTACAGCTCCAATACCCATCTAGCGGAGGTGATAGCCACCAGAAACATCACCTTAGGCATCAACACTTTGAGAGAAGTCTTGCTCAAAAGGGCTCAAAAGGGGACTCTTTCAGAGCATAAGAACATAAGATATGCCATACTAGGTCAGACCAAAGTCCATCAAGCCCAGTATCCTGCTTCCAACAGTGGCCAATCTAGGTCATAAGTATCTAGCAGTTTCCCCAAAAAACACAGGTTCCACAATGCTTGTATTGGGTCAAGCAGTGATATCCCGGGTCCCTTTTAATAATAGTTTATGGACCTTTCCTCCAGGTACTTGTCCAAACCTTTTTTAAACCCAGCTAAAATAACAGCTTTTACTACATCCTCCAGTAACAAATTCCAGAGTTTGATTACACATTGAGTGAAAAAATATTTTCTCTTATTTGTCTTAAATAGGTTACCCTGTATCTTCATTGCATGTGCCCTAGTCTTTCTATATTCAATACCAACAAAAAGCTCCACTGGGGCACTGCCAGACACATAGGACGAATCTGCTTAGTCCCCTGGAGGAAACTAGAAACATCAGGATGTGCCCCCAGTAGTATTCCAGAGCTGCTACTTAAACCTTAAGAGAGTTCAGAGACTATTTTTATTTATTTATTTAACAGGTTTTATATACCACTTTCTCCTCAAGTCAAAGCGGTTTAGATTAAAACTTTCAGTTTACATAAAACATATCAAGTGGGGGTAAGGAGTGCAGGTTAAACAATCCCTGATCCAAGCTCATCCTACAAGGACAACATAGCTCCAATACACGCTTTCTCCACAGAGAGGGACTGAGCAGTATACCCTTTCTCAAATAGACTAAGGAGATAAATACCCTGCTACCCTAGGGCCTCTTCTACCACTCCTGGTTAATCTTTATCTTTATTCTTTATTATAAAACTTTTTATACCGCCATGACCAAAAAGGCATACAGCGGTGTACAATAAAAAACAGGCTACTGAGAGAACAGAAAAGAACGCCAATTATTCATAAAAGAGACAGCAAAGATAGAAAAGGAAGAACAGAGAAACAGAGCAGTCAACTGTGGGCAGGGGAGGAAGGAACATCAAAAGCAACACAGAAGAGGTGAGTTTTGAGGGAGGCCTTAAAAGTATTAAGAGATGACTCCATGCGTAAAGTTGAGGGAAGAGAGTTCCAAAGGCGGGGGCCGAGGAAGAAAAAAGCAGAAGAGCGTGTTGATTCGAGGTGAGCCCGAGAAGGAGGTGGGAGAAAGAGGCGGTTAGCGTGAATCGACCGAAGCGTTCTAGAGGGACAGTGAAAACGCACCAGATCAGAGAGGTAAAGGGGAACACCAGTGTGGAGAGCTTTGTGAACAAAGATCAGAACTTTATATTGAATACGGAAAGGGATAGGCAGCCAGTGTAAACGAATAAGAAGTGGAGTGATATGAGCCGTACGTGAAGAATTAGTCAGAAGACGAGCAGCAGTATGGTGAACCAGTTGAAGACGACGAAGCTGAGAAAGAGGGAGGCCGGCCAGAGAAGCATTACAGTAGTCTAAACGAGAAACCACAAGAGAAAAAAGAAGTGTAGTCAGAGAAGAAAAGGAAAGAAAAGGCCGGATAGCACGGAGTTGACGCAGGGTATAGAAGGAACGTTGAACAATAGAAGAAACGTGCCCTCTTAGGCAGCTTACGCCTCTCAAGAGTGAAGCCATAAGCAAGAAGTAAGTGAGGGTCTTCCATAATCAGGGGCCCTTTGAAGAAAAGGGCCTTCCTCCTGCTGAATCTGAAGCAGGGAGAAGTGGCCTAGTGGTTAGGACAAGGTAACTCAGGCCAGAGGGTCAGCGGTTCAATTCCCACCTGAGGACAGCAATCTCAGGCCGGAAGGACTGCAGTTTCTAGACCTATAGGCACTCCTTGTGGCCTGTGGCAAGCCACCTAACCCTCCGCTGCCTCAGGTACACATAGATTGTGAACCCTTTAGGGATGAGGGAATGTATCCAGTATCTGCTTGTAGTGATTATAAACTGCTCTGATGCCCTTCAGCCTGGGCGATATATCAAGAAATTGCATATTTTATTTATTTATTTATTTACATTCTCTTATATACCGCGCTATTCTGTATCAGTGCGGTTTACATTGAACAAACTGAAATTACATTGAACAGGGCATTATAACTTGGAGATAACTATTTTACAGGGAACATAAACAAACAAACGTCCCCATTCCAGTCAGCAAATCTGGGACCACTAGAATCATCAAACACTGGATGCTTTTGAATCCTGTGCAGTGGTAATTCACAAGGAGCCACAGAGGGAAGACATTAAAAAAAACCCTTCTGGGGCACACCTGAAGCATGTTCCTTCTGCGACTTTATAAGTGATTCACTTTGGCACTATTTTGCGTGACCATTAGATTGAACAACGGGGAGGCTCCTGCAATAAGAGGCTGAAGGCATGAGGACCCTAACTCCCATTCTCTGAGATCTGTGTTGCAACAAAGTCGACTTGAATGATATCGAACCCCACTATGTCGATTGCTGACTAAGCCACTAGGTGCTCCTCTGCCCAACTGCACAGGGTAGACACAGAGTGCCTCCTTGTTTGTTGACATACACCAGTGCCATGGCATTGTCCGAGAACACACCGACTGCCTTGCTAGCCAAACTGCCCAGGCCTCCAGAAGACTGATCAGCCAGGAAGCCTCCTAAAAGGAAGAAACCCTATGAAACATCTGGTCCACGCAGTTAGCCCCCCAACCTTTCAGTCTGGATTTAGTGGTGAGAGCCACACTGCTAACTAGATGACAAGTTTGAAGTCACCATGCCAGTTATTCCCTGAGCTCCCAAGGGGTCTGAACGAAGCGTTATAAGTTCAGAGATCAGAAGAACAACAGGTGCTCTGTGTTCTGGCCCATGAGAATAATTCAAGAGTTGACCCTGTGGAGCTGAAAATAGCCCCACGCTCTGGTAGCTGGCTGCAGGCAAAACTCCCTGATTCTGCAGCTTGAGCTCTGGCATGAGGAAAACTCATCCAGAGGATGCATTTCAATATCTTTCAGTGGCTGAGCATTCCTCAGGGAGTTTCGCCTGCAGCCAGCCTGGAATGAAGGCTGCTCTTGAGGTAATTGATAATCAGCCGCAGTAATTCCAGCCAATAAATCATGACAGCTATTTCCTCTTTTGATTTCTGGAGGGAATCTGACTGGATTAGTCAGTTGTTCAGATAAGAGTGAACCCAGGTCGCCACTACCACCATCACTTTCAAAAAAGTGTAGTTACTCACCTGTAACAGGTTTTCTACAGGAACAGCAGGAATCAGTCATCACATATGGGTGACGTCGGCTCCAATGGAGCCCCACGGAAACATCTCCCCAGATTTCAAAGAAAGCCTTTGGGAGATGCCACCTTGCATGCGTGGTTCCCTTACTCAGTCAGATGACATAGCTACAGCCGACAATAGAAGATGGCAAAAGCTGTAACAGCAACTCCAATGGGAGGAGGGAGGGCTGCGAGGACTGATTCCTGCTGTCCCTGGAGAACACTTGTTACAGGTGAGTAACTACGCTTTCTCCAGGAACAAACAGGAAGTCAATCCTCACATATGGGACTCCCTAGCTACAGGCTACAGAGAACTTGTAGAAAACAAGGCCGAGCCGTGAGCAGCCGCCAAGCGAATCTGAGGACAGACTCTGGAGGACCTGGTGTCCAGGGAGAACCAGCGCTCTGGTAACCTGAACAAGAAGGATCAGAGGGCAGAAGCTGCCTAAACACCGAACAGATTACAGAGTACAGCCTGGCCAAAGGCACTGTCCCTTTGGGACTCCCTCACCAGGCAGTAGTGAGCTGCAAAGGTGTGAACTGAGGACCAGATGGCAGCCTGGCAGATGTCTGCTATAAGGACAGAGCGTAGGCTTGCAACCGAGGTTGCCATAGCCCTGACGTTGGACGCTGTGACATGGCGCTTCAACAAAAGCCCAGCCTGATTGCGGGTGAAGACAATGCAGTCCACCACCCAGGTGGACAGGGTCCGCTTGGTAACAGCCTCCCCCAGTCGCCTGGGGTTATATGAAACAAAAAGCTGTGAAGCTATGCAGTGGCCCCGAGTACAGTGCAGGTAGAAGGAGAGGGCACTCTTACAGTCCAGAATATGGAGAACGCCGCCGCCTTGTTAGCGTGGAAAGAAGGTGAGGAGCACCACCTCCTAGTTGAGATGGAAGACAGATTCCACCTTCAGGAGGTATTTAGGATGGGTGTGAAGCACGACCCTATTCTTGTAGATCCTGGTATAAGATGGCCCGGCCACCAAGGCCTGAAGCACACTGACTCTGTGAGTAGAGGTGAGCACCACCAGGAAGATGACCTTCCAGGATAGATAACGCAAATGGCAGATAGCCAGAGGTTTGAAAGGTGGCTTAGTGAGCTGCGGCAAAGCCACACTGAGGACCCATTCCGCTAGGGGCGGGCGGATGGGAGGCTTAGAGAGCAGAAGTGAGGCAGCCGGAAAGGCAGCTGTGAGAGAAAGCCCCCCCTCTCCCCCTCAGGCTGCAGCGAAGCAGCACTTACACATACCCTTTCGCCCAGAAAACCAGTAGACCAGAGCATACCAGTCTAAACAGGTCACTCGGGAATGCTTTATGAGAGCCCACTGTCCCCCCCCCCCCTTCAGGGGCTACCGATTGGTGAAGAAGAGATACCTGGGGCGAATGGGAAGGTAGCAAGGGGGTTTGAGAATGTACGGTATATAAGACAGTGTGGGACGTCATTTGGGGTCTCAGATCTTTTGTCCAGGGTGCCGGCTCTGTCTATCTGAGTCTTGTGTACACAATAAAAGTTTCTGTTTGCATTCTAGTCTGTCTGTGTGTTCCTTCCGAGGGTGTGGGTGACAGGGTTCCTGCTTTATTTTGGTGCATTGGCCGGGAAGCCCTTTCTCCTCGCACCCACGGAGGGGGCCTCTCTGCAGTTCTGCAGAACGGGCCTCGGCCGGCCGGTGACCGCCTCCCCCCAGGGCGTCGACGGTCCTTGGCGCCACCGGGTCCCTTGTGTCCGGCAGGACTCCTTGACGCGTCTGGCTGGTCGGTCCCGGCGGGCTGATTACTCTGTTTGAAATCCGGCAGGATAGACTGGCATCCAAACATTCTCCGGCCGGAGGTCTGAGGTCTGGTGAGTACTACTGCCTTTCTGTTTTTGGTAGCTCTGTGAGTCTGGTAATCTGGAAATCCTGGTATTCTGTAATCCTGTTGCGGTTTGATCACCCGCACGAGCGGTCCGAGTAAGGACCCCAGGGGTTCTCTGAAACCACCGCTCATCCTGTCTGTGCTGAGGGGGGGGGGAAGGAGGGTAGCTGTGTATATGTGTACCTGTTGTTAATGTGTTTCTGTCCTTTCTCCCTTCGTTTCCTTCGTTGTTCTGTGTGTGAGGTCAGAGCAGCTGGGCTCTCTAAGTGCTCCCTCCTCCCCTTGGGGAGGCGGAGTCCAGGTTCGGGCAAGCATTCTTTTGTCTCTTCTCAAATGTCCTGTTCAGTGTCTGTCTATTTGTCGGTTTAACCCTGTGTGAGCTGGAAATACTGCCAGTGTTACTGCATTGAGAATTGTGCATTGTAATTGTGATTAGAGCATATTGTGATTAGAGCCTATTGTGATTAGAGCATGGGGGCGGGAGAATCTAAAGGGCAGACACCCCTGCAGTGTATGCTCCGTAATTTCAAGTCTGGGTTTGGAGAGGATTATGGGGTTTCACTCTCTGCCTCTCGATTGTCTGTTTTATGTGAACGGGAGTGACCAGCCTTAGTGAAGCTGCGGTCTCCCCAGGGGTCCACTGATTTGCCTACTGTGTTTTTAGTCCATGAGATTGTAGTGCAGGAACACCCGGATCAGTTTCCCTATATTGATTCATGGCTGGCCATATGCCAGAAACAGCCAAAATGGCTCCAGCACTGCCACGAGGATCAGTGTAGAATAATGGTGGCAGCTGCCAGTCGCAGGAAGGAGCGAACACCTGCCCCTGTCTACCAGGAGCGGGATTCCCCGGAGGTCCCTGCAAGCCCCCTCAACCTGCTTTACCCTACTGTCCCGTCCGTGCCCTTACAGGATCCGCCCCTAAGAGATGAAGAGTCAGAAGAACCTTCCCCCGGGGCGGGTGAAGCAGGACTTGGGGAGGATTCTGCAGATTCCAGCTTCTCATCAGGTTCCCTTTCTCATAGTGATACGCCCCTTCAGACCCCTCCATCATCCTCCTCTCCTCCTACTCCCGGTACTGCCTCCAGTGTTATAGCCTCACCCCCTGAGAGCACTCCGGCTGAGCTTCAGGCGTCTACCCCGCTGGCCCAGCACCTGCGGTCAGCTGCTGCAGAGAAGCAGACAAAACAGGATTTCCAACTGCCTTTGCGACAAGTACAGGGACTCCCGTACCTTGATGCTGCCGGACGGGTGGCAGTAGGACCTTCCAGTCTGATATATGTTCCTTTCTCTACCACTGATCTGCTGAATTGGAAAACCCATTATGCCTCCTATACTGAAAAGCCTCAGGAGTTGACAGACCTTATGACTAGTATTATGCAAACGCACCAGCCTACTTGGTCAGACTGTAGACAATTGCTTTCCACCCTATTCAGCACGGAAGAACGAGCACGTATTGTGCGGGCCACCCTCACGTGGCTGGAGGCACATCCTGCAGACGCTGGGGTTATAAATCCCCGTAAGCAAGCAACTGTGGATTTCCCGAATGAAGACCCTGAGTGGGACCCGAATGATCCCGAAGGAGCACGGGTTCTCACTCGCTTCCAGACTGCGCTCCTTGAAGGCCTCAAGAAGGGAGGGCAGCGGGCTATGAATATCAGCAAGATTGCAGAAATCCTCCAGCTTCCTGATGAGAGCCCAGCAGCTTTTTATGAGCGTCTGTCTGAAGCATATCGACTGTACACCCCTTACGATCCAGCAGCTCCTGAGAATCTTCGTATGGTGAATACCGCTTTCGTAGCACAGGCCCAGAGTGATATACGGCGGAAGCTGCAGAAATTGGAAGGATTTGCGGGCATGAACGCTGCACAATTGATGGAAGTGGCACAGAAGATCTTTGTAAATCGTGATCAGGAGCAGAGGCGAGAATCTGAGCGTCGGATGAAGAAGAAGGCAAATTTCCTAGCGGCTGCCCTAACCGAACGGCCACCAGTATCGGCCTGGACCAAGGACGGGAGCAGGGGACGTGGACGAGGACGAGGACAAAGGGGGCCAAGATTTCTCCTGGGCCCCAATCAGTGTGCATACTGTAAAGAGGAGGGACATTGGAAGAATGAGTGTCCAAATCGGAGGGGGGCAATATCCGTCCATGAGGGGCGCAAGGGTACCCATACACACCACACAAGGGCAGGGCCAGCCCATGGTATACCCACACGATACCTTCCCGCCCCCTCCACCAGATCTTGAAGGCCTCGCAAGTGGAACATTATGACTCGGATGAAGACTAGGCCAGACCGGGCTCCAAGCTTCTGTTGGGTCCCCAGGAGCCTATGGTCAAGATGAACTTAGGGGTCCAAGAAATGCAGTTCATGGTTGATACCGGAGCAACACACTCAGTGGTTACTCAGCAAGTGGCCCCGATTTCCTCCCGGACAGTAACTGTAGTGGGAGCCACGGGAGAAAGAGTGCAACGATCCTTTCTGCAAAACCGCATGTGTCAGTTGGGGGGACGAACTATCACCCACCAGTTCCTGTATATGCCTGAATGTCCTATACCCCTGTTGGGGAGGGATGTCCTGGCGAAACTACAGGCCCAGATATCATTCGGGCCCGGGGGGCCAGGCTGAGCTCGACATACCCAGCCTGGGCCCAGCAGTTTTGGTATTGTCCGTCCCCCGAGAAGAAGAATGGCGGTTGTTCGAGGACAAACTCAAGCCTGATGTGATTGCCCTGGATAAGTGGGATGCAGTACCCCCAGGAGTATGGGCAGAAGGCAACCCCCCAGAATGGCCATCAACAACCCTCCTGTCTGTATTGAGTTGAAGCCAGGAGTCTCCCCAGTACATGTGCGGCAGTATCCGCTGCCACGGGCGGCTGTGGAAGGAATTCATCATCATCTGGAGCGACTCCCTCAGTACGGTATCCTGCGGCCCTGTCAATCAGCATGGAACACTCCTTTACTACCAGTCCGAAAGCCAGGTACTACCGACTACCGACCTGTCCAGGATCTCCGCCGCGTTAATGACGCCGCTGTGACTCTGCATCCAGTGGTACCCAACCCCTATACCCTGTTGGGTCTCATCCCAGCGGCGGACTCTCATTTCTCCGTGCTAGATCTGAAGGATGCCTTCTTTTTCATACGTCTGTCTGCAGAAAGCCAACACCTCTTCGCCTTTGAGAGAGAGGACCCTACCACTGGCAGTAAGACCCAAGTAACCTGGACTCGCTTACCACAGGGGTTCAAGAACTCCCCCACTATCTTCAGTACCGCTCTGGCCCAGGATCTTGCTGGTTACCCCCCGGGAGTGCCTGGGAGACGAGCACTCCTGCAGTATGTTGACGATCTGTTGGTTGCTGCTGACTCTGAGACTGAATGTATTCTGGCAATCACAGAGCTGCTACAGTTGTTGTATAACGCGGGCTACCGTGCCTCGAAGAAGGAGGCTCAATTATGCCAGTTGGAAGTGAAGTACCTGGGATTCCACCTGTCTAAAGGAAGTCGGCGGTTGGGGAAAGAACGGAAGGAGGCGGTATGCCGGATCCCTGAGCCAACATACGCGCTTTCCTCGGGACTGCAGGATACTGTCGCATCTGGATTCCCAACTTCGCCAGGATTGCAAAGCCCCTCTATGAATCTACGAAAGGCCCAGAGACGAGTCCCCTTGAATGGGGACCAGACCAACGGGGGGGCCTTCGAACAGCTAAAGAGGGCGTTTCTATCATCACCAGCCTTGGGCCTTCCGGATGTCACTAAGCCCTTCACTCTTTATGTGCATGAAGCAGCGGGCACAGCTCTAGGGGTCTTGACTCAACAGCTGGGAACCTGGCCACGCCCGGTCGCCTACCTGTCTAAACAGCTGGATCCAGTGGCCAAGGGATGGCCACCCTGTTTAAGAGCGATAGCAGCAACAGCCCTATTTGTGGAAGAGTCGGATAAACTTTCCATGGGCCAAGACCTCTTAGTCACCGTCCCACATTCTGTCCAAACTTTACTGGAACATAAAGGTTTACCAGTTCCTGAATGTTAAAATACCAGAGTATATGTTATGGGGAAACCCCAGAGTGCGGATAACCACCAGTCAAGCCTTAAATCCTGCCACGTTCCTGCCTGTCGGCCCAGGACCACCTGATCACGACTGCCTGGAAGTAATGGACACGATCTTTTCCAGTTGCCCTGATCTGACAGACGTACCACTAAACAACCCGGATGAGATCTACTTTGTAGATGGAAGCAGTCTGGTAGTGGAAGGCCGCAGGTGTGCGGGGTACGCGGTGGTGACACTGGAAGTAATAGTCGAAGCTCAGCCACTGCCCTCGGGCACTTCTGCACAGAAGGTGGAACTCATTGCCCTCACCCGTGCCCTAACCCTTGGGACAAACCTTCATGTAAACATATACACAGATTCCCGCTATGCCTTTGCCACTCTCCATGCCCATGGTGCTCTTTACAAAGAAAGGGGGTTGATCACTGCAGCTGGGTCCGAAATTAAGAATGGTCCCCAAGTAGTGGCCCTGTTAGAAGCAGTCTGGTATCCCAAAGCTGTAGCAGTCATGCACTGTAAGGGCCATCAAAAGGGGAACGACGGGATAGCCAAGGGCAATAAACGGGCTAATGCAGAAGCCCGGCGGGTGGCGAATGCCTCTTTGTCCCAGCCCTACTCTGAGAGCTCCAAAGATTTGCAAGCCCCCCTGTTCCCAGTCCCGTTAAGCCAATGGGCTAAAAGATACACTACACGGGAAATGGACTTCTTCTGTCAGGAGGAGGGTGGGGTATTACACTCCGATGGTTGGATAAGATTACCTAGAAAGGGAACAGCCCCAGTGATAGTCATCCCAGACAGCCTTGCCCCAGCTTTCCTGTCATCTTTCCATCAGACCACTCACTTTGGCAAGACAGCCATGGAAACTACTCTCCGCCCATATTTCTTTATTTCCTGCTTATCTTCCCTGGCAGCTGCAACTGTTAGGCAATGTACCATGTGTGCTAAGAACAATGCTCGTCAGGGTCCTTGCCAACCCCCAGGAGTGCAGTCCTATGGGGTCACCCCCATGGGAAATATCCAAGTTGATTTTACAGAAATGCCCCAAGCAAATGGATACCGATATCTGTTAGTTCTGGTTAGTACATTCACGGGGTGGGTGAAGGCCTTCCCAGTCCGTACAGAAAAAGCCAGAGAAGTGACAAAGGTGCTACTGCATGAAATCATCCCCCGTTTTGGGCTTCCAGTAGTAATGGGATCAGATAACGGACCTGCATTTGTGGCCCAGATAGTACAACAGGTAGCCAAAGCCTTGCAGATTGATTGGAAGCTACATACAGCTTACCGTCCGCAGAGTTCAGGGAAGGTGGAACGTATGAACCGTACCATTAAAATGCAATTAGCAAAACTGTGTCAGGAAACCTCCTTGAAGTGGCCCCAATTGCTCCCCATAACCCTACTTCGTATACGCTCAGCCCCACGAAAGGGTATTGGTGTTTCCCCCTTTGAAGCTGTGTATGGCCGCCCTGCACCCCTCATACAGGGCGTCCATGGGGACTTGATTCAGATAGGTTCAGACATAACCCGACAGGAACTGTTGGCTCTCAGTTCTGTTTTGCAGGAATTGCACCAGTGGATTCAGGAGCGGCTCCCCATCAACCTGACGGAACCACTCCATACACATCAACCTGGTTCGCGAGTGTGGGTCAAGGAGTGGAAGAGGGATCCGCTGACCCCCCAGTGGCGAGGCCCGTATACCGTTCTGCTGGCTACCCCGACGGCTATCAAGGTGGCTGAGATTGCTCCGTGGATTCATTACACCCTTGTCAAGGCCGCAGCGCCAGAACCCGTTCCAACCTGGACTTCTGTCACGGTTCCAAACCAGCCTCTGCGTTTGACACTAAAGAGAGATACTTCTGCCTAGAGACGGCTAACGCATCTGGACTGCTTAAGAGACGAAACCACCCCAAAATACATAGAAGTGCCATCTTTTTACTGCTATCCTTGATGTGGGCCTGTTTCCAGCCGAGCACGGGGACTACTAACACAGCAATATTACTCGCCCAAACTGCCTTAAACATGACAGACTTTTGCATACGTAACTCTCTACAAACTGGGGTTTTTCTGTCAACCTGTCTCATTGCTGTACCCTCCAGTATATGTGAACTGCTGAGTTTTACCATATTTACTAGTCTAGACTGTAAACAACCTGACATGTCATTTTCTACCCTCCTCTATAGTATTGGAGCCACCCAGCCTACCTCAGCTTTTAACCGAGTTCCTTTCTCCCTGCAGATAGTCTCCACCCTTAACGCTACTGATTGTTTTACTTTTGTAAATACCAAGACAGGAGGGTTTAATGTGTCTAATACTGAATTATCGTGCAACTCTGTTACAAGGGTATCTTATGTGTACTCAGAAATGTATCTACCCTTAGGCTGGTTTTTGATATGTGGGAGGATGACTTATACCTATGCTCCCATGAACGCCACCGGTGGCCCATGCACCCTCGGCAGGCTAACGACCACAGCTTTCTTCCACACGCCCAAAGTAACTAAAGTCCGCCCCAGACCTCCCCGCTCTATCCCATGCCCTCGACCTGTAACTCAAATGTAGAACCCTACAGTGATGAGATGGCCCTTGGGCTGTCGCTATCAATCGTTGCAACACCTGGGTTAGCCCTACACAACTCAATGGAAATAAGCCAACTTGCTTGTTCTCTAGCTAAATCCCTTAATCTGACCTCAACCATACTGGCCACCATGTTTGGGGCTTAGAGCCCTTAGGCTTACGTTGGCCTTGGCCCGGTCTTTTGCCCTGTTGACCCTGCTGCAGGGCCTGGGGGGTCTAGTATTGGGGATAGCCCTGGTAAGGCTGGCCTGTTCTGTGAAAAGGAGGCCTCTTTCCTGACTGTTTCTTCTTGGAAAGAGTGGAGATCTTCCTGGAGAGCAGAGTTCGTATAATGTACTCTGTATTGATCTCGGCTGCCTTTTCCTTCATCAGTTTGCCTTAGAGGTTTTCACAGAGACAGGGAATATTGGGAAGTTTCTCCTGTACCCATTGCTCAAGGTCCAATGCCTGGAGCCAGGCCTAGCATCTGGCATCGATGGCTGCGGCGGCCACCCTCACATTAGATTTGAAGCAGTCGTAGGTGGCTCAAGATATGTACTTCAAGCACTTTCCGATACACTTCGTGAGGGTTTGGAATCGCTGGAAATGATCTCCACCAAGACCCACCGAGAAACCTGAGAGTTCTTTTGCTAGGTACCTGTTTGTAGTGATTACATAATGTAAACCACTTTGATTGAAGGATAAGATGGAATAGAAAACTGGTTAAATAAATAAAAATAAATAAATAGGCCTCAGAGATACATGCCGATATACAGCCAATATGCATGTATTTGGCAACCCAGCATGGAGCCATGGTAGCATTTGCGTCCCAGGACATCGAGGGCGCAGGACTCCCTGTCCAAGGGCCTGGAAGAGTGAGTCTTCGGGCTTTTCTGCTGGTGCATGGTCAACTCCACCACCATAGAGGTGTGAGGAAGCTGGGACCCCGCTGGACCCGGTACATGGTATCCAAGCTTCTAATAGCTATCAGCACAGACGCCTGAGTCTCCCACATCCAAAGGAGTCGTTGCCAGAGGATGGCGGGGATGGAGACCGTAAGGGCCTCCTTAGGTGGGGCTTATACTGGAGTATTTCAAGCTTCTCCGTGCGAGGGTCCTTCTCCAACTCTGTGGTTAGAGACAAGGCCTTCACCATGTCCTAGACAAACATGAGGAACGAGGAGTCCTCGGGAGGGGACTGGTGTCAACGCCAGGGGAGATGGATCCGAGATTGCGGTGTTTACGCGACTCCGGCAAGGCCTCGTCCTCTGACTCCCAGTCTGAGTAGTCCATAGAGGACTCAAGGCCTGACGGCTCTCCTAAGGAGTCGAGCTAGGAACGGATCTTCTGTGACCCACAGCTGTTGCTTGGTCAGAGCCACAAGCACTTGCCAGGGAGGATCTTGCTCCTGAGGACCAGGAGTGGGATCGAGACCCTCGCTGAGGATTGGCTCAAGGCCAGGGGCTTTCAAGGATTGTATCGGCAGCCCAGGGAGTCCTCAACATCGAGGTCCCTACAGTCTCTGCGAGCACCAGCGGAGCCGGGCATCGACTTTTGCTGCGAGGCAAGGAAGGCAGTGATACTGGGTTCCAACGCCATCATCCTGGATTCCCACTCAGGAGTTGCAGCCTTCGACGTGGACACTGGAGTGACTGGGTCCGGCATCAGAGAGGACAGTGAGTTTTCAAAGGGACAGGCCTCGGGGGTCCGTGATCCATCACCGAAGGCCGCAGTGTCTGTTCTGGGCTCCTTTGCCAGCTGCTCCCGCTCCTCAGGTACCCTCTAGGTACTGTGGGATCTTGCATGGGACTTGCCGTATGTGTCCGATTCCCAGGATGAGGTCCTCGAGGATATCTTCTTCTTCTTCTTGTGCTCCCACTTTAGAGAATCCTTGTCCAAGTTTCCGCAGACTTGATCAGGCGCTGCGAGGGCTTTATGTAACTCCAAGGATCCATGCGGGGTCTTAGAGCGCGAGGTTACCAGGGACACCAGGGCTGAATCTGACCTGTGACGATGTCATCCTGCTTCTACCAATGATTCTGGATGGCCTTAGCGGACATCTTTATGCATAAGGTGCAAACCCCTGGGTCATGGTTAGCAGCAGTTGTGTGTATCGGTTAGGGACATGTTCTTTGTGCACCAATCACACTTTTTGAACCCACTGACCATTGGAGCAAAAAGTGCCCCTGCAAGGCTGAAGACCCTTGATACAGCCACCAGTTAGTGCGAAACCGCACTAGAGGGAAAAAAAATCCTAAAAACGGTTCCAAGACTCGAAGCTGAGGCAACGGGTCTCGGAGACTGGTGCTAACCGGACAAGGAAACGCACTAGAAAAATCAACTTTTTGGGGGGAAGACGACAGATGTCTGTAGGGTTCCATGGAAAAAGGGAGATTGAATAAGATGGCACCCTTGGGCAGGAAGGGGACCACAAATGCGTGGTGGCATCTCCCAAAGTCTTTCTTTGAAATCTGGGTAGATACATCTGCGGGGCTCCGTCGGCGCAGATGTCACCCATATGCAAGAATTGACTTCCTGCTTGTTCCTGGAGAACGTCATCATCCACATTAGATTAGCATACCAAAGTCTTTGGGACCAATCCAGCACCATCACTAAGACCATTAACCTCGGATGAGATGCTATCCCTCCACAGCACCCAGCCCACCAAGTTCCATTGTGGAAACACCTAGAGGAGATCCTTCATGGTCATAGTTGGACCAATGCATCTAGCCCCTTGGACATGTGTTCCTTCCAATGACTGAAAAACTTGCTTACCTTGGTGTTTTGTCAACACCATACGGACCACGATCAGCTCAATACCAAGTGAATGAGTGACCACTCTACTGGATCCAACATGTTCTGGACTCAGGAAATCCGTATTCTCATTTCTGGTCACATATACCGCCAACTGGTGTTACTAGCTCTTCAGGACTTCCTCCCATTGCTTCAACAATATCTCTAACTTACAGGCCTGCGACTCTTCAGCGCTACACCATCTTCTACCGGGTGTCTGTCTTTGTCACTGCTGAGACAAGCGCATTGCCCCTCTACACGAGAAACCTCTCCTCCTCTGCCAGAAGCAGAGGATACAACTTAGCTATCAACTTGCATATTTGCCGGTCCACATAAGGGGTGTCCCATTCCACGGTAATCATGTCTAGAATGACTCTGTGAAGTGGAAAGCAACTCTATGCTTAAGGATGTTCTCTTAAAAAAAAAAACAAAAAAAAAAAAGAGGACCTTCCAGAGGAATCTTCACAGCTGGCCACTCTTTGGCTATATTCAAGGCCACTAGGGTCTGTGTTATTAATGATGGCAGCTTGTCCTCTGCAGGGAGTTCTCCCTCTTCAAACTCCTCATCATGGGTGGCATCCAAAAGGGCAACATATCCTCCAGTAAATCCAAAAATAATATGCAGACCTCCCCACGCCCTTCTCTTCTAATACCTCATCCTGCTCTCTACAAGGTCTCTTTGCTCTGGGTGGTGATCTCCCCAACAGTCTGAGTAATTCCCACTGACAGAGGAAACCCCCCATCCCTCTCTCAGGTAAAAAGCCTGTGCAACAAAAGGACAAATTCCAGGGAAAAAGGGGTCCCCACAGCAGAGGCCAAGCCACTTAACATCTCCAGAGGGAAACCAGAAACCAATCCCTGCTAAAGTAGCCATCCAAGGGACTTTGTGCACTGCTGCAGAGAGGCCAAATGGCAGCCATTCCCATGCAAATCAGCTGAACCTGATCCACTGTCATGGTCGACAAAGGTCTGGCATACTTCTCAGACAGGAAGCTGTGACTTGCCTTTATTAATGCCTCTGCCATGAATTGCTCTCTCACAGAGGTAGAATCCAGCTTCCCCCAATGCTGCCAGAAGTGCCTCGCAGGTCATGCAGCGGCAACAGCTGAAATCTGGCTGTGAAGTCATATGCCTTCCTCATCAATGTAGCACAACTGATCTGCTTCTGTTGTGTTTGCAATAGCTCCCCAAACTGGGAAGCCAGAAATCGACTGTCTTCCCTCTGCCTTGGATCTCTATTGAATTTTAATTTGTGCTGGATCCCCTAGTTTGTTTTTCTTGAAGTGGCAGAACTCAAAGTCGCCAAGCCACAAGCAGATCTGTCCCACAAATATGTGTTCAACCCCTGGCCTCCTCCCAAAAGTTGGAAAGGAGGAAAGGCGAAACCATCTCCAGCACCAAAGAAAGAAGCCTTGATTTGATCAAGCAAGGCTTGGGTACAAAACCTGGTAGTGCTGAGTCCCTCCCCCAAGTCAGCTTTCCAAGTCTCTCTCCTTTTTTCTGAGTGCACAGGTTCAACATGCTTCCATTTGTTGTGCACACTGAGAAATACTGCTTAGTTTCAGACTGTACAGGACCTTTACAGGGTGGTGTTTTTAAACCAGTGATTCTCATTCTCCATCTGCTGGCAGAAGTGTGTAAAGCACAGTTACTTACCTGCAACAGGTGATCTCTGGGAACAGCAGGAATTAGTCCTCACATATGGGTACGTCGGAACCGACGGAGCCGGCGCGGGAAAGCTCCCCAGCTTTTCAGATGAAAAGCTTTTGGGGCTTCCCACAGCGCATGCGCGCTGCCTTCCCGCCTTCCTGACCAGCTCTCTTCAGTTCGAGTTTATAGCTGAGACAATAGAGAGAGGAAAGGAAGGTAGATAGATAGAAGATACAACTCCTAGGGGAGGTGGGTGGGTTGTGAGGACTAATTCCTGCTGTTCCCAGAGATCACCTGTTACAGGTAAGTAACGGTGCTATCTCCAGGAACAAGCAGGAATATGTCCTCACATATGGGGACTCCCTAGCTAAGATGCCTGGGAGATCCCCCTCCAAGGGTAAACCATCTTCGTATGGATCTCAGGCATCCATTCAGGGAAGGTGGGCAGGAGTTGCTTAAGTATGGAACAGGTGTTTGAGGACAGCCTGACCAAACAAGGCATCCCGGCGGGAGTCCTTGTCCAAACAGTAATGGGCTGTGAAGGTATGAACCGAGGCCCAAGTGGCTGCTCGACAGATCTGATCGATGGATACAGAGTGAAGATGAGCCATAGAAGTAGCCATGGCTCTCACATTGTGAGCTGTGACATGGACTTCCAGAGAAATATTCTTACTCTGGTAAGCTAAAGAAATACACTGAGCAATCCAATTGGAAAGTGTACGTTTGGAGACTGGAAGTCCCAAATGAGAAGGATCAAAAGCCACAAAAAGTTGGGAAGACTTTCGATGTGGCTGAGTCCTGTTGAGGTAAAAGGCGAGAGCTCTTTTACAGTCAAGAGTATGAAGGTTCCTCTCTGCACTGGATGCATGAGGAGCCGGAAAAAAAAACAGGTAGATATACCTCTTGATTAAGATGAAAAGGCGAGACCACTTTGGGCATAAAGTGGGGATTCGTCCTAAGGACCACCTTATCATGATGAAATCTGGTATAAGGTGGATTAGCCACCAAAGCCTGCAGTTCACTGATGCGGCGAGCCGAAGTGACTGCAATAAGGAAAAGAACCTTCCAGGAAAGAAAGTTCAGGGAGGTAGAAACCAAAGGTTCAAAAGGTGGCTGCATAAGCTGACCCAGAACTAGGTTTAAGTCCCATGCCACCGGAGGTGGGCGGATGGGAGGCTTAGTTAGGGTCAGGCCTCTCATGAATCTGGCAATAAGAGGATGAGAGGAGACAGGTTGTCCATTTATAGGTTTCAAAGATGCTGCAATAGCACTGAAATGGACTCGTACTGAATTCGTCTTGAGGCCTGCATTGGAAAGATGCAGGAGATAGTCTAATAGAGAATGCAAAGGAAGTGCTAGAGGGTCAAGACCCTGTTGAGCACACCAAATGGAAAAAACGTTTCCATTTAAAAGCATAGGAACGCCTGGTAGAGGGTTTCCTAGAAGCATAAAGTATATCTTTCACTGGTTGAGAAAGACTATAATCATGCAGGCTTAAGCCTTCAGTAACC
Source organism: Ichthyophis bannanicus (assembly GCA_033557465.1). Classification (NCBI taxonomy): domain Eukaryota; kingdom Metazoa; phylum Chordata; class Amphibia; order Gymnophiona; family Ichthyophiidae; genus Ichthyophis; species Ichthyophis bannanicus. The sequence goes on along the minus strand of CM066035.1, from coordinate 505,070,351 downwards.
AAGCCTGGAGATGTAGGGACTTGGGGTTTGGATGCCACAAAGTCCCCTTCTCCTGAGACAGAAGGTCTGGCGCAGCTCCCAGGTCCAGGGAGGAGTCCTGGGAGAGCTGTAGAAGTAGAGGGAACCACACTTGGCGTGGCCAGCGTGGAGCTATGAGGATCATGGATCCGTGATCCCTCTGTAGTTTGAACAGAGTCTTGGGAATCAAAGGAATGGGTGGAAAAGCATACAGGAATTCCTGACCCCAATGCAGGAGAAAGGCATCGTTGGCCTGAGCTCCCTGACACGGAATCCTGGAACAGAACCGGGGAAGTTTGGCATTCCACGGACTTGCAAAGAGGTCTATGTCCGGGGTCCCCCATTCCTGGAAGATTCAGTGTATTTGGTCCATATGCAGGGACCACTCGTGTGGAAACAGAACTCGACTGAGTCTGTCTGCCCGAGAGTTTTGAACTCCTGGAAGATACACTGCCAGAAGATGAATTTGATGCTCTCTGGCGAAGGCCCATAATCTGAGAGCTTCGTTGCAAAGCGACAGAGAGCCCGTCCCTCCTTGTTTGTTGACATAAAACATGGCTACCTGATTGTCTGTCTGGACTAGGACAGTCAGGTTGACAAGGAGGGTGTGGAAGACTGTGAGGGCAAGGAAGATTGCTCGCAGTTCCAAAAGGTTGATGTGAAGGGTGGTCTCCTGGGGAGACCAGGTGCCCTGAGTGGAGAGGTGTTGGAGATGAGCTCCCCACCCTGTTTGGGAGGCATCTGTTGTGAGGGTTGCTTGGGGCAACGAAGGTTGGAAGGGGGTCCCCAACAACAGATTTTTGGAGGATGTCCACCACTGGAGAGACCAAAACAGACGTTTTGAGGTGAGTACTTGGTCTGAGAGCAGTCCCGATGCTTGAGACCACTGGGTGGCCAAAGTCCATTGAGCTGCCCTCATATGAAGACGAGCGTAGGGCACCACATGGACCGTGGAGGCCATGTGGCCCAGAAGTTGCAGCATTTCTCTGGCTGACAAGTGACTTCTGGACTGAGCCTGGGAGGCCAAACTGATTAGCCGTTGGCCTCGGACCAGAGGGAGGTAGGCCCTTGCAGTGGTGGAGTCCAAGTGGGCCCCTATGAATTCCAGGGACTGAGTAGGGATGAGTTGGGACTTGGGAATGTTTACCACAAGTCCCAGATATTGAAGAATACGCCTTGTGCGGTCCAAGGAAATCTGGGCTTCTGACTGAGATGGAGCTCGGATGAGCCAGTCGTCCAGATATGGGAACACGAAGATTCCCATGCCTCTTAGAAATGCAGCTACGACTGCCATGCATTTTGTGAATACTCTTGGAGCAGAGGCGAGACCGAAGGGAAGTACTCTGTATTGGAAATGTTTTCCCTGGAACAGAAATCGAAGATATTTTCTGTGGGATGGATGGATGAGTATATGAGTGTACGCATCCTTGAGATCTAGAGAACAAAGCCAATCCTGACTCTGAAGGTATGGAAGGAGAATGCCCAGAGAGAGCATTTTGAATTTCTCCTTGAATAGAAACTTGTTCAATTCTCTCAGATCTAGGATAGGTCTGAAGCCCCCTGTCTTCTTTGTTATGAGAAAATAAGGGTAGTAGAACCCTAACCCCTGTTGAGGAAGAGGAACCTCCTCTATTGCCCCTTGGGCAAGGAGAGAGGAGACTTCCTGACCCAACAGGGTCAGAAGAGATGGGGGAGAACTGAATTGCCTCAACATGGTATGGGGAGGAAGGCTGGAGAAATGAAGTTTGTAGCCCTCTCTGATGATAGAGAGGGTCCATTGCTCTGATGTTATTTGCTCCCATCTGGGAGCAAAGTGAACTAACCTTCCAGGTATGGTGAGAGGCTCTGGTTGTTCCAGAGCCAGAAATGGTAAGTTCTCTATGGGCAAGTCAAAACCCCTGAGGGGGTTGAGCCTGCTGGGGTGTAGCAGACACTGCAGACTTTGACTTTACTTGCTTAAATTGCTGACGTTTAGCAGCAAAGCGAGGCTGAGAAGATTGTTGGCCAGTATTTGTGGAAAATCTGGCCTTCTTATAGTAAGGCCTTTTAAAAGACTTCTTTTTGGCAGGAGTAGAAGTAGAAAGTCTATCTAGAGTGGCATTTTCTGCATCCATTTGAGCAGCTTTAATTTGCCAGTCTTCACCAAATAAGTTCTCACCTGTACAGGGCAGATTCCTTAGGCCATCCACAACCCAGGGTTCTAGGTCAGAAGCCTGGAGCCAAGCAAGACGTCGGGCTGCAATAGCAATTCCCGAAGCCCTGCCAGCAACCTCAAAGGAATCAAAGGCTGCCCTGTTGGAAAACTTGGAGACCTCTGAAAGTTGTGTCACCACAGAAGTGAAGTCCTCCTTTTTATCCTCAGGGATAAAGGGGCAAAATGTCGTACCTTTAGGGCAAGTTCTCTGAGAAACATGCCCATATAAAGGCTGTAAGAATTGATCCTGGCTATAAGCATACTAGCCTGGAAGATCTTTCTACCAAAAGAGTCAAGGGTCTTACATTCTCGCCCTGGAGGGGTAGAAGAGTGCCTTTTGGGACTCTTTATCTTCTTCATAGCAGACTTCACCACAATGGAGTGGTGAGGCAGCTGAGTTTTTTGAAACCCAGGAGAAGGAGGGACCCGGTACATGGTGTCCAACCTACGAGAATGAGGAGACAGAGTTAGAGGAGTCTCCCACAAATCCATCAAGTGTTCTTGAAGGATTTCATGGATAGGCAGAGTAACTGCCTCTTTAGGAGCTTTAGAGTATCCTAAAATATCCAATTTTTTTGATCTGGGTTTCTTTTCAGAAGATGTAGCAATAGAAGTCCTTTAGCTACATCAACAATGAAATCCTGAAAGGATAAATCCTCTGGAGGAGACATCGCCCTCTTTAGAGAAGAGGGCTCCTCAGGAAGATCAAACTCAGCAGAGTCATCAGAGGAATTGAACTCATCAGAAGAATCTGAGTATTCTCTCTGTGCTTGCAATGCACGATACGCGTACCGATCGATATCGAGATCGGGCGTATCGGGCATGGGATTGGTATCGGGCAAAAGCCTGAATCCAGCAAGCGGAACTGATCGACGCTTGGAAGTCGATGGTCTCGGTTCCGGTGTGGATACCGGAACCGGGGTCGGTACCGATGGAATCGGTACCGAGGGCGTCGCAGCCTTAATGAAAGCCAGAACGGCCTGCTGCATGGTCTGGACAGTATTGCCCATGGACGCCACTGCTGCCTGGATGTCGGTACCGGTATCGACCGGTACCCCAGAGCAGTCTAACAGGTGATCAGTCGAGGCCGTGCCATCGATGTCAACCTGTAACCCCATAGGTGATGCTTTGGAGGCCGGAGCCTCCCGCCGGGGTTTTTTGGTGTGGGCAGAATCCTCGATTGAGAGCCTCTCGATCTTTTGAAAGAGATTTGCTTTTAGAGGATTTGCCCACAGAAAGTTTGGTTACCTGAGATCCATCCGGAGAGGAAGACCTGGATGACTGTGAAGCTGGATTATCTGAAGCAAACAGCACATGGAACTTGTTGGCCCGGTTCTGCATACCACGTTTAGACATCTGGGAGAAGAATGGGCAGTCCGGTATGGAGTGGTCAGGTCCCAAACATTTAAGACACCATTCATGGGTGTCTGAGAGAGAAATAACAGCACTGCACTTGGTACACTTTTTAAAACCAGGAGCTGGCTTCTCCATGAGGAGAATTAGTGTAGGCCTGAAGGCCTAGCAAAAGTTACCACGTTGTGCTGAAATTAAAAAAAAAAAAAAAAAAAGATTTTTTTTTTTTTTTTAAGAAATAAAGAAAGAGAGACCGGCAGTACCGGTTTTGGTATGGGGAAGGCAGGTACGCGGTCAAAAGAAACAAATTAAAATAACAATTTCTTCAGCGGTGACAGGAACACGACCTGCTGGCTCCGCGGAAAAAGAGAAACTGAAGAGAGCTGGTCAGGAAGGCGGGAAGGCAGCGCGCATGCGCTGTGGGAAGCCCCAAAAGCTTTTCATCTGAAAAGCTGGGGAGCTTTCCCGCGCCGGCTCCGTCGGTTCCGACGTACCCATATGTGAGGACTTATTCCTGCTTGTTCCTGGAGATACCCATGTGTCTGGATTGGAGGGAAGATGAGGAATAGCATTTTCAATAGAAGAAGTTCCTCAAGAACAAAGACCATGATATGAAGTTGGAACCAGAGGAAACCAGAGAAAAGAATGACATTTTACTTGCCAGTTAATGTCCTTTCCTTGCGTCCTGCTAGACCAGTCCAGACGAGAGGACTGTGCTCCCTGACCAGCAGATTGGTGGAGACAAAGAACTAATGAAAAGCCCAGGTTTCAATGACATCACTCCCATGCTTCTATTCGCCTCAGCCACCAGAGGTCCTTTCAATGTTTGTCCCAAAGAATATGGGAGAAAGAGTAGTTACTCACCTGTAACAGGTGTTTTCCAGGAGCAGCAGGAATCAGTCCTCACATATGGGTGACGTCGGCGCCGACGGAGCCCCCATGCGGAGCATTTCCCCAGCTTTCAAGGAAAGCCTTTGGAAATGCAGCGCGCATGCGCGGTCCCCTTCCCGCCCAAGGGTGCCATCTTGCTCAGTCTGATGACACAGCTAAAAGACAGCAAAAACCAAAATGAAGTATATGACTGCAACTCCAAGGGGAGGAGGGAGGGTCGTGAGGACTGATTCCTGCTGCTCCTGGAGAACACCTGTTACAGGTGAGTAACTACTCTTTCTCTAGGACCAAGCAGGAAGTCGGTTCTCACATATGGGACTCCCCAGCTCTAGGCTACCGGGAACCCAAAGCTGAAAAATTAGCTCCCTCTAGAGCCTCAGCATGCGTGATAAGAATCTTCTCTGAAAACGCCCCCGTACGGTAGCCCAACACAAGGGCCGGAGGGTAGGAGTTGCCTAAACTTCAAAGAGATTACGAAGTACTGCCTGTCCGAAAGCACTGTCTCTTCGGGACTTCCTCTCGAGGCAGTAATGGGCCGCAAACGTCTGGCGTGAAGACCAAGTAGCGGCCCGGCAGATGTCTGCCAACAGAACAGAGCGGAGATGAGCTACTGAAGCGGCTTTCGCCATGACACGGTGGGCCGTGACTCGACCCTGCAAGGAGAGGCCGGCTGCCCTGTACGCCCAGGCGATACAGTCTGCTACCCAAATGGACAACGTACACTTGGAGACAGGTAACCCCAGTTTATTAGGGTCAAAAAATACGAAGAGCTGAGCAGCCCTTCGATGCTCCTGCGTACGGTCTATGTAAAAGGACAACGCCCTTCTACAGTCCAGGGTATGCAAGACTGTTTCAGCCCGGCTGGCATGCGGCCTGGGAAAGAATGTTGGAAGAACCACCTCCTGATTGAAGTGGAAGGAGGAGACAACCTTTGGAAGGAACTTAGGATGAGTCCGTAAGACCACCCTGTTCTTATAGAACCTAGTGTACGGTCTATCAGAAACCAGAGCTTGGAGTTCACTCACACGCCTGGCTGAGGTAAGAGCTACCAAGAACAACGCCTTCCAAGAAAGGAAGCGTAAAGGACAAGTAGCCATCGGCTCAAACGGTGGGCGAGTAAGTTGCTGCAAGACCACATTCAAATCCCACTCAGTGGCAGGTGGACGAATCAGAGGCTTGAGCAAAAGCAGGCTTCTGAGGAAGCGGGACACCAAGGGGTGGCCTGACAGAGACTGTCCCTCCACCGGTGAGTGGTGCGCTGATAGGGCACTGAGGTGAACTCGAACAGAGTTGGATTTAAGGCCTAGGTCCGACAGGTGAAGCAGATACTGCAGTACCACTGGCACCAGGCACGAAAAGGATCCTCCTGGCGCTGAGCACACGAGGTGGAGAACCTACGCCACTTGAGGGCATTAGACTTCCGAGTGGACTGCCTCCTAGAGGCCAAACACCACCTCTTCCACTTCCTTAGGTAAACGTAAGGGGCTAGGACTATCCTTTCAGCAGCCAGGCCATCAGATTGAGGGATTTGAGGTTGGGGTGCAGAAGAGATCCCTGGTCCTGAGACAGGAGATCGGGTTGCACTCCCAAAGGGAGTGGGGTGTCCACCGCCAACTGCAGGAGGAGTGGAAACCACGGTTGCCTCGGCCATCTGGGGGCTACCAGAATCACCGAGGCCTTGTCCTGAAAACCCTGAACAAGGTTCGGGCCACTAGAGGCATGGGAGGAAACGCATACAGTAGGCCCGTAGACCAAGAGATTAGAAACGCATCTGTAGCTATTCTCAGAGGATGCGGTTGTCTGGAACAGAACCTGGGTAGCTGACGGTTCAGTGGACTCGCAAAGAGATTGATGGTTGGAAGACCCCATCTCATAAAGATCTGTTGGACCACTAGCGGATTCAAGTGCCATTTGTGAGGCTGTAGAATCCTGCTTAACCTGTCTGCTAGATAATTCTCCTGGCCAGGTAGATAAACTGCTTTGAGAAACATGCCTTGTTTGACTGCCAGGGAGCAAAGAGCTTGTGCTTCCTGACAGAGAAGCCTGGAGCCTGTGCTTCCCTGCTTGTTCACATAGAACATTGCCACTTGATTGTCTGTCTGGACCAAGACAGACTGGTGAGAGAGGACATGAGAGAAAGTCTGTAGATAGCTCGCAACTCCAAAGTGGATAGCTCGCAACTCCAACAAACTGATCTGCTGTGTGGCCTCCCAAGGAGACCAGAGGCCCTGAGTGCATGCATCCTGGCAATCTGCACCCCAACCTTGCAAGGAAGCATCTGTTGTCAGCACCTGTGTGTGTGGTGGCATTTGGAAAGGCACTCCCCTGACAAGGTTTGGGAGATGTAGCCACCACCGCAGGGAGTCCACTAGCAGTTTGGACACCCGTACTCTGTCTCTTAAGTCTCCTGTGGCTTGCACCCACTGAGCTCTGAGGCACCACTGAGCAGGCCGCATGTGCAGACGGGCATTCGGAGTTACATGGACCGTGGATGCCATGTGGCCTAAGAGTCTCAGGAAGTGTCTGGCGGAGACCAGAGAACCACTCTGGAACTGTTTGGCCAACATCATCAGTCTGTGGGCCCTGTCCTCGGGCAAATAAGCTTTAGCCTGAAGGGCATCTAGTCTGGCCCCTATGAACTCTATGTTCTGTGAGGGGAGCAAAGTGGACTTTGCGAAGTTTACGACAAAGCCTAGATGCTGGAGAAGAGATACAGTGCGAAGGGTGGCTTGTCTGGTCTCCTGTGGAGACTGACCCCTGATGAGCCAGTCGTCCAGGTATGGAAAGACAAAGATGCCCTGGTTTCTGAGATAGGCCATCAACACCGCCAGGCATTTGTTGAAAACCCTGGGAGCGGAGGTTAGGCCAAATGGAAATACTCTGTACTGAAAATGATTTCCTCCCACTAAAAATCTGAGATATTGTCTGTGGTCTGAATGAATGAGGATGTGAGTATAAGCATCCTTTAGGTCTAAGGAGCATAGCCAATCTCCCTGCTGGAGGTAGGGCAGCAGTATCCAAAGGGTAAGCATCTTGAACTTTTCCCTCTCCAGGAACTTGTTGAGATTTCACAAGTCTAGGATGGGCCTGAGGCCTCCAGTCCTTTTTGGTACCAGAAAGTACCTGGAATAGAAGCCTTACCCCTGCAGGTGGTGAGGCACCAGTTCCACCGCCTGCTCCTTTAGAAGACTTGCCAACTCCTGAAGGAGGAGGTTCCTGTGCAGAGGGTGTCTTGGAGGCTCCCCTGGAAAATAGGAGGGAGGTAACTGGTTGAAGTGGAGCAAGCAGCCCTTCTAGACTATGCTCAATACCCAGGTATCCCCTGTTATGGCTGAAAACCTGTGGGTGTACAGTGTCAGCTGGCCTCCTGTGCTGAGTGGAGCCAGCTGTGGAGGAGAGGCTATGCAGTGGGAGTCAAAACCCCGCTACCTGCTGTGCAGGAGCCAGAGCAGGCAGCTTGGGGGTTTTCTGCCTACGGGGCCCATGTCCCTGCCCCTTGGCCTACTGACCCTGCTGGGGAGCTGTAGAGGCCTGGAATTGAGGGCATGATTTGTAGGCAGTACCCTTCCTCGGGAAAAAGGGCTTCTTCCCCGAGCCCTGCTTCTTCTTCTGAGAAGGGGCAGAGGTCTTTCTGGACAGCCTTGTCCTGGTGAGAGAGTCTCAGTCTCGATTTCTGCAGCCTTTTCAGCCATGGGTTTGCCAAACAGGTTCTCACCTCGGCAAGGGACATCGACCAACTTGTCCTATATCCATGGCTCCAGATCTGATGACTGTAGCCAGGCATGCACCGATGCCAGCCGCGGCTACCCGGGCCAAAGTCTCAAAGCCATCATAGGCTGCTCGAGAGATAAACTTCGAGCACTCTCGGATCCCCGATGACAAAGGTTTGAACCTTGGAGAGGCCAGCTGAGAACCCGGCAATTTCCTTCGCCAGGTCTCGGAGGTACATGCCCATGTACAGCTGGTAAGTCTAGACACGGCAAGATAGCATAGAGCCCTGGAAACACTTTCTACAGAGGGCATCCAGGTTCCAGGCCTCCCGGCCGGGGGGAACCAAGGAGTGCATCTTCTGATGCTTCAGACGATGCATGGCCAATTCCACAACCATGGAGTGGTGCGGTAGCTGTGCCTTCTGGAACCCAGGGCTCTTTCGGACTCGATAGATGGAAGCGACGCGTTTGCTAAGAACCGGCGCCGAGGCCAGTGCCTCCCACATGCGGAAGAGCAGCTGTTCCAGCATCAGAGGAACCGGTACAGTAAAGGCCTCATTAGGTGGAAAGTCATACTGGAGTGCCTCGAGCTCTTCGGCTCGAGGCTCCTCCTCGGGATCCGCAGGGAAGGCCAAGGCTTTGGCCATGTCCCGCACGAAGTCAAAGAACCGGGTATCCTCCGGTGGGAACGGTCTCCGAGGCTCGGACTCCGGTGAGTCCGATGGGACGCACCGGGTCCAAAAAGTGTCCGGGGAATCTCCCAGTCCGACTCCTCCGAGGAGTCGTCGAGCGGCTCCGGCCATGTGGGCTTCGATGCCACCCGCCCCGGCGTCGACGACCTCGGCCCCGCACGGGAGGTCGAGGGGGACCTTGACCGAGGATCGACTCGAGACTTCATGGACTCGAGGATCGGCTCGGACTCCGGGGTCGACTTGGACGTCGAGGTCCCAGTGGACAGCTGGGGGATGTAGAAAAACAGTGGGCAAAACTGAAAAGGGATATTTTAAGGGCAACCAACCTTTTTCTTAAAATGGCAAAGGTAAAAGAAAAGGAGACCACTATGGTTTTCGAAAGAAGTAGCTGAAAACGTGAAGAAAAAGAGGGAGGTCTTCATGAAATACAAGTGATCACAGAGAGAGGAAGACAGGCATCTATATTTGGAAAAACTTAGAGAAGCTAGCAAAAATAGTCAGGAAAGCAAAGATTCAAAAAGAGGAGGAAATAGCCAATGCAATAAAACGGGGAGATAAGACATTTTTCAGATATGTTAGTGAAAAGAGGAAAGGCAAAAGCAGTGGCGTTTTAAATACCAACTGCCAGCTGACAGGCCCGCGCCTGTCGGGCCCGCGCCTGAGGGCCTCGCCAGAGGGCCCTTTGGCGCAGCCCTTAGGCGGAGACCGTAGAAGGAGACCACCGCCCATCAAGCTAACCCCTCCAACATTGTGTAAATTAATGTTACAACCTCAAAATCGCAAGTAACCATTGTAATATCCTTGTATACAAACAAAATTGTCTCTTAATCCACCTAAATATAAGTACTATAATTTATTTAAATACCCTTTCAATATATCCTCTCCTTCTACAACTATTAAGTTATCTTTATATATACATTCCAGTAACTAGAGTTAAGCACTATTATTTGTTATATGTACTTATTCAACCTGTCAACTGTAATTATCCTGTTATCATTGAAACACTGTTAACTATGTCATAGTTCCTCATTCATCCTATAAGCTTCAGTTAACCTCCTGTTACCACATATCACTGTAATACTGTAATAGTGTTTTAGCTTTTAGCTTTTCATCTATCCTGTACGCTCCAATCAGCCTGCTATCACTGTAATACTGGTAATAGTGTGTTAGCTTTCCATCCATCCTGTAAGCTCCAATCAGCCTGCTATCACTGTATTCACTAATTTTACATTTAAATTTCACTTACACATACAATATGGCCTTACTCTACATTATAACATTTACCTTCTACCTTATCACTATAGGAATATGTAATGTTACCAGCCTACACACTAGCTATAATAGAATACCAACAATCCATAATCACAGAAGAAAGTGGTCTGATACTCCCTTCTACAATTCTAGAGTATCTACCCAAAATTCCCACCATCATCTGTTACTCATCTCATTACAAAACACCACAAAAAAGAAACAAGTAGGAAATCCAATTCCCCAATATCTGAAATGTGCATTAATAAATGCCCGATCCATACGCAAGAAATGGCCTATCATCTCTGACATAATTTCATTACATAGCCTTGACCTTCTCCTAATCACTGAGACATGGTTTTCTTGTGCTGACAATGTATTAATCAACCAATTTTTGCCTTCTAATTTTTCTATACATACATGTCATAGAAGTGGCAAGAGGGGAGGTGGTGTTCTAGCCATCACCAAATCTGACCTTCATTTCAACCTTAAAGAAGCAACAAGCTCATCACTCCTAGATACTTTTACAATAGCAAATAAATGTTGTTCTTTCACTTTACTATACCGCTCTCCTTCTTCCAATTCTGATTCTCTATCTATGATAATTGACTTGGCCTCCAATACACAAAACCCCCACATAGCAAGTTGGGTGCTAGGAGACTTTAATCTCCCTTCTCTCCAAGACTCCCATGTAACAGCTTTTCTCGAAGCTCTACAAGTTTTGGGGTATAATCAATTAATTAAAGATCCAACCCATATTAAAGGTGGTATATTAGATCTAATATTTACAACTGAAACAACCGCCAATTTACCATCTATCTTGGATCTATCAATCAACCCAGTTCCATGGTCAGATCACAAACTAATTCTATTCAAGGCTAGATGTAACCAAAAGGATGAAAGAGGAATAAACGACCATCCTAGTACCCCTCTGAGAAGATTCAAGCCATTTGACAAAGACCTAATCCTAAAAACAACACTTCCACTAACCAACTTACCAGAGTGCAGCATTGATGATTTAGTTTCTAATTGGAATAGTACTTTCAGTTCGATTGCCACATGTCCGTCGACCAACAAACTACAAAGCAAGTGACACTCTGCTATATGGTACTCATCTGAGCTGAAGGCCTCACGCACAACCCTAAGGAAACTTGAAAGACGATGGCGACACTCACACTCTGAAGTTGACAGAGCTGTATATATCCAACATCTCACATCTCATCGCATGGCAGTTACTGAATCAATGAGACGTCACCATGCAGTCACTTTAAAAAGATCTCTGAACAAACCTCATGACCTGTTTGCCATAGTTAAGCGTTTGACAAATGAACCTGCCTCACAACTTAAATATGAAATCCACCCTCAAATATTTGCTAACTATCTACAATCCAAACTCTGCCAAATTGACAATAACTCGGCTCCTAACATAGTCCTAGATCCAGTAGATCAAACTCTACTCACTATCTTCTCAACACCATCTAAACGACAAATCGAAGACACCATTGCTTGCATAAACATGACCACCGCTCATACTGATCCTTGCCCTGCGTTCTGGATCAAAGATCTACGAGCTGATCTCAGTCCCATCATATCCAGACTCATGATTCAATCATTTACAACAGGAACTTTCCCTCGTACCCTTAAGCAAACATCCATAAGGCCATTACTAAAAAACAACAAACTTGACCCTCTTAAACCAGAATCATATAGACCTATTTCAAGTATTCCATTACTAGCAAAAATTTTGGAAAAAGAAGTACAAAAACAAATTCAGGATCATATAGATCTTAACGCCCCACTGGACTCATGCCAGCACGGTTTCAGAGAATTCCACGGTGTGGAAACGCTTCTAACTACTCTGTTCAGCAGCTTATTATCAGGAATTGATAACATCCGCCAAGGGTTCGTCCTTGTTTTTCTTGATATCGCAGCCGCTTTTGATTCTGTTAGCCATGAACGCCTCCTTGAGCATCTCAAAGGGAAGGGAATTACTGATAAAGCACTTGAGTGGTGTAGATCCTACCTTTCTGACAGATGGCAACAAGTACGATCCAACGATACTTCATCAGATCAGTTTCATCAAAAACAAGGGGTCCCTCAAGGCTCATCCCTTTCCGCCCTTATGTTTAATATATACATGCAGCCTATCTGTAACCTGATTCGATTCTTTAGAGTTAACTGCATGATATACGCGGATGATGTACTTTTATATTTTCCTTTTACAACTGAGAACCCTGATCTCAATCCATTAACTAACTGCATAAATGAAGTATCCAACTGGCTACAATCCCAAAATCTAAGGATCCAACACAAGAAAACGGAGGTGTTATTTATTACACGTAACCAAAATTTCACTGCTCCATCCTTTTTGAAAGTGAATGATGCTAACCTCCAGACCAAGACCACCATCAGATACCTCGGTGTCACTTTAGACCAGAAATTAGATATGAAAGCACATATTAGTAATATTGTAAGAGCGGTATATCACAAAATACGCTCCCTTAGACACCTTCGATCCTTGCTAGAGCCAGACGATTTTAGAACCACCTCGGTGTCACTTTAGACCAGAAATTAGATATGAAAGCACATATTAGTAATATTGTAAGAGCGGTATATCACAAAATACGCTCCCTTAGACACCTTCGATCCTTGCTAGAGCCAGACGATTTTAGAACCATCTATCAGGCGCTAATCATACCTCATTTTGATTATGCGAACTCAATTTTACAAGGTCTTCCACAAACCACCTTACACCCACTTCAAATGGCTATGAATGCTGCAGCTAGAGTCCTTCATGGAGCTTCCCGGAAAGACCATATCTCACCTATTCTAAAACATCTTCATTGGCTCCCAATTCAAAGTAGACTCACTTTCAAAATTTTACTAATTACATTCAAAGCCTTCAAAGAACTCTCATCTTCATCAATATCAGACTTGATCCAAACACCACCCCTCAATAGAGACAGAAGGTCAGTAACACTCAATACTCTGTTAGTCCCTAAATCAATATCACAGTGTACCAAAACTACTTCAGACAGGGCCTTTTTATTCTGTGCACCAAGGTGTTGGAATAGCCTTCCTCAAAACATCCGAGCAATACCAGACCTTTTGCAGTTTCGCAAAGCTTTGAAACACTACCTCTTCCTTTTATCTTATCCAGTAAACAATAAAGGCATCTCAACCAACCCACAGACCTTCCACTCATACACATACAATACAGATACCCCACAGACCACATACACACAAAACTGAAGCCATGATGATATTATGACTATGTTTATTAATTATATACCCTGTTATCCGAGTTATATTCTCCTGTTTTCTGTAAACACAAAGTACTGTTGAATTGTGTATCTCACTGTTTTTTGTGAACCGCGCTGATGCTTAATAGTGCGGTATATAAGAGTCTATAAATAAATAAATAAATATGTAAAAGCTGATGAGGATAAAGAGGAATTGCTTAACAAATATTTCTGTTCTGTGCTCACAGATGAAAAACCAGGAGCGGGACCTCAAAAAACAGCAAGGGCATCTTGAATTATTTTCAGAAGACTTTGTTTGTGAGAAACTAGCTAAACTTAAAGTAAACAAAGCAATGGAACCGGATGGAATACATCCTAGAATACTGAGGGAACTTGGGGATGTTCTAGCAGCTCCACTGACTGACCTTTTCAATGCCTCTTGGAGTTGGGAGTGGTGCCAAAGGACTGGAGAGAGGCTCATGTGGTCCCTTTACACAAAAGCAGAAGTAGGGATGTAGTTGAAAACTACAGGCCGGTTAATTTAACTTCGGTGGTGAGTAAATTATTGGAAGCGCAGCTAAAAGAGAAAATAGTAAGGTTTCTGGAGTCCAGCGGATTACAGGATCTGAAGCTGCATGGATTCACCAGAGGCAGGTCTTGTCAGACAAATCTGATTGATTTCTTTGACTGGGTTACCAGGGAGTTGAACCGAGGGAGAGCCCGAGATGTGGTATATTTAGATTTCAGTAAAGCCTTTGACACCATTCCTCACAGGCAACTTATAAACAAACTGAGCACCCCTAGGGATGGACCCTAAAGTTACCGCTTGGGTTGGAAATTGGTTGAGTAGGAGGCGACAAAGGGTACAGGTATACGGAGCTCACTCTGCATCGGGCTCCTATATCGGGTAGGAAGCATGATCCTGAAGCCATTCCCACGCCCCCCACCTGGACCAATCACGCTGCCTGCACAAAGATTTTAAAAGCCGGCATGCTAAAGGCGTGCCCGCGCCTGGCAAGTCTGCTCCTGAGGGCCCTTGGGTGAGGCCCTTAGGTGAGGACTAGAGATGGCATCAAGTTAAACAATGTAGGAGACCTCACCAAGAACCCAAGCACCACTCTTTAAGGGTCAATCCAATACAGTGACCTCGCCTCCAAGTCTTTCTCAGTTCCTACATGCCACCTACAGGAGACCTACGTGCCACCTACAGGAGACAAGCGGGATCGGATTCTCCCTTCACCCCATCTCAATAAGCCCCAATAGAGGAACCTCTCCTAACGTCAATGTATGAACACATCCTGAAATGACTGCTGCAAAGACGTACGTCTGCAACTTAGCTGCGCTAAGTCTTTACTGATTTGAGTCTTCGCCTGTAAGGCCAAATGTAACCATTGTGTACCTAACCTTAACAAATTGAAAGATTGTTCCCATAGGAATATTATTGTTGCATTGCAACACTGTTACTTTTGCCTTGATGCTGTAGTGCTTCCCTCTGCATTAACAGCTGATACAAATTGTAACTTATCACCTCACTCAAAATTCTGTACCATATGCTCCTACACTATAGGGGGTGAAGTACTTTTGTCCACTGAAGAAGAGCGGGACCTAGGCGTGATTGTGTCTGATGATCTTAAAGTACCTAAACAGGTAGAAAAGGCAATGGCAATAGCTAGAAGGATGCTTGGGTCCATAGGGAGAGGAATAGCCAGCAGAAGAAAGGGGGTCTTTGGTGCGACCTCATTTGGAGTATTGTGTGCAATTCTGGAGACCGCACCTTCAAAAGGATATAAACAGGCTGGAGTCAGTACAGAGGGTGGATACTAAAATGGTTAGAGGTCTTCATTATAAAGCAGACTTAAGGATCTTAACATGTAAGAACATAAGATATGCCATACTAGGTCAGACCAAGGTCCATCAAGCCCAATATCCTGTTTACAACAGTGGCCCATCCAGGTCATACTTACCTAGCAGTTTCCTCAAAAGACACAGGTTCCACAATGCTTGTATTGGGTCAAGCATTGATATCCTCTGTCCCTTTTTAATAATGGTTTATGGACCTTTCCTCCAGGAACTTGTACAAACCTACGGGTCTGAGGCTGGCTGCATGAGCTATGGATCTTTCACAAAGCTAAGACTCTAATTTTCTTTCTCATCTCTGCTGGGTTCTAGCTACCAATATAGAGTTTAACTGTCTGTTTTGTGGGAATTGCTAAGATTAAGTTTAACTGTGCTTATAAATTAAGCTTGGGGATAATCTGACTGACTGCTTTTCTGGGTAGCCTTGGAGCAGATATCTGTGGATGCCCCCAGCTCAGGAACAGCCTACTGGACAGAGAGGTTCTTGCAGGGCCGTTAAAGGATGTTTTCAACAGATCCTTGGAAACAGAAGAGGTTCCTTGGACCCAGAAGAGGAGCAGCTGGTTCATGAACCGACAAGAGGGGAAGCCATATTAGACCTAGTCCTTAGTGGAACACCACATCTAGTGCAAGAGATAAGGGTGTTGGGGCCACTTGGCAAGTGATCATAGCCTTTGTTTTAATTAGTGGAGGAGGGATAGTAAGGAAAACCACAGTACTACCTTTTAACATTCGAAAGGGAGACTATGATAAAATGAGGAAAATAGTTAAGAAAAAACTAAAAGGAGCAGTTGCAAAGGTTAAAGACTTACATCAAGCTTGGGTGTTGTTGAAAAATACTATCTTGGAAGCCCAGACCAGCTGTATTCCATGCTTTAAGAAAAATGGAAGGAAGTCCAAAAAGCTGCCAGCATGGTTTAAAGGGGAGGTCAGAGAGGCTGTTGCCAAAAAAGCATCTTTCAGGAAATGGAAAAAAGAACCAAACGACGAAACCTGGAAACAGCACAAACACTGGCAAGTCAAATGCAAGGCGTTGATAAGGCAGGCAAAGGGAGAATTTGAGAAGAAGCTTGCTGCGGAAGCAAAAACGAGAAATAAAGACTTTTTCAACTACGTTCATAGCAAAAAACCTGTGAGAGTGTCAGTTGGTCCATTAGATGATAGAGGGCTTAAAGGGGCACTAAGAGGCGACAAGGCGATAGCGGAGAGACGTAATGAATTCTTTGCTTCGGTCTTTACTGAAGTGGTATTTAAAGGTGCGGAAGAATTGAAAGAAATATTGATAGATCGGGAAGATGTATTACAACTATTAGATAAACTGAAGAGTAGCAAATCACCTGGGCCGGATGGTATACATCCAAGGGTGTTGAAAGAACTGAAATATGAGATTGCAAACATGCTATTAGTAATCTGTGAACTTTTATTTATTTAGACAGTTTTTGTATACCGCCTTATCCTTCAATCAAAGCGATCACAACACAATTGGGGGATACATTTAACACGCAGGGATATGACACATATACACTAATACTTACAGGGAACATGGGCAATGGAGGGTTTAGTGGCTTGCCCAAGACCACAAGGAGCATCTGTGGGACTAGAAACCCCAGTCCTTCCGGCCCAAGGTTGCTGTCCTCTAGTGGGATTTGAACCCCCGACCTTCCGGCCTGAAGTACCTTGCCCCAACCACTAGGCTACTCCTCCCTGAAGATTGAAGGATCGCCAATGTAACACCAATTTTTAAAAAGGGTTCCAGGGGTGATCCGGGAAACTACAGACCGGTGAGCCTGACGTCAGTACCGGGAAAAATTGTAGAAACCATCATAAAGAATAAAATTACTCAGCATACAGATAGTCATGGCCTAATGGGAGACAGCCAACCTGGCCTTAGACAGGGAAGATCTTGTCATACTAATCTGTTATGTTTTTTTGAAGGTGTGAATAAACAGGTGGACAAAGGTGAGTCGGTTGATATAGTGTATCTGGACTTTCAGAAAGCCTTTGACAAGGTCCCTCATCAGAGACTTTTGGCAAAACTAAAGAGTCATGGGATAGGAGGCAGTGTACAACTGTGGATCAGGAACTGGTTAAAAAAAAGAAAGCAGAGGGTAGGGCTAAATGGCCAATTTTCCCAATGGAGAAAAGTGAATAGTGGTGTACCCCAGGGATATGTGCTGGGTCAGCTGTTTTTTGACATATTCATAAATGATCTGGAAAGTGGAATAACGAGGGAGGTTATCAAATTTGCAGATGACACAAAACTATTTAAAGTTGTTAAAACCCAAGTGGATTGTGGAAAATTGCAAGAGGATCTTGATAAATTGGTAGACTGGGCATCAAAATGGCAGATGAAATTTAATGTGGACAAGTGTAAAGTTAGCACCTAGGGAAGAACAACCCAAACTATGGTTACAAGGTGCAAGGTTCCACATTAGGAACCACCAGCCAGGAAAAAGATTTAGGCGTCATTGTGGATAACATATTAAAACCCTCCGCCCAGCGTGCAGCAGCGGCCAAGAGAGCAAATAGAATGTTAGGTATCATAAGGAAAGGAATGGAAAATAAAACAAAAGATATTATAATGCCTCTATATCGCTCCATGGTGAGACCGCACCTTGAATATTGTGTGCAATTCTGGTCGCCGTATCTTAAAAAGGATATAGCAATATTAGAAAAGGTTCAGAGAAGAGCCACCAAAATGGTAAAGGGGATGGAAGGATACTCCTATGAAGAAAGGCTAAAAAGGTTAGGGCTCTTTAACCTGGAAAAGAGACGGCTGAGTGGAGATATGAGAGAAGTCTATAAATGAATGAACCGAGTGGAACGGGTAAATGTAGATCGATTGTTTACGTTATCAGAATATAGAAAGACTAGGGGACATGCAATGAAGCTACAGGGTAAACTATTTAAGACTAATAAAAGAAAATATTTTTTCACTCAACATGTAATCAAACTCTGAAATTTGTTACCGGAGGATGTAGTAAAGGCTGTTAGTGTAGCTGGGTTTAAAAAAGGTTTGGACAAGTTCCTGGAGGAAAGGTCCATAAACCATTATTAAGAAGGGACCCAGGATATCAATGCTTGACCCAATACAAGCATTGTGGAACCTGTGTCTTTTGGGGAAACTGCTAGGTACATATGACCTAGATTGGCCACTGTTGGAAACAGGATACTGGGCTTGATGGACCTTGGTCTGACCCTGTATGGCATATCTTATGTTCCTCAGGACTGGAGGCTGATGTCATACCTCTACACAAAAGTGGTGAAAGGGAAGAAGTGGCAAACTACAGGCCCGTGAGCCTTACCTCGGTGGCGGGAAAAGTAATGGAGGCGCTCCTGAAAGAGCAAATAGTGAACTTTCTCGAAACCAACAGATTGCAAGACCCAAGGCAACATGGTTTTACCGAAGGACGATCTTGCCAAACAAATCTGATTGAGTGCTTTGACCGGGTGAGCAAGGAGCTAGATCAGGGGCATGCGATGGATGTCATCTACCTGGATTTCAGCAACGCCTTTGATACTGTTCCTCATAGGAAGCTTATCAAAAAACTCAGTAGCTTGGGGTTGGATCCGAAGATGGTAAATTGGATCAGAAATTGGTTGACTGACAGACGACAGAGGGTGATGGTAAATGGAGCTCACTTGGATGAAGGGAAGGTGATTAGCAGGGTGCCCCAGGGGTCGGTCCTGGGCCTGGTACTGTTCAATGTATTTGTGAGTGATATTGATGAAGGACTGAATGGAAAAGTCTGTCTTTTTGCAGATAACACAAAAATTTGCAACAGAGAGGACTCCCCCGAGAGAAAGGTTAACATGAGGAAAGATCTACAAAAGCTGGAAGAATGGTCTAATACTTGGCAATTAAGATTTAATGCAAAGAAGTGCAGAGTCATGCACTTGGGTAGCAGAAACCCAAGGGAAATGTACACGATAGGGGGCGAGAGGTTGGTGTGCACGGTTCAGGATTAAGACCTTGGTGTGATTATTTCTGAAGATCCCAAGGTGGCAAAACAGTGCAACAAGGCGGTGGCAAAGGTCAAGAGGATGTTGGGCTGCATACAAAGAGGAATCACCAGAAGAAAGGAAGATGTACTTATGCCACTGTACAAGTCACTGGTGAGGCCTCACTTGGAGTACTGTGTTCAGTTTTGGAGACCGTATCTTGCAAAGGATGTAAAAAGACTGGAAACTGTTCAGAGGAAGGCGACCAAAATGATTTGGAGCCTGCGTCAGAAGCCTTATATGAGAAGAGACTTGAAGACCTAAACATGTACACTTTGGAGGACAGGAGGGACAGGGGAGATATAATTCAGACATTTAAATACTTAAAGGGAAATAATGAACGAACAAACAAACCTTTTCCAAAGACAGGGAAGCTGTAATACTAGAAGGCATAGCAGGAAGCTGCAAGGTGGTAAATTGAAAGGCAATGTCAGGAAAGCATAGTTACTCACCTGTAACAGGTGATCTCCGGGAACAGCAGGAATTTAGTCTTCACATCTGGGTATTGTCAGTACCCACGGAGCCTGCGCGGGAACGCTCCCCAGCATCCAATTAGAACACTTTTGGGAGCATCCCACAGCACCTGCGTGCTGCCTTCCCGCCTTTCCCAACTGTCTCTCTCCAGTTGAGTTTAAAGCTGAGACAAAGAGAGAGAGAGGGGAAGAAAAAAAGATAGAGAGATACAACTCCTAGGGGAGGAGGGTGGGTTGTGAAGACCAAATTCCTGTTGTTCCCGGAGATCACCTGTTACAGGTGAGTAACTATGCTATCTCCAGGAACAAGCAGGAATGTAGTCTTCACGTAAGGGGACTCCCTAGCTTTAGATGCCAGGGAGAGACCCCAGAAGTTGTGTGTCCCTGTGAAAGGGCTCCACCTCCCCCCATGGATCTCTGGCATCCAACCAGGGATGGTGGGTAGGAGTTGATTAGGTATGGAACAGGTGTTGGAGAACACCAGGACCAAACAAGGCATCCCGGCGGGAGTCCTTGTCCAAGCAGTAATGGGCTGTGAAGGTATGAACCGAGGCCCAGGTGGCTGCTCGACAGATGTCGTTGATAGACACAGAGTGCAGATGAGCCATTGAAGCTACCATGGCTCTCACATTGTGAGCTGTGACATGGCCCTCCAGAGGAAGATTCTTACTCTGATAGGCAATTGAAATACACTGTGCAATCCAGTTGGACAGTGTTCTCTTGGAGACTGGAAGTCCCAAATGAGAAGGATTAAAAGCAACAAAGAGTTGAGAGGACTTTCTGTGTTGCTGTGTTCTTTGTAAGTAAAAGGCTAAAGCTCTTTTACAGTCCAAAGAATGAAGATTCCTTTCAGCATTTGATGCATGAGGCCTTGGAAAAAACACAGGCAGGTAGGCCGCTTGGTTTAGATGAAAAGGCGAGACCACCTTTGGCATAAAGTGTGGATGAGTACCAAGGACTACCTTGTCATGATGGAACCTTGTATAAGGTGGATCAGCCACCACTGCCTGCAACTCACTGATGCGACGTGCTGATGTAATTGCAATGAGAATGATAAACTTCCAAGAAAGGAATAAAGAGGAGATAGTAGCTAAGGGTTCGAAAGGTGGCTTCATAAGCTGACCAAGAACCAAGTTTAAGTCCCATGCCACAGGTGGTGGCCTAATGGGAGGCTAGCAGAAGGCCTCTCATAAATCTAGCTATAAGAGGATGAGAGGATATAGGATGTCCATTCAGAGGCATGAAGGAAGCTGCAATAGCACTCAAATGGACTCTTACTGAGTTAGTTTTAAGTCCTGCATTGGCTAAATGAAGGAGATACTCCAGCAATGATTCCAGAAGTATCGCAAGGGGGTTAAGACCCTTCTGCGAGCACCATATGGTAAACCTCTTCCACTTAAAAGCATAAGAGCGTCTTGTGGAAGGCTTCCTGGAAGCATTAAGGACATCCCTTACTTGCTCAGAGAGGTTAAGATCATGAAGATCTAGGCCTTCAGCAACCAAGCTCTGAGATGCGGAGACTGGGGATTGAGATGTCATAATATTCCGTCCTCCTGTGATAGGAGATCTGGAGCAGATCCTAACTGCAGGGAGGGAGCCTGAGAGAGATGTAGAAGCAGAGGGTACCACACTTGCCGTGGCCAATGTGGAGCTATGAGAATCATACGCCCTCTGTCTCTCTGAAGCTTGAACAGGGTTTTGGGAATTAGGGGAATGGGTGGAAAGGCATAAAGGAATTCTTGCCCCCAGTGAAGGAGGAAAGCATCCCTGGCCTGAGAGCCCTGAGCCGGAATCCTGGAACAGATCCGGGGAAGTTTGGCATTCAACGGACTTGCAAAGAGGTCTATGTCCGGGCTTCCCCAAATTTGAAAAATCTTGGCCACCTGGTCTGCATGTAGAGACCATTCGTGTGGAAGCAGAACTCGACTGAGTCTGTCTGCCCAAGAGTTTTGTATGCCTAGAAGATACACTGACAGGAAATGAATCTGATGCTCTCTGGCAAGGGCCCATAGTCGCAAAGCTTCGTTGCAAAGCGAAAGAGAGCCTGTTCCCCCCTGCTTGTTCACATAGAACATGGCTACCTGATTGTCCGTATGAATGAGGACTGTCTTGTAGCTGAGCAGGGTGTGGAACACTCGAAGAGCAAGGAAGATTGCTCTGAGCTCTAAAAGATTGATATGTAGATGAGTCTCCTGTGGAGTCCAGGTGCCTTGGGTGGAGAGGCCTTGCAGATTAGCTCCCCAACCCATTGGTGAAGCATCTGTTGTGAGTGTTGCTTGGGGTAAAGGCTGTTGAAATGGGGACCCCGGCAACAGGTTATGAGCGGACTGCCACCATTGGAGAGACAAAATAAGGCGACTTGTGTTTGCTATTTTGTATGACCAGGCACCCTGATGCTTGAGTCCACTGAGTGGATAAAGTCCACTGAGTGGATAAAGTCCACTGAGCTGCTCTTATATGGAGGCGAGCATAAGGGACCACATGCACTGTAGATGCCATGTGGCCTAGTAGCTATAACATCTCTCGAGCAGTGAGATGAGGTCTTAGCACTGCTTGAGAAGCTAACTGCACTATGCGAAGGCAACGGGACTGAGGAAGATAGGCCCTTGCATTTTTGGTATCCAGCAAAGCTCCTATTAACTCTAGAGACTGAGTGGGAGTTAGACTGGATTTTGGGATGTTTATGACCAGACCCAAATACTGAAGGATACGCATTATGCAAGATAGGGAAGTCCTGGCCTCTGACTCTAATAGGGCTCGAATGAGCCAGTCGTCTAAGTAGGGGAAGACGAATATCCCTAGAGTGCGGAGAAATGCTGCTACCACAGCCATGCATTTCGTGAACACTCTTGGTGCTGAGACCAGGCCAAAAGGAAGCACCCTGCATTGGTAGCGCTTTCCTTGAAAAAGGAACCGAAGGAACTTTCTGTGTGTTGGATGGATGAGAACATGAGGGTACGCATCCTTGAGATCTAGAGAACAAAGCCAATCCTGACTCTGAAGGTATGGCAGCAGAGTACCCAGAGAAATCATCTTGAATTTCTCTTTGCACAGGAATTTGTTCAATTCTCTTAGGTCTAAAATAGGTCTGTGTCCCCCTGCTTTCTTTGGGATAAGGAAATAGGGGAAGTAAAACCCTGTACCCTGTTGAGGAATGGGTACTACTTCTATTGCCCCTTGGGTAAGAAGCATAGTGACCTCTTGATCTAATAGGTTGATGAGAGAGATCTGAGAATTGAACTGTCTTACCATTGTGGGAGGGGGCGTGTTCGAAAAGTGGAGCTTGTACCCCTCCTTTATGATGGAGAGTGTCCAATGCTCTGCTGTTATCTGCCCCCATCTGGGGGGCAAAGTGAGACAACCTTGCGGGGATGGTGGAAGGCTCTGGTCCATTGAAAGCCAGGAAGGCTAAGTTCTCTAGATGAAAGTCAAAGGCCTTGTGGAGGCTGAGACTGCTGAGACGGCTGAGGCTTAGCAGTCTTTGCTTTCCTTTGTTTGGGTGGATGCTGACTTTTCCGGCCAGGTTGACCTGCAGAGCGTCCCTGCTGGGAATAACCAGGATAAAACCTTTTCTTTTTGGAAAAGAATGTTTTTTTGAAAGATTTCTTTCTTGCAGGATCAAGGATAATCTATCCAAGGTGGAGTTGTCATCATCCAACTCAATGGCTTTTTCTTGCCAATCCTTGCCAAACAGGTTCTCACCAGTACAAGGAATACTGCCCAGTTCGTCTTGTACCCAGAGCTCCAAATCAGATGCCTGGAGCAAGGCAATTCTACGTGCACCTATGGCAATGGCAGAGGTTCTGCTTATGCATTCAAAACAGTCAAAAGCTGCACGCTTGACAAATTTAGAGACATCCTGGGCATGTTTGACCAGTGTGAGAAAATCCTGTCTTCTATCCTCGGGAAGAGGGCTTAAAACCTCTAAATCTCCTGTGACTTCTTTCAGGAACATTCCAATATATAAAATATAGGAACTGATCCTGGCAGAAAGCATGGAAGCCTGGAAAGTACGACGTCCAAAGGCATCCAAAGTTCTGCACTCACGTCCTGGAGGATTAGAGGCATGCCTCTTTGCACTCCTGATCCTTCTCAAAGCTGATTCCACTACAATAGAGTGGTGAGGAAGCTGAGTCTTCTGGAAACCAAGACAAGGAGGGACTCGATACATAGTATCCAGTCTACGTGAGTGAGGAGAGGTGGTAAGAGGTGTCTCCCACATTCTTAGCATGAGATCATGCAAGATCTCATGGATGGGCAAAGTAGCTGCCTCCTTAGGAGCTTTGGGATATTGTAAAATTTCCAACTCCTTTGCTCTGGGCTCTGATTCAGAAGCCACAGTAATGGACAGACCTCGAGCCACCTCCCTGATGAAGTCCTGAAAGGAAATATCCTCTGGAGGAGACATCCTCCTTCACTTAGGGGAGGAAGGCTCCTCAGGGAGAAGTATTCCCGTATCGACAGAAATGTCAGAATCCTCAGATTCTTCTGATGACTCAAAGTACCTTCTGTCTGGGTGCTCTTGAAGAGCCCGATACCCGTACCGACTGAAGTCGGTACCGGGGGGAATCGGTACCGGTGTATCGGTACCGGAGGGCATCGCATGACTGGGTGCCGGCAATGCAGACACCGATGTCGATGCTGTCGGTACAGGTACCCATACCGGCGCCGGAGTCTGCATCGGTATCGGTTGAACTGTCTGACACGGTTCTGAGGGTGTCGATGCCACAAGGAGAGCCGCCAGACTGCTTTCAATAACCAGGAACCTCTGGTCTATTGACGCTGCCGATGCCTGTATGTCGGTACCGGAGAAAACAGCCGGTACCCCAGAGCATGGCACCAGTAGTTCTGCCGAGGTTGAGGCCTCAAGAACGTCCTGGAGCCCCGATAATGCTTTAGAAGCCGAAGCCTCCCGCCGGGGCAATTTTGCCAGTGCAGAATCCTCAAGGGCAACGCCAGAGGCATCTCAATGCTCAGAAGGAGATCTACCCTTTGAGGACCGGCTAGACTTATGTTTAGTTACCTGAGATAAACGGGAGGAAGATGAAGCCCTGGAAGACGTCGATGCAACCGAGGCTGCATCGGAGGGAAACAGGGTACTGAGCTTAGCAGCTCAGTTCTGCCGACCTCTTTTGGACATCATGGCACAGGCCATACATTCCGTGATGGAGTGGTCAGGACCTAAACATCTAAGACACCACTCATGGGTGTCAGTGACGGAGATGGTACCGCCACACTTGGTGCACTTTTTGAAACCCGAAGCAGGTTTTTCTATTGTGGAGGAATTTTGGGCCTAAGGCCCAAAATGGCACGTGCACCTGGAAAAAAGTACTAAATATATATATTTTTTTTTAAAGAAAAGAAAGAAGAACCGGCGGTACCGGTAAAGCGTCGAGGAAGGCAGACGCGACCACAAAAAAGGACAAAAAAGGAAAATGTTCTGCGGTGACAGGAACAACGACCTGCTAGCTCCGCGGAAAACGAAGAACTGGAGAGAGTCAGTTGGGAAAGGTGGGAAGGCAGCACGCAGGCGCTGTGGGATGCTCCCAAAACCTTTCTAATTGGACGCTGGGGAGCGTTCCCGCGCAGGCTCCGTCGGTACCGACGATACCCATATGTGAAGACTACATTCCTGCTTGTTCCTGGAGATAACCCTGTACCTTGTTGAGGAATGGGTACCTCTTCTATTGCCCCTTGGGCAAGAAGCATAGTGACCTCCTGATCCAGCAAGTTGATGGGAGAGGTCTGAGAATTGAACTGTCTTACCATTGTGGGAGGGGGCATGCAGAGAAAATGAAGCTTGTATCCCTCTTTTATAATGGAGAGAGTCCAATGTTCTGCTGTTATCTACCCCCATCTGGGGGCAAAGTGACACAACCTTCCTGGAATGGTGGAAGGCTCTGGTCCGTTCAGGGCCAGGAAGGCTAAGTTCTCTAGATGAAAGTCAAAGGCCTTGTGGAGGCTGAGATTGCTGAGACGGTTGAGGCTTAGCAGTCTTTGCTTTCCTTTGTTTAGGTGGTTGCTGAGTCTTTCGGGCAGGTCGACCTGCCGAACGTCCCTGCTGGGAATAAGAGGGATAAAACCTCTTCTTTTTGGAGAAGAACAGTTTCTTGAAAGATTTCTTCCTTGCAGGATCAACTGTGGCTTTGGATAATCTATCCAAAGTGGAGTTGTCAGCATCCAACTCATTGGCTTTCTCTTGCTAATTTTTGCCGAATAGACTCTCACCTGTACAAGGGATATTGCCCAGTTTGTCCTGCACCCAGAGCTCCAAATCGGATGCCTGGAGCTAGGCAATTCTACGTGCACCTATGGCAATGGCAGAGGTTCTGCTTATGCACTCAAAACAGTCAAAAGCTGCACGGTTGACAAACTTAGAAACATCCTGGGCATGTTTGACCAGTGTGAGAAAATCCTGCCTCTTATCATCAGGAAGGAGATGGCTTAAAATCTCCAAATCTCCTGTGACTTCTTTAAGGAACATTCCCATATATAAAATATAGGAACTGATCCTGGCAGAAAGCATGGAAGCCTGGAAAGTACGACGTCCAAAGGCATCCAAAGTTCTATACTCACGTCCTGGAGGATTAGAGGCATGCCTCTTTGCACTCCTGATCCTTCTCATAGCTGATTCCACTACAATGGAGTGGTGAGGAAGCTGAGTCTTCTGGAAACCAGGACAAGGAGGGACTCGATACATGGTATCCAGTCTACGAGAGTGACGAGAGGTGGTAAGAGGTGTTTCCCACATTCTTAGCAAGAGATCATTTAAGATCTCATGGATAGGTAAAGCACAGTTACTTACCTGTAACAGGTGATCTCTGGGAACAGCAGGAATTAGTCCTCACATATGGGTACGTCGGTACCGACGGAGCCCGTGCGGGAAAGCTCCCCAGCTTCTTAGAATAGAAGCTTTTGGGACCTCCCACTGCACATGCGCACTGCCTTCCCGCCTTCCTGAACAGCTCTCCTCAGTTTCGAGTTTATAGCTGAGTCAACAGAGAGAGGACAGGAAGATAGATAGATAAAAGATACAACTCCTAGGGGAGGTGGGTGGGTTGTGAGGACTAATTCCTGCTGTTCCCAGAGATCACCTGTTACAGGTAAGTAACTGTGCTATCTCCAGGAACAAGCAGGAATAAGTCCTCACATATGGGGACTCCCTAGCTTAGATGCATGGGATCCCCTGTAAAGGTTCGCCATCTTCGTATGGATCTCAGGCATCCATTCTGGGAAGGTGGGCAGGAGTTGTTTAGGAATGGAACAGGTGCTTGAGGACAGCCTGGCCAAACAAGGCATCCCGGCGGGAGTCCTTGTCCAAACAGTAATGGGCTGTGAAGGTATGAACCGAGGCCCAGGTAGCGGCTCGACAGATCTGATCTATGGAAACAGAGTGCAGATGAGCCATAGAAGTTGCCATGGCCCTCACATTGTGAGCAGTGACATGGCCTTCCAGAGAAATGTTTTGCTCTGGTAAGCAAAAGAAATACACTGAGCAATCCAATTGGAAAGTGTACGCTTGGAGACTGGAAGTCCCAAATGGGAAGGATCAAAGGCCACAAAAAGTTGAGAAGACTTTCGATGTGGCTGAGTCCTATTAAGGTAAAAAGCGAGAGCTCTTTTACAATCCAGAGTATGAAGGTTCCTCTCTGCATTGGATGCATGAGGAGCTGGAAAAAAGACAGGTAGATATACCTCTTGATTAAGATGAAAAGGCGAGACCACTTTAGGCATAAAGTGGGGATTCGTCCTAAGGACCACCTTATCATGATGAAATCTCGTGTAAGGTGGATTAGCCACTAAAGCCTGCAGCTCACTGATGCGGCGAGCCGAAGTGACTGCAATGAGGAAGATGACCTTCCAGGAAAGAAATTTCAAGGAGGTGGAAAACATTGGCTCAAAAGGTGGCTTCATAAGTTGACCGAGCACTAGATTCAAATCCCATGCGACCGGGGGTGGTCTGATGGGAGGTTTAGTGAGAGTCAGGCCTCTCATGAATCTTGCAACAAGAGGATGAGAGGAGATAGGTTGTCCATTTATATGTTTCAAGGATGCTGCAATAGCACTTAAATGGACTCTTACCGAATTCGTCTTGAGGCCTGCATTGGATAGATGCAGGAGATAATCAAGAAGAGAATTCAAAGGAAGTGCCAGAGGGTCAAGACCCTGCTGAGCACACCAAATGGAAAAACGTTTCCATTTGAAAGCATAGGAACGCCTGGTAGAGGGTTTCCTAGAGGCAGAAAGGATATCTTTCACTGGTTGGGAAAGATGAAAGTCTTGAAGGCTTAAGCCTTCAGTAACCAAGCACTGAGGTGAAGGGATTTGGGGTTTGGGTGCCACAAAGTCCCCTCCTCCTGAGACAGGAGGTCTGGCGCAGCTCCCAGATCCAAGTAGGATCCCTGGGAGAGCTGTAGAAGTAGAGGGAACCACACTTGGCGTGGCCAGCGTGGAGCTATGAGGATCATAGTTCCATGATCCCTCTGGAGTTTGAACAGAGTCTTGGGAATCAAAGGAATGGGTGGAAAGGCATATAGGAATGCCTGATTCCAATTCAGGAGAAAGGCGTCCGTAGCCTGAGCTCCCTGACACGGAGTTCTGGAACAGAACCGGGGAAGTTTGGCATTCCACGGACTTGCAAAGAGGTCTATGTCCGGGGTCCCCCATTCCTGAAAGATTCGGTTTATTTGGTCCAAATGTAGGGACCATTCGTGTGGCAGCAGAACTCGACTGAGCCTGTCTGCCCGAGAGTTTTGAACTCCTGGGAGATACACTGCTAGCAGGTGAATCTGATGCTCTCTGGCGAAGGCCCATAGTCTTAGAGCTTCGTTGCAAAGCGACAGAGAGCCCGTCCCTCCTTGTTTGTTTATGTAAAACATGGCCACCTGATTGTCCGTCTGAACTAGGACAGTGAGGTTGGCTAGGAGGGAGTGGAAGACCTTGAGGGCAAGGTAAATTGCTCGCAGTTCCAGAAGATTGATATGAAGGGTGGTCTCCTGTAGAGACCAAGTGCCCTGAGTGGAGAGAGTTTGCAGATGGGCTCCCCACCCTGTTTGGGAGGCATCTGTTGTGAGGGTTGCTTGGGGTAGCAATGGTTGAAATGGAGCCCCCAACAACAGATTCTTGGTGGAAGTCCACCAGTGGAGGGACCAAAACAGACGATCGGAGGTTTGTATTTGGTCTGAGAGCGCTCCTGACGCCTGAGTCCACTGAGTGGCCAGGGTCCATTGAGCTGCTCTCATATGAAGACGAGCATAGGGCACCACATGCACTGTGGAGGCCATATGACCCAGTAGGCGTAGCATTTCCCTGGCTGTCAAGTGAGTGCTGGACTGAGCTTGGGAGGCCAAACTCAGGAGGCGCTGGCCTCGAACATGTGGAAGGTAGGCCCTTGCAGTGATGGTGTCCAACTGGGCCCCTATGAATTCTAGAGATTGAGTAGGGATGAGTTGGGACTTGGGAAGGTTTACTACCAGTCCCAGATACTGCAAAAGGCTCCTTGTGTGGTCCAGGGAAATCTGGGCCTGTGACTGAGTTGGAGCTCGGATGAGCCAGTCGTCCAGATATGGGAAGACAAAGATTCCCATGCCTCTTAGAAATGCGGCTACGACTGCCATGCATTTTGTGAATACTCTTGGAGCAGAGGCTAGACCGAAGGGGAGTACTCTGTATTGGAAATGTTTTCCCTGAAACAGAAAGCGAAGATACTTTCTGTGGGATGGATGGATGAGTATATGTGTATACGCATCCTGTAGGTCTAGAGAACAAAGCCAGTCCTGACCCTGGAGGTAAGGAAGGAGAATGCCGAGAGACAGCATTTTGAATTTCTCCTTGAAGAGAAATTTGTTCAATTCTCTCAGATCTAGGATTGGTCTGAATCCCCCTGTCTTCTTTGGAATGAGAAAATAAGGGGAGTAGAAACCGGACCCTTGTTGAGGAAGAGGAACCTCTTCTATGGCCCCTTGGGCAAGAAGAGAGGAAACCTCTTGACCCAACAGGGTTAGGAGAGATGGGGGAGAATTGAATGGTCTCACCATATGATGGGGAGGAAGGCTGGAGAAATGAAGTTTGTAACCCTCTCGAATGATAGAGAGGGTCCATTGTTCTGTTGTGATTTGTTCCCATCTGGGAGCAAAGTGAACCAACCTTCCGGGTATGGTGAGAGGTTCTGGTTGTGTTAGAACCAGAAGTGGCAAGTTCCCTAGGAGCAAGTCAAAACCCCTGAGGGGTTGGAGCCTGCTGAGCTACAGTAGCTGCTGCAGGCTTAGCTCGTGCTTGTTTGGATTGCTGACGCTTAGCAGTATAGCGAGGTTGAGAAGACTGCTGGCCAGTATTTGAAGCAACTCTGGCCTTCTTATAGTAAGGCCTTTTAAAAGACTTTTTCTTAATAGGAATTGAAGTGGACTTTGAAAGTCTTTCCAAGGTGGCATTTTCAGCATCCATCTGGGTGGCTTTGATTTGCCACTCTTCCCCAAATAAGTTCTCACCTGTACAGGGCAGATTCCGTAAGCCATCTAGAACCCAAGGTTCCAGATCAGAGGCCTGGAGCCAAGCAAGACGTCGGGCTGCAATAGCAATGCCCGAAGCCCTACTGGCTCCCTCAAAGGAATCATATGCTGCCCTATTAGAGAACTTAGAAACCTCTAAGAGTTGTTTCACTAGGGAAAGGAATCCCTGCTTTTTATCCTCAGGGATAAAGGGGGCAAAATGCCGCACCTTTTTGGCAAGTTCCTCCAGGAACATGCCCATATAGAGACTGTAGGAATTAATCCTGGCTATAAGCATACTAGCCTGGAAAATTTTCCTACCAAAAGAGTCCAAAGTCTTACATTCCCGTCCTGGAGGGGTGGAAGAGTGCCTTTTGGTACTCCTAATCTTCTTCATTGCAGACTTCACCACAATAGAGTGGTGGGGCAATTGAGTCTTTTGGAAACCAGGAGAAGGAGGGACCCTATACATGGTGTCCAACCTACGGGAATAAGGAGACAAAGTCAAAGGATTTTCCCAGAAATCCATCAGTTGTTCTTGAAGGATTTCATGGATAGGCAGGGTAACTGCCTCCTTAGGGGCCTTTGAGTATCCCAAAATATCCAGTTTTTTGGATCTGGGTTCCTTTTCAGAGGATGTGGTAATAGAAAGGGCTGTAGCCATATCTAAAACAAAGTCCTGGAAGGACAAATCCTCTGGAGGGGACATTCTCCTTTTAGGAGAAGAGGGCTCCTCAGGTAAGTTGAGTGAAAACTCAGCAGAATCATCAGAGGAGTGAAAATCCTCAGAGGAATCGGTGCTTTCCTCTAACGCACGATACGCGTACCGATCGGTATCGATATCGGGCGTATCGGGTATGGAACCGATATGGAGCGAAAGCCCATACGGTACCGACTTGCGTTTAGAGGTGGACGGCCTCGATACCGGCATGGCGGACGATACCGGTATCGGGCCCGGAACCGCTGAAAGCGGAACCGATGGCGTTGCAGCTTTAATGAAAGCCATGACGGCCTGCTGCATGGACTGTACAGTATCGCCCATGGACGCCATAGCTGCCTGGATGTCGG
Organism: Ichthyophis bannanicus; assembly: GCA_033557465.1. Classification (NCBI taxonomy): domain Eukaryota; kingdom Metazoa; phylum Chordata; class Amphibia; order Gymnophiona; family Ichthyophiidae; genus Ichthyophis; species Ichthyophis bannanicus. The sequence continues at coordinate 505,039,116 of CM066035.1, read as the reverse complement.
TACCGGAGTGACCCGGTACCCCAGAGCAGGCTAACAGGTGATCTGTCGAGGCCGTAGCATCGATATCAACCTGAGACCCCTGAATTGGCGTTTTTGGAAGTTGGACTTCCCGCCGGGGTTGTTTGGCTGGGGCAGGGTCCTCAAGTTCTAAGCTAAGAGCCTCTCGATGCTTTGAAGGAGATTTGCTCTTTGAGGACTTGCCCACAGAAGGTTTGGTTACCTGAGATCCATCCGGAGAAGAAGACCTGGATGACTGTGATGCTGTATTCTCTGAAGCAAACAGCACATGGAATTTGTTGGCCCGGTTCTGCAGCCCACGTTTAGACATGTGGGAGCAAGATGGGCAGTCCGGTATGGAATGGTCAGGCCCCAAACATTTCAGACACCATTCATGGGTGTCTGTGACTGAAATAACAGCATTACATTTGGTACACTTCTTAAATCCAGGGGCTGGCTTCTCCATGAGGAGAAATTGAGTAGGCCGAGAGGCCTCTCTGAAGTGACCAAAAAGCTAAAAAATAAGAAAAAAGAATTATAATTTTTTAAAGAAAGAAAGAAAAGACCGGCGATACCGGTATCGGTATGGGGAAGGCAGGTACGCGGTCTAAAGAAACAAATAAAATAACAATTTCTTCAGCGGTGACAGGAACACGACCTGCTGGCTCCGCGGAAAAAGAGAAACTGAGGAGAGCTGTTCAGGAAGGCGGGAAGGCAGTGCGCATGTGCAGTGGGAGGTCCCAAAAGCTTCTATTCTAAGAAGCTGGGGAGCTTTCCCGCACGGGCTCCGTCGGTACCGACGTACCCATATGTGAGGACTTATTCCTGCTTGTTCCTGGAGATAGTAGCTGCCTCCTTAGGAGCCTTGGGATATTGTAGAATCTCCAACTCCTTTGCCCTGAGCTCTGTTTCGGGAGCCACAGTAATGGAAAGACCTCGAGCCACCTCCCTGATAAAATCATGAAAGGAGATATCTTCTGGAGGAGACATCCTACTTTTAGGAGAGGAAGGCTCCTCTGGGAGAAGTATTCCGGTACTGACAGAGCTGTCAGAATCCTCAGAGGATTCAAAGTACCTTCCGTCTGGATGCTCTTGTAGAGCACGATACCTGTACCGACCAAAGTCGGTGCCGGGGGGAATCGGTACCGGTGTATCGGTACCGGAAGGCATAGCATGACTGGGTGCCGGCAAAGCAGATACCGATGTCGATGCCAATGCTGTCGGTACTGGTACAGATACCGGTGCCGGAGTCGGTGCCGGTACTGTTTGAATTGTCTGACGCTGTTCCGAGGGTGTCGATGCCGCAAGGACAGCCGCCAGACTGCGTTCAACAGCCAGGAACCTCTGGTCTATCGAACCTGCTGATGCCTGGGTATCGGTACTGGAGAAAGCAGCCGGTACCCCAGAGCATGGCACCAGTAGTTCTGCCAAGGTTGAGGCATCGAGAACATCCTGGAGCCCCGATAATGCTTTGGAAGCCGAAGCCTCCCGCCAGGGCAATTTTGCCGGTACAGAACCCTCAAGGGCAACATCAGAGGCATCTCGATGCTTGGAAGGAGATCTACCATTTGAGGACCGGCCAGACTTATGTTTAGTTACCTGAGATCCATGGGAGGAAGACGAAGCCCTGGAAGACATCGATGCCACAGAGGCTGCATTGGAGGGAAAAAGGGTGCTGAGCTTAGCAGCTCGGCTTTGTCGACCCCTCTCGGAAATCATGGCACAGACCATACACTCCGAGGTGGATTGGTCAGGACCTAAACATTTGAGACACCACTCATGGGTGTCGGTGACGGAGATGGTACCGCCACACTTGGTGCACTTCTTGAAACCCGAAGCGGGTTTTTCCATAGTAGAGGAAATTTTGGGCCTAAAGCCCAAAATGGAGCGTGCACCCGAGGAAGAAAAGTTTGGAAAAAATACTATTTTTTTTTTTTTTTTAAAGAAAGAAGAACCGGCGGTACTGGTATAGCCTCGAGGAAGGCAGACGCGATCACAAAAAAAGGAGAATAGGAAAAATTTTCTGCAGTGACAGGAACGACGACCTGCTGGCTTCGTGGAAAACGAAGAACTGAAGAGAGGCAATTGGGAAAGGCAGGAAGGCAGCACGCAGGCGCTGTGGGATGCTCCCAAAAGCTTTCTAATTGGCCGCTGGGGAGCGTTCCCGCGCAGGCTCCGTCGGTACCGACGATACCCATATGTGAAGACTACATTCCTGCTTCTTCCTAGAGATATACTTTTTCACAGAAAGGGTGGTGTATGCTTGGAATGCCCTCCCAATGGAAATGGTGGGGGCAAACACGGTGACGGAATTCAAAATGGCATGGGACAGACACAGTGGATCCCTTTACAGCAACAGGATAAAATCAAAGTAAACTGAACCATCTAATTTCTCAACAAATAGGGGTGTCCTGCATGGAATGGTTGGTTCACCCCTAAACAGGGACGTGGGGAGGGGTGGCCTACATGGAGCGGCAGGTGCACCTACGCTTGCCATCGTGCTGGGCAGACTAGATGGACCATGCTGGTCTTTATCTGCCGTCATTTACTATGTTACTATGTTTTTTTAAACCCAGCTACACCAACAGCCTTTTACTACATCCTCCGGTAACAAATTCCAGAGTTTGATTACATGTTGAGTCAAAAAATATTTTCTTTTATTTGTCTTAAATAGTTTACCCTCTAGCTTCATTGCGTGTCCCCTAGTCTGTCTATATTCTGATAACGTAAACCGTCAATCTACTTTTACCCGTTCCACTCCGTTCATTAATTTATAGATTTCTATCATATCTCCCCTCAGCCGTCTCTTTTCCAGGTTAAAGAGCCCTAACTTTTTTTGCCTTTCTTCTTAGGGGCATCCTTCCATCCCTTTTACCATTTTGGTGGCTCTTCTCCGAACCTTTTCTAATAACGCTATATCCTTTTTAAGATACGGCGACCAGAACTGCACACAATATTCAAGGTGCGGTTGCACCTTGGAACGATACAGAGGCATTATAATATCTATTATTTTATTTTCCATTCCTTTCCTTATGATACCTAGCATTCTATTTGCTCTCTTGGCCGCCACTGCACACTGGACAGAGGGGTTTAACATGTTATCCACAATGACGCCTAAATCTTTTTCCTGGGTAGTGGGGTTCCTAATGTGGAACCTTGCATCGTGTAACCATAGTTTGGATTATTCTTCCCTAGATGCACAACTTTACACTTGTCCACATTAAATTTCATCTGCCATTTTGATGCCCAGTCTTCCAATTTATCAAGATCCTCTTGCAATTTTCCACAATCCTCTTGGGTTTTAACAACTTTAAATATTTTTGAGTCATCTGCAAATTTGATAACCTCACTTGTATCCAGGTCATTTATGAATATGTCAAAAAGCAGCGGACCCAGCACAGATCCCTGGGGTACACCACTATTCACCTTTCTCCATTGGGAAAATTGGCCATTTAGCCCTACCCTCTGCTTTCTATCTTTTAAACAGTTCTTGATCCACAATAGTACACTGCCTGCTATCCCATGACTCTTTAGTTTTGCCAAATGTCTCTGATGAGGGACCTTGTCAAAGGCTTTCTGAAAGTCTAAATACACTATATCAACCGGCTCACCTTTGTCTACCTGTTTAGTCACACCTTCAAAAAAACATAACAGATTAGTATGACAAGATCTTCCCTGTCTAAGGCCATGTTGGCTGTCTCCCATTAGGCCATGACTATCTATATGCTGAGTAATTTCATTCTTTATGATGCTTTCTACCATTTTTCCCGGTACTGACGTCAGGCTCACCGGTCTGTAGTTGCCCAGATCACCCCTGGAACCCTTTTTAAAAATTGGCGTTATGTTGGCAATCCTCCAATCTTCAGGTATTACAGATGATTTTAATGATAGTTCACAGATTAGTAATAGCAGGTCTGCAATCTCATATTTCAGTTCTTTCAACACCCTTGGATGTATATCATCCGGTCCAGGTGATTTACTACTCTTCAGTTTATCAAATAGTTGTAATACATCTTCCTGATGTATCGATATTTCCTTCAATTCTTCCGCACCTTTAAATACTACTTCAGTCATGGGCAAAATCCCTACATCTTCCTCAGTAAAGACCAAAGCAAAGAATTAATTCAGTCTCTCTGCTATAAGACTTATTAAATGAGGGTTGCTACACAGTACCCTGTCCTGTGCTTCTAAGGTAAGCTGTTAACAACTTCCTGGGTGATTAACAGTCCTTGCTTGGATAGAAGGAGTCTTTCAAAATGGATTTTTGACCTGCCACCCGGCTTTAACACCTATTTAAAAAGTTTCACAGGTCTCTTGCCCCCTAGGTAGAAGGACTCTTTGTAAAGGTCTCTAGAAGACTTTATTTATTGCTCAAAGAGTACTGACCCTGTTTTGCCTTTTATGCTAAGTTATATTCTGATTTGATTTAAATTAAAGCTCTTTGCTGCTGCTAGGCTCTGACTTAGTATGAAATTTAAACTAGAAGTTCTCTGCTGGGTTCTAAATTTAACCTGAAAGCTCTCCTCTGTGTTCTAAATTCAAACTTAAACTGCTGCTACTAGGCCCCGACTGATTTAACAAATACATTGGGTTCACTGATTAATCAGCTTTAATCCAAAGAATTCCCTTCAGAAAAATTCCCAGAAGTATATACTCACAATTGCAGATCTCTCTCCAGAAGAAGCAGTTCCCTTTTGTAGTCCTTCAAGACACCTTAGAGCAGTGGTTCTCAACCTGTGGGTCGTGACCCCCACGGGGGTCGCTTAGCCTCCACCAAGTTTAAAAAAAAAAAAAATTAAGATGCGGACAAGTTGCTGCCGCTCCGCTTCTCGGCAGCGGCAAACTCCGGCAAACTCACCGCCTTCTTCTGTAGCTGCGGCTCCCTGCCTCTTAGGGAACCGCGGCTGTACCTGTAAAATCGTTGCGGAGCCCTTCCTGTCTTGACGGGCTCCGTGCAGCATTGTCCCGCCTACCACTTCCTAGGCGGGACAATGCTGCACGGAGCCCGTCAAGACAGGAAGGGCTCCGCAACAATTTTACAGGTACAGCCTCGGTTCCCTAAGAGGCAGGGAGCCGCAGCTGCATTAGAAGGGAGGCAGACATGGGGAGAGGGGAAGAGGGGGCAGGGAACCTGCAACATGGCTGACATCGACAGAGGGGGGCTGACATGGAGGGAGCTGATATGGATGGATGGAGGGAGGGGGGCTGACATGGAGGGAGGGAGGGGGCTGACATGGAGGGAGGAAGGGGGCTGAAATGGACGGATAGAGGGAGGGGGGCTGACATGGACAGATGGAGGGAGGGGGGCGGACATGGACAGATGGAAGGAGGGGGGCTGACATGGAGGGTGGGAGGGGGCTGATATGGATGGATGGAGGGAGGGCGGGGGGCTGCCATGGACAGATGGAAGGATGGGGGCTGACATGGATGGAGGGAGGGGGCTGAAATGGACGGATAGAGGGAGGGGGGCTGACATGGACAGTTGGGGGCGGACATGGAGGGAGGGAGGGAGCTGATATGGATGGATGCAGGGAGGGAGGCTGACATGGACAGATGGAAGGATGGGGGCCGACATGGAGGGAGGGAGGGGGCCGACATGGAGGGAGGGAGGGGGCTGACATGGACCGAGGGTAGGATGGGGGCTGACATGGACAGATGGAAGGATGGGGGCTGACATGGAAGGAGGGAGGGAGGGAGGGGGCTGACATGGACAAAGGGGAGAGACAGGGGGACATACTGGACAGACGGGATAAATGCTGGACAGAAGCGAGAGACAGTGCGGGTTAGTATTATAATGGGCTGATGGGGGAGCTAGCACTGGTAATAGGCAGATGGGGGGGGCTAGGACTGGTAATGGGTTGATTAGGGAAGGCTAGGACTGGGAATGGACTTATCAAGGGGGGGTAGGACTGGTAATGGACTGATGGGGGTCTAGCATTGGAAATGAGCTGATCGGTGAGGTTAGGACTGGAAATGGGCTGATTAGGGGAGCCTAGCACTGGTAATGGGGTTGAGGGGGGGGGGGACTAGCACTGGAAATGAGCTGATTAGGGGAGGCTAGGACTAGTAATGGTCTGATGGGGTGGGGTAGGACTGGTAATGGATTGATGGGAGGCTAGCATTGGAAATGAGCTGATTGGGGGGCTATGACTGGAAATGAGCTGATTAGTGGAGGCTAGGACTGGTAATGAGCTGATGGGGGGGGCAGGACTGGTACTGGGCTGATTAGGGGAGGCTAGCACTGGTAATGGGGTTGAGGGGGGATTAGCACTAGAAGTGAGCTGATTGGGGGGCTTTGACTGGGAATGGGCTGATTGTGGGGAGGGGAGGATAGAGCTGCTGGCCCTGGAAGAAAACTGGGGGCTAAGGCTACAAGTGGGCTGATACAAGGGGATGGGAGAATGGAACTGGAAGGGAGTGGATCTGAGAGGGGCTGCCATGGTATTTGTCAGTGGGGAAGGAGGGGGACTGGAAGGGAATGGACACCAGTGGCAGTCATGGGAATGCAAGTTGACATTGGAAGGTACTGGGAGTGAGGACTGGAAAGGGGCTGATACTGGGGAGGGTTACTGGGACTGGAAATAGGCTGATGGAAAGAAGTGAAGAAAACGAAAAAGATAAGAAATGGCAGATGGACCATAGACCACAGAAAGAGAGCTAAGAGAAGACAGGAAAGCAAAAGCCTCAGATCGGGACCAGCATGATCAGAGAATAAATTGGTCAGACAACAAAAGTAGAAAAAATAATTTGATTTCATATTAGTGATTTGACTACAAAATCATCATAATTTTGAAATCAAATATTGTTACTTGTTGTGATTAATTATTATGGTTTAGATAAGTATTTTATAAATAAAAACATATTGCAAAGGCCTATAATATATTAATAATTCAACAAATGATTACAGCGACAATGCGTTAACGGTAAAGGAAGAGAGACGCATTTGATTTTATCATTGGGGGTCACCACAAGTTGACCAACGGTAAAAGGGGTCACGGTACAAAAAAGATTGAGAACCACTGCCTTAGAGGAAAGGCGGGATAGAGGTGATATGATTGAGACTTTAAATACCTCCGTGGCATAAATGCACAGGAGGAGAGCCTCTTTCGATTGAAAGCAAGCTCTGCTCCGAGGGAACATGGGATGAGGGTGAAAGGGGATAGATTCAGGAGTGATATGTGGATATATATTTCTTTACGGAAAGAGTGGTGGATCCGTGGAATAGTCTCCCAGTGGAGGTGGTAGAGAAGAGGACAGTATCTGAATTCATACAACCACTCATACAATCCGACAACAGCACATGACCGAGGAGAGGCACCTCCAACCGCATCAACACACCAAAAGAATTCAACATAGCCCATGTTCCCTGTAAAATAGTTATCTCCAAGTTATAATGCCCTGTTCAATGTAATTTCAGTTTGTTCATTGTAAACCACCTTGATATCATGAAAGGCAGTATATAAGAAATGTTAAATAAATAAAATAAATAAACAAGGTACGCAAAGACACTGCAAAAAGAGCACTATCACTGGCCGCCCCAGCAATTTGGAATGCTCTCCCAGAGGACCTACGATCAACAACAGACATCAAGGACTTTCGAAAACTGCTCAAGACGACCTTATTCATCGAACACTACGGTGACATCACATAAGCCGCCCACCAGACAGTACTACAGCATAACCCACCTCCCTGGACTCTTATGTACATAGTATTGTATAATAGCGCACAATGTAAATAGCCCACTAAGAATCAACGACACCCGACACATACACGCATTCACAGTCTCACTGCATGCACACACAAGCCAGTATTTGTTCGATTGTTTGCTGTGTAGACCGCCTTGATTAAAGGATAAGGCGATATAGAAACCATTTAAATAAATAAACAAACAAACAAAGAAGCATGGGACAAAGACAGAGGATCTCTAAAGGAAAAAAAAGGGGACTGTTGTAGTGGTTGATATGGAAGGACAGACTAGATAGACCATGTGGTCTTTTTCTGTTGTCATGTTTCTACGTTTCTTATGCGAGACCAAGAGGACATCCTTTACTAGCCACGGGAGGTGATAGCATGCAACGGCTACGCTTTCAGCAGCCAGGCCATCAAAGCTAGCGACTGGAGACTGGGGTGACAATGAGCCCCCCTCCTGCGATAGCAGGTCCGGGGCACACCCCCCAAAACCAAGGGTCCCCCCCTCGACAACTGAAGCAGGGTGATCCAGGGTTGTCACAGCCAGTGGTGTGCGATGAAGAGTACGGAGGCTGCTTCCACCCAAATCTACAAGAGGTCCTGTGGTATCAGGCGCATTGGCAGGAAAGCGTACAAGAAGCTCTTGGAACATGGAAGTAGGAATGCATCCTCAGCCTCCCAGGCCCGGCCTGGTTTTCTAGAACAGAACCTTGGGAGCTACATGTTCTCCAAGCTGGCAAAGAGATCAATCTCAGGGGTGCCCCACTGCTGGAAGATGTTTTCCAGAATTGAGGAACTCAGTCGCAACTCGTGCGGCTGGAGAACGCGGCTCAGGCAATCGGCCATTGCACTGTACTGACCCGGCAAGTACACCACCCACAAGCTTATGCCCTACACCACCGCAAAGTTCCAGAGGCGGACTACCTCCCACATAGGAGGTATGAGCCCATGCCTCCCTGCTTGTTGAAGTAGAATATCGCAACCTGGTTGTCTGTCTGGATATGGACAACCTGCCCCTCAAAAAAGTTCCCGGAAGACCCGCAGTGCATAATAAACCGCACGGAGTTCGAGCAAGTTAATCTATGAGGCATTTTCCTCCGGGGACCAAGGACCCTGTGACTGGAGGTGGACACAGTGAACTCCCCAGCCCATCTTGGAGGCATCTGTAGTGAGGAAGTGTTGAACTGGACAAGCCTGGAATGGCAGCCCAGCTCTCAGGTTGCGGAGGTCCTGCCACCAGGGCAGGGAAGATGCCAAGGCAGGCGTGATCTGGATGCTGTCCCCCAGGTGGCCCATCGCTCATGTCCACTGGGCACTTAGGGTCCACTGGGCTTGCCGCATCCACAGGCGTGCAAAGGGGGTCCCATGGACCGTGGACGCCATGTGCCCAAGGAGGCGAAGCATTTGCCAGGCAGTTACAGTAGTAGCTGCCTGCACCTTCTGTGCCAGAGTGAAGCCCTAGCCTGAATGAAGTCTAGCAATGCGCCGATGACCTCCATGGATTACATTGGGACGAGGGTGGACTTGGAAAAGTTCACCACAAATCCTAGGTGCTGCAGCAGCTCCATGTGCTGGGTCGCATTGCGCACCTCACCTGGCATGCCAGCCCGCACGAGTCAGTTGTCCAGGTACGGGAACACAAAGACTCCGAAGAGCCAGAGGCAAGTAGCCACAACCACCAAACACTTTGTGAACACCTGCGGAGTGGAGGTGAGGTCGAAGATAAGCACCCTATACTGGCAGTAATGGCCTCCTAGCATGAACCGGAGGTACTGGGTGCCGTGGGTGGATCAGGATGTCAGGGGTACGCATCTTTGAGATCCAATGACCACAGCCAAGGGATACCATTTTGAACTTTTCCTTGACCAAGAAGCCGTTGAGGTCCCGAAGGTCCAGAATGGACCTGAAGCCCCTGTTTTCCTGTGGATAGAAAATAGCAGGAGTAGAACCCCCATCCCTGAAGATGGGGTGGGACAGGCTCGACCACCCGGTCCTTGAGCAGTGACTTGAGCTCCATCTGGAGCAGCTCCCTGTGCAAGGGGTCCATTGGTAATTCCCCCCTAAAGTGAGGGGGAGCAGCTGGGCAAAGTGAAGGAGGTATCCCTCCGTGACTATGCGGAGCACCCAGATATCTTCTGTAATAGCCAACCACCAGTGTGCGAAATGGACCAGCCGACCCCCCGTGAACTTCGGGCCTGGTGCCTCCTGAAGGAGGGAGGCTATGCCCAAGGAGTCAAAAGCTCCCCCCAGGTTGTGGCTGAGCCGCTGTTTGGGATTTGGGAGCGTTGGGCTTATGGGGGACTATGCCCTGGACCCTTGGGAGCGGGGTAGGCCTGGAACAAGGGGTAGTTTCTGTAAGCCTTCTTAGTCTTCGGGTGGAAGGTTCTTTTCACATTCTTGGACAACCTAGCCCTGATCATAAACTCCTTCTCCAGCTCATCAGCCTTGTCAGTCATGGGCTTGCCAAAGAGGTTATCTCCCCGGCAAGGGACATCAGATAGTTTGTCCTGCATCCATTGCTCAAAATCGGAGGACTGTAGCCAGGCAAGGCGGCGGGCACTAATGCCCACTGTGGCCACACGAGCCACCGACTCTAAGCCGAAGGCTGCTCGAGTTTGAAATTTGGAGCATTCCTTGACGGAGGAAACTAGAGTCTGAATGTGCTCAAGGGGCTCACCTGACAGACCAGTTGAGAACCTGGTGAGCTCCTTCAGCAGGTCTCTCAGGTACATGCCTGTGTACAGCTGGTAGACCTGGATCTGGGTCGTGAGCATCGAGCCCTGGAAGCACTTTCTTCCCAACGTGTCCATGGTGCGGGCCTCCCTACCCAGGGGACACCAAGGAGTGCGTCTTCTGGTTCTTGATCCAACGCATAGCCAACTTCACCACCATGGAATTGTGTGGGAGTTCTGTTTTCTGGAACCCTGGGCTCTTGCCGACTTGATACTGGGAATCAAGTCAACGGTTCCCGATTGGCACTGTCACCAGGTTCTCTCACATCCTGAGCAGGAGGCACTCAAAGATGGAGGGCATGGATGCCGTCAGTGCCTCTTGAGGAGGGGCCTCCTACTGCAGGATTTCCAGATACTCAGTACGAGCCTCATCCTCCAGCAATGCCACGAAGGCGAGGGCCTGGGACATCTCTCATACGAATCTGAGGAAAGCCAAGCCCTCCGGGGGAGAACTCTGCCGGTGGTGCAGTGGGGAAAGGTCGGAGAGGACATCACAATGGAGCATGTTGTCAGTTGACTCTGGTCCATCTCCCAGTCTGATTCCGATCCCAAGGTGTAGATCGGTACACTACAGTCCCCGGACTGACTCGGCACTGAGGACTCCTGATGCTGGTGCTCCGACAGCATCATGTTGGTTGTTGACAGCCTCAACACCAACCGCATGAGGTGCTCCAGGATTGGAGGTGCCTCCGCTGGGGATATCCTCTGCAAAGCTACGCTCGAGAGCAGCCATGCGAGCGTCGATGCCCAAGGGCTCTGCAGCAGCTCTGGACCCCAACGGCGCTGGGGCTGGAGGCTACTCTCTAGCTGGGGGAGTCTCAGATAGTGACAGAGTTGGGAGTGACAGCGTAGTTACTCACCTCTAACAGGTGTTCTCCAGGGACAGCAGGAATCAGTCCTCAGTAACTTTGAGGCCGCCTTCTTTTTACGCTGCTCCACCTCAGGGGACCCATGGTCGGAGTGCCGCCTTGAGTGCGGCGCCGAGGTGGGGGATACCATCGGAGGAGAGACGACCGAGGGTGCCACTGGGGATTTCGAGGTGGCCTTCCTGAAAATGTCTTCAGACTTCTGCTTATGACTGAGCAGGGTTTTGGAGAACATTTTTTTACAAAACGAGCAGAAATCCGGATCATGGTTGGTCCAGAGACGCTGCAGGCAGCAGTCATGGGTGCCCGTAAGCGACATGTTCTTGGAGCACCTATCGCATTTTTTTAATCCGATGGCCATAGGGGCAAAAATGGCCCCAAAGAGGTTGAAGACCTATGCGGCCAGTGGTTGGGAGAAAAAAGGGCGCGAAGCCCAAGAACGCAAAAAATGCTAGGAAAAATGTCCCTTAATTGCTCAAAAAGGATAGAGCAGGGGAGGGATGGGTAGAGGACCTGTGCAATCGGGAAAGTAATAGGCCTAAGGCCGAAAGACGAAACATATTTTCCGAGGGACGAGGACATGCGTCCAAAGGGCTCTGTGGAAAAAGGGAATTGAGCAAGATGGCACCCTTGGGCGAGAAGAGGACCACACATGCATGGCAGAAATCCCAAGGCTTTCTTTGAAAGCTGGAGAATTGCTCCGCACGGGCTCCATCGTGCCAACGTCACCGATAATTGAGGGCTGACTTCCTGCTCGTTCATGGAGAAAGCATAGATACTCACCTATAATATGTGTTCTCCAGGGACAGCAGGAGCCCAATTCCTCGGGTCCTCAGGGCGAAGCCCTTGGTAGCCATGAAGAAGGGTCGGAGGGCAGGAGTTGCTTATACCCTGAACAGATTACAGAGTACAGCCTGGCCAAAGGCGCTGTCCCGATGGGACTCCCTCTCCAGGCAGTAGTGTGCAGTGAAGGTGCTCGCTGAAGATCAGGTCGCCGCCCAGCAGATGTCCCGCAGGGGCACTGAATGCAGCGAGGCCACTGAAACCGCCTTGGCTTGACTCGTCGATCCAAAGGGGCACCTGCTTTCGTATGGGCGAAGGCGATGCAGTCCGCCACCCAAATAGAGAGGGTGCGTTTAGTGACTGCCTGCCCCAATTGGGATCGTAAGTCACAAAGAGTCGGCCAGATTTGCGATGAGCCAGGCAAAACAATTAATGAATAATGCAGGTTGAAGGTTCTGTTGCATCATATATGACAGGCATGTCCAACTTTGAACAGGTCATGATCTACTTTTTCTGGCCAAAAGTGCCGGTGATCTACCACCATGAAAATTAAGATTCAAATTAGTTTCAAATTAAATTTTAACTCAATAAAGTCGGAAGATTTCGCCCCCCCCCCCCCATTTTAATGAACCTTCTGTCATTTACTTGGATGTGATCAGCTGTTAAGCAAATTAAACAAAAACAAAACAGAGAGACGACGATCCAGTAAGAACTGCGAGGGGAAAGCGTAGTTACTCACCTGTAACAGGTGTTCTCCAGGAGCAGCAGGAATCAGTCCTCACTTATGGGTGACGTCGGCGCCGACAGAGCCCTCGCGGAGCAATTTTCCCCAGCTTTCAAAGAAAGCCTTTGGGAATTGCAGCGCGCATGCGCGGTCCTCTTCCCGCCCGAGGGTGCCATCTTAGCCAGTCAGATGACATAGCTAAAAAGACAGCATAAAAATTTGCAAAAAAACTAAAGCAGACGATTGCAACTCCAAGGGGAGGAGGGAGGGTTGTGAGGACTGATTCCTGCTGCTCCTGGAGAACACCTGTTACAGGTGAGTAACTACGCTTTCTCCAGGACCAAGCAGGAAGTCAGTCCTCACTTATGGGACTCCCAAGCTCAAGGCTACCGGAGACCCTAAGCACAAAAATGAGCTCCCTCTAGCTCAGCAGCACAGAAGGAAAGAATCTTCGCTGAATGATTACCCACCGGTAGCCCACATCCGGGATGGAGGGTAGGAGTTGCTCAGACCTCAAAGAGATTACGGAGGACTGCCTGTCCGAAAGCACTGTCCCTGCGGGACTCCCTCTCGAGACAGTAATGGACCGCAAAAGTCTGGCTCGAAGACCAAGTAGCGGCCCGGCAGATGTCTGCCAGCGGAACAGAGCGGAGGTAAGCCACTGACGTAGCCTTTGCCCGAACGCAATGAGCCGTGACTCGACTTTCCAAGGAGAGTCCGGCCGCCCCATAAGCCCAAGAGATACAGTCCGCAACCCAGATGGACAGGGTACGCTTGGAGACCGGGAGCCCCAATTTATTGGGGTCAAAAGACACAAAAAGCTGAGCAGCTTTACGGTGCTCCCGCGTACGGTCAAGGTAGAAGTTCAAAGCCCTTCTACAGTCCAGGGTATGGAGGACCGTTTCAGCTCGGCTGGAGTGTGGCCTGGGAAAGAAGGTTGGAAGTACCACCTCCTGATTGATGTGAAAAGGGGAGACCACTTTTGGAAGAAATTTTGGGTGAGTCCGTAGGACTACCCTATTTTTGTAGAACCGAGTGTAAGGGGGATCAGACACGAGGGCCTGCAATTCACTTACGCGTCTAGCGGAAGTGAGGGCTATCAAGAACAGTGTTTTCCAAGACAGAAAACGGAGAGAACAGGTAGCCATAGGTTCAAAAGGCGGACAGGTGATCCGCTGCAAAACCACATTCAGGTCCCAGTCAGGCGCTGGCGGGCGCAGAGGTGGTTTAAGTAGAAGGAGACCTCGGAGAAACCTCGCTACGAGAGGGTCGCTGGAGAGAGGTCTGCCGTCCACCGGCACATGATGTGCCGAAAGAGCACTGAGGTGAACTTTGACGGAGTTGGACTTAAGTCCCAGATTAGAGAGGTGTAGCAAGTACTGCAAGATCACCGACACCGGGCAGGAGAAGGGATCCTGAGACTGTTGGGTACACCAAACGGAAAAGCGACGCCATTTAAGGGCGTAGCATTTGCGGGTAGAAGGCCGTCGCGAAGCCAAGACGACCTCCTCCACCTCTGCCGGCAGGAGAAGGGGAGCAAGGACTACCCTCTCAGCAGCCAGGCCATTAGGTTGAGAGACCTGAGGTTGGGGTGTAGCAGAGACCCCTGATCCTGAGTGAGGAGATCCGGTTGAAACCCCAGAGGGAATGGATCCTCCACCGCTAATTGCAGCAGGAGTGGAAACCACGGCTGTCTGGGCCAGCGAGGGGCCACCAGGATCATGAAGGCTTTGTCTCGGAGAACCTTGAAAAGAGTCCGAGAGACTAGCGGAATGGGAGGGAAAGCGTACAGAAGGCTTCCCGACCAGGAGAGTAGAAAAGCGTCCGCCGCAACCCGAAGGGGGTGGGGCTGACGAGAGCAGAAGTGAGGAAGTTGCCGGTTGTGAGGACTGGCAAAGAGATCCAACGTGGGGAGGCCCCACTTTAGAAAGAGCTTCTGAACTACCAAGGGATCCAGACGCCACTCGTGCGGCTGGAGGATCCTGCTGAGTTTGTCCGCCAGGTAATTCTCTTGGCCTGGGAAATAAACTGCCTTGAGGAGAATGCCGTGACTGACGGCCCAAGAGCAGAGCTTCTGTGCCTCCCGGCAGAGGAGGAAGGAGCCCGTGCCCCCTTGCTTGTTCACGTAGAACATGGCAACTTGATTGTCCGTCTGGACAAGGACGGACTGGTGAGAAGTCAGGTGGGAGAAAGCCTTGAGAGCCAGGCGGATCGCCCTGAGCTCCAGGAAGTTGATCTGCTGAGCAGACTCCCACGTGGTCCAGAGGCCCTGAGTACGTGCCCCTTGGCAATGCGCACCCCAGCCCAGGAGGGATGCATCCGTTGTCAGCACCCGGGTCGGCTGAGGAGACTGGAAAGGCATTCCGAATGTCAGGTTCGGCTGCTGAAGCCACCACCGGAGAGACGAGATCAGCGGCTCGGAGACGCACACTAGGTCTGCTAGGCCGCCTGTGGCTTGTCGCCACTGCTGGCGGAGACACCATTGAGCAGGCCGCATATTCAGGCGGGCATTGGGGGTCACATGGACGGTGGAAGCCATATGGCCGAGTAGTCTCAGGAAGCGCCTGGCGGAGACCAGGGGCTGGCCGCGAAAACGGTCGGCTAGGTCCATGAGCCGTTGAGCCCTGTCGAGCGGTAGGTATGCTCGTGCCTGAGGAGTGTGCAGTCTTGCGCCGATGAACTCGAGATCCTGTGAGGGGAGCAAAGTGGACTTTGCGAAGTTTATAACAAAGCCCAAGTGCTGCAGAAGAGTCACCGTGCGGCGCGTGGCGCTGGTGACCTCCAGAGCGGACGCTGCTCTGATGAGCCAGTCGTCGAGGTACGGAAAGACATAGAGGCCGTGAAGCCGGAGATGGGCCGCCACCACCGCGAGACATTTTGTGAAGACCCGCGGTGCGGAGGACAGGCCAAAGGGCAGTACCCTGTACTGGTAATGATTTCCTGCCAACACAAACCTTAGGTATTGTCGGTGGCTTGGGTGGATGAGGATGTGCGTGTAGGCATCCTTTAGATCCAAGGAGCATAGCCAATCTCCCTGCTGGAGGTAGGGCAGAAGGATTCCAAGGGTAAGCATCTTGAACTTCTCTCGCACGAGGAACTTGTTGAGGTTGCGCAGGTCCAGGATGGGTCTGAGGCCTCCTGTTCTCTTTGGTATCAGAAAATACCTGGAGTAAAAGCCTTGACCTTTCAGGTGGTGGGGCACCGGTTCCACCGCCTGTTCCTGTAGAAGACCTGCTAACTCCTGAAGGAGTAATTCCCTGTGCAGAGGGGGTCGTGGAGGTTCTCCCGGAAAAAAGGAGGGAGGGACCTGGTGGAAGTGGAGAAGATAGCCTTCTCGCACGACTTGAAGCACCCAGGCATCTGAGGTGATGCTGGACCACCTGTGGGAGAAGTGAACCAGCCGGCCTCCGGTGCTGGGAGGAACCAGCGGGGGGGGAGAGGCTATGCTTAGTGAGTCAAAAACCCCCACCCTGCTGAGCAGGGGCTGGTGGTGCAGGCTTGGGGGCTTGCTGCCTACGGGACCCGTTACCCCGTCCCTTGGCCTGCTGGCCCTGTTGGGGAGCTGCAGGGGCCTGATAATGGGGGTATTGTTTGTAGGCAGCCGCCTTTCTCGGGTAAAAGGACTTTTTTACCCGAGCCCTTCTTTTTCTGGGAAGGGGCGGAGGTCTTCCTAGAAAGCCTGGTCCTGGTGAGAGTCTCAGTCTCAATTTGTGCAGCCTTTTCAGCCATGGGCTTGCCAAAGAGGTTCTCGCCTCGGCAGGGGACATCGACCAACTTGTCCTGCACCCAGGGCTCAAGGTCGGACGACTGAAGCCAAGCCTGTCGGCGGGCACCGATGCCGGCTGCGGCCACTCGAGCCGATGCTTCAAAGCCATCATAGGCTGCTCGGGACATGAACTTTGAGCATTCCCGAATGCCAGTGGACAAGGCCAGGAACCTCCGCAAGGGTTCCTCGGACAAACCAGCGGAGAATCCGGCTAGCTCTTTAGCCAGGTCTCGGAGATACATGCCCATGTATAGCTGGTAGGTCTGGACACGACACGCAAGCATAGAGCCCTGGAAACACTTCTTACCAAGGCCATCCAGGTTACGGGCCTCCCTGCCAGGAGGCACCGAGGAGTGCATCTTCTGGCTCTTAAGACGATGCATGGCCGATTCCACTACCATGGAATGGTGTGGTAGCTGTGCCTTTTGAAAGCCAGGGCTCTTGCGGACTCGATAGATAGAATCGACCCGCTTGCTCAGGACCGGCGAGGAGGCCGGACTCTCCCACATGCGGAAGAGTAGTCGTTCCAGCATAGGAGGAACCGGTACAGTAAAGTGTTCCCTTGCGGGAGAGTCATACTGGAGGGCGTCGAGCTCTTCGGCTCGAGGCTCCTCCTCGGGGTCCGCAGGGAAGGCCAAAGCCTTGGCCATATCCCTGACGAAGTCCGAGAACCGGGCATCCTCCGGGGGGGACTGCTTCCGAGGCTCGGACTCCGGTGAGTCCGAGGGGACACACCGAGTCTGGAAAGAATCAGGCGACTCTTCCTCTTCAGACTCCCAGACCGACTCCGACGAGGACTCGGTGGGGTCGGCCCGGGCAGGGCGCGGCGCCTGCCGCCCCGACGCCGAGGGAGTAGGCGTCGGCGACCTCGGTCCCGAACGGGAGGCCGAGGGTGACCTCGACCGAGGATCGACTCGAGTTCGCATCGACTCGAGGATCGGCTCGGTCTCCGGGGTCGACTTGGACGTCGACGTCCCGGCGGTCGGGGCAGCGACGCCAGCGAAGCCAGCGAGCAGTGCCCGCTGCTGGTCCATGAAGGCAGACAGTCTGCTCTCCAAGGCCGTCAACCTGAGTCCGAGCTCAGGTGACCCAGCAGCCCCCGACTCGGGCCCCGACGGCGTCGGGCCCGACGTCGGCTGTCGCGGAGGGGAGTCCAGGAGGACCACAGGACTTACCCGAACCGGCAGCTCCGACTCCAGGCGAGGTCGCTTCGTGAGGTGCTCCTTCTCCAAGGACCCGGGACGGCTATCGGGGCTATGCGACCTGGCCCTCGCGGAGCCAGGAGCGTCCACCGACGCCGCCCTCGCGGGTTTCACCTGACGTCGATGGTCCCCGGAGGGAGAACCCCTGTCGGAGGAACTCCGGCGATGGTCCGAGCTGGAACCCTTGGACGCGGAGGCCTCCGACGAAGTCCGGGTACGGCTGGGGTCAGCGAAGATTCTATCCCGCTGATGCCGCCGACTTCTCAACGCTTTGGAGGACATTTTGCCGCAGGGCCCACAGATCATTTCTTCATGATCCGGGCCCAGGCAGCGGAGGCAAAAGTCGTGTGTGTCAGTTAGTGACATATTTCGGTCACACTGACCACACCGCTTAAAACCACTGGCAGCCATCGGGGGAAAAAGGGCCCCGGCGAGGTCAAAGGACCGGGCTGCCAGGGAAAAACCGAAAACGAAAGCTGACTAAGTAAGAAAAACCGAAAAAAGGACGAGGACTCGTGACCGGCGTCGCGAGTCCAGGCGGGAAAAAGACCGGCGTCGAACCGAAGGAAAAAGAAATAAAATTATGAAGAAATATCAACTTTTTCGCGGGGACACGACGGGGACGTCTGTAGGGCTCCGCGGAAAAAAGAAGACTGGCTAAGATGGCACCCTCGGGCGGGAAGAGGACCGCGCATGCGCGCTGCAATTCCCAAAGGCTTTCTTTGAAAGCTGGGGAAAATTGCTCCGCGAGGGCTCCGTCGGCGCCGACGTCACCCATAAGTGAGGACTGACTTCCTGCTTGGTCCTGGAGAAATGGAAAGTACATTTTTTCTTAAAGTTTTATTGAGTAATAACTTTCTTTAACTGTCTTAATAACTTTCTTTAACTTTTATTTTTGTGTTAAATTTAGGTCGAGTATTGAGCCAGGCTGATCTTGCACAACCTTTAATATTTCGCTCTAGCTCATTAGTGAGACGTCTGAGCCTGCATTTCATCCACCAGCTTTTTGAAGTTGGGTGAATATTGAATGAGGGCCAGTCTCAGGGAATCCTGGAGATGTTCATCTGTCATGTTGGAACGTTGTGTACTCTGTCATTTTCAGATGGGAAAACGCAGATTCACACAAATAAGTTGAACCAAAACAGGAGCGTACAGCTTCACTACATCTTCTCAAGTTGGGAAATTTGTCTCTAGGCACTAGCTTCCAAAACGATTCTTGCTCAGCACGAGACTTGAGAAAAATGTCATTTTTAAAGGTTAATATTTTGTTTTCAAGAGATGGCTTGTTCAATGAGTAAATGTTACTGATAGCAGCTGCAGTTTCTTTAATGTCCACATCTACTTTGAATGGGTATGACAAGTACTCCACAACTGTTCCAATTTTTTGGAAGTCACAGAATCTATTTTCGAATTCCTGGATAACAGAACAGATTTCTGTCACATACTTCTCGTTCTGAAAAACTAAATTTGGATATTGTCCCAGATGGTCCTGTGTATTAGGAAAATGATCAAAAGTGTTGTTTGCAAGGTCAGTCATCATTAGCTCAAATTTGTTCTTGTAGGATGAAACTGTACTCATCATCTCACCAATGCATTTGTTTTTATCTTGTAGTTTATGTTTATGTTTATTGAATTTGATATACCGCTCAGACCCAAAGGTATTAGAGCGGTTTACAATATTACTTCATTTAGGGAAACAAGAAAAGAACGCCATTTATAAGATAGGACAGAGTAGAGGACAGAAACAGTCTACAGATATCTAACCTTTCATTTAGTGCTATATATTCTAACTCTCCCATCTTATTCTTTAGACTTCTAGCATTTGCATACAAGCATTTTAGAGGCAGTGTACTATTGTGGATCAGGAACTGGTTAAAAGATAGGAAGCAGAGGGTAGGGCTAAATGGCCAATTTTCCCAATGGAGAAAGGTGAATAGTGGTGTACCCCAGGGATCTGTGCTGGGTCCGCTGCTTTTTGACATATTCGTAAATGACCTGGAAAGTGGAATAACGAGTGAGGTTATCAAATTTGCAGATGACACAAAACTATTTAGGGTTGTTAAGACCCAAGAGGATTGTGAAAAATTGCAAGAGGATCTTGATAAATTGGAAGACTGGGCATCAAAATGGCAGATGAAATTTAATGTGGACAAGTGCAAGGTTATGCACCTAGGGAAGAACAACCCAAACTATGGTTACATAATGCAGGGTTCCACATTAGGAACCACCACCCAGGAAAAAGATTTAGGCGTCATTGTGGATACCATGTTAAAACCCTCGGCCCAGTGTGCAGCGGCGGCCAGGAGAGCAAATAGAATGCTAGGTATGATAAGGAAAGGAATGGAGAATAAAACAAAGGATATTATGGTGCCTCTGTGTCGTTCCGTGGTGGGACCGCACCTTGAATATTGTGTGCAATTCTGGTCGCCGTATCTTAAAAAGGATATAGCGATTTTAGAGAAGGTTCAGAGAAGAGCCACCAAAATGGTTAAGGGGATGGAAGGATGCTCCTATGAGGAGAGGCTGAAAAGGTTGGGGCTCTTTAACCTGGAGAGGAGACGGCTGAGGGGAGATATGATAGAAGTCTATAAATTAATGAACGGAGTGGAACGGGTAAACGTAGATCGATTGTTTACCTTATCAGAATATAGAAGGACTAGGGGACATGCAATGAAGCTACAGGGTAAACTATTTAAGACTGATAAAAGAAAATATGTTTTCACTCAACGTGTAATCAAACTCTGGAGTTTCTTACCGGAGGATGTGGTAAGGGCTGTTAGTGTAGCTGGGTTTGAAAGAGGTTTGGACAAGTTCCTGGAGGAAAGGTCCATAAACCATTATTAAGAAGTGACCGAAGATATCAATGCTTGACCCAGTTCAAGCATTGTGGAACTTGTGTCTCTTGGGGAAACTGCTAAGTACATATGACCTGGATTGGCCACTGTTGGAAACAGAATACTGGGCTTGATGGACCTTGGTCTGACCCAGTATGGCATATCTTATGTTCTTATAAGGAGGAGAAGGACAATGGAGCAGCACGTTACCCTGATACATAGGTAGGACATCAGTAGATCAACAAGGACTCCAGATACAGATGCCACGGACCAACGCCTAAGGGCCACGCCAAAGGGCCCTCTGGCGAGGCCCTCAGGCGCGGGCCCGCAAGGCGCGGGCGCGCCCCGGCAACGGTGGTTCTTAAGCCGTTGGGCCCGATGGTGATTGGCGGGCTCGGGGAGGAAGGGGGAGCTCCTGCTCTCACCCCCGTCGAAAGCGCTGCTCCTCCTGGGCCCCGGCAACGGCGGTTCTTAAGCCGTTGGGCCCCAATGGTGATTGGCGGGCTCGGGGAGGAAGGGGGGAGCTCCTGCTCTCACCCCCGTCGAAAGCGCTGCTCCTCCTGGGCCCCGGCAACGGCGGTTCTTAAGCCGTTGGGCCCCGATGGTGATAGTTCAAGGTTCATATCACTTAGTTTGCTTGTAAAGTCAGCGAGAAATGCCAGATCACATAACCACTCCTCATCTTCCAACTCTGCTTGGTCATCTCCCCTCTCCTTCAAAAATCTTATTTCATTCAGCAAATCACGAAATCTTTGCATAAATTTGTGCTTACTTAGCCACCTTACATCTGTGTGCAAAATGATTTCCGCTGCCCCTTCATCAAGAGTAAGATTGAAAAGCTGTCTTTGAAGTGATCTTCCACAAACTGAACTCTGCACACAGTATAGAATCAACGCAAAGGCAAGGCGAAATAAAATTGCAGTGTAGAATCAACGCAAAGGCTAGGCAAAATAAAATTGCAGAGGCAAGCAAAAGTCACAGTGGTTTGAACCAATTCGAAGGCAAGGCATAGGCAAATTAGAACAAAATTGGAAAAACCCGCCAAAATCACCAAATTCTTGACACTTTGTTGCGTCTGTCCGAAAACATTTAATGAAAGCGAACTATAAAGCGAACAACGACCAGCACACAACACAATACGGTAAGTGTATTCAGGTAAAACCTGGGTGAATGGATATCGCCCGGTATATAACACACCTCTAAGGGGTGTTGGGGCAGGGGCAGGAATGGGTGATTCTGAGAGGCAGGAGACCAGGTATGACGCTGGGCCTGTGGCGTCTCGTCGCAGGGTGCAGGCGGCGGCCCCCTGGGTACCCACAAACGTTTGGCACAAAAACAAGCAGCGCCGCCCAATACACCCGCAGGCAGGGAAAAAAGACAGGCCAAGGATCAGCAGTGGCGGCAAGCCCTCGGCAGATGACCTACAGGCACGAGCTCTCTCCTAGCGACGGGGCGAGCTGCTGGAGAGATGGAGCCAAGTGGGGCTGGCGATCTACCTCTGACCCCTCCGTGATCTACAGGTAGATCGCGATCTACCTGTTGGACATGCCTGATATATGATATGAATTGCATCATGTTATTCCTAGAAGTCATAGATGATGCAATCCTAACTCTAGAACAAATTGCACAATTTTTTTTTTTAAATCAGTATGACTTGTCAATAGTATTTTGGCTGTAGACCAGTCTTCTCAGTGTTTTGATTTTTTTCCATTTAGCCAAAGTGAGAGATGCTTCGTAATTGTTTGAACAATCTTCTGTGTTTGTGGTGAAATGACTTTCCTATCACTAAAACGCAGTCTAACCGTCTTAAGAAAGCCTACTACTTTAACTCTGGCTGTAAAATAGGAGATCAGGACAACAGCTGGGCCCCACAAATATGCTGCAAAATATGTGTAACAAATCATTGCCAGTGGTTGAACAGAAAAAGAAAATCCATGACTTTTGCAGTGCTGATGATTTGGAAAGAGCAGACATATCATAAGGAGCAATTGCTACTTCTGCATAGTGCGTCCTTTTAGGGCAGGTTTGTAAAAGAAGAAAAAGTGGACTGTGCAATATCCAAACATTCTATCATCAATAAGCCAGTACCCCATGGAGAAGGGCTGCCAGTTCCTGGTGCTCCAGAATCATTCTCATTTGAGCCAGACAAGGAAGAGGAAGGGGATGAAACTTCTAGTCCTGAACCATCAACATCACAGGACCCAGATTTTCTCCCATCCTCCTCCTTTGAAGCACACCTCATAACACAAGGTGAGCTGAATGACCTTGTCAGGGATTTGGAACTAACTAAGAGTAAGGCAGAGCTGTTGGTCTCCAAACTGCAGCGGTGGAATCTCCTGACAGGTGATGTTAGGGTTTCCATGTTCCATGAACATCAAAAGGATCTCATTGCATTCCTATTCATGGAAGGTGATCTTGCAGCCTGCAACATCATCGATGGTCTGTCGACAGCCCTCAACATCATTCATCATCCAGATGAGTGCAGGCTGTTCATCGATTTAAAGATAAGTCTTTTTTTTTTTTGTAATTTAAGTTTTTATTAAAGTAAT
Organism: Ichthyophis bannanicus; assembly: GCA_033557465.1. Classification (NCBI taxonomy): domain Eukaryota; kingdom Metazoa; phylum Chordata; class Amphibia; order Gymnophiona; family Ichthyophiidae; genus Ichthyophis; species Ichthyophis bannanicus. Next base: position 505,015,974 of record CM066035.1, on the reverse strand, counting down.
GTCAAATCATACAGGATTACCACATCAACACAATACATACCAGTAGTATAACAGTTTTTAACATGCACAAACCATTACTCAGTAAGGTTTTATACTATCTGTATACCCCGCAATCAGACAAAACATTTTCATCTTATCTCCCCTTCTATTAACTAACCTAAACCTTTCGTATATAGAACTTGAACCCTATTGGTATTGGGCACGCGTAAACTACCAGCAACCTCAATACCATCTATACCCTCAAACCCATAGCACGCAATTAGGAATTTAATCCCGACCCCTAACCCCCCCTTTCCCCCCCTCCCCCATGCCCTCCACTCCCCCCTCAATCCTCCCCCCCTAGTCCCCCCCCTCTCTCCCTCCATTCCTCATATCTACCCCATATATCTCGAAAAGCTTTCATCCTATGGTGCCGATTGGCCGCTATGGTACTCAGGGTCCATAGGTGATCCATACGCTGCAGAACCATGGTCAACGTGGGCGCCTCAGGACATCGCCAGCGGGCTACAATCGCCCCCCGTGCAGCCCCAATGCAATATCCCACCAGCATATGTATCCCCCTCTCACCCTCCGCAGGTAATTCATTCAATACTACCATAGTGGCAGTAAGAGCAATATCAACCTTCACCATGGCCTTAAGGCAGTCACCTACAGACTTCCACATCCTCTGTACTTCCACACATCCCCAAACAATATGTAGTAAGTCTCCCCGCTGCCCACATCCTCTCCAGCACTCCCCAGACTCTTGAGGGCAAAAGGTCCGTAGCTTCCAAGGGGTCCAGTACATCTGAAACCGAATCTTTAAACTATTCTCCAAATAAGACGGACCCGGCGCTAAACGCCTGGACCACTGATAAATATTATGCCATCGCCCCTCATCCCATACCCCCCCCAATTGCTGCTCCCAAGCCTGCTCCCCTTTACTTTGCCCTTGATGGCGTTCTGCCACCAGCTGCCGCACCTCCGTATAGAATAGGGTGATCAATCCCCTCCGCCCCCCTCCCTTGCTTAAAACCATCTCAACCGGTGTGGCCACCCTCTTCAAATCCTTTAAAACCCCCTTCCGCCGCATATATGACCCTACCTGCATATAAGCAAAATAATCGCTAGCCCCTACCCCATAGGTATCTTGCAATTCAGCGAAGGTACGAAGGTCCCCCCTTTCATTTACTAGCTGCCCTAAAGTTTGCAAGCCTTTGTCTCCCCATTCCTTAAACACCCCCCCCCCTCTATCCCAGGGCCAAAATCCTGCATCCCTCTAATATAAGTACCCCTCGTATACCTCTTCCCCTGCAACAACCTCGTCTTGACCCCCACCCACAACCCCTTCGTGTATTCGGTAAAGGGATTTCCCTCCCTACCCCCCTGCCTCCCCCCTCCAGGATCCCAAAGCCACATTCGTAAACTCTTCACCCCCTCGCCTCTCTCCTGCTCCAACTCAACCCATATAGGGGTCTCCCCCCCCTCCTGCCACCCCGCTACCGCCCTCAATTGCGCTGCCACAAAATATTTTTCCAACCATGGTACCCCCATCCCTCCCTCCCGTTGATCCCTATACAGAGTAAATTGTGATACCCTGGGTCGCCGCCCCGCCCAGATAAAATCCAGAATGAGACGCTGCGCACTACGTAGAAATCCCTTAGGAATCTTGCCAGGAATAGAACTAAACAGAAATAAAAACCTGGGCAAAACATTCATTTTTATAACCGCAATGCGCCCCAACCACGTTAAATACAATCCCTTCCAACGAGCCAAATCTGCCTTAACCCCTTGGAGGAGCGGAACAAAATTTAAACTCCACAACCTACGCCAATCTTTCCCCATCTGGATCCCCAAATACCTATATTCCCCCTTTACCCAGCGGAACGGGAAACTACTGCGCAGACTCTCCGCCAACCGCTCCCCCAGATTAAAGCCCAGAAGCTCTGTTTTACTACCATTAATTTTATACCCCGACACTCTGCTATAGTGCTCAATTTCTTTCATGAGAACAGGTAAAGATGTAAGAGGCTCTCGTAAGGTATATATGACATCATCTGCGAATAACGCGATTTTCGATTCCCAACCATTCATGTGCACCCCTTTAATATCCCCCACTCTGCGCACCCGATCCGCCAACGGTTCAATAGCCAATGCGAAAAGCAAAGGCGATAGCGGGCATCCCTGCCGAGTTCCCCTCTCCAACTGTAACACCTCTGAATAACTCCCATTGACACGGATACGGGCCTGCGGCTTTGTATAAAAGGCCCGGATCCAGGTGATGAAATTTGTCCCCAGCCCCACTCTTTCCAATACCGCTAGCATAAAATCCCACTCCACCCTATCAAAGGCTTTCTCCGCATCTACAGATATAAACACCGCCTTCTGCCCCGTCCTCTGCACCTCCCAGGTTAAATTACAAAGTCGCCGAATATTATCCCCTCCCTGCCGTCCGGTGATAAACCCGGTCTGATCTACATGTACCAAGTGAGGTAACACCTGTTGCAAGCGAGTGGCCAATATCTTCGCCAATAGTTTGGCATCTACATTCAATAGAGAGATCGGGCGATATGATCCACATACCAAGGGGTCTTTACCCTGCTTTAATAAAATAGTTATCCCTGCCTCAGACATTGAACTAGGAACTACCCCAGAGTGAAGAACCCCATTGAACACATCTACCAACAACGGTCTCACACTAGCCTGAAACACTTTATAAAATTTACCTGTTAACCCGTCTAACCCCGGCGCTTTCCCCATTTTCAAGGTTTTAATAGCAGCCACTACTTCATCCTCTGTGATCAGCCTATCTAGCCTTCCTGCCGCCCCTGGGTCTAACTTAGGAAGCTCGCAGCCATCTAAATACTGCCTACTTTTAGACGCCCCCCCAGTAACCTCACTCTTATAGAGTGTCTGATAGAACTCCCGAAACGTTTGACGGATCCCGTTGTTCCCAGTAATTATCTGCCCGTTCCCATTTCGTATACTACCAATAGCCATCTGTGCTCTACGAGCTCTCATACGCCGGGCTAGGAGTCGCCCCGCCTTATTCCCCCCTTCGAACATAGCCTGCTTTAGAACATTCAATTCATGAGCAATTTTACTCGCACGTAGTTGACCCAATTGCCCCCGTAACCGCTGCAGCTCCGCTAGCACTCCCACCTCCCGATCACATTGATGGCTCCCCTCCAAGTGACGAATTTTCTGCAACAACTCCCCTTCTGCCGCCTCCCGCGAGCGACATTTACGCGAGGCTTCCCCCAACAGATGCCCTCGCACCACGGCCTTCATGCCATCCCATACCACCCCTAACCCAACCTCCCCGTTCAGATTAAACTCCTGGTACTCCTTTATAACTCCAACCGTGCGGCTAACAACATCTGGATCCTCCAACAACGTATCATTAAGTCTCCAAAACTTCACTCCTGTATCCTTATATCCCAAATTAAAGGTTACACTCACCGGTGCATGATCTGACCATGTAATGGACCCCTGCTCCACCTCGTCCACCTTACTCATCCACCCCCCTCCCACCCAAATCATATCCAATCGACTATAGGTTCCGTGTGGTGCAGAGTAATACGTATACTGTTTCCTTCCAGGGTTCCGACACCGCCAGACATCCACCAACCCAAAACTATTTTTCACTGCTAACATTTTCGCCCTCTCACTACGTTTCCCCTCCCCCCTCCCACCTCCGTTATCTAACCTGGGATTACTGGTCAAATTGAAGTCCCCCCCCAATGATAAGCGGCAAGTCACCTAACTTCTCCAACTCTCCCTGCAAACGATCATAAAACTCCCCCTGACCCTCATTCGGACCATATATGCTCAGGACCCACACCAACTCCTCCCCCAACTTTACTTTAACTCCCACATACCGCCCCTTCTTATCTCTGCATTCCCCCACTACCTTATCTCGCATCTCTACCCCCACTAGTATACCCACCCCCCCTTCCTGGAATCCGCTCGCTGCCCTGCTAACACCACCTTGGGATACTTATTGGTTTCCATCAATCTCTCTTGACCCACCGTCAAATGAGTTTCCTGAATACATACAAAATCCGCCCTCGACCTCCCACCTTCTTTCTCCACCAACCGGCGCTTACGCCAGGTACGCAATCCTTTAGCGTTTATAGTCACCACCCGCAGCTTCTGCTCCCCCACCACTCCCTGCCCCTGATCCCTCCCCCCAGCCCTCCCCCTCCACCCTGTACCCCCCTGCATCCCCCCCACCAATCCCTTCCCCCCTCTCCCCTCCCGAACCCCCCACCCCCCCCACCCAACCCACTCCTCCGCCTTCCTGAGGCCTCCTGCGGAGTAGTGCTCATCAATGCAGCTCAGCCCAGCCTCCCCCCCGATGGAACCCAAACCCAACTCCCTCCCCCTCCGCCCCCCCTAACCCATCTAATAGCCCCACTCCCACTTCCACATCGTCCCCCATCCACCGCCTCCCTCCCGCACCTCCTCCCAGTCCCTACCCACTCTCAAGGCTTCACCCAACCACCCCACCCCGTCTGCACCCCGCCAGAGAATGAAGACCATTAGATATTGCCAGACAATCCCGGTGCCCACCCCCCCCGCCCCTCAACCCGCTCTAAGGTCCCCTCCTTCCCCCTTCTCCAACCGAACTCCCACTCAACCATCATCAATAGCATCGGGAATCCCCATACCACCCCTCCCTCGCCTCCTCCCTCCCTCTCCCTTCCCCCCAACAAGCTTAGCTGAGAAATCCCCATAGATTCCCCCTCCCCCCCACCTCCTCCCTCCCAACCTCCCCCCACTCTCCCAACACAGTCTTGGAGCATTATCTCAAAGCTAATCCTCAAGACTAACAATGAAATGCAATTGTAAAGACTCCTGCAGTTAATAAATGTCCATTCAGGTCAGCCCCGACTGGGCCACAATCTCCTGCTGACTCGGAGCCTCGTAATGCTCGCTCTCCACCACCGCCTGCAGCTGCCTCTGGTGCTCCATCCGTTCCTCGACCGACTCCACCGTCCGTCGCTGTTGTCCACGCAATCCTGCCGCCCCTAGGGCCTTTTCTGCCTCTGCACTAGTTTGCACTGTCCAGTTCCGCAGTCCCACTGTAAAGCACAGGCCAAAAGGGTAAAGCCAACGATATTTCACATTCTCCTGCCTCAGCACTTTGGTGATAGGCTGTAATTCTCTGCGCCGCTGCAGAGTCCCCGCAGCTAGGTCCGCATATATCGCAACAGGATAGCCCTGCCAGACAAATGTCCGTGCTTGCCGCATCTTCAGAACAATTTTTTCTTTAATCAAATAGTCCCGGAAGCAAACCACAATGTCCCGCGGCCTATTTGGCCGGCTAGGTCCCAGGGCCCGATGCACTCTGTCAAGGATCACCGTTTCTCGCACCTCAGTAGTCTCTCCACTCTGCAAGATGTCCTTGAAGATGGCCTCAGCCACGCGTCTGCTATCCATAATTTCTGATTCCTCTGGGGCCCGATTCTCCAGGTCTTCTATTTTATATTGCGTGTGCATTTTCCAGTTTTCCAACTCCTTCACAGTGCTCTCTAACTTCCCCTGCTTTGCGAGCACACTGTCCAGCCGTTGCTCATGCACCTCCGTGCGTCTACTCAGCTCACCGACCTCCTCCCGCAGCTCATTACACACCTCACCCAGCTCCGATTTAACAGCCACCAGCTCCGTCTTGATTTCATTGAACCACGCTTTCAGCTCTGCTCTTGTAACATTTGTCACCATCATCGCGCCTTTCTCCGTTTCCAGCGCACGTGGGGCTAATCGCTCTACCGAGTCCCGGGGCTGTCTCTCCCCCGCCGCCATCTTTTGCTCTTTGCCTCTGGCCTGCCCGCCACTAAAAGCAAACTCCTGCAAGTCTGCAGCTTTCTTACGAGTCGTCATCACACCCGACCCGATCTCCACCACTTCCGCCACCACTCCTGGCACTCCAAAGCGTTACCGCGGGCAGGGGAGCCTCTTTTTTACTCAACTTTCGGGGTTCACCGCCGGAGCTCCGCGCTTAGGCTGCCATCTACATCGATGACGTCACTTCCTCCCCGTAAAGATAAGTCTTAAAGCCGTCTTGCTGCATAATAGCAATGTTTTGCCATCGATTCCAGTTGGTCACAAAGTCCGTATGAAGGAAACCTATGACAATATAAAACAGCTGTTGAGATGCATAAACTATGACCAACATCAGTGGCAGCTTTGTGGTGATTTGAAAGTCATTGCTCTGTTGCTCGGTCTGCAGACTAGATACACAAAGAACTGCTATTTTCTCTATGAATGGGATCGTTGTGCAAAAGATTCCCATTACATAAAGAGAAATCGGCCACTCCGACAGTCATTGAAGCCTGAAAAGAAAAGTGTGCAGCAACCTCAGTGGTGAGTAGATTATTGGAAACGCTGCTGAAAAACAGTGATCTTTCTGAAGTCCAACAGATTGCAGGATACGAGGCAGCATGGATTCCCAGGGGTAGGTGTTGTCAGACAAATCTGACCGATTTCTTTGACTGGGTGACCAGGGACCAAGGGAGAGCCCTAGATGTAGTGTATTTAGATTTCAGTAAAGCATTTGACACTTTTCTGAACAGGTGACTTAAAAAACAAACTAAGCATCCTTGGGATGGACCCTAAAGTTACTGCTTGGGTTAGAAATTGTTTGAGTGGGAGGCGACAAAGGGTACAGGCAAATGGCGTTAACCCTGAGGAGGAGGTGGTTATCAGTGGAGTGCCGCAGGGATCTCTCCTTGGTCCAATTCTTTTTCATATTTTTGTTAATGTTATTGCAGAAGGGCTGTCAGGTAATGTTTGCCACTTTGCAGATACCACCAAAATCTACAACAGAGTAGACACCCAGGAAGGTGTAGATAACATGAGAAGGGATTTAGTTAAGCTTGAAGAATAGTCCGGAATTTGGCAGCTGAGAGTTAATGCTAAAAAATGTAGGGTCACGCATTTGGGCTGCAACAATTCAAGGGAGCATTACAGTACAGAGAGCGACGTACTTCTGTCCACCGAAGAAGGGGACCCAAGCGTGATTGTGTCTGATGATCTCAAAGTAGCTAAACAGGTAGGAAAGGCGATGGAAAAAGCTGAAGGATGCTTGGATGCATAGGAAGAGGAATGGCCAGCAGAAGAAAGGAGGTGATACTGCCTCTGTATGTCTTTGGTGCGACCTCATTTGAAGTATTGTGTGCAATTCTGGAGACCGCATCTTCAAAAGGTTATAGATAGGTCGGAGTCAGTGCAGAGGGTGGCTACTAAAATGGTTAATGGTCTTCGTTATAAAGCATATGAGGACAGACTTAAGAACCTTAATACGTATACTTTAGAGGAAAGGCGGGACCAGAGGTGATATGATTGAGATGTTTAAATACCTCCTTGGCATACATGAACAGGAGGAGAGCCTCTTTCGATTGAAAAGGGGACATAGGATGAGGGTCAAAGGGGATAGACTCAGGAGTAATATGCGGAACTATTTCTTTACGGAAAGAGTGCTGGATCCGTGGAATAGTCTCCCAGTGAAGGTGGTAGAGATGAGGACAGTATCTAAATTCAAAAAAGCATGGGACAAATACAGAGACTCTCTAAAGGAAAAAAGGAGACTCTTGTACTGAGTGATATGGAAGGGCAGACTAGACAGGCCATGTGGTCTTGTTCTGCCATTATGTTTCTGTGTTTCTATCCACCACTTATTTATTTTTATTTATTTAGACAGTTTTGTATACCACCTCATCCTTCAATCAAAGTGGTCACAACACAATTGAGGGATACATTAAACACAAGGGGATATGAGACACATACGCTAATACTTACAGGGGAACATGGGCAATGGAGGGTTAAGTGGCTTGCCCAAGACCACAAGGAGCACCTGTGGGACTAGAAACCCCAGTCCTTCCGGCCCAAGGTTGCTGTCCTCTAGTGGGATTTGAACCCCTGACCTTCCGGCCTGAGGTAACTTGCCCCAACCACTAGGCCACTCCAACCTTGTTGAAACAAGGAAGATTTGGTTACCACCCTTACACATTAAGCTGGGTCTAATGAAAACGTTTGTCAAGACCATGGGCAAAACAAAACCAGCTTTCAAGTATCTCAGTGGGAACTTTCCAAGACTAAGTGAAACTAACATAAAGAAAGGTGTCTTTGTTGGTCCTCAGATTCGTGAACTTCGCAATGATGCATTTAACCATGCACTACGTGGCAAAGGAAGGATGCATTGGAGAGCCTTCCAGTTGGTGGGAAAAAGTTCTCTCGGAAACAACAAGGCACACAACTACAGGGAATTGATGGAAAAACTCAATGCATACAAAAATCTTGATTGCAACGTGCCATGAAAGATACATTTTTTTGCACTCTCATCATGATTTTTTTTCAATGAGCTGCAGAGCAGTGAACAATGAGCATGACGAGCGATTTCATCAGGTCATTGCAGAGATGATGAAAAGAAAGGCTGGACAGTGCTAAGAGATACTCCATTTACAGAATACAAGCCAAGAAATGCAAAATAGACACTGAATGAGGTCTGAAATGAATACTAATGCATAGTCGTTTCTTGATTTCGGTTTCATACTAACTTTAATAAATTGTTCACAAAAGCACAGAGAACAAAATCACTACCACCTGCAAAGTCCCTGTTTCAAATAAAGCTATAGAACTACCAATGTTTATCATATTTTTCTCTTCTCCTGAATGAATAGTTGCTTTGCTCAGCACTCACCTGAAACGAGACCAACAAAACTCAAATGCATTCTGGAAATTGGGATCCTGCTTGTCTTGCAGGCCACACACACAGCTGATGAGCTTCTCTATTTCTAATTCCTCACTTGCCATCACTGTAGCTGGAACCAGGAACGTCAGTTTAGCTGCGGCAGCTCATGCTAGGACCTTCAAGCAGAGAAAAAAAAAAAAGATAAATCGCATAACAGAAAGAAAGGTGACATTTTACTTACCAGTTAATGTCCTTTCCTTGAGTCCTGCTAGACCACTCCAGACAAGTGAATTGTGTTGTGTTCCCCTACCAGCAGATTGGTGAAGACAAAGAACCAATGAAAAGCTCAGTTTTCAATGACATCACTCCTATGCCTCTATTTGCCTCAGCCACCAGAGGTCTCTTCAGTGTCCATCCCAAAGGATAAGGGAGATCATGGCAAGCCTCACACCACCTCGATCCTGGGCGACAACAAGCAATCAACAGTAGAGAACTATGTGCAGGAAAGTATAAACAGAAAGCTGTCAGTACAAGATAAACCTGCAGAACAAAGTATTAAAATCATAGTGGACCCAAGGGTATAACGGCAGAAGAACAAAGCAATACAGTTTCAAAGCCAGGCCCTGAACTTGTTTAGCAGGACTCAAGGAAAGAACATTAACTGGTAAGTAAAACGTCACCTTCCATATCATCCTGTTAGACCAGTCCAGACAAGTGAGACATAGCAAAGCTACAACTCCACTCACTGACAGGAGTGAAGTTGTTATTTTTACAAGAAAGTTTAGTGTAAGACTACACAGCCAGACATTTTGTCCACTTCCTTATTTCTCACTCAGTGATAGCATGTTCAGTCTATTCTTGCCAGCCCCCCCCCCTTCCTCTCCCCCTCTCCTCTGTCTTTTACTGCTACAAACATTACCTCATCCCCTTGTCCTCTGCTGCCGGAAACAGAAGCTTAAAGGCAACAAACTTAAATATTCTAGCTTAATGGCAGAAGCACATGCTTTACAATAGAAATAGAATATTCTGCTATGCTAGGCTAACCATTCCCAACCAACTTCCTTAGTAACACTAACTCATCACCCATACACCCCCTTCCCCTGCTTTTGTATGGTAGAATTATACCCATGGCTTATAATACACAGAAAAACTTTTCTAGAAGCAAGAATGTTAGATTAAGAACCCTGTAGAAATAATACAGGGAATTCAAGAGAATAATTATGTGCATGGGCCTCAAAACAGGCCTATGTAATGAACTTTACTGAATAAGGTTTAATCAAAAATAAAATGATGCTTAAAGAAAAATTGTTAGGGGCCAGCTTCACCCACTTCCTCTTTTGGACACCTGGCAAGCAACAGAAAGGGGCCTGACCTTTGGTCCAAGAATAAGGAACATATACCAAATACGGTAAAGGCCCAGGTGGAGAAAAGGAAGGGGAATAGGTCAAGAGAAAAAAAGGATATAAGAGATGAACCAAAAGGGGTGTGTGCCTACACTTTATTGCTGGTCACCCATTTCTGCAGAAACGAATAAAGAGCTCTATTACTGCTTCACAACATTCCTCTCTGAGTCTCACTTGTCAGATTGGCAACAGGTGAATTGGTTATAGGTAAATTGGTGTTTATAACACTCACTGGGCGGGAAGAGGACACAGCCGCTCACAAAACCCTTGAGCCAAAGGCCGTATCAGTCTGCAAGTGGACATCCAAGCGGTAATGCTCGACAGAAATGTAAAGCAATACCCACATTGCCACCCGACAAATTTCTGCAGGGGATACCGAGTTCTGCTCCACCAAGCCCACAAAGGACGCCCATACTCTGGTAGAATGGGCACAAAAACTCTTCAGAACTAGCTGGTTCTGCAACAGATGCGCCGAGGCAATGGCCTCCTTAATCCAGCACCCCAAAGTCGATTTAGCCACCACGTTACCCTTGTGCAGGCCAGCAAACAGCATAAAAAGATGGTCAGACTTACAAAAAGAATTCGTAATCTCCAAGAAGCGGAGAAGCACCCTCCAGACATCCACAAAGGGAAAATCCTTCTCCTTCTCCCGACACTGCTCCTTAGAGAAGGAGGGCAGGCCAAGAAGGCAGGTACAGGCCAAATGGAGACAGCTTCCCTTGAAAGTGACAGATAAGGGTTTCAGTAAGACAGAGCCTGCAGCTCAGAAATCCGCCTTGAGGAACAAATTGCAACCAAGAAGACCGTCTTGAGCATTAAGTCCTTCAAGTAGCACACTTCAATGGTTCAACGGGCGCCAACATCAGGACCCTGAGCACCAGACACAGATCCCAGGAAGGGACCAAAGACCAGAGGGGGGAAGACGCAGATGCCAAACCCCCTGGAAAAAGCAAGACATATATCCAGGTGCAAGGCTAGAGATATACCAGCCACCGGACCTCAGAAACAGGCCAAAAGCTGCCACCTGAACTTTCAGGGAGCTAAGAGAAAGGCCCTTCTCCTGGCTATCCTGTACAAAAGCCAACAGAACTGGCACCTTGGCCACCTCAGGGGCCAACTGCTAAGCGCCGCACCATTGCTCAAAGAGGCACGAGAGCTGCACGTATGCTAGCTTGGTAGACTTCCTCTGGGCTCCGAGCAGAGTGAAAACCACTGCAGGAGAGTAGCCCTTATGTGCTAGCAGCCTCCTTTCAAGACCTAAGCCGTAAACAAAAAGGGAACCAGGTCCTTCAGGACGATCGATCTCTGCCGTAAAAGGTCCATAGATGGAGGCAACCAAAGAGTCGCCGCATGCAGGAGCTACATCAGGTTTCTGAACCACACACTCTCATCGGCCAACCCAGCGTCACCAGGACAATCCTGCCCGGATAGCGTTTTATACGTTGAATCACACGCCCCACCAGGGGCCATGGAGGAAACATGAACAGCAGGTGCTGACATGGCCAAGGCTGAGCCAGGGTGTCAATGCCCTCTGCAGCGACTAAAGAAGCAGCAAACTTTGGCATTGGAGCGGGTCGCCATTAGATCCATTTTGGGGTGACACCAGCAGCGCAAAATCAAGTGGAATGCCTCCTGACAACTCCCACTCTCCAGGATCCAGAGAGTGCCAGCTAAGGAAGTCCACTTCCACATTCTCCACCCCAGTAATGTGCTGAGCCGACAAGGCTAGGAGGTTCTTCTCCATCCAGGCAAAAAGGAGAGCCATCTCTAAAGTTACCCCAGCACTCCTCGTGACGCCTTGCCAATTGCCATAAGCCACTGCCATGGTGCTGTCCAAAAACACTCAATCTACCCAGCCCTTGACCAGGGGCCGGAAACACAGAAGAGCCAGCCTGATGGCCCTAGTCTTGAGGTAGCTGATGGACCACACTGCTTCCCTGTGGTTCCAACGGCCCTGGGTCTTACAGTCTAGGCAATGGTCTCCCCACTCCAAGAGAGATTGGCATCCATCATCGGAAGAATCCAGGAGAAAATAGTCCAGTGGCACGCCCTTCCTCAGATGACAGGGCTGCTGCCATCACCTCAGGCTGGCCTTCACCTTCATTAGGAGCAGGAGCCAGCACTCGAACTCCTGAGAGCTCAGGGACCACAGAGTCGACAAGGACTGCAGGAGCAGTGGCATGTGAGCACATGCCCACGACACCATTGCTATAGTTACAGTTATAGTTTACTTACTCAATATACCGCCTATAGCGGATAGCAGTTAGGCAGTTAAGGAAGTTACATACAGTACCTGAATGTATTTCCCTGTCCCCAAAGGGCTTACAATGTAAGGTCGTACCTGAGGCAAAGGAGGGTTAGGTGACTTGCCCAAGGCCACAAGGAGCGCCTGTGGGACTGAACCCCCAGTTCCTCCAGTCTGAGGCTGCTTTCCCCCAGTGGAATTTGAACCCAGGTCCCTACGAACTAAGGCTACTGCCCCAAACAATATGCCACTCCTCCCCCTCCTATGGTCACTGCCATCAATCCAAGCAGCTCAACATAATCCCAGACTCTGGGAGCCTAATGCGCACAGAAGAGCACAAGGCAAGCCAACAATCTTTTGACTTTGTCCTCTGGCAGGAAAACTCTGCCCACTTGAGTGTCGAAATCTGCTTCCAGAAACTTCAGGGACTGGGAAAGCAACAACTGGCTCTTTACCCGACTGATCACCCAGATGAAGCTTTCCAAAAAGTACACCACTGGAGACGCCACCCAAAATACTTCTGAAAGAGAAAGCGTCCGGATGAGCCAGTCGTCCAGATATGGGTGGACACAGAAACCCTGGTGCCGCAGCCGCCACCACCATGATCTTGGAGAACATCGGGTTGGTGGATAACCCAAAGGGAGGCAGCAAATTTATTGTGTTTTGCCATGCTTGGCTCTCACTGATACTTTTGTTGATCTACCTAGATTAGGATCTGCAAATATGCCTCGGCCAGATCCAGAGGCCAAGGACTTCCCTCAGCGCACTGCTTGAATCACAGAGCACAAGGTTTCCATCTGGAAGCACAGGACGCACAAATGCTCGTTGACCCACTTGAGGTCCAAAATGAGAAGGAAGGAACTGTCCTTTTTGGGCACCACAAAATAGATGGAGTATCTGCCCTAGTCCACTCGCCAGGGGGGGGGGGAGAGACAGGCACCGTCTTTAGGCACATTAACTTGTCCAAGGTGGTCCGCACAGAGGCGCTTTTAATTTCAGGGGAGATGACGAAGGCATCCGGAATCATCTCTTTGCATTCCAAAGCATAGCCGAACGGTGTCTAGCATCAGTGATCCTTGGTAACCCAGGCCCATTCCTGAAAGCAAAGAAAAAGGCAAAGCCTAAGCCTGCCTCCAACCGGAAGAACCAAACCTTTATTGCACAGACCAGAAGGGCCCTCCCCTGGAAGGAACAGAGTCCCTGTGTGCATGAGCTTCAAGAAAAGACTGAGAAAGAGCCCAAAGCCCAGAGGCAGAGGAGAAGAAAGACTTTCCAGGCAGGTAACGACAAAAGTCCCAAGACCCCCGGGGATCCAGCCAGTGCGCCCTCTGTGGACAGGCAGAGGCTGATGAGAAACGTGCACCAGCCCACTTAACAGGCCCACTGGACCCATCTTCCAGAATGTGGTAAGATTCTGTCTCGCCCAGGTCTTTCACCAGCTTCTCCAAATCGCCTCCAAAAAGCAGCTTCCCCTTAAAAACCAGTTGGGCCAACCAGGCTTTGGAAGATGAGTCTGCTGCCCAGTCCCAGAGTCAAATCCACACCATGACACAGTCATCCGCACACTATCCCTGGCCACCAAACCTACCAGTTCATACTGTGTCCGTGAGGATCTAGCTAAACTAAAAGTAGACAAAGCGTTGGGACTGGATGGGATGCATCCGAGGATACAGAGGAAACTGGGAGATGTTCTAGCAGCTCCAGACTGACCTTTTCAATGTCTCTTTGGGGTCGGGAGAGGTGCTAGAGGACTGGAGAGAGAACATGCGTTCCCTTTATACAAAAGCGGAAGTAAGGATGTGGTTAAAACTACAGGCCAGTTAGTTTAACCTCAGTGCAGAGTAAATTATTGGAAGCGCTGCCAAAAGAGAAAAGAGAGGTTTCTGGAGTTCAACGGATTACTGGATCAGAGCAACATGGATTCACCAGAGGCATGTCATGTTAAGACAAAATTTGATTAATTTCTTTGGCTGGGTGACCAGGGGGTTGGACCGAGGGAGAACTCTAGATGTGGTGTATTTAGATTTCAGTAAAGCCTTTGACACCATTCCACACAGGTGACTAATAAACAAACAGAGCACCCTAGGGATGGACCCTAAAGTTACTGCTTGGGTTGTAAACTGTTTGAGTGGGAGGTGATAATGGGTACAGGTACATGGAGCTCACTCTGAGGAGAAGGAGGTTATCAGTGGTGTGCCGCAGGGATCTGTCCTTGGTCCGATTCTTTGCAACTTCTTTATTAGTGATATTGCGGAAGGGCTGTCGGGTAAGGTTTGCCTCTGCGAATGATATCAAAACCTGCAATAGAGCAGACATCCAGGAAGGTGTAGATAATATGAGGAGGGATTTAGTTAAGCTTGAAGAATGGTCCAGAATTTGGGAGGTGAGATTTAATATTAAAAAATGCAAGGTCATGCATTTGGGCTGCAGCAATCCAAGAGAGCAATACAGTATAGGGTGTAAAGGGTGGGACCTAGGCATGATTGTGTTTGATGATCTCAAAGTAGCTAAACAGGTAGAAGGTGATAATGCCTCTGTATACAGTAAGTCTTTGATACAACCTCATTTGGAGTATTGTGTGAAATTCTGGAGACCACACCTTCAAAAGGATATAAACAGATTGGAGTCAGTGCAGAGGGTGGCTACTAAAATAGTTTGTGGTCTTCGTTATAAAGCATATGAGGACAGACTTAAGGATCTTAATATGTATACTTTAAAGGAAATGCGAGATATAGGAGATATGATTGAGATGTTTATTTTATTTATTTATTTAACAGGTTTATAAACCGCCTTATCATCAATTCAACCTTATTACGATCCCACCCTGTTAATTACATGTAGCTAAACTCAAATGTATATAGTTTCCCCAGTTATCCAAGTTCAAATCCCTGTTTTCTGTAAACCTAGGACTATTTGTACATCCAAGTGTTTATTGTATCAATGTAAACCGCACTGATGAGAAATAGCACGGTATATAAGAACATAAGATATGCCATACTGGGTCAGACCAAGGTCCATCAAGCCCAGTATTCTGTTTCCAACAGTGGCCAATCTAGGTCATACGAACCTAGCAGTTTCCCCAAGAGACACAGGTTCCACAATGCTTGTATTGGTTCAAGCATTGATATCCTGGGTCCCTTCTTAATAATGGTTCATGGGCCTTTCCCTCCAGGAACTTGTCCAAAACTTTTTTAAACCCAGCTACACTAACAGCCCTCACTACATCCTCCGGTAACAAATTCCAGAGTTTAATTACACGTTGAGTGAAAAAATATTTTCCTTTATTAGTCTTAAATAGTTTACCCTGTAGCTTCATTGCATGTCCCCTAGTCTTTCTATGCTCTGATAAGGTAAACAATCGATCTACGTTTACCCGTTCCACTCCGTTCATTAATTTATAGACTTCTATCATATCAACCCTCAGCCGTCTCTTTTCCAGGTTAAAGAGCCCTAACCTTTTTAGCCTTTCTTCATAGGAGTATCCTTCCATCCCCTTTGAACCTTTTCTAAAATCGCTATATCCTTTTTAAGATACAGCGACCAGAATTGCACACAATATTCAAGGTGCGGTCTCACCATGGAACGATATAGAGGCATTATAATATATTTTGTTTTATTTTCCATTCCTTTCCTTATGATACCTAGCATTCTATTTGCTCTCTTGGCCGCCGCTGCACACTAGGCCGAGGGTTTTAACATGTTATCCAGAATGATGCCCAAATCTTTTTCCTGGGTGGTGGTTCCCAATGTGGAACCCTGCATCGTGCAACCATAGTCTGGGTTGTTCTTCCCTAGGTGCACAACCCTGCACTTGTCCACATCAAATTTCATCTGCCATTTTGATGCCCAGTTTTCCAATTTATCAAGATCCTCTTGCAATTTTCCACAATCCTCTTGGGTTTCAACAACTCCAAATAGTTTTGTGTCATCTGCAAATTTGATAACCTCACTCGTTATTCCACTTTCCAGGTCATTTATGAATATGTCAAAAAGCAGCGGACCCAGCACAGATCCCTGGGGTACACCACCACTCACCCCTCTCCACTGCGAAAACTGGCCATTTAGCCCCACCCTCTGCTCTCTTTCAACCAGTTCCTGATCCACAATAGTACACTGCCTCCTATCCCATGACTCTTTAGTTTTGCCAAGAGTCTCTCATGAGGGACCTTGTCAAAGGCTTTCTGAAAGTCCAGATACACAATATCAACCGACTCACCTTTGTCCACCTGATCACTCACTCCTTCAAAAAAACATAACAGATTAGCAAGACAATATCTTCCCTGTCCAAAGCCATGTTGGCCGTCTCCCACCAGGTCATGACTATCTACATGCTGAGCAATTTTATTCTTTATGATGGTTTCTACCATTTTTCCCGGTACTGATGTCAGGCTCACTGGTCTGTAGTTTCCCGTATCACCCCTGGAACCCCCTTCAAAAATTGGTGTTACATTGGCGATCCTCCAATCTTCAGGTATTAGAGATGATTTTAATGATAGTTCACAGATTACTAATAGCAGGTCTGCAATCTCATATTTCAGTTCTTTCAACACCCTTGGATGTATACCATCCGGCCCAGATGATTTGCTACTCTTCAGTTTATCTAATAGTTGTAATACATCTTCCCGATGTATCGACATTTCCTTCAATTCTTCCGCACCTTTAAATACCACTTCAGTCATGGGTAACATCCCTACATCTTCCTCAGTAAAGACCGAAGCAAAGAATTCATTCAGTCTCTCCACTATCGCCTTGTCGCCTCTTAGTGCCCCTTTAACCCCTCTATCATCTAATGGACCAACTGACTCTCTCACAGGTTTTTTGCTACGAATGTACTTGAAAAAGTCTTTATTTCGCGTTTTTGCTTCTATAGCAAGTTTCTTCTCAAATTCTCCCTTTGCCTGCCTTATCAATGCCTTGCATTTGACTTGCCAGTTATTTGATTATTTGAAGTTCGGCTTCATTTCAAACCTGTCGGACAAACATCTGCCCATGTGCCTTTTGTGCAACAGAGTTTTAAGCAATGACGCTATGAAACCATCCAAGCTGGAGGATCATCTGAGAAGGTGTCACCCTGATAAAACAAGTAAAGATTTGACATACTTTAAAACACTGAAAGAAAAACTTCTGAAGAGAACCACGGTGGACAGTATGTTCGCTTTGACGTCAAAAAGAGACGATGATGGTTTGCAGGCATCTTACAATATCTCACTACTCATAGCAAAATCAGGAAAGTCTCATACTATCGGGGAACAGCTGATTTTGCCAGCCGTTGAAGAGGTTTTAAAAACTGTTCTACACAAGCCTGCATATGATATACTCAAAAGAATTCCTTTGAGCAACAACACAGTTCAAAGATGTATTGATGAAATGAGTCATGATGTTGAAAGCTTCTTGTGTAATTATCTGCAAATGAACCATTTCTCTATTCAATTGGACGAGTCAACGTTACCTGGTAATGAAGCACTATTATTGGCATATGTTCATTTTGTTATGGACCAAGAAATCCATTAAGAACTGCTCTTTGTGAGAACTTTGACAACAGACACTAAAGGCGAATCAATATTCAATGTTTTGAAAGATTATTTCATGGAAAAAGCGATCTCTTTATCATATATAATATCGGCAACAGCAGATGCAGCACCAGCCATGTTTGGGCGCTATCGCGGTTTTATAAGCCATTTAAAACAAAATGTACCTGGGGTATCTGCAATTCACTGCGTCATTCATCAACAACGTTTAGTAGCTAAAAATCTGAGTGCCAGATTGCATCAATCTCTTCAATTCGTCATAAACGGAGTAAACAAGAGTCATAGCAACGCATTGAATTCTAGGTTATTTGCGCAGTTGTGTGAAGAAAATGACGAGGACTTTCATTGATTACTCCTTCACAATGAAGTATGGTGGTTCTCGAAAGGCTTATGCTTGACAAGATATTTGTTCACTTTTTGGAGACCGTTTTTAGAGTTTTTGGATGCTGAACATCCCATTTTGAAAGAAAATTTAATCAAATGGAAACCAGACATTGTTATTTTTTTTAAATTAGGATTTTATTCCAAATTAATGAAACACAACACAAAAGAAATATTACAAAATCGTAATTACAAGTCCACATCAAGAAGCAGCTTCATACCATACAATAATTATAAGTAAAGCCCATAACAGCAAATTAAAGCTCAATTATACAGAATCAAGAAACCAACACAGTAATAACTACAAACATCAAGAAGTTATGTTCCCTCTCACTCAAAAAATTTACCAATTGATCTATTTCAAAAAACAGATAACGTTTACCTTGAAAAGAAACCTGACACTTGCAGGGAAATTTAAGATGAAATAATACGCCAATGGCAAGAACACGCAGACAAATATCTAGAAAAGCCTTACGACGTTCCTGTGTAGCCTTAGCCACATCAGGGAATATCTGGATACTTTGACCACAAAATTTTTCAGTCTTCCTCTGAAAATAGAGCCTCAAGATCCTATCCTTGTCCATCTCCCGAATCCTCGGCGCTGCGGTATCGTTCCGTTTAGGGGGGATTCTGACTTAGAGGTTATGGGGAAGCGGAGGAAACATCATCCACAAACAGCGCAATCAAAAGCGGTCAAAGTAATAGGACCCATGGATGCCCATGTACGAGTGGAAAATTCTCCGGCCCTGTTGGATCCCTTACCATCAGATTCGTTGCAACTCTCAACTATGAGTACTGCTTCCACTACCACCTCTGCTGACGCTATGGGTTTAGCTCAGCCCAATCAAGAATTAATAGATTCTTCTAGTTGTGGTGTTTCCCCTCTTCTGGAATTGAAGCCTGTGGACTGTTCGGGAGTGGTACTTCCGATTTCATTTTTGAAAATAGACTCTCCTATTATGCCATTGTCATCTCCTTTACCTGTGGTGATTTCTTTTCCTGTGGTTGGTGAACGGCCTTCACCTCCTGAGAACGTTTCCTTGAGAGATGTTTGGCTTGTAGTTTCTCGGATGGAATCGGCTCTCTCCGCTTCTTTGCAGAAGGTTTCGGCCTTCTCGAAAGAAACGGTTAGTAAATTATCTGACCATGAAGCCCGTCTGTCATCTGTTGAGAGGACTGCTATGTCTAATGAAAAGTTGATTTCTTCTCAGCAGGTTACTAGTATAAAGTTCTCTCAGGACTTGCGTTTTTTGCAACGACAAGATGAGTTCAGGGAAAATGCTTTACGATCAAAAAACTTACGTTTTTTAAATTTCCCTAGGTTTATCTTTCTCCTTTATTGCTGTTACAGAAATACCTTAAAGAAGTATTATTAAGGATGTGACAGATATTTTAATTTCGAGATTATATTATTTACCTAAGGGTAAGATAGAGATGAAAATGCTTCTGGTGGAGTTCAATATGTCTGGTTGGTGTCTTCTACACTGGATATATCTGGTTTTCTTGAGTCTTCCTCTGAAGATATCCCCACTAGAGATACCTTGTTAGTCTCCTTTGAGGGAATGTGAGCTGGGATTAGACCGTCGTGAGACAGGTTAGTTTTACCCTACTGATGATGGGTCATTGCGATAGTAATCCTGCTCAGTACGAGAGGAAACGCAGGTTCAGACATTTGGTGTATGTGCTTGGCTGAGGAGCCAATGGGGCGAAGCTACCATCTGTGGGATTATGACTGAATGCCTTTAAGTCAGAATCCCCCCTAAACAGACATTTGTTTACTAAATTTAATGAGGTTAACTTGCAGTTACAAGGTGACAGTCTGAATTTAATAAAAACAAAGTCCATCATTGCCGCTTTTCTTGCCAGAATGAATCTAATGAAGCAAAACATTGGACGGCACAAATTTTCCCAGTTCTCCAACTTGTCATTGACAAATAGGAATTACACTTACCTGGTAATTGTGGTTCCTTGAATGACTCCAGTTTAGTCCTCAACCTCTGGGTAGTGAACCTCCTCCTGCAGCTTGGAGACTGGGCATGTCAAAACCTCATGACATCACTGGATATAGCCTGCTGGTCTCTCCCATCAGCCCCCAGTGAACTATTGACAAAGCAGACTCAAAGGAGCAAAAAAATCAGGGTTTTTTTTAAACTTAACATTATATTCAAGGGCACTTAGAACATATAACCTATCTACCTACTACTCCCCTTCCAGAAGGAAACAGACTGCTTCCTGAATGCTCTCCTATCCGTCGAATGCCTAGGCCTAAACAATCCAGAGCAATATAGCAATATATATAACAATAACATAATATAATAATATGACAATATAGCGCAAAACAAATGGAAGCATCAAAACTACTGAACACCAGCGAAGGCCTATATCCACTTTTAACCTTGCACTTCCCCCAACAGAAAAACCACTGCTAAGACCCCATCCCCGGGCGGGAATGAGGACTAAACTGGAACAATTACCAGGTAAGTGTAATTCCTATTTCCTTATTGTTCCTCCAGTTTATTCCTCAACCTCTGGGATGTATCAGAGCAGTAATCATTGGGAGGGACCTTTCCAGCCGGATCTCAACACTGTCTCCCTGAAGACGGCATCCTTAGCCGCCAGAAAATCTAGGCGGTAGTGCTTACTGAAAGTATGGAGAGACAACCAAGAGGCCTCCCTACGGATGCCCACTGGCGGAACCAAACTGTGCTCCGTCCAAGAAGACGCTTGCACTCTGGTAGAGTGAGCTCGTAAGCTCCCTGGGACTGTACGGTCCCGTAGAAGATAAGTCAACGCACTCGCCGCTCCAATCCATCCAGAAATGGACTCCTTCGCCACCGCTTCCCTTTGCAGGGCCCTCCAAACTCCCCGAAGAGAGACGATCCGCCTTGCAAAAGTTTCTGAAACCTTTAAACACTGCCGCAGAACTCTCTTGACGTACAAAGAGCACAAGCTATGGTTCAATACGCTCCCCTTCGCCACACCTAGCACTGGAAGAGAAACCATTTTAGTTAGGTGAACGGAGAAACCACCTTTGGCAACAACGACGGAACCAGCCGCCAGGCCACCTTCTGTCTGGAGACAGACAAAAAACGATTCCTGACAGGTCAACGCCTGCAACTCCGAAAATCACCTCGCCAAACAGATGACCATCAAACATACCATCTTCAAGGCAAAACCCTTAACCTATGCCTATTGCAAAGGCCCCCATGGCGCGCTAGCTAATGCTCCTAAAACCAACTTGAGCTTCCCCGGTAGAATTAATATCCTACGACAGGGTTACAAGTCTGGTAACTGCCTGAGAAAGGGTACCACATGAGAAAGCGTACCTGTGCATGAGAGCCACTCCCTGTCCTTTGCCCCTATAACAAGACAGAGCTGCTAACTGAACTCTCCAGGACCTGCTTTTACCAAACCCGTCCTGCAGAAAACTTAATACCAAGGGAACTGATACTGTTGTCGCGTGAGCGTGCCTCCGCTAGCACCTGTCCTCAAAGATGCGCCATATATGCACATATGCAAGGGACGTAGACCTTTTTTTTTTTTTTTGCGGCAAGGTGGCAAAGACTGCTGTCGAGCAACTCTTTTTCCTTAAGCTTGCCCTTTCAAAGGCCACCCCGTAAGCAAAAAACGATGCACCTGAGGCATTCGAAGGGAACTCCGTAGCAACAGAATCTCCAATGTCGAAAACCTCCATGGATTCCCATCGAGCAACTGTATAAGACAGTCATACCACGGGCGCCTCGGCCAGCCCGAGGCCCCCAACCACACGTTTCCCCGAAACGCTTCGATATGCAGAACCACTCGACCTATGAGTGTGCCCTGTGGAAAGACATAGAGAAGACCAGATGACGGCCGCCATTGAAACAGTGCGCTGATGCCTTCTGACCTCCTTTCGCGTCGTTTGCTGAAGAAGCGACCCATTTACGCATAGTGAAACGCCGCCATGAGGTCCATTACTGGCTGTCCCCATATGCGACCGATCTGTGCGAACACCTCCGGATGACACTCCCATTCTCTGGCATCTACTCGGACCCAGCTGAGGAAATCCGCTGTCACAATGTCCTTACCCGCAACATGCGCCACCGAAAACTCTGGCAGCCAAAGTTATATCACACACACAGACCCTCTGCAGCGGTCTCTATGGCCACACTTCCGGTTCTGCCCTGCCGACTGATGTAGGCCACCGCCGCGGAGTTGTCGGACAGTACTCGCACCGCTCGACCTGTCACCGCAGCTTCGAACGCCTGCAACGCCCAGCGTATCGCTCGCATTTCCAGTCGGTTGACTGACCACTGGGTCTCCTGTGTACTCCAAGAGCCTTACACGAAACGATCTCTGAACGTAGCACAGTTTAACAAAGTTTTTGGCCAAGCTCCTGGAGGAAAGGTCCATAAACCTTTATTAGAGAGAAGCTGGAAAATTATATATATTTTTTTATACCAACTTTCACCAATTCAAGTTGTTCTACAAGGCACACAACCCAACAGAGCATCACATCTGTTGTACATGCAACGGAACCCTTAAAATATGAGTATACATGAATCCACCGCTTGCACCGATACAAGCACTGAGCAGCCTATTCGTCTTTTTGGAAACCAGCCAGGTCCTTAAGACCACGATTGGCTACCCTAGGAAACAGGATACTGGACCTGAAAGAGCTTGGTCTAACCCAGTATGGCATTTCTCGTAGCCTTATGAACGGAACCTTCCCAAGGTCTCTGCCTTGGAAGTAACAGGCTGCGCCTGGCCCTATGGCTAGCTCACATGGAGCAGTGCGGCCTAGTGGTTGAGGCAAGTTGCCAGAGGACCAAGGGTTTGAATTCCAATTGAGACCACCAACCTTGGGCCATAAAAATTGGTGTTTCTGGTCCCACAGGTGGTACTTCTGGCCTTTGTTAAGCGACTTAACCCTCTGCCTCAGGTACCAAAACATAAATTGTGAGCCCTTCAGGGACAAGGGAAATAGAAATACCGTAATCGACTGTATGCCACCCTGACCTGTAGGCAATCAGTATGCTCAAATAAATAACTGACTGGGAATATGTGACCGTAGCAAACACTGGCAGTGGAGAGACATCAGAGCTGGTGCTGGTTCCTGGTCTTCCTTTCTCGCTCTCCCAGTCCTTCTGCCAGCATTGAGAAAAGGCTGAGAATAGGCCGGGGACCTTGCGCCCTGGACATCAGAGAGAAAGAGGGGCTAGGATCTGGGAGCAAAGCCCAAAGAGAAAGGGAAACTGGTGACTGTGACACTGTAGCTCCTCCAAATGGCTCACTCTACAGCAGATCCCACGACTGCATCTCCAACCCCATGTAACACCATGAGGACCTCATGCACTTTATTACAATCGACATCCCCCCATTACTGGAAAAATTACCTTAGTCTGATAATACAGTCTGAGCAAAGAAATGCAGTCTCACTCTGCAAAGAGTGCACCCAAAAATCATGCCTAAGCAATTGTCAGCACATACAAAATGCACATCTACATATACGGGTGACCCAGCACCTGTCACCCAAACACAGTGCAGTGAGCACGCTTGAACATAGGCTGAATACATGGAGCATACACAGAGTATTGACTTCCTCTATGAAACCTTCCAGTGCCCTGGAGCGCTAAGCCCCAGACTGTGCTACCTAGACGTCCTTCTCTTCACCCTCAGCACGGGCCCTTTAACAAGATGGCACAGACGGGTCAGTGCCCCTGCTAAGTGCTTAAAGCCCTGCTCTGACAGCACAGGCTCTAGAAATAGATGAGAATTTCCTGGGAAGGGCATGCTAAATGGAGCTATGAAACACACACAGGCACCCCCCACCCCGGCCTTCCTGCAGTCAGAGAAATAGCAGTGGGATACACCGACAACCTTGCAAGTGGAGGTCTTAAGAGGTTTATTTATTTAGCTGTATTTAGCTGCCTGTGTGAACCTGATGAGGAATACGATTTCGTGTTTTACTACCTCCCCAACCCCAGGGATGGGGGCACTGAATACTATATGTGATTCATGAGCAGCGCTGCCATCCGGTGGCCTTTAGGGCACCAGAGCCCGACAAACGATACAGAAGTTAAGAGCTTTAAATCTTGGTTATATAATCTTGATTTGCAGAACATTACAGTTGCTTGTTTAGTCACTAACCCCTGAGTGCCCATGAGGTGGCCCTGTGGTTATTTCTTCCCTGACTTGCAGAGATCAATCTGATGATGGCTGCATATATAAGGACACAGAAGAGCACTATTGAGTGTACCAGCTGCCCTCTGGTGGCCATAGACCGTAGCACAGGCACTTCTTGGTTGACAGTTTAACTGTCATTATTATTATATATTTTTTTATATCCTAAGGTTTCCTAAACCTGTCCCTGTGAAACCACAGGCGTTTGGGCAACTTTCACTATAGAATACACAAAAACACACTTCCAGCCTGTCTCTCCTTCCACCTACAAGTTAGGGCTCTGCTCTTGAAGAACCTAAAAGCTGGCAATTTGCCTAATATCCCGGGACTTAGCAGATGCTCCTCAGAGACATGATTAGGAGGGAAAGAACATGTGGCATCAGAGATCAATGCCTAAACTGCTGTCCTATAAAACTAAGAATAAACTTAAAAATAAACAGGACTGACAACAGCCCCCTTAAGGCTGAGGAACCCCTCGAGCCTCAAAAAAACCTACAAACAAAAGAAACACTAGACCTAAAAATCTAGCTATTCTGCCTGTCGTCTTCCTCACACAGGCAGCTCACTGCAACTCTCGCCATGCGGTCCAAATACCTAGAGAGAAAATGGCCGCCCCTTTGCCAACGAATTTTGGCGCCAAGAACAGCCGCCACTGCAAAAAGGAGGCCTCAGCAGACCGACAGAGCCCGAAGGCCTTACCTGCAGGGCCGAAAACCACGCAGCCTGCTCCTACCGCCTTGAATTCATCCGATCCTCAAGCCGCGCTGCTGCACCCAGCAGCCGCGGTGAGGACCGCTCAGCCGGTTCCACAGACTAAAAGTAAAATCCCGCAGCAACGGAGAGGCTCCATCTCACACAGCTTCAGTGTGGCTGTACGTGTTCCGGAGCTCTCTCCCGTACCGTCGAGAGAGATCCGCACCGGCGAATGCCTGCAGCAAGTGAAAATAACTGACAAGAAGGGAAGGTGAGAGCTGCTACTAATTTAAAGAGCCAGGCTCAAATTTAAAATTATTTATTTATTTATTTATTTAACAGTATTTCTAAACCGCCTTATCATAATAATCAAGGTGGTATCACAGCAAACAATCTGGTAGTGTGAGTGTGTTATACATGCAGTGAGGGTGAGGATTTTGTTTAGTGTGTGTTGTATTGTGTGCTGGATTGGTTTGAGCTATGTACAATGTGGGCTAAATACAGTGGTGCTAAAGACATTTATATACATACAGTGTTAGGCGGTTAACATGTGCTGCTTTACAGTCAATTAGGTTATGTGATGTGTCCATAGTGTTCTATGAACAGCATGGTTTTCAGCTGTTTTCTAAAGTCTTTGAGGTCTGTGGTTGCCCTCAAGTCGTCCGGTAGTTTGTTCCATATTGTTGGAGCAGCCATGGATAGTGCTCTGTCTGTTGTGTCCTTGCGTGTGTGTTTGTATTCACTTGGGGTGCTGACGCGGTTGTGTGTTTGCTTTCTTCTAGGACGTGTGCTGGTGTCTGGTTGTATGAGGGAGTGCAGGCTGTTGGCTGATGTGTGCTGTTTTATCTTGAATAGGTTTATGATAGTTTTGTATCTGATGCGTGCACCGATTGGAAGCCAGTGTAGGTCCTTTAAGGTGGGTGTGATGTGCTCCTGTCTTGCAGTTCCGGATATGATTCTTGCTGCTGTGTTTTGTTCCAGTTGGAGTGGTTTGATGGCTTGTTTTGGTAGTCCGAGGTATATCGGATTGCAGAAGTCCAGTAGTGGGGTTATCAGTGCTTGACAGACGGTACGGAAGTGTTCTGGGGCGAGGAGTGGTTTCAGTCTCCTGATGATTCGCATCTTGTAGTAGGCTTTTTGGATGGTCTTGTCTATGTGTGGCTTGAGATTGAGTTTATTGTCCAGAGTAACCCCGAGGTATCTCACTTCTGACCTTATTGGTATGGTGGTGCTTTGAATCTTTATATTTGGTGGGTGTATGAAGCCTTGGTTCCGAGTGATGATTAAAGCTTCAGTCTTGTTGTAGTTTATGGCAAGGTTGTTGTTTTGACACCAACTGGTCATTTGGGTAAGGCAGTTTGTTATCTTAGAGAAATCCGGGTTGTCGATTACTTTAAATATAAGGAAATTTGCTCCTAACAACTAAAGGGAACTAATCCCTGATTGCCAATTAACCAAAGGTAACCGAATTAAAAGTAAAATTAAAGGTAAAAATCAAAAGTAAAATCAGAATAGAATTTGTCACACTAAATGCTCCTTATCTGTTCCCCCAAGTGAGCCCAGAAGCTAGGCTCACTACGTCCTCCTGCTGCATGGAGACTGGACACACTGGGAGCTGATGGGAGAGACCAGCAGGCTATATCCAGTGATGTCATGAGTTTTTGAAATGCCCAGTCTCCAAGCTGCAGGAGGAGGTTCACTACCCAGAGGTTGAGGACTAAACTGGAGGAGCGATAAGGAAACGTCCAGGATGACGACATTTTGGTCTACGTTCAACATTTAAATATCCTTCACACAGACTTTAAAACCAGGTTTGACTATGGAAATACCACAGTGGATTATCAATCCATACGGTGACACTGAAGAATCGGATGTCATATTACAAGAAGAACTGATCGGAATAAGCACTAGCGAAGAACTTAAGGTGCAGTTCAGAAAGGGGTATCAGCAGTTCTGGCTTCAGAAAGATATACCTGTTGCTTATCCTGCATTATGGACTACTGCAAGAAAGTTTTTGATAGCTTTTCCATCTTCATACCTTGTGGAAAGGGGTTTTAGCGCGGTTGCCAATCTTCTTACAAAAAAAAGAAATCGATTGCAAATCACTGGACGTGGAGATTTAAGACTATACCTAATTGAAGCCAAATATTGAACAATTGCTATCAGAGCATCAGGTTCATCCCTCTCATTAACAGCATTATTTGTGTATTAATTTTATGTAAGAATTTTACTAGGTTCTGATTTGTTTCGTTTCAAATCCAAATATTTACTTGCATTTTGTGTCTTTTCAATAAAGGTATGAATAAAAATTATACATGTTTTTCTTTTTTTACAATTGTCCACTCTATAAAAAAACCCTATCAAAGTGAACAGCACTGTGTCAGCTGTCAAAAATACATTTGAAGTTAATAAGTTTAGGAAAATGCAATATTAGGCAGGCAGGGGAGTCTATGGAAAACAAAAAAATCAGCAAGTGGTCTATGGGGCAAAAAGGTTTGGGAACCTATGCACTAGAGCCATTGGAGCAGGGCTCAATATGTCAGGCTGGCACATATCACCAGCTGCAGAACAGCAATAGTCACAGTGAACCGGCTCTTCAACAGTAAATCCACCTTCCGGTCTAGGAAATCCTTTAAGGCTGCTCGCCTTCCACAGAAATGGTGGTTCATCTATTAACCGCCATGACATGTATATCCACCTTGAGAATACCAAACCACTCAACACACTTCTTCTCCAGGAGAGCAGAGCTCTTCTTACATACTCTTAATCCCTTAGATGGGGAGTCGGGAGAGTCCCACTCCAACCGGATCATATCGTTGATCACATCTGGGAACGGCAAGACAAAAGGGTATTTCTGCACCCCTTAAAGGAGTGGGTGCACCTTCCGCTCCTGCTCTGTACCAGAAGCATCTATTAAATTCAAGGTGGATGATACCATGGCAATCAACACCGCCAGCTCCTCCTTCCTGCATAGACCGATCACTCCAGCCTCTTCGCAATCTTTTGAAGGCAAGTGTACGTCTTCATACATGTCAGAGCCCCGTGCTGAGCTGTCTGAATTGTCAAAATCTCAAACAGCTCCCAGCTGTTACCCATCTCAGGGGGTGTCTCTTGCCGCGAAGCTTAGCAAAGGCAATCAAACAGGGCTGCCACTCTCTGTGACCTCTGGGTGCCCCCAGTCAGGCTGAGTCCAAATTTCCACACCAAAAGGACCAGGCCTGCTGCAAACAAGAAAAGAATTCTAGGACAACAATCTGGAGTCTGGAAGCTCTCCTCTCGGAAAATGAGCCCCCTATACCAGGGGACACAGCTGCTGCAGAGCCCCTAGAGGACCGGTTCACAGCACAGTCACTGAAACCTCTAGCCGGTTGGATATCCTTACCCATAGCGCCATCTGTCACCTGAGGCAGGCAGGCAAGGCCAGACTAACTGCATCTCCCCACTGAGAGGGGGCGGAGCAGGCCCTCCAGGGAGGGCTCGGAAGGTGCAATGCAAGAAGAGCAGAGTCCAGAATCTGGAAATGAGGCACCTCGCTTGCCACAGGTTCAACAAAGTTTCCTGGAAGAAGATAGAGAGAGTTAACATAAGTAACTCAACAGCATGCTAAGGCCACAGTGGCCCAAAGGCATGCATTAACTGCGCTTTTTTATTACAACATATGTTACAGGTGCTAGGGAAGGAAAACGCTTGTTGGAGCCACTTGAGCAGAACGCGTGCTAAGACTGCCAGGTGCACGATAGGTAAAAATGCAGAAAACGGTGGGAAACCTTCACACCGTGCCAGTGGTCACTAGTGGTACACAGCGAATTGCATCACAGGAAGACTGAATCAGGAGCGTACAAACAAGGACAATGATGATGTCATGCCTTGGTACTCACCCCCTGAGAGCCCCAGACAGAGAATCTGTGCCGGCCTCAGCTCAACTCCCCTGAAAGGGTTTTACTGGTTTTGCAGCACTGCATTTAAAAGGTGGCTGGCAGGCAGATTCCTCAGAGCCTTCTGCAATCTTCAGGAGAGAGCAGAGAACAGAGGAGGAGGGAGGGGGTGTTGAGGTTGTGTGATGCTGCTGCATTCTTCCAGATCCTTCCAATTTCTGCCTGCTCAGCAGGCTCTTATCCAGAGAGTGGACTTGAACCAATTTTCTCTCCTCTTAAGGGTACCGAAAAGACTGCAGTCTAGTGGTGCCTCCCATGTTGCACTCAAGTGAGAGATCGCTCTCAGTGGTATGTCACGAGCAGTTTTATCTGTCTTTTCCTCTCAATTTTTAAGATTTTCTTCAGAGAGGAGAAAAGTCATCCACCATCTAC
Source organism: Ichthyophis bannanicus (assembly GCA_033557465.1). Classification (NCBI taxonomy): domain Eukaryota; kingdom Metazoa; phylum Chordata; class Amphibia; order Gymnophiona; family Ichthyophiidae; genus Ichthyophis; species Ichthyophis bannanicus. The sequence goes on along the minus strand of CM066035.1, from coordinate 504,986,581 downwards.
CAGAGACAAAAGAAATACTGAAGAGACCTCTGGTGGCTGAGGCAAATCGAGACATAGAAGTGATGTCACTGAAAAGTGGGCTTTTCATTGGTTCTTTGTGTCCACCAATCTGCTGGTAGGTGAACACAACACAACCTACTTGTCTGGACTGGTTTAGAAGGACAATATGGAACACACTTTACTCATTCTTTAACTGATTTGGTAATTTGATATTCCACCTATAACTACATGTATCGAAAGAAATTACAATAATAAAAAGTGAGAGTGCTTCCCAAAACCCACTATCCAGTCTTAGCCCAGTTTAATCTAAAAGAAACCTAAACAAAATAAAGTTTAATTATGCTTACCTGATAATTGTTTTTCCTCAAGTCCTGCCACACCAGTCCACATAAGTCAGCAGACAGAGACAAAGCTAAAATATGTGGCTTCTGTATATATCCTGATAAAGTCAGTATTCTTCTGTCAATGTTAAGGACTATTTAAAGTTTTCTACAATAGCACATTCATTCATTCAGTCATTTATTTATAAAGAGAAAATGTTTTGCCACAGAATGCCCAAGCAGGATCCATATTTAAACTATCCTAAATTTTATCAAGGCCTTTTTCTCTCTCCCATAGATCATCACAATTGCTAGCCAGCCCCATATCCCATACACTGTGGGGCCTCAAAGGAGCATCCCGGATAAAATCCTGCCCTTGCTTACCTCCTTTATTTCCATTTTTTCACTTATTGTTTAACTTGAAAGTTGTAAACCGCTTTAGATGCTTGCAAAATGAAGTATATCACATATAAAAAAAAACATAAGTCAGTGCAGAACAGCTTTCAGCCAAACGCTTCAGCCATCTTGCAATATACCACGGTTCCATTGGGCTTCCAATTAACCTCTATTTCCTAGGTGTCATGATCTTCTGAGGTGGGAAAAGTTATCTGGTAAACATATTGTGACCAGGTGGCCCTGGCACAAAAAATACAGACATTTCCCCTTACTATGTCATAGTTAGGTAGCTTTCCCAGACAGATGCCGAGCATGCTTTAAATAAATACCCCATTTTCGCAATAACAAACCTGGACTACAGATTTCTCTACCCCTTACTATCCCCATCTTACTATTCAAATAATGGATAATTTATAAAACCTTGTCTAATTAGAGACCAGGAGTCCTTCACTCACACAGCTCCCGTTCAGCTCTCATACCTACGTCTTTCAGCTACTGTACTTTCAGAGAAATTTGAGTAGCCAGTGCCTTGCTTTCACAGTCTTTCCATGCACTAGATCATTTTCCACTAACTGACCTTTCTCCTTCTGGGCATACGTTTAAGACTGGACTCAAAGCAAATACAGCGCTACCAGTCTCAAAGTACTTTAAGTATTATGAGTTTTTCCCCTAGAAACAAAGTCTCTTCAGAATTTTTCATCAAACTTCTTAATCACTCCAGGAGCCATAGAATTACTGCAGAAAGCTACTACTGAAATTAACAATCACTCTCACTCTATTCAACATTCAACTAAATAACTTATCAGTTTACAATATCCAAGAAATGAGGCCTTGGCTCCCAGAATAACAGATTAGTAAGATCTTGTCTTACTAATCTGTTATGTTTTTTTGAGGCCTTGGCTCCCAGAATCACAATTGCTAAGAACCTATGTAGGTTCTTTCTGTTCAAGGCTCCCTGGTGGTCTCTAGGGTAAACAACTTTGCTATAGAAAAATACTCCCAAACAGCAGTTGCCAAGGTGTTTCCATGATGCTGTCATGACTTCTCCAATGGATATCGAGGTTTGGCCTGGGGTTCCATAACCAGGTTTATTGGAATGTATGGAATTTGTAGTAGTTCCTATGATGACAGAAAACCAAACGAAAGAGCGCCTGCTTGCAGATAACCCCAGGAACACAAAAAATAAGTAATTAGTCCTTACCTGCTAATTAGTGTTCCTGAAGGAACTCCAGTCCAGTCCCTTTACTTCTGGGTTGCGCAACCCTTCCAGCAGCTTGGAGGCTGAGCCCATCATCGTTTTGATGATGGTGTGGTATAAATACCACTGGCACCACCCACAGGCACCAGTAATCTATTGAAAAAGCAGACCTATCGGATACCCGCTTAAGCACCTATAACAGTAACATGCAATAAACAAAACAGACTATAACCCCAACACTTTTTTTTTTTTTTTAAATCTTAGGAAGCATCGGTGGGAAGGGAGGGTACGGAAGGAGAAGGCTTACCACCTGAGGCTGACCTAGCCTTTACCCACTCTCCACCGGCCCCGTCCTAGCGGACCGTCACGCTCCCGGGGCCCTTTGACCGGGATCCCCCGCTTCTGCTTCGCATTATGACTTCGGTCCGTTGATCTTTTCTGCCTACCGAGAAACCGAAACTGGGCGGGATCAGGGACTGGACTGGAGTTCCTTCAGGAACACTAATTAGCAGGTAAGGACTAATTACTTCTTCCTTATCGTCACTCCAGTCCAGTCCCTTTACTTCTGGGATGTAAAAGAGCAGTTCAAACCTGGGAGGGGTTCGCCATCCCGTACCGAAGTACTGCATCCCCAAACCTGGAATCCGCCCTCCTCTGGACATCCAGCCTGTAGTGCTTGGTAAAAGTGTGCAGCGACGACCACGTAGCCGCTCTACAAATGTCCAGCAGCGGAACCAAGCTATGCTCCGCCCAGGAGGTCGCCTGCACTCGCGTAGAATGCGCTCAAAGACCCCCTGGAACCTGCTTCCCTTTCAGGATATAGGCGGAGGCAATCGCCTCCCTGATCCACCTAGAAATGGAAGCCTTGGCCGCTGCCTCTCTATTGTGCGGCCCCCCAAATTGAACAAATAAACGTTCGGACTTTTGAAAGGAGGCTGTGCGGGAGAGGTAACGCTTCAGCACTCTATGCACGTCCAGAAGACGAAGCTTCTCCCCATCCTCTGAATGTCCTTCTCCCGCGAAGTATGGGAGAGATACTGTCTGGTTCACATGAAAGGGAGAGATGACCTTGGGTAAGAAGGAAGGAACTATCCGCAAGACCACCTTATCCTTAAAGAACGAAAGAAAGGGGGGCTGAGAAGACAGCGCTTGAAGTTCGGAAACGCGTCTAGCCGAACAAATAGCTACCAGAAAAACCGTCTTTAGGGTCGTCCTTTAGGGAGGATTTCCTTCCTGGTTCAAAAGGTTCCCTGGTTAAGGCATTCAATACCAGGATGAGGTCCCAGGGAGGGACTACAGATCTTTGATGGGGACGTAACCTCCTGACCGCCCTTAGAAACCTGATCACATCCGCGTGGTCTCCTAAGGATTTACCCCGGACTTTACCCCTATAACAAGAAATGGCCGCTAACTGGACCCTCAGCGAGCTAGGCACTAGCCCCTTCTCGAATCCTGCTTGTAAAAATTCCAGGACCTCCGGGACTGAGGCTGCAAGAGGCTTCTTCTGGTGCTCCGCACACCAGGCTTCAAAAATGCGCCAAACTCGCACACAGGAAAGGCAGGTCGAGCGCTTTCGCGCGCTCAACAATGTTGAAATCACCGATCCCGAGTAACCTCGCTTCCGGAACCGCGCCCTCTCAATAGCCAGGCCGTAAGCAAGAATCAATGCATATGAGGCATGCGAACTGGACCCTGCCTTAACAGATCCGATCTGCATGGGAGCCGTCGGGGCTAGTCGGCCGTCAGCCTCACCAGATCTGCATACCAAGGGCGGCGAGGCCAATCCGGGGCTATGAGAATTACCAAGCCTTGGTGGGCTTCCACCCGCTGCAGCACCCTCCCTATGAGAGCCCAGGGAGGGAAGACGTACAGGAGACCCTCCGAAGGCCACCTTTGCACCAGGGCGTCCAAGCCCTCGGACATCCTTTCCTTCGTGCGACTGAAAAGCCGGCTTGCCTTGGCCGTTGCGTGTCGAGCCATGAGGTCCATGATTGGCGTCCCCCAACGGGCTACTACTTGGTCGAATACTTCCTGTGCTAGCTCCCACTCTCCGTGGTCTATCCTGAACCTGCTGATGTAATCGGCCGTTACGTTGTCTGTTCCGGCCACGTGTTGCGCTGATAGAGCTAACAAATGGGCTTCTGCCCACTGCAAGAGGCTGTCCGCTTCCTTCTCCAAGGAAGGACTGCTTGTTCCCCCCTGGCGGTTGATGTAGGCCACCGTGGTGACATTGTCGGAGAGGACGCGGACTGCCCTTTGATGAACCAAGAGCTCGAGAGACCTGAGTGCTAAGGCTACCGCCCTCAGCTCCAGCCTGTTGATGGACCACTGAGATTCCTTCGGAGTCCAGCAACCCTGTGCAAACTGGTTCTCGCAATGAGCACCCCATCCTGTTAAACTTGCATCCGTCGTCAGCTGTACCCACTGGGGAGGTTCGAGGGGCATTCCACATTCTAGGTTCCTTGGGCACCTCCACCACAGAAGAGCCTTCCTGATCCGAGGAGGGCAGGGTAGCCGCATGGCCAAGGGATGATGCTGATGGGACCAACGCCGTAATAACGCGCGTTGAAGAGGTCGCATATGTGCCCTGGCCCATGGCACTACCTCTATCGCCGCCGCCATGGTTCCCAGCAATTGAAGGTAATGCCAGGCTGAGGGGCTTCGCCTTAACAGGAACTGAGCAACGAGGTTCCTCAGGTCTCTTAACCTCTGCTTCGACAGAAAAAAAAACTCTTCCCCTTTTGGTGTCGAACCCTGCTCCGAGATATTCGATCTCCTGCGTGGGATTTAATCTGCTCTTTGCCTGATTGATGACCCACCCCAACTCCTCCAGGAATTCCACCACTCTGGCTGTCGCCGAGCGACTCTCGGCTTCTGACTTCGCCCGGATCAGCCAATCGTCCAGGTACAGATGTACCAAAATTCCTTCCTTTCGTAGAGCCGCAGCTACCACCACCATTACTTTGGTGAAAGTCCTGGGAGCTGTTGCTAGACCAAAGGGTAGGGCCTGGAACTGAAAGTGACCTCTTGGTACCGCGAATCTTAGGAACTGTTGATGAGACCTTCGGACCGGGATATGTAAATATGCCTCCATCAGATCTAGGGATGTTAGGAACTCCCCCTGCCATACGGCCGCAATAACCGACTTCAGGGTTTCCATTCAGAAGTGAGGTACTCTGAGACAGCGATTGATTTGCTTAAGGTCTAGAATTGGACGAAAAGACTCTTCCTTCTTTGGAACCACAAAATAAATTGAGTATCGACCGGACCCGCGTTGATCTGCTGGAACGGGAACCACCGCCCCCAGAGCTATAAGCCTTGAAAGCGTGACTTCTATCGCCGCCTTCTTTTCTGGTGGTCCGCCGGGAGACTGAATGAAGGCTGGAAGTACCTGTTTTGCGAATTCGAGAGCTTAACCCTCTCGGATCACTTCCAAAACCCATTGATCGGATGTGACCTGGGACCAGGCGGGAAGGAACTGCGTTAACCGACCCCCCACCGGGAGGCCTCCCACCTGGACCCCCGTTATCTCATTGTGGTTTTCTGGGGCCCGTGGAGGAGGAAGAGGCTCCAAAACCTCTACCTGCCCCACGAAACCCCCTGAAGCTTTGACCCCTAGAGGGGAAGCGGCCCCTAAGAAAGGAGTTCGATCTGGCCTGAAGGAATCTCCGAAAATCCCTAGGCTGACTCCGCACCGGAGCTAGCAAGCGGCCTTGCTTAGGCCTGTCTTCCGGAAGCCTGCCTCCCTTAGACTCGCCTAGGTCCTTCACCAACTTATCCAGGTCTTCTCCAAACAACAGCTTCCCCTTGAAAGGAAGCCGGCTCAGGCGCACCTTTGAGGAGGCATCCGCTGCCCAATTACGTAACCATAAATACCGTCTGGCCGCTACCACCGAGGCCATATTCTTAGCCAGACTCCTAATGAGGTCGTACTGGCTATCTGCCAGGTAGGTCGAACCGGACTCCAACCTAGCCGAAACGGCTTGCGCGTCGACTGAGAGACCGTCTGCTAGTTGAAGTTGTTGGGACCACCTCAGACAGGCCCTAGCTACCCACGCCCCAGATACTGAGGCCTGTAAGGCAAGAGCACTAACATCAAAGGATTGCTTCAGTAGCGTATCCAATCTTCTATCTTGACTATCCCTCAGAGCCGCGCTGCCCTTGACCGGAATAGTCGTCTTCTTTGTTACCGCCGATACTGCCGCGTCCACCCTTGGTGACTTCAGTAGGTCTTTGTCCGGTTCCGGCAATGGGTACAGACGCGTCATAGCACGGACTCCCCTCAAACTTGATTCTGGTTGATTCCACTCCTCCTGAATCATCTGACGTACTACCCTGTGGACTGGAAAAACCTTCTGACTGAGACTTCCTGACGGCTTGAATCAATGGATCCTCCAAAGCTTCCTCATCTGCTGGAGTGTCCGAGGCCATATTGAGCACCTTCAGCGACTCACTTATCAATGCAGGGAGCTCTTCTCGACGAAAAACTCGAACTATGTGGGATTGTTCTTCCTCTGGAATCTCTCCCTCTTCGAGCTCCTCCTCCTCTTCCCCTACTTCTTTGTCCGAGACCTCCTCTTCCGGAATGTCAAGTGACGGGGACTCGAGAGGGTCCTCGCTCAACAGCCTTGCACGTTTGGGTGGGACCCCGGAGTCAAGGGTCCTTGTCTTACCCGGACCGGTCTTCGCTGCCACTGGCTCTCCTGCCCCCTGCCGGCGCAAACAGTAGGCTTTGTGCAATAGGAGTACAAATTCTGGGGAAAAGTGTTCCCAGTCTCCCTCCGCCCCCGTAGACGAGGGGGGAAGGGATAGGGAAGGGCCCCGCAAATCTAAGGCTGTGGAAGGAGGAGAAAGAACCTCCCTTCCCCCTTCCAGTGGGTCTCCAGAACCCTGGGCAGCCTGAGCCATGGTCAAATGAATTTCTTGCTCCACGGAAGCAGCCTCTGCAGCACAACCCCTGCAGACGCCTGCTTCCGAGGTGGTACCCCTACAAGTGACGCAGGAAGGACACTGTGGTTTGCCAGTCATGTCCCCTTTGGCCCAGGAGGACTTAGAGTGTACCCAAAAAACTAAATTTAAATGCACATCAAAAACAGATTCCAATCCTTAAACAAAATTTTAAAGAAAAAAGAGATTTAAAGAAAAACTAAAGTTACATAAAATTAAACAGATGAATTGAAAAATTTCAATCTGGAGCCAGGAAATAACAGTTCCAAGAGTCCTCCCCTCCCCCCTCCCCTAGAAAAGGCACAGAGAAAGGGTCCCTTTTTTTTTTTTTTTAATTAATTCCAGAAACCCTGTGTGCCAAAAGTCTTTTTAAATACTTGCGGTTTGCTGCTCTTCCCCTCAAATGCGCAGTCTTGAAAGAGGGAACCAGCCGTCCTCCGCTGGTTCCCACATGGTAGGCCGCAGCCACGTGTAGCCCGGACCTGCAAATGGCGGCCTTGCACTCGCCACCGGTATACGGGCTCTCTGAACGGGCCAGAGAACGTCTTCCTGCGCTCAGGTGCTGCCTCCAGCGCACTGCCAACCCAGGGGCTGCTGCGCGAGGCAGATAAGACTGTCGGGGGGAAAACCGCGATGCTGCCTCCAGCGCTCAGCCACCCCCGAAGGGCTTCGGCGCGAGGCAGAAGGGGCCGGTGGAAGAGGCGTCGGTGAGCCGGCTGGCAGAGCAAGCGGGAGGAGAGATCTCCGATCCTCCCCGCTGCTCAGGTAAACCTCCTCCTCCGGGAAGAAAACAGGCAGAGAGAGAGCATGAAGGAGGGAGGGAGGGGGGAGGGGGAAGAGGAGCTAAAAATTTAAAGGCACAGGAGAGCTTAGCTCCACTCAACTTAAAAGCTAGAAAAATAAAGAAAATTAAAGAACTCAAAGAAATTTAAAGAAAAACTAAAGTTATATAAAAATAACCCTGAGACTCCAGTAAGCTCTCTGGCTTACAGGAACCCTCCAGCTGCTTGGAGGCTGAGAATACTGGTGCCTGTGGGTGGTGCCAGTGGTATTTATACCACACCATCATCAAAACGATGATGGGCTCAGCCTCCAAGCTGCTGGAAGGGTTGCGCAACCCAGAAGTAAAAGGGACTGGACTGGAGTGACGATAAGGAACAAGAGGTAATGGTGGTCACATGCACTTTATTGATAAAGAAACGCCCAAACGCGTTTTGGCAATGTCTTCATCAGGGGGCTTAGAACTGCAAACAAACAAACAAATAATAAAACATCAACAAAGCACGTTAAATAAATATAACAATTATATAAATAACCTTAAAAACATCCTGGCATCAAAATTAAAATTATGTGTACAACCAGGTGATATTTGATACAGGGAATGATCAAATGATTCAATCAATAAAACTGGCAATAAGGCTCATTTTAAATGAGATATAAAAAGATTTAAAACCAACCCAAACACTGAGGTGTAATAAACAACATAAAAAACTTTTTGAAAAAACACGGTTTTATAAAAAAACAGCAGAGCGATGCAAAAACCAAGATGATCCATTCTGACCACCAAAATCGGCGAGGGCACTTCATTCATAAAGGACATAAGAACATAAGATATGCCATACTGGGTCAGACCAAGGTCCATCAAGCCCAGTATCCAGTTCCCAACAATGGCCAATCTAGGTCATACGTACCTAGCAGTTTCCCCAAAAGACACAGGTTCCACAATGCTTGTATACTGGGTCAAGCATTGATATCCTGGGTCCTTTCTTAATAATGGTTTATGGACCTTTCCTCCAGGAACTTGTCCAAACCTTTTTTAAACCCAGCTACACTAACAGCATTTACTACATCCTCCAGTAACAAATTCCAGAGTTTGATTACACGTTGAGTGAAAAAATATTTTCTTTTATTAGTCTTAAATAGTTTACCCTGTAGCTTCATTGCATGTCCCCTAGTCTTTCTATATTCTGATAACATAAACAATCTATCTACGTTTACCCGTTCCACTCCATTCATAAATTTATAGACTTCTATCATATCTCCCCTCAGGCGTCTCTTTTCCAGGTTAAAGAGCCCTAACCTTTTTAGCCTTTCTTCATAGGAGTATCCTTCCATCCCCTTTACCATTTTGGTGGATCTTCCCTGAACCTTTTTTAATAATGCTATATCCTTTTTAAGATACGGCGACCAGAATTGCACACAATATTCAAGGTGCGGTCTCACCATGGAACGATATAGAGGCATTATAATATCTTGTGTTTTATTTTCCATTCCTTTCCTTATCATACCTAGCATTCTATTTGCTCTCTTGGCCGCCGCAGCACACTGGGCCAAGGGTTTTAACATGTTATCCACAATGACGCCTAAATCTTTTTCCTGGGTGGTGGTTCCTAATGTGGAACCTTGCATCGTGTAACCATAGTTTGGGTTGTTCTTCCCTAAATGCATAACTTTGCACTTGTCCACATTAAATTTCATCTGCCATTTTGATGCCCAGTCTTCCAATTTATCAAGATCCTCTTGCAATTTTCCACAATCCTCTTGGGTTTTAACAACTTTAAATAGTTTTGTGTCATCTGCAAATTTGATAACCTCACTCGTTATTCCACTTTCCAGGTCATTTATGAATATGTCAAAAAGCAGCGGACCCAGCACAGATCCCTGGGGTACTCCACTATTCACTTTTCTCCATTGGGAAAATTGGCCATTTAGCCCTACCCTTTAACCAGTTCCTGATCCACAGTAGTACACTGCCTCCTATCCCATGACTCTTTAGTTTTGCCAAAAGTCTCTGATGAGGGACCTTGCCAAAGGCTTTCTGAAAGTCCAGATACACTATATCAACAGACTCACCTTTGTCCACCTGTTTATTCACACCTTCAAAAAACATAACAGATTAGTAAGACAAGATCTTCCTTGTCTAAAGCCATCTTGGCTGTCTCCCATTAGGCCATGACTATCTACATGCTGAGTAATTTTATTCTTTATGATGGTTTCTACCATTTTTCCTGGTACTGACATCTGTAGTTTCCCGGATCACCCCTGGAACCCTTTTTAAAAATTGGTGACATAAAAACCATGTAAATTGCTAAGAGAGAGCTGCATAATTTACAGTCACATAGTGCTATTTGGAAAAGTGATACATTGTTATCAAAAAAATGAGATACTATCAAATTAACAATGAATGTGATAAAAACATACATATTTAGCTCTGGGAGGCTCAACAAAAAATCTCATTCCCCACGTTTGAGGATAAAGAGGTGTAGAACAGGAAAATACCAATGCTGATCCAATGGGGCGTGTAATATTTAAAAGACGCCAAGAAGCGCACCAAAAAGTTTATAAATGAATGACTCATTCAAATGTCAAATTGCTGAGAAAATAAATGGGCAAACAAATGGGTGCCGAACCAAATATTAAATATGCTGTTAAAAAGATAAGATACGTGTGTAAAAAGGAATATGCATGTCTGGATAAAGCATAGTTACTCACCTGTATCAGGTGATCTCCGGGAACAGCAGGAATTTAGTCTTCACATATGGGTATCGCCGGTACCGAGGGACCCTGCGCAGGAATGCTCCCCAGCGTCCAATTAGAAAGCTTTTGGGAGCATCCCACAGCGCCTGCGTGCTGCCTTCCCGCCTTTCCCAACTGCCTCTCTCCAGTTAAGTTTAAAGCTGAGACAAAGAGAGAGGGAAAGAGAAAGAGATAGAGAGATACAACTCCTAGGGAAGGTGGGTGGGTTGTGAAGACTAAATTCCTGCTGTTCCCGAAGATCACCTGTTACAGGTGAGTAACTATGCTATCTCCAGGAACAAGCAGGAATGTAGTCTTCACATATGGGGACTCCCTAGCTTTAGATGCCAGGGAGAGACCACAAAAGGTGTGTCCCCCTGTGAAAGGGCTCCACTTCCCCCCATGGATCTCTGGCATCCAACCAGGGATGGTGGGTAGGAGTTGATTAGGTATGGAACAGGTGTTGGAGAACACCAGGACCAAACAAGGCATCCCGGCGGGAGTCCTTGACCAAGCAGTAATGGGCTGTGAAGGTATGAACCAAGGCCCAGGTGGCTGCTCGACAGATGTCGTCGATAGACACAGAGTGCAGATGAGCCATTGAAGCTGCCATGGCTCTCACATTGTGAGCTGTGACATGGCCCTCCAGAGGAAGGTTCTTACTCTGATAGGCAAAGGAAATACACTGAGCAATCCAGCTGGATAGTGTTCTCTTGGAGACTGGAAGTCCCAAATGAGAAGGATCAAAAGCAACAAAGAGTTGAGAGGACTTTCTATGTTGCTGTGTTCTTTGCAAGTAAAAGGCTAAAGCTCTTTTACAGCCCAAAGTATGAAGATTCCTTTCTGCATTTGATGCATGAGGCCTTGGAAAAAAAACCAGGCAGGTAGACCGCTTGGTTTAGATGAAAAGGAGAGACCACCTTTGGCATAAAGTGTGGATGAGTCCTAAGGACTACCTTGTCATGATGGAATCTTGTATAAGGTGGATCAGCTACTAATGCCTGCAACTCACTGATGCGGCGTGCTGATGTGATCGCAATGGGAAAGATAACCTTCCAAGAAAGGAATTTCAATGAGGTAGTAGCTAAGGGTTCGAAAGGTGGCTTCATGAGCTGACCAAGAACTAGGTTTAAGTCCCATGCCACCGGTGGTGGCCTAATGAGAGGCTTAGTTAGAAGAAGGCCTCTCATAAATCTTGCTATAAGAGGATGGGAGGAAATAGGCTGTCCATTTAGAGGCTTGAAAGAAGCTGCAATAGCACTTAAATGGACTCTTACTGAGTTGCTTTTAAGTCCTGCATTGGATAAATGAAGGAGATACTCCAGTAATGATTCCAGAGGTATCGCAAGGGGGTTAAGACCCTTCTGCGAACACCATATGGTAAATCTTTTCCACTTGAAAGCATAAGAGCGTCTTGTGGAAGGCTTCCTGGAAGCATAAAGGATATCCTTCACTTGCTGAGGGAGGTTAAGATCATGGAGATCTAGGCCTTCAGCAACCAAGCCCTGAGATGCAGAGACTGGGGATTGGGATGTCATAACATTCCGTCCTCCTGAGACAGGAGATCTGGAGCAGAACCTAACTCCAGAGAGGGAGCTTGAGAGAGATGAAGAAGCAGAGGGTACCACACTTGCCGTGGCCAATGTGGAGCTATGAGAATCATATGGCCTCTGTCTCTCTGAAGCTTGAACAGGGTTTTGAGAATTAGGGGAATGGGTGGAAAGGCATAAGGAAGTCTTGACCCCAGTAAAGAAGGAAAGCATCCCTGGCTTGAGAACCCTGAGCCGGAATTCTGGAATAGAACCGGGGAAGTTTGGCATTCAACGGACTTGCAAAGAGGTCTATGTCCGGGCTTCCCCAAATTTGAAAAATCTTGGCCACCTGGTCTGCATGTAGAGACCATTCGTGTGGAAGCAGAACTCGACTGAGTCTGTCTGCCCAAGAGTTTTGTATGCCTGGAAGATACATTGCCAGGAGATGAATCTGATGCTCTCTGGTGAGGGCCCATAGTCGCAAAGCTTCGTTGCAAAGCGACAGAGAGCCTGTTCCCCCCTGCTTGTTCACGTAGAACATGGCTACTTGATTGTCCGTATGAATGAGGACTGTCTTGTAGCTGAGCAGGGTGTGGAACACTCAAAGAGAAAGGAAGATTGCTCTGAGCTCTAAGAGATTGATATGTAGATGAGTCTCCTGTGGAGTCCAAGTGCTTTGGGTGGAGAGGTCTTGTAGATGAGCTCCCTAACCCATTGGTGAAGCATCTGTTGTGAGAGTTGCTTGGGGTAAAGGCTGTTGAAATGGGGACCCCATTAACCGGTTTTGAGTGGACTGCCACCATTGGAGGGACAAAATAAGGCGATTTGTGTTTGTTATTTTGTCTGACAGGCACCCTGATGCCTGGGTCCATTGAGTGGATAAAGTCCATTGGGCTGCTCTCATATGGAGGCAAGCATAAGGAACCACATGCACAGCAGATTCCATGTGGCCTAGTAGTTGTAACATTTCTCGAGCAGTGAGATGAGGCTTTGACACTGCCTGAGAAGCTAACCGCACCATGCGAAGGCAACGGGTCTGGGGAAGATAGGCCCTTGCTTTTCTGGTATCCAGTAAAGCTCCTATGAACTCTAGAGACTGAATGGGAGTTAGACTGGATTTTGGGATGTTTATGACCAGACCCAAATACTGAAGGATACGCATTGTGCAAGCTAGAGAAATCCTGGCCTCTGACTCTGATGGGGCTCGAATGAGCCAGTCGTCTAAGTAGGGGAAGACGAATATCCTTAGAGTGCGGAGAAAGGCTGCTACCACAACCATGCATTTCGTGAATACTCTTGGTGCTGAGGCCAGGCCAAAAAGAAGCACCCTGTATTGGTAGTGCTTTCCTTGAAAAAGGAACCGAAGGAACTTTCTGTGAGTTGGATGGATGAGAATATGAGTGTACGCATCCTTGAGATCTAGAGAACAAAGCCAATCCTGACTCTGAAGGTATGGCAGCAGAGTTCATAAGAACATAAGATATGCCATACTGGGTCAGACCAAGGTCCATCAAGCCCAGTATTCTGTTTCCAACAGTGGCCAATCTAGGTCATACGTACCTAGCAGTTTCCCCAAGAGACACAGGTTCCACAATGCTTGTATTGGTTCAAGCATTGATATCCTGGGTCCCTTCTTAATAATGGTTTATGGACCTTTCCTCCAGCAACTTCTCCAAACCTTTTTTAAACCCAGCTACACTAACAGCCTTTACTATATCCTCCGGTAACAAATTCCAGAGTTTGATTACACGTTGAGGGAAAAAATATTTTCTTTTATTAGTCTTAAATAGTTTACCCTGTAGCTTCATTGCATGTCCCCAAGTCTTTCTATATTCTGATAAGGTAAACAATCGATCTACGTTTACCCGTTCCACTCCATTCATTAATTTATAGATTTCTATCATATCACCCCTCAGCCGTCTCTTTTCCAGGTTAAAGAGCCCTAACCTTTTTAGCCTTTCTTTATAGGATTATCCTTCCATCCCTTTTACCATTTTGGTGGCTCTTCTCTGAACCTTTTCTAAAATCGCTATATCCTTTTTAAGATAGGGCGACCAGAATTGCACACAATATTCAAGGTGCGGTCTCACCATGGAACGATATAGAGGCATTATAATATCTTTTGTTTTATTTTCCATTCCTTTCCTTATGATACCTATTATTCTATTTGCTCTCTTGGCCGCCGCTGCACACTGGGTTTCAAGGTTATCCACAAAGACGCCTAAATCTTTTTCCTGGGTGGTGGTTCCTAATGTGGAACCTTGCATCGTGTAACCATAGTTTGGGTTGTTCTTCCCTAGGTGCATAACCTTGCACTTGTCCACATTAAATTTCATCTGCCATTTTGATGCCAGTCTTCCAATTTATCAAGATCCTCTTGCAACTTTCCACAATCCTTTTGGGTTTTAACCACTTTAAATAGTTTATGATGGTTTCTACCATTTTTCCCGGTACTGATGTCAGGCTCACCAGTCTGTAGTTTCCCGGATCACTCCTGGAACCCTTTTTAAAAATTGGTGTTACATTGGCGATCCTCCAATCTTCAGGTATTAGAGATGATTTTAATGATAGTTCACAGATTACTAATAGCAGGTCTGCAATCTCATATTTCAGTTCTTTCAACACCCTTGGATGTATACCATCCGGCCCAGGTGATTTGCTACTCTTCAGTTTATCTAATAGTTGTAATACATCTTCCCGATGTATCGATATTTCCTTCAATTCTTCCGCACCTTTAAATACCACTTCAGTCATGGGTAACATCCCTACATCTTCCTCAGTAAAGACTGAAGCAAAGAATTCATTCAATCTCTCCGCTATCGCCTTGTCGCCTCTTAGTGCTCCTTTAACCCCTTTATCATCTAATGGACCAACTGACTCTCTTACAGGTTTTTTGCTACGAATGTACTTGAAAAGGTCTTTACTTCGCGTTTTTGCTTCCGCAGTAAGCTTCTTCTCAAATTCTCACTTTGTCTGCCTAATCAATGCCTTGCATTTGACTTGCCAGTGCTTGTGCTGTTTCCAGGTTTCGTCGTTTGGCTCTTTTTTCCATTTCCTGAAAGATGCTTTTTTGGCAACAGCCTCTCTGACCTCACCTTTAAACCATGCTGGCAGTTTTTTGGACTTCCTTCCACTTTTCTTAAAGCGTGGAATACAGCTGGTCTGGGCTTCCAAGATAGTATTTTTCAACAACAGCCAAGCCTGATGTACATCTTTAACCTTTGCAACTGCTCCTTTTAGTTTTTTCTTAACTGTTTTCCTCATTTTATCATAGTCTCCCTTTCGAAAGTTAAAAGGTAGTACTGTGGATTTCCTTACTATCCCTCCTCCACTAATTAAATCAAAGGCGATCATGCTATGATCACTATTGCCAAGTGGCCCCAACAACCTTATCTCTTGCACTAGATCTGGTGTTCCACTAAGGACAAGGTCTAATATGGCTTCCCCTCTGGTCGGTTCATGAACCAGCTGCTCCAAGAAGCAGTCATTTATTTCATCTAGGAACTTTATCTCCCTAGCATGTCCTGACGTGACACTGACCCAGTCGATACCGGGGTAGCTGAAATCACCCATTATTATTATTGCACTGTAACTTTTGTTAGCTTCCTTGATTTCTTTGAGCATTTCATCATCCATTTGGTCAGCTCTGGACCATTGAGAGCCAGGAAGGCTAAATTCTCTAGATGGAAATCAAAGGCCTTGTGGAGGCTGAGACTGTGAGACGGTTGAGGCTTAGCAGTCTTTGCTTTCCTTTGTTTAGGTGGTTGCTGACTTTTTTGGGCAGGCTGACCTGCAGAACGTCCCTGCTGGGAATAAGAGAGATAAAACCTCTTCTTTTTGGAAAAGAATGGTTTTTTTTGAAAGATTTCTTTCTTGCAGTATCAGCTGTGACTTTGGATAATCTATCCAAAGTAGAGTTATCAGCATCTAATTCATTGGCTTTCTCTTGCCAATTCTTGCTAAATAAATTCTCACCTGTACAAGGAATATTGCCCAGTTTGTCCTGCACCCAGAGCTCCAAATCGGATGCCTGGAGCCAGGCAATTCTACGTGCACCTATGGCAATGGCAGAGGTTCTGCTTATGCACTCAAAACAGTCAAAAACTGCACAGTTAAACTTAGAAACATCCTGGGCATGTTTAACCAGTGTGAGAAAATCCTGCCTCTTATCATCAGGAAGAAGAGGGCTCAAAAGCTCTAAATATCCTGACACTTCCTTAAGGAACATTCCCATATATAAAACATAGGAACTGATCCTGGCAGAAAGCATGGAAGCCTGGAAAGTATGATGCCCAAAGGCATCCAAAGTTCTACACTCACGTCCTGGAGGATTAGAGGCATGCCTCTTTGCACTTCTGATCCTCCTCATAGCTGATTCCACTACAACAGAGTGGTGAGGAAGCTGAGTCTTCTGGAACCAAAGACAAGGAGGGACTCGATACATGGTATCCAGTCTACGAGAGTGAGGAGAGGTGGTAAGAGGTGTTTCCCACATTCTTAGCATGAGATCATGTAAAATCTCATGGATAGGCAAAGTAGCTGCCTCTTTAGGAGCCTTGGGATATTGTAGCATCTCCAACTCCTTTGCTCTGGGCTCTGTTTCGGGAGCCACAGTAATGGAAAGATCTCGAGCCACCTCCCTGATAAAATCCTGAAAGGAGATTTCTTCTGGAGGAGACATTCTATGTTTAGGAAAGGAAGGCTCCTCCGGGAGAAGTATTCCGGTACCGACAGAGCTGTCAGAATCCTCTGAGTCCTCCGAAGATTCGGAGTACCTTCTGTCCGGATGCTCCTGAAGAGTCCGACACCCGTACCGACCGAAGTCGGTACCGGGGGGAATCGGTACAGGTATATCGGTAACGGAAGGCATTGCATGACTGGGTGCCAGCAAAGCACACACCGATGTCGATGCCAATGCTGTCAGTGCCGGTACCGGTTGAACTGTCTGACGCGGTACCGAGGGTGTCGATGCCAAAAGGAGAGCAATCAAACTGCGTTCAATAGCCAGGAACCTCTGGTCTATCGATGCTGCCGATGCCTGGGTATCGGTACCGGAGAAAGCAGCCGGTACCCCAGAGCATGGCACTAGTAGTTCTGCCAAGGTTGCGGCCTCAAGAACATCCTGGAGCCCTGATAATGCTTTGGAAGCCGAAGCCTCCCACTGGGGTAATTTTGCCGGTACAGAACCCTCAAGGGCAACGCCAGAGGCATCTCGATGCTTGGAAGGAGATCTACCCTTTGAGGACCGGCCAGACTTATGTTTAGTTACCTGAGATCCATGGAAAGACGACAAAGCCCTGGAAGACGTCGATGCCACAGAAGCTGCATCGGAGGGAAAAAGGCTGCTGAACTTAGCAGCTCAGTTTTGTCGACCCCTCTTGGACATCATGGCACAAGTCATATACTCAGAAATGGAGTGGTCAGGACCTAAACATTTAAGACACCACTCATGGGTGTCGGTGACGGAGATGGTACCGCCACACTTGGGTTTTTCCTCTAAGCCCCCGCCACCACCAGCAACTCTCCCCTTCCCGGGGATCGAGCTACAAGAAGCAGGAGAAACCTAACTGGCTAATGGGCGACTTCAATCTCCCTTCCATACAAACTGCCCTTTCTAACTCATTCTTAGACGTAATGTCAAACCTCAACTACAGCCAACTCATAAACCAACCCACTCATCAACATGGCAATGTGCTCGACCTCGTCTTCGCTCCGCCCTCCTACACGTCCACGAATGATGATTTCGACCTATCCATCACTCCGGTCCCATGGTCAGACCATAACCTGATAGTACTCACAATACCAGCACATCAAGATCCATCCACCGATACAACAAAACGATCAACAACAAACACCACTCGCTTCAGACCTCTCAATGAAGAAGAAATCAAGAAAAACATACTTCCAATACTCAAACAACCGTCCTCCGACATCAACGACATGGTCACCACATGGAATGAAACCATCAACCAATACGCCATACTACCGCCAGCCAGCAAAAACCCAACAACGAAGAATAATGTAGTGAAAAGACCATCTGCACCATGGTTCTCTCAAAAACTAAGGAAGTCTCTTACTCTATTGAGGAAGCTCGAAAGAAAATGGCGTAAATCTCATAACCCAGCAGATCAACAAACATACTTAACCCACCTTCAATCCTATCGTGAAACAATATGGGACACGAAAAACCTACCACTCCGAACTCCTCAACCGCTCCCTAAACAAACCTCGGGAGCTCTTCAATCTAGTAAAGTCATTAACCACAGAACCTTCTCCACCTCAACAAGAACCCATACACCCTCAGAAGTATGCCAATTTTATACAATCTAAAGCTATCAGAACAACAACTTCTTCATCCCAAAGTCCCCTCCAGCAACAAGCACAAAATTTCCCACTCCTTCAGCTCTCATCTCCCTCAGCAAAATGCGTTGAAGACATTATCGTCAAAATGAATACTACCACAGCACCTAACGACCCCTGCCCAGCACACTGGATAAGAGCTATGCGATCCGACTTTAGCCCTGTCATAGCAGAAATAATAAAGATGTCCTTCTCAACAGGCACCTTCCCATCGGCACTAAAGCAGACCTCCATAAGACCGCTGCTAAAGAACAATCAACTAGACCCAACAAAAGAAGAATCATACTGCCCGATAGCTAGTATACCGCTGCTATCCAAAATAATTGAGAAAGTAACCAACAATCAGATACAACAACACATAGACACCTCCTCCCCCCTTGACCCCAGTCAGCACGGATTCAGGGAAGCCCACGGAGTAGAAACACTGTTGACCACATTAACCAACACACTCATCAGTGGACTGGACGACATCAAAAAGGGCTTTGCACTAATATTCCTCGACATATCTGCAGCATTTGACTCATGAAATACTACTAACCCGTCTATATGACAAGGGAATCCACGGGCTGGCATGGGAATGGTGCAAATCATACCTGGAAGATCGCTTGCAACACGTCAGGACGGTTACAGGTACCTCAGAACCTTTCCAGTTAAAACAAGGAGTACCACAGGGCTCATCCCTATCTGCGCTACTATTTAACATTTACATGCAGCCTCTATGCGATATCACTCGCTCCTTTGGCATATTCTCGCTGATCTATGCAGACGATGTGCTAATATTCACACCATTCAATGTCAAGCTCCCAGATTACACAACATTAGTAGAT
This sequence comes from Ichthyophis bannanicus, assembly GCA_033557465.1. Classification (NCBI taxonomy): domain Eukaryota; kingdom Metazoa; phylum Chordata; class Amphibia; order Gymnophiona; family Ichthyophiidae; genus Ichthyophis; species Ichthyophis bannanicus. The sequence continues at coordinate 504,967,485 of CM066035.1, read as the reverse complement.
TGCTTTAACGCAATAGCAGACTGGCTCCTCACGCAGAATATGCGAATAAACTACAAAAAAACTGAGGTACTGATCGTCACGAAAAACAGAGAATTCTCACCCTGGAGACCCTAAGAGTACAAGACGCAGACCTCCCAATCAAGCCCTCCATAAGATACCTTGGAGTAATACTGGACCATCGACTAGACTTTAAAGAACATATCAACCGCACCGTGAAAACCATTTATTTCAAGATAAGACCCCTACGCCATCTGAAAAATATGCTTGACCCAGACAGCTTCAGAACTATATTCCAAGCTATAGTCACACCCCACTTCGACTATGCGAATATAATACTCCATGGTCTCCCAAAAAACTCCCTAAATACATTGCAACTAGCCATGAATGCCGCAGCCCGGGTACTATACGGTGCTTCAAAGAACGAACATATAACACCCATCCTAATGGAGCTTCACTGGCTCCCTATATACTGCAGAATAGCATATAAAGCCCTTCTCTTGACCTTTAAAGCGATAAATACTATAGCTCCTTCATCAATTTCAAAACTCCTCCATCATACTCCCAACATCAGATCTAGGAGGTCAGCAGCGGCAAATACCCTAGTTACACCACCTGAGGCCACAAAATACAAACGTTCAACAACAGACAGGGCTTTCGCGTACTACGCACCCAGATGTTGGAACAACCTACCTCCCAACATTAGAGCGATTACTGACCTCAAACAATTCAGAAAAGCCATAAAGCACCACCTCTTCATTCTACATTTCCAAAGCACATCATCAACCCTCTAACACTTACAGTAAAAGTGTAAATGCCTTATTTACTCAAGATGATAATAAGAAATTCTATCCTGTGTATATAGGTTCTTTACATGTTACAAATATGTACAAAGTTTCCCCAAGTTAAAATCCCAGTTGTATTCTCCTGTTATATGTAAACTCACCACAGTCTGTTGATTGCAATGAGTATTCCTGTTTAATGTAAACCGCGCTGATGAAAAAGAGTGCGGTATAAAAGAACTATAAATAAATAAAATAAATAGTGGAGGAAACATTTGGGCCTAAGGCCCAAAATGGCGCGTGCACCTGGAAAAGTTTGGGAAAAAAATTATTTCCAAAAAAAAAAAGTAAGAAAGGAGAACCGGCGGTACCAGTATAGCATCAAGGAAGGCAGACGTGACCACAAAAAAAGGAGGAGAATAAGGAAAACGTTTCTGCGGTGACAGGAACAATGACCTGCTGGCTCCGCGGAAAACGAAGAACTGGAGAGAGGCAGTTGGGAAAGGCGGGAAGGCAGCACGCAGGCGCTGTGGGATGCTCCCAAAAGCTTTCTAATTGGACGCTGAGGAGCGTTCCCGAGCAGGCTCCGTCGGTACCGATGATACCCATATGTGAAGACTACATTCCTGCTTGTTCCTGGAGATAAACGTTTATACAGAGTAAGCAAAATCTCAATGTCCACGTGTAAAAATAAAAGGTATAAAATGGAATAATACCTCTACTGGTACAACGGGGCATGAAGTACTTGAAAGACGCCGGAAAAAGCACCAAAAAATTTTTTATTAAAAAATATAACACATTCTAATGTCATAGCACTGAGAAAATAAATAAATAAATGCTGAGCCAAACATTAAATATACTGTTAAAGAAGAGAGAAGATACGTATATAATAGAGAAGTGCATGTGTATGGATGAGTGTTCGATAAATATGTTGATTAAGCAAAGTTCATGGTAAAATGGCAAGTTAACATATCTGCCAGTAAAGGTAAAACACTAGGTTATAACAGACCATAAACAATTCTAAAATGACCCACCTATGAAAATATGTGCGAAGGAGGTAAAAACGCGTCCATAAACTTAAAATAGTAAACACTGGAAAAATAGAGCTTGCGAAAAAAACGGCCGTAAGGGTGAAAACTACAAGAAGCTGTTTCTTATAAGTAGGAGACTAACAAGCATAATAGTGCGAGGTAACAATGAAAATAAAGCATTGTGCTAAAACGGCCATAAAAAATAGTTGATGAACAAGAGAGGAGGAAAAATCATTGCCACTGCTTATTATAAATGTAAGAAAGGATAATACCTGTGACTAGAACAGCCTGTATATCTAAATGTTGAGTTCTAAAAGACTCCGCAGGGTCACGAAGCTGCGTTTTAAAGGAGTCAGGAGGCACATAATGAATACGTAACGTGGTATGACGTCATCACAAACGTGTAAGATGACACCGTGTATTGAAAACAAGAGCTCTCTATATGAAAAACTCTCTGTATAAAAAGAACAGGGACCTGTACACACTTAAAAACATTTAAAAATGCATTATAAAAATATAAATAAATACTATTAATAACCCTACCTTATGGGAAACAAGCTAGTAAAGCTATAACCCCTCAGAATTCAAAATTATAGCTGCATTTCTATTATGAAGAGCTGACCTGGATAGAGAACCACACCATGCAAAAGGTCCAGATTGAGAAATATATATATTCATAAACAAACAGCCAAATTCAATTCCTGGTTCAAATCACGAGGCTCGAGAGATTTCAACTCATAGATGTAACGCTGTTCTAACTTGAGAAGTATTCTATCTATATCACCTCCACGCCAATGTGGATGAACGACCTTAAGGACAAAAAACTTGAGATCTGAAACATGCTGGTCCTTATCTAGCCAATGGGAAACTAACGGTTTATCAGAAACACGTCTACTTAGACAGCTTTTATGTTCTATAATCAGAGTCTTGATGGAGCATGTAGTTTTGCCTACATAAATCAATTTACAGGGACACATAATTACATATATAACGTTAGTGCACTTTGAATAATGAGTGCACTTTGAATAATGATTTAAGAAAAACTTTTGCTTAGTGGATGGATGTATAAAAAATTCTTTAAGAGAAATGGCATTAAGGCATACCGAACTTCGGCCACATTGAAAATGGCCCTTAGGTCTAGGATTTGAGAGAGCTGAGGGAACTAAGATGTTCCTCAAATTACGATTCCTCTTATGTGCAATGATGGCCCGTTGTACCAGTAGAGGTATTATTCCCTTTTATACCTTTTATTTTTACACGTGGACATTGAGATTTTGCTTACTCTGTAAAAACGTTTTTATCCACACATGCATATTCTTTTTTACACACGTATCTTATCTTTTTAACAGCATATTTAATATTTGGTTCAGCACCCATTTGTTCATCCATTTATTTTCTCAGCACTGAGACATTTGAATGAGTCAATCATTTATAAACGTTTTGGCGCGCTTCTTGGCGTCTTTTAAATATCACACGCCCCGTTGGATCAGCGTTGGTATTTTCCTGTTCTACACCTCTTTATCCTCAAACGTGGGCAATGAGATTTTTTGTCACGCCTCCCAGAGCTAAGTATGCACGTTTTTATCACATTCATTGTTAATTTGATAATATCTCATTCTTTTTATAACAATGTATCACTTTTCCAAATAGCCCTATGTGACTGTAAATTATGCAGCTCTCTCTTAGCAATTTTACATGGTTTTTATGTCCTCTATGAATGAAGTTCCCATGCCGATTTTGCTGGTCAGAATGGATCATCTTGGTTTTTGCATCGCTCTGCTGTTTTTTTATAAAACCATGTTTTTTCAAAAAGTTTTTTATGTTGTTTATTACACCTCAGTGTTTGGGTTGGTTTTAAATCTTTTTATATCTCATTTGAAATGAGCCTTATTGCCAGTTTTATTGATTGAATCATTTGATCATTCCCTGCATCAAATATCACCTGGTTGTACACATAATTTTGTCCTCTCTTCCTTGTCAGTTTTATCATTCGTTTATTCATTATATAATTTTCCTTTATGCATTGTATAACGCAATTTTTAATTATGAATTTTATATTTGTTCATTTATGTTTTTTATTGTGTTTTCCTGGTCCGTTCGCCTGTTGGTTCTGGGTTTCCCATTATTTATAATGGTTGTGTCCAACTTTTATCCTATATGCTAATTGTGATATTATAATTTTTAGCTCATTCACTATAGGATTGATTCATTTCCACGCAACTGTTTTCCTCTGTGCGCTTCATGATTTTATCGATATCTATAACCGTAAGTACCCTCAGGTAACTGATATGTTTTGGGATGATATTATTCTTCCTTCTTGCATTAATTTAGCTAGTGTTTGTCCTTCTCTTTTATCCTTTAATTTTAACTTGTGTTTATCATCATTTATATACATTCACTTATCATATTCTGTTATACATATGTACTTTTAATTTTGATGTTTGGATGTTTTTAAGGTTATTTGTATAATTGTTATATTTATTTAATATGCTTTATGACGTTGATGTTTTTATTATTTATTTATTGTTTGTTTGCAGTTCTCAGCCCCCTGATGAAGGTGTTGCCGAAACGTGTTGGAGCGTTTCTTTATCAATAAAGCGCATGTGACCACCATTACCTCTTTCTTTTTGTGTTCCTGTTCCTATGATGACAGCCATGGGTATCAATGTACAATAAAATTTGATTTAAGTATATTATACTCATGATCTCAAGAAATTCCTAAAAGAGATTCCACCCTATACCGACCCATTATCTTCAATAACTCCAATTAATCCTTTTAGCAATCCGCTCCCATTATCAACTCCAACACCACTCCATGGCGGTTTTCACCTTCAAAATCTTCTTGGGTGCTAATTGCTCTGTTCCCATCTTGGTCACAACTACTAAATTCTCAGGTCACCCCTTACTAGCCATTAGCTGTCACTTTTTCTATGTTTAACAACATCTCAAAAAGCAGGGCACCGGCCCTCGGGTCACAGTCAGTCCTCTCCTCGCTCCCTCCCACCAGGGAGTCTCTGAGGCCCAGGTAACCCCTAATTCTAATCACTCAATTTTATTTTTTACCACCGTCTCTTTAAATTTAAGAATAAACCCTGGGCACAGCTCCTCTCAGGCCCCCACATCTGTGCTCAAACCAAAAATCACAACTCTTAGAACCTTTATTTGTTTATTTATTATTTTTCACATACAGTCATGGTCCATTTAAATGATTGTGACCTCAGCCCTGCTCCCCAGCTCTCTCCCTTAAGCTGTGGCTCTACTCTTATTTTAAACACAGTTGGGTTAATGCTAACTTCCCCGCAATCACAGCCAGCCCAGTTGCAATCGCAGGTCCCTCCTCCCCTTCAGTATCACAGCCGCAAAGGCAGTCGATCACTAACAGCTTTTTTCTTCTCCACAGAATTTGGAATCTCCAGCAGCCCAGTCTTGGTATAAGCTGTGAGCCGCGGCCTTTCCTCCCCTGTTCAGGTCACAAACCTTGGTAAATCTTGGTTCTCTTCCTCTAAAAGCCTGCACAGCAGTAGTACCTGGGCTAGAGTTTTTTGCAACTTTCATTTCTATTATAAATGGAATCAACAAAGAAATTACAACGTCCGCTTTCTACAAGGGTGTTCGAAAACCATATTACATTAGGTGACATTTTACCTACTGGATAACGTCCTTTCCTTGAGTCCTGCTAGGCAAGTCCAGACAAGTGGACTATTGTTGTGGTGTTCCCCTACCAGCAGAGTTGGAGACAGAGAAAAATCCAGAGATTTCTGATGACCTCATCCTATAACTAGAGCAGAGAGAACATATAACCTCATTATTCATACCCAAGCCATGGATAAGCATCCCTGGCCGCACAAGACCTAATAAGGGTATCAAGGACTAATAGTCCAAAGAATAGAACTATATACAGAACACCTTGTGAGCAGAATGACAAGCAAGTGGAATTTAGCTGCTAGGCTAAACCACAAGAAATAGCCTATCACAGATCAGATCATAGATCAAAACTAATCCCCGGGGGGGGGGGGGGGGGGTTCCAGGACGGGCCTATCAGGGCTCAAGTTAAGGACATTATCCAGTAAAGCATAGTTACTCACCTGTAACAGGTGATCTCCGGGAACAGCAGGAATTTAGTCTTCACATATGGGTATCGTCGGTCCAGACGGAGCCTGCGTGGGAACGCTCCCCAGTGTCCAACTAGAAAGCTTTTGGGAGCATCCCACAGCGCCTGTGTGCTGCCTTCCTGCCTTTCCCAATTGCCTCTCTCCAGTAGAGTTTTAAAGCTGAGACAAAGAGACAAAGAGAGAGAGAGAGAGGGAAGGGAAAGAAAAGAAAAGAGAGATACAACTTCTAGGGGAGGTGGGTGGGTTGTGAAGACTAAATTCCTGCTGTTCCCGGAGATCACCTGTTACAAGTGAGTAACTATGCTATCTCCAGGAACAAGCAGGAATGTAGTCTTCACATATGGGGACTCCCTAGCTACAGATGCCAGGGAGAGACCCCAGAAGTTGTGTGCCCCTGTGAAAGGGCTCCACTTCCCCCCATGGATCTCTGGCATCCTACCGGGAAAGGTGGGTAGGAGTTGATTAAGTATGGAACAGGTGCTTTAGAACAGCTTGACCAAACAAGGCATCCCGGCAGGAGTCCTTGTCTAAGCAGTAATGGGCTGTGAAGGTATTGCGGCGCTCCTGCCCGGCCTTGGGGCTAAAGACAGGAGCGGCGGTCTGATGCTTCGTGAGGAAGGAGAGTAACCTGTATCCAGGGAATGCTGGGTATTGTAGTTCCTGCTCCTCTCGCTCCGAAATAAAGAGTTGTAGTTATGGGGTTTCCAGTATTTTTATTATAGTAAAGGATATTGTTCCATCACATGGCAAATAAATGCAAACAAAATAGGTGCTTCAAATGCTAACAAGAAAACTTAGGATAAAGGCAACTTAAATTATAATTGCTGCTTTTCACTTCTAAGCAAATTACTCACTTTGCCCCAAGAGGTCAGTTAGTTTCACTGCAGCCTCTTTCAGCCACTGTTACCTTCACAGTACTGGGGAAAATCAGGTGCACATAATTAGAGCTTTCTCAGCAAGGCAATACAACAGCTCCGTAGCATTCAATTCACATACGGTAAAAAGCAGTTTCCTTCAGCTTGGCATCTCTACACAGCAGACCATGCAATCCATGCTCTCACAATCTGGTAAGTCTGTATTATTTTGTGTTAACTCTTCAAGCTGTATGGAATTACTGGCTTCTGGTAACACTGGCTGCCTTCTAGCTTGCAACTCTAAAAACTGCTTAAAACTCTGTAGGAGCAATTCAGCCTGCTGTTTGGGAGATAGGGAATTGCTATCAGGTATACAACTTCCCTCTGGCTTAAGGCTGTTTATTTTCTCCTCTCTTAGATTAATTGTATCAGAGTAACTGCTAGTCTCTTTTGCTAATGTTTCACACACAGGAGAGTTAGCTTTACGTTCAGCCTGGAAACTTTGTGGCAATTCACTTACTTGTTGCCATGCCGTTCTGACTTCAGATGGCTCCAACGTTCTCCAGCTGTTAGAATGTTTGTTGCTCTCTGGCTCAAACAGTACTTCACAGAATGATTGTTTTCTTTCTTGTGCCTGCCTTGAAGGCTTCCTTTCCCAGGGCTGTGCCTTCCAACGGTTGTCTATTTCAGGGCTAGGTCCTCTCTCCTTGGGACTTCTACTCACTGCCTCTGAATAGAACTTTGCAGGTCTCCTTCCAATGCCAGGTTCCCAAGTATCAGCATACTGTCTTCTGGACTTCCAATCATTCTCCTTCTTAATCCTCCTCTCCTTCTTCTCCTCCCTCTTCTGACTAGCAAAGCCATGCCCTGGTTTAAAACCACGTTCTCTCCTGGACACGCCCCTTCCAAGGGCAGGGTGTGCCCTATCAGGACTGCAGGACTCCTCCCCTGGGCTGGTCTCCATGCTCAGCTCTGTGGAATAGAGTCTCTCTTTCTTCCTTGGTTTCTCAAATAGGCATAAATCCTGCTGAACCTCAGGACTTTCATCCGTCTTCATAGGCTCAGGAGGGCGCTGTTCACCACAGTATGAACCAAGGCCCAAGTAGCTGCTCGACAGGTGTCGTCAATAGACACAGAGTGTAGATGAGCCATTGAGGCTGCCATGGCTCTCACATTGTGAGCTGTGACATGGCCTTCCAGAGAAAGGTTCTTACTCTGATAGGCAAAAGAAATACACTGTGCAATCCAGTTGGACAATGTTCTCTTGGAGACGAAGTCCAAAATGAGAAGGATCGAAAGCAACAAAGAGTTGGGAGGACTTTCTATGTTGCTGTGTCCTCTGTAAGTAAAAGGCAAGTGCTCTTTTACAGTCCAAAGTATGAAGATTCCTTTCTGCATTTGAAGCATGAGGCCTTGGAAAAAATACAGGCAGGTGAACCGCCTGGTTTAAATGAAAAGGTGAGACCACCTTTGGCATAAAGTGTGGATGAGTCCTAAGGACTACCTTATCATGATGGAACCTCTTGTAAGGAGGATCAGCAACTAATGCTTACAATTCACTGATGCGACGTGCTGATGTGATTGCAATGAGAAAGATAACTTTCCAGGAAAGGAATTTCAAGGAGGTAGTAGCTAAAGGTTCAAAAGGCGGCTTCATGAGCTGACCAAGAACCAGATTCAGGTCCCACGCCACTGGAGGTGGCCTAATGGGAGGCTTAGTTAGAAGAAAGCCCCTCATAAATCTCGCTATAAGAGGATGAGAGGAAATAGGTTGTCCATTTAAAGGCTTTAAAGAAGCTGAAATAGCACTTAAATGGACTCCAGTAATGATTCCAGAGGTATCACAGAGGGGTGAAGACCCTTTTGCGAACACCATATGGAAAACCTTTTCCACTTGAAAGCATAAGAGCGTCTTGTGGAAGGCTTCCTGGAAGCACAAAGGACATCCCTTACTTGTTGAGAAAGGTTAAGACCATGAAGGTCTAGGCTCTCAGCAACCAGGCCCTGAGATGCAGAGAGTGGGGATTGGGATGCCACAACATCCCATCCTCCTGAGACAGGAGATCTGGAGCAGATCCTAACTCCAGAGATGGAGCTTGAGAGAGATGCAGGAGCAGAGGGTACCACACCTGCCGTGGCCAATGTGGAGCTATGAGAATCATGTGGCCTTTGTCTCTCTGAAGCTTGAATAGGGTCTTGGGAATTAGGGGAATGGGTGGAAAGGCATATAGGAAGTCCTGACCCCAATGGAGGAGGAAAGAATCCCTGGCCTGAGAACCCTGAGCCGGAATTCTGGAACAGAACCGGGGAAGTTTGGCATTCAACGGACTTGCAAAGAGGTCTATGTCCGGAGTTCCCTAAATTTGAAACATTTTGCTACCTGGTCTGCATGGAGAGACCATTCGTGTGGAAGCAGAACTCGACTGAGTCTGTCTGCCCAAGAGTTTTGAATGCCTGGCAGATACACCGCCAGGAGATTAATTTGATGCTCTCTGGCGAGGGCCCATAGTCGCAAAGCTTCGCTGCAAAGCAACAGAGAGCCTGTTCCTCCCTGTTTGTTCAGATAGAACATAGCTAGTTGATTGTCCGTCTGAATTAGGACTGTCTTGTAGCTGAGCTGGGTATGGAACACTCGAAGAGCAAGGAAGATTGCTCTGAGTTTTAGGAGATTGATATGTAAGTGGGTCTCCTGTGGAGTCCAGGTGCCTTGGGCAGAGAGATCTTGCAGATGAGCTCCCCAATCCACCTGTGAGGCATCTGTTGTTAGAGTGACCTGGGGTAGGGGTTGCTGGAAAGGGGACCCCACCAACAGGTTTTGGGTTGACTGCCACCATTGTGGAGACAAAATAAAGCGACTTGTGTTTGCTATTTTGTCTGATAGGCAGCCTGATGCCTGAGTCCACTGAGTGGATAGAGTCCACAGGGCTGCTCTCATATGGAGGCGAGCATAAGGAACCACATGCACAGTAGATGCCATGTGGCCTAGTAGTTGTAACATTTCCCAAGCAGTGAGATGAGTTTTTAACACTGCCTGGGAGGCTAACTGTGGAAGATAGGCCCTTGCTTTTCTGGTGTCCAGCAAAGCTCCTATAAACTCTAGAGACTGAGTGGGTGTTAGGCTGGATTTTGGGATGTTTATGACCAGGCCCAAATACTGAAGGATACGCATTGTGCAAGATAGGGAAATTCTGGCCTCTGACTCCGATGGGGCTCGAATGAGCCAGTCGTCTAAGTAGGGGAAGACGAATATTCCTAGAGTGCGAAGAAATGCTGCCACTACAGCCATGCATTTCGTAAACACCCTTGGTGCTGAGGCCAGGCCAAAAGGAAGCACCCTGTATTGGTAGTGCTTTCCTTGAAACAGGAAGCGAAGTAACCTTCGGTGAGTTGGATGGATGAGAACATGAGTGTACGCATCCTTGAGATCTAGAGAACAAAGCCATTCCTGACTCTGAAGGTATGGCAGCAGAGTTCCCAGAGAAATCATCTTGAATTTCTCTTTGAACAGGAATTTGTTCAGTTCTCTGAGGTCTAAAATGGGTCTGTGTCACTGTGCCCTCTAAGCTGTGCGCGTGTGCGCGCGCGCACACACCTCGCCGAGTGAGCGCACATACTTTACAACAGAGCGCACAAAAATTACGGTTCTGATTCTGATAGAAAACAACACAGACGTCTTAAAATTTAAAAGTTGTGATTGTAATTACTAGAAATTTTCCGTTTCATTTAGTAATCGTCTATTTTCATTTAATTTGATTAAAATCAATGTGGTGTACATACTGTATTCTGACGTGTAGTCAAATTTTAAAGTATATAACTCTGAGTGTCGTTATGTGACGCACAAAAATTTAACCTTCCTTCAAAAGCTGCACAGCTGATATTTTATGCGCACACAGCCAACAGAAAATTAGAGGGAACATTGGTCTGTCTCTTCCTGTTTTCTTTGGAATAAGGAAATTTTATTTTTATTTATTTATTTACATTCTCTTATATACCGCGCTATTCTGCACCAGTGCGGTTTACATTGAACAAACTGAAAGTACAATGAACAGGGCATTATAACTTGGAGATAACTATTTTACAGGGAACAGGGGCTATGGAGGGTTAAGTGGCTTGCCCAAGACCACAAGGAGCACCTGTGGGACTAGAAACCCCAGTCCTTCCGGCCCAAGGTTTCTGTCCTCTAATGGGATTTGAACCCCCGACCTTCCGGCCTGAAGTACCTTGCCCCAACCACTAGGCCACTCCTCCACTCCTGGGGAGTAAAACCCTGTACCCTGTTGGGAAATGGGTACGTCTTCTATTGCCCCCTGGGCAAGAAGTAAACTAACCTCTTGACTCGACTGAATGTTGAGAGAAGTCTGAGAATTGAACTGTCTTACCACTGCAGGAGGGGGCATGTTGAAGAAATGAAGCTTGTACCCCTCTCTTACAACGGAAAGAATCCATCCTTCTGCTGTTATCTGCCCCCATCTGGAGGCAAAATGACACAACCTTCCTGGGATGGTAGAAGGCTCTGGCCCGTTCAGGGCCAGGAAGGCCAAGTTCTCTAGATGGGAGTCAAAAGCCCCTGTGGAGGCTGAGTCTGCTGGGCCGGTTGAGGCTTAGCAGTCTTTGATTTCCTTTGCTTTGGGGGCTGCTGTCCCTTTCGGGCGGACTGACCTGCAGAATGCACCTGCTGGGTATAGGAGGGATAAAACCTCTTCTTTTTAGAGAAGAATGGTTTCTTGTAGGATTTTCTCCTTGCAGGATCAGCTGTAGCCTTGGATAGTCTATCCAAAGTGGTGTTATCAGCATCCAGCTCATTAGCTTTCTCTTGCCAATTTTTGCCAAAGAGATTTTCGCCTGTACAAAGGATATTCCCCAGTTTGTCCTGTACCCAGAGTTCTAAAGTCAGATGCCTGGAGCCAGGCAATCCTACGAGCACCTATGGCAATGGCAAAGGTTCTGCTTATGCACTCAAAGCAGTGAAAAGCTGCACGATTAACAAACTTGGAAACGTCCTGGGCATGTTTGACAAGTGTAAGATAATCCTGCCTCTTATCATCAGGAAGGAGAGGGCTCATAAGCTCTAGATCTCCTGTAACCTCCTTAAGGAACATTCCCATGTATAAGATGTAGGAACTAATCCTGGCAGAAAGCACAGAGGCCTGGAATGTTAGACGCCCAAAGGCATCAAGAGTCATACATTCACGTCCTGGAGGATTAGATGCACATCTCTTTGCACTCTTGATCCTTCTCATAGCTGACTCCACCACTATGGAGTGGTGTGGCAACTGAGTTTTTTGAAATCAAGGACAAGGAGGTACTCGATACATGGTATCCAGCCTACGGGAATGAGGAGAGGTGGTAAGAGGTGTTTCCCACATTCTTAACATGAGATCATGCAAGATCTCATGAATAGGCAAAGTAACGTTTCCTTGGGAGCTTTAGGATATTGTAAAATCTCCAACTCCTTTGCTCTGGGCTCTGTTTCAGGAGCCACTGTGATGGAAAAACCCCTAGCCACCTCCCTGATGAAATCCTGAAAGGATATATCCTCTGGAAGAGACATCCTATGTTTAGGAGAAGGCGGCTCCTCAGAGAGAAGTACTCCGGCATCGACAGAGCTGTCAGAGTCCTCAGAGTCATCGGAGGATTCAAAATATCTTCTGTCCGGGTGCTCCTGTAAAGCACGATACCAGTACCGATCGAAGTCGGTACCGGAAGGGTCCGGTACCGGCCTATCGATACCGGAGGAAATAGCATGACTCGGTGTTGGTAGCATACTCGCCGATGTCGATGCTGTCGGTACCGGTACCGATATTGGTGCCGGAACCGTTGTCGATACCGGTTGAACTGTCTGAAGCGGTCCTGAAGGCACCGATGCCGCAAGGAGAGCCACCAGACTGTGCTCAATAGCCAGGAACCTCTGTTCAATTGACGCTGCCGATGCCTGGGTGTCGGTACCAGACGAAGCGGCCGGTACCCCAGCACATGGCACCAGTAGTTCTGCCGAGGTTGAGGCCTCGAGAACATCCTGGTGCCCCGATAGTGCTTTGGAAGCCGAAGCCTCCCGCCAGGGCAATTTTGCCGGTACAAGTCCCTCAAGGGCAACGCCAGAGGCATCTCGATGCTTGGAAGGAGATCTACCCTTTGAGGACCAGCCAGATTTATGTTTGGTTACCTGAGATCCATGGGAGGAAGACGAAGCCCTGGAAGATGTTGATGCCACGGATGCTGCATCGGAGGGAAAAAGGGTGCTAAGATTAGCAGTTCGGTTCTGCCGACCCCTCTCTGACATCATCCCACAGGCAGCACACTCCGAGATGGAGTGGTCAGGACCTAAACATTTGAGGCACCACTCGTGAGTGTTGGTGACGGAGATGGTACCGCCACACTTGGAACACTTTTTAAAACCCGAAGCAGGTTTTTCCATGTTGAGGAAAAATTGGGCCTAGTGCCCAAAATGGCACGTGGCACCCAAGAGAAAAAAGGCTGGAAAATCCAGATAAAAGAATAGAATTTTTTTTTCTTTTTAAGAAAGAAAGAAAGAAAGAAAGAACCGGCGGTACCGGTATAGCGTCGAGGAAGGCAGACACTACCATAAAAAAGAATGAAAAATATGGGATAATTTCTGCGGTGACAGGAAAACGACCTGCTGGCTCCGTGGAAAACGAAGAACTGGAGAGAGGCAGTTGGGAAAGGCGGGAAGGCAGCATGCAGGCACTGTGAGATGCTCCCAAAAGCTTTCTAATTGGACGCTGGGGAGCATTCCCGCGCAGGCTCCGTCAGTACCGACGATACCCATATGTGAAGACTACATTCCTGCTTGTTCCTGGAGATATAAAATGTTACCTTCCATATCGTCCTGTTAGGCCAGTCCAGACAAGTGGGATATACCCACGCTATGCCTCTACCAGCTGAGAAGACACAGTAGCCGTCAATACCTCTGCACCAAACGCCACACCTGTCCAAGTGTGGCCATCAAAGTGGTAATGCTTGGCAAAAGTGAAAAGAGATGATCATTTTGCCACTCAACAAATGTCTAAAAGGAGTGACAGAGTTACATTCCACCCAGGAGGAAACCTAAGCCCATGTGGCGTGCGGATGCTAAACCTTACAGGACTAGCCAGTCCTGCAACAGACAGATTGAGTCTATCGATTCCTTTATCCAGCGGCCCAAGGAAGACTTCATGGCCGCCTCGCTCTTACACAGGCCTTCAAACAGGACAAAAAAAATGTCTACATGACTTTCAGAAGGAGTTAGCAAACTTCAGGTGTCCAATTAACATCCATCTATCGTCCACCAGGAGAAGGCCCTTTTCCTTCTCCTGGCATTACATAAAAACATAAGGTATTCCATAATGGGTCAGACCAAGATCCATCAAGCCCAGTATCCTGTTTCCGACAGTGGCCAATCTAGATCATAAGTACCTAGCAGATTCCCCAAAAGACACGGGTTCCACAATGCTTCTATTGGGTCAAGCAGTGATATCCCAGGTCCCTTTTAACAATGATTTATGGACCTTTTCTCCAGGTACTTGTCCAAACCTTTTTTAAACCCAGCTACACTAACAACATTTACTACATCCTCTGGTAACAAATTCCAGAGTTTGATTACACGTTGAGTGAAAAAATATTTTCTCTTATTAGTCTTAAATATGTTACCCTGTAGCTTCATTGCATACCCCCTAGTCTTTCTATACTTTGATGGCGTAAAACAATCGATCTAAGTCTACCTGTTCTACTCCATTCATTAATTTATAGACCTCTATTATATCTCCCCTCAGCTGTCTCTTTTCCAGGTTGAAAAGTCTTAACCTTTTTTAGCCTCTCGTTATAAAGGTATCCTTCCATCCCCTTTACCATTTTGGTGGCTTTTCTCTGTACCTTTTCTAACAACATTATATCCTTTTTAAGATACAGTGACCAGAATTGCACACAATATTCAAGGTAAGGTCGTACCATGAAACGATACAGAGGCATTATAATATCCTTTGTTTTATTTTCCATTCCTTTCCTTATGATGCCTAGCATTACATTTGCTCTCTTGGCCGCCGCTGCACACTGTCAGCATTGTTCCTTTGGGAAGGAAGGTAAGCAGACCTCCTGGTTAACATGAAAAAACAATATCACTTTAGACAAAAAGGAAGGAACGAGTCATGAATATACAGCTTCTTCCGAAAAGGACAAATCGGGACCTCGGCATGACCAGGTCTGCAACTCCAAAATACATCACCGAGCAGATTGCAACTAAAAAGGCAGCCTTAAAGGAAAAATCCTTGAGCGCAGCCCTCTGCAAGGACTCAAATGGCTCATCCACCAAAGGCCTAAAGAACCAAACCAAGAATCCATGGATTTCAGCAAAGCCTTTGATACTGTTCCTCATAGGAGGCTTGTCAATAAACTCAGTAGCATGGGGATGGGTCCCAAGATGGTAAACTGGATTAGAACTTGGTTGACTGACAGACAACAGAAGGTGATGGTACATGGAGCTCACTCGGATAAAAGGAAGGTGATTAGCGGGATGCCCCAGGGATCGGTCCCGGGCCCGGCACTGTTCAATGTATTTGTGAGTGATATTGCTGAAGGACTGAATGGAAAAGTCTGTCTTTTTGCAGATGACACAAAAATTTGCAACAGAGTGGACTCCCCCGAGGGAGTGGTTAACATGAGGAAAGATCTACAAAAGCTGGAAGAATGGTCTAATGCTTGGCAACTACGATTTAATGCAAAAAAGTGCAGTGTCATGCACTTGGGTAGCAGAAATCCAAGGGAAATGTACACGATAAGGGGCGAGAGGTTGGTGTGCACGGTTCAGGAGAAAGACCTTCGTGTGATTATCTCTGATGATCTCAAGGTGGCAAAGCAGTGCAACAAGGCGGTGGCAAAAGCCAGGAGGATGTTGGGCTGCATACAAAGAGGGATTACCAGCAGAAAGGAAGAGGTACTTATGCCACTGTACAAGTCACTGGTGAGGCCTCACTTGGAATACTGTGTTCAGTTTTGGAGACCATATCTTGCAAAAGATGTAAAAAGACTGGAAACTGTTCAGAGGAAGGCGACCAACATGATTTGGAGCCTGCGTAAGAAACCTTATGAGAAGAGACTTGAAGACCTAAATATGTACACTTTGGAGGAAAGGAGGGACAGGGGAGATATGATTCAGACCTTTAAATACTTAAAGAGAAATGATGAACAAACTAACCTCTTCCAAAGACAGGGAAGCTGTAAAACTAGAGGGCATAACATGAAGCTGCAAAGTGGTAAATTGAAAGGCAATGTCAGGAAATATTTTTTCACTGAAAGTGTGGTAGATGCTTGGAATGCCCTCCCGATGGAAGTGGTGGGGGCAAACACGGTGACAGAATTCAAAACGGCATGGGACAAACACAGTGGATCCCTTTACAGCAACAGGATAAAAACAAAATAAACTGAAACATATAACTTCTGAACCATCTAACGTCTCAACAAATTAGGGTATCCTACATGGAGAGGTGGGTTCACCCCCAAACAAATACATGGAGAGGTGTGGCCTGCACCTACTCTTGCCATCTTCCTGGGCAGACTAGATGGACCATGCTGGTCTTTATCTGCCGTCATTTACTATGTTACTATGGAACCACCAAGCATGGAGAATGGCACAAATGCTGAATTCCTCCACAAGAAATGGGCAAGATCCAGGTACGAGGCCATGGAGCACCCAGTCACCGACAATCTAGAACAAGCCAAGATGAACTAAGGGAAATGCCATTGTCTAATCCATCCTGGGTGAAAGAAGGATGGCGGAGCTGGCAAGTCCATCATATTAGCTCATGAAACCAACACTCAAAAAGAGGCCAGATATGCACATAGGCTAGACAAGAGAGCTTCCTCTCATGTTCAGAAGCATGGAAACCATATCAGCAGAACAGCTCTTACTCGCAAAGTGTCGCTTCTCAAGGTATAAGCCAAAATCAAGAGGGGAGCTGGACCGTCCAGCAGGACCATCTGCTGTCTCAAGAACCCCCTGCCAACGGAAAGGCACAGAGGGAGTACCCTATCAGAGGCTCAGCAGATCTGCAAACCATGGCCTCCTCAGCCAGGCCTGTGCCACCAGCACCACTGGACCCAGATATCATAAGTACTCTCCCACAAGAGGCCACGGATGAAAGACATACAATAGAATGTGCCATGACCAAGGTTGAACTAGGGCGACCATACCCTTGCAGCTTGCCTCTTTGTGGTGGCTGAATAACTTATGCACCTTGGCACTGGCCCAGATTACCATCAAATCCATCTTGGGGCACCCCAACCTACACAGGATCCATTGGAATGTCATTTGGCTCAATTCTTACTCCCCAGGACTGGAAGGGTGACAAATGAAAGAGACAGACTGACTATCTCCACGTTGTCCACTTCCACAATATGCAGTGCTGAGAGGGCCAAGAGATTCACCCAAGGGAGAAGGAGAGTCCTTTCCTGGAGAGAATCTGGAACTCTTCATGCCCCCTCATCAGTTGACATAGGCTACTGCCATGGTATTGCCCAAAAAAAGATCCACAGTGCCTTTCTTGGACTATGTTCCCGAGATGCAGGTGAGTCAAGCAGATGGCCCTCGCCACCAGCCGATCGATAGGCTAAGTCACCCCCACTTATCCCAGTGACACTGAGCATTCTACCCTTGACAATGAGCTCCCCAGCCGAACAGGCTTGCATCGATCATCAGCAGCAGCCATTGGTTAACGTCCAGTGGAAGGTCTTTCAGAAGATTTACAAGCTGCTCCCACCATTTCAGGCTAGCTGTCACCAATCGAGAAGAAGCAGCCTGATGGTGAAGTCCTGTGAAGGAGACCAGCAAGAGAGCAGGGATCTTTGCAATGAATGCAGGTGCACTCATGTCCATGGGGGACCATCGAGATAAATGTCACCATCGACCCTAGGAGTTGGAGGTAGTCCCAGACCTTGGAAAGCTGCTGCCTCCAAAAAATGCCCTCAGCGGAGAACGCGGCTTCTATACCCTCTTCTCGATTAGTAAAACCTTTCTTGAGCCAATGACGAACTGCACGCTAAGGAAGCTTTCATTGTAGCTTATCACCCAGCCCAAACGCTCCAGAAACTGCACCACTCAGGCAGACATGTGGATAAGCCTGTTCAAGCAGGGATGCACACCAATCCCTTTGTGCTGCAGGGTGGTGAAAGCTATCACCTTAATCCTGGTTAATGTCCTCAGAGCAAGTGTGAGCAGAAAACACTACTTGATCCTTGTGGATGGTATTGTGGAAATAGCCTCAGCTAATTCCAGCAATACAGGAAACACTCTTCGTTATACTGCTCTCAGTGTCAGGTCATCTGAACATGGATGCCCTTCAGGTCCAAGATCAGGTGGAAGGACCCAACCCTTGGCAGCATAAAGCACATGGCATAGCGACCCCCCTTTCAGCAGGCAGCACTGGAACTACAACCTGGAGGCTGAGGAGTCTCCAGAGTGGTCAGAACAGCAGCCCTCCTGGCCGCAGACCCACATGGCATTATCAGGAAGGCATTTGGGAGAGGGTTCTTGCATTCCAGCACATAGCCAAACTGAATGAGGATGGGCTCCCACTAGACTGAGGTCACGGATACCCACCCATCTCATCTTTGCATTTGATGGGAGAACCCAGATTTGGAGAAGGAAGAGAACCTTGTGGGTCCCACGGATCTTACAAAAGGACTAAGCCTGGAAATGGGAGTCTGAGGGAAGGAAAGATGGCCTCCCCAGGCAATCTTTCTGGGAGTCCATGAACTCCCAAGACTCCTGGTGGCAGGAAAGAGGAGAATGTGAAGCAGAGGAGGAGAAGCCATGCTTCAAAAGGTCCTTTAGGTCTATCCTCCAGATGATGTAGTTTACATGCTCCCAGCTCCCTCATCAACCTCAAACACAAGCTTCCCCTTGAAAGGAAGTCCAGATAAACAGGACTTGGATGCCACATAGCTGCCTAATCGAGAAGCCAAAGCCAGCAACATGCTACCATAAATAAGGCAATATCCTTGGCTGCCAAGTGGACCAAATAGTACATGGCATACACCAGGAAAGCCGCTGATGATTCCAGAGGCATCGAAGTGACTGGATCCAATGGAGGAGGGCACGAGCCGTAAGCCCTCTGCAAACTACTGTCTTAGAATAAGAGAAGCAAACAAAAACTGGCTCTTTACGAAAGCCCTGACCTTGCGATCCACTTGCTCCTTGAGGGCTGCACCGCCATCCACCAGGTGCGTTAAGCAACAGCCATTACTTGCGCATCCACCTGTGGCAACTGCATCCAGGCAGCATGGTCTTCCTGAGGATAGCGTACAGCCTATTCATGACTCTGCCTCCCCTTTCAGAAGGTATAGAGGTAGAGGCATACTTCCACATTTCCATTCCAAGCTTATTATGCTCTTCAGGACCTCTGGGAAAGGAAACTCCCTGAAGAATGTTCTGATGTCCTGCTAGAGGGAAGTACGTGTGCAACAGCTGCAGAGCAGAGGAAACTTGATCAATCAGTACCGCCAGCTCCTCTTTCGATGGCACTTTGCTAGAGGACAACATAAAGGCGTTGGACAGAGGTCTCACCAACTCCTGGCGTTGGACAGAGGTCTCACCAACTCCAGTGCACAGCCCTCTAACTACCTCTAGCACACACTGGTAGTACATAATCTGGAGCCAAGTGGAGTAAAATATTTGTAGCCAACCTCCTACTGTTATCAACTCCACTTGAGTCCCCCTCATTTCATTGTGATTTTTTGGAGCCACCTACGGCTCCCATAAAGTATCCTCTACCGCCCCCTACCCCCGAATGAGTTTCCTCTGGAAGGACAGCGAGCATGCTGAAAAGAAGCAAAATGGGTTGCATGAAATCTTCGAAAATCCCTGAAATGGCCTCTTGTAGAAGCCAAAGACTTAGCTGTCCTAGGTTTAATTTGCAGGAAGTCTAGAAATCTTGGATTCTCCCAGATCCTTAACCAACTTATCCAAAGCCTCTCCAAGGTGACATTTTACTTATCAGATAATGTCCTTTCCTTGAGTCCAAACAAGTGGATTGTGTTCCTCTATCAGCAGACTGATGGAGTCAAAGACCAATGAAAATCCCAGGTTTCAATGATGTCACTCCATTCCTCTATCACCCGCAGCCACTAGAGGTCTCTCTTCAGTATTTGTCCCAAAGCATATGGGAGATACAAAACAAGCCTCACACAACCTCAAATGTGGGCAACAATTGAGTACACAACAAAGTATGTACAAGAAAGTAGAAAAACAGAAGGCTGCAAGTAGAAGATGAGCCTGCAGAGCCAAGTATAAAATCTTAACCAAAGTAAAAAAAACCCCAAACAAATGAATGCTGTGATGACACAGACCAATCCCACTCAAAAAAGTCAAAACAGAGTATTGCCTGGATGAAAAACTACTCAAAATAGCACCACAATATCACAAAATCATTTCTGTCGGAAACCGCCGACCTGAGATAGAGATGGGAAGATCTCTCCACTCTGTTTCGGCAGTAACCGTTTTTTCAAATTTTTAATTGACATAAAGTGCTTGCAAAACTAATCATAGTGAAAACCACTTATCTGAAAAATGGGCCAGCTGGGCAGCACAAACGAACACAGCGACATGCATGTTTCGAGCCTACGAGAGGCCCTGTCTCAAGCTGTTCAGATGGGCGCGTTTTTCATCTGAACAGCTTGAGACAGGGCCTCTCGTAGGCTCGAAACATGCATGTCGCTGTGTTCGTTTGTGCTGCCCAGCTGGCCCATTTTTCAGATAAGTGGTTTTCACTATGATTAGTTTTGCAAGCACTTTATGTCAATTAAAAATTTGAAAAAACGGTTACTGCCGACACAGAGTGGAGAGTTCTTCCCCTCTCTATCTCAGGTCGGCGGTTTCCGACAGAAATGATTTTGTGATATTGTGGTGCTATTTTGAGTAGTTTTTCATCCAGGCAATACTCTGTTTTGACTTTTTTGAGTGGGAAGTATAAAATCTTGGCAGATCCAAGGGTAGCACAGCAAAGAAAAACCCCACAGACTCAGGGCCCTGGTCTGGTCTAGCAGGACTCAAGAAAAGGACATTATCTGGTATGTAAAATGTCACCTTCCATATTGTCCTGCTAGACCACACCAGACAAGTGGAATGTACAAAAACTGCAATACCACTGGGAGGGAAAAACAGAGAAGCTCACAATACTTTTGAGCTAAAGGCCGTGTCCGCCCACACATGGACATCCCAACGGTAAGGATTTAAGGGTTTGTTTTATTATATTAAATTGTTAGCTCTCTGACTGGGAGCTCTTAAAAGGGTTTTTTGTACATTTTTAAAGCAAGGTTACTTTCTTTTTGGTGCTTTAGTGGGACTTTCCTTGAGCACAGTGGGTGGTTGAGCTCCAGTAACCTCCTCAGCTTTGGGAGCTGCTAACACCTAATCAGGTTCTGCTACGAGGGGACATGGGATGAGGGTGAAGGGAGATAGATTCAGGAGTGATATGCGGAAATATTTCTTTACGGAAAGAGTAGTGGATCCGTGGAATAGTCTCCCAGTGGAGGTGGTAGAGATGAGGACAGTAACTGAATTAAAAAAAGCATGGGACAAACACAGAGGATCTCTAAAGGTAAAAAGGGGACTGTTGTAGTTGTTATGGAAGGACAGACTAGATAGGCCATGTGGTCTTTTTCTGTCGTTATATTTCTATGTTTCTATGACAAAGGTGGAAAGAGATGCACACGTTGCTACCTGACAAATATCAGTAGGGGCCACCGAGCTCTCCTCTGTCCACAAGAACACTTGTGCTCTGGTAGAACGGGCGTGCAAACCCTCCGGAACAGGCTGGTCCCATAATAGATACACTGAAGCAATAGCCCCCTTAATCCAGCGCCTCAAGGTCAACTTGGCCGCCACTTCACCCTTGCGTGGGCCAGCAAACAGCACAAAAATATGGTCAGACTTACGAAAGGAATTTGTAATCTCCAGGTAGCAGAGCAGTACCCTCTAGCCATCGACAAGGCAACAGTCCTAACCCTTCCCCTGACACTGCTCCTTAGAGAAGGAGGGCAGACAAACCACCTGGTTCACGTGAAAGGGAGACATCAACTTAGGCAAGAAGGCACAGGGCGAATGGAAATGGACCCAGTTGAAAAGGACAGAGAAGGATCTCAGCAAGACAAAGCCTGCAGCTCAGAGAGTCGCCCTGCAAAACAAATCGCGACCAAGACGACAGTCTGGAGCATAAAATCCTTCAGGTAACACGCTTCAATGGCTCAAGAGGGGCTCCCTCAGGGCCTTGAGCACCAGAGACACATCCCAGGAAGGGATCATTCAGAGAGGATGCAGATGCTGGACCCCTTGGAGAAAATGAGACACATCCGGCTGCAAAGCCAAGGACTGCCCTGCCATCGGATCACAGAAACAGGCCAACGCTACCACCTGAATCTTCAGGGAGCTAAGAGACAGAGACCCTGCTTCAGGTCATTCTGCAGAAAGGCCAACAAGGACGACAACTTGGCTGACTCAGAAATCAAGTGCCGCGCCTCACACCAGCAATCAAAGAGGTGTGATATTTGTACACATGCTAGCTTGGCAGACGTCCTCTGGGCACCAAGTATAGTAGAGATTGTTAGTGCAGAAGGGCTACTCTCCAGCTGTAGTCTCCTTTAAAGAGGGTATGCCGTAAGCAAGAAGGGAGCCAGGTCCTATTGGTCCCTGCTGCAAGAGCTCCTGAGACAGAGTGCCGAAGGAGAGGCGCTTGGAGGAAACGCATCAGGTCTCCGAACTATGCCACAGAGGAAATTTGTATAACAACCGCTGAATGGGCCAAGTCTGGATCAGAGCATTGACGACCTTGGACACCATCTCCGTGCAGTAACTGAAGAAGGGGCACAGATTGGCAATGGAGTGGGTCGCCATCAGATACATCTCGGGGTGACCCCAGCGGCACACAAGCAACTGAAAGGCTTTGAGACTGAATTCCCACTCACTGGGATTCAGGAATGCCAACTGAGAAGTCCGCTTCCATGCTGTCCACTCTGGCAATTTGTTGAGCTGACAAGGCTAGGAGGTTCTTCTCTGCCCAGGAAAACAGGAGATCCATCTCCAGAGCCACTCTAGCACTTCTTTTGCCATCCTACCGATTAACATAAGCTACCACCATAGCATTGTCGAAAAACATTCAAACTGCCCAGTCCTCAACCAGGGAACTGGAACGCAGAAGAGTCAACCTAACAGAAGAATGCCAACATGCATTTAGCAAAAGAAGGTCTTGTCTTACTAATCTGTTATATTTTTTGGAAGATGTGAACAAACGTTTAGAACAAAGATGACCAGTTGATATAGTGTATCTTGATTTTCAGACAGCCTCTGACAAGGTCCCTCATGAGAGACTCTTAGCGAAAATAAAAAGTCATGGGATAGGTGGCAGTGTACTATCGTGGATCAGGAACTGGTTAAAAGATAGGCTTAATGGCCAATTTTCTCAAGAGAAAGGTGAATAATGGAGTACCAGAGGGATTTGCGCTGGGTCCTCTGCTTTTTAACATATTCATAAATGACGTGGAAATCAGAACAACAAGTGAGGTGATCAAATCTGCAGATGACACAAAATTATTCAAAGTTGTAAAACACATGAGGATTGTGAAAACTTGGAAGGGGACCTTGATAAATTGGAAGACTGGACATTCAAATGGCAGATGAAATTTAATGTGGAAAAGTGCAAAGTTATGCAGCTACAAAAGAACAACCCAAACTATGGTTACACGATGCAAGGTTCCACTGAGGAAAAAGATTTAAGCGTCATTGTGGATAACACATTGAAGCCCTCCGCCCAGTGTGCAGCGGTGGCCAAGAAGGCAAATCGAATGCTAGGAATTTAAATAAGGAAAGGAATGGAGAATAAAACAAAGGATATTATAATGCCTCTGTATCGTTCCATGGTGCAACCGCACCTTGAATATTGTGTGCAGTTCTGGTCGCGCTATCTTAAAAGGGATATAGTGGAATTACAACAGGTACACAGAAGAGCCACCAAAATGGTAAAGGGAATGGAAGGATACCCCTATGAGTAAAGGCTAAAAAGGTTAGAGCTCCTCAACCTGGAAAAGAGAGAAGGCTGAGGGGAAATATGATAGAGGTCTATAAATTAATGAATGGAGTGGAATGGGTAAACATAGATCAATTGCTTACACCACCAAAAAGTATAAAGACTCGGGGACATGCAATGAAGCTACAATGTAACCCATTTATGACTAATATTTTTTTCAATCAATACATAATCAGATTCTGGAATTCGTTACCAAAGGATGTAGTAAACGTTTTTAGTGTAGCTGGGTTTAAAAAAGGGTTTGGACAAGTTCTAAGAGGAAAGGTCCATAAACCATTTTAAAGAGCACTCACGAAATCCACTGCTTACCCCAGGACAAACATTGTGCCTTTTTAGAAACCTGCTAGGTACTTGTGACCTTTATTGGCCACTGCTGGAAACACAATAATGGGCTTGATGGACCTTGGTCCGACCCAGTATGGCAAGGTGGTTGATGGACCAAATCGCTACCCTGCGATTCCAATGGCCCTGTGCCGTACAGTCTTGGTAATGGGTTCCCCAGCCCGAGATGCTGCCATTTGTCGTCAGCAGGATCCAGGAGAAAAAGTGTCCAGCGGAATGCCCTTCCTCAGATGGCAGGGCAGCTGACACCACCACAGGCTGGACTTGTTCATCAATGGGAGCAGGAGCTTGCGCTCAAACTCCTGAGAACTCAGAGACCATCGAGTCAACAAGGGCCGTTGGAGGAGCAGCAGCATGTGAGAACATGTCCACAAGACCATCTCTATAGTCAGTGCCATCAATCAGAGAAGCCAAAGATAATCCCAAACTCTGAGGGCCTACTGCACATAGAACAGCGCTAGGCAATGCAACAGTCTTCAACTTTGTCTTCTGGCAGGAAGCCCTGCCCACTTGAGTACTGAAACATACTCCCAGAAACTCCAAGAACTGGGAGAGCAAAAAAGCTGGTTATTTTCCTGATTAGATAGCCTCAGCTGGGTGATCAAGGAGGACGCTACTCAGAATGTTGCCAGAGACACTTCCAACAAAGAACAGGTCCGGATGAGACAGTCATCCAGATACAGATGGATACAGATCCCTTGACACCGCAGCCAGCACTACCACCATGACAATGGAAAACATTCCTGGGGCAGTAGAGAGCACAAAAGGAAAGGGGACAAACTGATAGTGAGGGCCAAGCAAGGCAACACACATATACCCGTGCAAATTAGCAGAGATCAGGATATGAAAATATGCCTCAGCCAGATGCAGAGAAGACAAGAATTCTCCTCAGCACACTGTTTGAATCACGGAGCACAAGGTTACCATCCAAATGCGCAGGACGCACAAATGTTTGTTGACTCCTTTGAAGTCCAGAATGGACCAGAAAGAACAGTCCTTCTTTGGTATCGCAAAGTAGATAAAGTATCTGTCCTTGATCCGCTCACTCAGGAGAAAGGGGGACCATTGTCTTCAAGCGAAGCAACTTGTCCAAGATAGTCTGCATTGCAACACCTTTAAATCATAGACCCACAAGGTGAGATGATAAAAGCATAGAAACATAGAAAAATGATGACAAAAAGATCCATGGTCTATCTAGTCTGTAATTCCATATCAACAACTAGAACAGTCCCCTTTTTACCTTTAGAGATCCTCTGTGTTTGTCCCATGCTTTTTTGAATTCAGATACTGTCCTCATCTCTACCACCTCCACTGGGAGACTATTTCACTGATCCACCACTCTTTCCGTAAAGAAATATTTCTGCATATCACTCCTGAATCTATCTCCCTTCACCCTCATCCCATGTCCCCTTGTAGCAGAACTTGCTTTCAATTGAAAGAGGCTCTCCCCCTATGCATTTATGCCACAGGAGGTATTTAAACGTCTCAATCATATCACCTCTATTCCACCTTTCCTCTAAGGTGTACATATTAAGATCCTTAAGTCTGTCCTCATATGCTTTATAATGAAGACCACTAACCATTTTAGTAGCCACTCTCTGTACTGCCTCCATTCTGTTTATATCCTTTTGAAGGCGTGATCTCCAGAATTGCACACAATACTCCAAATGAAGTCGCACCAAAGACTTATACAGAGGCACTATCACCTCCTTTCTTCTGCTAGCCATTCCTCTCCCTATGCACCCAAGCATCCTTCTAGCTTTTGTAGTCACCTTTTCTACCTGTTTAGCTACGTTAAGATCATCAGACACAACCACACCAAGGTCCCGCTCTTCTTTAGTGGACAAAAGTACTTCAACCCTTATACTATATTGCTCCCTTGGATTGCTGCAGCCCAAATGCATGACCTTGCATTTTTTAACATTAAATCCTAGCTGCCAAATTCTAGACCATTCTTCAAGCTTAGCTAGATCCCTCCTTATGTTATCTACACCTTCCTGGGTGTCTACTCTATTGCAGATTTTGGTATCATCCGCAAAGAGGCAAACCTTACCCGACAGCCCTTCTGCTATATCACTAACAAAGATCTTAAAAAGAATCGGACCAAGGACAGATCCCTGGGGCACACCACTGATAACTTCCTTCTCCTCAGAGTGAGCTCCATTTACCTGTACCCTTTTTCGCCTCCCACTCAACCAATTTCTAACCCAAGCAGTAACTTTAGGGTCTATCCCTAAGGTGCTCAGTTTGTTTATAAGTCGTCTGTGAGGAACAGTGTCAAAGGCTTTACTGAAATCTAAATACACCACATCTAGGGCTCTTCCTCGTTCCAACTTCCTGGTAACCCAGTCAAAGAAATCAATCAGATTTGTCTGACAAGACCTGCCTCTGGTGAATCCATGCTGCCTTGGATCCTGTAATCCACTGGACTTCAGAAACCTTACTATTTTCTCTTTCAGCAGCATTTCCAATAATTTACTCACCACCAAAGTTAAACTAACCGGCCTGTAGTTTTCAACCACATCTTTACTTCCACTTTTGTGTAAAAGGGACCACATGAGCCTCTCTCCAGTCCTTTGGCACCACTCCCGACTCCAACGAGGCATTGAAAAGGTCAGTCAGTGGAGCTACTTGAACATCCCCAAGTTCCCTCAGTATTCTAGAGTGTATCCCATCCGGTCCCATCGCTTTGTCTACTTTAAGTTTTGCTAGTTTCTCACAAACACAGTCTTCTGAAAATTCTTCAAGATGGGAATCATCTCCTTGCATTCCAGGACATAGCCAAATTGAATGGTGTTTAGGATCTAGCAATCTTCGGTAATCCGGACTCATTCCTGAAAGAAAAGGTGAAGCCTGCCGCCCACTGGAGGTACCAGGGAATGGGCCCCCAAACCTTCAATGCGTGGCTCGAGAGTGTCCTCCTCTGGAAAGCGTAGTTACTCACCTGTAACAGGTGTTCTCTTGGGACAGCAGGAATCAGTCCCCACATATGGGTGATGTCGGCACCAACTGAGCCCTCACGGAAGCATCCCCCCAGCTTTCAAAGAAAGTCTTTGGGAGATGCCACCACGTATGTGTGGTTCCCTTCCCGCCCAAGGGTGCCCTCTTGTTCAGTCAGATAACATAGCTAAAAGACGGCAAAATTTAAAAAAGATGCTAAAGGAGCAACTCCAAGGGGAGGAGGGAGGGTTGTGAGGACAGATTCCTGCTGTCCCCAGGGAACACCTGCTACAGGTGAGTAACTATGCTTTCTCTGGGATCAAGCAGGAAGTCAGTCTTCACATATAGGACTCCCCAGCTACAAGCTACCGAAAGCCATAGCAAAAATAGGGGCTCTCTCACAGGAAGCCGTAAGCAGCAGCAAAAGAGTCTGCATCCACAGACCACAGTGGGACCCCTGTGTCCGATGAAACCAGTACTCCGGAAGCCTAAACAGAGAAGGGTTGGAGGGTAGGAGTTGCCTAAATCCCAAAAAGGTTACAGAGCACAACCTGGCTGAAGGCACTGTCCAGTCAAGATTCTCTTTCCAAGCAGTAACGGGCTGCGAAGGTGTGGACTGAAGACCAGGTGGCAGCCCGGCAGATGTCCACCATCGAGAGAGAGCACGTGTCTGCCACCGAGGCCACCATGGCCCTGACACGGTGCACTGTGATGCGGCCTTCCAGCAGGAGCACCACCTGCTCATAGATGAGGGCGATGCAGTCCGCCACCCAGGTGGACAGCATAAGCTTGGTCACCGCCTCCCCCAGCCTACTGGGGTCGTAGGAGATTTATTTATTTATTACAAGCTCTTATATACCACACTATTTAGCATCAGCGCGGTTTACATTAAAACAATAGACCAAAACAACATACTGCTTGGTTTTACAGAGAACAGGTACGACAACTTGGATAACATAGGGAATTGTTTCACTGAAACTATATACATATATACAGTATGCTTTATGCTCTGGGTTTGAAAAGGGTCATATAGTACAGGTGGTTGAATTGGAGGAGGTGCGGTTAGGTCGGTGTCTGGCTGACCTGGTAGTAGTAGGGGAAGAGGTGGAATTTGAGTGCCTTTCTGAATAAAGTTAGATCGGTGACAGCACGAAGCTCCGGTGGCAAGGTGTTCCAGCATTTTGGGGCATAGAAGCTGAAAGCCCTGTTAGATGTTGCTAGTGTGCATTTTGTCGCTGCCTTGGGGATTACTAGCGAGTTTGTAGAAGTGGATATTCTAGATCTGTTAGGTGGCACGGACTGAATGAGGTCTATTAGTGAGGCGGAGGTGATGCCTTTGATGGCCTTGAAGGTGAGTAACAAAGTCTTGAACAACAGTCTTCCATGTATGGGGAGCCAGTGGAGCTGCTTTAGAATAGGTGTTATGTGGTCCCTCCTTGATGCTCCGTAGAGGACTCTGGCAGCGGTGTTCATGGCAAGTTGTAAAGGGTTTAAGGTAGACTGTGGGAGGCCTTGAAGGATGGCATTAGCATAATCAAAATGCGGTAAGATTAATGCTTGGTATATAGTCCGGAAGTCATCTGGATCAAGCAAGGAGCGAAGGTGTCGGAGTGTCCGGATCTTGAAGTATATCGCTCTAACTGTGTTGGATATATGTAACTTCATATCCAGGCGTTGATGCAAAGTAAATGGAAATTACACTTACCTGGTAATTGATGTTCCTTGAGGGAGTACAGTTCAGTCCTCCACCACTGGGTAGTGCACCTCCTCCTGCAACATGGAGACTGGACAAGTCAAACTTGTGACATCACCGGGTATATCCTGCTGGTCTTCTCCCATGATCCCCCAGTGACCTACTGTCAAAGCAGACTCAAAGGAGCAAACAAACAACCAGTTAAAGTACTAAATACAAAGCTATGCTCAAACTTCAACTTTAAAATCACAGGGCCCCAAAAAGAAAGGCCGAAAACACCCTCCTCCGTGCCCCTGTCCCCCTGCGCACCAAACAGCGGAAGACAGAGAGCTAGAAGGAAGGAGAACTAAGGAAGAGTATAGGCAGAAAAGGTTGCTCTCGCGATTACCTGCCAATCAGAGCCCGTTGCCGACTCTAGGATCCGAAAGCATACTCGGAACTGACGCCTCGCGTCTGAAACATCCATCCCCGGGCGGGAATGAGGACTGAACTGTACTCCCTCAAGGAACATCAATTACCAGGTAAGTGTAATTTCCATTTCCTTATCGGTCCTACAGTTCAGTCCTCCACCACTGGGATGTACCAGAGCAGTAATCATTGGGAGGGACCTATCCAGTCGGCTCGGCCCCTAAACGAACAGAGCAGGCACCGACCCCAGCCCACTCCTCACGTCAACAGGCGGTAAGCCAACCAGGAAGACACGACCGAGAGCCCACTTGGATCCTCTTCACTGGTGAAAACAGCACAGAACTCTGCCCCAAGCAGCGCTAGTGCTTCAGAAAGACAAACTCGCCATCGCAAACACACTGAACGCCCTAGAAACAGACCTACTGAGAAGGCTACCGGAGCTCCGCCTGAAAAATCCGCTTGAGCTCCCCCTTGGCTCTCGACCCCACCAGGGTGTCAAGTGTTAGCAACCGCTGCTTTCCCGCAGAACCCGCCTCCACGGAGAGACAGGCAGCGAAGAGACCTCCCAGAAAGCGACGGAACCGCACCTAAGGTCCAAGGAAAGCAGGTTACAAGCAAAGTGTTCTTGCGTAAGTCCCAAACCGACAACTAAACAGGCACAGCCGGATTCCACGAGGGAGAACGGAACCGAGGTCCATCCGGACAGAGGTGGGAAGCAAAATGAGGGAAATGGAAAAAACCACCAGCGTCAAACACCCTATTTGTCACACCTCTTAAGGGCTTTATTCTTTGCAACACAAAGTAGCTCTACAGCTATGTCCTGGACCAGTTGGAGTCTTTTTAATTGAGAATGTGGAATGCAGCGAAGCAATGAGTTGCAATAAACCAAGCGTGATCCACCAAGGGCATATAAGAGGGTGTCAAGTGCCCCAGAGTCCAGCGTTGTTTCAGAAGATGTGGAGTCTTACATGGTGTGACAAAAAAGGAAAGAGACTCTGGTAGCCACGCCCACAATGCAATGCCAGTAGGCCAACCGCTTACATCACCTGGATATGCCCTCCGGAATTGGAGGAACCATGCAGAAGTAGCAATTGCCGACGTGATCCATGGGCCCTCTCCAGATCATTGGAACCGCAAAAGACTTTGATGGTCTTTTCCCATCCATCCACAGCCTGAGATCTGCTACACATGTATTGCAGCATATGTGTGGCGCCTAGCTTTTATCCTGATCTTTTATTCTGCAGCCAAAATATAAATTGTAGGCTTTCTGAACCGCCACAGTCATATGCCATTTTTGTGATGTAAAAGTCACATCACCACAACTAGAGCAGAAATTATCTGCATGATTAACACCAGGACGAGGAATCGCCAAATATGCTGTGAGTGACCTATCGGTATAAAATAAATGTTTTTTTGTTTTTTTTTTGTTTTGTTTTTTTACTGTCAAGCGAGGCAAATTTAAGTAGTGACTGCATCAACTGGTTTTGGACAGGTATTTCGATTGGTCGCAAATAAAGATTATGCAAGCTCACGCAAATGTTGCAGAATACACTGGTAATGGTCCCCACTGACTAATGAAGAGCACATATCTTAGCAACCAGACCCAGTCGGCCATTTTCACTATGACCTCTGAAAGGCATAGAATGGACCGGGCCACGGCCCCGTACCAATGCGTCGACGCTATCCAGTAGCCTCATATGTCCTCTGCTAAACATCGACCCGTCGCCGCAGACTGACAGGTCGCCATGAGGTCCAATATGGGCTGACCGCATCTGAGCACACGCGGCGCGCACACCGCCTGATGCAATCTCACTCCTCCGGCAAACACTCGGACCCCACTAAGGACATTCGCCACCACAGTGTCCCCACCGAAACGCAGGCCGCCAAGGCTTCAACCGCGCACGCTGTCCCTTCACTCGGGCCACCCTGACCACCCGACCGACTCCACCCTGCCGATCGAAATAGGCCACCATCCCGGAGATCTCAGACAGCACCTACAGCGCTCGATCCGCTACCGTGTCCGTGAACGCTTGCCACGGCTGACGTACCGCGTACCGTTCCAGTCAGACGATGGAACACTGGGCGTGCTGCGTACACTAAAACGCCTTGTACATAAAGGATCCCCAAAATGTAGCTGAGTCTAACCACGCTCCGGCCAAGCTCCCGGAAGAAAGGGACAGAACCTTATAAAAAAGAAGTGGGGACAATTAGGAAGGCTTTCCTGTTTGATTATTCTTTTTTTTTTGTTGTTTTTTTTTTCCTTTTTACAACTCCATAAGGGCCACAAGGCACACAACCGAACAGGGCATTGTCCAGAGAACGCAAGGCCCCTCCTCCAGGCTGACTCCACAGCCTAAACCGGCAGTCACCTTGGCTGATGCCGAGCAGCGCGGAAGCCAACTTGTAAGCCCAGCATATGAAGTATGCCTACTAGTACAGCATTCCACAATGGAGGGACATGTAACCGGACGGCTTTGAATATGAACCTACAGATATCCCGCGCTTGCTCCAAGACAAGCACTGTGCAGCCTACTGGTCTTCTCGGAGCACCACCACGACCCGAAGACCTAAACCGGCCAGCAAAAGACGACGTACGCTGGGCCCGAAGGAACCTGGTTGAACGGATCCCAGCACTCCCTGTATCGTTAGGATCGGAGCCTCCCCCCAAGGACTCAGCCCTGGCTGGAACCGGCTGAGCATAACTCCAGGCCCTGCGGCGAGCCCCCACGAAGAAGTGGGACGCAACGATGCCTTGAGGAAAGGGAAGGCCCAATGGGTGAAGCAAGTTGCTAGCTGACCAAGGGAGTAAACCCCACACGCGCACCTCAATGGAAGGTCGGAAGAACCGAGGATTCTGGTCCCACAGGTGCGCCTGCTAGCCTTTAACAACATACACCTCCGCAGGTACAAAAAACTTAAATTGTGAGCACCTTCAGGGGTAAGGGGAATAGACGACAGCCTCCGACTGTTGACCACCTTGTCTTGCACAACAGACAGCAGCACCCCACCAAACAAATGATTGGTAATATCTGACCTCAGAACCCCAAGACAGAGGTAAAACAGTAGAACGTGCAGTGGACGTGAATTTCCAGATCTGCCAGCCCCCCTGCCCACATTGAGAAGAGGCAGAGAAGAACTGGACCGGCGCCTCCTGGACAGCCGGGCCACCGAAGGGAAAGCTGATGACTGAGGCCCAAACTCCTCAGGATGGCCCCGTCTTGCATTTGCAACCCCATGCAACACCATGACAACCCCGCTCACGATATCCCAAGCGATCTCTGTCATTGCTGCAACAATCACCTGAGCATGAGATCACAGATGGAACACGGACATGCAGACGCACTCAAGGAGAGTGCACCTAAGAAGTATGAGCCTATCCAACATCCAGCACCACATGTCCAGGTGTCCCACTCCTGTCACCCAAAACACAGGACGCTTGAACCTAGGTGACCGTCATAGCAAAGACAGGGAGGCCTGACTGCCGCTATCAACCCTTCCAGGACCCTGGAACACTAAGCCCCGGACTGTGCCATCCAGCAACACTTCTCACGATCCCCAGCAGGGGCCTTTCCCCAGATGGCCCAGATGGGCAGTGTTCCCGCCAAATGGGCAAGCTGCGCTCTGATAACATAGTGCAGAAAACCAAATCAAAGTGTCTTAACCTAGCTAATTTTTGTCTAATAGTGATCATTCATAATATCAGCCAGGCTCAATCATAACATTAGTATTAATGATCTCTAAAGACTGAAGAGTTACTAATGTAACACTAATTGTTTTTTTTTTTTGGTTTTTTGCTTTTTTTAAAGAGCTTCAAAGGCGATCTTGGAAACTACAGACCAATGAATCTGAGTTCAGCGCCAGTTAAATGATAGAACTTGTTCTGCAAAGCAGCACCAAGCTGTCTTTTCAAAGGGTTAATAAACATGTGAGTAAGCCAAATGATATGTATCTGGATGTTTTAGAAGGTACTTGACAAAGGCCCTTATGAACTTCTCCTGAGGAAGGAGATGATGTGCTATTATAGAATGGAAAATGGATCAAAAACAGGAACACAATAGGACTAAATGGCCAGTTTTCTCACAGGAGACCCGTAAATAGTGGAATGTCTCGGGATCTGCACTGGAACTGGCATCTGGTAACATCTACTGCACTGAAATGATCTGGAAAAGAGATCAGCAAGCATGGCGATCAAATTTGCAGATGGCATAACGACATTTAGAGGCTGTCTGCACAATTTCCAAGCGTATAAACATGGAAATAGCATCCTTATGTAAATGACAATTTCAGAAAGGGCTCAATTTGTAGGTGGTTGTGCCGCCGATGACCCTGAATGGCCAAATCCTAGCATGGAAACCTGCTGTTGACAGACGTCGCTAACTGCCAGAATGCAGACAAAGGTAAAGGCACCCCCCAAGAAGTAAAACCCAAACCAATCACATTGCATTCAAAGAACTATAAACTATCATGAAATTAAAAGGAAATTAAAATTAAAATTAAAAGTAACAGCAAAAGGAAGTCCTTATCTGGGTGTAGCCGCGTGGAACAGCGTCGTCTGCTCAAACGCGGGGCTGCTCCGCTCTCCGCCACGAGGCCTCAGCCCTGCCGAGAAAATGGCACCAATCCGAAGCAGGCCCGCTTGGCGCCAAACACCACAGAGGCGGCAAGAGCTCAGAGCCCCTCCATGCGGACTCGAGAGACTCCCTTGTGGCGTCGGGATGCAGCAGTTACCCCGCTGTAGCTGCGGGGTGAAGAGCTGTCCAGACACGCTGCTGCCTCGCGCCACCAGAAGTAGCAGACGCTGCGAGCCCCGGCCCACCGGCTAAAGAACCTCGAACGGCCTGAGGCTCCCGCCGCGATGGGAATCTGCCGCATGGACACTGCCAAAATGCAGGTGTTCCACAGAGCTCTCCCCCGTACAGTCCTGGGGGAGAGATCATCACCGGGCACATAGACTGAAGAATCCCAAGCAGAGAGGCTAGCTGGCAGCGTGAACTTTGAAAAGGGACAGAACCCCCCTTTACACTAAGGCAGACTAGGTGAAAATAAATAAAGTAAAAGTAAATGAAATTAAATGAAAATGAATTCAATTTACAGGATTACACCTAAAGAAGGGCAAAAGAAATGCAAGGTAAATCAAATCCTGACTAACTCCTCCTAAACTGCTTCTCAAGTGAGCCCAGCACCTAGGCTCACTACGTCCTCATGCTGCATGGAGACTGGACACACTGGGGGATCATGAGAGAAGACCAGCAGGATATACCCGGTGATGTCACAAGTTTGACTTGTCCAGTCTCCATGTTGCAGGAGGAGGTGCACTACCCAGTGGTGGAGGACTGAACTGTAGGACCGATAAGGAACCCCAAGGTAGCGAATTGAGGATTTAGTTTGGAGCTCGGCTTCTTTCACCTTTATTTGGGGTGGGGGAGAGAAATTAGGGTCTCTTGTGATGAAGAGCACCTCAGTTTTCTTGTGTTGAATACGGAGGTTTTGAGACTGGAGCCATTCAGACACTGCATCAAAACATTTGATCAGCGGGAAAAGGTCCATATGAACTGTGGAGAAAGGCATGTAGAGAAGGATGTCATCTGCATATATCAAACATTCGATGAAAAGATGAGAAGCTTTGCGAAGTCCCTGAGTGCATTGGACATAGAAGGACAAAGCCCTCTTACAGTCCAAGGTGTGGAGGACAGTCTCCACCCGACTGGAATATGGTCTTGGGAAGAAGGTGGGGAGCACAAATTCCTGGTTGAGATGGAAGAGCGATACTACCTTTGACAGGAATTTGGGGTGCGTGCGAAGCACCATTCTGTTCTTGTAGAACCTGGTATAAGGCACCTCTGCCACTAGGGCCTGAAGCTCGCTAACTGCGAGCAGAGGTGAGTGTAATCAGGAAAGCCACCTTCCAAGAGAGGTCGCGAATGTGGTAGGTAGCCAGAGGCTCGAAGGGTGGGCGAGTAAGCTGCCCCAACACTACGTTGAGGTCCCATTTGGTTGCCAGAGAGAAAACCGAGGGCTTTGAAAAGAGCAGGCCCCAAAGAAAACAGTTCACCAAAGGCTGGACCAAGAGGGGCGCTTGCCATCAACCAGGTGTTGGTGTGCCGCCAGGGCACTAAGGTGCACTCGAACAGAATTACACTTGCGCACAGCCTGAGAGAGGTGCAAAAGGTACTGTAACACTAGCCCCACCGAGCAGGAGAATGGGTCAGCCCCATGATCAGCGCACCAAGCCGAGAACCTGTGCCATTTGAGTAAGGTTTGCCTCTTTGTGGATGATACCAAAATCTGCAATAGAGTAGACACCCAGGAAGGTGTAGATAACATGAGGAGGGATCTAGCTAAGCTTGAAGAATAGTCTAGAATTTGGCAGCTGGGATTTAATGTTAAAAAATGTAAGGTCATGCATTTCGGCTGCAGCAATCCAAGGGAGCAATATAGTATAGGGGGTGAGCAACCAGTCAGGGCATAGCAGCAACAAAGAGCTTTCAGGTTAAATTTAAAACACAGCAGAGCGCTTTTGGCTAAATTCAGAACCCAAGACTCCCTCTATCCAAGCAAGGGCTGTGTGAATCATCCAGGAAATTGGTCACAGATTACCTTAGAAGCACAGGACAAGGTACTGTGTAGCACCCAGGTTTTAGTAAGTTTTCTTTCCCTCCCTCCCTCCCTCTCCAACACCTACCCACCCCTCAGATAATAGTAGCTTTATAGGTGCTTAAACCTCTTACAGGAAAGGAGGAGTCATATTCACTCTTGGGTGCAGCTGTTTATCCTCATCAGGCATACATTGGGGACCTCAGGTGAACAAAATACATTAAAGGTATTATGTATAGTTTTATTAGTATAAGTATCCCCAGCAACCCTTAGTAAGTAAAGAACTTAAATACCTAAACACAACCTTAAAACTAAGATGCAGACAGCAGTCCAGCAGCGAGATGGGGGTTTTCCGGTCTTTTGCATTGAGTGTCACATGTATGATTCTCTCCCAGTTGGTGAGGGGTCTTACGTGTGCACTAGGTGCAAGGAACTCTTTGCTCTCAGGGAATGAGTCAGATTTCTGGAGGCTACAATAGTGGAGTACATAAGGAAGACAGAGAGGTACATAGAGACCTTCAGGGATATAGTACTTTAGTCCCACATCCAGTCTGGCAGCATCCCTGTTGCCATGGAGGAGAGAGGTCATGTGACAGGAGAGCATCACCCTGGTGCAGCAGGAAGAGCTCCTGTAGCTAGGACTTGTCCTCCAGGTGATGTAAAATCCTCTCGCACCGAGGAGGTTTCTCTAGGGCTCTGTGCTCATGAGGGAAGGGTTAGGACAGCTGTTAGTTGGTGATTCAGTCATTAGACATGTAGATAGCTGGGTGGCTAGTGGACATGAGGATCGCCTGGTAACATGCCTGCCTGGTGCGAAGGTAGCGGACCTCATGCGCCACCTAGACAAGGTCTTGGATATTGCTGGGGAGGAGTCTGCTGTCTTGGTACATGTCGGTACCAATAACATAGGAAAGTGTGGTAGGGAGGTTCTGGGGGCTAAATTTAGCCTTTTAGGTAGGAAGCTGAAATCCAGAACATAGAGGGTAGCATTCTCAGAAATGCTTCCCGTTTCATGCGCAGGACCCAAAAGCCAGGCAGAGCTCCGGAATCTCAATGCGTGGAAGAGATGATGGTTCAAGGATGAGGGTTTTGGGTTTGTTATGAACTGGGGAACATTCTGGGGAGAGGAGGGGCTCTTCGAAGGGGGTGGGCTCCTCCTTAACCAGGACAGAACCAGGCTGCTGTCATTAACCTTTAAAAAGGAGAAAGAGCAGCTTTTAAACTAGATAATAGGGGAAATCCGACAGTCGCCCAAGAGCGCATGGTTCGGAATAATGTATCCTTGAAGGATACTAGCAAAAGATAGAAGTTAGGGCATATCAGCAGAGAGGTTCCAATAAAGACAAAAAAGTAGCCCAAATGCCCTTGAGTACAGAGCAGACCGAGCTTAGATTCCAAATTACCCCTGCCTGTTGATAACCAGGTTAATATGTATAAAATACAGACTCTAAAATGCTTGTATGCAAATGCTAGAAGTCTAAAAAATAAGATGGGAGAGTTAGAATATGTAGCACTAAATGAGAGGTTAGGTATGATTGGTATCTCAGAGACACATGGTGGAAGGAGGACAGCCAGTGGGATACTATGATACCTGGGTACGAACTATATCGTAATGATAGAGCAGATCAAATTGTTGGAGGGATTGCGCTCTGTTAGAGAGGGCATTGAGTCACAAAGGATTAAAGTTTTGCAGGAAACAAAATTCACTGTAGAATCTCTATAGATTGAAATTCAATGTAAAAAGTGGAAGGGGGGATCCAAGATGGCAGTCTGTGGCGTCTAGGCTCCTGACCTCTGTTCCTGATGGGTTGTAAGAGGAAGGCGTAGCATAGGGTGCTACCCCGGGCAGGTTTCCAGACCTTTAGATTCCTTTTTTGACATCAGGAGCTGCAGCCAACATCGGGGGACAGAAGCTCACCTAATGGATGCTTGGGGCTGGGTAGCTTGGCGTCTCCTTCAAACAGCGACCTTATGACCCCAGAAGCACACCGGTCTTCGAAACAGCTGTGCCCAGATTTGGCTCACAGTAGTGCAAAGGTGTTGGACTCTCCGACGTTGGGGGTTTCTTCGTCCTTGCTGGGGTCGCCCTCACAGAGCATGGCAGATGACGGTGTTTCTCTGCGGGAGGATCTGTCTGGGTCGGGCTTTCAAGAATCGAGGCTCTGCTGTGGCGATTGGAAATTATGCCAGGAACCCCCCCCCCCCCCTTGGACCCACAGACCGTTGGAGAGTTGCCGAGTGTGCAGCATGGGGCTGGACTTTCTTTCTCTTTACAGCCCCCCCGAACAATTCACCATGTGCGGTGACTCGACGATCCAGAGGGACACCTGCCTTCGCATGAGCAAAAGCGATGCAGTCCGCTACCCAAATTGAGAGGGTGAACTTGGTGACTGCTTGCCCCTGACTATTGAGATCATAGGCCACGAAACATCTGTCATACTTGCGATGAGTCTGAGTATGCTGCAAATAGAAGCCGAGAGCTCGTTTGCAGTCGAGAGTGTGGAGAGCTACCGATGCCAGATCGGCGTGAGGCCTGGAGAGCTACTGATGCCAGATCGGCGTGAGGCCTCGAGAAGAACGTCGGCAGCACTATCTCCTGGTTGAGAGGGAAGTCTGAAATGACCTTAGGTAGGAATTTAGGGTGGGTACGGAGGACCATCCTGTTCCAATAAAAACTGGCGTAAGGGGCACCAGCCATGAGCACCTGGAGCTCACTGACTCGGCGGGCTGAGGTCAGCGCCACCAAGAAGATCACCTTCCAGGATAAGTGTCGAAGTGAACACATCGCCATCAGCTCAAAAGGTGGGCGGGTGAGCTGCATGAGAACCACATTTATGTCCCTCTCCGCCGGAGGAGAACGGATGGGCAGCTTGGATTGTAGAAGGCCCCGCATGAAGCGGGAGACCAAAGGCTGCCCCAAGAGAGGCTCTCCCTCAATAAGGAGATGATTTGTCGAGATGGCACTCAAATGAACGCTGACAAAGTTTGACTTCAGTCCTCCCCTCGAGAGGTGGAGGAGATACTGGAGAACCCATCGAACAGGACACGAGAAGGGGTCAATCTAGTGCTCCGAGCACCAGACAAAGAAGCGTTTCCACTTAAAGGCGTAACCCGCCTAGTAGAGTCCTTCCTCGGGGCGAGGAGGATTTCCTCGACCTCCTCCGGAAGGGCCTAAGAGGCTAGGGAGACCCGTTCAGCCGCCAGGCCTTGAGGGATAAGGAGGTCAGGTGCGGGTGTAGCACCCGACCCTCCTCCTGTGTTAGCAGGCCCCTGGCAGAGCCCAGGGGAACCAGGGGCTCCGTTGACAGTTGGAGCAGGAGCAGGAACCAAGGCTGCCGGGGCCACGAGAATTAACGAAGCCTTGTCCCGTTGAGCTTTGATCAGAGTCCTCGCAATGAGGGGAAAAGGAGGGAATGCATATAGGAGACTGGAGGACCAGTCCAGGAGAAATGCATCGGGGCCCTCGCTGCCCGGATGCGGCACCAGGCTGCAAAAGCGAGGAAGCTGCATGTTCTGGGGGGGCCGGCGAAGTGGTCTATCGCCGGTGTCCCCCAGTGGAGAAACAGCCAGCCCGCTACTCTGGGATCCAGCCGCCATTCGTGGGGCAAAGGATCCTGCTGAGCCTGTCCACCAAGCCATTCTCCTGACCCGGGAGATAAGCAGTCCTGAGGGATAGCCTCCATCGAGAAGCAAAAGAACAGATAAGGACCGCTTCCCGACAGAAGGAGCACGATCCCGTGGCTCCTTCCATGTTGATGTAGAACATAGCTACACGGTTGTCAGTCTGTACTAAAACCAACTTTACGATGAAGTAATCCTCAAAGGCCCTCAGGGCCCACCAGATGGCCCAGATCTCCAGCAGGTTTATCTGCTGCTGAGACTCCTCGGTTGACCACTGCCCCTGCGTGTAGAGGGGTCCGCAATGGGCTCCCCAACCTAACAGGGAAGCATTCGTCGTCAGCACCGCATCGTGCCATGAGGCCTGAAAAGGTGATCCCTGCAGAAGGTTGCGGGAGATTTGCCATCAGTTCAGGGACAAGCTTAGGTCGGGGAGAACCCTGATGGGGTCCCTGAGGTGTCCGAGGACTGGCTCCATTGGGTGCTGAGACACCACTGAGCCGCTTGCATGTGCAGGCGGGAGTAGAGGAACCACATGCACTGTCGAGGCCATGTGGCCCAGGAGACGTAGCACGGACCGAGCGGTGACCTGGTGGGCGCTTTGAACGCGAGCCGCCAGAGCTCGGAGGCGGGTGGAGCGATCCACCGTCAAGAAAGCAGTGGCCTGCTGAGTGCCGATGCGCACCCCGATGAACTCAAGGGCCTGCACCGGTTTGAGGTGAGACTTCGGGTAGCTGACCAAAAACCCTGAGCTTTCCAGGAGGACGGTGTGTGACATTGCTTGCCGGGCCTCCTCAGCGGGTGAGCCCGTAACGAGCCAGTCATCGAAGTAGGGGAAGACCGGCACGCCCCGTGCCGAAGGTGAGCGGCAACCATGATGAGGCACTTCGTGAAGACCCGTGGGGCGGACGCAAGGCCAAAGGGGAGCACCCTGTACTGGAAGGGTTCTCTCTGCACCCTGAAATGCAGGTACTGGCTGTGTTGGGGTGGATTAAGATATGGGCGTAAGCGTCCTTCAGATCCAAGGAGCATAGCCAGTCGCCCTGCCGGAGGAAGGGCAACAGCACATCAAGAGATAACATCTTGAATTTCTCCCGCACCAGGAACTTGTTTAGCCTGCGAAGGTCAAGGATGGGCCGCAGACCTCCCCTCCCTGCCGTCTTTTTCGGGACGAGGAAGTATCGGGAATAGAAGCCCCGACCTCGGAGGTGGGGAGGTACCTTCTCGACAGCCCGTTGGACAAGGAGGGAATGCAACTCCCGCTGCAGCATAAGCTGGTGTGCAGGGAGTCGAGGAGGCTCCGCTGTGGAGAAAGGGGGTGGAAGCCCGCTGAAACAGAGGCGATAGCCCACCCAGACAACCTGGAGAACCCAAGTGTCTGAGGTGATGAGCGCCCACGATGGGGCAAAGCAGGACAGGCGTCCCCCCACTGGCTGCTGTGTCGCCGGAGGGCGAGAGGCCATGCTGCTGGCATCAAAACCCCTGAGTGGGTTGCGGGGGGGCCAGCATTTGGGCCTTCGGGTCCTTTGGCTTACGGTGCCCCTGGCCAGGCTTTCCCTGTGCCGCGAGCAGTCGGCATGGGCACAGCAGGGTACGGCAAGTAGCCGCGGTGCTGGAGACCTTTTCTGGGGAAGAAGGGCTTCTTGGTTGGCTGTTTCTTCCGAGGCAGGGAAGGGGTCTTGTGGGAGAGCCGGGTCCTGGTAACGAACTCCATCTTGATCTCCGCAGCTTTCTCTTCTATCGGCTTACCAAAAAGCTGTTCAACGAGGCATGCCACGTCCAGGAGCTTCTCCTGCACCCATTGCTCCTAATCAGAGAATTGGAGCCATGCCTGCGCCTGCCACCCAAGCCAATGTCTCGAAGCCATCACAGGAGGCTCGTGAGATGTACTTGGAGCAGTCGGCCACAGACTCCAGCAAGACACGGAATCTGTCGGGGGCTCCCCTTCGAGGCCCATGGAGAAACCCCCAAGTTCCTTCGCCAATTCGCGCAGGAACATACAAATGTATTGTTGATATGCCTAGACGTGACAAGAGAGCATGGAACTTGATAGGCCTTGCAGCCAAGGGCATCAAGGGATCGCGACTCTCAACCTGGTGGTACCGATGAGTGGAATTTCGGGCTCTTCTGTTTCCGGATAGCCGATTCCACTATGATTGAGGTGTGTGGGAGCTGGGTCTTTCGGAAGCCTGGCCCCTGCTACACCTTGTGTCAAGGCACTTGCTTAGGATGGGGACCGAAGCTGGGGCCTCCCACATGCGGAGCAGCAGCCTGGATAGGATCAGCGGTACAGGCACAGTGAGGGATTCCCTGGGCTGGGACTCATACTGAAGAATATCAAGTTCTTCAGCACGAGGGTCCTCCTCAGCCTGGGTGACCAGATTGAGGGCCCAAGCCATGTCCCGAATAAACACCAGGAAAGAGGTGTCTTCGAGTGGTGAACGCCGCTGCAATGCAGGTGGCAAGGGGTCCGACGGAAGATCCAGATGGGTACAGGTTCACCCTGTCCGATGGCCTGGGGCCTGAGGCTCTGGATGATCTCGGCTCTGAGGAACGGGAGAGAGAGTGAGACCGGCATCGAGGACCCTCACGAGGCCCGTGGCTCTCGGGGATTTCCTGGATGGATTTTGGTGTCCCTCACGAGGGACCCGCAGTCTCTGGGCGCAAGTCAGCAAAGCTGGCCGTAAGCACCTGCTGGAAGGCAATGAACGCAGAAATGCTGCATTCAAACGCCAGCATTCAGGACTCCCATGCAGGCGTGGGTCCCTGAGATGCTGATACCGGGGTCACCGGATTGGGCATCGAGGAGGTCCTCACCGGGACGACCCTCAGGAGACTGGGCGCCTTCGCCGGAGGCCTCCATTTCTCTGCGAGGTACCTTGCGGGGCCACTCATCTGACTCTCGGGAATGCTGAAGAGGGCTAAGCGATCGGGCGCGGGAGCACTAACGATTGTCAGGAGCCCCGGACAGCGACTTCGAGGCCTTCTTTTTCTTGGGTGCCACCGGGGACGCCGAGGCGGCCTTTTGGAAAATGTCTTCGGACTTCTGATTATAGCTGAGCAGGGCCTTAGAGGACATTTTCTTACAGAGCTCTGGGTCATGGTCGGCTCCCAGGCACCGCAGACAACAGTCATGAGTGTCTGTAAGCGACATGTTCCTAGAGCATCTATTACATTCTATTACTATCCCGGTGGCCATGGGAACAAAAACAGCCCCTGCGAGGTCGAAGACCCACGCGGTCAACGGTTAGAAATAAAAAAGGGCATGAAGCCCGAAAAGAAAAACTAGGAAAAAAATGTATCCCCAAGAGCACCAAAGGAGAGCAGGGGAAGGACGGGTAGAGGACCGGTGCAACCGGAAAAGAGAAAAAGCCTGTTAAGGCGTGAAAAAAACAAAACTTCTTCCGATGGACGAGGACGTGCGTCCAAAGGGCTCCACAATAAAAGGGAGACCGAGCAAGATGGCACCGTTGGGAGGGAAGAGGACCACGCATGAGTGGTAGCAATCCCAAAGGCTTTCTTCGAACGCTGGGGATTTGCTCCGCAAGGGCTCCATCGGTGCTGACCACCCATAAGTGAGGACTGACTTCCTGCTTGTTTCTGGAGAAGAGATATTGTCTAGGTTTTGAATGTGTAAGACCTTTTGTTATCAAGCATTCTTTTAGAGAGTTCAACATGGGGAATTAATGTGCGGGGGGGGGGGCAGGGTTTGGAGATGTTCGAGTGTGGATGGGAAGTCCTAATTTCATACAAGAGAGAAAAGAGGTCTGGACAGTGAAGGAGAGCTATAACTATGAATTTGTGAAGTTTGGTTTTAATGTTAATTTGTTCAGTATTTTGTTTGGGCTTGTGATGTGTAGGGGTTATGTGGGCCGCAAAAGGAGGAGTGCAAGTGAGCTGGAACATTGGATAGAATGGCAGGATACAATATAGCCGCATTGAATCTAAGAGGTATAAATCACCCCATTAAGAGAAGACGGCATCTTAGATCTCTTTCAGGCCTCCCAGGTGGATATAGCCCTTTTACATGAAACGCACCTGACTAGGGCAGAGCACAAAAAACTAAAGGGGAAAGAATGTATTGCTCTGCATATAATTCAAAGAAGCAGGGGGGGGGGGGAGGGTGGTCATTCTACTGCATAAAAGAGTGCCATTTGTGTTATACTCATCAGGAGGGAATATTCAGAGACAGCTAGTAGGGAGAGTGAAACAACATGAGCTATCTATACTTAACCTTTATGACCACAACAGGAAGAAAGGTTCTTTCTTCAGTGATTGGATAGGTGGTTTTGCTAAAGTAGTTAAGCGAGAGATACGAAGAGCACTCTTGGAGCTGCGGACCAATCTAACTACGGTGGGAAGGCACAGAAGAGGGAGGGGAACGAGTTGAAAGATGTATGCAACACTAATCAATGGTGAACCTCTGGTGGAAGCAGAATCGATCATGCAAGGAGTACACTGGTTACTCTTTCCGGACGGACACCTACTCAAGAATAGACTATATACCCGTATTTACTCGATTGCACCAGCCCGGCGGCTTCGGCAACGGTGGCTACAAAAACGGCTTCAGTAACGGCGGGAAGGGCGCCGATCGCTGCTACTGCGACTTCTCTCACCTCAGTGGCGCTGAAGATGAACAGGAGACACGAGTGAGGGAGAACAGGAGACTTCCGCAGCGCCGGTTAAAAGGACAAGCCAAACAAAACCTGTGAGAGGCTGAGAGGGAACTCTTCTGCAGCAGCGCCCGAGGAAGTGATGTCAGAGCGGCTCTGACATCACTTCCTCGGGCGCTGCAGCAGAAGAGTTCCCTCTCAGCCTCTCACAGGTTAGCA
Organism: Ichthyophis bannanicus; assembly: GCA_033557465.1. NCBI lineage: Eukaryota > Metazoa > Chordata > Amphibia > Gymnophiona > Ichthyophiidae > Ichthyophis > Ichthyophis bannanicus. The sequence goes on along the minus strand of CM066035.1, from coordinate 504,923,216 downwards.
ACACTAAGGGGGGGGGGGGGACGAGACACTACAATCTCCAGCAAACATTTTTTTAACTTTCAAGCCATTCACAATAGGGGTGCGCATTACATTGGATGGCGAATTAGACCCGAGTAAATACGGTACTTGTGTCACAGAGCAGCCTAGGTAAATTTGGTGGGATAGGAATACAGCCCACGGCATAGTGGAAGGGTGGTGGAGACCAAGGGAACATAAGAAAAGAGTTGACTGATTAGAGTGGAGAGCGGAAGTGGTAGAGAGACTAAAGACAGAGTGGCAACATTACCTGTAGGAGAATGATACCGGGGGGGGGGGGGTCATTTATTAGGGGAATCCCGATTCAGTTGGCCTCCAAGCACAAAAAAAAGAAAGACAGGGAGCGGGAAAAGGAGATGCCGTTTCACCAGATCAAGGAACTGCAGAAGGAACACGGACAGGTAAGAGGACAGTGTTGCACCAGCTAAAAACGGCAGCCATAGCGCAGGTGGACACATTGGAGGATTAGAGAATAGCGGGGTTACTTAGGTTGACAAAACAAAATTATATGGAATAAGGCAGGGAAACATTTGACGTGGCAACTAAAGAAGCAGTGGGTGGAAAGAGCGATTGCAGAGGTTGAAAACAGGGATGGTAGCCGAATATGCTACCTCGGAGGGATTTGTGAGGCCTTTCGGGCTTTCTATAACTTCATTTGTCAGAGTGCAAGGCGCAGGTGTTGGAAATGGAAACTTACCTTGTTAATTTAAATATTCCTCAGCTAGATTACCAAGAGGCTGAACATCTGGGAAGGCCACTCTCAGCTGTGGAGGTACAGGAAGCAATTAAAGGTTTAAAAGGTGGTAAGGCAGCAGGAGAGGACGGGGACCCAGCGGGGTTTTACTGGGTATTTTGGGAGGAGCTGGCCCTGGTCCTGATGCAGATCTTCTCCAGGGCCCTTCAAAGGGAATCTCTCCTAGGGTCCATGGCAAAGGGCCAGTATTATGGTATTGCCCAAGGAGAGGAAAACGAAGAATCAGTGTAGCAGGTATCGACCCATAGCATTAATCAATTGTGATGCGAAGCTGTTTGCTAAGGTGTTGGCAAAAAAGACTAGAGGATATCCTACCCCGGCTGATCCACCCAGATCAAACAGGGTTTGTAAAGAGTAGGTTAATATCAGATAACGTAAGACGGGCAGTTAACTTGATTCACTTTATCCATGTGCAGAAAGCCCCAGCACTTTGCTTGACGCTAGACATGGAGAAAGCGTTCAGTCGCATGGAATGGGTATTTCTTTATAGGATGCTTGAGAGGCTTAAACTAGGCAACTGGTTCATACAGGGTATCAGAGCGCTGTACTACTCTCCTAAAGCTAGGGTGCAGGTCAATGGAGATTGTTCTGTAAATTCGTGCTGCACAGAGGTATAAGGCAGAGCTACCCACTCTCCCCTATGCCGTTTGCAGTGGTGATTGAAGCTTTTGTGGTTAGGATAAGAGAGAACCAAAATATTCACCCAGTGAAAGTGGGCAAATCTGAACATAAAAGATCTTACTATATGCAGACGACACCCTGGTGTTCATAACTAGGCCACAAGAGTCCCTCCTGGAACTGTTGCAGGAGTGGAGGAGTAGCCTAGTGGTTGGGGCAAGGTACTTCAGGCCGGAAGGTCGTGGGTTCAAATCACACTAGAGGACAGCAACCTTGGGCTGGAAGGACTGGGGTTTCTAGTCCCACAGGTGCTCCTTGTGGTCTTGGGCAAACCACTTAACCCTCCATAGCCCATGTTCCCTGTAAAATAGTTATCTCCAAGTTATAATGCCCTGTTCAATGTAATTTCAGTTTGTTCAATGTAAACCGCACTGATGCAGAATAGCGCGGTATATAAGAGAATATAAATAAATAAATAAATCCAGCATTTTTCAAGAATCTCCAGATTTAAAGTTAATCTTAGTAAAACTTATCCATTTCAGTGGGCAGAGCAAAAAAGTTTAAATATCTGGGGATCTATATTAGTCGTGACCTACTGGTGGCTCAGCTGAAGGGTACATTCCAGAGATGGACGGACCTACACCCGAGTTGGCTGGGTCGGATAGCCACGTTGGAAATGAATAATTTCAAATTTTACCTTTTTATTCTTGCAACTTGGGAAGGCATTTTTTTTACAGTTCGCCTAGAGCAGTAAGAGGGCTCGAATAGGGTAGATAAACTGTGTAGAGTCCGGGAACAGGGCAGAGTAAAGCTCCCAGTGTTGAGTCTCTATTATAAGGCTGCTGTGCTTAGGGTGCTACAGATACATCTGTTCTGATCAGTGGAGGCTTTGTGGGTGGAGCCAGAGTGCAACTGTTGTGCGCCCAGCTCGATTTTTGAGTGGCTCAGTATGGGACCGGAGGGACAGGTGGGAAAGAAGATGACAGCAAGAGGGCACCCCTTCCTTGAGACCTTGCATCACCAAGTGCAGGTATGTATATGGCAGGACTCTCATTTCCTTGTTTTGTAAATGGTCCTAGGTGTGAGATTATAGATCCATTTCCAAGCTGGAGTTTGATATTTTGGTTAAGGATTTGGAATGCAGTGGTTTGGGCCAATTCAGAGATCTGTTGAGTGAGGGGTGGTGTCCGGCGCAACATAAGTTGGAGGGGAAGTTGGGATGGAGTGCGCTAGCTTTTCAACATTTTCAGTTGAGGTTCTTTTAGGGATGCCATGGCCTGGTAGAGCAAAAGGGTTGGAAGAAATTCTCTTCCTAGGGAAGGGGATGAAACCCTGCTATCTAGGATTTGTATGGGTTTCCTGCAGGCGGCGGGAACTACGACCCCGGGTCAGGTTATGGGGTGGCACTCATGGATAGATAGGAAGCTGAGTGAGGCAGAGTGGGAGAGGATCTATATGGAGCGGGGGGGGGGGGGGGGTTGATAAAGGACTCTAGTGATGTCCTGGAGACAAACTCGGTTGCAAATTCTACATAAAACAAATCTGACCCCAGTGCAATTATTTAGGAGTGCCACATGCTGGACAGGATGTTAGGGGGTAGGGATGTTTTATCGCATGTGGTGGAAATGCCCAGTGATTCGTATGTACTGGGGTAGACTAATGGGAGAAGTGGAGGTGGTGGTAGGGGAAAATGTTCGCCTGGATCCCTATAAAATTGTTTTAGGCTTAGGGGCGATGTCAACTCGGGAGATTAGAGGTAAGTGTTGCAGGCTAAATTGCTGTTGATGGGGAGAATTACTCTGACTTGACGATGGAAAACACCTAAAGGCCGGGGGCTGGGAGATTGGTGGGGTAAAGTTAGTGAAGTCATGAAATTTGATAAGGCTACTTTTGCGCTCCAGGTACAAGGGGGGAAATAGGATAAGATTTGGCTGCCATGGGTATAGAGGGGTGAGAAGACATAGGGAAAAAGAGGGGCTAAAAGGTATTGGTAGGTATTAAACATCTTACACTCTAAGAGTATGGCAACACAAAGTATATGGTATAAAAGGTCCATGAAGCACTGCTGAGCACTGGGTTTCTGTTTGTAGTTCTATTCTGGTTAGTATTGTCAAGTGGGATAATATTTTGGAAAGCATAATATATATCATTATACTATGTTACGATAAGTGGTTTTCGAGGATGGCACTATGCTCTGTGGGATATTATGAAAACTGACTGACTGAATGTACTGTGTTTTATTTTAATACATGACCATTCCAGTTGTAATGCTTCCTTTTTTCCAATAAAGAGTATATTTAAACAAAACAAAAAAACCAGATCCCAGCCTGAAGACTAAGCACACATAAAATCACCGAGTAGGAGCTCAGCAACATCAGTCAAACATTAAAAACATATCACTGAAGTCGACACTTCTGACAAGACCACATGCTCCCCAACAGTAACTACTAACTAACTAACCAACTACCTAGCAAAACATGTGTCAGGGGCCTGAACCTCTGTCACTTGAGCCTAGCAATCACAAACAAAACAGCAAGGAGACAACTCTAGTCTGGGTCCCATTGATGAGACTAGAAACTCCCTGGCAGTCGCCTCCCAAGACTTTCGCCAGAACAAAACGGAGCCTCCACAGTTTACATTCTGCAGCGCTAGTCAAAACATAAAGGAGCGGCCACTAAACTGAACTTTGTAAATGAGACAAGATGCTCCCTAGCCACAAGCACCATAACTACTTCAGAAGGTCCTGGTCCTCCATGACCAGAAAACCACTTCACCTTGGAAAGGACTAAAGCACAAAATCAGGAGCCATATTGACATGAAACACACCTGTGCCCTGAAACACCCATGTCAAACAGTGGACATACAATCATACTGGAGTCGAGAATAAAAATGTCTAGTAGGCCTCGCAGATTATGGAAGGGACAAACATGAAACTTAATGAAGTGACACCAGCTATTGAGCGACTGAACAGGCGGCTCCAAGCATCTTGAACCTCCCAAAAAACCTACACAAACCAGTCCGCAACATGCCCTCCGAGTAACTTGGAATCATCCGTGTTCATCCCACCAGACCAACTGGAAAAAGGGCTATTAACTGCAATTAAACCAATGAACGATACCTATTACAATCACTTGTGGTGTCGGGCCGACCAACCCTATATGGTTCAAAAGAGTCCTTCTTTTTTATTTATTTATCTTTTTGTTTTGTAACGCAGACAAACGTAGGTTTCAAAACAAGAACTTTTGGATAGATGATTATCCTCGTCATCAAGCTGGAAACAGGTGATAGGAAAAGGGCACGCAGGCAGGCAAACACTCATTGCCACCGTTTAGATAAAGGACTGCCCCCGGAACTCGTGAGAGACAGCAGACAGTCCCCTATCCCTTCAATGAAGAACAATTATCCGTTCGGCCAGGCACACCTCGCAGCAGTGCTCAGAGCACCTAATGAGACATACAACCAGCAGACCTGCCAACTCTGGGCTCAAAGCCCCAAGGCAGAAAATGACCTAGACTATGATACACCTCATGGCCATGCCACCATTCCCATGCCAGCCGACCAAAAAGCCTCGAGGCTACTATCCACAGAACTGTCCAGGGGGAATGCGCACAACATACTTGGACTCCCAAGATCTCATGCCAAACTACACCTAGTTGAAATGACCCTACCAAGCATGGAGTCGCTCACCCTCCTAGGTTAAACCCCATTAGCCCCAGACTGAGCTGAGACCTCAGGATATCAGAGGTCCCTCTGCCTCCATGGGCACACTTTTGTCGATCCTCCTACTGGAGAATGGGTTCCCTGAGCATCCCGCTATAAGGACCAGAGGACACCGAGAGCCCATGGCCCTACCTAACACCATTTCTGCCCATTAAGAACAAGAAGCCATGGTAACAACAACCGTCCCTATGAGACTATGCTAGCCCAGCAGCTGTGGAAGTTCCACCCGATGAGGAAAACAGCCACCTCTGACTGGCATGAACAGCAACGCTACAACAGCGGGCTTCCAATAAAACTTTCAGAACCTTACATACCTAAGAATTTACCCTCAAAAATCCCTCCTTAGGGAAAACACTCATGGCAAAGCGTAACAGTTTGAGCGAGTTCTGTAGACTTTCTCACCACTTCACCACTGTCCTTCTCCCTCCCCCACTGTCCATGTCCTCTTCTTTTTTCCGTTTTGTTTTTAAACTGACCAGTAAAAGGGAAGATGAGGACAGTCTCTTTAAAAAAAAAAGACTGCAGGTGGGGGCGCTCATGGGCCTGCAGGAAGATGGCAGCAGTTTAGAATAGCTCCGGTCCTGATTTCCCCTGCTGAATGGTAGACAAGAAAAAAATGCACAGAAAGTAGCCGGTAATGCTCTTTGGGGCTCCTGAGGCTATAGCGATTAACTCTGACCTGTTTGTGTTGGTGATCGGCAGTCCAGAGCCTGCAAAATAGGGGGAGAAGAGAACCACCGCAGATGTGAACTTCTCCAATGCTGCTCCTGCTGAAATTTAAATGACAGAGGCTTTTGGAGACCTGCATCAAGTGCACTTCTGTACACCCCTCCAATCCTCGATCTGGAGCTGATGAACCTGATCTGTATGTTTTACAAGCTTCGTGGCTGAATCGGAGGTGCGGGAAAGAGCCAGTGCTTAAAATAAGGTACCTGAGTGCTTGGGAGTGCTGCAGAGACAATCGCCAGCTTCGGAGGTGAGCCTGCTGGTGGGAGGTGTGAGAGGTTCCTGTTGGAGCTATTGCCCTACTGATTTACTGCCTGGCTGTGAATTTTGGTCCTGTGCTGATGCGGCCATTGCCATGCGGTTGTGACATGCATGATCGGTCCTGCTTTCCAGTTCGTTTGAGCGGGAAGAAGCCATTTCCGATGGCTGACACCGACCTCCGACTGGTGCCTTTAACAAAGTTGCTTATGGATCTTGACGAAAAGCTGATTTTAGGTAATTGCTGTGATCGATCTCTTTTCCTGCCGTCTGCTTGAAGATCTGCATGCTGTTAAGTACCTCTGTGTGACCAATTCTGCTGCTTTGCTTTAGCAGTTTCATGAAGTATTCTGCTAATAGCCAGCCTAGATCACCATCTGGTGGCCAGAAGAGGGAATTTCTTCATCAGTCAAATTAATCTGGCTCTTCTTGATTCTCTTGCTGGTGGACTGTCTGCAAGTTGCTCAGAGTTTTGAGAGTGTTCTGGTGCAATCTCTGAGGTAAGCGATGGCCTGTGCATCTTTTCCTGTTGTTTTGTAAGATCAGGCATTGGAATCAAATGACTACCAAAGCTAAAGGGCCAGAAACAAAAGATAAGTCACGTGCCTCGCAAAGACTGCTGGGTAAGACCGTAAACCAAGATGGTTTTCCGAGGAAGTTGGTGTCAGAAGAGTCTGGAGAGGAAACGCTAAGTGAGATAGAGCATGGACACACAATGCAATCCACGCACTCTCTTCTGCAACATGAACTCAGTAGGGGTTTTGAGGAACTAGCTGCAAAGTTCCGATCTATGTGAGAGGAGGTGATGACTACGATCACAGAACTTCGTGGAGATATTAAGGAGTTGGGCCACCGAGTGGGGGAGATAGAAGCTAAAATGGAAGACCATACCGAAACTCTGGTGAACTTGCAGTGTGCAGCAGATAGACAGTGATCACAGGTATTGGAACTCGCATATAAGATTGATGATATAGAAAATTGAGCATGCAGAAACAGTGTACGCTTCAGAGGCATACCAGAGGCTGCAGGTGGAGCAAAGAATTTGATGGCGGTGATAAGAACATTAACCGCCAGACTTTTAATAGCGGAGGAATTTGCATCTTGTGGAACTAACATGGAGATTTGAAAGGGTGCATTGAGCACTGGGAAAGCCTCCAATCAACCGAGGGATGGTATTGCCCGCTTCTTGTGATACACTGATGCAGAACTCTTGCTGCGGAAGGGTTGGGAGAAGAAAATGGTCCAATATCAGAATGCGTCAGTCTCTCTGTAACAGGATCTCTCAACATTCACGTTGACACACCGGAGGAAGATGAAGCCGATTATAGAGCTGTTGAATAGAGAGGGGATCCATTACTCCTGGTCCTTTCCTTTCCAAATGAACTTTATGTTAGGAAACAAAAAAATTTTGGCAAAGGATCACACCGAGGCTTGGAGATCGCTTCGCCAAGCTGGCCTAGTGTAGGATAATGCCGGATCTCGCGCACCACCCACGATGTGTGTTGCTGCCGGAGCCGTAAAGCGAGGTATCGCCCAACTTTGTTCCCTTTTTCGTAAAAGGTTTGCCGGAGCTTACAACACATATTATCCTGGTCCCTTTGCACACAGGCCTCCAATCGAGCCCGTATTTCTCGCCACTGGTCCCCCAGTCCGACCCCACCCATTAAATCCATTTCCATTTGTACCCAACATTTAGTGCTATTAGGGTTCCAGTGTGACATTTAGTGCTAGTAGGGTTCCAATGCAACATTGCGCCGCAGCATAATACCAGTCTAGACCCGTCTAGAACCCATCCTTGCATGCTCTAACTGGAGGCACTTAGCGTCTTCCTCCAATCTGCGAGATTCCCGCGCCCAAGTCTTACTAGTTCGTGTCGCCTCAGCCATCAGAAGGCCGCGAGCTGTAGCTTTAAAAGCATCCCAAACCATGGGCAGCGAAACCTCCCCAGTGCCATTGAGCTCAAAAAAATCTTGTATGAATCGTCCATGTTCTTGAACCGCAGGGACCCACCGAAAAAAAAACACTCATCTAATCACCACATCCGCCTCCGCTCTCCACCCAAATCTCCAGGGAAGGAAACCATGTTAATGTGCCATGTCCAACCTCCACTCCGCCCTCCAGCAGGCGCTGATCCAGCAAAAAGTAGTCAATACGTGTATGTACCTGATGGACTGGTGAATAATATGTATAGCTTTTTTTCTCCTCTGGGTGTCTCGCCAAACATCCTGCAAACCCAAATCAATCATAAATATCCTCAATGCCCGACTAATCCCTTTACCCACGTTCAGGTTTTGTCCTGTTGAATCCAAATGGAGGTCTGCAGGTGGGGTCTCGGTAAATACGCTGATTTTTTGGAGCAGTTATATAAGGCTGAGCCTTTTGATCCGACTCAAGTGAATGATTACACAGGTCTGCAAAAAAATTTTTTTCGAGAGCTGTTTTGGTTATTCCACGTAATCTTTATGTTTTTTGGTGCGCTGAATCCGAAAATGACCCCCATTTTGTCATAGGACATCACGCTTCCTGACAATTTAGGTAACTATGTTAAATAAGGCAATACCTCAAAATAAATGAAAATAGACTTATAAAATTAAAGTTTTATTACAATATTTTCATGAAAATCCTTTTTTGAACTGAAATGAGCTCACCTACACACACAAAACTCGATTCTTCTTCCTTGTGAGGCTCCTCTTGGTGCATTTACGCTTGTGAGTAGCATCTGGAATGTCTCTCTGAAGCATCCAACAGTAGTCTGCCATCATTGTAATGCTCCATTTTCCCTGGTATCTCCTTTCCATCTCTTTAATGTCTTGGTGGAATCGTTCACATTGTTCCTCACTCACAGCTCCCAAATTTTCAGGAAAGTAGTCTAGGTGGGACTGGAGGAAATGCACTTTCAAACTCATCAGGCAACCTAAAGCTTGAAATGCTTTCAGCATTCGTCCGACGATCTTTTTGTAGTGAGGATTTTTGTTATTGCCTAAAAATTTCTGTACGACTTCTTTAAATGCAATCCACCCTTCTTTTTGAGGATCAGTCATGGTATTGACAAATTCTTGATCAACTATAAGCCTTCTAATGTCTGGTCCGACGAACACACCTTCCTTCAATTTTGCCTCCGACAGGCCTGGAAACTTGGTGACCATTATTTGACGCATTCTCCATCTCTTGGAAGTGATTTTACAAATTGCTTCATCAATCCCACTTTTATGTGGAGAGGTGGTAGAAGAACTTTATGGGAAGGTACCAAAGTTTCTCGGAGGACATTTTTTCACCGACTGTTAGCACCCTCGGCTGCCAACTCTTCTTGGTCCAGTGATTTTGTCAGTCTCGACTGTCACATAGACACAGAAAACAAGGATATTTGGTATACCCAGCTTGTTGCCCGAGCAGCATGCACAAGACCTTCAAGTCCCCACACACTTGCCAACCATGGTCTTCATATTTAAGTTTACGAAGAACCAATTCCAAGTTCTCGTAGGTTTCCTTCAAGTGTACGGAATGACCTACAGGTATGGAAGCGTAAAAAACGTTGTGGAGTAAAACTGCTTTGAGACTTCTTTTTGAAGAATCTATAAAAAGACGCCATTGCTCTGAATCATATTGGATTTTAAATTGACCCATCAGACCTTCGACATCAATGCAATAAACCAACTTGTCTTCCTGGGCGAAGTAAGGAACGAACTTCTTTTCACGATGTCTGAACCATGAAGATGACACTCCTGGCAACAATAAATTCCTGCTTTTCAGCCTTGATCCGAGTAACTCAGCGGCATCTTTGGGAAGATTCAAGTCTCTTACCAAATCATTCATCTCCTCCCGAGAAAACAATTTTGGTCTTGTATCATCTTCAAAGTCAGAACTTGATTCGTCATCTGGTTCCGGTATGACTTCACCTTCATCGGAGCTAGGTAGCAGGGGGCTTGGGTACTGGTATATCTGTGCCATGGGGGATGGGACGAATTGCCGAGTGAAGATTGGGGTATGAAATGGAATGCTTCCATTTGGAATTAAACCCTTTCACATCGCATGAACAAAAGTAACAGTCGTTACTATGGTTCTTTTGCTCTCGCCATACCATAGGAATCCCATAACGGAAAGATTTTTTCTTACCCTTGAACCGGTTTCGGAGGTCCTCAACACACCGTTTGCACACTTTATGAGGCGCCCAGACTTTATCTTGATCTCCAATTTTTAGTCCAAAGTATGCAAAGTATAAGTCTGTAATATTCTGCTGTTGCTTCAACACTGTATATTCACCACAGATGAAACAGAAACTGTCTGGCGAATTAATACATTTTCGCGGAGCCATAACATAACGGTTGAAGAATGACGAGCTAACACGAATTGCGATGAAAAAGTGTGAACAGCCTAGAACCAAGAACCTGATGATGATTCGTGCACAAGTGTGGCATGCAGGAGAGAGCAGCTCTGTGTCTGTACACGAGACGTCACAGTGCTGGCCACGCCCCCCTGCACTGACAGGAGCTGCTGCTATCTGCCCTGTGTCTCCCTCCCACTGGATTCTTCAGGAAAGATTAACCCCTTCTACCATAAGAAGCACGGACTTAAAACTTGCTTAGCTTATGTATATATTGCTGAACATCAGATTTACAGTGCTATTTTTTTTTTACATAACTGACAACCCCTTTAAGGTTTTTTTTAGCATTTTATATCTTAAATGCACTTATGTGACTTAATTAATAGTAATTTGAATTAATTAATAGTAATTTGAAAAAATTTGATAAATTTGAAGACAATTTTGCATGTTGTGGCAAATCATGACGTCTAGGAGTTTTTTCAATACTTTGTTTTCAGCACACCAAAATACATGGAAATTAGATGAAAATAATCAAACAGCTTTTTAGTCGCAGACTTGTGTTATCTACGTGATATTTCTTTGCCGCGGCTGAATGATCAGGATAGAGAGCAATTGGAAGCAGAAATTACGGCTCAGGAGGTGGTAGAGGCTATTCGGCGATTGAAGGCTGGGAAGGCGCCGGGGAGTGATGGGTTCCCCTCGGAATATTATAAAAAGTATAACGCCCAGTTGGCGCTGCTCTTTAATGAGGTGCTGCGGGAGATGCCATTACCAAATACCCAACGGGAAGCTGTAATGATACCTAAGCTGGGTAAACCAACACAGGAGGCGGCCTCATATCACCCTATTTCTCTGTTAAACATTGATGTTAAAATACTGACCTCCGTGCTGGCTGCCCGATTGAAACAGGCCCTTCCTGACCTGTTGCATCCTGATCAGGTTGGCTTTGTGCCTGACCGACAGGCTGCGGATAATGTTCGGCGAATGTTGCAGGTGATACATGCTGCACGTCAGGAACTCCAGCCAGCGCTACTGGTGGGAGTCGACACCGAGAAGGACCTTGATCCAGTTAACCATGGCTTCCTCTGGTGTGTACTAGATAAGATGAGGTTTAGGCCTAATTTTTCTCGATCGGTACATAGTCTTTATCAGGGACCTAAAGCCAGTGTCCAAGTTAATGGGGGTCAATCAAAGACTTTTGAGTTGGAGAGGGGAACCCGACAGGGGTGTCCATTGTCACCACTGCTGTTTACATTGGTGATGGAGCCCCTGGGTCAAAGTTTCCGTGAGCATCCTGAAGTAGCTGGAGTGAGGGTGGGCTCTCGTGAATATAAAATAGCACTTTTTGCAGATGATATTATATTATCGCTAACGAATCCTGCAGCCTCCCTCTCTACCGCGATGCAGCTTTTTGAGGCCTTCTCGCAGGTTTCTGGGTTTAAAATTAATTATGCTAAATCAGAGATTTTGAATGTGGGGGTTCCGGAGGCGGTATGCACACAGTTGAAATCCTGTTTCCCCTTTAGATGGGTGGATCAGGCCCTCTGTTATTTGGGTGTGAATCTCACAGTAGATAGGGCTGCATTATATAGAGTGAACTACGGACCCTTAATCCAACAAGTTAAACGGGATTTGAACTCTTGGACGGGCCTGATGTTGTCCTGGTTTGGGCATATTGCGGTGACGAAAATGGTGTTAGTTCTGCAGTTTCTGTATCTTTTCCAGGTACTCCTACCCCTATACCCCTACACCCCTACCTCGTGGGGCTTTGGAAGCCTGGCAGGCGCTGATCATGAAATTCATCTGGAAGTTTAGGCATCCTCGAATAGCTCGTAGGGTCTTATATGCCCAAACACGACGCAGTGGTATGGGGGTCCCTAATTTTCACTGGTATTATGCTGTGGCGCAATGTCACACTGGAACCCTAGTAGCACTAAATGTTGGGTACAAATGGAAATGGATTTAACGGGTAGGGCCGGACTAGGGGACCGGTTGTGGCTTTGCTCTAAGTTGCGGGGAGGTCCGTGTATTACTAATCCATATATAACGCATACTCTTTGTTGCTGGGATCGTTTTGTTTGGCCAAGAGGAGTGATTTTGACCCCACTAGCGCCCACAGTTGGTAATAATTCTTTCCCTCCGGGTATGAGTGATTTAGCTTTTAGACAGTAGGGACACAGGGGGCTTAGTCATATGGGCCAGCTATTAGACGATGGTGTGTTGCGCCCTTTTTGCGAACTGAGGGAGGAATTTGGCATCCCAGACCATCATGCCTACCAGTATGCACATTGGGTGGGAAATCGAGCTGTTAAGCAGCAAGTTGCACGAGATCTGACAGACGTTGAGCGCCTATGTGAGGAACGTACTAACACTAAGGGTCTTGTTGCTGCCCTGTATGTACACTTGCAGACACAGCATACTGGAATAGGCAAGCATAGAGCTCAGTGGATGCAGGAGCTGCATCTTTCATACACTGAGGAGCAATGGGAACAGATTGAGGGTCGACTTTGGAGGAGTTCGGTGGCTGTGAATCTCGAGAAACTAACTATAAACTACTCTACAGGTGGTATATGACACCAGTGTGAGTAGCACAAGCATTTCTGGGGGTATTGGATTTATGCTGGCGGAATTGTGGCAAGAAAGGCACCTTGGCACATGTGTGGTGGCGGCTCTGCCCCCGTATCCAAGTTTTTTGAAGGGGGATACAATATCGTTTGAAACAAATGGTTGGTTTGGACATTCCTTGGGACCCGGGTATTTTTCTTTTTGGAAAGAAAGTTCCTGGTGGACGGCTCCCTCAGTTGGCGTTGATTCGCCATTGGCAACCGTCTGGAAGCAAGCACTGCCTCCAGCATTCTCATGCAGGTTGGAACGGATGTGGGATATATACGCCATGGAACGTGGGGTGGCAGTCGGGAGAATGCGCCTATCCCAGTTTGAACAGGTGTGGGAAGCCTTTGTTTTGAAGTATGGCTTACGATCCACAATGTCTTTGACAATTTAGTTGAAGACATTGGATAGAAGCCTCCCATTGTAGCGGAAGATCATCTTTCTTCCTTCCCTAGTGCTGTCTGACTGGCCAGACAACCCCTATATGATAGAGTTGGAAGCAAAGGGTAGATGGATGGGGGGGGGGGGGGAGGAAGGGGGAGAGGGGAGGGGTTGACGGGGGGTAAATGGATAATAAGAAGGTTTAGTGCATAAAGATAAAAAATATAAGGCTGTGCTGTCACAATTGTTATGGTTGAGGATCTTGTGGTGTTATCATGTGCATGTATTCTGTGTGCCGTTTGTATGGATACTGCTTGTTGTAAGTGTTTGAAAGCCTTTAAAAAAAAAAAAAGACTGCAGGTATGAGGTAGAAATAGTCAGCCGGGACTGTATGCCCGCTCAGGTACTGTGTCTTATATTGATATGCACAGTGTTGTGTATGCTTTGAAGTGGCACGCCAATGACTAGTAGTAGTAGTAGTAGGGATAAACTCCTGCCAGATAAAATGGAGACAGCATAAACGCCCGTTGATTTATCGTTTACTCCCCAGACAGAAGACCCCCCTGTCTAGTACCATCAAAAACTTAACCAACAAGAACGAACCAAAACTAAATCCCAGCATCCGCCACGCATGCCAGGATCAAACAACTAAGGAAAAATCTCCTAACCTATCAACCCAGGCTACAAACCAATGAAGCTACTCCTTCAGCATTCTCCCCTGTCCTAAGGCAGCCAAAACCTCTTTGCTACCATAAAGGTATGGATGAAAGATATGTCAATATGTATGAGGCACCATACGGGTTTCTTGAGACAAACCCCCAGGTGATACAATTGATGCCAGCAAGAGACCACCACCTAATTTCCCTCTGAAAAAAATTGCTAAACCTTAGACTCCTATCCCAAGCAGAACTCATCAGCAGGTCCTAAACCCACATCACTTGTCACAGCAGCTGTGCAGGAAGCCGCAGCCAACTACCTGCACATGATGAGGATGGATTGTACAATGGAAGTCTTGAACCCTCAGATGAAGTCCTTCCTTTCTGTCTTTCGGTTTCTGTACATCTAGTTATTTATTGAATCATTCCTTCCTTCATTCAGTCATTCATTTATGATTTATTATTTCTTAAACCAGCTCAAAAAGAAAACAAACCATCTATGAGACAAGCTGACCTGTTGGGCCAGTCCATTCCGAAGTGGATAGCCAGGCCTACTCGGAAGTAACTTGCTCAAGATCACCTAAGGAACTTTAGAGAATCAACATCCTTGGACTCCTAGCCACCAAGCTATAACTGGAACACAGGCTAACACTCTAATCAGACCAAAGGCACAACCAAGTAGTGCAAAAAACAGAAATCCTTCTGTCCAGGAAAGGTGAACAGATGTACGGCTACACCTGCTGCACCGAGAAGGATAGGCCCCCCCCCCCTCCATATGCATGAGCTTAGGGCTGCAAGTGCCACACCTATAACAATTAGGAGGCCAGATTCCAAGAACTCCAGAACTTCCCAGCCTGCCCTAAACAGACTGTAAGCACCTAAGGAACACCAGCGCCTATATAGAAGAGGGATTCTGTTCCCATCGTCAAAACACACCACACAAGCTGCATAGCGCCATTGAAGGGAGAACACACCATGATAACCATACAGTGGAAGTTCTAGGAAATTCCTCCTAGCATGCGAGCATATAACAACTAGAAAAATTATCACCTTAAAAGACATTAGCCCGCTACCAGATGCGAATGCAGAGAACCTTACCTGTCTTTTGTTCTCACTTTTTTTCCCAAGCAGACGAAAAAAATGTAAACATCACCAAACTTGAGAAACAGCCCTATGCAAACCTTTCCTTCCAGCTCCCAAATGGATGGCTGAAAGGACCTTTACAATCTGTCCCCCAAGGGAAAAATAATCATTCCTCTGACCATTGCCAAAATAGCGCAGGCACAGCCTAATTACCCCGGTCAGAGGGAATCCTTTGGGAAAAACACCAAGAGGTGTTTTGGTTTGGTTTGGTTTTATTTATTTATTTACATTCTCTTATATACCGCGCTATTCTGCATCAGTGCGGTTTACATTGAACAAACTGAAATTACATTGAACAGGGCATTATAACTTGGAGATAACTATTTTACAGGGAACATGGGCTATGGAGGGTTAAGTGGCTTGCCCGAGACCACAAGGAGCACCTGTGGGACTAGAAACCCCAGTCCTTCCGGCCTAAGGTTGCTGTCCTCTAGTGGGATATGAACCCCCGACCTTCCGGCCTGAAGTACCTTGCCCCAACCACTAGACCACTCCTCCACTCCACTTGTTTTTAACTCAAACAAAAAAGCGAAAGCTGACACTCTAGGGTCCCATGCAGGAGCTCTGGTCAGCTCTGAATATGCCACAAGAACAATAACGATGCTTTTCCCGTGCTTGTCAAAAACAACGATGTAACCGAGAAGAAATAGAGAAATGGCAGCTTTCCTGCCAGACTGCCCTGCTCTCACATAGTAATTGTCACCATTGAGAACTGCAACACCCAAATACAATTTTAGCCAGCAAAACCAAACCCAGCACTTCAACCAGATGAAAGAATTGGGAGCCACCCGAAAACCCAGCACTCTGTTCTCACCAAAAACAAACTGTAACCCAATGGCAGCTGTGTACGCTGTGACGGAGAGACCGTGCAACCCTGAGCTGCACGCCCAAGCTCCAAGTCAGACAACAGGCCCCATGGTTTGCTTTTGTACTAGCAAAAAAACATCAAACAAAAATGGAGATTCTCCCACAGGTATTGGTAGATGCAGCTGCTTGGGAATGGGTGAAGGGTAAGGGAGGCTTCGAGGTGGGAGGAGAGTTGGGCAAAGACTAATTTTTCCAAGAGCTTAGAGAGGAAGAGGAGATTAGAGATGGGGCGCCAATTGGAAGGGGAGGAGGGGTCCAGGAACCTTTCTTTAGGATAGGGTGGACAGAAGTGTGCTTCCAGGGTGCAGGAAAGATACCAGAAGATAGACTAGAGTTAAAGATAGAAAGAATGAGGGGGGAGAGGGCTAGGGAAGATTCGAAGAACCAGTGGGAGGGAATAGGGTCGGCGAGACAGGTGGTTTTCCGAGTAGAAGAGAAGGCTTTGGATACGACTGAAAGGGAAAGTGGCTCAAAAGTGGACCAGAGATGAGAAAGTGGAGGGGAGGGGAGGAAGAGGAGGGGGGAGAGGGGCTACAGAAGGGGGAGAAAGGGGAGGGAAAGGAGGGAAAGGAGAGGCGAATGGAGAGGACTTTGGTGGCAAAATGGGAGGCTAGGGAAGCGGGTTTGGGGTAACGGGGGAAGTGGATAGGGCAGAATGGGGTGCAAAGAGAGAACGAAGAACAGAGTAGAGTTGACGAGATGAACTGGCAGAGGAGGAGATGCGGTTGGAGAAGTATTCTTGTTTGGCTGAGTGAAGAAGAGAGCGGTAATTATGATGGCAGAGACGGAAGTGGTTCAGGTTGATGTGGGAGGGATGTTTACGCCAGAGCCGCTCTGCATGGTGGAGGTATCTGCGGTGAAGAAAAAGACCGGAACGGAACCAAGGGTTGAGGGGTGCGGCGACGGGAAGTAGGGCGAGGCTGGAGGGGGGCAAGGGTATCGAGGGCAGCTGAAAGAGTAGAGTTCCAGAGGTGGGCCTGGGCGTCGACAGAAAATAGGTGAAAGTCTGCAGGGAGCTAGATATCAGAGGGGGGAAACTGGAGAAAGGTGTTAGCATTGATACAGCAGGAATAGGCAGGTAAGGCAGAATTAGTGTGAGAGCTTGGGGAGGGGGTTGGGAGGGGAGAGGGAGAAGAAAAGGCAGGAGTGGTCTGACCAGGGGAGGGAAACAGGGAAGAGGGGAGAGGTGGCGTGGGAGATGAGGAGATCAAGGGAGTGACCAGCTGACTGGGTGGGAAAGGAGATGAACTGGCAGAGGGAAAGATCAGATAGAAAGGTAAGGAAGGCAAGATCCCGGGGGGTAGAGGAGGAATCAACATGAATGTTCAAATCCCTTAGAATCATAGTGAATTTTATATACTCGATTGATTTAACATTTCTTTTGTACATTTCAAGGCAATTTATTATCAAGGACTGCAGGACACTATCAAAGGCTTTCTAATGGTCAATCCATGCTACACTGAGATTTCTAATTTTCTTAGCACTAGCCATGATGGCTTTGCTTAGCAGTAGCTGGTCTTTGGTTTTGTATACTCCCCTCTTGTTACTCTTCTGTTTTACTGCCATAATTTACTGGAAACAGTTTGATCATATAATCTATCAGGGACCAAGCAGGAAGTCAGTCCTCACTGTCAGAACCCTGCGTAGGAACACTCCCCAGCTTTCACAGAAAGCTTTTGGGAGATCCAGCATGCATGTGTGGTCACCTTCTCGCCTCGACGGTACCATCTTACCTCATTCTTCTTTTTTCCATGGAGCCCTCCAGACGTCTATCTGTATCCCGGAAAAAAGTTTTTACCCTGTCGGTCATTTTTTTTTGCTGCTCGGTACTCCTTTTTTCTCTTTTTTGCCTTCCTGTGCATCCCGGTATCGTCGCTGCCTCAGCGCCACATTGTTTTTCGGTTTTTACTTTCTTTTCTTTATTATCACTGTGTGGGATTTTTCACACACCCTCAAAGCTGCCCCGGTGGGAGGAAGTGCCTCTTGTGGCCTCAGAGGGCCGGTGTGGGACTTCTGAGCTTATTACCATCAAGGAGTCCCCACCAAGGGAACCAGCATTGATGCCGAAAAGTGGGCCCCTGGTCCGGCAGCTGTAGAGCACTCCATCCTCATAGAATGGTTGTTGACTCTGAAGCGCAGCCTGACAGCCTTTATGGCTCAACATAAGCCTCGGGAACCAAGAACCTCCAGTTCCTCGGGGATGGTGATGGCACCACCCACCACTGGTGCCTTGCCGGTGGAGGTCCAGCCGATTCTTGAGAAGTTGTGCTGTCCCCTCCAGTTCCCGGGTCCATTCTCGATCCCGCTCGGTGCAACAGATCTCCCCTCCAAGTGCCTCGGGCTTGGACCACAGGGCACCGAGGTCACCCTAAAATCTGCCACCAGGATATGGATGTGGATCCCATTCCCATCAATACTTTGAGTTCCTGTCTGACTTGGACTCCAAGTGGAATCCCCGGAAATGGTGCAGCACCAGGATGCCCCTTGGGATCAATCCCTTGCCCCTGTATAAGTGCAGGAGGTCCCCTCCCAAGGACCTCTCCTTCTTGGTGTTCGTCAGGGACATGGGAAAGGCTTTACCCTTCACCATTGAAGCCAAGGAGGAACCTCGGGCAGAGGAGCTGGAGAACCTCCAGTATCCAACTCCCCCAAAGAAAGCTACCACCATTATGGTGCACCCTATCCTGGAAAGGTTGCTATTGAGGATGTGGGAGACCCTGGAACCACTATCAATTGTAAGCAGGCATCTTGATTACATGTATCGGGTAGACAAGAACCCAGGCTTTGAAAAGACACAACTGCTTCATGACTCAATGGTTGCCATCGTTGCTCTATCTCAGGTCCAGCAGGCAGATGTCTGGCGGTCCTTTCAGGTCCCTCCAGTGATTCTCCTGGCTTAGTCCACCCTCTAAGAAGATTCTAGGAACCACACGTTATGGCAAGGAGGTCTATCTCTGGGAATCCCTTGTACATTAAGGTGAGTGATCCAATAGTCCCAAGTCTACATTTTGTAGGATCCCTTCCCACACTGGTGTCTGTCCCCTCTCCTTTTCTGGGCAACTTTCCCCTCCCCGGATCCAAAGTAACCCTCACCAGGGTCCTTTGTATAACACACAATGTGAATACTATGCAAATTAGGTTAGAAATATGCAAATTATGTCTTCCTAACGTCCTTCAGTTTATACAAACATACATGTTCAATATCACAATAAATTCCACCTTGTAAGTCTCAGAATCAGCCGGGGTGCGTCCAAAGTGTGGAATTACCTGGATGCCCCA
Source organism: Ichthyophis bannanicus (assembly GCA_033557465.1). Lineage (NCBI taxonomy): Eukaryota > Metazoa > Chordata > Amphibia > Gymnophiona > Ichthyophiidae > Ichthyophis > Ichthyophis bannanicus. Next base: position 504,903,847 of record CM066035.1, on the reverse strand, counting down.
CCACCTCCCACATAGCTGCTTGTTGCTACTACCACTCCAAGTCTGTCAGGTTATCCACTGGCTGAATGTCCATGGAGGGGTCACTTCAGGGACTAGCTGTTGCTCATTTCCCAGCTCCATCTCCTCCCGCTGGGGTTCCCCTTGATTCTCCCAAAGGGGGCCTATCTCCATGGGGGTCTGGGCCAAGTTCCTCACCTCTCTCTCATACCAGGTGTTGTCAGAGAGCCAGACCCTATGTATCCTGCCCAGGAGGGAGCAGGACTTTGGACCCTTCCTCAGCCCCTGGATGTTCTCATCTGCCGCTCAAGAGGGCCCCTTCTAGACAGGTCAATACCTCCAGAGCAGAGACTGGCTGGAGTCCCCAGGATTCCAGCAGTGGTGGGATGTACACTCTGTCACAGCTGTATTAAAAATAACAAGAAGCACATACCATGAATGGGAGGGAAGGAAATGTTAACAGGGCTCGATGCTCATGGCCCTTATCCAAACATATCAGCTGTACACAAGCATGTACTTGAGAGACCTGGTGGGGGAGCTTGCCGGATTCTCGGCTGTCTTATCTGGAGACCATCTTCAGCACTTCCGAAGCCTGGTTGCTATGGTCAAGGAATGCTCCAGATATGTGACTCATGAGTCAATAGCTAGAGTGGCTGCAGTGGGCATTGGTGCCTGCTGTCACATGGCTTCAGTCGTCTGGCTTGAAGCAATGGGTTCAGGACAAGTTGATTGATGTCCCATGTCGGGGGGAGAACCTCTTTGGCAAACCCATGATGGAGGAGGCCGCAGAGATGGAGACTGAACAGGTCACCACGAATAGGCTCTTGAGGAAGACTGCTGATTCTTCCCAATGGAAGGCTTTGGGGAAAAAGTCTTTCTACTTGTAGAAGAAAGCTTACGGAACTTATGTCCCCTACCATTCCTACCAACGCCCCAGCAGGCACAGCAGCCCAAGGGTCAAGGCCAAAAGCAGCATTGGCCTAAGACCCCTAGGCTCAGCCAGCCCCACAACCTCAGTCTGGGGGTGCTTTTGACTCCAGGAACATAACTCTTCTTCCCCTTTCTGGTCCAGTTTTGCAGCACATTGGGGGGCATCTCATGGCTTTTGCCCATTGTTACATAAGAACATAAGATATGCCATACTGGGTCAGACCAAGGTCCATCAAGCCCAGCATTCTGTTTCCAACAGTGGCCAATCTAGGTCATACGTACCTAGCAGTTTCCCCAAGGGACACAGGTTCCACAATGCTTGTATTGGTTCAAGCATTGATATCCTGGGTCCCTTCTTAATAATGGTTTATGGACCTTTCCTCCAGGAACTTGTCCAAACCTTTTTTAAACCCAGCTACACTAACAGCCTTTACTACATCCTCCGGTAACAAATTCCAGAGTTTGATTACACGTTGAGTGAAAAAATATTTTCTTTTATTAGTCTTAAATAGTTTACCCTGTAGCTTCATTGCATGTCCCCTAGTCTTTCCATATTCCATATTCCATATTTCCAGCATCACCACCAATGCCTGGGCTCTTCAAGTTGTAATGGAGAGCTACCTCTTACACTTCGATCAGACCCCCCTATTCTGTTTTTTACAGGGGAGTACCCTTTGTAATCTTGTCATCACGAGCTTCTTCAGCAAGAGCTCAAGGCTCTTTTACAAGAAAGAGCAGTGGAGGTTGTTCCACCATCCTTAATGGGGAAGGGATTCTACTCCTGCTACTTCCTGGTTCAGAAGAAAACAGGCGGATTCTGTCCCATTCTGGAGCTCCACAATCTCAGTCACTTTTTAGTGCATGAAAAGTTCAAGATGGTATCCTTTGGAACATTGCTGCTGTACCTCCATCAGGAAGATTGGCTATGCTCCTTGGATCTCAAAGATGCCCATACCCACATCTTCATCCACCTCCTGCACAGACAACACCTCCGCTTCGTCATCAGAGGACATCATTATCAATACAGGGTTCTACCTTTCAGACTGGCAGCCACCCCAAAGGTTTTCATGAAATGCCTGGAGGTTGTAGCCACTTTTCAAGGGCAATCATCTTCGTCTTCCCCTATCTGGATGACTGGCTGGTCAGAAGCAGAATGCCGGAAGAGGTCCATCTAACCGCACAATGCATCATCCGGGTGCTTGAGCAGCTGGGTTTTGTAATCAATTACCCAAAGTCCCACCTGCAGCCTACTCAGTGCCTCGAGTTCATTGGAGCTCTCCTTGATACCATGATGGCCAGAGCCTTCCTTCTCTCGGACTGGGTCCAGTGCCTCGTCGTTCTGGCCCGCGATGTCCAAAGTTGCTCAAGGGTCTTGGCTTGCCAAATGCTTTGCCTCCTAGGCCACATGGTCTCCACAGTCCACTTGACCTTTGCAGAGAGGCTTCAGATGCAGCAGACACAGTGGACACTCTATACACAGTGGTGTCAGGTGACGGACCATTTCACTGACCAAGTCTGGGTGACCTCTACTACTACTACTACTGAGCTTTTGTATAGTGCTACAAGTCATACACAGCGCTGCACAGACACGTAAGAGGCAGTCCCTGCTCATCAGAGCTTACAATCTAGTTAGGACAGACAATACAGAAGGTGTAGACAGGGATAAAACAAGGGGGGAAGGTAAAGAAACAAGGAGATCAGGTGAGTCAAGATCCAAAAGCAGCAGCAAAGAGGTGAGTTTTCAGCCTGGATTTGAAAAGGGTGGGATTTCACCACTGAAGGACTCCCTTTCCTGGTGGCAGCAGCCAACTCATCTTCTAGCAGGACTTCTTTTACAGTCCCTGCCACATCAGTGGGTGCTGACCACAGATGCCTTCAAACTGGGCTGGGGAGCCCATCTCGATGGCCTGTGTATGCAGGGTTTTTGGATGATGGGGTAGAGTCTTCACCAGATAAACTTCCTCAAGCTCAGGGTGGTAATGAATGCCCTTCAAGTCTTCCAGCTATAGCTGTCTAACCAGGTAGTCCTCATACAAACGAACACCCATGTCGCCATGTTCTACATCAACAAGCAGAGTGGCATGGTCTCATACCTCCTCTTCTGGGAAGCCGTTCGACTCTGGAGATTTGCCAGCAGGAACGTCATGTTTCTCCAGGCGGTCTAACTCCCGGGACAGGACAACACATTGGCGGACAGACTCAGCAGAGTGCTGCAGCCACACAAGTGGACTCTCAGTGCACAAGTAGCTCGCCACATCTTCCAGAAGTAGGGCACTCTGTCCATTGACATTTTAGCTACTCCTCACAATGCCCAGCTGCCGCTGTTCTGCTCCAGACTTCCATGTCCAGATCACATGGCCTCTGATGCGTTCCTCCTGAATTGGAGCAAGGGTTTGCTTTATGCTTACCCACCAACTCCCTTGGTGACCAAGACCCTTTTCAAGGTCCAGGCAGACAGGGCCACCTTGATACTCATTGCCCCATGCTGGCCTGGGCAACCCTGGTACCCCCTGTTGCTTCGCCTCTCCCGGGCGCCGCCTCTTCACCGTGGCATGCCCTGGATCTGTTTTCTCACCCCAATCTCAAGTCCCTAGCCCTCACAGCTTGGATCTTGAGAGGGCAGCTCTTGCTGAGTTTCACCTACCTAAGAATATTCTCCTCATGTCACGCAAGGACTCCACCAGACGGGCCCACACTTTCAAATGGCATAGATTCTCTGGTGCACAAATTCCTTAACCCCTTCTGCTCTGTGGAGCAGGTTCTAGTGTACTTGCTGCACCTTTCTCATTCTAGCTTGAAATCTAACTCAGTTTGAGTGCATCTCAGTGCTCTGGCGGCCTGCCATCATACGATAGATGGTCAGTCCCTTTCCGCTCGCCCCCTCATTGACTGATTTACGAGGGGCCTCTTGCTATAGCGTCCACTGATCCAACCTCCATTGGTGGCATGGGACGTTAATGAGGTCCTCGGGCAGCTTCTCTCTCCACCCTTTGAGCCTCTGGGTACCTACCCTCTCAAGCTTTTGTCCTGGAAGGTCATCTTCTTAGTGGTGCTTACTTCGGTGTACAGAGTCAGCGAACTGCAGGTGCTGGTGGCGCATGTACCCTTTTCCAGATTCTACAAAGCAGTACTCATCCTAAATTTCTCCCCAAGGTGGTTTCGCTTTTTCATCTCAATCAGTCAATGGTACTCTCCACCTTCTTTCCCAGACCTCATGTGAACAGTGCAGAGGCATCTCTCCATACCCTGGATTGTAAGAAGGCGGCTTTCTATTTGGAATGAAAGCCTTTCGCTGATCCTCCCAGCTCTTCATTTCCTATGATCCAAACAAGCTGGACATGGCAGTTTCTAAATGCATCCTTTCCCTTTGTGTGTCTGACTGCATCTCCTTTGCATATGCCCAGGCTGGACTTTCCTCGGAGCACCATTTTACATCACATAGTGTCCGTGCCATGGCAGCCTTTGTGGCTAACTTGCGTTCGGTCTCCTTGCTGGAGATCTACAGAGATGTGACATGGTCTTCTGTCCACATCTTCATGGCCCATTACTGCCTGGATGCACCTTTGGCCAAACTGTACTCTGGCACCTTTTTGCGACTTAATGCAACTCCTTCCCTCTGGCCCTTCTGTCTGTCCAGGCTTCCGGAGAGTCATTCTCTTGCTTGATGCCGGAACTGTATATTGACCCTTGGAACCTTACAGTGTTCCTCTGCTGTTCTTCATGGTTTGATTTTTCTGGTTGCCCCGTTGGGCATTTTTACAGTTTTTTTCGGTAGCCTGTAGCTATGAGAGTCCCATAAGTGGGGACTGATTTCCTGCTTGGTCCCGGAAAAAGCGTGGTTACTCACCTCTAACAGGTATTCTCCGGGAGCAGCAGGAATCAGTTCTCATTACTCTCCCTCCTCCCTGTGGAGTTGTTTTTTTTTCTTTTTGGCTCACTTAAGCTATCTCATCATACTGAGGTAAGATGGCCCCTTTTGGATCTCCCAAAAGCTTTCCATCGGTGATGTCATCCATAAGTAAAAACCGATTCCTGCTGCTCCCAGAGAACACTGTTTACAGGTGCGTAGCCACACTTTATTGCAGTGAACAGCTTGTAGATTATAGGCCAAAAAGTCTATAACTGTTGGGAACATTACTTGGGTCTCCCTTTGGAAGAAGTGTTTTTCCTGTTACTAGCCATTGTGGTGTTAAACCTGGCTGCCTGGACATTGATTTTTGCAGTTTGCCAGATCTTGGTGAAATAATGTTAACTGTTTGAGTCAAAACTTGGTCACTCCATCTGGGCCAGGGCATTTCCAGTTTGGGCCTCTTTTTAATCTATTTTCCAGCTCTTTTGTTGTTACTTTGGGCCATTCAATAACTTTGATGTTCAACTTTTCCAAATTCTCTCGTATACTGAGTAGCCATTCTACTTTGTTGTTGTGCTCTACAGGGTTCAGGTATGAATTTCTCCAGAATTTTTGCGTCAGTCTTAGTTGGTGGCATTTTCACCTTATTAATATTCACCTCATTCATTTGGGGGCAATTTCTCCAAATAGGTTAGTTTTGCACATACCATGACAGTCATGTGCCTCACTCCTAAGCCAAGATATGTGGAGTATGATCTGTCTCTCAAATTTACTGTTAATGCTCTCTGTAGTACTTGCATTGTGCCTAATAGAACTACATTCATAAGACATAACATGTATGGGTAGTTTGTCAAGATGTGACTGGGCTATTTGGGAGTGTTTGTGGGGAGAGACCTGCCCCGCCTCTTCGAGTGGTGTTACCCTCCATTGTGGCAGAGTATATTTGCAGAACTTACTAGATGGTCTGGGATTACTTTTGCTAAAATGGTGGTGTTGCTACAGGTGCTATTTTACTTTCAGGTTCTTCCTGTGCGGATCCATCAGTGGCAGCTGGAGAAGTGTCCAGAGGGGTGCTTTATAGGGCAAATAAGAATGAGGGTATGGGGTCCCCAATTTTTGTTTGTATTACTTGGCGGCCCAATTTAAGAATATTGTGAAGTGTTGGAAAGAGGGGGAAATTGCAAATTGACCAAGCCTATGTCCTGGTAATATAATTGTACTACCTGCCTTGGGTGGGGAAAAAGAACAATCAGACCTAATCTGTTTGTGAAGGATGTGTTTATGCTGTGGAAGAGGCTGGTGGGAGTTCGCAAGCTGAGAGGTAACCCTTCCCTGCTGATGCCCTTGCACCATAATAATGAGTTTCAGCCGGGCTATAGCAACCCACTCTTCCATCATTGGGAGTTTTTTGGATTTGAGCTCCTTGATCCAGTTTTGTTCTGATGGGGATGTGCAGTCCTTTGCAACGGAATTGCAGGTGGTCTATGGGATACCACAGAAAGACTTTTATGGCTGTTTGCAAGTGTGACATCTCCTGGGTTCCAGGGCTTGGGTATAGGTCTGGAAGGACAGGCCCAGAGATATCGAGTTGCTTTGCTGGTATCTAGGCTGCACTCTAGATTATCTCAAAAATTTATAAGATGCTCTTGGGGGGGGCCTGGAAAAAGCTAATTTTCAAACAATGTGGGAAAAGAACCTGGGGATTACCCTTGAGCCTAAACAATGGGAGGGGTGTTCCAAAAATGGGTAAAGTGTCTGTTTCAAGTGTAATCATTGAACATGGATATAAACCATTGTACCACTGGTATCTCGTGCCAGTGAGGCTATATAAAATGAATATTATGCATTCACTCAGGGCAGTTTCTCCAAATGGGTTAGCTTTGTTTATACCATGACAGTCATGCATAAGCCACCTTTATGCTGTGTGGAGGCACTGCCCTGATGTTCAGAGTTTTTGGACAACTATGGGAACTTTTGTGCGATCCATGATTAAGCAACCCCTAGAGTGGGTACCACAGGGGGTCCTGTTAGGTGTGGGAGGACAGGGGCAGAAGGGACAGCTGGACAGCTATTGACTTTGTGTGTGAATAGGATGTTGAAATTGTGCTATATTGGAAGTCTGCACAAAAACCCACTTTACATTTCTGGTGTGCCCGAATGCACCACATGATGCTTGTCGAGCAGCTCACTGCATTGCATTACAAGAGTTCCCATGTTTGTTTTTTGGGGGTGGGGGTTAACTTTCAGATTTTATTGAACCAATTCACACACCAATATATCTGACCCAACCATGGCCCAATCAACATAATAATACTATATTCAAAATACTTTTTTACATATACAATAATAATAATACCCACTCACCCCCTCTCCCAGCTTCAAGTCAACACTTTCAGTGATTGACTATACAAATCCACACCTCCAGTATTCCCCTACTCTTCACCCATCCCCCTTCATCCCCTGCTGTTTCATCTCATCACTGATGCTCCAGCCATCTCCATACCCCAACCCGTTGGCTGTGGATCTTCTCTGGATTGCCCCATTTTATAGTTGTCAGGGATTGCATGGAGTAAAGAAAGGTAAGTCTACGTGTGAATCCGTCCAAGCCTGGAAGCCTTGCCACTATTTCGCACCTAGCCGCTACTATGCAATGTTGTATTACTCCTCTCAAGCATGCAGGAATTGCTTCCATACCATGAAAAATTAGTATTGTCACTGGGCTTCTAGGAAGTGTCACCTCCAACATGTCCTCCACAATCACTAGTACTGGCTCCCAGTAACGTACTTCCCTACATTCCCACCACATATGATATATAATAAATGCCGAACTGGGTCAGACCAAGGTCCATCAAGCCCAGTATCCTGTTTCCAACAGTGGCCAATCCAGGTCACAAGTACCTGTCGGGTTCCCAAAAAGGTACACAGATTCCACAATGCTTATCCTGGGGTAAGAAGTTTATTTCCCTTGTCCTCTTTAATAATGGTTATGGAGTTTTCCTCCAGGAACTTGTTCAAACCTTTTTTAAACCCAGCTACACTAACAGCTTTTACCAGATCCTTCGGTAACGAATTTCAGAGTTTGATTACTCATTGAGTGAAAAAATATTTTCTCTTATTAGTCCTAAATGGGCTACACTGTGTCCCACGGTCTCCACAGTTATGCCAGCAAATTGACTGATTGTTGAGCCCCCACCTTGTGTAACCTTATCGGGGTAAGGTACCAGCGAATGAGTAGCTTATAGCCGTTTTCTACTATGGTAATCACTATGGATAACTTGGCATGCTGTTTTAATAGTCGGTCCCAATCTTCTTCTCCCCACTTCATGCCTAAATTTATTTTCCACCTTTCCATGTATCCCGCTTTGGGGGTGCAGTCTGAACCTAGTAACCTGTATAATTGGGAGATCAAGCCCTTCCTGCCCTACTCTCCTACACATAATGCTTCGAACCACATCCTTTCTTTTGCTAGCTCCCATCGTGTGTGTTCTTGGGAAAGCCTATAATATATTTGTGTATAGCTGTGTATTACTAATTAAAAATTTATTTGGATCAGGAAGGAATATTGAACTTTTGAGCCATCCTGTGAGGAATCATGCTGGAGAATATCTGTAGAGAAGGACTGGTCAAATTACTGTTGAACAAAGGTGTAGGAAAGGTGTATGGGGTGGGGAATATCTGTAGAGAAAAGCTCATGTGAGGAGTCATGTGGTCCAGCTGCAACACACTTACAGCCTATATAGAGAGAGAGAAAATCCAGAACAGAGAGAGAGTAGATATCTGCTTGGCCAGGCACATGCCAACGCATGAAGAATCCCAGACTTTTCTCCAGCCTTCACTGAGGCTCTCCCAGCTGATGTTAAAGGGCTGCGATGATGGCAGTTTGGTGATCCATTGTTTTGTTTTTGTAAGGGACAGGGAGTTTGGAGATGCAATATCAATTGTTTTATTCTATTGTAATGTCACTAACGTATTGTCAAGTTAATTGTCATATTAAATAGCTTATTAAATACTATGCATGTGTGGTTGAATGATCTTGAATTTAATAGAATCCTAGGCAATACAATTGGCGACGAGGATTGGGATTAAATTTAAGATCAAATTGATAAGGGAAATGACTGCAGCTGGATTCTGCAACAAAAAAAAACTGTTAGGAAAATATGTAATTTTGGGATGCAAAGTTGTTTAGTTCAGTGCTTTATGGGATGTTTAGTTCAGTGCTTTAAACAAAATGACACTATCCTGCAGAGCTAGTATTAATTGTTGGGGAAAATCCTTATAAGATTATGAAGAAGCGAAGACTATTACTTGTTTATTTCAAGGTCCCTGGGTTTTCCAAGCTGTTAATGCATGTTGCTTTTCAGAACTACCCAGGGGGAAGGGTTTAGTTCAGTATGCAGGCTGAAACTTCTGAAGAAAAACTCCTTAATCTGATCAGATAAGCTGTTATACTTAAAGACTAATAGATGCCTAGGCATAAAGCACTTGTAAGCTTTGATCTGTCTTGTGTTTAAATCCGAACTTCTGCAATGTATGTTTTAGTCTACAGTATAAACTGTTTTTTCTTTCTTTACTAGGTTTCATGGCCCCTGGAGCTGAACTGACTAGAGCTCCTTACTAAAGCTGAACGAAACAAACAAAAATATAGAAAATTAAGGAAACTGCTTCTGTTTTCCTTTGACTTTCAAAGTAGGGGTTGAGAGCCCTGTCAGGACAATGGGGCATCCTGAGCCAGTAGTTATGAGATTGCAACTTGAAAATGATTTAAATCCTGAGTGAACAAGAAGGTAATTCTGCTTGAGCCTTATCTTTGGTATATGTTATATCAAGCAAACTTAAAAGTTAAAAGTGGATTTTATATATCGTGGCAAGCACCTCATAGACGGCATAATTATTGTTCATATATTACAGAAACACAAAGAGCTGTAACTATAGGTTTATTTAGGAATTTAATAGTAATAGTAACAATTCTCAAGCAACTTCTAGCGTTTACGACTCCCCCCTCTTGTTCAGCTGAAAAATATTTAAGACAGTAATCTGCAGTTGCCTTGAAGAACAGAAGAGAGACCTACTGTTTACTTTGCTATCTGTGTTTAAGATAACATCAAGGTTGGCTGTAACTCTGAGTAATTTGCTTTAAAATAACTTCATTGTTTTCAGATCAGTTTGATACCAGTCTCAGGTATTATGTATAAGATTTTAATTTAAATGTGACAAAGTACTAGCATTATGGTTAAAAATATAAAAAAGGGGAGTATTTGCATTCCAGATATCCACCAACCTTTTCATGAAAAAGTATTAGTTTCATGTAACTTGAATGCCTGTTTCCTGAACTGTAAGATTTAAGGTAATTACTTTGCATTGTTAAGCTCAGTGCTGATGACTGATGAACAGGACAGTAACGCCATAGGCGTTAACTACACTGATCTTTCCAGTTTTATTTGTTACAATATTGGGTTTCAGGATAAATTCACCTGTTTTTCTGTATTTGAATTTTACGTGTTGGTGTCCAGAGAAAAAGTGTATTTTGTTTTGAAAGGTTTTTTTTATCTCAGTTTCATGAGTAAAGTTCCTGAGAAATCAGATATATGTTGTAGCACTGTGAGATATTAATTTTCTTTAGTTTATACACTTGCACTTATGTTATCAAATACACTTGTTGTAGCAGTACATTATGTAGAGGTCCAGTACACACTCAGCAATTACAAAATGAGTAAATATTACTTTCTTTTGAACTTGCATTGCCCTTAATTTTGCTGAAACTTTGGACAGAGGCTGATCTGAAATTGCTTTGTTCCCAAGCATATAGAGCACATTTAGTAGAAAGATGGAACTGAGTTCCCAGAAAATAAAACAATAACATTAACTTGAGTTGATTGGACAAAACAAAATCTTGCTTGTCAGCAATGATCCAGGAGAGGTTTGGGAAAAAGAATCAGAGAGAGAGAGGCAGAAGGTGAGGCCACAGCCTAGGAAATGGCAATAAACGTGCTGCTTCGCGTGTGATGATCTGGGCCACCGGAATCCTGACTGCTCTAAGACTCCTCGAGGACCCACAAGGCCTGAAGAACATGAACCTTGTATATTTATGCCTCGGCAGAGACATGAATAGGCAGGGGAGAGTAGGCCAAGAAGAACCCGAGGAAGTATCGCCATGGGGCTCAACCACAAATGCAAATGCCTTGTACCGTCTTAGGTCTCTCACCTCAAAAGGATTTCTCACCTCAAAAGGATCTCTTTTGACACCAGAATTAATGAGTAGCTTACACAAATCCTTGTGGGCACTGCAGTTACAAGATTAGTCCTCAAATGTTTTGAGTTTCCTACCGCACTCTCACTGGGAACAGTGTATATGATAGACTCTAGTCACACCTGAGAGATATGTGTCTGTCCTGTTAGAAGCTATACTTCTTCCTATTGGAATTGATGTTATAAAATGTTGTGAAATAATAGTTTTATATTGTAAGGAATTTACCTATATTATTTAGACAGTTACTCACGTAACTTATCCAACCTTATCCATATCCCTCTCCTTTCCCCCTCCGCTCTCCCGTTCTCATGCGCCCTATGGAATGCATGCTTACTCGCTAACAAACTTCCTTTTACTCATGATCTCTTCATCTCTAATGCACTACACCTTCTTGCCCTAACTGAGACCTGGCTCCTCCCAGACGATACCACATCCGCTGCTGCTCTCTGCCACGGGGGCTACCAGTTCTCCCATACACCTCGTTCCACTGGCCACGATGGTGGTGTTGGGCTCCTACTTTCTCCCTCTTGCCAATTCCAACCCCTCCTGCTGCCTCAATCACACTCCTCCCTCTCATTTGAAGTCCACTCCATTCGCCTCTTCACACCACTTCCCTTCCATGTAGCTGTTATCTATCGCCCACCCGACAAATCCAAATCAACCTTCTTTACCGACTTCGACTCCTGGCTTTCCGCCTTTCTAGATCCCTCTCCCCCCACTCTTATTCTTGGCGACTTTAACATTCACGTCGACAACCCCTCCGATCCCCATGCTTTAAAGCTCCTCGCCCTCACCTCCTTGTTTAACCTCCAACTTTGCTCCACTGCCCCCACCCACCTGCACGGCCATTGCCTTGACCTGATACTCTTCTCTAACTCTCCTCCCTTAAACTTCCACAACTCAATCCTTCCCTCATCTGACCATCACCTTTTAACCTTCAGTCTTCAGCTTCCGCTGTCTCAACTCCATCCTGTCTCCTCCGACCTATTTAGAAACCTTCATAATATTGATCCCTTGACTCTCTCCTCCACCATCTCCCCATCTCTTTCCTCCATTTTGTCCTCCAAATCCATTGACGAGGCGGTAGCCTCCTATAATGCTGCACTATCCTCGGCTCTTGACACTCTTGCCCCGCCCTCCCCTCATCCCGTTAGACGTTCTACTCCTCAGCCCTGGCTTTCATCTACAACCCACTATTTATGCATCTGTGCCTGTTCTGCTGAACATGCCTGGACCAAATCCCGCTCCCCTGAAGACCTACTACACTTCAAATTCATGCTTGGCTCCTTCCAGTCAGCCATAGCACTTGCCAAACAAAACTACTTCATCCATCTAACCAACTCCCTAGCCTCTGATCCTCACCGCCTCTTTAATACCCTCAATTCTCTCCTTAAGGTGTCCCCGCCCCCAGTCCCGCCCTCACTGTCTGCCCAAACCTTTGTTGACTACTTCCATGACAAAATCCAAAAGATCACCCTCCAATTTCCCACACCCTCATCTACCTCCCCAAATCTCCCCCCCCCCCCCATCCTGACTTCCTCTGCTACCCTCTCCTCCTTCCCTACAATCTCTGAAGAGGAAACCACACTTCTTCTTTCCTCTTCCAAACCCACCACCTGTTCCTCGGACCCTATCCCCACCCATCTTCTACACCCCCATCTCCCCCACTGTTATCCCCCTCTTCTCTCATATTCTCAACCTATCACTCTCCACTGCAACTGTCCCCATCGATTTCAAACACGCTGTTGTCACACCTCTCCTCAAGAAACCCTCACTCGATCCCACCTGTCCTTCTAATTATCGACCCATCTCCCTCCTTCCCTTCATATCTAAACTTCTAGAACGAGCAGTCCACCGACGCTGCCTTGACTTCTTCACCTCCCAGGCCCTCCTGGACCCACTACAGTCCGGTTTCCGTCCCCTACACTCCACCGAAACGGCTCTTACAAAAGTCTCCAATGACTTGTTCCTCGCTAAATCTAAGGGCCTCTACTCTGTCCTCATCCTTCTCGACCTCTCCGCTGCCTTTGACACTGTTGACCACAATCTTCTCCTCTCCACCCTCTCCTCACTTGGTTTCAAGGGCTCCGTATTATCCTGGTTCCCCTCCTATCTCTCCCATCGCTCCTTTAGTGTATGCTCTGGCGGCTCCAACCTCCTCTCCCACTGCGCTCCATGTTGATGTACCCCAAGGATACATCTTGGGCCCCCTCCTTTTCTCTCTCTATACCCAATCCCTTTGCGCTTATCTCCTCCCATGGCTTTCAGTACCATCTCTATGCCGACGACTCCCAAATCTACCTCTCTACACCTAATATCTCTCCAGCAATCCAAACCAAGATCTCTGCCTGCCTTTCTGACATCGCCATCTGGATGTCTCATCGCCGCTTGAAATTGAACATGGCCAAGACTGAAATCCTCCTCTTTCCCCCTAACTCCTCTCCTCCTCTTCCCCCCTTCTCAGTCTCCGTGGATGGATCTATGATCCTTCCTGTTCCCTCGGCCCACAATCTGGGGCCTCTCTCTCCTTCTCCACACATATCCAGCACGTTGCTACAACCTGCCGCTTTGTTCTCTACAACATTAGCAAAATCCGCCCCTTCCTGTCTGAACACACTACTAAAACGCTTATCCACTCCTTAATCTCCTCTCGCCTTGACTACTGCAACCTACTCCTTGCTGGTCTCCCCGTGAGCCATCTCCTCCCCCTTCAATCCATACAAAATTATGCTGCTCGACTAATCTTCCGCCAATCCTGCCATGCCCACATTACTCCTCTTCTCAAGTCGCTTCATTGGCTCCCCATCCAATTCCGCATCCAATTCAAACTTCTCCTACTCACCTATAAATGCATTCACTCTGTGGCCCCTCAATACCTCTCATTTCTTATCTCTCCTCACATCCCACTCGGGAACTTTGCTCCACTAACAAATTACTTCTATCTAGGCCCTTCACTCGTACCGCTAACTCCCGACTTCGCTCCTTTCACCTTGCTGCACCCTATGCCTGGAACAGCTTACCTGTGGCTATACGTCAGGCACCCTCCCTAGCCCTTTTCAAATCCAGGTTAAAAACCCATCTCCTCACTGTCGCGTTCAGATCCTGACTTCTATCCTTCATCTTAACCTAATTCCCATCATTTTCATGACCGAACTGTAAAACCCACCGAATTGACTAATGTTTTGTACTGTCTTAACTAGGTTGTAAGCTCGGACGAGCAGGGACTGTCTCTTGTACGCATGTCTGTACAGCGCTGCGTGCGTGGCGCTATATAAGTGTTTAATAGTAGTAGTAGTATTTAGAATGAGCACGTGTCCACTTAGTACTGGACCAATTAAGTTAGTGGGAAAGGGACACTGTTTATTTATTTATTTATTTATTTACATTCTCTTATATACCGCGCTATTCTGCATCAGTGCGGTTTACATTGAACAAACTGAAATTACATTGAACAGGGTATTATAACTTGGAGATATCTATTTTACAGGGAACATGGGCTATGGAGGGTTAAGTGGCTTGCCCAAGACCACAAGGAGCACCTGTGGGACTAGAAACCCCAGTCCTTCCGGCCCAGGGTTGCTGTCCTCTGGTGGGATTTGAACCCCCGACCTTCCGGCCTGAAGTACCTTGCCCCAACCACTAGGCTACTCCTCCACTCATACTGTTATGCTTATTGAGAAGAATCTAAATTTATATTTTCTACCTACCATTTTTTTACAACAATACTAAGTTTTTAACAATTGTTTGATGTTCTTAGCAGCCTTGCTAAATAAGATTATATTAGTATGGTATAAAAAACATGAAAAGGACCTATGTATGTAGTTGGTGGAATGATGCAAGTGATGAAAAAGTGCTGTGAAAAAGTGTGAAGGATGAAGTGGGATATTAAAAGAAGGACTCTGATGGACATTAAACTGATGAAGGTAATTTAACTCTGATGGACAGTAAACTGATGAAGGTAATTTAATGATGCAATGTATCTGCCTAATGAATATGTAAACGAAAAAATGATGAGCACTTTATT
Source organism: Ichthyophis bannanicus (assembly GCA_033557465.1). NCBI lineage: Eukaryota > Metazoa > Chordata > Amphibia > Gymnophiona > Ichthyophiidae > Ichthyophis > Ichthyophis bannanicus. The sequence continues at coordinate 504,888,799 of CM066035.1, read as the reverse complement.
CAACTATGCTGTCTCCAGAATCTTCAATTCAGGAAGTCATCTAAGCCCCATCACATACTCAACAATTGGAAATAGACACCTAGAGACAGGCTAAGTGCACCTTGCACCCTGATGAGCTTTGGAAAGCCCACACTGGCCATGTGGTACTTCCAGATGCTTTTTTGCCTCATTTTGCCTCTGTATGTCCTGGCCAGGCATGCAAGGGCAAAGGGGGATGATTTGATAACAAATTCTCACAAAATTGGTATAATTCTAAACTTGCCAAAATTGCAGAACACGTGTGTACAACTTGTCTGATCTGTAAATATGTAAAGATCAGTCAAGGGCATAATGGACTATTTCCTACCAGCAAATGAATCTCCAGTGATAGAGAGACAAGGAGTTTATCAAACTGCGAGACAAGGTTGACACCATACAAGATAGTTACTGGTAGACCATTGAAAGTTTATAAAGCAATATTTATAGGATATGATCTTAGTAAATATGGATGAAATTAAGTTTGTCTCTTTGCAAAATCTAATCTAGAATATTTAGTCTTTTCATTTAATATTGGTTGCTGCTCTTCTGAATGAGGCCTGGAGCCATGTCACCAACTGCAATCCAGAGATTCCAGCAGAGAAAATTGGCCAGAATCCAGATGCTACACACCGCAGAAATGTGTGAAGGAGTCCCTACCTGGATTCGTGCGTCACATTGAAAAAGGGACCAAGATATCCGCCTATGAGAATGAGAGGTTCAACTTTTGGGAGAAACCAAACAAACTTCAGAGAAAGATGAAGCACACTACGAAGTCCTGAAGAACTGCTGAGACGCAGGACCAAATTATCTTGAAATAGGAAGAGGACTATTAGACTGGGTGCCTTTGTGATATTTTTTGTCTTATGTATTGTTATTCTTTTATTATTGTTTCCTTAGAAAATCACTGTAATCCTTGTATCTCAGATTTTTTCTGCTGAACATCATGTGCCCAATTGCTCATTTCGCCTGTTCCCCAGATCGTAGTTATTGCTGTGGCTTCTCTTTCTCCTGCTTATACTGTTTTTTGAATCCACAGGTGGTCAAAAGTGCAAACGTTTGGGTAAAATATCCAAGACCAGATTCGTAGCTGGTGGAGGGAGAACTAGTTGCAATATGATTGAGGTTGTTAGTCCCTCACCACTTGCTCCACAACCCTCTACATGTAACTATTAGATTGAAATCCATGGGGCAGATATACAATAGAAAAAGTCCTGAATATGCAGGTGAAATGAGTCCCCCACTGTAGGGAGAATTGATAAAGGTAACTGAGATCTACAAGCCATTTGGCTTCGGCAATTGCAATGCTGGTGGGAATGGTACCAATTTACACCGTAACTTCTTGTCCCCTCAAGCATTTACCTTAATGTTATGTTTTATCCACTATGTTTTAACCTTATGACATTGTATTCTCACTTATTGTATTTCCAAATGAACTACAAAGGCAATTCAGCCAGTGCTTACTACAATACCCTTGCTGATCCACAGGTGAAATATATTACTAATTAAAAATGTATTTGGATCAGCAAGGAATATTGAACTTTTGAGCCATCCTGTGAGGAATCATGCTGAGCCAGAGCTATCCTGTCTCGGAAGCATGCTGAGCCAGCTGTTTACTAGCTTACTAGCCAGGAGACAGAAGCTGTGGGGAGTGACTGACCAGAATTGTATTAACTCGGAGAACAAACAGGCTGGGAGCAAACAAAGGCTGGAGAATATCTGTAGAGAAGGACTGGTCAAATTACTGTTGAACAAAGCTGTAGGAAAGGTGTATGGGTGGAGAATATCTGTAGAGAAAATCTCATGTGAGGGATCATGTGGTCCAGCTGCAATACACTTACAGCTTATATATATAGAGAGAAAATCCAGAACAGAGAGAGAGTAGTTATCCGCTTGGCCAGGCGCATGCCAACGTGTGAAGAATCCCAGACTTTTCTCCAGCCTTCACTGAGGCTTTCCCAGCTGTTGTTAAAGGGCTGCGATTATGGCAGTTTGGTGACACATTGTTTTGTTTTTGTAAGGGACAGGGAGTTTGGAGATGCAATATCAATTGTTTTATTGTTCTATTGTAATGTCACCAACGTATTGTCAAGCTAATTGTCATATTAAATAGCTTATTAAATACTATGCATGTGTGGTTGAATGATCTTGAATTTACTAGAATCCTAGGCAATACAAGCTGTAGAAGTCTTGCTTATCTAATTTATATAAGTCCCGGAGTCCCTCAAAGGACCATAACTTCCCTCTGTGTAGAAGTTGCCCTATCTGTGTGACCCCCCTTGTTGCCCATTTGTTCCATACCTTTGGGTCTGGACCTTCCCCCCTCTCTGAAATAGGCAGACAATGGCATCACCACTGGCACCAATCTCCCTCCTAATAAGGCTTGACAATGTCTATACCAAACTCTCAACATCTGCCCAATATATAGGATGTCCATCTTCATGCCCTTTTTCCCCCCATATTCATTTCCCCAAGTTCCCTCCCTGTGCCAACTTGCCCTCTAACTAACCCATTTTTGGAGGGTTCTTGTATCCAGGTATAGACCCCTCTCAGCTGTGCTGCTTCATAATATCACTTTTCCGCTTTTGGAGCACCTTCCGGGCAACACTAGGTGTCCTGCCATTCCATATGAAACATGCTATCTTGCTTTGGAGGTGCTTCAAAATCTTTGCTGGTACTTCCACTGGGAGTACCTGAAAGAGGTAAAGGAAACGTGGTACCAACGTCATCTTCACTGCTGATATTCTACCCATCCTTGGATCCACCTTTGCAAGAGACTATCCATCTTCCCCACCAATGTTTGGTAATTCCATGCATACAACTCAAATAGCAAATCGCCTTTATGGCCCACCTAAATGGATACCTGCTTTGTAGGGTCTTTTGTAAGGCCTCTGGGATTGTGATCTCTAAGATCTCTGATTTGGCCCAATTAAGCTTGAAACAAGATAGATGCCCAAATTCCCTTAACTCCCACATAAGTGGCAAGGAGATCTGTGATCTGGACACCAATAAAATAATGTCATCTGTGAATAAGTTAATCCGATAATCTCGGGATGCAACCTGTATCCTGCGCAGGTCTGTACTCATCCTTATCCACACGGCTAATGGTTCCAGGATCAGTGCGAATAACAACGGGGAGAGCGGGAACCCCTGCCTTGTGCCACTTTCAATCGGGAAGAATTGGGAGTACCCTCCATTTACCTTGACACATGCTTTCAGTGTCCTATAAAGGGCCCGCATGCATGCCATAAAAATTCTCTCCAAACTCCATTTTAGCTAGTACATTTATTTATTTAACAGTTTTTCTATACCGCTTTTATCCAAGGCGGTTTACATTTAACAACATGACAATTACATGGTAATTGTTTTATTTATTTATTTATTTATTTATTTAACATTTCTTCTATACCGCGCTATTACAATCAGCGCGGTGTACATCGAACAAAACATACTACAATGCATACAAGCAACATTGAGTTTTACATTGAACATAACAATTAAACATGGCAGTTACATGGGAATTAATTTCCATTAACAAGGGAGTACAACGTGGAGAAGAGTGGGGGAGTGAACTATTTACATATCGAGGTGATCTTTTCCTGAGGGGACTGATTGATTTATCTTATCTGGTTTTCTGAGCAGTGAGTTAATGTTTGACTTAGGTTTTGTCGCCAAGTCCGTAGTATTCTCTGAATAGATGCGTTTTTAATTGTTTTTTAAAATCGCTGATGGATTTCACTGAACTTAAATTGTCCGGTATGAGTTCCATATTGATGGAGCATACAGGGAGAATGCTCGGTTGTTGATCTGTTGTGTGGTTTTGGTCTTGAGCAAGGGAATGTTCAGGAGGTTCTGGTTGGATGTTCTTCTTGGTCTTGTTGAGTGCGTCGTTGTGATCAGTACAGAGAGGGTGGGAGCTGATAGACTGTGCATGACCTTGAAAGTGGTGGTGATGGCTTTGTATTTTGCTCGTTGTGCTATTGGGAACCAGTGTATTTATTTATTTATTTATTTAAACGTATTTCTATACCGCCTTATCCTGCAATCAAGGCGGTCTGAACAGCAAACAATCAATAAGATACAGGGTATAGTGTGTACATGCAGTGAGTAGTGTATGTGTGTGTGTGTCTGGACGTTGATTCTTGTGGTGCTATTTACAGCGCTATGGGTATCAGTTCCTTGCTTAATTACAATTATAGTGACATGTGGGGGGAATTGAGGTGTCTGTTGCATGGTTTAAGTAATGTCACCGTGGTGTTCTATGAAAAGGGTTGTCTTCAGTAGTTTCCTGAACGCAGTTCGTCGGGGAGGGCGTTCCAGATTGTTGGTGCCGCCTTTGATAAGGCTAGTTTTTCGGTGTCCTTGCGTACCCTGTTGATATCTTTAGGTGTGTTGACACGGTTGGATGTGCCTCTTCTTCTCAGTCTTGTGCTGTTGTCTGGTTGTATGAGTGGGTGTAGGCTGAAAGCTGATGATTGATGTTTGATTTTGAAAATGTTTATGATTGTCTTGTATCTAATGCGGGCACTGATAGGCAGCCAATGGAGCTCTTTTAGGGTGGGTGTGATGTGTTCTTGTCTTGTGGTGCCAGCAATTATGCGTGCTGCAGTGTTTTGTGCCAGTTGCAATGGTCTTAGTGTCTGTTTCGACACTAGGATTTTTAGGATTGGCGTTATATGTAGCATTGTCGAAATGGTGGTGAGAATTCTGGTGGCGGTGTTTTGGACTAGTTGGAGTGGGTATAGAGTGGATTTTGAGAGGCCTTGGTAGATGATGTTTCCGTAGTCAAGGTATGGTGTGACTAAGGCTTGTGGTATCGATCTGAAATCAGACTCGTGCAAGAGATGTTGTAGGGGTTTGATGAGCTTTAGCTTCCAGTAGGCAAGTTTAGATGCATTTTTGATGTGGGCTTCCATGTTGATGCTGCTGTCGATGGTTATGTCTAAGTATTTGATCTGTTGTTTAATTGAGATTTCAGTATCCTTTGCTATTATCTTTTTTGGTGATTTGAATTCTTGGTCTCTGAATATGAGTAATGCTTCATAGAAACATAGAAATATGATGACAGAAAAAGACCACATGGCCCATCTAGTCTGTCCTTCCATATCAACAACTACAAAAGTCCCCTTTTTACCTTTAGAGATCCTCTGTGTTTGTCCCATGCTTTTTTGAATTCGGTTACTGTCCTCATCTCTACCACCTCCACTGGGAGACTATTCCACGGATCCACTACTCTTTCCGTAAAGAAATATTTCCGCATATCACTCCTGAATCTATCCCCCATCACCCTCATCCCATGTCCCCTCGTAGCAGAACTTGCTTTCAATTGAAAGAGGCTCTCTCCCTGAACATTTATGCCACGAAGGTATTTAAACATCTTAATCATATCACCTGTATCCCACCTTTCCTCTAAGGTGTACATATTAAGATCCTTCAGTCTGTCCTCATATGCTTTATAATGAAGACAACCAATCATTTTAGTAGCCACCCTCTACACCGACTCCATCCTGTTCACATCCTTTTGAAGGTGCGGTCTCCAGAATTGCACACTATACTCCAAATGAGGTCGCACCAAAGACTTATAGAGAGGCATTATCACCTCCTTTTTTCTGCTAGCCATTCCTCTCCGTATGCACCCAAGCATCCTTCTAGCTTTTGCCGTCGCCTTTTCTACCTGTTTAGCTACTTTAAGATCATCAGACACAACCATGCCTAGGTCCCGCTCTTCTTTAGTGGACAAAAGTACTTCACCCCCTATACTATATTGCTCCCTTGAATTGCTGCAGCCCAAATGCATGACCTTACATTTTTTAACATTAAATCCCAGCTGCCAAATTTTAGACCATTCTTCAAGCTTAGCTAGATACCTCCTCATGTTATCTACACCTTCCTGGGTGTCTACTCTATTAGAGTGAATAAACAGGTGGACAAAGGTGAGTCGGTTGATATTGTGTATCTGGACTTTCAGAAAACCTTTGACAAGGTCCCTCATGAGAGACTTTTGGCAAAACTAAAGAGTCATGGGATAGGAGGCAGTGCACTATTGTGGATCAGGAACTGGTTAAAAGATAGAAAGCAGAGGGTAGGGCTAAATGGCCAATTTTCGCAATGGAGAAAGGTGAATAGTGGTGTACCCCAGGGATCTGTGCTGGGTTCGCTGCTTTTTGACATATTCATAAATGACCTGGAAAGTGGAATAACGAGTGAGGTTATCAAATTTGCAGATGAGACAAAACTATTTAAAGTTGTTAAAACCCAAGAGGATTGTGAAAAATTGCAAGAGGATCTTGATAAATTGGAAGACTGGGCATCAAAATGGCAGATGAAATTTAATGTGGACAAGTGCAAGGTTATGCACCTAGGGAAGAACAACCCAAACTATGGTTACACGATGCAAGGTTCCACATTAGGAACCACCACCCAGGAAAATGATTTAGGCGTCATTGTGGATACCATGTTAAAACCCTTGGCCCAGTGTGCAGCGGCGGCCAAGAGAGCAAATAGAATGCTAGGTATGATAAGGAAAGGAATGGAAAATAAAACAAAAGATATTATAATGCCTCTATATCGTTCCATGGTGAGACCGCACCTTGAATATTGTGTGCAATTCTGGTTGCCGTACCTTAAAACGGATATAGCGATTTTAGAAAAGGTTCAGAGAAGAGCCACCAAAATGGAAAAGGGGATGGAAGGATGCTCCTATGAAGAAAGGCTAAAAAGGTTAGGGCTCTTTAACCTGGAAAAGAGACGGCTGAGGGGAGATATGATAGAAGTCTATAAATTAATAAACGGAGTGGAACGGGTAAACGTAGATCGATTGTTTATGTTATCAGAATATAGAAAGACTAGGGGACAAGCAATGAAGCTACAGGGTAAACTATTTAAGACTAATAAAAGAAAATATTTTTTCACTCAACGTGTAATCAAACTCTGGAATTTGTTACCGGAGGATGTAGTAAAGGCTGTTAGTGTAGCTGGGTTTAAAAAAGGTTTGGACAAGTTCCTGGAGGAAAGGTCCATAAACCATTATTAAGAAGTGACCGAAGATATCAATGCTTGATCCAGTACAAGCATTGTGTCTCTTGGGGAAACTGCTAGGTACATATGACCTAGATTGGCCACTGTTGGAAACAGAATACTGGGCTTGATGGACCTTGGTCTGACCCAGTATGGCATATCTTATGTTCTTATTGCAGATTTTGGTATCATCCGCAAAGAGGCAAACCTTACCCGACAGCCCTTCTGCTATATCACTAACAAAGATGTTAAAAAGAATCGGACCAAGGACAGATACTGGGGCACACCACTGGTAACATCCTTCTCCTCAGAGTGAGCGCCATTTACTTGTACTCTTTGTCGCCTCCCACCCAACCAATTTCTAACCCAAGCAGTAACTTTAGGGTCCATCCCTAGGGTACTCAGTTTGTTTATAAGTCGCCTGTGAGGAACAGTGTCAAAGGCTTTACTGAAATCTAAATACACCACATCTAGAGCTCTCCCTCGGTCCAACTCCCTGGTCACCCAGTCAAAGAAATCAATCAGATTTGTCTGACAAGACCTGCCTCTGGTGAATCCATGCTGCCTCGGATCCTGTAATCCGCTGGACTCCAGAAACCTCACTATTTTCTCTTTCAGCAGCGTTTCCAATAATTTACTCACCACCGAAGTTAAACTAACCGGCCTGTAGTTTTCAACCACATCCTTACTTCCGCTTTTGTGTAAAGGCACCACATGAGCCTCTCTCCAGTCCTTTGGCACCACTCCCGACTCCAACGAGGCATTGAAAAGGTCAGTCAGTGGAGTTGCTAGAACGTCCCCAAGTTCCCTCAGTATTCTAGGGTGTATCCCATCCGGTCCCATCACTTTGTCTACTTTAAGTTGAGCTAGTTTCTCACAAACACAGTCTTCTGAAAATTGTTCAAGATGTCCCTCGCTTCTGTTCCTATTTGTGGGTGATCTCCAGGAACAAGCAGGAATGAGTCCTCACATATGGGTACGTCGGTACCGAAGGAGCCTGCGCGGGAAAGCTCCCCAGCTTCCCAAAAGGAAAGCTTTTGGGGCTTCCCACAGCGCATGCGCGCTGCCTTCCCGCTTTCCTGACCAACTCTCCTCAGTTCTTCTTTTTCCGCGGAGCCAGCAGGTCGTGTTCCTGTCACCGCTGAAGAATTTCTTATTTTTAAAAGTTGTTCTGACCGCGTATCTGCCTTCCCCGATTCCGAACCGGTACCGCCGGTCTTTACTTCTTTATTTCTTTAAAAAAAAAAATATATATATATTTTTCTTTTTCCACACTTGGTGTATTTCTTTTTGTAAGGCCTACCAGCCTTCACAAATTCTCCCTCATGGAGAAACCATCTTCTGGTTTTAAAAAATGCACCAAGTGCTCTGGTACTATTTCAGTCACAGACACCCATGAGTGGTATCTTAAATGTTTGGGCCCTGACCATTCGGTTCCGAATTGTCCATCCTGCTCTCTGATGTCCAAACAGGGCTTACAGAACCGAGCAGCTAAATTTCATGTGCTGTTTTCTGCAGATAATCCAGCATCAGCATCATCCAGATCTTCATCTCCGGATGGATCTCAGGTAACCAAACATTCCTCGGGCAAGTCTTCAAGGGGCAAATCTCCCTCAAAGCAGAGAGAGGCCCTTGGGTTCGACCCTGAAGACCCTGCCCCAGCCAAACAACCCCGGCGGGAAGCTCCAGCTTCCAAAGCTCCTCCTATGGGGTTACAGGTTGACATCGATGGCACGGCCTCGACCAATCACCTGTTAGACTGCTCTGGGGTACCGGCTCAAACCAGTACCGACATCCAGGCAGTTGTGGCGTCAATGGGTACTACGGTACAATCCATGCAGCAGGCCATAATGGCTTTTATTAATGCTGCGACGCCCTCGGTACCGCAACCGTCGGTTCCGACCCCGGTTCCGGTACCACAACCGATACCGGTACCCAGAGCATCTACTTCCAGTAGAAGGCCGGTACCGGTTTTTGCTTCCCGCGATATTCTCGGTACCGACCCAGCTCCCGGTACGCCCGAGGTCAATACCGGTCGGTACCCGTATCAATCTCTGGAAGCAAGTAGGCGATACTTCGAGTCTTCTGAGGATGCCGATACCTCAGATGATTCTGATGAAGCATCCCTTATTCTTCCTGAGGAGCTTTCTTCCCCAAAAAGAAGAATGTCTCCTCCAGAGGACTTGTCCTTTCAGGACTTCATCTTGGAAGTTGCCAAAGGACTTTCCATTACAGTATCCTCTGAAAAGGAACCTAGAGCTCAAAAATTAGACATTTTAGGATACTCTAAGGTTCCCAGAGAGGCAGTCACCTTACCCATTCATAATATTCTCCAAGAACATATGATGGATTTATGGGAGGCTCCTCTTACACTATCTCCACATTCTCGTCGGTTGGATACCATGTATCGGGTCCCTCCTCCTGGTTTTCAAAAAACCCAGCTTCCTCACCATTCTATTGTGGTGAAGTCTGCTATGAAAAAGATTAAGAGTACCAAAAGGCACTCTTCTACCCCTCCAGGAAGAGAATGTAGAACTTTGGATGCTTTTGGCAGGAAAATCTTTCAAGCTACTATGCTTATTGCCAGAATCAACTCCTACAGCCTCTATATGGGCATGTTTCTAAAGGAGCTTGCTCTTAAAGTACAAGATTTTCTCCCCTTTATTCCAGAGGATAGAAAAAAGGAGTTCCTGCTTCTGTTAAAGCATATCCAAGATGTGTCAAAGTTCTCCAATAGGGCTGCCTTTGACTCTTTTGAGGGTGCTAGTAGAGCATCTGGCATAGCCATAGCTGCTCGTCGAATTGCTTGGCTCCAGGCCTCTGACCTGGAATCCTGGGTACAAGATGGCCTAGGCAATTTACCTTGTACAGGTGAAAATCTCTTTGGCAAAGAGTGGCAAGTCAAAGCCATTCAAATGGATGCAGAGAATGCTGCTTTGGATAGACTCTCTAAGTCTACTTCACTCCCTGCCAAAAAGAAGTCTTTTAAGAAGTCTTTCTACAAAAAGCCTAGATTTGGTTCCAATGCTGGCCAGTCATCTGCTCAAGCTCGCTTTGTTCCTAAGCGATAGCAGACTAAACAGGCCAGAACAAAGCCTGCAGCAGCTGCTACGCTTCAACAGTCCCAACCCCCTCAGGGTTTTTGACTTACTTCTAGAGAACATACCCTTTCTGGCTCTGCAGCAACCAGAGCCTCTCACCATTCCAGGAAGGCTAACTCATTTTGCTCCCAGATGGGAACAGATTACATCA